>OX463236.1:18434256-20834256 GCA_949820135.1 Sylvilagus floridanus
TATTTGCTTCCCAGAAAAATAACTAAGGTTGGGGAACCATAGGAATCAACAGTGTCCAGAGAACAGCTACACCAGGTTTTTAAAATAGCAAAGTGCTAGCCAGCGCTAGTTGTAATTGTAATAAAGAAATGTCCTAACAAGTGCCCACGTTCTCAACTTCCTTCCCAAGTAGGCTCATTTACATTATAATGGTTACCAAGGTTACTTTAATTCCTTTATAGCTCCTTTCTCCAGTTGCTAATCTGAAGCCTGGGTGGTACAAATTACCAACCAAAAACCTAAATTGAAGTTAACTCAAAACTCAGGCTACTCAAAAGTTCATGACCTACAAAAGGATTTTGTTCTAGCAAAAAAAAAAAACTGCTGAAAGGTAAAGAGTGTTTGTTTCCAGTACTCCATTCTACCCAAAATCTTCCAGTTAAGTCAGGGAGCCAGTATTTTTATCTACACAAAACAGAGATTCTTGTAGGGAAAGCAAGATAAATATCATAAATTTTATAAAGGGTAATGGATCAAAGGAGTGCTTGCTTTATTCCAAATATTTATTATTCCAAGTTTAATCAGAAAAGGTCATTATCCAAAAGGAAATTGAAAAGCCTCTCCTATGAATTATCAATAAATATTACTGTCTAAGAATAATAACATGTAGTGCTGGCTACACAAGTACTACCTAAATCAGACAAAAATTATGAGGCTCGTATATTCTGTACTGAAGCAACAACCAAAGAGAACACAGAGTTAACAGAAATATAAAGAACTACCAACCCCAAACATTTATCCTTAGATTAACAAACATGCATACATATCAAGAGGTTAACAAACATACGCTATATATACATATATATATATATCATGGTAATTTGTTATCAGAAATTTTCTTTCCAAAGGTAGCAGCAATAGGAGACACAGATATAATGCCCTGGAGAGGTTCTTCTCCTAGTCATCCAACAACGCCTCAAAAATCGCCTCGGTGGAGAACTGAGGCCACCACAAAACACAGCAAACACCGGAGTTAGGGAAAGGTTTATCATTGGGTTGGGGACACCCAACAGGCTGCAGGGAGAGGGCGAGGGAGCGAGAGAGCGAGAGAGCAGGAAGCAGGACCTGTTTTACTCTTGCAGGGGGTAGGGAAGTGGGAGCAGCCAATCCTGTTAGAGCAGGGGTAGAGCTGATGTTTGAGGTTGGGCCCTTTGGTCACCTGATATCTAGTGAGCCAGGCTGGGTTTCAGACTGAAGCTTGTTGTTCAAGATGGTGTCCGGGGCTTAGGTGGCACCACAGATAAGACCGGGCCATTTTACTAACAGAAATAGGTTCACATTTATGTATTTTCTATTTATTTATTTATTCCTTTAGCCCAGTTCCCATCACCCCAATCAATGTAGGCAATCACTGTAGTGTTTAATGTGTTCACCTGTATTCTTAACAAACTGTGTAACTTGTCTTACTGACATTTGTAAATATACATAAATGCTACTGTGTTACTGATCCTTCTGTTTCTGTTGTTAGCGGGCACTGGTTTTAGGATCCATCAGGCTGCCATGTGTGCCGCTAGTCCATTACCTCAAACTGTTTGATGGTGCTCTGTGGTGTAAATCTATCACCTTTGACCCACCACTGGGGAAAGGGTATGGACAACAAAATTGCTGTCAACGAGCACAAACAACACCGTAATGACAACCCCTTGAGAATTTCAGATGAACACCCCCAAAAACTTGCTGGAACATAGGGTATAAATATTGCATAATCTGACCTCTGAAGTGGAGGCTACGCCTCTGCCTGTAGTGCATCCCATATGGGTGCCCTTTCAAGTCCTGGCCTCTCCACTTCTGATCCAGCTCCCTGCTAATGCTCCTGGGGAAGCAGTGGAGAATGGCCAAGTACTTGAGCCTCTGCATCTGTGTCAGAGACCTGGAAAAAGCTCCTGGCTTCGGCTTGTCCCAGCCCCTGCCATTGTGGCCATTTGGGGAGTGAACCAGTGGATGGAAGATCTCTCTCTCTCTCTCTTTTCTTCTCTTCTTATCTCTGCCTTTCAAAGAAATAAAAACAAATCTTCAAAAAGAAAATAAAGTGGTCAGGCTGGTCTGACTATCCCAGAGCAGCAGAAGCAGGTGTTGCTGCATAGCCTCCAGGCCCTGGACCCTTGGGCTGCCTCAGCCTCCTCAGATAGTCCCTGCCCTTCCCACTCTTCACCTCCACCCTACCATGTCAGAACCTCAAGGTGGGACTTCTCCCTTGCTCATCTCTGACCACTGAGTGCCCTGTTCTGTTCTACTCCAACAATGCCACAGGCTGCCCAGGCCTCTGTTAATCGTGAAGCTTACAAACATAGTCAAACAGCAAATGTGATTTTTAAAATGTTTGATTCTCAGGGCTGGTGCTGTGGCATAGCAGATGAGGCGGCCACCTGCAGTGCTGGCATCCCATATGGGCGCTGATTTGAGTCCTGGCTGCTCCACTTCCAAGCCAGTTCTCTGCTACGGCCTGGGAAAGCAGCAGCAGATGGCCCAAGTCCTTGAGCCCTACACCTACATGGGAGACCTGGAAGAAGCTCCTGGCTCCTGGCTTCAGATCTGCTCAGCTCCAGCCGTTGCAGACATTTGGGGAGTGAACCAGCAAATGGAAGGCCTCTCTTTCTCTGCCTCTGCCTCTCTGTAACTCTGCCTTTCAAATAAATAAGTAAATCTTTTAAAATAATGTTTGATTCTCAAAAAGGTATTGAGATTTACCTGTTACACAGAACACTTTCACACACATTCCAGAGCCACTCCCATTATGCCCTGGGGATTCTGCAGCTTGTCTTTTCCTACCTTTTGGGTAACCTTGGAGGAACAGCTTCATCTCCTTGGAGCTCTCGTCTTCACACATACATGAAGGAGGCTGCACTGACTCAGCTCCGCAGAGCCATACCCCAGAACCCCAGGGCTCCTCTGCAGTGCTCCACAGAATCTTGTGAAGACAAAAGGGGTACTGTGCCTCCTCAGTCTGAACAGCACACCAAAAATTGCATTATTCATAAATTTTGTCTTCTCCTAAGATTCAGTTTGGGGAATCAATTCTACTTATAAAAAAAAGTTTATTCTCTCACGGCTATTGGAAATTTAACTAGTACATCCTCTATTGCATCTGGCAATATTTATAAAATAAATACCTTTTAAACTAGAAGTTGTAAGAATTTATTCTATAGACACTCACATAAGTGTTCAATACACATAAACAAAGGTATTCATTGTAACACTGATTGTAAGAGCAAAATATTGAAAACAACCATAAATGGCAAACCAGTTACATAAATTATGGTTCATCCATACAATGAAATATTATATAGACTAAAACAATAAACAACTCAAACACACGTTAAGTGGGAAGAGGGAGGAAGCAAAACACACAACTGTGTATGTAGTACAACACCTTTTGTCTATTTCTGAACAGATACATACACCTGAACAAACATGCACACCTGCATAGTCACAGGCTACTCCTGGAAGATACATAAAAAATATTCTAATTGTTCCTCAGGACAATCAGCTGGCTAGAGGACAAGAGCTTTATTTTTGCCATATAATCCTTTTATATCCTCTGAATTTTAGATTTTTGCATGCACTATCAAAATTTTTAATTGACTTGGGGGCCGGCGTTGTGGTGCAGTGGGTTAAAACCCTGGCCTGAAGCACCAGGAATCCCATATGGGTGCTGGTCTAGTCCCAGCTGCTCCTCTTCTGATCCAGCTCTCTGCTATGGCCTGGGAAAGCAGTAGAAGATAGCCTAAGTCCTTAGGCCCCTGCACCCACATGGGAGACCTGGAAGAAGCTTCTGGCTCCTGGCTTCAGATCGGCACAGCTCCAGCCATTTTGGCCAATTGGGGAGTGAACCAGCGGATGCAAGACCTCTGTCGCTCTATCTCTATAACTCTGTCTTTCAAATAAAATAAATCTTTAAAAAATTTTTTTAAATTGATTTGATACTCTAACAACCTACACTATTTTCTGAAGTTTGGTTCATGGTTCTGGAGTTGCAAGATCTAGGGGCCTCATCTGGTGACAGCCTTCTTGCTGGCAGAGTCCCGAGGCAATACACAGCATCACATGGCAAGAGATGGGGCGTGCCCATGTGTGCATATCTGTGTGTCTCCTCTGGTCTCTTTCTCTCTTCTCATAAATCACCAGGATTCCATCATGGAGGCTATATGCTCACCACTTTATCTAATTGTAATCACTTCCTAGAGACCCTACCTCCAAAGACTATAATCAGATTAAGTTTCCACCATCTTAATACCTCGCAATGTGGATTAAATTTCAACACATGAAGCCTTGGGAGACACTCAAACCACATCTAAAACATAGCAATTATTAAAATTAATTTTGTACATTTCCTTTTAATTTTTAAATGTGGCTACTAGAAAAATTCATTCTACTTCACTTCCTGATTAATCCAGAAATTCTATTACATTCCTTGTCTTAACTTTTAAAAATATTGATTGATTACTTGAAAGGCAGAGACTGAGGGAGAGATCTTCCATTCACTGGTTCATTCTCCAAATGGCTACAAGAGCCAGGACTATGTCAGGCCAAAGCCAGGAGCCAGGAACTCTAGCCTGGTCTCCCACATGGGGAGCAGGGGTCCAAGCACCTGGACCATTATCTGTTACATTCCCAGGTACACTGACAGGAAGTTGGATCAGAAGCTGAGCAGCCAAACTTTAACAGGCACCCTAACATGGAAGTTGGCACTGCAAGCGACAGCTTAACCCACTGCGCCACAATGCTGACTGATGCACTTGCTCATACTGAAAAAAAAAAAAAATCAAGGGACCGGCACTGTGGCGCAGCAGGTTAACGTCTTGGACTGCTGAAGCTCCGGCATCCCATATGGGTGCCAGTTCGAGACCTGGCTGCTCCACTTCCGATCCAGCTCTCTGCTATGGCCTGGGAAAGCAGCAAAAGATGGCCCAAGTCCTTGGGCCTATGCACCCACATGGGAGACCCAGAAGAAGCTCCTGGCTCCTGGCTCTGGATCAGCACAGCTCTAGCCGTTGTGGCCAATTGGGGAGTGAACCATAGGATGGAAGACCTCTCTCTCTCTATCTCTGACTCTCCTTTCTCTGTGTAACTCTGACTTTCAAGTAAATAAATAAATCTTTAAAAAAAATCCATTGCAAATTTTATCACTTTTCTCAAATCTCTGAAACCTGAGACTTAGCCTAGAAGATAGAAGGGCAGCTATAAAGTTGCCTTCAGGTTATTTACAAAGTTATACCTTCTTTAAAATAAAATGTGTTGATAAGGTTTTTTTTAAAGATTTATTTTATTTATTTAAAAGGCAGAGTTACAGAGAGAGGTAGAGACAGAGAGAGAGGTCTTCCATCTGCTGGTTCACTCCCCAGATGGCTGCAACAGTCAGAGCTGCACCAATCCGAAGCCAAGAGACAGGAGTTTCTTCTGGGTCTCCCACGTGGGTGCAGGAGTCCAAGGGCTTGGGCCATCTTCTACTGCTTTCCCAGGCCATAGCAGAGAGCTAGATAGGAAGAGGAACAGCCGGGACTAGAACTGGCACCCATATGGGATGTCAGTGCTTCAGGCCAGAGCTTTAACCCGCTGCACCACAACGCTGGCTCTGATAACACTGTTTTAATCATCTTTTAAAAACCAGTGACCTCAATGAACACTGATGGTTCTTTGATGTCACAAAAAAGCCCAAAAGAAAATTAAGAGAGCTGGGCTCTGGTTTTAACAAAACTGGTATCTTTGCAAAATAATAACTATGAATCAATCAAGTACTAAATAACTCAAGGTAAAATATCTAGGTTTTATTTGTTATTATTATAGTTTTTAGAAAAAACAGGGGCTGGCGCTGTGGCACAGCAGGTTAACACTCTGGCCTAAAGTACTGGCATCCCCTCTGGGTGCCGGTTGAGTCTCGGCTGCTGCACTTCCAATCCAGCTCTCTGCTATGGCTTGGGAAAGCAGTAGAAGATGGCCCAACTCCTTGGGCCCCTGCACCCACGTAAGAGACCCAGAGGAAACTCCTGGCTCCTGGCTTCAGATTGGTGCAGCTCCAGCTGTTTCGGCCAATTGGGGAGTGAACCATCGAATGAAAGACCTCTCTCTCTCTCTCTCTCTCTCTCTCTCTCCTCTCTCTGCCTCTCCTCTCTATGTAACTCTTTCAAATAAAATAAATAAATATTTTAAAAAGGAAAGAAAAAACAGTAATAGCTTCCCTGAAATTAACATGCCAACGGAGGAAGTTACCTAGCTTATTTCAGTATTAAGATAATGGATTTACCTGGATTGAAAAGTAGAAAGAGCTACACAAAGGTAAATTTTATTACTGATGCATAATAAGGCACTTTTGATCCTATTTTTTCTACTTCTTGTCCTTTAATGGGGCTTTGTGCCCAAGCCTCCCTTCTCAGCCATCTTTGTCCTGCCTTCAGTCCTCTGAATACAGCTACCATTACAGCTGAGACCTTCATTGTATTTGGCAACTCCCTGCTTCTGCTCTGAATCCACCTGTAACTATCTAGAGTTTAAACACAAGGTAAAATACTGAACTTGAAATCTTGTTCTGTAATACTGTGAACAACTGCTCATATCACGATTTTGTCAAACACTTAAAGTCATAGAAAAAGAATTCAGGTTCAGTTTTGAACTTGTATTTCACTTGACTGAACTGTAATATTTAAGCAGAAAAGATAATTATAAGCTATGTTAGTTTTTTGCTTAACTCTACTTCTTGCTCTTTTGAAAATTCATGAAGTATTAAAACTTAAACAAGAATATCTTGAAAGCTGCATTCTTATCTCTGCTCAAGAATATATATATAGTACTGGGGCAGGCATTTGGCACAGTGGTAGACATTGCTCAGGACGCCCGCATGCCATATCCAAGTGCCTGGGCTCCAGTTCCACTGCCATTTCCAATCCCAGTTTCCTGCTAATCTGCACCCTGGGAGGCAGCAGGTGATGGTTCAAGGACTTGGGAGCCTGACAGCCATGTGGGAGATCCAGTCTGAGCTCCAGGCTACTGACTTTGGCCTGTCCCAACCCAGCTATTGCAGGCATTTGAGAATAAACCAGCAGATGGAAAACCTCTCTCTCTCTCTCTGCCTTTCAAATAAGTATCCTAAAAAAAAAAAAAGAATATTTGCTTTTACAACCTTATAACTTGAATTATTCACTTTTACAGACATAAAAAATTAAATGCTGTCTTGGAAAAATGCAGGGTTTTTTTTGTTTCTTTGGTTTTTGTTTCTTACATTTACAGCTGCCTGTTCTAGAGCACTGTGTAGAGTGCTTAATGCGTTTAACAAAAATTAATTGAATTTCATTTTATTGAGCTTTTCCACTAGTAAACTGTAACTGCTTACCACAGTGCTATTGCAAGAACTAATTCATACTTGTAAGTGCTCTGAAGAGTTTTGTCTGATTCCCTGCTCCACCTCAGCAAAGCCACGACCTTCCTACAATGCCCTTGCTTTTCTTCTCCAGACTGGGACGGAGCTTCAGACAGCTGATTGTGAGTGCCGAAACACCCACCACCTTTTGCAAACAGCCTCCTGCTGAGTGTCCCGGTCTTCAGTGAAGATACACATCTATCATGAGCTCTGTTTACAGATCTAAGGAACAATTCTGAAGGAAAACGGTAAGTCAAATTGTAGTTTTTATGCCTAAGGAATTTTAACTGGTTTAACCTGAAGCTCTTGAATAAAACCAGTGTTGGTTTAGAATTGCCAAGTATATCATGTTGATATATTCTACACACTGTGGTGGGATGTTTAGCCAGAGAGCCTGAAAACCCTTGGGATCTGTCCAAAGGCTTAATTATCAGTGCCATCTGACAGAGAATCCAGCTAACCACATCCAAAGACTGAAAAATTCAAAAGTCTCCATGTAAGTGATTCTATTAGGAGTTAAGTTCAACCAAGGGACCTAGGTTTTCTGGTTGCTAAAGGAAGAAAAGTTTGTTATAAATCAGTGGTTCACGACTAGGGCTTGGCTTGATGATCACAAACAGTTATTAAGTACCTATTAAGTGCTAGCACTAAATTGCACAAGGTCCACCAAAGGCACATCAAATATCTAAGGAACAAAAAGAAGATTAGTTGGACAAACTGAAGATATTTAGAAACACTACCCTCAGTACAGGGTGCAATGATATCTAGGATACTCAAAGGTAAATTGTGTGGTCTTCAGACCACAGAATTTATAAGCCACTATGGTAACTCAGAAGACAGTGTAATAGAAAAAGAATTTAACATTAGCTATGTAAATCAATGGGTATACTCAAACTGAATCTAATATTTTTTATCTCACCATTATCAAACTATATAAGTTATCATTATCAAGCAGTATGAGAAAATAAGTAAAAAAAAAAAAAAAAAGAATGGGCTTGGCCAGTGCTGTGATGTAGTAGGTAAAGCCACTGCCTGCAGTGCCAGCATCCCATATGGGCACCAGTTCGAGTCCCAGCTGCTCCACTTCTGATCCAGCTCTCTGCTATGGCCTGGAGAGGCAGCAGAAGATGCTCAGGTCCTTGGGCCCCTGCACCCATGTGGGAGACCTGGAAGAAGCTCCAGGCTCCTGGCTTCAGATCGGCCCAGTGCCGGCCATTGTTGCAGCCATTTCCCACAGATGCAAGTCTTCTTTCTCTGTCTCTGTCTCTGCCTCTGCCTCTCTGTAACTCTGACTTTCAAATAAATACATAAATAAATCTTAAAAATATGGGCTAATAATAAGCTTACTGAAGCATCACTGAGGGAGAAGGACAGAAAACAAGCCCAAGAGCCAAAATCTTCAGCTCAACCCCTGTCGGACAAGTTCTAAAAGTCCGCCACGTTGTGCCAAGGTCCTACTCAAGTCAACAAAGAGAAAGGGAGAAGAGGTCGCAAATACCAGACATGAATTCTTTACTCAAAACAACTGAAGACAGCTGTAGAAATCACAATGTATTAATTGCAACTAATAAGTGCTGACCTTTCTTCAAATGAAATGCCAATTTATTAAGAAGATAAATCAACTTCCTTCATGACACTAAGAACCACCCCTTTCTGACGACTGGTTATCTCAAATGTTTAGTTAATTATTACAGTAGATTCCTATGAAATTACCTAGTCATGACTGTCTAGGACTAAAATCTCTGAGAAACAACATGAAAATAGCTTTACTAATTGGCAGAAATATAACACAGATTTACTTTGATTCTACCTAGCTGTAAAGGGGAAAGTAGGATGTGATTCAAATTTTTAAATGCACGTATGTAAGAGCATAATAAACTTTGTTAATAGCTTGATACTAAGAAGTTGGGTAAAATACTATTTAAGCCATAGTCAACAATGTACTCTGAAATGTTTTGAGGATTTAGAGAAAAAAAATCGATCCTAGAGCAAAGTCAATTCTATTAATCAATCCTCTTCAAACAAGTATCACAAAAAAATTTAAATAAAAAATTAATCCTTTTAAAACCCTTACTATCTGCTAGATGCTAACCATACTGTGAACTAGAAAGACATGCTGTCAGCCCTTGTGGAGTTTACAGTCCAAGGGCCAAGGAGGTACTTCATCAACACATTAGACACACAACCACGTGTATTTTACCTTAAAGAAACACCACAGAATCTTGCCCCACAGAAGAGAAAATTATAACAAACTTAAATCAGCAACAGGGAATTTAAAGACTTCATTGTCTTTGGTTACAACCTAGATACGCTGGATTTAAATAAGATGATGCCACAATGCCAGTCCCATCTTTCTTTATCTTTATAATGTATATTTTTCATGAACTTATTAGAGACCCCTTGTAAACTGGAATAGTGTTCAGCCTTTAAAAGAAATGAAATTCTGTTACATGAATGGACCTTGAAAACATTATACAGTAAAACAAACCAGACATAACAAGACAAATGTTACCTATATGAGGTACACAGAATAAGTAAATTCATAGAGACAGAGAGTAAAACAGAGGTTTCCTGTGGGGGAAGTATAATAGCAGCTATTGTTTGTCGGGCGAGATGAAAAAGTTTTTTTTTTTTTTTTTTTTTTTTTTTTTTTTACAGGCAGAGTGCACAGTGAGAGAGAGAGACAGAGAGAAAGGCCTTCCTTTTGCCGTTGGTTCACCCTCCAATGGCCGCCGCGGACGGCGCACCGCGCTCATCCGATGACAGGAGTCAGGAGCCAGGTGCTTTTCCTGGTCTCCCCATGGGGTGCAGGGCCCAAGCACCTGGGCCATCCTCCACTGCACTCCTGGGCCACAGCAGAGGGCTGGCCTGGAAGAGGGGCAACCGGGACAGAATCGGTGCCCCGACCGGGACTAGAACCCGGTGTGCCGGCGCCGCAAGGCGGAGGATTAGCCTGTTGAGCCACGGCGCCGGCCTGAAAAAGTTTTGAGTACAGTAGTGGTGATGGTTACACATCACTCTGAATGTACTTACTGCCAATGAATGATACACTTTAACATGGTTAAAATAGTAACTATTATGTATACACTTTAGGACAATAAAAACCTGCCAGCAGGAGTTTGGTACAGCAGTTGAGACTGCTTGGGATACCTGCATCCCAGATCAGACTGCCTGGGCTCAAGCCCTGCTTCCACTCCTACCCCAGCTGCCTGCTAACGTGCACCTGGCAGACAGCAGGCGGTGCTTCAAGTACTTGGGTCCCTGACACCCATATGGGAGACACAGATTGAATTCCTGCCTCCCTTCTTTAGCCTTGCCCAGCCACAGCTATTGTGGGCATCTGGGGAGTAAACCAGCAGATAAGAGATCTGTCTATCTGGTATCTGTAAATCTGCCCTTCAAATAAATAAAATATATATAAATATTCTTTTTTTAATTTAATTTTATTTATTTGAAAGACAAAGTTATGGGAGCCCTGGGGGGCTTCCATCGCTGGTTCACTCCCCAAATGGCTGCAACTGCCAGAGCTAAGCCAATCTGAAACAGGAGCCAGGAGCTTCTTCTGGGTCTCCCACATGGGTACAAAGGGCAAATGACTTGGGCCATCCTCCGCTGCTTTCCCAAGTGCATTAGCAGGGAACTGGATTGGAAGTGGAGCAGCCAAGATTCAAACCAGCATCTGTATGGGACATAGGAGCTGCAAGCTGGGCCTTTAACCCACTGCACCACAGTGCTGGCCCCCATAAATATTTCTCAAAAATTTAATTAGGGGCAGACATTGTGACATAACAGATTAAACCACCATCTGCAATGAGAGTGTTGGTTTGAGTCCTAGTACCTCAGCTTTAGATCCAACTCCGCTAATGTGCCTGGGAAGCAGCCATCATCTGCTATCTCCCAGGTATAATTCCAGGAAGCTGGTTGGGAAACAGAGGCAGGACTGGATCCCAGCCACTCCTGTATGGTATGCAGGCATCCTAAGCACAGGCCTGTACCAGGAACTTATTCTATCCTACTAACGTCTCTAGTGTCTTCCTCAGTTTGATAGAAACTTTCAAGTATTTACATACACACTTTTGTGTCAAGACTCCTTTTCCTTAACAACATACTTCTCACAAGATGCTGCCAGAGAGACTAACAAATCTGGCTACGTAGCTTCCAGTGATCTACCAACCAACACAATCCCATGTGCTATCTCCCGCCCACATCAGCATAGTTGAAAAAACTTTCAACTTACACCAAGTGATTCTTCTGAGTCATTCTTAACTTTCATCACAACTCTTCATGCAAACCTGCACCATGAATTACCCGACAGTTAAAAAACAAAAAAAGGTACCTATCTACTTTTGACATAGTGTTTCCTCTACATTCCTCAGTTCCACACACCTGTGGAAGACTCGGCATGCGGTGCTCATTACATAGGTGTAATGTTTCTGGATCTTCCAATCCCGGGAGAATTTACGTGACTCATCTAGCACCAGGTAGTGCATGAATGAACTCTAGGGGAACTGAGCATGGAACTCTGCTTAGCCAGCAATTTAGAATGCAAGCTCCTGAGAGAGAAAATAAGAGAATAACTTTCGTCCCAAGCACGGTGTGTACACCAAACTGGAAACGATGCCCAGGAACAGGCAGTTCCAAACACAGGAATCCAAATACAACTGGCTTTGTATCATTCGCTGTCTGCAGACCCAATGGCAGACCTTCTGTTTTTGCTTCATTTTCTGGCTCAGTTTAAAGTACCCTGTAGAGAATACTTGTCGCTTCTCCTCAAAATAACTCCAGAGAACACTACTTAAGTAACACACAAAAATCTGTTTGAAGCATTACCTGCTGGGTGTTATGTGTACACATGTATACAGTCATGTGTCACTTAACAATGGGATATGCTTTAAGAACTGCATCATTGGAAAATGTTTGTCAATGTGTGAATATCATAAATGTGCTTACATGCAGCCTAGATGGTACTCAGAGAGCTCAATCCCTCGGCATGGACACTGATGCAACAAGAGACACAGTACACTCAGGCTGTCTGAAGCCGCTGGCATAACACAGAACACTATTTGATAGCAAACTGTTGTTTTAAGTAGAACACTCTAAAATAAAAATAGAGGTAAGTGTTGTGGCACAGGTTAGGTGGCCACTCGGGATGCTCACATCCCACATCCAAGTGCCAGTCCGAGTCCTAGCTACTAAGTGCTTCCAATCCAAATTCCTGATAATGAAGACCCAAGGACTTGCGTTCCTGTCACCTCATAGGAAACCTGGATGGAGTTCCTGACTCCTGGCTTTGGCCTGGTCCAACCCTAACTATTGTGGGTATCTGGGGATTGAACCAGCAGATGAGGATCTTTTTGTTTCTTCCTCATTCTGTCATTCTGCCTTTCAAATAAATACATTTTTAAAAGTAAGTTAAGGGGGCCAGCACCGCAGCTCAATAGGCTAATCCTCCGCCTAGCTGTGCCGGCACACCAGGTTCTAGTCCCGGTCGGGGCGCCGGATTCTGCCCCGGTCGCCCCTCTTCCAGGCCAGCTCTCTGCTGTGGCCCAGGAGTGCAGTGGAGGATGGCCCAAGTCCTTGGGTCCTGCACCCGCATGGGAGACCAGGAAAAGCACCTAGCTCCTGCCTTCAGATCAGCACAGCGCACCGGCCGCAGCAGCCATTGGAGGGTGAACCAACGGCAAAAAGGAAGATTTTTCTCTCTGTCTCTCTCTCTCTCACTGTCCACTCTGCCTGTTAAAAAAAAAAAAAATTATATAAATAAATAGGGGACAATGCTGCATCACAGCAAGATAAGCTGCCATTTGCAATGCCAACATCCCACATCAGATTGCAAGTTCTAGTCCCAGCTGTTCCACTTCCAATCCAGCTTCCTGTTAATGTGCCTGCGGAAGTACAATAACAGTACGTGGGCCCCTGTCACCTACATGGGAGACCCAGATGCAGTTTCTGCCTCTGGGCTTCAGCCTGGGTCAGACTTGGCTGTTGTGGCCATTTGGGAAATAATCCAGCAAATACAAGATATCTCTCTGTCTCTCTCAGTCACTGCCTTTCAAATAAATAATTTTAAACAATTGTTGGCATTATGGTATAGCAGGTTAAGCCACCCACCGAGACACTAGCATCCCTATATTGGCGGCAGCCTCTTGTCCCAACTGCTCCACTTCTGATCCAACCCCCTGCTAATGTGTCTGGGAAAGCAGCAGAAGATGGCTCAAGTCCCTGGGTCCCTGTACCCATGTGAAAGATCTGGATGAAGCTCCTGGCTCCTGGCTTTGGCTTGGCTCAGCCCTGGCCACTGCAGCCATTTGGGGAGTGAACCAGCGGATGGAAGGTCTCTCTCTGTCTCTCCCTGTCTCTGTAACTCTGCCTTTTAAATAAAATAAATAAATCTTAAATAAATAAATTGAGGTTCTGGTGAGTATATATTACTACAGAACCAGAGTTGCCTGAGTTTGTTCATAGAGGGAGACAGAGAGACAGACAGACAGAGACAGAGAGACCTATTCTCTGGTTCACTCCCCAGATAGCCACCAAGAGCTAGGGCTGAGCCAGGCTGAAGACAGGAGCCAGGAGCTTAATCCAGGTCTCCCACATGGGTGCAGGGGCCCAAACACTGGGGCCACCTTCCGCTGTCTTCCCCAAGCTATCAGCAAGGAGCTGGATCAGAAGCTAAACAGTAGGACTTGACTGCTGCACATATGAGACAGCATAGCAGGCAGCAGTTTTACTCTCCATGCCACAACTCCAGCCCCTAAGATTGTTCATTTACAACAAGCTTCCAGGTGACACCAATGCTCCTAGGTTGAACAGCAAAGACCTAAATGACTCCAAACGTAGTAAAATGCCTCTAACTATAATCAGACCACCCATGTAGATTTTCAGCTTGAGTGCTATCTGCCTGTAAATTTGTTTAAAATATGAATTTCCTGTAAGTTTGGTTTATAAGAGCCAGTCCTAAGAAGTAGGAGTGCTGGGAGCCAGCGCTGTGGCTTAGCGGGTAAAGCCACCACCTCCGAGGTGCTGGCATCCCACATGGGCATCAGTTCTAGTCTTGACTGTTCCACTTCCGATCCAGCTCCCTACTAATGCACCTAGGAAAGCAGTAGAAGATGGCCCATGTGCTTGGGCCCCTGCATCTGTATGGGAGACCCAGAAGAAGCTCCTGGCTCCATGCTTTGGATTGGCCCAGCTCCAGCAGTTGTGGCCACCTGGGGAGTGAACCAGCAGATGGAAGACCACTCTCTCTGCCCCTGCCTCTCTGTAACTCTGCCTTTCAAATAAATAAATCTTTAAAAAAAAGAAAAAGTAGGATTGCTGAGTGTATTTGAATTTTAATTTCTGGACTTGCAGAGCTGGAATAAAGAAACTTCATAGAGGTTCTGCTACATTTTGAGACATATTGGACACACAACTTGTCCCAAGGTGATACATGCACTTCAATTTCAATTCTGACCCTCTTCAAATTACAACTCCTGCTTCCAGTATTGCTCACATCAAGCTAGATTTTCATGTATATTTTTAATTTCTCATTTATGAATTTGCTACCCTCTCCTTGGTGGAAAAGAATGGTATCTTGCTGACTTTAGAGTCCTAGCACCTGGTAGTGTTTGGCACATAACGGAAATGATTTTTGCACAAAAGAAGCTCACAGGTATTAGAGGAGAGTATCAGAAAGTATCCAGAAGCAATGAAGTTACTTTTCTTCTATAATACAGCCCAGCATAGGCCCTAAAAATGAAATAACATTAAACCAATCATCTCTCCTCCCTTGTGGAAATAAGAGACATGAATTAATGTAAAAATTCCTATTCTACTTCTGTCTCTCAAGCAGAGAGTGGCCCAGGAGTAGACTCAGCTACGTTTTATCACTAGCACTTTGCTAAAGAAGAACCTTTATTTACCTTCCAGGAAAAGAAGTCCTTCTTTGCCTGGAGCAGATAACATAAATTGTAAAAGGTGGATGCCTACAACTACCTAATGGGGCAAAAACTATTCTCCCTACAGCCTTATCACACACACTCAATTCCTGACAACGCCTTTACAAAAGTCAGGAGTCATTCTGGAAAAAGACCTGGAAAAAAGGTCTGACATTTCTCCAACTTAGAACAGCTGCAGAAGATGAGTGCCTCTGCAGACCACTGCTGCAGCAGCTGTGAGACGCCAGCAGGGCTCCAATCTATATTAAACACCATCTCTATCAACTGAGCACTAGCAAAAATGGGCTAACAGTAAATGTTTCCAGTAACTCACTATAATAACTACTAAATTAGTAGTACCAGAATAATAACTTTTAGTTATTCTTTCCATATGGGCATGGGTATATTAATAATAAATAAAGCCAGTCTTCTATCAAAAGTTACTTCTATGTATACATCTAAAAGTTAAGAAAGAAAAACAAGTAGGAAGTACAAACTAAAGAAAAAGAATCAAATGACAAACCAGGAAAAGGTAAAATACTACATTTTATTTGAGGACAAACAGAGCTATCTTACATTATAAACAAAAACAAAATGCAAATGGATTGAAGATCAAAATATAACAATACAATCATAAGAAAATAAAGAAGAATTTGTTTATAAAATTGGAGAAGGAAAAGTCATTTTAAGATACAAAATGTTTAAGCCAAAAAGGAAAAAAACTGATATATCTAACTGCATTAATTTTTTAAATCATAAACAAAGTTACAAGTAATATAAGAAATAGAGTAGGAAGAAATATATGCAACATATACACAATACTCATAACATATAAAGTCCTACAAGCCAACATGAAAAGACAATCCAGTAGAAGAGGAGATTTTTATCTATTTTGTTCACTGCAGTGTCTCCAGCAGTTGGCCTCTAGTATTCATCAATAAACAATCTGTTAGTAATGAATAGCTAATTACAAAAAACAATCTAAATTGCCAATATATGCATTATAAAATTCTCAGCCTCACTATAAGCAGAATGCAAATCAAAAACATAGTAAAAGATTTTCCCCATCGAAGATGTAGTTATCTATTATCAGTGAAAGTGTGAAGAAAGGGTTATCTTGTATAGTTACAAGGTAAGGTCCCATATTTTTGAAGGCAACATGGCATTATGCATGAATTTTAAAATACAGATAATTTTCAACCCCCAAATCCTACTTTTAGATATCTATCCTAGGGAAACATTTCTATATGTACACAAAGAGAATGCATATACCATTACTACAATACTGTACATAAAGAAGAAAAAAAAAATGAAGTCAAATGTGTATCAACAAAAAAAAGTCTGGTTTATTTTTATTGTTATTTGTTCAGACAGAGCTCCCAGCTGCTAGTTACACCCCAAACGCCCACATCTTCCAGGGCTGGGCCAAATCAAAACTGGGAGCCGAGAACACAACCCAGATCTTTCCTGTCGGGGGCATCTCTGCTGCCTCCTAAGGGCTACATCAGCAGGAAGCTGGGAATTGAATTAGGAGCTGGAGCAGGGAATTGAACCCGGGTACTCCAATTTAAGATGCAGCCATCTTAACAACTAAGGCAAATGTTCAACCCAAAAGACCTACTTAATAGTCAATACTATAGACTTTGGAAATCAACTTAGCAGTTAAAAAGAATGAGATAATTATACATGTATTGACACAGAAAGAGGTCTGACATGCTATTTTTACAAATAAAACAATGCATACATAATATACTTTTATTTATGTGTAAGTTATAAGCCTAAAACTATATACAATTAAGAATGTAAATTCATAGAAATAATATAGAAAGATAAATAAATTGATATTAAAGGTCAACTCCAGGGAGAAGAATGAGACAGGCTGAGGGCCAGGCGAAGATTTCTGTTTTACCAGACTGAATCATTTTACAAGAATATATTCAGGGGCTGGTGCCATGATACAGGTTAATCCTCCACCTGTGGCGCCGGCATCCTCTATGGGCGCCAGTTCTAGTCCCAGCTGCTCCTCTTCCAATCCAGCTCTCTGCTGTGGCCTGGGAAAACAGTAGAAGATAGCCCAAGTCTTTGGGCCCCTGCACCCAAATGGGAGACCGGGAAGAAACATCTGGCTCCTGGCTTCGGATCAGCACAGCTCCGGCCATTGCAGCCAATAGACAGAAGACCTTTTTCTGTCTCTTCCTCTCTCTCCCTGTCTGTAACTCTACCTCTCAAATAAATAAATAATTTTTTTTAAAAAAAGAATATATTCAAATGCTATTTGTGTAATTAAACACTTTTTGAGAAAAGAAATATAATGGAAATTCCATTTCCCTAAGAAGAACAAAATACTTTGAGGATTAGATATAAAAATAATCCAGGTTTGGGCATGAAAGTTTTGAAGTTCTACTCTAAGCAAACAGTTGAACACACAGATATCAGCATTCATAAAAGGAGTCTTAGCTAAAGAAATAACTGCGGAAGCTGCTGGCATGTAGAGGATACTTGAAGGCACAGGTATTGCGTGGATGAAAAAAACAATGGAAAGAGCTGAGGGCCCAAGGCCAAGCACAGAGACAACAAAGAGGAAAAAGGAATATTCAGGAAAATAAGATGAAAACTAGTCATGAACAGTGTCACAGAAGCCAAGGAAGGAGAGTGTTTCCTAAGGAGTCAGCATCAAATGCTACTGTGAGGTCTAAAAAGATGACGGATCTTTGTTTTGGGCAAGCAGAATGCAGAGTAAGAGCAGATTAAGGAGTTCGTGAGAAGAAAAAGTATACATAGCATGTACCGAAAACTTGAAGCAGCCTGGCTGAAAGAGTAGACAGGACAGTAGCAGAAAGAAAATATGGGATTTGAATGATGGGGTTTTTAAAACGGGAGATGGCAGAGCAGGTTAGACTGCTGAAGGAACAGATCCAGGAGAAACAGGAAGTAGCCAAAGGAAGAATTTTAAAGAAGGCAGGAGAGAATGTGATTAGAGCACTGTGGAGGGCCTGGTCTTGGATGGGATGGAGGACACCTCTTCTATTCCAGCAAGAGGGAAGAAAAAGATCAAAGAATTCCCATCTGGTGGGGTCTCTTCAAAAGTATAACACCTACCACAGGGGTCAGCAGGTTAAGTCACTGTCTGCAACTCCAGCATCTCATATGGGCGCAAGTTCAAGTCCCGGCTGTTACGCTTCCTATCCAACTCCCTATTAATGTGCCTGGGAAAGCAGCGCAAGATGGCCCAAATCCTTGGGCCCCTGCACCCATGTGGAAGACGTGGAAGGAGCTCCAGGATCCTGGCTTCAGAGCAGCCCAGCTCCAGCTCTTGCAGCCATTTGGGGAGTGAACCAGCAGATGGAAGATCTCTCTGTCTCTGTAACTCTTTCGAATAAATAAATAAATCTTTAAAAAGAGAAAAAAGGAAGAAGGTTTGCTTCGACCAGTGCATAATTCAGAATTCTACAAGCAGCAGAAGTCAATATAGGCTGGATTAAACAGAACAAGAATTGACAAAAAGCTCAAAGTAGCTTTCATGCAGAGAACCTGTTTCAGGGCCACACAACTACAAACACCAGCCGAAATTAAAGAACTGGCATGGCAAAGATGTCCTGATTGCCAATATCAAGCAAGAGATGCTGCAGCTTAATTCATACCATTATGGTCCTGGATACCAAGTTCCAACGACAACAGCACTGCCACTGTCAATGCTGTTAACTAATGCTTGCTACTAAAGACTGATGCTACATAAGGATTTGCTGATAATGCAGGGGACATCGTGGGGAACAACGTGGAAGGGTTTCCAGTGACTGAGTGAAGAGAGTGGTGAAGGAGCTGAGTACTGGGAAGGTAATGGAAGATAAATGGTGGCCAGTGACCGAAGTAGACAGGGATGTGGAGCACGGTGATTCAGGCCTCCCCGTAGAAGAGGGCAGACTGAGATCCCACAGGCTTGCAGAGTGAGCTCAGCAGCAGCTTCAGGCAAATTCACGCGGGAGTTTGGGCTGAGCAGTAGGGGCCGTCAGTATGGCAAAACCTCTCACTGTGCTTTGAGCAATGTTTCATCCCACTGATCCATCCCAAGGCATCACAGACTGGCAAAGTCGTGGGCAAGTTACTCACTCCCTTTGGATCTGTATTTTCTCATCTATAAAATAAAGATACTATAACTGATAAAGGTGTTATGAGGATTAAATGAGATGAGAGAGAGATGACTTGCACTTAAGTATTCAGTAAATGATGGCCTTTAAACTGACACAGAAGACTTTCCAAGTAAAGGTAGTGAACACTATCAAATCCTCTAGAGTGATTAACAGGGCTCACATGGCAGCATTATAGGAGAAAAGTTTTACTAGTCAGTTTTACTAGTCTCAAGCCCACAACATTCACAAAGGCTTTAAGGAAAAGCCTTATAGGTAGAGCAACTCAACCAGCAGTTCTTGTATGCTCTCTAACAGAGGTTCTGAGTCAAGAACCCAGGTGCCCCAGGCTGATACATTTCTGCTGACAGACCCTTGAAAAAGAAAAACAAAATCACCAGTTAGTGTCCAAGAGAGAAAACACCTAATTGAACTGTTGCAGAATATAGATACAGAGGACAGAGACTGCAAATCATATCTTAAGTAATATAACTGTATCAAAGTAATTTTAGATTTAGGAATTCCTAAGGAAGAGATACCAATCCACCTTTCTCCTGTGCTCCGCTCTCATAAAATGTAAGGCCATAGGTCATTCAGACTATAAAAAGCTCCTACAAATTCCATAGAAATCTGATCAAGCTTACTAAACCTCTTATTGGGTGAATGCAACTTCAGCTCCTTGAACGGCCTACTGCCTGGAAGGCATGACAGTGTGCTGCAAACCCGCAACCTCAAGGCTGTTTTCTTCCCATTCACCTTGGCTGTACCTCTGTGAATATTTAAACAAGAACTTCCAAGACATCAACTGCATATCTTTATTAACCCAACTTGACAAAGGACCTCAATAAGCATTAAATTAAATATCTTTTTTTCTCTTCCTTTTTGTGGAGAAGGGATCCATTTTCAAAGAAATAGCATAATATCTCACTCTTCTTTTTTTCATAAACTATCCATTTCTTCAATTAAGTGAACACTAAGTAGTCTTCCTCCAGCTATCAAACATACAACTCTAGCCTTAGCAACCTCCTAAAACAGCTCCGAACAGTTAGTCTTTTCCAGGTTCAATATGCATAAAATTCACAAATTACACAAAAACAGAATAAAGGCTGTTTTCACAGAAATTTTATAAATGTTTACAAAAATACCTGCACCCAGGCAGGCATCAGGATAATCAGCTCAATTAAAAGAAACTGCTCATTAAATGCAATAACAAAAAATGCACAATATCAATTAAGATTCAAGGGGCCAGCGTTGTGGCACAGCAGGTAAAGCTGTCACCGGTGATGCTAGCATCCCATACAGGCACTGGCTCGAGTCTCAGATGCTCCACTTCCAATCCAGCTCAATGCTAAAGGCCTAGAAAAAACAGTGGAAGATGGTCCAAGTGCTTGGGCCCCTGCCACCCACATGGGAGACCTGGATGGAGTTCCAGGCACCTGGCTTTGGCTCGGCCCAACCTTGGCCATTGTGTCCATCTGGGGAATGAACCAGCAGATCAAAGTGCTCATTCACTCTTTCTGTCTTTCCCTAACTCTTTCAAATAAAGAAATCTTTAAAAAAAACTGTTTTAAAGGTTCAGGTATTTTTTTTTCTTTTCTTTTTCTTTTTCTTTTTCTTTCTTTTTTTTTTTTTTTTTTTTTTTTTTTTTTTGACAGGCAGAGTTAGCGAGAGAAACAGAGAGAAAGGTCTTCCTTCCATTGGTTCACCCCCCAAATGGCCACTATGGCCGGCGCTGTGCTGATCTGAAGCCAGGAGCCAGGTACTTCCTCCTGGTCTCCCTTGTGGGTGCAGGCACGCAAGCACTTGGGCCATCCTCCACTGCCTTCCTGGGCCATAACAGAGAGCTGGACTGGAAGAGGAGTAACCGGGACAGGACCGGCGCCCCAACCAGGACTAGAACCCGGAGTACCAGCACAGCAGGTGGAGGATTAGCCAAATGAGCCGCGGTGCTGGCCTAAAGGTTCAGTTTTGAGTTTTAAAGAAAGATAACCTTTGTCTTGAAAAGCAACCAAGTTGGGGGCCGGCACTGTGGCATAATGGGTGAAGCCACAGCCTGCAGTGCTGGCATCCCAAATGGGCACCAGTTCTAGTCCCGGTTGCTTCTCTTCTGATCCAGCTCTCTGCTATGGCCTGGGAAAGCAGCGGAAGATGGCCCAAGCCTGGGAAAGCAGCGGAAGATGGCCCAAGTCCTTGGACCCCTGTATCTGCATGGGAAGACCCAGAAGAAGCTCCTGGCTCCTGGCTTACAGATCAGCATAGCTCCAATCATTGCGGCTATTTGGGGAGTAAATCAGCAGATGAAAGATCTCTCTCTCTCTGCTTCTGCTTCTCTGTAAATCTGCCTTTCAAATAAATAAATAAATCTTTTAAAAAAATAGAAAAGCAACAGAATTTGGGCTTTGGAGCCAAATCACTATAAAACCTGAGACAAGTTCCTTAATCTCTCCAACCCTGTTTCCTCAATAAAACAAGAATCAGACCATCTCCAAGGCTCTTAAAAGCATTAACTAAAAGTTATATAAATCTGTAAGTACAATGCCTAGTGCCAGCAGGAGTGCACAACAGTATGCTTCCCCTTCTGAAGTTCAAATGTTTTATCAGAGATTGATTTTTACAGAAGGCGGGACTTAACAGGGACATTTTCTTGACTGAACGGGAAGACAGAATATATTCCTCAGGTATGCATCACTGATTTCAAAACACTTGTCAGTATAAATGTTCTTCTTCCCCTCTTCTGTTTTACAGTTCTTTGAGGTTCTACATTTGTACTACTCTGTCCTCTTCCTAAAGCCCTCAGACTTTCCATACCTTGGCCTTGTATGACCTAAGCCTTAGCCAAACACACCTTAGACTTCATTTAGTATACTCAAAGACTTCTGGGAAAAGGCCAGAACCCAGCATCCAAGCAGAAAAAACCCGTGTGGCACAAGGAAAAGAACAAGGGCTTTGGAAACAGATGTGGGTTGAAGCACTACCCTGCCACTTTATAGATGTGTATCTTCGGGGAAGGCACTTCATGTAGCTAGCCCTCATTTCCTCATCTGTGAAATGGAGACAATGGGCAGGCTTTGTGGCGCAGCAAGTTAAGGTACCTCTAGGGATGCCCACATCCCATAACAGAGTGCTGGTTCAAGTCCTGGCTACTCCTTGCTTCCAATCCAGCTTCCTGCTAATGCACACCCTGGCAGGCAGCAGGTCCCTGCCACCTATGTGGGATACCTGGATTGGGTTCTAAGCCCTGGCTGTTGTGGGCATTTGGGGAGTGAACCATCAGATGGAACAGCAGATAGGACACCTCTCTACCTACCTCTCTCTCTCTCTCTCTCTCTCTCTCTCTACTTCTTTATACCTCTGTGCTGCTTTGCCTTTCAAGTAAGTAAAAATAAACAAGCATTTTTTTAATGGAGCTAAAGCCACCTGTATCTCAAGGAATGGTCAGGATTACAGAACTGCCTATGATAATTCCTGGTACATAAAAGGCCAACCAATGGTAACTATTAAGAGCCCGAGTGCCAACTGCCTTACCGAACCTTGCAAGGCTGTTCTTTAACTAGCAAAGGAGTCATGCTGCTCCCACGGTCCCATGCCTACATCCAAAATATTCCGTTTCAGCAATCCGTAATTAACCAAATCAAGAGATTAAACGAATCAGGGCAAGAAAGTGCTAACGTGGCTCAAGTCAATCTCCTCTGACAGCAACTAAGTCAGTGTGAGACGGGCACAATTGCCAAAAGGAATCAAGAGTCTATTTGAACACAGTCATTACTGATCCTGAGGTAGGCACACACTAGCTGAGGTTCTCGGGCTCCAGCCCTACTGTCAGGAGGTTTTAATTTCAGCTTTGGAAGACCCTCTCTTGTTCTCCCTGCTGTGCTCCGACACTCCTATCCTTATTTTCAACAACACAAGGAAGAAATACTTTCGGCGACTGCTACTGCATTCACTGTGAAACTTGTCTTCCCATTTCACATATGACATTTTACAGAGATTCTTGGTTTCACAGGCTCACTTAATGTGAGTTTATGAACAACATTATATATAAACATGGGAAGTCTTCAAAGAGTTCATGAAAATGTGTATTACAAAAAAATTAAGCATGGATTTCAAAATGTTTGCACTAAAATAAACTTTAATACATTCCATTTTTCCACAAACTTTTTTTTTTTAATTAATTAATTTGAAAGGCAGAGTTACAGAGAAAGAAGGAGAGAGAGAGAGAGATCTTCAATCCACTGGTTTATTCTCCAAATGGCTGCAACAGCTGGAGGTAGGCCAAGCCAAAGCCAGGAGCCAGGAACTTCCTCAGGGTCTCCCTCACGGGGGGCAGGGGCCCAAGCATTTGGGCCACCCTCTGCTGTTTTTCCAGGCATCTCAGCAGGGAGCTGGATCAGAAGTGGAGCAGCCAGGACTCAAACTGGCACCCATTTGGGATGCCGGCACCACAGATGGCACCTTTGCCCACTACACCACAACACTGGCCCCTCCACTAACTTTCTGAATGACTATCCTGTTTCAAAGCTACAAGGACAACATCTGACACCCAAAGCCCCCTAAGCTAATGGGATGGAGACAGGTACCAAAGGTGTCTAAGTAACCTGTCAATCACACATTTATTCTCATCAAGCAAAGCACCTGGGAATTCTGGTTCTTGAAGAAAGGCTTATTTCCCATGTGTCACTGAGCAGAGTAACAGAACTAAGAAAAATGATGACAGATACATGAACAGAGTAGGGAAATCATCAATGAAGATATAACTTAAATGTTTGTACATGACAATTACAAAATAAAAGCAACAGTCACCAATTACAGAGCCAGAGGTAGCTATTTCAGTCCCAGTCCCCCCAGACCTCCCTCATACTAAAAGCAGAAGGGAGTCCAGGGCAGAATGATTACTTAAATAGACAATCTAAAAATCAGGAAATACTCAACAAATCAAAATGTCATACTGCAGTCCCCGGGTGGGAGACTCAACGTGAGGGAAGCAATCTTGTTCTCATTCAGCCAATGGACACGCACAAAGTTAAAGATCCCGCCCCAGAAAGCAGCTCAGCTGCGCCCTTCGTTTTGCCAAGGCAGCTGCCTCCTTGCCCACAGCCTCATCCACAAAACTTTCTGCAAAGAAGCTGGGTTTTGTTTGTGTGTGCATGTGTGTAATTAACATTGTAAGGCAAGCTCAGCCCTGTCTCCCACAGCCTTGAGGCTGCTGAGTAAACCTAGAATCACAGAACGCACATTTTGATGCTGGAAAAAAACAAGAAAGTGCTTCAGCGACAAGGAACACAGTCGAGAAGCACATCTAGAATTGAGACAGACTCTGGTGTGGTGGCCTGTGATTTCTAACTTCGTTCTGTAGAATCGTATCTTTAGAAGTCACGGTGGCCTGTCCTTAAGCTATAATGGGAGGAATATAAATCTTATAGTGAATGATAGCTGCAACTTCCTGAGACCCTATGCTATGCAGCAAGTTCACTTCGTATCCTATTTTACATAAAAGGAAGCTAGGATTTGCAGAACTTGGAAATTACCCAAAAGCTAGTGAAGAGGGTACAGGATTGGAACGCAGGTCTGCCTGGCTGTTAATGCAATGCTTTAAACGCAACCTGATAAGTACTTTTACCCTCAAGAGATCTAATCAAATTATAGATTGTAGACAAAAAGACTCTTAATCACAAGAAAAAGATTTGGCCAAAGTTATAAAGCAACTCCACTAGTCAGAAATATGCTTCAGACTCCCAGACATTATACAAGTGCTTCCGACACCGTGCCCATGCTGCCTTTCTATTGTAATTCTTCCCACAGGAGTTTCGCACTGCAAGTGACAAGGACACTGTCCTAAAGCACTACTGAATTCCATCAGCCTTGCCTCTGGCCCGTGGCTGGGATGCAAGGGCTATCACGGAGCTGTAACAACAGAAAGTTAGCCGGATCCGGGGTTCCAGTTCAGCTTAGTGCTACACAGTGAACCCCAGGCAGCCTCCATCCCTCTACTGATGTTCTGAAACGATCAATTACAATCACAAATCACTGTGTAGAGTTTGCCCAGGAAATCTGCCACCATCCGTTTTCCCAGGGTCCACGTCTCCGTGTCAGTGTTTACCCTGTCTGTCGGTGCTGATTTCGCTCTGAGAGAGAAGACAGCCACGCCACGGGCAGCCTCGCGGACTGGTAGCCCAGGGGCGTGGTACACCTGGGGGCACTTGCTCCCCGCAGTCCCGAGGCGCCCTCCGCACGGTGCACGAAGCTGACAGCTCAGACAGAAAGCCTCACAAGGACTGCCCCCACCCCGCCCCCCAAGGCAGCATTTCTTCCTAACACTTTCAGATGATAATAAAGGAGCCAAGGAAGCAGTCCTGGTGACCAACGCCAGAGCAGGGAGGACGAACCTTTTCGGGGTTGGGGGGGGGGGAGTAAGGAGAATCCCTCCTGCGCCTTTACATTCAAAGACGTGAGGCTTCCACGCGAGCTGGGGAGCAAGGGCACGGCTGCTCTCCGGACGCGGCCGGCCGGGGGTGGGGGGGACCACACAACTCCCAGGCTTGCCATGCGAGCCGACTACGGCTTCCTCGCTCTCCAGAGACGATCCCTGCACCCCGATGGCTGGGAGGACTCCCGCACGCGGGGAGGGTCCCCACGCCCGAGTCAGGGGGTGCGAGGGGCGCCTCTCCCCCACCCCGCCTATTGCAAGTAGCAGCGGAGCGCTCCCTCCATGTTCCTCGGAGCCAAGTGCGGCCGAGCCGCCCCGAGGCCGGGCGGCCGCACCCCCGACTCTCGGGGCTGCAGGGGCAGGCGCTCTGCTCCCGCGATCCGCAGGGAGGGCGTGGAGGGGCCGCCGCGGCGCCCGCCCTCCCTCCCTCTCCTCGAGAGGCAGCCCGGCCCCAGTACCTTCTTGACCGTGCGCGGCGCCTCGGTGACGGTGCCGTCGGGGCTGACCAGGGCCTCGCCGCCGTCGCGGTGCCGCTGGTGCTGGTGATGCGGGTCGCTCCGCTTCATGGCCGACGCCTGAGGCACCTTCCCGGCGGCGGGGCTGAGAGCGGCGGCGGCGGCGGGCCCCGAGCCCGGGCCGGGGGCCGGGGGCCGCTCCGCGGCAGGAGCTGGAGCCTCAGGGTCTCCGCCGCCCGCTGGGGGGACCATGGCGCCCACGGCCGCGGCGCTCAGTCCCAGCTGCGGCTCCGCCTCGGACGGACTCAGGTCCTTCAGCTCCACCTCAGGCACCTTGGCTGCTGCCGCCGCCGCTGACACAACCTGCACCGACATCACCGCCTCCGCTGCAACCGCCGGCTCAGACTCCAGCTCCAGCTCGGGCTCGGCCCCGCCTCCCACCTCCCTTCCCCTTCCCTCCCCCATTCCCCCACTCCTCCCCTCCATCGCCTCCGCTCCCACCCCCTTCCTCCGCCCGCCTGCCCGCCCGCCCGCCAGCCCCGGCCTCTCCAGCCCCGCCCCTCCCCGCCCCGCCCCCGTCCGGTCCGGCTGGCGCGCGAGGCGCCTCGGAACCTGTAGTGCGCTTGCTCCGGACGGCGCCCGGCGAGGACAGCGTGGGACCTCAGCCCCCAACCTGCACCGCGCGCCGCGGGGGCGTGGCTTCGCGGCCCCCTGGGAGTTGTAGTCCCTTCCGGCCTGTGCCCCGGGACGCCTGGGAGAGGGAACTCCTGGGCCTAGGGCGGGCGGCTAGGGGAGGGGAGTGGGGATAGGAGACTCTACAGTGGGGATGAAGAAGAGAAAGTCTGCAGAGGAGTTGTGGCTTCCGGGCCGGGAACGCCAGAAGCCTCAGGGAAAGTGGGGGAGGAAGGGCGCGCTCCCCGGCCGGCGTGACTTTCCCCCGAGTGCGCGCGCGTCTGCGGCCACGTGAGCCGGTGTTTCAAGGCAGAGCGGCGGCGTCACGGGAGGAGGGCGCTGCCCGGGTGGAAGTGGCTGGGCTTCCCTTTCTTTCTCTGATGCCTTTGCAAACTTGTTTTCAGAAGGAATAAGACAGGACCTTGTGTGCTTTGGTGACTTCGGGCACATTTCGGGTCTCCAAGCTGACAACTTCGAAGGCTGAGAATTCGCAGGTCTCCTTAAATGAGGCCAAATCTTTTGACCTATTAATTCTGCGAGGAAATAATCAGAAGTCCAAGTTCATGAGTCGGCGTAAAGGAATATTCATTAACATACGAATGGTCATTTCCCCAAGTAATGAGATTTTGGGTAGCTTTTACTTTGTACCTTTCTGTAGTCTTTAAACTGGCAGTTTTTAATAACAGAGACGCATTTTAAACTAATGTCCAAAATATAATGGTTACAGCCTCTACAAATAAGTTTCTGAGGACCGTTAATGATAACATGAATAAATGCTTATGATAAAAAATACTCATCTAAGCAGACGAAAGTGAACGGTAAATGAGATTTTATATAAATAACTCTTATAATACATTACACTGCAATCAGTTCTGATGACAGACAAAGAGACGGATTTTTTGCTTCTCTGTTACTCAGAGAGACTGAGGCACAGTTTATGCCTTAATAGCCCAGGCAGGCGACTTTGGAGTAACTATTTTTCCCCCTGGTAAGAAAGAGACGTCCCCTGCCTGGTTCTTCTCCTTCCCGTGAGCTACTGTGAACCTGTGAACTTGGTGGAGTTGTCCTCGTCGGAAGGGCAGCTCTCATTCCTGGTGTCAGATCGGTGCCTCCCACCAAGACAACCGAGCGCTGCGATTTCCACCAAGTGCACGGGTCTCCCAAGCACAAGCGCTTAAGGACGCTTCCTCTGCACGTTCTGGCTTACAGAACGTCCTGCCTGTGACAGACGTCCAGCCCGAGTTTCATCTTCCAGCTGTTGGGGCGGAGATCAGCCGCCCCATAACTGATTTCTTTCTTCCCGCTGATGCACAAGGGAGCTGTGGTATAGCCACCTGGCATGTGTTGGAGCCCAGAAGGCAGCAGCTGCCCACCTGGAGCGCCTGCAGAAGTGATTCCTGAAGGGGTGTTTAATTCTTCAGCGGAATGTGGTTAGAAAACATAAGGGATCAGGGCACTGCACAGAAACGGATCCTCGTGTTTTATTTATTCAGGCACCACCACTCTGGGGACCAACTGTTAAGGCAAACTCTTCCCCCATTCGCACCTCCATCGCTATGCACCTGCTGCCTCTGCCATCTCTGTGGCTGAGGGCCACCAGACACGGATGAAGGAGAATCACCATGCTGGTCAAGCACAAGTTTATGAACACCTTAGCGAAGTGTGGACTACAGATCTTTCCCCTTCGCTTGGCTCATGCAGCTTCCAGAACCGTGGTAGAAGGGGAGAACTTCTCTGAGGTATCTAGCCAGTCCAAGAAGGAGAATGAAGCTAGTAACATTGAGAGCTCCCCCAGGATATAGGCTAGCCAGCGCACCCATGGTGAATACCATACTCACGGTCACATGGCTTTCCTGAAACCGTTAAGTACATCACCCTTAAGTCAGAGCAAAGCCACCAGACGTATGAAGAAAATCTCTCATGTGAAGGACAGAGACAACATAGCAGAACAAGTAAATAGTAAAGAAAGCAAGACCCCCCCCCAAATCACTACATCCTCAAAGCCTTAAGATACTGTATTTTGAAGAACATGCTGTTGCAAGAAGTGAACACTGAGGGGCTGGCACTGTGATGTAGCAGGTAAAGCCACCACCTGCAGTGCCAGCATATCATATGGGTGCTGGTTCTAGTCCCAGCTGTTCCTCTTCCAATCCACCTCCCTGCTATGGCCTGGGAAAGCAGAAGAAGATGGCCCAAGTCCTTGGGCCACTCACCCACGTGGGAGACCTGGAATAAGCTCTTGGCTCCTGGCTTCAGATTGGCCCAGCTCTGGCCCATTGCAGCCATTTGGGGAGTAAACCAGCAGGTGAAAGGTCTCGTCTCTTTTTCTCTCTCTGTATCTCTGTAGTTCTGCCTCTCAAGCAAATAAATCTAAAAAAAAAAAAAAAAATCTGCAGGATCAGAAAGATGAATTTTTAAAAGATTTGTTTTGTTTATTTGAAAGGCAGAATTACAGAGAGAGGGAAAAAAGAAAGCTCTTCCATCCATGGTTCACTCACCAAATGGCCACAGTGCCGCAATGGCCGGTGCTGGGCCAGGCCAAGGCCAGGAGCCAGGAGCTTCTTTTAAGTCTCCATATTGGTTCAAGGGCCCAAACACTTGGACCATCTTCTACTGCTTTCCCCTGCACATTAACAGGGGCTGGATCAGAAGTAGAGCAGCTGTAACATGAACTGGCGCCCATATGGGATGCTGGCATCACAGGTGGAGGCTTTACCAGCTATGCCACAATGCCAGCCCCAAGATGCTGAACTTTTAAAAAACACTTACTTATGTGAAAGCCAAAGCAACAGGGGAAAAAAGAGAAAAGTGAAGACTTCCACCTGATAGTTCACACCCCACATGGCCCCAACGGCCGGGTCTGGGCCAGATCAAAGCCAAGAGCCTGGAACTCCATCCTGGTGTCCCACATGCATGGCAGGGGGCAAGTAGGTGAACCATCTTCTGCTGCCTTCCCAAGTGCATTAGCAAGAAGCTGGGTCAGAAGTAGAAAGGCTGGGTCAGAAGTAGAGCCGCTGGGATTCAAACCAGCATGGTGATAGATGATGCAGGTACCTGCTGTGCCACAGAGAGGACCCCCAATATTAAAATGTTTTTTTAAAATATTTATTTATTTATTTGAAGGGCAGAGTTACACAGAGGCAGAGAGAGAGAGAGAGTGAGAGATCTTCCATCTGCTGGTTCACTCCCCAGATGGCCACAATGGCTGGAACTACGCCAATCTGAAACCAGGAGCCAGGAGCTTCTTCTGGATCTCCCAGGCAGGTGCAGGAGCCCAAGGACTTGGGCCATCTTCTAGTGCTTTCCCAGGCCACAGCAGAGCCGGATGGGAAGTGGAGCTGCCGGGACTTGAACAGGTGCCCATATGGGATGCTGGCACTGCAGGCAGCGACCCCACCCACAAGGCCACAGCGCTGGCCCCTAAAATGTTTTTGAATCAGTTCAAGAAGCTGAAAGACAAGGCCCGCAAACTCTACAGACCCTGGCATTCTGTGGAGGAAAAGGACGGTGAGCTACTGCTGCCTCAGACTGTTCAGTGGGGACTGCCTTCGGCCCACTCCAGGAGTAATTGCTGTCTCATACAGAAACTTATAGGCTTGCTACAATATACATTTTCCCTACTGCTGGCTCAACCTTAGCTTGTTCAAGCCTGCTGAATGACTCACTGTGCATTCCCCTTCGGGCTTCCAGAACTGTTACTGTTGCCTTCTCCTCTTAACCTCCACCTCTTTGTTCCCTTCCATCAGCAAAGAGTGGAAAAGCAAACTCCTTGTCCTCCCCATAGGGAAGTCACGTGATGGTGCCTAGACCCCTAGGGGGGAGCTGGCCCTGGCTCCACCCCTCCTAGCCAGTAGGTGCTGGTCGCTGGAGGGGAGTCCTTGTCTCTGTCTCTCCCTCACTTTCTTCCACGTGTTTTCAGGAAAAGAGAGAAAGTGTGCTTTCCACACTGCCTCCCCTGTACCCATGCCACTCAGGCCAGTGGAAGTGAGTAGCAGAGGAGTCATCCGAGTGACAGGGCTGGCTCCTGGGACAGGAAATGATGAGTAGCTGGTGGGAGTGAGCTCCTACAACACAGCTGTTTCAACTACCAAGGCTTGTGCACGTTTGTGGGAAAGTGGAATGAAAAGATAAGTTTATTTTTGGTGTAAAAAGTTTTTGAAATCCATGCATAAATTTTTCCATAGTAAGCATTTCCATTGAACTTTTTTTTAAAAAAAGATTTATTTGTGTATGTATTCAAAAGGCAGAGTGACAGGAAGAGGAGAGATCTTCCATCCTCTGGGGCAAGCAGGAGCCAGGAACTCCATCCAGATCTCCTGCGTGAGTGGCAGCGGCCCAGGCACTTGGGCCATCTTCTGCTTTCCCAGGCCATAGCAGAGAGCTGGATGGGAAGTGGAGCAGCCGGGACTTGAACTGGCACTGCGATATGAAAGCAATGGCTTAACCCACTGCGCCACAGCGCCAGACCCGCCCCTGAACTTTTTGAAGATCCTTCCTATGCATGGATTTCCAGATTTTTTTACACCAAAATAAACATCTTTTAAAGATGTTTTCCATTAATTTTTAAAAGAAGATTTACTAGGGCCAGCCCTGTGGCGTAGCAGGTAGTCTCTGCCTGCAGCGCTGGCATCCCATATGGGTGCTGCTTCTAGTCCCGGCTGCTCCTCTTCTGATCCAGCTCTCTGCTTCTGGTCTGGGAAAGCAGTAGAAGATGGCCCAAGTCCTTGGGCCTCTGCACCCACGTGGGAGACCTGGAAGAAGCTCCTGGCCCCTGGCTTCGGATCAGCGTAGCTGCGGTTGTTGCAGCCATCTGGGGAGTGAACCATCGGATGGAAGACCTCTGTGTGTGTGTGTGTGTGTGTGTGTGTGTGTGTAACTCTCTCAAATAAATAAATAAATCTTTCAAAAAAAAAAAGATAACATGATTAAAAAAGCAGTTGTTCATTCTGAGGGGTGGGAATAGTGATGTTGTTATTCTTTGTGCTTTTCTAACTCTTTTTGATTTTTTCAAATTAAAAACAGAACTCAAGCAGGCAGAGGAAGGGTTGGGGCAGTAGCCAGACTGCCAAGAGCAACAGAGGCGGGCCTGGGACCCTGGGAGGCCGCACAGTGTGGCGGGTCAGGGGGTCCGCAGGAGCCAGGGCAGAGCTGGCATAGACAGCTGTGTTCTCTGCACAGCCCAGCGACAGGGCTGCACTTTGAGGGCTCCAACTGGGGAGCCTTGATAGACGGGTGTCCACTGTGGCTCACTCTACCTCTCCCAGAAAAACTGGGTTGTGGGCGTGTCTGCAGGCCCAGCCAGCGCCCCAGCAGCCCTCCACTGTCTGCCCGCACAAGAGGTGGACTCACACTGCCCTCTAGTGGCCGGAGTCCCTGCCTGCCTCCAGAGCCACGCAGGGAAAGAGCATGTCTCAGCTTTATAAGCTCAGACTGTAAACTTACCGCCTTCACCCCTCGCCCCACCCTTTACATAAGTAATCCCACTAAAGAAAGGTCAGAGGCCGGCGCAGCAGGTAAAGTCACCGCCTGCGATCCTGGCATCCCATATGAGCGACGGTTCCAGTCCCAGCTGCTCCACTTCCAATCCAGCTCCCTGCTAATGCACCTGGGAACGCATCAGAGGATGTGTTTGGGTCCCTGCACCCATGTGAGAGACCTGGAAGAAGCTCCTGGTCCAGCCCCAGCCATTTGGGAAGTGAATGAAAGCTCTCTTTCTTTGTGTCTCTCCCTCTCTGTAACTCTTTAATAAATAAATCTTTTTTGAAAGAAAGAAATAAAGAAGGGCCAGAGAGAGAGAAACCAGCAATCGAATGTCCATGAAGTCGCAAACGTAGCACTTTCCCTCATTTCAGAAAATATCAGGAAAGAACACTTCCAAGTTTTGTTGTAAACACTGTGGTTAAAACAGAGTAAAAAGGAAAGAAAACAAACAGCCATGTTATCCCTGAGAGCAGCAGTGACTGTGAGAACGAGCCAGACAAGCAACCACGAGGAGACCCGGGGTGGTCGGGGGGAAAGCGGGAGACGCCGACAGAAAGGAAGATCGAGGGTCGGAGCGGGACCTGGTGGGGAGCGGGGTGGGGGGTGCAGGAAGACCCCGTGCCCCGTGCCTGTCACTGGCTGCACCAGCTTCTTGCATACAGCCAGCGCCTCTCCTCGGCTCACTGTTGCTTTCTGAATGCAGCCAGGCGCAGCAGTGCACAGTGGCTAACAGCCCAGGCCCCTGTCTGGCCCCCCAGCACTGCCAAGTCTGTGAGGTCAACAGCAGGCTGCGGAGCCTCTGGAGCCTGATGGAGGGCCGGGAGTTGGAGCTTGTGAACACTTGAAAGCGGCAGAGTTGGTGACCAGCAGTGCAAGGTGCCGGGGGCACAATCGGCACCTCCGCCCCCTGCCGCCTGGCTCTGGTCAAAGCAGCTGTGTGCCCGGGTGAGCAGCGGGCAGAACACAATGTATCTCCAAATAAGCTGGCCAGGACTGCACAAGGCCCTCTACCCAAGGCGCCACCCCCTTTCCTCCATGGAGCTCCTTTCTATAGAACTCTAAGTCCCCAAACTCCGGTTCCCAAGCTGCCATCAACATCTCATGGGAGGAGCCTGAGACCCTCTGGCTGGCGCAGGCAGATGTACAGAACACACCTGGCCCAGCTGACACCCCAGGTAAAGGGCCCAGGGGCAGGACCTGGGGCTGCAACCCGGGAGACTCACTTCTGTCTCTCCAGAGGCAAGCTGCGTGCCTGTGCCCTGTGATCGGTGCCCAGAGAGGCAGCTGTGCCATGGGCACGCTTTTGTTCACATGGAGCCCACAGCCAGCGTGATAAGCTGACGTCAGACGTCTGTCGGCAGCGACCACGTTAACTGTGGGAGGGCGTGGACGACAAAAGGGACAAGGACCAGGCCGACGCCAAGAGTTTGTACAAAAACCTTTTATTTACTGTTTACACTTCTCCCCTCCCCGTGCCCCTCACCTGGAACCCAGCCAGCTCCTAGGGCCTCCTGCTGTCTGGTTCTTCAGAGTGGGGCCTTGGGGACACGCTGGAGGCTGCAGAGACAGGACTCTCCCCACCCACGTCGGGCAGAGCTGGGGGAAGCCTTCCTGCCGGCCTGAAGCTACGGCAGCTTGCTCAAGTCCAAGGTTCCATCCCCGCTAGATGGACGCCAGCAGGAGATGCTGTGTCTCCCCTCGCAGCTTCCACCCCACACCGGGCCGAGGCTCCAGGGCTGAAGCCAGGTGGCACCTGGAGACGGAGTTCGGCGGCCTGAAGCCACCCTCAGGAGGCCAGCCTGCTCTTACTGACACGCCAGGGTGCTGGAGATGGGAGGAAGGGTTTGGGCTTGGCGCCACCTGTTCAGAGAGGTCGCAGCCCCACAACCACGTGGAGGAGGAAGGCAGCCCTGTCCTCTGCCACAAGGACTAACAACAGACCCTTTTGGTCTCAGAGGGGACACTCATTAGCACAGACAAGGGTCGCCAGCCTGCACCTGCCAGTCACAAGCCCCACAGCCCCAACTCCAGCTACTGTCAAGGCTGCCTGCCAGGCGCCACCTCCCACAGGCTCTGCACACCTGGTGACCCTGTGGGAGATGGAGGCTGCGAGCCAGGCATCCTGAGTGGGACCCAAGCCCCTGCCCTGTGCCCCGGGCCCTGCCCTGGGGTGAGGCCTGCCTGTGGGGATGTCATAGGCTCTTTGCCACAGTCCTGCTGCTCTGAGCCAGACACACACACAGCTCTCCCGGGAGGGTGCTCCCTGGGGACGGTTCTCAGGGAGGAAGAGGAGCCTGGCCAGTGCTTGCTCCAGGTCCGGCTGCGCAGGCTCAGAAGTCCGAGTCAGCGTCCATGAGCTCTGCCTCCATGAGGTTGGTGCGGGAGTGCATGGGCCCCAGGCCCTGGCGGCGGCCCTGAGCCCAGGTTGTAGGGGCCGGTGCGCTGGGCAGAAACGGATCCTGCCGCAAACTGGTCTCCGGGCAGAAGGGGCTGGAGACCAGGGTCCAGGCTCCCTGTCGGGAGGGCTCCCCGGTGCCCCAGGCACCTGCAGCCACCAGGCACTTGTGCCGGGGCAGCTGCGGCAGGCGCGGGACGGCGCTGGTGGAAGGGGCGGGCGCGGGCCGGTGCAGCTCCGGGGGCGGCCCCAGCGGGCACACCTCCTTCTTGCGCTTCCTTCGCTTCTTCTTCCGGCCCACGCGCTTCTCCAGCTCCGGGGAGATCTCGGCCTCCACCAGCCACAGGTTGGCGTGTTCCTCCGGAGGCACTGCGCAGAGGGGAGGGCACAGCCTGGCGCCCGGCTCGCTCCGTGCCCGCCACCCCTTCTCTCCGCACCCCCCCCCCCCTGCTCCGGGAGCTCCGGGAGCTCCGGGGTCCACTCCTCGGCCGCACACTCAGGTCCTCCCCTGGCCGCCCCTGCTACCCCAGTGCCAGCCGGCCCAGCCTCTGCGCCCCCTGCCCTGCTACGGGAGCTTGGACCCTCGTACCTGGCGTCGCCACGGGCGTGACAGACACGTCCTGGGGCAGAATGGCTCCTCTCCGAGCCACCATCTTGGTGACGTGCTGGGCCCAGGCGGAGGAGACGTCGGCGGAGGGCTCGTTGAGGTCGAAGGCCAAGCCAGCTGTGGAGGGTGGGGAGGAGTAGAGGGGAGACGCATGACTCTGGGGCTCCCAGCAGGTCCCTCCTCCTCCAGCTGTTGGAGAAAGCTCATCCTGCGCCCTCCGCCCCTAAAGGCGGCAAGGCGAGGCCCCCGCGGGCCCCACCAGGCCTCGTGGAAGCCGGAAATCCAGTTCTTGGACCCCTGAGCAGCTCTGGCCCAGGGAGGGAAACTGGAGGAGCCAGAAGTGGGGAGAGGGAAGGAGGGAGGCGCGGGGCTGGAGCAGAGTGAATGTCCACCCCAGCCTGGGGGCGGCGGCTCACCCACGGGCCCGTCATGGGAGACGGTGTGCATGCTGAAAGAGAGCTCCTGGCCCGGGTTCTGCAGCAGCTCGCGGCGCTTGGAGAAGGCCTTGGCGATCATCTTGCTCTTCTTGATCCTCTTGGGCTCGTCATCGCTCTGCCCCGTCAGCCTGGGGGCGGGCGCAGACAGGAGTTGGGGTGGGGTAGGGGATGGAGGCACGGCTCTCCGGAAAGGGAGGCAATCCCATTCCCTCCGGGGAAGGAGGCTCCCCTCAAAGACTGAGTGGATGCCTCCTCCACAAAGCAGGGGACAGGAAATGCAGGTCCCCGTGTGCCTGTCTCTAAAGCACTCGCTGGCTGTGGGCTCCACGCTTGGCCCGGGCCTCAGGCCGCCCACGAGCAGGAGGTGTCACCAGGGGGCAGTGGTGAGCCGCCAAGAAGGCAGCTTTGGGCTGCCCCAGGCTGGGCTGGGAGGAGGACAGGACAAAGCCCAAAGACAGGAGAGTAGGTGGCACAGGCTGGCTGCTGACCCCACCTGCACCAGGTGCGCCTCCAGATGAGCAGGGTGGCCTTGGTCCAGACCCAGGTGCTCATGGAAATGCCAGTTCCGAACATGGCAAACAGGTTGATCTTCTCCACCAGCAGGCTGGGGCGATTCTTGATCTCACAGTCGGGGATGGGCTTCTTGGTGGGCAGCCCTATGGTCACATTGGCCTGGCACCTGCAGCGAGGGGCAGGGGTAGGCAGGTGAGGCGTTCCGAGCCTCCCCCCCCACCCCCGTGCCGAGTCTCAACCTTGGGTGCTCGCTCATTAGAGTCACCTGGGGAGCTTTTACTGCTGTCTGCGCCCCACCCCAGGCAATTAAATCAAATCTCTGGGGCAGGGACCTAGAGGATGCTGTGGTTTAATCAAAACTCCCCGGCCTGGAAGTTGGAGCCTTTAAGAACAAGTCTGGGGCAGCCAGGGCAGGGAATGTCCCTTTCAATAGATTTTTTTTTTTTTTTTTTGACAGGCAGAGTTAGTGAGAGAGAGACAGAAAGGTCTTCCTTCCATTGGTTCGTTGGTTCACCCCCAAAATGGCCGCTACGGCCAGTGTACTATACCAATCCAAAGCCAGGAGCCAGGTGCTTCCTCCTGGTCTCCCATGCAGGTGCAGGGCCCAAGCACCTGGGCCATTCTCCACTGCCCTCCCGGGCCACAGCAGAGAGCTGGACTGGAAGAGGAGCAACCGGGACAGAATCCGGCGCCCCAACCGGGACTAGAACCCGGGGTGCCAGCGCCCACAGTGAGAAGGGGATTAACTCCTGCCGTCCACACAGAGTCAGCCCGAGGAGCCAGACTTTGAAACGGCTCCCAAGCAGCCACGGACACAGCAGGGAGAGAGCCCAGGGGGTGCGCAGGGAAGGGCGGAGTGAGCAGGGACCTGAAGGCTGTTTGCCGGGTCTGGCAAAGTTCAAGGCCAGGTGGTGTATTGGGCACTCATGCCATCAGTGTCACCTGCGGTGTGAGGCAGGGCCCTGGCTGACGCAGCTCCCCCCACCGCGCCCTCCGAGCCCCCCGCCCGCACTCACAGCACGTAGTCCCGGAAGCTGCGCTCCCACTCTGCCTGGTTGAAGAAGTCGTAGAAGTGGCAGCTGAAGGTAATGAGCACGAAGCCAAAAGCCAGGAAGCCGAAAATGCCTGCGGGGGACGGAGGCAGCACAGGCGGTCACTGAGCCTGGCCGCCTGGCTGCTGCTACAGCCGTGCAGGGCCAGGGGTGTCTGCCCACTGGGCGGGAAGACACCATGGGGAAGCAGTCTGGCCCGACTGCAGTCTAAGAAGGCCTCGTTTTGCCCCGCTACCCTCATCACCATCTACACACACGCCCCCTGTCCTCGTCCCATGGGAGCCAACTTGTCCCACTGACTGACTGCACCCAGAGGGCCCCAGAGCCCAGGAAAGGTCCCGGGTTGGCCCTGCCCTCAGACCAAGGTCCCAGGCGCCACTCACCCAGGCGCAGCATGGTCTCGTTGATCTTGCTCGCCGCCTTCTCGCTCAGCAGCCCGGGGTGATTGCTCTTGATGGAGAACAAAGTCATGACTCCTGGACAGAAGGGGGAGCTCAAGCATTAGGGGGGGGTGGCTCTGCTGGGAGGGCTGGGTGTCGGGGGAGGGTCCCGCATCCCCGGGGTCCAGGTCTGATTGCATGTGTGCTGATTACGGCTGGGGGAACTAGAGCTCCTACTGGAGAAAGAGACGCTGGTGGCACATCTTCCATGGATGTGGGTGCCTGGGAAGGAGCCCAGGCAGACGACCGAGAAGACAAAGCCGGGCCCTGATCTGCCTGCTCCTAAGTAACACGGCCAGCTCCAAGCGCTTCGGACAGGGACTCACGAACAGGACTGGCAGGGAGCAGGTGTGTGACACAGTGTGATGTAGCTCCAGCTACCCAGATCTGGTGCTGGTTTGAGTTCGACTGCTCTGCTTTGGATCCAACTCTCTGCTAATGTGTCTGGGAAAGCAGTGGAGGGCAGCCCAAGTACTTGGGCCCCTGACACCCCTTTGGGAGGCCAAGATGGAGTTCCAGGCTCTTGGCTTCAGCTTGGCTCTGCCCTAGCTGTTGCAGCCATTTGGGGAGTGAGCTAGCAAGGGGAGCTCTCTTTCTTCCTCTCTCTGTTGCTCTGCCTTTCAAAAAAAAATCTTTAAAAAATTTATTTATATATTTGAAAGGCAGAATTACAGAGAGGCAGAAGCAGAGAGAGAATGAAAGAGAGAGGCTTCCATCTGCTGGTTCACTCCCCAAATGGCTGAAATGGCCAGATCTGGCCTTTCTGAAGCCAGGAGCTTCCTCAAGGTCTCCCACACAGGTACAGGGGTCCAAGGACTTGGGCCATTTTCTACTCCTTTCCAGACCATAGCAGAGAGCTGCATTGGAAGTGGAGCAGCCGGGACTCGAACAGGTGCCCATATGGGAGGCCAGCACTGCAGGCAGTGGCCTTACCCACTATAAATAAATAAATCTTAAAAGCAAAAACAACAGGGTCTGGCATTGTTATTTAGCAGGTAAAGCCACCGTCTGCGATGCTGACTTCCCATATGGGCTCCATCCAATTGAGTCCCGGCTGTTTTATTTCCCATCTAGCTTCCTGCTAATGGCCTGGGAAAGCAATGAAAGACAGCCAATTACTTGGGACACTATACCCAAGTGACAGACCTGGAAGAAGTTCCTGGATCCTGGCTTTGTCCTGGTCCAGCCCCAACCATTGTGGCCATTTGAGGAATGAACCAGTGGATGGACAATTACTTTCTCTCTCTCTCTCTATCAGGGCTGGCACTGTGGTATAGAAGGCTAAGCCTCCAACGGCAGTGCCAGCGAGACATGTGGGTGCTGGTTCAAGTCCCAGCTGCTCCACTTCTGATCCAGCTCCCTGCTAATGCACCTGGGAAAGTAGCAGAAGATGGGCCAAGTGCTTGGGGCCCTATAACCAAGTGGGAGACTCAGAAGAAGCTCCTGACTCTTGGCTTCCACCTGGCTCAGCCCTGAAGTGAACCAGCAGATGGAAAATATCTCTGTCTTTCTCTTTCCTCCTCTCTCTCTATCTCTGCCTTCCAAATAAATAATTTTTTTAAAGAGTAGCTATCAAATAAAAATAAATCTTAAAACAAGAACGGCACTGTCAGATGAAAAATAAGCCAGATGCATAATTCAAATGCTCTTATAGCCACAATAAAAAAGTCAAGAGATGAGGAGGCCTTTGGCCTAGTGCATTCCAGATCAGAGAGTATGAGTTTGATACCTGCCTCTGGTTCCCGACCCCAGCTTCCTGTTGCTGCAGACCCTGGAAGGCAGCAGCGATGGCTCAGACAGCCGGGTTATCTGGGCTCCTGCCACCCACTGGGAGACCTGGATTGAGTTCCCAGCTCCCAGCTTTGGCTTTGGCCTGGGCTAGACTGCCACTCAAATTTTTAGAAAAAGTAAAAAAAAGTGAAACTAACTTAGAGTATTTTATATAAATGATACATTGGGGCCAGCGCTGTAGGGTAGTAGGCTAAGCCTCCGCCTGCGGTGTTGGCGTCCCATATGGGCACTAGTTGGAGTCCCTGATGCTCCTCTTTCTTTTTAATAGATTTATTAATTTATATGAAAAGCAGAGTTATAGAAACGCAGAGAGAGAGAGAGAGAGAGAGAGAGAGAGAGAGATCTTCTATCCACTGGTTCACTCCCTAGATGGCCACAACAGCCAGAGCTGGGCCAATCCGAAGCTAGGATCCAGGAGCTTCTTCCGGGTCTTCCACGTGGGTGCAGGGGCCCAAGGACTTGGGTCTTCTTCCACTGGTTCTAAGTCCATAGCAGTCTATGCTTATGGCCTGGGAAAGCAGTGGAAGATGGCCCAAGTCCTTGGGCCCCAATACCCTTCTAGGAGACCTGGAAGAATCTTCTGGCTCCTGGCTTTGGATTGGCTCAGCTCCAGCTATTGTGGCCATTTGGGAAATGAACCAGCAGATAGAAGACCTTTCTCTCTATCTCTTCCTCTCTCTGTAACTCTACCTCTCAAATAAATGAATAAAATTAAAAAAAAAATCCTGATATATCAAAATTAGTCATTTCAGCATATAATCCATATAGACACTATCACTGAGAAATCTCACATTTCAGAGAAGGAGCTGCGTCTTGGAAATACAGTGTGCATTTTGCACTTCTGCCACATGTCAGAATGCATGCAGCCAGCACAAATCCCAAGCAGAGTGGAGCCCGGACGCTCTGCTGAAAAGGGAGGAAGAGACAGGCTGACAGAAGGCTCCCAGCTCTGGGAGCAAACAAGAAAACCAACAAGAAGGAGTGGCACGTTGAGATAGTGAAGCTGGAACAGCGAATCCAGCACGCTGCAAATGCTGCCTGTGCACGTGCGGGTGTGAGCGCGCACACACAAGCTTGTGTTGGGGACGGGAAGAAGCAAACCATGCTCCAGAAATTGTTAAGTATACAGGAGTGTGCACACACAATCCAGACCCCTCTGGGTCCAGGTGGACTGCATAGGTCACACGAGATGCTCACCAGACACGTGCACCTGGCCAAGGACGGATGGGGGTAGAACCCAGCCAAGCTGCCCGCCACACAGTGAGCCCTGGCCAAGGTTCTGAAGGAAGGGGTGAGTTTCCTGCGGGCATTGGTGCTGTCCCGCGGCCAGTGCCTACTGCTGCATCTGCCTGCAGGCCCCCTCTTGGACCTGGCACCCGGGCCCTGCAGGAGCCAGCTGTGGTCTTGGGCAGTAGCTTCCAACACCTACTCACACACAGCAGGTGCTCTGCTGCCTTCCCAGCCCTGGCCTGGTCCTCACTCTCACTCACCTCGGATGAGGAAGTAGCCTCCCACGATCAGCACCAGGCCGATGGGGGCCAGCACGAAGCCGGCACGGTATCGGTAGTTCTTGTAGCCCACGAAACAGATGCCGCTCACAGAGTCCCCGTCCACCTGCGGCAAGAAGGGGAGGGAGGTCCAGTGGGCCACTGGCCCCGCCCCCAAGCCCACTCTGTTTGGGCCTCCCGCCCCTGCCAGTCACCTACCTGGGCCACAGCAAGGATGGCCACGGTGAGGACGAAGGGCAGTGACCACGTCAGCAGGTGGAAGTAGGAGGTCTTGCCCGAGAGAGGCTGGTAGGTGGTGCCCAGCGCTTTGAAGGAGGCGTGCCAGGCGTAAGTGAGGACCACAAACCAGACCACACCAGCCATCAGGGCATAGTACACGATGACAAAGATGATGACGCAGGACAGGGTCTCATTGGAGCTGTGTGCGGACACGTTGGGTGTGACTGGGGAAGTCCCACTATGCTCCCTCTCCCTCCCATCCCACCCCCCGGCCCCCCAGATCCCAGGCTGCTGAGGTTCCCCAGGAGTCGGGCCCAGTTCACAGGAGCTGGAGAAGAGGCCCCTGGGAACAGGTGCAAACATTCAAGGTCCAGAAGCTGCAACTGGGTCATAGGACTGAGCTCCACCCTCCCCTCCGGGGCCCCAGTCACCTACGTGGGCTCCCCCAGCCTCATGGTACCATCCGCCCGGCAAACGATCTCCCGGCGGGCCCCGTCCATGAACTGGGCCAGCCAGCCAATGCTGCCCACGAAGAAACACGCATTGACGTAGAAGAGGATGACAGCAGGGTAGCGATTCGAGTTCCGCCAGTCAGCCACAAACGTGGCCTGGGAGAGAGAAGCAGGGCTGATCTGCTGCCGCGGCTGCCCTCATCTGAACCCCGCCCCTTCGAAAACGACCCTTTCCTGGGGCACCCGTCCCCCAAGGCCTCTTCTCTCCAGCGCCCCCCACGCCCCCGGGGCTCCCTTCCCACCACCGGCGGTCCCGCAGCTGACCAGGGTGAAGAGCGTGCAGAGGCCCGTGACGGCGCCGAAGGCGGCAATGTAGCTGTGCATGTCCTGGTGTTCGGCTTCGGTGAAGAGCGGGTTCTGACACTGGATCCCGCAGCCCTCCACGTCCTCGTACCAGCTCTTGGGGTTGTCGGTCCGTACCAAGGGCGCTTCGCACTGGCCCGAACTGTTGAACTTGATGTTCTGCACCTCGTTCTGGTGTCGGGGAGGGAGAAGGCAGCGCAAAGGAACAGGTGGTTCAGGCGTGAGCCTCTCGCTTAGGAAAAGATACCGGGCTAGCCTGGCAAGCTGACCACAGACACGCTCCTGGGGCGTAAACGCTGGCCCTGCCACTCGATGGCTGTGCAGCCTTGGGCAACTTGGGCGACCTCTCTGTGCCTCAGTTCCTTCTCTAGAATAGTATAGCCCCACTGGGAGGTTTCCAATGACCAATTCAACCTTAGTTGCTATTGCGCTATTCAGATTTACCACTTCTTGCATTATTTCTGGTAGTCTGAGTGCCATTAGAAATTTGCCCATGTTATCTGTGTATCCTAGCTTGTTAGTAAAACATTGTTCCCAGTTTCTTAAAATCATTTTTATTTCTGTAAGCTCAATAGAATGGCCACACTTTATCTCCTGATTTTAGCAGTTTGAATATTCTTTTCTTTCTTGGTCTAGCTAAAGGTTTTGTAACTTCGGGCTGAAATCTAGCAAGCTCACAAAATCTTCCAAAATATAGAAGATGAGGGAACACTTGCTAACTCGTTCTGTGAGGCCAGTGTTAAATTGAAATTAAATCCAGGGGCGGGCGCTGTGACACAGCAGGTGAAGCTGCCGCCTACAGTGCCGGCATCCTATATCAGCACTGGTTCGAGTCCTGGCTGCTCCACTTCTAATCTGCTATGGCCTGGGAAAGCAGCGGAAGATGGCCTAAGTCCCTGCGCCCCTGCACCCACGTGGGAGACCTGGAAAAAGCTCCTGGCTCCAGGCTTCAGGTTGGCACAGCTCCGGCCTTTGCAGCCACCTGGGGAGTGAACCAGCAGATGGAAGACCTCTCTCTCTCTCTCTCTCTCTCTCTCTCTCTCTCCCTCTCTGTAGCCCTGCCTTTCAAATAAATAAATAAATAAAATCTAAAAAAAATCAAATCCAGCAAAAACATCAAAACTACAGACCAATAATTCTTTGTTTGTTTTAATAAAAAAGCCAGTAAAAGTGCTGGCTTCCTGATATGATCTACGGGTTAAATGAATACTTGGATGTAAAATGCACATAATGGGGTCTGTCGTGCAGTAAATAATACTTAGTATTGTTGCTATCATTGTCACTGCCATTATCATTACCGCCCAGAGCTGCATGCACCCGCTGTCAGTGTTTCCTGCTGATCGACCCGTGCACGCCTTGACCCCCACACATTTGACAAACAACCTGAGGATAGGCGCCTGTCACCCCGACTCCCAAAAACTCAAACACCGAACCCACCCGGTGCTCGAAACAGCTGCTGGCTGTGTGATCTTGGGTGGTCAAGAACCCCTGAGGGACTGGCCGGGTCGAGGAGCCAAAGCCTGGGTTTGTGGCTTCTTGCCTAGCCTTGCCCCGGGCCTGCTCCAGTCCAGCCCACAGGGCCCCGACCTCCACCCCACAGGGCACTCACCGGGCAGCCTTCTGGAAAGTGGTCGGGGGTGCAGCGCAGGAAGTCGGGCCAGCCCCGCTCCCTCTCCACGATGGCGCAGGGGCCCCGGGTGGCCTGGCAGAGGGTGCGGCTGGGCAGCTCCACCCGGTCATTCTCACACTTGGGCATGTACACGGCACACAGCAGAGGCTGGATCACTGCCCAGCAGCGGGGGGCGTTCCGGAGGCCTGGGGGATGGTGGCAGTGTGGACATACTGTGGGGAAGACCCCTCCCCCCTCTGACCCACAGACCGAGTGGCACCCCTCACCGCCCACCATGATGGGTACGACTGCTCAGACCGCCAGGCACAGTGTTTCTTACCAGGGCACCGGGCGGGACAGTCTTTTGTGCTGCAGGCCTGTCCCAAGCACCCCCTGCCCCTGCCCCCTAGACACGGGGAGAGCCCGTGAGCCACTGGAACAACCAAAAAGTGCCCACCCCTGCCAGGGGCGGTGACTGCAGGACAGCCGAGGGATTTTTGGGGCGCTGAGGGTGCCCGCCCTCCATCAGGTCTCTTGTGTGTAATTCAGGGCCATGCGCGTCTCCTAATTCCACTAAGGTGATTCGAACGCAGCGGCTAACTCAAACACCCTGGCAGGGAGTGGCTGGGTCTCCGGCTGGGAGTCCAGGAGGGCATTTCCCTTCCAAGGCCTCTTCCGGGGGTGTGAGGGGCTGTGCGGCCTGCCCCCCCCCAGCCCATTCCCCAGGTGCCTCCCTTGCCCCTTGCCCAGACCCCCGAAACCCGTGTTCCTCTTACCAAGCGGAGGTGAGAGACAGAAGAGGTGGGGGCTTAAGAAGTAGTCAGAGGAGCCAGGCACCCCAAAGCCAGAGGAGGAGACAGGAGATCAGATGGAGAGAAACAGAGGAGGCTCTGTCCAGTGCAGAGGGAGGAAAGACGCTGTCAGCGGACAGAAGCAGGCGGGGGCTCCCGCACCCTCACCCCGGCCCAAGCCTCCACCTGCTCGTCCCAGGGGCTGCACTCACTCCGCCTCGAGCCCCTTAGCCCCAGCCAAATCATCCCTGCCTCAGGAGCACCCACTGTATTTCCCAAGAAAGAAGGCGCACTGGGCGAATCCGAGAACGTGAGCGCCCACATGGTGGCTGCGCCGGCACAGGCACCTGCTCTCTGAAAGGGTAAGGGGCACAGGCCCTGTGCTCAGCCTGGCCAGGGGCCAAATCTTGGCACCACCATTTCCTGTTTGTGTGACCTTAGCCTCAATGCACTCATCTGTAAAATGGGCATCCCAGATTTACCTCGTGGCACTGTTGTGCAGAGGGAGATCACTTGCTAAACACTCAGGCAGTAGCCCTCGGGAAACGTTAGCTCTCACCGCTCTTGTCCGAGGCCTTGGACCACTCGCAGCTCTGTGTCCGTCCCAGGTACAGAGCAAGCTCCTGCCAGCCCCGGCCATCGCGGCCATCTGGGGAGTGAACCAGCGAATGGAAGACCTCTCGCTCTGTCTTTCCTCCTCTCTGTCTGCAACTATGCCTCTCAAAGTAATTACATACACTATTAAACGTTTATTAACCAACACCTTTTAGGTAGGACAGGGAAGCTTCTTCCAGAGGAGCATAAGGCAACTGATAACTATGTTGTGATGTTTCTGTTCTTCTGTGATACTGTGGTAACTTCAGCTTTTAATAATGAGTAATTTGGGGGACGATCTGGCGGCACAGCCACTTGGGATGCCTGCGTCCCATATTGAAGAGTCTGGTTCGAGTCCCAGCTCCACTTCTGATCCAGCTTCCTGCTAATGTGCACCCTGGGAGGCAGCAGGTGATGGTTCAAGTTCTTGGGTCTCTGCCATTCACACGGGAGACCCGGCTGGAGTTGCTCCTGGTTTTGGCCTTGCCCAGACCCCACCAGCTGTTGCTAACATTTGGGGAATGAAACAGTGGATGACAGCTCGCTCTCTCTCTCTCTCTCTCTCTCTTTCTCTCTCGTTCCACTTTTCAAATAAATATAATACACTTGAATCTTACAGTACAATTAAGAAGCCATGTGAGGGGGGCCAGCGCTGTGGTGCAGTGGATTAATGCCCTGGCCTGAAGCGCTGGTATCCTATATGGGTGCCGGTTCTAGTCCCGGCTGCTCCTCTTCTGATCCAGCTCTCTGCTATAGCCTGGGAAGGCAGTAGAAGATGGCCCAAGTCCTTGGGCCCATGCACCCACGTGGGAGACCTGGAAGAAGCTCCTGGCTCCTGGCTTCAGATCGGCACAGCTCTGGCCGTTGCGGACAATTGAGGAGTGAACCAGAGGATGGAAGACCTCTCTCTCTCTCTGCTTTTCCTCTCTCTGTGTAATTCTGACTTTCAAATAAATAAATTAATTTAAAAAAAAAAGAAGCCATGTGAGGAAAAAAATAAGGTAGATCCTTAGCCTCCTTTCTTACATAAAAGTAAATTCCAGATGGAACAAAAATAGCTAATTAAAAATAAATTACCGCCCTGTGAGTTCAACACAGTTCTAACTCCTGACCCAGCTTCTTGCTAACGCAGACCCTGGAAGGCAGCAGATGATAGCTCAAGTGGCTGGGTTCTTGACACCATGGGGGAGACCTCGTTTGCATCCCTGGCACCCAGCTTCAGCCTCAGCCCAGCCCCAGCCATATGGGCATCTAGGAAGTGAACCAGTGGATGGGAGCACCTTTTCACTCTCTCAAATAAATAAGTAAATAAACTTTTTAAAATTAAAGTATTGGGGTCTGGCATTGTGGTGTAGTGGGGAAATCTGCCGCCTGTAAGTGCCATCATCCCATATGGGTGCCGGTTCAAGTCCTGGGTGCTGCACTTCTGAATCAGCTCTCTGCTATGACATGGAAAAGCAGTGGCAGATGGCCCAAGTCCTTGGGCCCCTGCACCCACATGGGAGGCCCAGGAGAAGCTCCTGGTTTCAAATAGACTCACTCTGGCTATTGCGGCCATTTGGGGAGTGAACCAGCAGATCTCTCTCTCTCTCTCTCTCTCTCTCTCTCTGCCTCTGCTTCCCTGTAACTCTGCCTTTCAAATTAATAACTAAATCTTTTAAAAAAATTAAAGTATTGGAATAAAAGACGGAAAGTAATTTTTCAAAACTTGGAGAAAGCCTTTTTTTAAATAAAAGACTTATTTATTTTATTTGAAAGTCAAAGTTACAGAGAGAGAGAGAAAGGCAGAGAGAGAGGGAAAGAAAACATGCAAAAGAAAAATAGATAAATTCAGTAGGGCAGAAGTCATAAGAAAAGCAATAGACTGAGAAAACATATTTCCAATGCATATCACGGGTGGAGAGTTTACTTCCTTCTGTGCGTAAAGCTCATCCAAGTCACTAAGAAGTGCATAACCCAGTGGAAAGATGGGCAAACGATAAACAGAGCCTTTCCCACAGAGGAAATACAAACGGCCTTTAAAAGCAGAAAAGACACTCAACCAGACTCCTAATAAAATAAATGGGACATAAAACTACAATGAGATGCGATTTTTAAAAATGTTTATTCATTCTCTTCTACTTGAAAGGCAGAATGACAGAGAAATAGAGAGAGCAATATCTCCTGCTGCTGGTTCAACAAGTGCGGGCAACAGCCAGGGCCGGGCCGGGCCGGGCCAAAGCGAGGAGCCCAGAACTCCATCCGGGTCTCCCACAAAGGTGGCAGGGACCCCAGCACTTGAGCCATCACTGCTGCCTGCAGGCTCCACCACCAGGGAGGTGAACTGCAGGCAGCGCGCCGGGCACTCGGGCCGCGATGCCGGTGCTACGAACAGTGGCGTAACCCACTGCACCCCAAGTTTCTAACTTCTAAAATGATAAAGATGAAAACACAGTATTGTCAAGAGTATTAGGGAAAACTGGTCCATTTATATGTTGGTGGTAGCAACAGAAATCAGTAAATATTTGTGGAGACCATATGGCATGATCTATCAAAATTTTATATGAGCAATTCCATTTCATACATTCCTAAATTAATATACAATATTATTCTCTTAACACTGCAGCAGCAAAAGAGTAGAAACGGCTTGAGTCCATATCCATCAACAGGAGACCAGCTAAATAAAATAGCATACATCAATATAATAGGACAATATTCAGGGCTACGTAACGGGCACTGAAATGGAGTGAGGTCCACTATGAGTTATTCAACAAACTCAGTGGTGTGGAGATCAGTCCTGAGAGTGTGGGGCTGGCAAAGGAGGACCTTTCTCTCTGTCTCTCTCGCACTGTCCACTCTGCCTGTCAACAACAACAACAACAACAACAACAAAAAGAGTGTGGTGCCAGTTGGGAGAGGGAGGAATGACTAAGGAAACATTGTATCAGGACTTACATCTGCACTGCTAAAGGGACACCCAAAAACAATGGTAATGGTTGCCTCTGGGGAGGGAAATGGGTAGCTAGAAGCAGAGATAGGATATAACTTATTTTATGGGGCCTGATGCTGAGGTGCAGTGGGTTAAGCAGCTGTCTGCAGCACTAGCATCCCGAATGGATGCCGGGTCAAGTCCCAGCTCCTCCATTTCTGATCCAGCTCCCTGCTAATGCACCCTGAAAAGCAGTAGAAGATGGCCCAAGGGCTTGGGCCCCTGCACCCATGTGGGAGACCCAAAAGAAACTCCTGGCTTTGGTCTGGCCCAGCCCCAGCCATGGTAGCCATTTGATGAGCCAGCAGATGGAAGATCTCTCTCTCTCTCTCTCTCTCTCTCTGTCTCTGTCACTCAGGGACCTAATTACCCCAGTCATTACCACTGTCTCCCGAGATCTGCACTAGCAGGAAACTGGAGTCAGAAGCCAGTGCTGGGAAGCCAATGTGGGAAACCAGCTTCTCACCCCAAACGAAACCGCCTCAGAACAGCCAGCTTGCCAAATCCCTGCCCCTCAGACTCTTAAAACTGTTTATTTATTTATTATTTTCATCTACTTGAAAGGTAAGGGACAGAGCAAGACAAAGACAGAGAAAATTATCTTCCACCTGCTGGTTCACTGCTCAATGCCTGCAACAGCCAGGCTGATGTCGGGAACCAGGGCCAGGAGCTCCATCTGGGTCTCCCGTGTGGGTGGCAGGAGCCCAAGGACTTGGGTCATCCTCCACTGCCTCCCAGGCACATTGGCAGGAAGCTGGATTGGAAACTGAATAGCCAGGAATCAAACCAGGCATTCTGAAACAAGATGGCGGCAGTACAAGACATAGCTCACTCCATTGCACCACAACAAGCCAGCAAAATCAGATATTTCTGTTGTGGAGATCTCAAAATATTGTAGGTGCTCATTACCACCGTGACTTATAGTGGTTACTAAGCTGCATTGCATCTTATTTATGTGTTAATAAAGACTCTCGCATATACTTCATTAGACACACTTTTTTTTTTTTTATATTGGATAACTGTATTTAAATAGAATTCACGACCTTGGTAATTCTACATGCTTTTTAAAAATCCTATGTGCTGGCCGGCGCCGTGGCTCAACAGGCTAATCCTCCGCCTTGCGGCGCCGGCACACCGGGTTCTAGTCCCGGTCGGGGCGCCGGATTCTGTCCCGGTTGCCCCTCTTCCAGGCCAGCTCTCTGCTGTGGCCCAGGAGTGCAGCGGAGGATGGCCCAGGTGCTTGGGCCCTGCACCCCATGGGGAGACCAGGAAAAGCACCTGGCTCCTGGCTCCTGCCATCGGATGAGCGCGGTGCGCCGGCCGCAGCGCGCCGGCCGCGGCGGCCATTGGAGGGTGAACCAACGGCAAAAAGGAAGACCTTTCTCTCTGTCTCTCTCTCTCACTGTCCACTCTGCCTGTCAAAAAAAAAAAAAAGAAAAAAAGAAAAAAAAATCCTATGTGCTTTATTCTATGAATTTAAAAACACTATGTTGATCAGACTGACTAAAAGGTCCAAGGCTCAAGAAAGTCTAGAACCATGCTGTACAGATAAAGTAATTGAGACGGTGTGAAATTGGCAAGGGACAGGAAAAGGATCTCAGAAATGGACACATGTATATGATTTATAGAAGAATTGTGGAGAAAACACATTATTTTTTGAGATTTATTTATTTGAAAGGTGGAGAGAGAGAGAGAGAGAGAGAGAGAGAGAGAGAGAGAGATTCCGTCTGCCGTTCACTCCCCAGATGGCCATAGTAGCCGGGTCTGGGCCAGGTTGAAGCCAGGAACCAGGGCCAGGAACTCCTTCTTGGTCTCCCATGTGGGTGGCAGAGGCCCAAGGACTTGGGCCACCATCTGCTGCCTTCCCAAATGCATTAGCAGGAAGCTGAATCAGAAGCAGCACAGCCAAGACTCAAACCAGTGCTCCTAGATGGAAGGCCAACTTTGCAAGGGGAGGTTTAACCCACTGCATCACACAGCCCTAAAAAGATATCCCTTCTGACAAATGATGTTGAAAAACATCCATACGAAACTAGAGAGCTACAAAACTCAACTCCAGGTGAATTATATGACTGAAATGACAAGAAAATCTATAAAGTTTTTAAAAGATAACAGAGCATTTTATCACATTAGAATAAGAAATATTTTTAAACAAGACACAATAAGCATTTGTAAAAAATTTGATAAGCAACTACATTAAAGTTCAGAACGTCAGGGTGGGTATTTGGCCTAGCAGTTAAAACCCAGGTTGGGAACATCTAGCCTGTATCAAGGTGCCTGTGTTCAAGTGCCGGCTTCACTCTGGATTCCAGCTTCCTGCTAATACCCCCTGGGAGGCAGCAGGTGATGGTTCAAGTAGTTGTGTCCCTGACACACACGTAGGAGACATGGACGGAGCTCCCAGCTCCTGGCTTTGGTCTGGCCCAGACCTGGCTGTTGAGGGCATTTGAGGAGTGGACAACTGGTGGATGGGAATGTGCTCTCTCTCTCCTATTCTTCCTCCAATAAAATAAATAAATAAATTTAGAAAATTCAGAATTTCTATTCAACAAAAGACACAAAAAGAATGAGAGGGCAATCCACAGAATAAAAGATACTGGGATGGGGCCAACGCTGTGGCACAGTGGGTTGAAGTCCTGGCCTGCAGCGCCAGCACCCCATATGGGCACTGGCTCCAGTCCTGGCTGCTCCACTTCCAATCCAGCTCCCTGCTAATACACCTGGGAAAGCAGTGGAAGATGGCCCGAGTCCTTGGGCTCCTAAACCCATGTGGGAGACCCAGAAGAAGCTCCTGGCTCCTGGCTTTGGATCAGCTCAGCTCCAGCCATTGTGGCCATTTGGGGAGTGAATCAGCGAATGGAGAATCTCCCCCCACCCCCATAACTCTTTCAAATAAAAAAAAAAATCCTTATTTATTTAAAAAAGATACTGGGATCGGCACTGTAATGAGGTAGGTTAAGCTTCTGCCTGCAGCACCAGTATCCCATATGGGCAGTAGTTCGAGTCTCGGCTGCTCCACTTCCTATCCAGTTCCCTGCTGATGGCCTGAGAAAGCAGTGAGAGATGGCCCAAGTCCTAGGCCCCTGCACCCATGAGGGAGACCTGGAAAAGACACTTTCTTTTTATAATTTTTTAAAGATTTATTTTATTTATTTGAAAGAATTACAGAGAGAGGTAGAGACAGAGAGAGAGATCTTCCATCTGATGGCCGCAATGGCTGGAGCTGAGCTGATGTGAAGCCAGGAGCCAGGAGCTTCTTCTGAGTCTCCCACGTGGGTGCAGGGGCCCAACGACTTGGGCATCTTCTACTGCTTTCCCAGGCCACAACAGAGAGCTGGATCAGAAGTGGAGCAGCCAGGACTAGAACCAGCGCCCATATGGGATGCCAGCGCTTCAGGCCAGGGCTTTAACTCGTTGCTCCACAGCACTGGCGCCAGAAAAGACACTTTCAATGCACACAATCAATACAAGACTTCCCTAGCATATATGAAGAACTCCTACAAAGCTTACAAAAATGACAGGTGACCCTATTGAAAAAAAAAAAGGACTACAGATCTGAAAATATACTTCTCAAAAGAAAAAAAATCCAAATGGCTAACAAACACCCGAAACACTGCTTACTTCCATTAGTAATCAGGGAAATGTGATTGAAAATGCAAATATACCCCACAACCTAATCACCAGATTGGCAGAAATTTAAAGGTTAACAACAGCAAGTGTCAGGGATGAGCTAGACCGCTTATGACTTTATACGCGGATGCTGGGGACCTAAGTTGGTACAACCACTTTGGAAAACAGTTTGGTACAAGATGAAGGTACTATACTCTAGCAACCCGATTTCTTAAATATGGATCTGAAAAAACTTAGGCCAGCCACTCAAGGATATACCAAAAAAACCAAAACCAAAACCAAAACCAAAAAACCCACAAAACCCCACTCACAGTAATGTCATTCACAGTGAGCAAAAATTGGAGACAATTTAAATATTGTACAAAATGGATAAATAAACTGTATGATATTCATTCAACGGAATACTGCTCAGCAATGAGATGAACTGCAATGCATGGAAGAATGTTACAAAATAACATGGAGTCAAAAAACATGCCAGGGGCTGGTGCTGTGGTGTAGTGGGCTAAGCCTCCCCTGCATCCCATATGGATGCTGGTTCTAGTCCCGGCTGCTCCTCTTCTAATCCAGCTCTCCGCTATGGCCTGGGAAAGCAGTGGAAGATGGCCCAAGTGCTTGGGCCCCTGCACCCATGTGGGAGACCCAGAAGAAGCTCCTGGCTCCTTGGCTTCAGATCAACTCAGTTCCAGCCATTGCAGCCATTTGGGGAGTGAACGAGTGGATGGAAGACCTTTCTCTCTGTCTCTCTTGCTCTGTGTGTCTGCAACTCTACTTCTCAAATAAATGAAATCTTTAAAGAAAAAAAAAAAAATGACAGATGGGGCCAGTGTTGTGGTGCAATGGGTTAAGCCACTGCCTGCAGTGCCAGCATCCCATGTGGGCGCAATTTCAAGTCCCAGCTGCTCCACTTCTGATACCGCTCCCTGCTAGTGCACCTGGGAAAGCAGCAGACAATGGCCCAAGTACTTGGTCCCCTGCACCCACATGGGAGACCAAGATGAAGTTCCTGGCTCCAGCCTGGTCCAGCCTCAGCTGCTGTGGCCATTTGGGGAGTGACCAGCAGATAGACAGATAGAATCAATCAATCTCTCTCTCTCTGTCTCTCTCTCTCTCTGCCTTTCAAATTAAATAAACAAAGAAAAGATACAGTTCTTTATTATTCAGTCCCTCTGTGTTTAGGGCAGTTTCCTTTGTACATGCTACATTTCACAATTAATGTGTCAGATATCAGCCAAAAAAAAAAAAAAAAAAATGGCAACTGGGGCCTGTAGGCAGTTTTCTGCATTTTATTCTATGTCCCCCAAATATACATATTAACTGGTGCTGATCATCAGCCAGGTTTAATAACCTTAAAGAAAATTTCCTGAATCTGTTCCCTGCAAATAACCCACCACCACCCCATCGCTGATGACATCCCCCCCGCCCAGCTTCTCTGTCCCTTTCTGCCTGGCTGTTTGCACCCCTGCTAGGGGACAGGGCCACACCCCTGCACACACAGAGCACCGTGGCGGTGCACAGAGCCATGCGCTGGCTCCCAGGGATCTGGCTCCCTTGCCGGCTGCAGGCCTCTGCCTTCTTGCCCTGTTCACTAAACCCCATTTGGCCAAAGGTGAACCACAGCTAACACAGGAGGAGATGTGAAACAACCGCTGATGTTCAAGTCTAGAGAGCAGACAGACACAGCAGAGACCGGAGCTCTACCCAGACCCGGAAGTCAGGCCAAGCTGGGCCCGCGAAGCTCCCAGGGGCCGCTTTCTCCAGCAGACCTGCTGGGAATCTCCTCCTGGACATCCAAGGAGCACCCCTAACTCACGCAGTTCAAGCCGAAGCCATGCCGTCCCCCTCAGCCTGCTCCTGTGCGAGCATTTTCTGTCCAGAGCAAAGGGACGGACATCGCCTCCCCTCCCAGCCCGGCTCCTCCTGCCCACTCACACCCCGCATCCAACTCAGCACCAAGTCCTCCTGGCTCTGCCTCGGATCTGTCCACGCCCTCCCTGCAGTCACCCGAGTCCTGACCACGGCAGCTCTCAACTACACTGCTCCAGCCAATCAGGGCCTGCAGCCGGCTGCAGGCCATGCCTGCTCCCCTGGTCTCTCCATGCAGAGAGAACATTCTGGGGGGCAAATATCTCTGCCCTGCTTAAAGCCTCCAGTGGGGCAGGAGGTGAAGACACGTTAGGATGTCCCCGAATTCAGATGCTTGGGCTAGGTTCCCAGCGCCAGCGCCAGCGCTGGCTCCTGACTCCAGCTTCCTTCTAACACTCACCCTGGGAGGCAGTACATGAGGGTTTGAGAAGCTGGGTCCCTGCCACCATGTGGGAGACCTGGATTGAGTTCCAGCTCCTCCTCCGGCCCTGGCCCAGTTCCAGTTGTTGTGGGCATTTGGGGAGTGAACCAACAGATGAGAACTCTGTGTGTGTGTGTGTGTGTGCACCTGCCACTCAAATAGATAAATAAGCCTTCGATGGCTCCTTATCAACCTCTGAATAGCATCAACCTTAATACAGGGAACGCATCCCTTTTCTTTCTAATTCTTTAGGTCTTATTTTGACAGTTCTACCCCTCACATGCTATGGTCCAGATCTACTCTCCTCTTCTTAGGCTTCTTTAAAATGACCTGGCCCTCCTGCCTCCACACCTCTGTACATACTACTCTCCTCTTCCTACCCCTTCCCTCTCTGATCCTCCGGAGGCCCAGGTAATTTCTGTTTATTTCTCAAGTCACGGGCTGAGTATCAGTGCCTCAGGAGACCTGCCTTGGCGCAGGAAAGCCATGGGCGCTCCTTCAGCACCCCACATCACAGTGTCTTTCACAGTATTACTAACGTGTTGAAGCACCTGTCTTCCTCGTGACAGCAAGAATCACGTCTCTGATCTTCAGCTTTATATGCCCAGAACCTGATCCAGGATGTGACCTAGAGCCGGCGCTGTGGCACAGTGGGTTAAGCCTCCACATGCGGTGCCAGCATCCCATATGGATGCTGGTTAGAGACCTGGCTGCTCCACTTTCAATCCAGCTCCCTGCTAAGGACCTGGGAAAGCAGTAGAAGATGGCCCACATCCTTGGGCCCCCGCACCTGCATGGAAGACCCAGAAGAAGCTCCTGGCTCCAGATAGGCCCAGCTCCACCCTTTGCGGCCATTTGGGGAGTGGATGGATGTCTCTCCCTCCCTCTCTGTCTGTAACCCTGCCTCTCAAATAAATAACTAAATCTTAAAAAAAATAAAACTGAGTGGATGAGTGGGTGGCCGTGAACTCAGTATGCTGAGGCTTCGCAAGAGTGAAAAGCACCTTGGTACCCTCAAAATTTTGCACGGATGAAGGTAACCTACATCGCTCACAAAAACCTCCAAGAGCCAGTGACACAGACCATGGCTAACACCAAATCCGTGGGGCACAAACCGCTAGCCAGTGGCTCCCAGATGAAGCCAGAGCTGCGATTCTCACAAGTGGTTCAAATTCACTCTCCTCACCCACTGACCCAGCTCACACCACCATCTGCTTCTGGTGGGACTTCAGAGAATGCCAAGCAGAGAGACCAAAGCAGAAAGGGTGCAACTGAACACACAGCACAGCAGGACTGAGCTGAAGGACTGCGGATGGTGGCAGCTCCAGCTCCGTTAATAATGTGCTTGGGAAAGCAGCGCAAGATGGCCCAAGTTCCTGGGCCCCTGCACCCATGTGGGAGACCTGATGAAGTTCCTGGTTCCTGACTTTGGCCTGGCCCAGTCCCAGCTATTGTGGCCATTTGGGGAGTGAATCAGCAGATGGAAGCTCGCTTTCGTGTGCTCTTTCTCTCTCTTTGCCCTTCAAATAGATAAAATAAATCTTTAAGAAAAAGGAGAGGGCTGGTGCTGTGGCTCAATTGGCTAATCCTCCGCCTGTGGCACGGGCACACCGGGTTCTAGTCCCGGTTGCTCCTCTTCCAGGCCAGCTCTCTGCTGTGGCCAGGGAGTGCAGTGGAGGATGGCCCAAGTGCTTGGGCCCTGTACCCCATGGGAGACCAGGAGAAGCACCTGGCTCCTGGCTTCATATCAGCACAGTGCGCCAGCCGCGGTGGCCATTAGGGGGTGAACCAATGGACAAGGAAGACCTTTCTCTCTGTCTCTCTCTCACACTGTCTACTCTGCCTGTCCCAAAAGAAAAGAAAAGAAAAAGGAGAGAGAACAGTGACCTCCTATTCCTGGGCTCGGCGCTGGCTCCTCTGCAGCATCCGGCAGGCACAGCCAGTGAGATTCGAACCTGCGCAACCAGCAGATGGTTCTAACTCATCTACTGTCCTGCCAAAACTGTTTGTGCCTGCTCAGTAGCTGCCCTCGGGAGTAAGGGCTGGGCAGACGGTAGCCACTGACAGGCGGCATCACACACGCACGCAGCCTGGGAGAATTCCACCATAGGTCTCATCTCCTAGTGTCAGCTACTCAGCACTGGGTGAGCTTCCCATGCTCACACTCCCACCCACACAGCTTTTTCCAAAACACAAGCCTTGCTTCAGGTGGTGTGTTTCCCATTCTGTTTCTACTCTTTCAGTCCTCTGCAGATGCGAATTAGATCCTGGGCATTGCTGTATGTTCTACATTTGTGCAAGCACCTAATCATAAAAGGAGGCGCCTATGCAAAATCACATGGACCTTACATTATGGTAAGTTAGATTTCTCGAAGCTACTATTGATTACACACGCTTTCTGCCTTCTATGCCGATTTTAAAACCTGATCCCCGCAGGCCGGCGCAGTGGCGCACTAGGTTAATCCTCCACCTGCGGCACCAGCATCCCATTTGGGCGTCGGGTTCTAGTCCCGGTTACTCCTCTTCCAGTCCAGCTCTCTGCTGTGGCCCGAGAGGGCAGTGGAGGATGGCCCAAGTGCTTGGGCGCCTGCACTGCATGGGAAGAAGCACCTGGCTCCTGGCTTCGGATCGGCGTAGCTCCGGCTGTAGCGGCCATTTGGGGGGTGAACCAACGGAAGGAAGACCTTTCTCTCTGTCTCTCTCTCTAACTCTATATATCTGTTTAAAAAAAAAAAAAAACTGATCCCCAGAGAGCCTGCAGCTCCACGTCACAGGTACATCCTCCAAGTTCCTCCTCCAGCATCTGCACCACACCTGATGGCCTTGGCCAACATCCGGCAGAGGCTGAGCACTCCAGTGGCCAAGCGTTAGGGAGCGTCTCACCAGCCACCTGGCACCCCAGGCCTGTCAACAGGCGATCTGCTCCAACTCTTGCCTTTTCTTTCTCTCACACGGGTTTGGAACCTCACTGGCCACTTTCCTTGCCTGGGACAGCATGCCAGAGGGGAGCTAACCCGCAGCACCCACGATTGGGGACTGGGTTTAGTTTGCAGAAGGGCAGCTCCGAAAGACAACCACCAGAGAGGTGGCCGTGGCCCCCATCTCCCAGGCTCAAGCTCCTTCTGCAGCCCGGGGCACAGTCTGAGGATCCAATTTCCCAAGAGCACACAGACATTTGTGAGAACTGCCATATTCCTTCCTAACTCTGGCATGGACCAGAGTCCCCATTTCTCGGATGAGGAAAACTGAAATCTCCCGCGAGTGCAGGTCAAACTCACAGTTCCCCACAGCAAGAGTTCCAGAACCTTCCGGGTCTGCTTTGCTGCTTCATCACTACGGGGGTTCTTGTCCTTCACTAATCTCTCTCGGTTCTTTCCCCCATCTCTCTCCCTCCAAATGCCTCAATCTTTTCCGACCCCCATCACGCCCTTCTTCCTCCCCAACTCCAAGGTCAAACACCTCCTCAGAACCCCAGGGGCTGCTTCCCGAGCAGGTGGGCAGCGCCCCTTCTTAAAACAGGCCCGTCCCGGAGCCCCCCTCTGCAGCCCCTCCCCCGGCTCTGGCTCACTCCTCCGGCTCGGGCCCTTTGTGACCCGCTTCCTCCACCTCCTCGCCTTCCCCTCGCCGACGCCGAGGGTCCCCTCCTGCCCCGCGCTCCCGCCCGCGACGCCCCCTCGCCCCGCTCGCAGCTTACCGGACCAGAGCACCAGCTTGCCGTGCGCTTCCTCCTGGGAGTCGGAATCCCCGGCCAGCAGCGTGGAGGTGGCGCCGTAGGGCAGCGCCGAGCCCAGGCACACGTTGTAGCGCAGCGGCTCGCAGTGCGCGGCCCGGCCGCAGCGGCTCAGCAGCGGAGGAGGGCCCGTGGCCGCCGCGCTCCTCCTCGCGCTCCCGCCGGCGCCGCGCGGCCCAGGCCCCGTCGCGTTCCCGCTCCAGGCCGCCCCCCGGCCCGGGGCCCCCAGCAGCAGCAGCAGCAGCAGCCCCAGCAGCAGGAGCTCCGGCCCCCGCGCAGGGCGGGCAGCGGCCATGGCCAAACCCGCCAACTCAGCAGAAGCCCCGGCGCCCCTCGGCCACACGCACGACTCTGGGGGCCGTGCAGGCGGCTCAGGCGGCCTGCGCGCCCCGCGAGTCCCGGGCCGAGCCCCCAGCGACGCTCCGAGCGCCCCGGCCCCTCGGCGCCCAACTTCTCCAACTTTGGAACCCGGGGCCCATGTTGGGCGGCGGAGGCCCGAGCGGGGACACACAGCTCCGCTCGCCCTCGCCCGGCAATCCACAAAGTCTTCAGCCCCGGGCCCCCTCTGCGCCCCCCTTCCCCAGCACCATTCCTTCTCCCACCGCTAAAATCGACTCCCGGCCCCGCGGGGGAGGCGAGGCGCGAGCCGGGGGTACGGCACCAGCTCCCCGGCTCCGCCCCGCGCCAGCCAGCGGCCCAGCCACCGCCTCCGCCCGAGCGCGCCGCAGCCCCCCGAGCTCTCCGTGCCGACTCCCCGGCTCCTTTGTTGCTTCGATTGGCCCCGCTCTCTGGAATGCACCGGCCGCGCCGAGCCAAGCCCGCCCGCCGGGGCTGGAGGAGGGACTGGGGCGGGAGGGGCGGGAGGGGCGGCTGGGGAGGAGCAGCGCTAGCGTCGGCTTCCCCTGCGCTCCGAGGGGCCCGCGCTGGGGGGACCCGGGGACCCCGCTCGCCGCCGCCCGGGTCGCCCAGCGGAGAGACGCGGGTGGAAATCGGGGCTCGGAGTTGCAACAAAAGCCTTGGCGGGCGCCTGGATGATGGGCTGCGGATCGTGCGTCCGAACCAGCAGCCTGCGGGGAGCGAACTTGTCTCCTGGTTCAGGCTGGGAGAGACCGGGGATGCCTGCGGGTGGCGGGCCCGGTTCCCCAGCTCCGCGAGGCTTTCTTGCTTTGGGGCAGCTCTTTCAACTCCTCCCTGCGCCTTAACGAGAAGAACCTAGGTTTGGATTTCTCGCTTCTGCAAATCCTAACAGCTCCGGACCTGTGTGGGAGCTGACCTGAGCCACTCGCGGTGGGTGGGTGGTGGGTGGGCGGCTGTTACCCATGGGAGCCGGGGTTTGGCACCAGACGTGCCAACATCAAGGTTGATGGTCACAAGCGTGCGAAGTGTCTGACCTCTGGTTCCCAGCCACTGGCCCTGGCACACTCTGGCATCCCTGAGCGTCCTTGCTGCTCTCCCTCCCCTCTCTGCTGGTTTGCACGTCGCTCTTTGGGTCGCCCAACTTCATTTCATCCTGCAGCGTTTACACCCGAACCCAAGGCTTGAGAGGAGAGAGGGAGGGCACTTGCACTAAGCAACTTGTGGGTGAGCAATCCATTCGGGGAGTCTCTCTCCTCTCACTCTGCAAGGCGAGCTCATAGCCTAGTGCAGGTGGTCCATTCCTGTTACTTCTGACCTGTTAAAAGCAAATTAGCTTTTGCACCTGAGCTACTATCCTTAATTGGTCTGTGAACCAGAGAGAGAGAGACAGAGAATGAATAAAATTCAGTTCAACAAGTCTTGCTGAAATCTTTGGATGTGCATGGCACAATAACACCCTCAAAGAATGTAACAATTTGCATGTTACCTGGAGACAAGGGTGCTCCTCCAGGAGCATACAGAATGACCAAGTACCAACCCTCCTCTTCCAGGACATGGACCTCCCCTTGGCTCCTCCTAGGTAAGAATCCATAAAAAAAAAAAAAAAAGATTTATTTATTTATTTGAAAGTCAGCGTTACACAGAGAGAGGAGAGGTGGTCAAAGAGAGAGGTCTTCCATCCGCTGGTTCACTCCCCAAATGGCTGCAACAGCTGGAGCTGTGCCAATCCGAAGCCAGGAGCCAGGAGCTTCTTCCCACCCTCCTATGCAGGTACAGGGGCCCAAGGACTTGGGCCATCTTCTGCTGCTTTTCCAGGCCATAGTAGAGAGCTAGACTGGAAGAGGAGCAGCCGGGACTAGAACTGGTGCCCATATGGGATGCTGGCACTGCAGGCGGCGGACGGCTTTACCCGCTAACAGCGCTGGCCCCAAGAATTAATTTGATATCATCTCTTTTATGCACTTTCAGATACAACATTCCACTCCACATTATTTACACTTGAAAACAAAAACACAGCTTGGTAAGGCACAGACTGGAGAGATGATTTTGCCCTTGTTCTGGTTTGTGTAATACCAAGGAGGTTTCTCCTTTAGTCCCTCTCTTCCTAAAGTAGCTCTTCAAAAAAATTTTTTTTCATTTGAAAGGCAGAGAGAAAGACAGAAATAGAGAGAGAGAGAGGAGAAAGGGTAAGAGAGAGAGAACCTTCCATCCGCTGGGTCACTCTTCATATGTCCGCAACAACTGGGACTAGGCGAGACCTGAAGCCAGGAGCCAGGAACTCCACCTGGGCCTCCGAACCAACTGGTGGGGACTCAAGTATCTGAGCCATCATCAGCTGCCTCCCAGGGCGTGACATAGCAGGAAGCTGGATTGGAAGCAGAGGGGAACTCGAACCAAGGTGGAACTCTGATATGAGATGTGGGTATCCCAAGAGGCGGCTTAACCCACCGTGCCACAACACTCACCCTATCTTATCTTCTTTTAAAAATATTTTACTTGGGGGCCAGGGTTGTGGTGCAGAGAGCTAAGCTGTTGCCTGCAACACCAGCATCCCATATTGGAGCCCTGGTTTCAGTCCTGGCTGCTTTGCTTCCAGTCCAACTGCCTGCTGGGAAAACAACCAAAGATGGCCCAAGTGCTTGGGCCCCCATGTGGGGGACCTGGATGGAGCTGGCAGCTGCTTGGACCAGCCCCTGGCCATTGCAGCCCTTTGGGGAGTGAACTAGAAGATGGAAGATCTCTGTGTGTGTGTGTGTCTGACTCTGCCTCTCAAATATTTTATTTATTTATGAGTCAGAGAGAGAGAAACAGCTCCCATTTGCTTCCCAAACTCCTCCAATAGCTGGAGCTGGGCCAGACCCAAGTGAGGAGCTGAGAACTCAATCCATTTCTCCTACATGATTGGCAGGGACTCAGTTTCTTGAGCTACAGTCAGTATGAGCAGGAAGCGGGAATCAGGGTCTGGTGGTGGGTACTGAACCCAGGCACCCAGGTATGGGCCAGGCAGGCCCAGCATGCTCCCTTGCTATTCTTGTATCCACAAAGTGTCTGGTTGAACTGGATGTGCACAGCAGTCACCTGAGGGAGAAGCTGCCGACAGGAGGTGTGCAGTGGGTTTACGTAGGAAGTTACAGCAGACTGTCAGGGTGGGGGTAGTGGTGGAGGAGCAGGATCTGAATGCCGAATGCAGGACTGGATCATGAGCAGAAATCGTTAGAAAGGTCGCTGGGGAGTACAGCTGGCATTGCACGTGGGACAGCAAGACTGGCCTGGCAATCAGGACAGAGCAGGGCGTACGCAGGGCAGCGGACTGTAAGAAGCCTCAAATGGTCCAGAAGTAAAGTCGAATTCTGCGATCTTCTTGACCAGGGAGTGGTATTGGTCACTAACAATTCACAGGGTGACAGGCAAGAGGCCGAGGCAAGGGAAGTTGGCTGGTGACCCACAGAAGAAGTGCAAGTTGACTGCATCATCAGGACATGATATCCCCACTGGAAAAAGAATTAAAACATTCTGACCTCCTTCTACTCATTTTCCTTTCTGTGATGTAAGTGAAATGGCTGTTCTAGCATGTCCAAGTCTGGGCCATAGAGAAGCTTGCCTGGGAGCCCGATCTTGATCTCATACCAACGCTTTGCTCCGAGGACTCTCGGCGAATCTTCTCCCTGGTCATTACAGGGGCAGCTTTGAAGCCCTGGGGTATTTTTCTCAGTCGCACATGCTAGGGAGGAACCCACACACTGCTCAGGTAGCCCCTTCCCTCTCGGCCTGAAACGTCAGTGGGTAATTCCTCAGGTTTGCGGGCTCCACTGCTCCTTATCGGGGTTCCTAGCAGGGATGAGGAAGATTCATGTTGTAATACAGCACCTGTACCCCAGAGGTAGAACAGGGGAGTCGGGAAGACCGTAATATCCTGTCCTCCAGTGGGAGGGAGAAGACTTTCTCGGGTCTGTGCGTGTGTGTGTACCTGTGCTCCTGCTAACCTCTCTACAGCATTTCTTTCTGGGAATCCTCCCAGCCTAGCAAAGAGACAGTGAGAGAGTAGACTGGACATTCTCCTAAGTGCTATGCCAGCTATTGGTCCAGGTTCCCATCAATGGCAGGTGTACTAATGTGCTACTCCTTAGATGCAGAAAGAACCAAAAAGAGATTCAGACAGCAGGTTTAGGAGAAGGGGGAAAGTGTACAGTGCAGACCAAGAAAGAGGACTTCCTAGTGGTCCCTGAGTGGCATGCGGGGCCCTGAGAAAGTGCACTCATCTGGAGCTGGTGCTGTGGTGTAGTGGTCAATCGGGGAGTGAACCAGTGGATGGAAAACCTCTGTCTCTCTCTGCCTCTCCTCTCTCTTTGTGTAACTCTGACTTTCAAATAAATAAATAAATATTAAAAAAGAAAGAAAGAAATAGAAAATGCACTCATCCCCAGGTGCCAGGTGCCTACGTCCCAAGGCTGCTATGTCTGTTGGAGACCCCTCAGAGTCTCAACCCCATCTCTCAGCCGCTGGTCTCCACCCTGGAGGCAGGCTGAGAAGTGCCCTGAGCCTGAGCCACTTCCCACTGGATTCCTAATCCCACCTACAAGCCCTGACATAGTGCTTCCGTCAGGGCCATGACAGGCTGCCCTGTGTCAATGAACTTTATGGGACTTGATCTGCTACAGGTAGCTTCTTGACTTGTGAGTCATTCTTATCCAATCTGTTGGCATTCTGAGGACACACGTTCAAGGACGCTGCTCTGCTATCCATGTTGGGGCCTCCGCTCAGAGAGTATAGACACCAAGCTGTCCATGGGCTATGCACAGGCACCCTGACAGCATGGCTGCCTCCTGCTGGTTCAGTTGTGATCTGGCCAGGATTTGGAGTGCTGCTTCTTGTGTTTTCCAGTGTTTCTTATTTTGCAATGAAGAGCTTTGGATCAGAGGGAAAGGGCAAAATGAGAGAGGATCTTAGCAAGAAAACTCTTCAGAGAAGCAACATGACAGCCTCTGGGTTGAAGGCCTGAGTGTAGCGTTACTAGCAAAGCACCTTATAAAAGAAAAAAAAGTATTTATTTTGAAAGAAAGAGTTACAGAGAGGCAGAGAGAGGGAGAGAGAGAGAGAGAGAGAGAGGTCTTTCATCCACCGGTTCACTTCCCAATTGACCACAACAGCTGGATCTACACCAATCCAAAGCCAGGAGCCAAGAGCTTCTTCTGGGTCTCCCACGCGGGTGCCGATTTCCCAGGCCACAGCAGAGAGCTGGATTGGAGGTAGAGCAGCTGGGACTCGAACTGGCACCATATGGGATGGTGGCACTGCAGACAGTGGCTTTACCAGCTACGCCACAGTGCCAGCCTCTAGCAGAGCACCTTTGAACAACTTTATTTTTAAAAAACATATTTTATTTTCATTTGTTACAAACTTTTTTTAAAAAAAATATTTATTTATTATTTGAAAGGCAGAGGTACAGAGTGAGAGAGAGAGAGAGAGAGAGAGAGAGAGAGAGAGAGAGAGAGAGGTCTTCCATCTGCTGGTTCACTCCCCTGTTGGCTGCAACGGCCAGAGCTGCACCAATCCAAAGCCAAGACCCAGGAGCTTCATCCAGGTCTCCCACACAGATGCAGGGACCCAAGGACTTGGGCCATCTTCTACTGCTTTCCCAGGCCATAGCAGAGAGCTGGATCGGAAGTGGAGCAGCCATGACTCAAACTGCAGATGGCAGCTTTAACTGCTATGCCAAAGCGCTGGCCCTACAAACTTGCTTTTAAATGTTTAAAAAATTCATTTATTTGAAAGACAGACTGACAAAGAGAGTGGTAGAGATTTATTTTATTTTTGTAAGATTTATTTACTTATTTGAAAGAGATCTTCCATTTTCTGGTCCCCTCCACCAAGTATGGCCACCAGGGCCCAGTTTAAAGCCAACAGCTAGGAATTCCATCTGGGTCTCCCATGTGGGTGGTAGGGGCCCAAGTGTTTGGGCCATCTTCCACTGCTTTCCCAGGTCTGTTAGCAGGGAGCTGGACCAGAAGTGGAATAGGGACTGGCACTGAGGAGTAGCAGGTTAAGCCTCTACCTGCAGTGCCGACATCCCAATACGGGTGCCAGTTCGAGTTCAAGCCTCTCCATTTCCATTCCAGCTCCCCACTAATGTGCCTGGGAGGGCAGTGGAAGGTGGCTCAAGTCCTGGGGCCCCTGTACCCATATGGGAGACTTGGAAGAAGCTTCCGGCTTTTGGCTTCAGCCTGGCCCAGCCCCAGCCATTGTGGCCATTTGGAGTGAACCAGCAGATGGAAGATTTCTCTCTCTCTCCCTCACTCTCTCCCCTTCTCTCTATCTCTGTCTTTCAAATAAATGAATAAATCTTAAGAAAAAGGGGCTGGCGCTGTGGCGCAGTGGGTTAACACCCTAGCCTAAAGCACCAGCATCCCATATGGGTGCCGGTTCAAGTCCTGGCTGCTCCACTTCCAATCCAGCTCTCTGCTATGGCCTGGGAAAGCAGTAGAAGATGGTCCAAGTCCTTGGGCCCCTGCACCCATGTAGGAGACTCGGAAGAAGCTCCTGGCTCCTGGCTGCTGGCTTCTGATCTGCGCAGCTCCAGCCATTGCAGCCAATTGGGAAGTGAACCAGCAGATGGAAGACCTCTCTCTCTCTCTCTCTCTCTCTCTCTCTCTGCCTCTCCTCTCTCTGTGTAACTCTGAATTTCAAATAAATAAATAAATCTTTAAAAAAATAAGAAATATAAAAAATATGTATTAAAAAAAAATCTTAAGAAAAAAAAAAAAGAGCGCAACAGCCAGGACTCAAACTGGCACTGGAAAATGGGATGCCAGCATTGTAAGCAGTAGCTTAATCCGCTGCATCACAATGCTGGCTGAGAGACAGAGACAGAGATTCTCCAACCATTGATTCACTCCCCAAACGCCTGCAACAGTAAGGACTAGGCTAGGACATAGCAAGTACCCAGAAATATCGTCCAGGTCTCCCACATGGTGGCAGGGACCTAAGTACTTAGGCCATCAGCTATTGCCTCCGAGGCACGCACTAGTAGGAAGCTGGATCAGAAGCCTGGAGTAACCAAGCACTCTGCTGTGGGAGGTAGGCACCCTAAGTGGTAACTTAACCAGCTGCGCCACATCTGCCCTGAACAGCTTGTTTTGATAATCTATTTCCTTTTTGCCAAAAATGAGGAAATTGTGAGTTGTTTCTATATGGCAGTAAGGAGCAAGCTGAAAACTAAATTAAGACAGGAGTTCCACTTACAATTATGTCTAAAAGAACTAAACTCTTGGGGATACATTGAACCAAGGAGGCAAAAGACTTGTACCCTGAACACTTTTAACATGTATTAAAATAAAATATAAGTAAATGAAAAGACACCCTATGTTCAAGGTAAGATGTCGATACCACACAAATCAATCTACAGATTCAACACAATCCCTGTCAGAATTCCAACAGAAAAAAAACATCCAAAAATTCACCAAAATGGAAAAGTCAATACTCGAGCTCATGTGGGATTGTAAGGCCCCTGAAGAACTGGAGAATTCACACTTCTCAGCTTCAAAACATACCACAAAACTACGATAATTAAAAAACACTATGGTCCTGGCACAATGACAAACATATACCAATAGGATAAAAAGAAAATCTAGAAATAAGCCCTCAAATACATGGTTTTCAACAAGAGTACTAATACTCTTCAATAAAGAAACGACAGTCTTGGGGATGGCACGTGGTAGAGTGGGTTAAGCCATCATCTGTGATGCTCGCATCCGATACGAGTGCTGGCTTGAGTCCTGGCTGCTCCACTTCCGATCCAGCTCCCTGCTGATATGCCTGGGAAAGCAGTAGAGGATGGCCCAAGGGCTTGGACCCCTGCATCCATGTGGGAGACCCAGAAGAAGCTCCTGGCTCCTGGCTTTGCCCAGGCCATTGCAGACATCTGGGGGAGTGAACCAATGAATGGAAGATCTCTCTCTCTCTCTCTCTCTCTCTCTCTCTCTCTCTCTCTCTCCCCCTTCTCTCTTTCCTTTCTTTTTTAAAGATTTTCTTATTTATTTGAAAGGCAGAGCTACAGAGAGAAAAATTTTTCATCTGCCGGTTCACTCTCAAATGGCTGCAACAGTTGGGGCTGGGCCAACCTGAAGCCAGGAGCCTGGAGTTTCTTCTGGGTCTCCCACATGGGTGCAGGGGCCCAAGCACTTGGGCCATCCTCTGCTGCTTTCCCTGGCACATTAGCGGGAGCTGGATCAGAAGTGGAGCAGCTGGGACTGGAACTGGCATCCACATGGGATGCCAACACTGCAGGGGGCGGCTTTACCTGCTATGCCATAGCACCAACCCCTTAGACTTTCAAATAAATAGATAAATCTTTAGAAAAAAAAAGATTCTGTCAATAAAGTGAGGAGACAACCTATGGGATAGGAGAAAATATTTGCAAACATATATCTGATAAAGCACTAACATCCAGGATATATAAGAACTTCTAAAACCCAACAACCATAAAAACAACCCAATTAAGACAGGGGAGAGGAATTGAGAAGATGCTTTTCTAAACAAGATGTACAAATAGCCTATAAGCACATGAAAAGATGCTCCACGTATTAGCCACCAGGGAAATGCAAATGGGAACCGCAGTGAGATACTACTTCACATCTGTTAGGACGGCTATAATTAAACAAATAGAAAACAACCAGGACTGGTGAGAATGTGGAGAATCAGCTTCCTCCTGCATTGCTGGTGGGAGCATAGCACGGTGCCGCTGCTGTGGAGAACAGTTTAGCTAAACGCATGGGGTGAATGTTCAGCAAAGGGGTTAAAGTCGCTATTGAGACACCCGCATCCATATTAGAGCTTGTCGTTTCAAGTGTTCGTTCTACGATTTTTTTATTAAATTTTTTAAAATTCCATTTTTCTCTGAACATTTTTTAAAATATTTATTTATTTGAAATTTATTTATTTATTTATTTAAAAGAGAGGCAAAGGCAGAGAGAGATCTTCCATTTGCTGGTTCACTACCCTAGGCCACAATAGCCAGAGCTGGGCCGATCTGAAGCAGGAGCCAAGAGCTTCTTCCAGGTCTCCCTGGAAGGGAGTGGGTGCAGGGGCCCAAGGACTTGGGTCATCCTCCACTGCTTTCCCAGGCCATAGCAGAGAGCTGGATCAGAAGTGGAGCAGCCAGGACTCAAATTGGCGCCCATATGGGATGCCGGCACTGCAGGCAGCAGCTTTACCCACTATGCCACAGCACTGGCCCCTCCGCAAACTTTTTGAAGGACCCTCATACAATCTGAAAGAATGGAGAGGAGGGACTTAAACAGATGTCTGTACAGCTGTGTTTATAGCAGCATTATTCACCGCAGCCAAAGGTAGAAACAATTAAAGTGTCCATTAATAGATGAACGGATCAACAAAATGTGGTATAAACATACACTGGAGTACTAAGCCATAAAAATAACATTTTGATATATGGGATAACATGGATGATATATGGGATAACGTGGATGGATCTTGAATATATTTTGTTTATTGAAATAAGTCAGACACAAGGAACAAATATTGTCTGATTCTACTTACATGAGCTAACTCCAGTGGGCAAATTCTTAGAGGCAGAAAGTAAAATAGAAGGTTCCAGAGGCTGGGGGGAGGTGAGAAAAAGGGGTTGCTATTTAGTTTTAGTTTTGGATGGAGAGAATGGCAACTGGTATACAGCACTGAAAAACTGATGTCCCTGGGCTGTACATTTATAATTGAAAAATACGATGTTAGGTATACTTCAGCACAGTTGAAAAATGATCAACATTAAATTATTTATACTTTATCACAATCAGAAAAAATAAGTGTTTTGCTACTTAGCAATAAACCATCTGATGAGGATTAGTAGGAAGTAACAGGAAAAGGTCCCTAGGTTCTTACTAACTGTGTTTCCTCCCTCTTCCCTTTCTCTCCAACACCCTTGTTATGGCGCCATCTCTCATGGTGGTTCCTGGAAGTCCAGCAGTGCCAGCACTGCCGAGATGCGGCTGCTCTGGAGAGAGGCAGCCACGCCCGTGCCACACTGTGCAATCAGCCTGCAGGGCTTTTCTGATGGCGACCCAACAGCACAGGCACCTTGGAGTCTTCCTTGCCCTCTCTAACATCCCACGTCAGTCATCAGCAAATCTCCAGACTCCTCACAGGATGTCAGGACTCCAACTAGTCCTCACGCCCTCACAGCTGCCGCCCTCGTGTGGGCTGCCATCACCTGGCACCTGGTCTTTGCAGGGCTGTGTGCCGCCCTCGCCACTCTCCGCACTCCTTCACGGGCCCTGACCAAAACTCGGTGCCCTAAACAGTAACCCCCTTCCCCAGCTCCCAATAGTGTCTGGAAAGTTCTAAGTTATTTTTTTCATCCCTATAAATTTACCTAGTGTAGGTACCTCATGGAAATGGAGTCTTGCTATTTGGCCCTTGTGTCTGGCTTCTTTTACTAAACATGCTGTTTTCAAGGTCCATCCACTGTGTACTTCATATCAAAATTCCATTCCTCCTTATAGCTTCATATCCTGTCATGTCTAATTATCACACTTTGCTTATCCATTCTTCCACTAATGGATATCAGTCGTTTCTAGCTTTTCACTGCTGTGGGTGATGCTGCAATGAACAGAGCTGTGCAGGCTCCTGTCGCTACTTCAAGGGCTTCCTAGTACAACTTCCGGGTCCCTGAACGCTCCTCCGATCTACCCTCCACCCAGGTACCAGCTCATCCTTCTAAGATATAGAAATCACATCACTCTTGTCTTCAGAACTCCCGAGGCCATCTGCTCAAACTTAGCATAAAATTCCAGTTTCAAGGCCCTGCGGGCCCCTAGCCACACCTGGGTCTCATTTGCACCACTCTCTCTCTAGCTCACGCCCCCTCTAGCATGCTATTATTCTTTTGACTGCACACACCTTCCCCAGGACCTTTGCACTCATGCTCTTATGATCTCATGTTACTCTGTTCCTTTCAAAGAGGCTTCCCCTAGAAGCCTTATAAATCGATCCAAAGCAAATGAAATCCTTAACTAAATCTATCAAAGACACAGATAGGATCTATCTGATGAAAATTATAAAATACTGATCACACTAGACTGAACCCTCAGTCATAACTGTGTTCATGGATTGGAAGATTCAAGGGAGCAAACATTTCAGTTTTCCCTAAATGGACTCCCTGAACCTCTAGACTTAACCCAAGTCCTCTCAAAATCTCGGCAGGTTTCCTGCAGACACGGACAAGGTTCCGCTAAAAGTTACATGGGAAGCGAAAGGGCCTACAACAGCCAAGACAGTTTTTGAAACAGAATTGAGTGGGAGGAATCCCTTCACAATACTGAGGCCTACTGTGTAGTTACAGTAACCGAGACGGTGAGGTACTGGGGGAAGGACAGACACACACATCAATGGAACGGAATAGAGAACCTGAGACATGCCCACAAAAGTGCCCCATTGGTCTCTGATGAAGCAGCAAAAGCGGTTCAAGGGTGGAGGGAGAAACTTTTCCATGAATGGCGCTGAAGCAGTGAGATACCCAGTGGGGTGGGGTGGGGGAGACGGGGAAGGGAGGAATGGAGGAAAGAAACTTGATCTAAATATCTCATACCTTAAACAAAATGTAATTCCAAACGGGGCAAGCAATTGGCCTAGTGGCTAAGCAGCTGGCTGGGACGTCCGCATTCCATTTTGCAGAGCCTGGATTCAAAGCCCACCTCCAGCACGACTCCAGCTTCCTGCTGATTCAAGACCCAGGAGGCAGGGATGATGGTTCAAGTGTTTGGGTCCCTGCCACCATATGGGAGACCTGGATTGCATTCTCCCTCTGGTTTCAGCTCTCCAACCACTGCCTGCCCCACTTCTCTCTCAAACAAATTTTCAAAAAATTAATTCAGGCCTCAGAGTTGTGGTGTTGTGGGTAAAGCCGCGACCTGCGAAGCCAGCATCCCATATGGGTGCCAGTTTGGGTTCTAGCTGCTCCACTTCTGATCCAGCTCCCTGCTAATGGCCTGGGAAAAGCAGGGGGAAGATGGCCCAAGCGTTTGGGCCCCAGCCATCCCGGTGGACACATGGAAGAAGCTTCTGGTTCCTGGCTTCAGCCTGGACATTGCGGCCACTTGGGGAGTGAACCAGTGGATGGAAGGTATCTCTCTATCTCTCCCTCTCTCTGTAACTCTGCTTTTCAAATAAACAAGTAATTCTTTATAATAAAGAATTCATTCAAAATGAATAATGAACTTAAATGTAAACGTGAAGCCATATAAGTCCTAGAAAAGAACATAGGAGATAATTTTCAGGATCTGTGTTAAGCAAAGAGTTCTTAGACCTGACACTGAAACTGATCCAGAAGAGGAAACAGTGATAAACTGGACCACATCAGAATTTAAAATTTTTGCTCTGTGAAGGCACAATAAAAAGACAAATTATACACTGGGAGCAGATATTTGCAAATCATAGGTGTACCTTGTATCTAGAAATACAAAGAACTCACAAAACAGCATTTTAAAAGCAAACAATCTAATGGGAAAAGAGGCAAAAAACATGTAGAGCCATTTTACAGAAGAGAATATGTAGAGGGCGAACACAGAAAAGATATTCAACTTCATTAGTCAACACAGAAATGCAAATCAAACCACAACTGAGATACCACTACACACTTATCAAATGGCTAAAATTAAAATAGTGATTAACACCAAATGTGAGCCAAGGCAACAAAGAAACTGGGTCACTCCTGCATGGATGGGGACATACAATGACAGGCCTCTCTAGAAAGCAGTTTGCCAGTTTTTAGAAAAAAAAAAAAAAAAAGCAAAAAAAATTCCCATCCGTACATACATTTACCACATGACCCAGCAACCACACTCCCGGGCATTTCTCCAAGAGAAATGAAGGCTAATTTTCACGCAGGAACTTGTACATGACTGCTCAGAGCAGATGTATTTGTTACAGCTCCAAACTGGAACCCAGCAAATGTCCTTCAATGGTGAGTGGTTAAGCCAGCTGTGCTTGATGCATACTCTGCGCTACTACTCAGAGAGAACAGGAACCTGCCGTTCTTGTAACAGCATGGACGGCTCTCAGAGGAACTACGCTGAGTGCAAAGAGCCTGTCGGGGCCAGCACTGTGGCTTAGCGGATAAAGCCGCAGCCTGCAGTGCCGGCATCCCATATGGGTACTGGTTCGAGTCCCAGCTGCTCCACTTCCCATACAGCTCTCTGCTACGGCCTAGGAAGGCAGTAGAAGATGGCCCAAGTGCTTGGGCCCTGCACCGGTTTGGGAGACCTGAAAGAAGTTCCTGTGGGCTGGCGCTGTGGTGCAGTGGGTTAACGCCCTGGCCTGAAGCACCGGCATCCCATATGGGCGCCAGTTCTAGTCCCAGCTGCTCCTCTTCTGATCCAGCTCTCCGCTGTGGCCTGGGATAGCAGTAGAAGATGGCCCAAGTCCTTGGGCCCCTGCATCCACGAGGGAGAACCAGAAGAAGCTCCTGGCTCCTGGCTTCAGATTGGCACAGCTTCAGCCTTTGTGGCCAACTGAGGAGTGAACCAGCCGATGGAAGACCTCTCTCTCTCTCTCTCTCTCTCTCTCTCTCTCTCTCTCTCTCTGCCTCTCCTTCTCTCTCTGTGTAACTCTGACCTTCAAATAAATAAATAAATCTTTTTAAAAAAGAAAAGAGCCTGTCTCGGAAGGAGAACTACTGCACGAGTCCATTTCTGTAACATCTGTGATATAATTACAGAGACAGAGACCAGATTAGTGGTTACCAGGAGTTGGTGATGATGGGGAGGGATGGGTGTGGCTACAAAAGGGTAACACACCAACGTGTCTTGTGCTGATGGCATGGTCAAGTATTTCTGGGTAGCAGTTTTATGGAGATGGAGTTCCCATACACACTACCTTGATTGTAGTAATGATAACACAAGATAATACCTGTGATAAAACTACTAGAGCTGTGGACACATATGCAAATAAGTGCATGTGTAACTGTTGAAACCTCAGTAAACTCTATGGAACAAACTAGGTCAATTCCTTGATTTTGGTATCATGCTACAACTGTATAAGATGTTCAGGGGCCAGTGGTTCGAGTCCCAGCTACTCCTCTTCCAATCCAGCTCTCTGCTATGGCCTGGGAAAGCAGTGGAAGATGGCCCAAGTGCTTGGACCCTGCCCTCATGTGGGAAGACCTGGAAGAAGCTCCTGGCTCCTGGCTTTGGACTGGCGTAGCTCTGGTTGTTGCGGCCATCTGGGGAGTGAATAAGCGGATGGAAGACCTCTCTCTCTCTCTCTCTCTCTCTGCCTCTCGTTCTCTCCGTGTAACTGTGATTTTCAAGTAAAATTAAAAAAAAAATCTTTAAAAAAAAAAAAAAAAAGGATGTTCAGATTGGTGGAGGTACCTGGGCCTTTCCAGTGCATTTCTTTGCAGCCTCCTGTCAGTTTATAATTGTATCAAAATGAGGGGCCGGCGCTGTGGCATGGTAGGTTAATCCTCCGCCTGCGTTGCCAGCATCTCATATAGGTGCCAGTTCTAGTCCCAGCTACTCCTCTTCCAAGCCAGCTCTCTGCTGTGGCCTGGGAAAGCAGCAGAAGATGGCCCAAGTCCTTGGGCCCCTGCACTCACATGGGAGACCTGGAAGAAGCTCCTGGCTCCAGATCAGTGCAGCTCCAGCCGTTGTGGCCATTTGGGGAGTGAACCAATGGACAGAAGACCTTTCTATCTGTCTCTTCTTCTTACTGTCTGTAACTCTCTCAAATAAATAAATAAAATAATTTAAAAAATTCTTTAATAAAAAAATGAAAGCACTTTTATTTATTTATTTTTTTGACAGGCAGAGTGGACAGTGAGAGAGAGACAGAGAGAAAGGTCTTCCTTTTCCATTGTCACACTCCCCCCCCCCCCCCACCTCCCGCAATGGCTGCCACGGCCGGTACGCTGCGACCAGCGCACCACGCTGATCCAAAGCCAGGAGCGAGGTGCTTCCTCCTGGTCTCCCATGAGGGTTCAGGGCCCAAGGACCTGGGCCATCCTCCACTGCCTTCCCAGGCCACAGCAGAGAGCTGGCGTGGAAGAGGAGCAACGGGGACAGAATCCGGCACCCCAACCAGGACTAGAACCTTGTGTGCTGGTGCCGCAGGCGGAGGATTAGTCTATTGAGCCACGGTGCCGGCCAACACTTTCAAATATCTCATCCAAAACAGCACTTCCTCCCTCACACTCCACCCTCCAACCTGTTTTTATTTTTCTCCATAGACTATACCTCTACGTGGCTTTCTAGTTTATGTGGTGCATAAGATGTAATGTGGACTTGCGTAGGTCTGACTCCTGCTGTGAGCTCACAGGCAGTGGGTAGGAACCTGCTGTGCTGTCTCCCAGTGCAGGCACCAGGCACGCCGTGTATTTGTGGAGTGACCACATGGGTTTACCTGATTTCCTGTGGGTGGCCATTTCATTTATCCTGTCTGTTCATAAATTGCACCTTACAGCCTCTTGCTAGAAAGAATGCCTTCATCAAGCTATCCACGCCAGACTCGGTTCAGAGGAGATTTCAAATATTGTTCAAGATGCCTTTTTCCTGTAATTACATTTTAATAAGTGCAATTCTTATGTGGGGAATATATATTTTATCATCTTGCTTAACCCTCTTAACCCAATCAGGCCTTTTAGGAAAATGTCCTTATTTACTGTCTTTCTGGAATATATAAAACTTCAGGGACGGGGGCTGGCACTGTGGCATAATGAGTAAAGCTGCTGTCTGCAGTGCCAGCATCCCATATGGGCACCAGTTCAAGTCCTGGCTGCTCCACTTCTGATCCAGCTCTCTGCTATGGCCTGGGAAAGCAGTGGAAGATGGTCCCAGTTCTTGGGCCCCTGCACCATTGTGGGAGACCAGGAAGCAGCTCCTGGCTCTTGCCTTCAGATGGGCCCAGCTCCAGAAGTTGCAGTCATTTGCAGAGTGAACCATCAGATGCAAGACCTCTCTCTCTACTTCTGCGTCTCTGTAACTCTGCCTTTAAAAAAAAAATAAATCTTTAAAAGAAAAAAAAAAAAAAACTTCACGGACTGGCTGTTAAGCTGCCACTCGGGACACCAGCATCCCACAGCAGGGACCTGGCTCTGCTCCTGACTCTAGCCTTCCTGCTAATGGACACTCTGCAAGCCGGCGGTGATGCCACCACGCGGGAGACCTGACTGAGTTTGCAGCTCCTGACTTCAGCCCCACCTGTGGTGGGGAGTGAACCAGCAGAAGGGACATCTCTGTGCTCTCTCTCTCTCTCTCTCTCTCTCTCTCTCTCTCTCTCTCAGTGGCTGCCTCTGCTTTTCAAATTAAACAAGCTAGGAAAGCAGCTGAATAAAGGACCTTGAATCTGACAGAGCTGACCCCATGTTCCTCATTAGGTCAGGGCTTGGGACTGCAATGCAATGAAGCAGTTGTGGAAGAAAAATAAACAGTACAAAGACTATCACACTCTCAGCCATCCTGGGGTGAGGGTGGGGAACCTGCTTTCTGCCAAGGGCCATTTGCACATGTATAACAACATTTGAGGGCCACACAGAACGATCAACTTAAAAATCAGCCTGCTATAGGCAGGGCCAGGCCAAATGGCTGTATGGGCCTCACAGGGCCTGAGGGCCAGCCGTTCCCACACTGTATAAAATGGTCATGCTGGGGCTTAGCCCTTAAAACGCCACCTGCAGGGCAGGCATCCCATAGGGGTGCTGGTTCAACTCCCAGCTGCTGCGCATCTGATCCAGCTCTCTGCTACGGACTGAGAAAGCAGTGGAGGATGGCCCAAGTCTTTGGGCCCCTGCACCCTCGTGGGAGACCAGGAAGCAGCTCCTGGCTCTTGGCTTTGGATCAGCTCAGTTTCGGCCATGGCAGTCATTTGGGGAGTGAACCATCAGACGGAAGACCTCTTTCTCTCTCTCTGCCTCTCTGCAACTCTGCCTTTCAAATAAATAAATCTTTAAAAATAAATAAGATGGTCATGATATATTTTATCCTGTATGTGTGCATGGCAGCATAAGAGGCTCTAAGGATGTAAAATCCTAATCCTTACAGCCCGTGACCATGTTGCCTCGCATGGTGAAAGGGACTTTGCCAATGCACGGGATTAAGGTTAGGAAACTGGAGATGGAGGGAGGACCCTGGATTAGGCACTGGGCCCAGCATAACCACGCGAGTCCTTGAAGGCCTGGAACCAGAGAGACGGTGCGGGGTGGGAAGGACCTCCCTGTCCATTGCTGACTTGGAAGACAAGGAAGGGGGTCACTACCAGAAATGAAGGCGGCCTGAGCAAGCTGAAGCTGCAAGGGCACAAACTGCCCCGGGAACCTCCAGAAAGGGAGCTCCGTCGCCACCGCCTCCCTGCTGACACCAGGACTGCAGCGCAGTGAGAGCTATGGCGGGTTTCTGCCCAACAGAACCGCAAGTAACACATCTGTGCTGTGTTGAGCAGTGCCTTCGTGCTACGTGTCACAGGAGCAGTACAGCACCTTACTCTGATCCCAGCAGCTCTTAAAAAAAAAAAAAAAAAGGTTTTAATACTTTCTTTCAAAGACATAGAGCTCCCATTTTCTGGCTCACCCCCAAAATCTTGCAACAGCCTCGGGGAGGGAAAGTGGGGTGGGAGTGGGGGTGAAGCCAGGCGCTGAGCACTCATTCCAGACCTCCCATGTGGGCTGCAGGAACCCAAGGACTTGCGCCATCCTCACTGCTGCCTCCCATGGTCTGCATCAGCAGCAGGAGCTGTACCCGGGCATCAAATCCAAGTCCTCTGATGGCAATGCAGGTGTCCCAACCGACACCTTGATGGCTAAGATTCCAGTTCTTCTATTAGGTTTGCAGGAAACCTCGCTGAGACCCTTCAAGGAAACAAAACAGGGCTTCACTGTGAGTGCGCCAGGGGCTCTCCAGAATCCCGCGGGAAAGTAGAGGCGCTAGGACCTCAGCGGTAAGCATGCAGGAGGACCCGAACTCGCCCCACCTCCACTCTGTCTCCTTCTCCTCCTTCTAGTCCACCAAGTGTACGAGGGCTGAGCCTCCACTTTCTTTGCCTTTTCTTTCTTCCACCCAGATCGTGACTAGGAGCTGCTTCTCAATCCCAAAGTCCCAGGCGAAGGAACTCTGCAGGGCACAGTTTGGGCGAGGTACCTCTTAGGGGCTGAACTGTGTCCTCCCAAGAAGATTTACGGAAGCCCTAACCCGCCCCCCAGAATGTGACCTTATTTGGAGATAGGGTCACTGCAGATGTAATTCATGACGATGAGGTCATACTGGAACAGGGTGGGCTCTTCATGCAGCGTGACTGATGGCCTTATAAGAAGGAAACCGGGACACGCAGACAGAGATGGGGGAGACGGCCACGGGAAGAGGGAGCTACCAGAAGCTGGAAGAGGCAGGCGGGACTCTCCCCAGAGGTGGCGGAGAGAGTGGGCCCTGTTCAACTCCCAAACTGCGAGGCAGTGAACTCCTGGTGCTTTAGGCCCCCTAGCTTGAAGTATTTTTGTTAGACAGCCTTAGGAGACTAACACCGCCATCAGCTACGTCTCAGAACCAGTCTCACAGCAGATTCACACTTACAGCTTTGAGGTGGAGGGACGCGTTTCCCAGGAAGAAGTGTGCGCTGGGAAGACCCCCTGAAAAGCTGTGTGCTCTCCTTGGCGATCACCTCTTCCCGTCATCACGGTGTTGCTTCTTGCTGGTTGTGCGGTGAGCACGGGTGTTTGAAACATCTGTTCCGCTCACGGGACTGACCGACTAGGGTCCTTGCAGGACTGTCAGAGACTCTGGGGACTTAATTTCCAACCCGAGTGCTAGTAGACACTGGCTGCCCTTTGCCTCATTGCCTCCCCTAAGTGCTTTATCTGCGGCAATGAGGGCTGTTTTGGGGGTGCGGGTGAAGGCGTTTGTGGAGGGATGATGGGCCAGGAGAACTCTTGGGGTACAGGCAGCTGTGCTGCTCCCCTTTTTGAAACTGGTCCCCGGCCCAGTCATCCTCCCTACTCGTCAAGATGAGGATGAGTCAGAAGATAGCTAAGGCTGCAGAGTAAACTTCCTGGTGAACGCTTGCTTGGCACATGGTGAGCCCTGGAGAAATCTCGGGTAAATATCACAAGGCAGGCCAGAGGGCACCTACCTCCACCTTGCATCTCCAGCATCAGCTCACTGCCCAGGTGATAGGTCTAAATAATGACCAGCCGAGTCCCCAGAACCTGTGTGTACCTTGCTGGACCTGGCAGAGAGACTTTGTAGATGTGGCTTGGTGAAGGATCTTACAGCAAGATCATCCTGGAGAATGCAGTCGGACCCAACATAATCACAGGTCTCGACGCGGGTGGGGGGAGCTAGGGGGAAAGGAGAGGTGACCACAGTGTTTTGAGTGGCACCCTCTTAAGACTGAGAAGGGGGCCATGCCACGGAATGCCAGCGGCTCCTCCCCTGGTGCCCCGGAAGGAAGGAGCAAAGCCTCGTGCACCCCTTAGCTCAGGGAGGCCCATTTTTCACAACTGACTCCCAAGGATGATGAGACAACAAATCAGAGTCGTTTTCCGCCACTACATTCGTGGTAATCTGTGGCAGCAGCAATAGAAAACGAGTACACAGGGAACCAGAGTCCCATCAAACAGTTGGCAAGTCTGCTCCTCCGGGCACGAGCCCTTATTTAACAATAGACGGTGAGGCTGCCCCTTCCTTGCCACCGGTTCTGCTGTCTCCAAGAGTCTACTCCCTGCCCCTACCCCCTGACCTGGATTCGATCAGCTGCTCCAAGGTTCTGAGGTTCATCCCACAGACCTGGGGACTTGGGGTACTAGAAACAGGTAGAACCACAGGAAGCAAATTCAAGGGAAACACGAATGAACTACGAGAAACCTTTCAAAACGTGGCTCATTTTCTCCGGCTCTGCACCAAAGAGGCAGAAAGCTGGAGAGAGAAGACCCCGAGGCGCCCGCAGGCCTGGGGCTTGCACGGAAACCGCCACCCCCGCAGCCCAGGCCCAACAGGCTGGGGAGTCACTAACGGCCGTGCCCTCCCAGAAACCCGGGTTGGAATCCTGGTTCTGAGGCTCCTGGCCTCCTACTTCCTCCAGGAGGCCCCGAACGGACCCGCCGCCAACGCCGCCTCCAAGGCGGCCGAGCAGGAAGCGGCAGCGCCCCAAGCCCGAGGCCCGCCTTCCGGGCCGCCGCGCACGTCTCCCGCGCTAAGCTAGCTGGCTCGGAGAGAAAGACGCGTTGCTAAGCAAGCGCGCTGATTATTTTTATTTTCTTTTACTTTTTCTCTCCCGGGATCAAAGGCCCTTAGGTTTCATCTTCTATTCTTGCCGTTCTGTTACTAGCCGGGAACCAAACGTTGGCGCGGGCCCCCGGCGCTGCTGGAAAGGGTGCATGGCTCTGTCTCCCCGCCGTGCGCGGGGACCTGCTCCCGGCCGTCCCCGGCCGCGCGGAGCCCCCGACAGCGTGGGGGCGGCGAGGAGGCTTCGGGCACGCGGGGGAGCGGGCGCGGGCGCCCACGTCCCTCGTCCCACCAGGCCGGGCGGGGACCACCCACGGCGCGGAGCGCGCCCGGCCCCGCCTGCTCCCCTTGGCGCCCGCTCCAAGTTTCCCCTGGGCCGCTCTCGTGCAGCCTGGGAGGCGGACCGGCACCAGCCGGAGGGGCTGGGCCTGGCTGGCTCCCTTCCTCCTCATTCCCCTCGGACCCTTCCCTCCCCCACCCCCGTCCTACGTTTTGGGCGGCACGTTGATTTTCATCCACTTTAATTCGAAAAGAAACATTAACAGCATGGGATAAATGACGCCATTCCCCGATCAGAACTGGGCATCGAGAGACCGGAGAGATGAGGCTGAGGTAGATGGGGTGCGTGTGGGGCCCCAGCAGGTACTGTGGAGTCGCGGGGTCCCCGGGTGGGGCCGGTTACTGTGTCTCCCCTTCCAGTTGCCAGAATGGAAAATCCATGGAGTCCAGCTTAGCCCAGGTCAACAAACTTTTATTGCCACTTCTGGCTCCCCCAGGCTCTAGCAAAATGCCTGCTTCTTACACGGTAGAAATACTGAGCACTGGTGCAGGAAAGTGGGGTGGGGGGGTCACCACCGCTCCTCCTCACGCTGCCAAGTTAAAGAACACCCATTTGCTGGAGCAGGGGTAAGGGCAGGCAAGAATTCGCGGGATTGCAGGGCTCGGACCCACTCTGCTGCCTGCGAAGTGCATGGGCCAGGGTTCCAGACTTTTCAGAGGGGGTGGGGTGGGGATGAATTTGGCTGCAGTTGTACCCCTTGCCCTGGCTGCCACGTTTCCATGGAAACGAGGGAGGGGCAGGATGTAGCTCACTGTGAACCTGGGAGGGTGGCAGGGCAGGCATTTGGTAAACAGATCCCCTTCCACCCCTCCCCAGCAAGGTCCGGTCTGCTGTCCCCAGCCGACCCCCAAGCTCCACGGCCTGCTCCACTCCTTTCCCTGGTGGAGCTGGGAACAGGCCAGTCCAGGCAGGGGCTGCTGGTGTCCACTCTCCACTGCCAGGTCTCACTGGCAACAGTCAGATTCTGGGTCCACCAACCTCTGTGGCAGCCCTAACAGAGCTGGCAGCCCCAGTGCCGTGGGTGCCCCCACAACTCTCTGTGCAACTGCTGTTTCCCAAACATCTCTGCCCAAACAAGCTAGAAAAAGGAAAAAACTATAAACCCAAATGCTTACGATTAGAAACCATACAAAATAAATCTATAACAATGCTGAGGGCTTGGATGAGGGAAGACGAGGCGCGGCCTCCCAGCCGTGGGCCACCTGTGCACCTGCCTGCGGCCCTCCGCCGTTTACTTCTTCTCACTGGACTGCGGTTGCTGGGGTGCCGGAAACCAATCTCCACCTGGTGCTGTTCTCAGCAGCCGCGGCCGAGGGTCGCTGAGGCTTGCCCGTGGCCCCGGTGAGGAAGTGCGTGGCAGGCTCTCAGTACCACGGGTCTGCCCGGTGCTGCTGGTTGTAGAGCTGTAGCTTGATCTGGTCTTTGATCTGACTCACTAGGATCTGGGACAGCAAGATTCCCACCAGCTGGGAGAGGCGAGAAGGAATGGGCGCTCATCAGCAAGGGGTGCCCTGCCCGTCAGCAATGCCCCAGCTGACCCTCAAGTGCCCGAACCCAAACAAAGGAGCCCGTGGAGACTCTGGGACCCCCGAGGCTTGCAGGATGAGTTACCTGGGGAATCGCCAGGCCCAGCGCCACCCCACCAAGTAAGAAGAGGTTGCTGTGTATCCAGTTGACCAACTTGTCAATGCAGCCGTTGGTGTAGATGACTTTGCTAGCTTCCAGGTAGTTGAGGGCCTGCATACTTTGGCCACACATAGTGTTGATCACGGCCTGGGGGGAGAGGGGAAGAGCCAAGTGGGACTCCCATGCTCAGACTTCTTCTGATAGCTGATGAGCTGCTCACCCTTCCTAAATTGTTAGGGAATATATGACGGTACTTTGTAAATTCCATTTCCAAGAACTTTTCAAAGTTTATTTTGATGTAGCACATTTGAAATCCATGTACCATTTTTTTCATAAAACATATTTTCTATGAAACTTTTGAAGACCCCTCTAAGCATGAATTTCACAATTTTTTTTAACATCAAGATGATCTTTAAATTCCATGTTCCATGAACTGTTTATTTTAAGATTTATTTGAAGGTCAGAGTTAGAGAGAGGTCTTCCTTCCATCTGCTTGTTCACTCTCCAAGTGTCGACAAGCCAGTAGCTTCGTTTGGTCTCCCACATGGTGCAGGGACCTAAATACTTGGACTATCCTCCACGGCTTTCCCAGGCACATTAGCAGGGAGCTGGATTGGAAGTGGAGCAGCTAGGACGTGAACTGGAGCCCATATGGGATGCTGGCATCTCGGAAGGTGGCTTACCCGCTATGCCACAGCGCCGGCCCCTCCATGAACTTTTGAAGTACTGATGGATATGGAGGATGCCAAGTTGGAAACTGGTAAAACTTCCTTCCTCTTAGAGGTCTGGGTCCAGTTAGCTGCTCCTTTTGAGCCCCCTTGTGGGCTACAGGAGTGAAAGACTAAAAGAGCTATCAGACTGGGGTAAAGAAAAACACCGAGAGCTGTCATTAAAACTGATTGGTGGGGCTGGAGCTGGGTGTAGCAGGTAAAGCTGCCACCTGCAGTGCCAGCATCCCATATATGGGCGCCAGCTTGAGTCCCGGATGCTCACTTCTGATCCAGCTCTCTGCTGTGGCCTGGGAAGGCAGTAGAAGATGGCCCAAGTGCTTGGGCCCCTGCACCCACGTGGGAGACCTGGAAGAAGCTCCTGACTCCTGGCTTTGAATCGGCTCAGCTCCAGCTGTTGTTGCCATTTGGGGAGTGAACCAGCGGATGGAAGACCTCTCTCTGTCTCTGCTTCTGCATGTCTGTAACTTTGCCTTTCAAATATACAAATAAATCTTGAAAAAAAAATTGATTGGTTAAGCTAGGGAAGGAGGATTCGCACTGGCAGCTGCCCTGATCAGAGAGTAACTTCCATCACTGCGCAGGAGGAGGAAGGTAAGGTTTGCTCACCTGGTTGGGGGCAGGCAGGCAACAGGAGTAAGGCACAGAGCATCGCTCACGGCTGGGGTTGTCTTCCGAGCAGCTGAAGTACATGTTCTGGGACCAGTCCTTGTAGGAAATCCCTCCACAGCAGCTGAACTGCAACAGAGCCCAGCACAGGGCGTAAGGACCTCCCCATCCTCACACTGAGCAGAACAAGGGATTCTCAGAGTGACCCAGAGTCCAAGACGAGCACCACCTGCAGCTTCAGGTTGGGTTTAACATAATCTTGAACCCAGAACTCAGGCTCCCCTTATTTCTTTATTTATTTGATAGGGGAGAGAGAGAGAGAGAGAGAGAGAGAGAGAGAGAGAGATCTTCCATCTGCTGCTTCACTCCCCAGATGGCCCCGCATTCCACCCAGCTTCCTGCTAATGCATTCAGAAGGCAGCAAATGATGGCTTAAGTCACTTGTGTGGGAGACCCAGATGGGGTCCTGGCTCCTGGCTGCAGCCTGGCCTGACCCCAGCTGCTGTGGGAATCTGAGAGGTGAACCAGGGGATGAAAGACCTCTCTCTGTCTCTCTGTGTTTCAACGAATAAAGAAGTCAAATACAAATAAAACCAAGTAATGTACTTAATGCCACAGATCTGTACACTTAAAAGTGGCAAATTTTGTTATACATATTTTACCATATAATTTAAAAAATGTAACCCTTAAATAGATAATCACAAATCTGTCCTGTTCCTCCTCCTATAGGTAACCACTTATAATGGTTCCTTACAAATCCTTCCAAATTCTTTCTGTAAATACGGATATGTATTCTTTCCTCTTTCTTTTTTTACACAAATGGTAGATTACTATATATACCGTTCTGTGTCCTTAGGAGTACTTTGAAATCACTCTGCTGCTCAGTATAGTTTTTTGCCAACCCCCTTACCAGAATCCATTACCTGGCAGGTAACCAGGAAGCACCCGGGCCTCCAGGGTGAGGAGGTGAACTTTTGCCCACACCCCCGTGCTCAGCCCGTACCTTCTGCTGGCCGAAGTCGATGAGGTTCTGCAGATCCAGGTCATCGCGGTAGTGCACAATGGCGTTGTTGATGATCTCACTCACTTTCCCCCGAGCCTGCCGGAGACAGTGCTCATTTCTACCCTGCCCCTCCCTACAGAAATAACAGAGACCCTTGAAAGCAAAACCAGTGCCCCACAAAGGAAGACTGACACTTCCAAAGCCCATCCATCCCTGGGCCCTCGGGCACCCGAGGGCAAGAGCAAGGCTGGATGGACCTGCTGTGGCCGCTTCTCAGCTACCCTGCTGGGGACCCAGCGTTTATGCACCTCTGCATAAACATAAACACTGTGACCACAGAGCATCCACACTTGCTGAGAGGCGAAGCACTGACGCTGCACGGGTCTTCTTAGCAGAGAAGGGCTTACTGAGCCGAGGCACTGACCTCTAGTGGACACGAGGGAACTGCATGTTTTAGACTCAAAACAGACCTCGGTTATCATTTTAGGGTTTTTACTAAGCCAAAAGGACTGGAAAAGTCTGAGTTGAGGAAGAGGCTCTTAGTTCTGGTTCCTGATTCAAAGGACTGGCCTTGAATGGAAGATCGTTGCCAGATACGGTAAGCACTGCTCAAAATCTTGTTCTCCCCTCCCCTCCCCTTCGCTCTTGCTCTCATACACACACACACACACACACTTTAGGAAGAGGCTCTCCACACTGTCTGAACCTAGTCCTCTGTGGATTATCGGAACCACGTGTTCATAGAGCTTCCTTCCTGTTGGCCTCCAGGAGGAACAGTCTTACAACCTTGAGATTCTCTTTAGACGTGGCATAGACTCATCCCGCCCCCCTTTCAAAGGCTGATGCCTCTCAGGGGAAGACGCTGTGGTTAATGATCAGGCCGGACCCCTGAGATGGGGCACCAGAGTTACCTGGTCGGAGAAGACGAAGCCCAGGATCCCGGCAGCCAGCTGGAGCAGGAACACGACGGTGAGGCAGAGGGAGAACTGTGGGGAGCAGGCAGGGCCAGGAACAGCGTCAGCACTCTGGGCAGCAGCCCCTCCCCAGGAAGTGGGAAGCGCTGGGGGCCACGGGGTGCTTCTCCCAGATGCCCCACGCATGGGAAAGCCAGCTGCCCCTGCCCGTGCCGGGCCACCTGGCGCTGGGCTCCCCAGTGACGAGCGGACAGTCCGGGCTTTGGGGTTAAGTGGGCCAGAGGAAAAGGGGGCTGTAGAGGTCGCAGGGAGGGGTGGTAACCGAGGTCAGTGGGCACCTGGGGACTTCCCAGTGGGCCCTTGGGCACTTACCGTCTGCAGGAGGCAAATGTTCTCCCGGAGGGACCCAATGCAGCCACAGAAGGTGAGCAGGAACATGAGGACACCCACCACGATCAGCAGGATGGCCGGGTCCACCGCCAGACAGGCCAGGGCTGCTTCTGGGAGAGGGGCCTACTCTTAGTTTGAGCCTGCACCCAGGGATGGATTCCCCAGGCGAGGGAATCTCCGCTGTGGTGAGGGGAAGCAGAACTCCCCCACACCTCTGCCTGCCCCTCCAGAAAGCACCGAGGCACTGAGTCTGAGCAACTACCCAAGCGAGAGCTTGTACTCCTGGGCTTTTGGAGAGGGGGCGCCGCTTAGGGTCCAGGAAGGAATGAGAGCATCAGGTCCCAGCTCTGCAGACTCACGTCCCGGAGACTCAGTGCAGTGGGAGAGGAAGGAGGCTGAGCGACTGACTCCAGGACAGCGCCAGCCAGGGGCTACAGCCCTGGCCTGTTCTCCCAGAGCCCGGAGCCTACCTTCTTCCCCAGACACTTTGTAAGCCTACCGCGCCAGCACCCAGGAGGCTCAGGGAGAGCTGTCGGACGCCTTGGCAGGGAGCAGTAGGATCTGGCTGCGGGGACGCCGCCTCCCCAGTGCTCAGGCAGGAGTGCATGCAGGGGGCTGGGGCTGAAGGAGGCAGAGGAGGAAGGGGCGTGGTGGAGGGGGAGCGGTAGCCCACCTGCGTGCTTCATCAGCCGAGCGTAGACGCCCACAGCCACCATCACCATGGAAATCACCTGTGGAGACAGGGCATGAGCTCCTGAGATCTGGAAAGCAGAGAGTCCTGAACACTGTGCACAGCCTTCCACAGAAGCAAGAGGGTGCCTTTCCCAGGACCCAGCGGTGGACAGTGCCGATAGAATCTGCCAGAGCTCTGCTTCCGCCAGAGACCTTATCTCATTCGCTCCTCACAACACAATTACCGTGTGCGGGAGATATTATCTCCATTTTCAGATAAGGAAGCTAAGGTTATACACAGTTAATACAACAGTGACTAAGAACATGGGCTTCAGACAGAGTCAAGCTTGGGCCCACGTGGGACAAATGTCCAAGCCTCAGTTTCTGTATCTGAAGATGGGAATTAAAAGCAGCCCATATCCAGCAGCTGGTGTTATGGTGCAGCAGGTTAAGTCACCATTTGCAAAGCCATCATCCCATATCGGAACGCTGGTTCCAGGCCCAGCTGCTCCACTTCTGATCCAGCTCTCTGCTAACGTGCCTGTGAAGGCAGTGAAGACAGCTCAAGAATCAGCAGATAGAAGATCTCTCTGTCTCCATTACTCTGCTTTTCAAATAAATACATACATCTTTAAAAAAATCCATAAACTAGGGCTGGCGCTGTGGCTCACTTGGCTAATCCTCTGCCTGTGGTGCCGGCATCCCATATGGGTGCAGGGTTCTAGTCCTGGCTGCTCCTCTTCCAGTTCAGCTCTCTGCTGTGGCCTGGGAAAGCAGTGGAGGATGGCCCAAGTGCTCAGGCCCTGCACTCGCATGGGAGACCAAGAAGAAGCTCCTGGCTCTTGGCTTTGGATTGGCGCAGCGCCAGCCATAATAGCTATTTGGGGAGTGAACCAACAGAAGGAAGACCTTTCTCTCTGTCTCTCTCACTGTCTAACTCTGCCTGTAAAATTAAAAAAAAAATCCACAAACTGTATCTAATAAGATTGCTGTGAGAATTAAAAATAATACATGGTAGAGCCGGTGCTGTGGCACAGCAGGTTAAAGCCCTGGCCTGAAGCGCTGGCATCTTATATGGGCGCCAGTTCTAGTCCTGGCTGCTCCTCTTTTGATCTAGCTCTCTGCTATGGCCTGGGAAAGCAGTGGAGGATGGCCCAAGGGCTTGGGCCCCTGCACCCATGTGGGAGACCCAGAAGAAGCTCCTGGCTCTAGATTGGCACAGCTCCAGCTGTTGCGTCCATCTGAGGAGTGAACCAGTGGATGGAAGACCTCTCTCTCTGTCTCTACCTCTCTCTGTAACTCTTTTAAGTAAATCAAATAAATCTTAAAATAATAAGGCATGGAAAGCATTTATTTGTATTTACCGGATGGTAAATATAATCATTACTAATAGTTACCTTGTCCAGAGTCACATAGAAACTGTGAATTTTGGAATTATTTACTTATTTCAAAGGCAGAGTCAGAGAAAGAGAAAGAGAGCAAGAGAAAGGGGAAGACATTTTTATCTGCTGGCTCAAATCCCAAATGCCCCTAACAGTTAGAGCTGGGCCAGGCTGAAGCCTTGAGCCTGGTATTCCAACCAGGTCTCCCACATGGGTGACAAGGACCCAAGAATTGGGTCATCACTCACTGCCTGCCCAGGGGCATCAGCAGGGAGCTGGATGGAAGCTGAGCAGCTGAGACTGGAACCAGCACTCTGATACGGGATGCGGGCATCTCATCCAGTGGCTTCACTGGCTGGGCTAAAACACCTGCCCTTATGAATGCTGATCTACCTACAGCAAAGGGAAGGTCTTACAGCTAAAGCATACTGCCAGCTCTTAACCTTCTTGGAGGTCAACGTGGTTTCAAGTCCAAAAATAAAGGTGTCCACCAACATCAAAGGGCATGTGCATGAGTGAATGTGTGTGTGCAAATACTGGCCACCTTTATAACTCTGATCCCCATGTGGAGCAATGACAGGAGTCTGGAATCTTTACATTTTCATAGTTTCTTCCTGAGTGAACAAACCCATCGGGGCTACCAGGAGTCTCCAGGCCTCTGGGAATGCAGGGCAGCCCCAGTATGTACCGCCTCTGCTACTCTGTCTTTGGGCTGTCTCTAGGCCAGTGCTAAGCAGCCGCTGTCTGTCGCCATGGCAATAGATGGGGTCAAGCTTTGGCAGGAGAGAGTTCTCAGCAGCAGGGACTTGACCAACTCAGTGGGAGGGAGCTGGCTGGCCAGATTCCACTGTCCTGTGAGACAGAAACCAGGGGGAAAGAGGCAGCTGGGAGCTTTGGTGGGCGAAGGGAGCCTGGCCCCTAGAACAGGTAAACAGGGTAGGGCCAGTCGCTTAGTAAAGACCTTCTACCTGTGGCCCCCTTGATAAAGGGCCTCTGCCACCTGCTAGGGGAGGTGATAGTGTGCATTCCACAGTGGATGGCAAACCTCATCTAAAGCCATGCCTGTCACGACCTTTCTCTGCCTGTGTGCACGTCCTTCTCTCCCTGCCGCCATAGTTTGACCCTGCCTCTGATTCAGGGGCCAGTGCCATCTGCCAGCCTTCACACTGTCCAGGAGAGTGGGAGTAATCTGCTGAGCGGCATGTGGGGCTGGGGGTACGAGCTGGCTTCTCGTCCCACAGCCAGCCAGGCTAGGGAGCACAGGCAGAGGCAGGGAAACCCCACACAGAGAGGCAGCTGTCCCCTGGCTTGGTCCCCAGGGAGAGACTGTGGGAGGGTGGTATAGCCTCTGGGAGGTGGGGCCCTGTGGAAGGTCCTAGGGCTACTGGAGTGTGTCCTCAGAAGCTGGTTCTCAAGAAAGCACTGTTAACCAAAGCCTGAGTTTGACCCCACCCAGCCTCTCTGCTCCTGGTTCAAGATGTGACTGCTTGCCTGGACATGCACATCTGCTAGTGCCGCCCACCACCCACCGTGGGACCCTCATCAGAATCCGGTTAATGCAGGCACTATGCCCTTGAACCTGGGACTGTGAACTAAACCAACCTCTCTTTTCTTCCTAAGTAGCCTGTGCCTGGTGTTGTGTAGCAGTAATTCAAGGCTGACTAATCTACCAGCCCTATGCCAGGTGAGTGAGCCTCTCTGCCTGCCCTTGGAAACTCACCACAGCCAATTCTAATTCTAAATATCTTACTGAGTCATTTAAAAATACGTATCTGTACTTTTTGTTGTTCCCAGGCTCCTGTTTTTCAAATGTAAAAAATTTAGTAAGATGCATGAAGTATTTTAAACAGTTTGTGGAAGGGCCAGTGTTGTGGGGCACTGGGTTAAGCCAAGGCTTGCAATATCAGCATCCCACATTGGGACGCTGGTTCAAGTCCCAGCTGGCTGGCATCCCACATGAACACCAGTTTCAGACTTGGCTGCTCCACTCTGCTCCAGCTCCCTATGAATGCAACCTGGGAAAACAGTGGAAGATGGCCTGAGTCCTTGGGCCCCTGCCACTGACATGGGAGACTCAGAGTTCTTGGCTCCTGGCTTTGACCTGGCCCCACCCAGGTCACAGAGGCCATTTGGGGAGTGAACAAGTAGGTATAAGATCTCTCTTTGTCTCTCCTCTCTGCCTTTCCAAAAAAAAAAAAAAATGTGGAAAAATGGAATTTTAAAAGGTGAAGGAGATTGTGAAATGTAATCACAATTGTGAGACAAAGGCAAGAGGGTCACAATCAGAGAAGGAGGAGGGCCGGCACTGTGGCATAGTTGGTATGTTGCCTAAGACGCCAGCATATCACATGGGTTCAAGTCCTGGCTGCTCTACTTCCAATCAAATTCCCTGCTACTGCACCTGGGAAAGCAGCAGAAGATAGCCCAAGTGCTTAGACCCCTGCAACCATGTGCAGGACCTGGAAGAAGCTCCTGGCTTCAGTCTGTCCCAACTCTGACCATTGAGGCTCCATTTAGGGAGTGAAGCAGCGGATGGAAGATTTCTCTCTGTAACTCTCCCTTTCAAATAAATAAATCTTGACCAGAAAAAAAAAAATGGCCAGCATTGTGGCATAGTGGGTAAAACCACTGCCTGCTGCACTGTATCCCATGTGGGTGGTGGTTTGAGTCTTGGCTGCTCCACTTCTGATCTAGCTCCCTGCTAATGGCCTGGGAAAGCAGTGGAGGATGGCTAAAGTTCTTGGGCCCCTGCACCCATGTGGGAGACTCAGAAGAAGCTCCTGACTCCTGGCTTCAGATCAGCCAAGCTCTGCCCACTGTGGTCATCTGGGAGTGAACAAGCAGATGGAAGATCTCTCTGTAACTCTGCCTCTCAAAAAAAAAAAAGAGAGAGAGAGAGAGAGAGAGAGAGACAGAGACATGACCATGGAAGCAGAGGCTGGCATGAACCAAAGGACGTGGGCAGCCCCTGAAAGCTGGATCAAGTGAGGATGCAGTCCTCTCTTAGAGACCCCAGAAGAAACAGCACACCCAACACTTTAATTGTAGCAGAGTGAGACCTGTTTTGGACTCCTAATGTCCAGAAATGTAAGAAAATGAATTAGTGTTGTTTTAAGCCATGAGTTAATTTAAGCCATGGTTAATTTGTTGTAATAGCAATGCAAAACCAATGCACTATCCAAATCCATTTCATCAGATGCTAAGGTACTCAGAGGACCTAAAATCTAGGGCTTTTATGGGGGCAGAGACAAGAGCATTCGTAGCCTAAGCAGTGGCTCTCAACCTTGGCTGCCAATACAAACACCTGGCAGACACTGTGGGGCAGTGGGATAAGCCACTACTTGGGATGCCCGCATCCCATACTGGAATGCCTGGTTCTAGTCCTGGCTACTCTGTTTCCGATCAAACTTCCCGCTAACATGCCTGAGAGGCGGATCATGTACTTGAGTTCCCACCATCTACATGAGAGACCCGGATGGAGTTCTGGGTCCGGATGGAATTCAGCCTGGACCAGCCCCAGGTGTTGCAGGTATTTAGGGAGTGAGCCAGCAGAAGGAATATATCACAAGACCTCTCTGTCTCTCCCTTTCTGTCACTCTGGTCTTTAAAAAAAAAAAAAATCACTTGGGGATTCAGTGGTGGGTAAGACACTTTGAAAACTCTGGACGCCTGACTCTGATCTCCTGCCAATGCAGACCCTGGGAGGCAACAGGATGGCTCAGGTAATTGGGCTCCTGCGCCCACGTGGGAAACTTGGCTCGAGTTTCCAGCTCCCAGCTATGGTGTTTAAAGAGTACACCAGTGTTCTCCCTAATCTGGTGTTAAAACCCAGGAAACGAGAGTTCTGAATGTGTTCCAGGTGATTCCAATGTACAGCCAAGTTTGAGACGCTACAAGCCTAAAGCATGATCAGCCAGGCATCTGCAGAAGCACATGCAGGCTACATTAAATCAGGATCAGGACTTTCATATTTCATGTTACTGGTGCGCTCCCCTGAGCTCTCAGATTCTGCATTTCACAGGTTGACCTCTCAGACCTCCAGTCCTGCCCTTCCCTCCCACCCTTGATTCCTCAAAGCTACCGCCATTCCAAAGTTAGTACTGCTGCTGTTAATAGCACCACACTGCAGAGTTGAACAGAACTTTAGAAATGGACTCGGCCACTCATTCCTTTGTGTAGTCTAGGCTAGAGGAGCAGAAGTGACAAGTGACCGAGTGCATATGGGTGCAGCGGCAAAATCTGGACTGAACTCAAATTTTCAACCCCATTCTGGACTCTTTCCACTATACCAGTCTTTACTACAAAATCCTATGGCACCCACAACAGCACCATGGCCTCTTTTTAGGATGAGGATGGAGGTAAAGACACGACCCTTCTGACGATGGCTTTCCATAGCCTGGCAGCCAACTTTTAAAAGCTACAATTTTAAAAATACCTGAGTCTAGCTTCTAGCAAAATGAATGTTCCTGAAAAGTTGTTGATAAAGTTATATAAAATAATTTGCATGCACCAGTGCCTTTATCTTTATGTTCTTGTAATGAAAACAGGTGTTCCCTGGGCTCTGTGGAAAAATGGACCAGGGCAGGAAATTTACAAGATGAGTCTGGCACATTCTGTTGTGCCAGACAGTAGGGAAGTGCTCAACAACAAAACTCCTGCACCGATGTGGGTGAGCCAAAGGGACACAGGAGCCAACCGAAAGAGCTGCTAATGGCCAAAACTGGAATAATTTCTTTAAAAATTTTTATTTATTTATTTGAAAGGCAGAGTGTCTGAAAGAAAGAAAAACAGAGATAAGTATTATCGGTTCACTCCCCAAATGCCTGCAACAGCCAGAGCTGGGCTGGGCTGAAGCCAGGAGCCAGGAACTCCATCCAGGTCTCCCTCAGGCACATCAGCAGGAAGCTGGATCAGCAGCAGAGGTGGGACTCGATCCCAGGCACTGTCATGTGGGATGAGGTATCCCAAGCCACAGCTTAACCCCTCGTGGCACAACCCCCATCCCCAAATTGGAACAATGTGATCATCAAAATAAAGCAAGAAATGTTGACTTATTATCCTAGGCATAAAATACGTATCTGTGAGTGTGTGCTGCTATAAATTAATGAGGCTCCGCACAACCGATGCAGACATGCCGCCCTGGGGAGATGGACACGACTCCTCGCTGCTTCGGGGTATGCTGGGCCATGACTTCCCTCCCAAGGGCACAGTCTGGGTAAGGCGGGAGAGGGGCTGCCAGTGGAGACGCCTGACCTGCACAGCCTCAGCTGGGCGACAGGGTCAGCGCCAAGCACGACGATACTGAGAAATCACCGGTGTGAGAGGAGGCGTGTGATGAAGGTGGCACTGTACCTCCAAGGTCTTCCTTCCTGGACCCCATAACTCGGGGTAACCATGAGAAAAATACCAGGTAAGTTCCACAGCACACAGGAGCAGCCCTCCTCAAACTCTCAAGGTCACCACAAATAAGAAAGCCCGAGAAACTGTCACAGCCAACAGGAACATTAAATAAAAACAAGGAATCAGAGCAACCTGCGGGCCAGATAACGCTCACTGTGACAAACATCTCATGCTAACGCAAGATGTTAGTAATGCGTAACTAGGGCCAGTGCCGTGGCTCACTAGGCTAATCCTCGCCTGCGGCGCCAGCAACCGGGTTCTAGTCCTGGTTGGGGTGCTGGATTCTGTCCCCGTTGCTCCTCTAAAAAAAAAAAAATGTGTAACTAGGCATGGGGTACATAACGCTAAAACTGCCCTAAGAAATAAAAGTCTATTCCTTTAAAAGCCACTCCCAATTTGCTAGTTTGTTTCCTTTACATTTTTCATATCAGATTTTTTTTTTTTTAAAGATTTAGTCCTTTATTTGAAAGGCAAAGGGAGACAGATCTTCCATTTGTTGGCTCACTTCCCAAATGGCCGCAACAGCAGGGGGTTGGGTCAGGCTGAAGCCAGGAGCCAGGAACTCCTTCCAGGTCTCTCACATGGGTGGCAGGAACGCTAGAATTTGAGTCACTACCCACTGCTTTCCAGGTGCATTAGCAGGGAGCTGGATCAGTAGAGCATCTGGGACTCAAATAAGCACTGTGATGTGGGATGTGGGCATCCCAAGTGGCAGCTTAACCCCAGCTCTGGTTTAAATCAGGTTTTCCACCATCTTCACTGTTAAAATGATCTTATTAAATGTTAAAGGCAACAGATAGATCGGTCTAAGTTTAAAAGGGGTGATATAAATAACATCAAGTACCTGGTAAAAATAATAGAATTAAAAAGGAAGGAAGGACCAACATGGGAAGCAGTCTACACAGCAGACTCCTAGAATGACACTCGCAGTAAATAACACTCTGACCTCAGAATCAACCCTTAAGCCTTCCTGTTCGGGCTGAAAGGCCTGCAAGAACATTGCAGGTATGGAAAGCCAAGACTCTGTGACAAAAAAAAAAATATCCTACACGGAGGATCTCTGTGAGACCTCAGAGGAAAGAAAGGGTCATCAAAGAAGGAGACACTCTTCTCTGAAGGGAGGAGAGAACATCCACTTTACTTATGGCTGTGTCCAAGTACCGATGAAGTCTGTGGTCACAAAAGGCTTCCATAGCCTTGGTAGCCCATGGCAAGAGTCTTGAATGATCACTGACGTCATAAAAAAAGAGTGTTAACTGTTAAAGGAACAACAGTAGTCACTGTGCACCTGCTCCCCATGTAGGACCTCTGTCCTTATTGGATTGTAACATGAGAATCAACTGCAAATTCTCTCCCCAAACTGTACTCTATGTGTTGTGTGTGGGCATGGGTACAAATTGCTGAAGTCTATGATTAGCATAGGGTTGGTCTTCTGTATATAAAGTCATACTAAAAATTACTAAAAATGAGCCATAATGAAGAAGGAGATGGGAGAGGGAGTGGGAGGTGGGATGGGAGCGGGGGGTGGGGGAGAACCACTATATTCCTGAAGTTGTATCTTTGTAAAAATGCATTCATTAAATAAAAATTTTAAAAAACAAATCAGGTTTTCTTAATCTTGGGTTTACTTGCTAATAGTAAAAACTTTAAATAGGGTGATTTTCTCCCACTCATACCAAAGCTTAAGGCAGTGGATTTTTTAAGATTTATTTATTTATTTGAAAGGCAGAGTTACAAAAAGAGACAGAGAAGGAGAGACAGAGAGAGAGAGAGATCTCTCATCCACTGGTTCACTCCCCAGATGGCTGCAACAACTGGGGCTGTGCCAGGCAGAAGCCAGGAGTCAGGGTACAGGGGCCCAAGGACTTAGGCCATCTTTTGCTGCTTTCCCAGCCACATTAGCAGGGAGCAGCCAGGACTTGAGCTGGTGCCCCATTAAGATGCTGGCTCTGCAGGCCGTGGCTTTACCTGCTGTGCCACAGCGCTGGCATCAAGGCAGTGGATCTTGAAACTGTTCAGTTGGCAGAGTTCTGGGAAGACACAGGACTGCTGGTATACACCATAGATTGTGATATATTAAATTCTTCTTTTAACTTTAATGCACCATTGCTGCGATCTAATTTACAGCCCATATCTAACTCACCTCAATATCCCCATGATGACCAGTGTAAGCCCCCCCACCCTTTTCTGATCTAGGATCATGCACTGCATTGAGTGATTGGGTCTCTGTCCTTTAGCCTCAATAGTCTCCTAGTTTTTGTTCTTCTCTCAAATTTTCTTCCCTGTCTTTGGTTTTTCAAGACACTAACTTTCTAACATTTCTAGCGAAGTACATCTAATATGATGTTCACCATTCTAATGCACTTTTACGATGCTGGATGATCGTCACCACTTCTGCCAACCCGAGGAGGTTTCACATCACCGAATACACAAGCCCAGAACCCCCGAAGCAGTCTCCCCATTCCCTCCACTCTCCCCGGCCCCTGGCAGCCACAAGCTGTCTCTAAGGATTTGCCTACTCTGGATATCTCCTAAGGATGGAGTCAAGCACATGTGGCTCTTTACTGAGCATCATATTTTCAAGGTCCATCCATGCTGTAGCATGTCAGCACTTCATTTCTTTCCATGGCTGAATAGTATTCTATTGTATGGACGTAAGACAATGTGTTTATCTCTTCATGCACGGATGGACAGGTGGGTTGTCTCCACCTTTTGGCTGCTGTGAACATCTGTGTTCAAGTTGTTGTTTGAATATCTGTTTTCAATTAAACATTTTTTTAGATTTATTTATTTATTTGAAAGGCAAAGTCATGGAGGGAGGGGATACAGAGAGATCTTCTATCCATTGGTTGGTTCATTTAGTCACAATAGCTGGGTCTGGGCTAGGCTGAAACCAGGCTGGAACTCCATGCAGACCTCTCTCTGCACATGGGTGCAGAGCATCAAAGACTTGGGCCGTCCTCTGTTGCTTCCCGAGGCATATTAGCAGGGAGCTGGATTGGAAGCGGAGCAGCTGTGACTCAAACTGGCACTCACATGGGTTACTAGCATTGCAGGTGGTGGCTTAACCAGCTGCCGACAACCCCAGCCCCAGTTCTCCTACTTTTGCTTCATTTCTTGAAGTTTCACCTTCCTGCCAGCACTGCGTGAGGGCTCTGATTCCTCCCAGCCCTTGCTCATACTCGTCTGACATTTTTTGGACATTGATGCTTTTGAGAAATCCAGGCCAATTATTTTCCAGAATGTCCCTCAATTATGATCTGGCTGTTTCCTCACAGTGAGAATCTGCTTGCGCATTTTTGACAGGAATATGTAACACAAACATTGTTGTGTTCTTCTCAGTGTACTGGGTGAGGAAGCACAACATATTAATTTCAATCATAGAAACAAGCAACAAAAAAATAAAGAAATAAGGAACAATTCTGCTAACAGATGATGTGGCTGCTAAGAGCACGTCTCTGCATCTCATAGAACAATACGGGCAGTATTCTAAAGAAACCGCTTCCCAGTCCCCCATGACATCTGCTTGCCCACTTGCCCTCCCTTTTGCCCATTCTTAGTGGCAAATAACTAGCTGCAGGCACTAACAATGTTCTTGAGAGAAAACAGGAACATGCAGAAAGCTCTCCCCAGTATCTGGACTTCCTTTTTTTTAAAAAAGATTTATTTGTTTATTTGAAAGGCGGAGTTAGAGAGGCAGAGGTAGAGAGAGAGAGAGTCTTCTATCCTCTGGTTCACTCCCCAGATGGCTGCAATAGCCATTGGCACTTGGCTGATCCGAAGCCAGAAGCTTTTGCTGGGTCTCCCACATAGGTTCAGGCCCAAGGAGCAGCTGGTATGCAAACCAGCACCCACATGGGATGCCAGCACTGTTAGGTGGCAGCTTTACCCTCTATACCACAACACTGGGGACCCTCCCTCCTTTTTAAAGATTTATTTATTTGGGGCCGGCGCTGTGGCGCAGTGGGTTAATGCCCTGGCCTGAAGCGTCAGCATCCCATATAGGCGCTGGTTTGAGACTCGGCTGCTCCACTTCCGATCCAGCTCTCTGCTAGGGCCTGGGAAAGCAGTAGAAGATGGCCCAAATCCTTGGGCCCCTGCACCCATGTGGGAGATATGGAAGAAGCTCCTGGCTACTGGCTTCAGATTGGCGCAGCTCTGGCCATTGTGGCCAATTGAGGAATAAACTAGCGGATGGAAGACCTCTCTCTCTCTCCTCTCTCTGTGTAACTCTGACTTTCAAATAAATAAATAAATCGGCTGGAGCTGAGCTGATCCAAAGCCAGGAGCCAGGAGCTTCTTCCAGTTCTCCCATGTGGGTACAGGAGTCCAAGCACTTGGGCCCTCTTCTGCTGCTTTCTCAGGCCATTAGCATGGAGCTGGATCAGAAGTGGAACAGCCAAGGCTCGAACCAGCACCCACATGGGATGCCCGCTCCATAGGCAGATGCTTACCCTGCTAAGCCACAGAGCCGGCCTCTTGACATCCTTTTTCTCACAAACTGGAAAAGATAGCAGTGATTGATGGTTATGAGGACGAGCCCTTCCAGCCCTAGGACACCACTTTGGGGCATCAGCCCTGAGAGAGGAGTGGATACAGGGCCCTGCATGGAGGCTCTGCCTGGGGGCTGCTCTCCTGGCTCTTGAGCTGCAGCAGGACGGCTGCAGTCCAATCCACTTCTCCCAGGCCACACCTTAGGACAAGGCGGTGTGACAAGCCCTGAGGGGTGCACCTGGGGAAGGCTCTGGGGATACCAGCTGGGCTCTGATCCCAGGCTATCTAGGAAGCTTCTCTGTAGCCCAGAAAGGCATCATCAATGACCTCCTCCTAGCTAACAGTGGGAATGTGAGCAAATTGGTTCAGGCTCAAAGCTGATGCTCTGCTAGGCTCGGGCCCCATTGCTTTGCTCCTCTTTTCCTCCTCCCTGGAGAAGTGCTTATCCAGGCGCTCCAAGCCCACCCACAGCAGGTGGCTTCCAGGAGACAGCTCCAAAAACAGCAGTAGCCTTGTGCAATTCCGACCACAACCCCCAGAGGGCACTAGTGCCTCCATGTACAACACCTGTGTTCAGAGCAGCCCTTCCAATGACTTCCCCCAGCTCACCTGGTTAGTGATTGGCTGAAGCGGGACCAGATGTCCGAACCTCCTCAAAGTCCTCAAAGCCTCGGGACCTCCAGGTCCCAGCAAGCCCAGGGCCCCGGGTGTTCACTTGGACCACCAGGTGAGGTGGGAAGCAGCCGGTCATCTCCAAACCAGGTGGAGCTCAGGCAGGGGATGGAAGACAGCACAGGGAGGTGACTGGGTGCCAGGGGAGCCCAGGACGCATCTGGGGTGGGGGGTGGTCTTGGGATGGGAAGTCCCAGCACAGCCACACAGGCCTGCCTCCTCGAGAAAGCTCTGACTTTGTCTGTCTCCATGTTCTCAAGTCCAGCGTGCAAGGAGCAGGTGGAAATAGTGTCTCAGCATCTGCTCCCCACCCTCTAAGCTCCTTCCCTCTTCCCTAGAGGCGATGGTTGGGGGCAACTGAGGGTAGAACAATTCCCTGTGTGGGAGTCAAAACCCCAGTCCTACTCATGGGGAGGTGGGGAGGGAGGGGCTACACTTCCAATTTCTCAGTCCTTTCTATCCTTATTTCTGGATGACATCAGAGGTGGCACAGCCTGCTGGACCTAACACAGGACCCTCTCAGCACCTGAGATCTGTGGCCACCCTGGCACTGCCGTGTCTGGGTTTGTCTACATGACACGGGCTCTGCCTTCTCCCTCTGGACTGGATGGTACGGTCCCGCTGGATGGAGGAGTCCATGGGGTCCTTTCCTTGCCAATGCCTGGAACCAACTCTTGAGTGTCTTCCAAGGTCATGAGCAAGGAAAGGAGGTCCCCAGGGCTCCCAGCAGGATAAACATTCAAACACACAGCCCTGGAGTGACCAGCCCGACACAGCCTGCCGCCAAGACCGAGCAAGCTCTGTGTCTGCCTTTATTCTTTTTAAAGGCTGCTTGAAGTCCACGGTTTCCTGCCTGGTACAAGGCAAACAGAGCGACCAGGGGAGTTCAGAAGGCATGCATGCGACCTGCATAGCAAAGGGTCTCATCTTCGTTTTTGGTGTTTCAGGGTTTTTTTGTTGTTTTTATAAAAGCAACTGACTGCTTCACCCACTGAAGCTGGCCTGGCCTACGAGGAAGGGAGGGGAGAAGATGGAGGAGGTGGCCTCGGCTTCCTGGCATCGCTGGAAGTGTGTGTGTGTGTGTGTGTGTGTGTGGGTGGGTGTGTGTGGGGGTGGTGGAAGGCTGGTGGCAGAAAGGCCTTTGCCACTCAGGGGGATCTTCCATCAGGCTTGACATCTGGTAACTCCCTCACGGCTTCTGAGCCAGGCTACTGGAGAGGGAACTGAAGCTGGTCTGGAATGGTTCTGAAGACCCTGGAGATTCCCACCCAGTGGTCCTGGCTGAGACACTAAATTTCTTAAAGAGGCCTCACCCTTGGTCCAGACCGGCCCCAGGAGGAGCTGGACAGGAGTCCCATATGCTGCCCCGGAAGTGAAAACCTCCAGGTGCTGTTGAGAGTAATTACGGGGGCTGGCGCTGTGGCATAGTGGGCAAAGCCACTGCCTACGGTGCCACTATCCCAGCTGCTCACTTCCCATCCAGCTCCCTGCTGTGGCCTGGGAAAGCAGTGGAAGACGGCCCAAGTCCTTGGGCCCCTGCACCCGTGTGGGAGACCCAGAGGGAGCTCCTGGCTTCGGATCAGCGCAGCTCTGTTCGTTGCAGCCATCTGGGGAGTGAACCAGTGGATGGAAGACCTCTTTCTCTCCCCCAACCCAGCCCCACCTCTCCTTCTCTCTGTGTAACTCTGAATTTCAAATAAATTAATTAACTTTAAAAGAGTAAGTATGCCGGCCCCAAGCGAGCTGGAGGGGGCTGGAGGGGACGGCTGCCGTTTTCTTGGTCTGGCTGAGGGCGGGGCGTCAGGCCACAGGAGGGCTGGCAGAGGAGGACACAGCTGGGCCCCTCACCACTGAGGATGCTCGAGGGCCTGTCCACCATGGACGGAGAAAGTGTACTGTGCTTCTATCCTGTATGGTTTGCTCTCTCACTCGCCATTTAATAAACACTCAACAAGCACCCACGGCCTGCCACACATAGCTAAGCCCTGCGAACCCAGAAGTGAAGAAGGCAGCTTCCAGCCTTAGTGGCCTCAGGTGCAGAGGGAAGACAGATACAAGGAAACACTAACTGCAGCACAGAGAAGGGACCACCAGAGTACACACGAGGTGCCACGGGAGCCCTGAGCCACGGCCACCAAGGAAGCCTGGGCTGAGCCACAGGAGCTGAAGGTCTGAGCTTCTGGGTTCTGCCCATTTAGCTGCTGGCTGCTGCCCTCCGTGAGAAGGACCAGCCAGGAAGGAGGTAGCTGCTGTGGGCAGCACTGATAATATTCCTGACAACGTGTGCCCACGGCTGATAAAGCAGGTGAGGAAAGGCAGCTACTTCTTAACCGAAACATTTTTTTAATTAAAACTTTTATTATTTATTTATTTGAAAGGCAGAGTGACAGAGAGAGAGGGCTTTTCCATCTACTGGTTCCCTCCCTCCCATGGCCGCCACCAGGGCTGCGTCAGGCTAAAGCCAGAGGCTGGGAGACTGGAACTGCATCCAGGTCTCCCCGGGCACAGCAGCAGGAAGCTGGATCCGGAGTGGAGCAGCTGGGACTCGAATCGGCACTCCCATATGAGATGCTGGTGCCACAACGCCACCCCTAAGATCCGAAGATTTACATACAACTCACAGAATCCTGGAGCAACTACTCCAGGTCGTGGGATCTTGATGATCAGCAACCCAGCAATATAATTCTGGGGAGAAAACTGGAACTCCCTGGCCAGAGGGGAAGTGAGATGTGAAACATGCACTGGAGGCGTTGGTCCTGGTCCCAAAGGAGCCAGCCGCATTCTGAGTCAGACCCCAAATGCCCCAGGAGTTGGAGTTGGGAATCCCAGAGCAACCTCCTTCCACCTCCACCGCTGAGCCTGAGCCCAGAGCACGCTGGCCACCTTCCCAACGTGTTCTCAGTGCAGATACAACCCTTCCCGCCTCCCACCCCCACATACGCAGCAACCCCAGTTAGCAGCAGCAGCAGCGGGCCAGGAAATGCACACTGCCCACCAAGGTGCAGGCCCACGGCTCCATCCATGGGTGCTTCTGGGCAGAGCAGGGGGATTTGATTAGGACGGTGGAAGTGTGCACGGTACATAGTCCCTGAAGGGCAGGCAGGAAGAAAGATGGCCCCTAGACTTTCAGCTGCCTGTGTGTGGAGTGTAACTCTGTGGCTCTCAGCCCGTGGGAGAAGTGACTCAGTAATGCCTGTCCAGGACAGTGCCCTAGGAATGGCAATGTCCCAGAGAGACCGCAACACAGAAAATTTCATCCTTGGATCCAACCCCAAGTCTCGAAGGAAGAAAGTCCCCAGAGTGATCCATTTACCTTTAAGTAGTTCACAGAGGCAGAAAAATGTCTCCGTTAGGGGACAGAGATTAAGGACGGAGAGACAGGGACATGAGCTGGGAGTCACCCGGAAAGAATCCAGACCTCCTGTCCTTCTCGGTGCTGTTTCCAGAGTCTCCGACTCTGACTCGAGTCTGCAGCAGGGCCAAGAAGGGGCCTGGAGAGGCGCCAGCTTGGCCAGCCAGGTCCTCTGACCTTGGAGGAAGCATTGCTGCCAATGTAAATGGGTCTAGGGAGCCAGCCCTCTTCTTGGCTGTGACCTCCCGAGGTGATTTATCTAATTAAAGTGGCTAGGGTGGGGTGGGCAAGTCCAAGAAAGTCAGCATAATCCAAGCCTAACAGATGCACCCAGCTGCTGCCACTGGGGAGCAGAGATAAGAGTGAGGGGCTAATGGTTCCCAAGGAGACACGGGTAACTAGACCTGGGACCCAAGTGAGGTTCCCGGGATGTCAGTGCTGGCTCTGAGGGCTGTCCGTCACTAGCCTAGTGCACTGGCCTAGGCACATGTGAGCACATGTGGGCAGCTTCACTGGTACTTGCCCCGAGATGGGGAGTTCCCCTTGGCACGTCTCCCCGCCCGGCAGAGGGGCAGTGAGGGATTTTCTTCTGTTCTTCTTTAACCTCCTGCTAGCCCACGGGAACTTGGGTTGACTGGTTAACTGCAAAACTGCCAGCTACGGTGGCAACCATCAAGGTCAAGGACTTCCCCTGGAGGCACGGGGCCTTGGTAGAAAAGTCAGCAGACCAAGCCTGCTAACCAGCTGTTGGGCCTTGGATAAAACATCTCGCATCTCTTTGCTTGAGCTTTCTCGAACACACGTCGGGAGAGCTGCACAAGATGCCTGCTGAAAATCTTTTTCCAATTCAAAAACTGAGAATTTGACAGGAGCCCAAACTTCCTCTCTCCCAGGAGCGGCATGGCTGAGAGTGAGCTGTCACCAGCATCCTCTGGGGCTCCTCTCATTTGTCCCAACAGGCTGGCACTTAGGTACTTTGTGCCTGCATTTCACACCACGGGCCCTGTGAAACCTTTCCAGCGACTGCCTTGGATGTCTGGTCTGCCCCCTCTCCCAGGAAACCTGTTTTAGACTCACAATTCCTCCCTCCTGCAAATCTGAAGCAGAGGTCTCAGACTGAGCCCGCCAAGGACAGCGGCTCCCAGAGCAGCAGCGCTGGCACGCAGGGCGCAGGCAGAGACATGGGGGCGTGGGGGAGGGACCTCCCTGCGGTCTCATTCCCCAGGCGCCCGGGGACTGTGCAGCCAAGAAACAGGATCAAGCTAGCCTTTCACGATATTTCTGCATCCGGGGTCACACCAGGTATGGTTTTACAGCAGAGGTAACCAAGGCCTACGGTCAGGGACCTATTTCCTCCATCAGTCATTCAACAGTTAATAGCAGAGTGCGCGAATGAGACGCCAGATGCCCAGGGCTTCAATCCCGTACTTTCCTCACTTTTCCACCACCAAGCAGAAAATTCTGACAGGACCCCCCGCCGTCCAGCCCATCGCCTGAAAGCTGCCAGGCTCCAGGGTGGAGGGTGGTCCTGAGAAAGATGGAGCGAAGTTTGGGGCAGTGCGGGCATGGGGGCGGCATCCGGGTCTGGGGGCCATTCCTGCGTGGGTGTGGGGGGGCCCAGAGGCTGCAAAAAAGGGAAAGCTGAAGCCCTTAGCCCGTGCTTTCGGAGGAAAACCAGAGGGGAGGTTTGGGATTTTTCCTCTCTTCTTCTTCTTTCTCTGCCGGCGGGGCCTTTCAGCCCCCAGGCCTGGAAGTCCCCCCAGTCGTAAATGTGCCAGTGGGTCTCCCTGGCGCCGACCGGAAAACCTGCTCCTCCCCCAAGCCCTCCTTTTCGGCCTGGCACGGACCCTCACCCGACACCCGAGAATACCCATAAGTCTTTACCGAAGCCCTTGTACAGCCCTCCTCCGACGCCCCCTCCAGACCCGGCGCCACCACGGTGTCCTCCCCAGGCGAACACCCCCCCACCCCCCCAGCCAAGTGTCGTCAGCCCCGAAAACTAGGCAGCGCCGCTCACCTGGCTTGCCGCGCGCCGCGCATCCCGGGCCGCCCCCGCCGCCCTCCGGGGGACCCTGCAGCCCGACAGCCCCCACGACCCTCGACTCACCCAGAAGAGCATGTTGAAGAAGAAGAGCAGGTATTTCACCAGCGGGCTGACGAAGGAGAACTCCTCCCCGTAGGCGGCCGGCGCCGCGGGTCTGCGCGCCATGGTCCGCCGCCGCCCCGGGGGGCCTATCTCCCAGCGGCCGCCGGCCCACCTGCGCGCTCCGTGCCCGGGGGCATGAGCCGCGCCGCGGCGGGAGCCCGAGCGGCAGGGCAGCGGCGCTGCGGCGGGAGGCGCCCGAGACGAGCGTCGGGGCCGCTTCGGAAGCCGCCGGGAGCCGCCGGAGCCGCAGCGGGCAGCGTGCGCGACCGAGACTCCACCGCCGCGCAGGACCAGCCCGGCCCGCCCGGCTCCCAGGAAACCGGGCCCGCCCCCGGCCGCCCATTGGCGGGGCTGCCGAAGCCTGACTTGTCATTGGTCGGCGGCTGATGTCACTAAGCATCCAGCCATCCCTCTCCTCCGAGAGGCGGGGGAGACACCTGTTCCGTGAGGGACAACTTGCTGAAGGGTCAGTGGTTCTGCGTGCTCCCCACCCGCGAGGAGAAAGGCATCCAGGCTGCAGCTGCTCGAGGGAAAAAGAATGGGGAGAAAGGAATGCACACCGCCTCCCACAGCGCCCGCCCTCCACCCGGTTGCTGTGCACGCAGGCAAACACACATACATTAAAATCAACAAGTACGCACACCGTGTGTGGAGCAATGCGCCGAAAGCTGTGCGAACACAGGGAATACAGATAATCCCTGGGGGATGGCAATAAAATCAGGGAGAAGAAACTAACCTAGGCGTTTACAAACAACTAGAGGCTAAGAGTGCATGCAATCCTGGTTAGCAACTACCCATTTCAAAGGCTCTGTAGCCCAGTAGTGGAAACACGGAAACACCACCGACAATCCTACCGTCCTCATTGACTGCCGGCACAATCCCTCCTCCTGGTCTCAGAGTGGCCTTTCGCACAGACGCGGTTAACACGCTGATCTGACAGGCACAGGTTGGGTGCAGTGGAGGTGGTGGGGATAGTGTGCTGGCTGCCATAAGTAGTACAAACAGGCGCCTCAGGGAGGGACCTAATTCCACCATCGGTAGCCGCTTGACCTTGGGCAAGCTTAGCTCCAGTTTGTTTAATGTTAAATGGGAAGGGTCTTGGCCTCACTATGGCCATGTAAGGATTAAATGAGATAATGCACGTACCTCACTCAGCTCATGGCTGGCATATAAAGGGGCTCTGATGCACTATTTCGTTTTTTAAAAATATTTATTTTATTTATTTGAAAGTGTTACAGAGAGAGGTTGTCTATCCTTCGGCCGCAGAAGGCACGACGCTGCTCGCAGCTAATCGGTCTTCAAGAGACTTTTACTTAGAAGGAGTGGGAAAGAGAGTGGGGGAACCGGGAGAAGGGGGAGAGATGGCGTGCACGTTCCTTAAGGGGGAAAGCTGGCGCGCCCCGCTCCTTCTCCCGCGGTCTGCTTATATACAGAATTCAACCAATCACAGTCAATCAATCACAGTCCATGCACAGAGCTCTCCAATCCGCCACTTGATCACGATCAGCTGTGGAGTCACGCAGCAGGCAGGGCATCAGCGCCATCTTGTTTTCCACGATCCTCAGCTAGATGGAAAGTTCAATCAGCTGCTACATCCGCATTACTGCTATAAGCTACGCCCACCATGGGGGGTCCCATGGCTGGCCTATCCATGGGTCCCCACAAGAGGTAGATACACACACATACAGAGAGGTGCGATCTTCCATCTGCTGGTTCACTCCCCAGATGGCTGCAAAGGCTGGAGCTGGGCTGATCGGAAGCCAGGAGCTTCTTCTAGGCCTCCCACGTAGATGCAGGGCCCCAAGGACTTGGGCCATCTTGTACTGCTTTCCCAGGCTCATTGACAGGGAGCTGGATCAGAAGTGGAGCAGCTGGGACTGGAACCAGCGCCCATATGGGATGCCAGTGCTGCAGGCTGGGGCTTTAATCTGCCAACCGCAGCACCAGCCCCCTACACTATTCCATTTTAACAGAATTTAGAATCTAGCATGGAAATATAACTACACCAATAACCATAATACGTTAGGTTGACGGTCAGCAAAGATACTGTGGCATTTGAAAGCAGGGGATGATGAGGTGTAGCACAGCAGAAATGGAAGAGAAGCGGAATCCAGGTGGACAAAAAGGGGTGAACCCAAGCCTGAAGGTGCAAAATCACACCATGTGTTTAGCACTAAGTCAGCAGATGACGTTGGCTGGGGCCTGGTGTATGCTTAGTATAGCAGTGGAAGAGAACGCTGACTGATGCCAGTACATGTTGATTTGAGTTATAATTGTGGAAGGACTTGAATATCAGAGAGTTAGTGTTTAATTGATTTGGAAACAAGACTTTAGAAGAAGGAAATGATGTAAGACCTGCTGTTTTCAGTTAGAGGCTGCAGAGAGAAATGTTTGTTAGGAAGTCACTATTAATAGTCTGGATAATCAGAAATTAGGATCTGCTTTAGGGGTAATAAACCACGTAATAGATTGCTAAGACGGGCTAAGAGTGAAGTCACGGAGAAGACAGAATTTCTTTTTTTTTTTTTTTTTTTTTTTTTTTTTTTTTTACAGGCAGAGTGGACAGTGAGAGAGAGAGACAGAGAGAAAGGTCTTCCTTTGCCGTTGGTTCACCCTCCAATGGCCGCCGCGGTCGGCGCGCTGCGGCCGGCGCACCGCGCTCATCCAATGGCAGGAGCCAGGAGCCAGGTGCTTTTCCTGGTCTCCCCATGGGGTGCAGGGCCCAAGCACCTGGGCCATCCTCCACTGCACTCCTGGGCCACAGCAGAGGGCTGGCCTGGAAGAAGGGCAACCGGGACAGAATCCGGCGCCCCGACCGGGACTAGAACCCGGTGTGCCGGCGCCGCAAGGCGGAGGATTAGCCTGTTGAGAGAAGACAGAATTTCAAGGACCAAGCTATGGCAGGTGTAGGGGGACCGAAGCACCAGGGATGGGGACTGGGGAAGTGGGTCAGGGCCAGGTTGCTGGAAGACTGGCCATAATGGGGTAGGTGACGGCTTAGAGATCATTTTCAGTGTGAATGAGGTAGAGTGGCGGGAGGCATTCTGTAAGAGGTTAAGGAGTGAATGCAAAGAGTGGACCATTTCCAGATGTTAGAGGGTTGAGGATGAGAGAGAGGCCGAGCCGCCGGATGCTTCCATGAAATCATCTCTGTTCAAGTAACGGCTGCCAGCAAGAAAAAGGGGTTGACACAGGTAAGGGTGGGACAAGGTTGGAGCTCCTGAGTAGAGGCATGACCAATCAGGAGTCAAGGTGATGATGCCAGTGTCAACCATGTGGAAGTCAAGGGTAGCCAGACAGTAGGAAGCCATGCAGCTGTAGAACAGAAACTGAGGAAACTCTGAGTTGGAAAGACCTCCGAGAGAAGTTATAAAGTAGAAAAAGCAAAGTAGGGAACGGTGTATACAATAGATGACATTCTGGGTACAAAGAGAGAGATACAGTGGTGCGGTTGAAAAGAACCACACGGGAGTTTGTTCTACTGCATTGTGCATTAACTGCCCGACCCAGTCCTTCTTGTGAAATAAGCACTTTTCTCTATCAGACAGACTGTGGGTGTTTCCGTTACTCACAGCTTAATGCGATCCTTCAGTAGCTTTTCAATTACGCTTCATTACATGTGATTAAAAAACAACCTGCAGCTTTCGTGATGTAGAATGTAGATGTTCGTATGTAGATTTTCCTTTTAAAACTTTTTATTATTAACTTATTTATTGGAAAGGTATAGGAGCACAGAGAAAGGCAGACAGAGCTCCTCCATCTGCTGATTCACTCCCTAAATGCCCACAACGGTTGGGGCTGCACCAGGCTGAATCCGGGAGCCAGAACACAGTCCAGGACTCCCCACATAGGTGGTGCGGACCTAATTACTTGAGGCAACACTCCTGCCTCCTAAGGCATACACAGCAGGAAGTTGGAGGTGGCAGAAGAGCTGGGACTGAAACCCAGGCGCTCTGATATAGGATGTGTGGGTCCCAAGCAGTACCTTAACCACCGCTCCAAATGTCTGCATCTTGGAGATGTTCTTTATGCACATTTTAATTGTCTGTACATAACTTGTACACTATCAGGTATTACTGTCTTCATTTCCTGAGAGTGTATTAAAATATGCCATTGCAATTATGTAAAGAGAAGGAGAGAGATAGACAAACATAAAATATGATATTTGTAGGCCGGCGCCGTGGCTCAACAGGCTAATCCTCCGCCTTGCGGCGCCGGCACACCGGGTTCTAGTCCCGGTCGGGGCACCGGATTCTGTCCCGGTTGCCCCTCTTCCAGGCCAGCCCTCTGCTGTGGCCCAGGAGTGCAGTGGAGGATGGCCCAGGTGCTTGGGCCCTGCACCCTATGGGGAGACCAGGAAAAGCACCTGGCTCCTGGCTCCTGCCATCGGACTAGCGCGGTGCGCCGGCCGCAGCGCGCCGACCGCGGCGGCCATTGGAGGGTGAACCAACGGCAAAGGAAGACCTTTCTCTCTGTCTCTCTCTCTCACTGTCCACTCTGCCTGTCAAAAAAATAAAAAAAAAAATGATATTTGTATTTACTTGCATCTAAATCAATTGGAATAAGGTGTAAGACACTAGGAGGCCGGCGCCGAGGCTCAATAGGCTAATCCTCCACCTGCGGCGCCGGCACCCTGGGTTCTAGTTCCAGTTGGGGCGCCGGATTCTGTCCTGGTTGCTCCTCTTCCTGTCCAGCTTTCTGTTGTGGCCCAAGTGCTTGGGCCCTGCACCTGCATGGGAGACCAGGAGGAAGCACCTGGCTCCTGGCTTCGGATCAGTGCGGTGCACCAGCTGCAGTGGCCATGGGGGGGTGGGTGTGTGTGTGTGAACCAATGGAAACAGGAAGACCTTTCTCTCTCTCTCTCACTGTCTACTCTGCTTGTCAAAAAAAAAAAAAAAAAAAAAGTAAGACACTAGGAAAGGAGGTTGTGTACTGGGATAGGGATGAGACCCAAAGGAGGAAGGAGACTTTCACTATGAGCCAGCTTATTTTTATTTTTATTTTTGCAGTAAGGATTACATTAATTATTAAAAATGAAAATGTTACACAAAATTTTTAATTAAAAAAGTACGTCCTTATGGAATGCTATGTAGCCATTTAAAATGACATAGAAAATATATGGACTGTCTTGGGGCAAGGTTCATGACATAGGAAGTGCAAAAAGCAGGTTGTAGAATAAGGTTCATAAAAATATCCAGGGGCAGGTGTTTGGCACAGCAGTTGAGATGAAACGTGGGTTACCTGTGTCCCACAGCAGTCTGCCAGGGTTTGAATCTCAGTCTTCTTTCTGATTTCAGCTCCCTGCACCCTGGGAGGCAGCAGGTGGCAACTCAAGTACTTGAGTCCCTGTTACCCATACGGGTTCCATACAAGGTTCCTGACTCTTGCCTTTGACCTGACCCAGCTCTGACTGTTGCAGCATTTGAGGAGTAAAGCAGAGGATAAAAGATCTCTCTCTCTCTCTCTCTCTCTCTCTCTCTTCCTCTCTCAGTCTCTCTACCTTTTAAGGTAAAAAAAAAAAATTAAGTATCCAGAGAATGGCTTCAATTTATTTTAGATCCTTGGACGGTGTTTCAATTCTTTGGAATATATGACATGGCCATTGAAAAAGGAACTCAAGGGGCGGATGTTTGGCATAGCTGTTAAAATGTAACTCCATTCTGTTATGTAAGAGTACGTGAAGGCTAAAGGATGTCAGCATATTCACGATAAGAAATATGTGTAAATTTCAACAGAGGTGAAGAAAATGCAAAAGTAAAAGCAGGTGCATTGATGTGCTAGGATATGTAGCAATTTCTAACTGTTTAATATTATTAGGTGACATTATGAAAAGAATTTAAATGTCTGAACACTTTCTGTGAAACAAAAAGCCAAAAGCCCATAATCCAGCCATGTGGTGGAAGTCATATCAGCCAGAAGGTGTGTGAGGCAAAGGCCAGGGATGGGAGGGGGGTAGCCTGGGGGCTTGAAGAAGAAGTTCCAGGTTGAGCCGGGCAGGAGCCCAGAAGCAAGAGCAGTCAGCAGCAGTGATGGCCCAGCTGGGGTGGCTGACTATGGTGACCCCACAGAGCCAGGCTGGTGGTTTCCTTAAAAAAATCCTGTACCCCATAAATATTTACAAATGGCATATGTCAGCTAAAGAGAAAAGGTTATAACCTAAACTGGGGTGCAGGGCAGGCACACATTGGAAGATACGTGGTTTGCGTAAGAAATTTCAAATGTGTCAAATATGCACTGAAGAACTATAACCACAGGGTTGAGGGCTTGATGGTTTAGTATTGGTCAGCAGGCTCCCATGTTGCTTAATAAACGATTCTGATCAGACTCAAATTCAAGACTTGGGATGCTGGGCTTTGGGGGAGCATCCGGTACAGCAGTTAAGAACTGCTTGGGTTGCCCATGTCCTGTATCAGAGTGAGTATGTTTCAGTCCTGGCTTTGCTTCTGATTCCAACATCCTGCTAAGGCACATTTTGGGAGGCGGTGGTGATGGCTCAAGGTCTCTCTGCCTGTCATGTGGAGATCCAGACTGAGTTCCAGGCTACTGGCTTCAGCCTTGCCTAGCCTTGGCTAGTGCGAGCATTTTGGGGGTAGACCAGTGGACGGAAGATCTCCTTCTCTCTCTTTTTGTCTCCATCTCCATCAAAAATAACTAAATAAATAATAAATTTAAAAATAAAAACATTGGGTGTTGGTGAGTATTGTGGTGTAGTAGATTAAGTGCTGTTTATGATGTCTGCATCCCGAATCAGAATGCCATTTTTAGTCCCAGCTACTCCACTTCCAATCCAGCTTCCTGCTAATACATTCTCTTATTTTTAAAGAGTTATTTATTTATTTGAAAGGCAGAGTTACCGAGAGGCAGAGTTACCGAGAGGCAGAGAGAGAGAGAGAGAGTTTTCCGCCCTCTGGTTCACTCCCCAGATGGCTGCAACGGCTGGAGCTAGGCTGATCCCACATAGGTGCGGGGGTCCAAAGACTTGGGCTATCTTCTACTGCTTTCCCAGGCCACAGCAGAGAGCTGGATTGGAAGTGGAGCAACCGAGACTCGAACCGGTGCCCATGTGGGATGCCAGCACTACAGGTGGTGGCTTCCCCCACTGCGCCACAGCGCCGACCCTAATGCATCCTTAGATATAGCAGATGATGACTCAAGTGCCCAGGACCCCTGCCACCCACAGGAGACACCCACCTGGAGTTCCAGGCTCCAGGCTTCAGTTTGTTCCACTGCTGGCTGTGATGGGCAACTGGGGAGTGAAGCAGTAGACAGAAGATCTATCTATCTCACTCACTCACTCACTCACTCACTCTATCTATCTCTATCTATCTATCTATCTATCTATCTATCTATCTACCTATCTATCTTCTTCTCCCTGTCTCCCTATTAGTCTGTCTTTTGAGTAGATGAAAGTAAAAAATAAACATTAAAAACTATATAATAATAATAATGGGGGTAGTATATAAAAAGATTTGGGATTTTTAAAATTTTTGTCAACCTATGCTTTTTTCATGTAAGAATAACTTTAAGTCCAGTAAGAAAAACAACATAATATTATTCGGAGTCCAAAAAGAATTAATAACTTCAGAAAGCCCAAGCTAAGAGAATATTAAATCAGAATTATATTGGATCGTATTCATTCAAAATTTATTAGATAATTGGAATAAGATACTGAGCAGAATTGCATATATGGGATGGGATTATGATTGACAGTGCTCAAAAAAGGAAGGGAGTAGTGATACTATGGCATTCAGAGGAAGATTCCCCTGGGGAAGAATGGGCTCCATTACTAAGAAAAAAGGGGAGAATGCACATTGGTAAGAAAACAGAACAATGTCTGTCTGGCATAAAGTGTTGGTTGTGAGAGGGGAGGGGACTTCAAGAAGACTGTGGGAAAATGAAATTAAAAGGTAAGTTCAGGGGCGGGCACTGTGGTGCAGCAGGGTAAGCTGCACTTGGGATGCCTGCATCGCTATAGGAGCGCCTAGTTCAAGTCCCAGCCCCAGCTCTTCCTTTTCCAATTCAGCTTCCTGCTAGTGCACCTGGGAAGGCAGCAGATGATGGCCCAAGTACCTGGACCCCTGCTACTCATGTGGGAGACCTGGTTGGAGTTCCAGGCTCCTGGCTTCAGCCTGGCCCAGCCCTGTCTGTCGCTGACAACAGATGTAAGATCTCTCTCTCTCTCTCTCTCTGTTACTCTTCCTTTCAAATAAAAAATAAATAACTCATTTTTAAAGATAACTTTTATTTTTGTGTAAAATATAATTTGAAATCCATGCATTTTTTTTTCATAATACATATTTCCCATGAACATTTTGAATATTCCTTGAATGCATGGACTCCAAAAATGTTTTGCACCGTTATGAACTTATCTTTTGATTCCATTTCCCGTGACCTTTTTTGAAAGCACTTTCATGGGGCTGGTGCTATGGCTTAGCATGTGAAGCCACCGCCTGCCATGCAGGTATCCTGTATGTGTGACAGTTCGAGTCCCAGCTGCTCCTCTTCTAATTCAGCTCTCTGCTATGGCCTAGGGAAGCAGTAGAGGATGGCCCAAGTGCTTAGGCCTCTGTGGTCATGTGGAAAACCCAGAAGCAGCTCCGGGCTCCTGGCTTCAGATCGGCCTATCTCCGGCCATTGCAGCCATTTGGAGAGTGAACCAGAGGATTAAAGACCTCCCTTTCTCTGCCTCTGCCTCTCTGCAACTCTGCCTTTCAAATAAATAATAAATAAAAATTTTTTTTAAATCCTTTCGTAGGTTACAGTGTCTATTAGAATAATCTATATGTATTAATTCAAATGTTTGTATGAGCGTAATGGGTAAGTGAAAGTGCAGAATTGGTTATAATTCATTCAATGAATATTTGTCTCTTGGTAAAGGCTTGCAAAAATGAATGGGAGGGGCTGGTGCTGTGGCATAGCAGGTAAAACTGCTGCCTGCAGTGCCGGCATCCCATTACCTGAGGTAGAGTGGATTCCGAGTGTGCAGGCTCACATGGTGAAGATGGTTGCCAATTGTGTGGCTAAGAACTGACGACATGGTGGATGGTCTACAAGTTTCTGTTACCTTCATGGCTGGCTCCCCAGCTAGCCTGTGAGCACATCAAGAGTGATGAGAATATCCCATTCATTTTTTTTTCTTAAAGATTTATTTATTTATTTGAGAGGTAAAGTTACAGACAGAGAGCAAGCAAGAGAGAGAAGTTTTCTATCCACCGGTTTACTCTCCAAATGGCTGCAATGGCCGGAGTGGGCAGATCTGAAGCCAGGAGCTTCTTCCAGGTCTCCCACATGGGTACAGGGGCCCAAACACTTGGGCTATCTCCCGTTGCTTTCCCAGACCACAAGCAGAGAGCTGGATTGGAAGAGGAGCAGCCAGGACATGAACCCGCGCACAGAGGGAATGTAGGTACCCGCAGGCAGAGGCTTAGACTACCATGCCACAGTGCCAGTCCTGCATGCTTTTTTCACCGTGAGGCCTAGAGAGCACAGATAGCAGTTGCCCCAAGAAGACTGGGAAGACAGGTGGTTGGAGAGTTTGGTCACTTCCTGGATTAGTCTGCCCCGTTCAGTCGGCTGCTGGCTGCTTGCACATAAGTCCTAGGAGTTTCCTTGTTATTGTTTTAATTGAGTTCCTGTTCAACTAGTTTAAGTTCGTTTCTCTTTCTTTCAAGCAAATCATCCTTATTATATAACAGCCAACAACATGATGCAAGAAATAGTGTCATGGAAATATGAGTAAGGTTCTATTGGCACAGAAGAAAAAGAAGTTGACGTTGCTAGAAGGGACGTGGGGTGGAATAAAAGGGCTGCACCAGTCAGACGAGGGAGAAGGACCATCTGAGCTGGACCTAGAAGAACAAGGAGGATTTTGCCAAACAGAGAGAAGAGGGACATCCATGATGGTGCAGAAGCATGCAGGTGTGTGGCCGGCGGGAAGCAGGCAGCAGTCCACGGGGGTCTGGGAGAGAGCAGCTGGACGAGACTGATGAGGGAGCCTGGCACCAGACGTGGCCGCTGGGCAAGGAGATAAGCATGTCTGCTCTTGTCATTGGGGTTGCACAGGCTGAACTGTACACTAATCGCTGTGCACCAAGATTTATGCTACAAGAGAGCCAAATAAAAGAGGGGAGCCACTTGAAATAATGGGCAGAGACAACCCGAAAGAACTGAAGCAAAAGAACAAGTTTAAGTGAGAAGAGGTGATTTTTAAAACTCTATATCATGGAACCAAATAGACGTGAGTGTAAAGAGAATGATAACACAGTGAGCTTCCCTGAGCCCAACACCTGGCTGCATCAACCACCAACCATTCTTGCAATAATTGTTCATTCACTTGAAGTGCAGAGAGAGAGACAGAGATGTTCCATTGGCTTGTTCACTCCCCAAATGTCTGCAACAGGTGAGGGTAGGCCAGGTCAGAGTCAGCATCCAGGAACTCATGCGGGCAGCAAGAACTCAAATACTTGGGGCATCACCACTGCCCCGCGGGATTTGCATTAGTAGGAAGCTGGAGTCAGGCACCAAAGCTGGGACTCAAACCCTGGCACTCGTGTGGGATGTGGACGTTGCCAAATGTGCATCCCACCAAGCGTTCTGATTCTGTCACCTCTTCCACTACACTACTGGGTAATTGTGAAGCAAACCCAACGTATCACATCATTCAAAAATGGGGTTGTTTTTGAATTATATATGTACTAGTCATCGTTATTACTATTATTACTATTCTTATTTTTGCAACTAGGTAGGATTTTACAGCAATTCTTGATTACTTATTTATTTTTATTTTATTTGAAGGAGAGAGAGAGAGGAAGAGAGAGGAAGAAAGAGATCTTTCACCTGCTGACTTACTCCCCAAATGCATAACATAACAATCAAGGCTAGGCTAGGCCAAAGCCAGGAGCCTAGAACTCTATCCTGGTTTCCAGTGTGGGTGACAGGGACCCAAGTACTTGAGCCATCTCCTGTTGCCTCCCAGGGTGCAGGTTAGCAGGAAGTTGTATCAGAAGGGGAAGAGCCAGGATGCTGATCCAGGCACTCTACATGGAATGCAGATATTCCAAGCAGCAACTTCCCCGCTGCACCCACACCCACTGCAGGCATTTTTCTTAAACTGCAAATTTATCTAACACGTATTACATGTGATAGAAGCAATTAAGTACAAAAACTTTTGTTACATGAACTGCTATTTGTTGTTACCAGAGGTCTTCCGAGAACTGACTCTGGAGTGGGGGAAGGGCTTGATTTTCAGCACAAGCCTGCTTTGTCTTGGCAGCCTGGATCTCTGCTAATCATACTCATGCATGAGAGGTGATGAGAGTGCATTCGAAATGCTCACTAATGGTCATGCTGGTGATAAAAGGAAAAGAAAGGCAACGACAGATGTAATCAAACAGTGAGTGTTCTAAGTGCTATTTAGACCTGATAGCATATGTTTACAGGCAGAAAAATAACACTTATTGGAATTCTAGCAGAAAAACTCTTTTATGAGTCTGAAATTCCCCAACTCCCAATTTCCTTTTTTTTTTTTTTTCCATTGAAACGTTACTCCTTTTTAAAACAGATTTACTGGAAAGAGAGACTGGGAGGCAGACAGAAAGATCTTCCATCTGCTGGCTCACTTCCCAGATGCCCACCACAGCCAAAGCCTGTCCCACATGTGTGCCGGGGACTCATGTACTTGAGCCACCACCTGTGTCTCCCAGGGTGCACATTAGCAGAGAAGCACTGGGAGCAGAGCCAAGGTTGGAACTTAGAGACCCAGGTAAGGATGCAGGTAACCCAGGTGGCACCGAAAGCTGCGGTAAACGCCAGCCCCTGAGATGTTTTCTTGAAAACATCCTCTCCTAGGTTTCCTCAACAACTGAGAAGCCAGCAAACTGAGGATTTCCTGGGAGTAAAGACTAGTTCTTTCTTACTCGGCAGCACTAGGGTTTAGTAGGTATTCTGCAAATACTGTTGAGTAGAAGAGATCGAGCCATTCAGTTATAGCCAAGTAGATTGTAATTGTGATAACATTGGTCTCTGGCTGTTAATTGTAACAGAGTATAAGTCAATATGTTTTATTATGCTATTTAAGTATTATAGAGCCCTATAACCAGGTGGCATCTGTGACATACTTATTTTTTTTTTCTTTTTAATAATATTATTTATTTGAAATGCAGAGAGAGAGAGAAAGAGATCTTCCATCTGCTAATTTACTCCCTCAATGACTACATCAGCCATGGCTGGGCCAGTCTGAAGCCAGGACCCAGGAAGTCCATCTGGGAATATCATGTGGGTGGCAGAGACCCAAGTACTTGGGCCATCATCCATCGCTTTTCCAGGCACATTAACAAGGAGCTGGATTGGAAGCAGAGTAGCAGGGACTAGAACCAACACTCTGATATGGGATGCTAGCATCGCAAGCATGGCTTAGCCACTGTACTAAACTGCAGCCCCTCAACAGTCACCTCACTCTATTTGGCATCCATACAAACCACTTTTAACCATATCTAACTTCCAAAGACAAAGGCAAAAGCAACATCCCCTAACAAAACACAACTATCCCTGTGCAACAGAAAGCATACCAACCCTTCCCCTCCAGCCCCTTTTCCCACGTTTGGGTAATGTTTGTCATTTTTTTTTTTTTCCACATGATTTACATTCCCCCTTTCATATTCTGTGACCTAAAGACAGCACTGAGATACAAGATTAAATAACTATTAACACTGCTTCTTTTTTTTTTTTTTAAGATTTATTTGAAAGTCAGAGTTCCACAGAGATAGGAGAGGCAGAGAGAGAGAGAGAGAGGTCTTCCATCCGATGGTTCACTCCCCAGATGGCTGCAACAGCTGGAGCTGCGCCTATCCAAAGCCCGAAGCCAGGAGCTTCTTCCAGGTCTCCCACACGGGACTTGAGCCATCTTCTACTGCTTTCCCAGGCCACAGCAGAGAGCTGGATTGGAAGTGGAGCAGCCAGGTCTGGAACTGGTGCCCATATGGAATGCCAGCGCTTCAGGCCAGGGCATTAACCTGCTGAGCCACAGCGCCAGCTCCAACACTGCTTCTTTTAGATAGTAAGAGAATGAGAGAGAGGGAGACAAGTTGATCGATATATACACAAACACATTCATGTTGAAACAGGTAGAAATACTCGTAACTATCTCACCGTGTTTCTGCACCTGGTCTCATGGGAGCAGGTGGTATTTTTAGCTACCTCTGTCCACTACTGCGATCCTTTTGCCCTTGCACACGCCTCAGCTGGCTGTGATCTGTTGGAGAGACCCAGACCTTCGTTCCTGAAGCACGTGGTCCTTGAACAGGCCTGCTAGATGGGCTGTTCTCACTCTTCACTCACACGGTAACATCTGCTTCTGTGTGTGTCCAAGAGACGTTCCAGGGACGCACTTGCATTTAAAACAAACATCTCCCCTCTCAGTCTCAGGTGCTGTAACAAAACACCCTACACTGGGAGGCTTCTGGAGAACAGACTTTTATTTCTTGTACCTCTGGAGGTTGTGAAGTCTATGACTGAGACGCTGGTGGACTCAAGTTCTGTTCGTTAAACATTCACCCGGAAGACAAATATCTCACACTCTGACCATTCACCTACCTCTTGCTGCACACCACTTCCCAGACCTCCTTCCTACCAACGCCCCAGTCGTGTTATTTGCAGGTTCCTGACCATCCAGCCAAACCATCGGCTCTGCAGGCTCCCTGTCCAGGCACAGTGCATAACCAGGAACGCTGCTGGAAGTTCTGTCCGCCCTTCCCACCATCCTCAAGGCCCCTCTGGGGGTGAGCATATGGTGGTACAGGCACCCAGTTTGCCATAGGTCCTGCCTACCACCCAGCACCGGATGTAAACCCACCTTCAATCAGTTCTTCCTTAGTCAGCTGGTCGTGGGGAAGTCCCCGTGAGGCAGGTGGAGAGGGAGGAGCCAAGCAGTGGGAGCATGGGCACGGGCACCTGTCCTCACTGCCCAGGCAGAGTGCTTGTGTCTGCAGCACCTGCTTGAGCGCAAGCCCCTCCATTGGCTGATGGACTACTGCTGTGCGTGCCTCCTCCAAGACGTGTGGGTGGCTCAGGCCACGGGATAAGTTGTGGATCACGGCCAAGCATTCAGCCTTTACCAGGACCCCTGGCAAATCAGAGCTGTTTCTCGAAAGGGGAGTGGTTATCTCCAGAGGATAACACACGCGACTTTGCTTCAGCATGCTAACTCTGGGGTGGGCATTCAGTGCAGCGGCGAAGACACTGCTTGAGATACAAGCATCTCAGCTCAGAGTTCCTGGGTTCCAGATGCAGCTCAAGTAGTTGCGACCCTGACACTCACGTGGGAGACATGGACTGATTTGCTGGCTCCTGCTTTTGGCCTGGCCCAGCCCAGGCTGTTGCAGGCATTTGGGGAGTGAACCAGAGGATGGGAGATTTCTGTTTGTCTCTGTCTCTCTGCCTTTCAAGTGGAAGGAAAGAAGGAAAGTAGACAGGAGACAGAAAGGGGTGGGGAAATTAGGCACTCGAGGCAATTCAAAGATGCCGCCCAAAGGAAGTAAGGTGGGCAGTACCCAAAGTTGTTTACCACCAAAGCTGATTGGCCATGCATCATCGGGGAGGTGACGACAACTGATGATGAATGTACTGACATATGGCTGGCCCTGTAAAAAGTCACTGCGTAAAATGACCTTTTAAGTAAGTGGTTGGTCCTTATGCCCCAGTAATCCTGCGGTCTTATGCTTTAAAAGGCTTTGCTACAAGGCCAGCACCACGGCTCAATAGGCTAATCCTCTGCCTAGCGGCATTGGCACACCTGGTTCTAGTCTGGGTTGGGGCACTGGATTCTGTCCCGGTTGCTCCTCTTCCAGGCCAGTTCTCTGCTGTGGCCCTGGAAGGCAGTGGAGGATGGCCCAGGTGCTTGGGCCCTGCACCCCAAGGGAGACCAGGAGAAGCACCTGGCTCCTGCCATCAGATCAGCACGGTGCGCCGGCCGCAAGGTGCCAACTGTGGCAGCCATTGGAGGGTGAACCAACGGCAAAGGAAGACCTTTCTCTCTGTCCACTCTGCCTGTAAAAAAAAAAAAAAAAAAAAAAAAGGCTTTGCTACATTCGCAATAAACCGAGTGCTTGCTTGCTTGACTTGACTCCCCGCTGTGTCTGTCTCCGGGATCAGCAGGCTGGGGAATGGGCGAGCAGCGGCGCACTTACCTTTCTTCGGACCCAGTCCATCCTCGTTCGGGTGGACTAAGACCCTGCAAAAGGAAATCCTAATACCAAGGATTACCTGTGGGGTCTGCCAAAGGCTTCCCACAGCATCTCTACCTTTAAGCCATGATACCTGCTGGACCATGTGAGGAGTGGCAGAGCGACTTGCATGCAACCTGGACCTCTTCCAGAGCCTTCTCTTATCATGAGCCCCACTCAAAACGGGGAGCTTTCAGATCCTTCACTAAATAGGGTAGAGTGTCCCTCACAAACAAGGGCTCTGTTGCCTCCCAAACCTAAAGAGGACCCCCTTGGTATTTTGTATCTGTCTCACAGGTAGGAGGGACCAAGTGGAGCAGACAGTTCATCTTAGCAGAGTCACCTCAATGTCCCACACCGCTGCATGTCTAGCAGTTTTACTAAGGTGAAAAACACCCTGAATTTGTACGCATCTCTTTCCAACCCTTTAGCACACATGTGTATATCAACCTGTTCACCGTGTTTCTACTTCCTGCTTACTGGAGCCGATTGACATGCTCTCATCCTAGTCAGGGAGTTGGCTCACATTAATTAGGAAATCAGTTCCTCACGTGTGCCTTACCTCTTCGCAAGCTCTGTTGTGCACCTCGTCCTGTGGGGCCTGCTGTGGTTTGGAGCTTACAGGTCCAGGCCCCTTGCAGAGGGTCCATCTCAGGGGATGGCCACGATGGGTTCTTCCGGCCAGGACAGTGCACCAGGAATTCTTAAAGGAGCGACATGGGAACAAATAAACTAAAATATTAAAAGTATAATTGAATTTTACATTTCAAGTATGACCAGTTCTTTACAGATACAATTTCATTACATGAAAATACATGGGATTTGTCTCTTTTTGCAAGAGGTTGGATATAAATTGGGTTTCATAGTCTCCATTATGTCTGTTATGAAATGCATGTATTTGTGAGAGCAATTGCTGGGGTGTTTGTGTTGCCTGATTATAGGTGCGCTGTGACTCACCTTTGCAAGGGGATGTGTTTGTAATGGGATATTGTTCTCTGCGGGACTTTGTGGGGGCATTCACCATGACTAAAAACCTCTGATAATAGGCTTAAATGGTTTAATCTGTGAAAAGAATTTGGCTCCTTGCATCCAGAAAGCAGCAATGCTTACAGGAGTGTTGGGACACAGGATAGCGAACGTGCTGTGGGCGCCCACTATTACCAGGAACTGTGCAAGTGCTGGGCGGGGCACGACTATGAGTGAGACACAGCCTCAGCCGCGATCCAAGGAGCACGCAACCCGACTGCAAGTCCAGCTCAGCTGTTTAGATCCAAAACAGAAATTGGGCTCTGTTTTACCAATGACAGAATAAAAATTTGAGAAGAATCAAGATAATTCTGGAAACACACTAGAACCTTTTTGAAAAGAAAAAAGAATCCTTCAAACTGTTATACAGTTAGGACACATTCATTATAAAATATATATATAAGCAGTGGGGGCTGGAGCTGTGGCCCAGCAGGTAAAGCAGCTGCCTGCAATACCAGCGTTTCTTATGGGCGGCTCCGCTTCTTCTATCCAGCCCCTGCTAATGTACCTGGGAGAGCAGCGGCAGATGACCCAAGTGCTTGGGCCCTGCACTCACGTGGGAGACCTAGAGGAAGCTCCTGGCTTCAGCTTGGTCCAAGCCCTGGCTGTTGTGGCCATTTGGTGAGTAAAACGGTAGATGAAAGATCTTTCCCCCCTCTCTCTCTCTCTCTCTCTCTCTCTCTCTCTCTCTCTGTAAATGCTGCACCCATGCAGGAGACCCAGATGAAGCTCCTGGCTCATGGCTTTGGCCTGGCTCAGCCCTGGCTGTTGCAGCCATCTGGGGAGTGAACCAACAAACAGAAGATTCTCTCTGTCTCAAATAAGTAGACAAATCTTGAAATAAAATAAAAATCAAATATGTTTTTAAAATAATCTTGATATGAAGATGCATCAAAAAAAGTCGTTCATAAAACCTTGGTTAAATTACAAAATGGTCACATTGGCCTGGTTTGCCTGGCGCTGGGGGAGTTCCTGGCACATGGAACTTCCCAAGCCAGAGTAGGGCAGTCTAGGGGCAAACTGGGATGTGCATCGCCCTAGACAGAGCCTGTGGTGTAGGGGATCCACGCTGTGTGCTTTTTTCTACCTAAGTCTAATGGGTTCTCGGTTCTGAAGCCACTGGTCCCCATCTATCTGAATGCACATAGACTATCGCTGGAAGTGTTATGGGATGGGTTAGGACCTAAATTAATTTTCCAAGTTCTTGCCTTTTACTTAGAGGAAAATTCTAAATACAGGCCCAAACATGGCAGGCACTGCGATAAACTTTATTTACAAAGTGAGGAAAAATACACAGGCTGATTAGGACTTTATTAAAGGAGAATGGGGCCAAAGAAAGGGAATTTTCATACTCTGCTCTGCTCGTCCCGAGCCCACGTGGAGACAGAGCGAGCGTCCATTCTTCCCAGCTTTTTATGAGCTTGGAAAAAACGGATGTGTTTACGTGGTCGCACCCCCACGTCCCAGGTAAGAGGAGGTACTTCCTGGAGAGGGTTCCCCTGATTGACAGGTAAATGAATGGCAACACAGAGTGATGGAGGTGTGGCCTCAAGCCCATGAACTTAAAATTGTCTATCTAAGCTGTCCAACATCAGGAGACTAAAGCCCTGGCCACTGCCTCTGAGAAGGCCACAGGTACCAGGAAGCAGGTTAGGGGACAAAGTTGTCACTGCCTACCTCCTGTGTCTTCTGACTGTGAAACCGTGAGTGTACTCTTCTATACTAAAAAAATAAACACAGAAATTGCTGGGGAAATAAGTGGCTAGCAGTAATCTGAGGTTTCTATGCATCTGGTACAATGAAGTTGCCTGGTGGTTTAGAAAATCAATGGTATCTGGTAGCATTTCAACTTTTTTTTTTTTTTTTTAAGATTTATTTATTTTTTACTTGAAAGGCAGAGTTACAGAGAAGGGGTGGGGGGAGAAGAGAGAACCTTCCATCTGTTGGTTCAGTCCTCAGATGGCTACGATGGCTGGGGCTGGGCCAGGCCAAAGCCAAGAGCCTGGGACTCCATCCGGGTCACCCACGTGGGTGGCAGAGCCCTGGGTACTTGGACCATCTTCTGCTGCTTTTCCAGGCGCATTAGCAGAGAGCTGGGTTGAAAGCAGAGTGGCCAGGACTCAAACCAGTGCTCCAGATATGGATGCTGGCATAACCCACACTGCCACACTGCTGGCCCCAGAATAACTTTTAAAAATGCAATTTTTTTTAAAGATTATTTGTTTATTTGAAAGTCAGACTTACACACAAAGAGAAAGACAGGCAGAGGGAGAAAGTGAGAGTTAGAGAGAAAGAAAGGTCTTCCATCTGATGGTTCATTCCCCAATTGGCCACAATGGCCAAAGCTGTGCCAATCCGAAGCCAGGAGCCAGGAGCTCCTTCCGGGTCTCCCATGCAGATGCAGGGGCCCAAGTACTTGAGCCATCCTCCACTGCTTTCCCAGGCCATAGCGAGAGCTGGTTGGAAGTGGAGCAGCCGGGTCTTGAAGCGGCGCCCATCAGGGATGCCGGCACTTTAGGCTGCTGCTTTACCCGCTATACTACAGCGCCAGCCCCATAAAATGCAAGTATTTCTGAGAGACACCTAGTCCCATATGTGCACCTCACACCTTAGAAGTGATACGTTTATGAAAGTGTTCACTCTGCGTGCTCTCCATCCATCCACGGGAAATCAAGGCATGCCAGAGTCTCACCGGTTGGAATCTGGACACTGATTTTGGAGTGAAATTGTTTCAGATGCTTACTTGGGTCATTCTGAATCCTATTATCTTTCTAAGCCCAGCATCCATTCCCCCTTCTGCAACCAGCGTGCGAGATTTCCTGTGGGAAACCACTCTACTTCCCATCTCAGTCTAGGTGAGTAAAGGAGAGCTCTACTTAGAGGCCCCAGAGCTGGCCAATCAGAGTACAGGGCAGGACATGTGATCTAAGCTGGTCCAATCAGAAGGAAGCATAAGTAGGGGAGGGATACATTGCGGAGATTCCCCCATCTCTTTTGCTGAGACCCTGTCCTGGGACAGGGGGTGACACTGAGAAGCAGAGCTGAGAGCTGGTGCTGCAACAAATCCTGATGCCACTGTTTGAGCCACAGTCAGCTCTAACCTTGGATTTGACACTTATGTGAGTCAATAAAATCGCTGTGTTTTTACACGATGGGGAGTTTGTTGTTTTGCGTGAGTCAGGTAAAAATGGATTCTCAGTCTCCTTGCAATGGAAAAAGTACTGGCTGGCACGCCGCTGCCCCGCGTGCGTGCTGTGGACAGGACTCGGCTCCTCTTGGGCGCTCATCCTGCAGCAAACTCCCTGTGATGGAGTCAGTCCTGGGACGCCCGTTTTTGCGGCTTAGTTGCTGACTTTTTCTCTGCCTCTGGCAAACGCCTGTGACCTCTTTTCAGCAGCTCCAGCAGGGAGAGGCACAGTGGGGCTTCTTGAAGGTGGACGGGAAGGCTGATCATGTGGGTAGCTGACCCCAGGAAACTGGGGTAACTACAGTTGGCTTGGGCAGTCAGAGGCAGGTGCCGACCCCAGCGTGTGGGCTGCTCTTCCCGCGGCGAATAACCCCAGAAAGAAGCCACCACCAGTTCCTTCCCAAGCTGGGAAGTCGCCCCACGCAATCTGGCTCTCCAAGCTTGGGACAACCGAGAAATGAATCAGACTTCCGGAGAAAGCCCGCCCTCCCACGTCTGTGACTCACCCGCTCTGCCAGGACCCCAGCACCCACACCAGCGAGGCCTGTGCGTTGCTTTCAAGAACATAATAACACCTCCATCTGAAAAGCCCTGAAGAGCTGTACCTCTTTCAAAGTACTTGTGCAATCATTATCTCATTAGGATACCAGATTTGCTATTTTTCCTTCAGATTCATTTTTTTTTTAAACTCAAATCTAAGCAGAGACATTTTTATGTGGCTTTCAAAGAGCTTTGAAAAGAGAAAAATCAGAATTCAATCCAAGAGCAAAGCTTTTCTAGAGACAGGGCTATAATCCTTCTCTCATGACACAAACCAGGAAGCAGGAGCTAGATTTTCGAGAAAGAAACATAGAGCTGGAGTTGAAACCTAAGCTCCAGCCCCCAGTCGCCTCTAGGCAGCTGCGAGACCCTTAGTGGCTCTGCCCCTGGGTTTCTTTCTTGGGGACCTTGGCCTTGATGTTTCCTGAAAGCCTGTAACACTCAGGTTTTATGGCTTGAGGAACCGTAGAGACTGAAGGGATGGGTTTATAATAAGCAAGCGGACACATTTTTAGAAGCCCAGCTCCTATGTGGGTGTGTGCAGGCGAGAGCCGAGAGCCATCAGGAGCCGCAGCCCCACTCCCTAGAGACCCCGGGTCCCTCTGCAGGCCCACCTTGTTGGCAGTGGCGTGGCGGTGGGGATTAGCTAAGTGAAGGGCAAGTGCCTAACCCATTGCACAGGGCTTGATGCTGGATGGATTGGGAAGAGGCACAAGCTGATGTCAGGTTGGTTCTTAGAATGGAAGGGAAGCAGAACCCTGGCCTTTTCCTGGAGACGTGGCCTGCATGGGGCTCTGCAGGCTGGGGTGAAGTGCCCTGCTTAGCCCACAGAGACAGGCTCAGGACGTTTCCCACGCTGACTTCAACTTTCTCTTTAAAACTTTCCACCCGGGGGCTGACTTTGCGCCACACCAGGTAAAGTTGCTGCCTGCAGTGCTGGCAGCCCATGCAGACGCTGGTTCGAGGCCCCGAGTTTTCATTTCCGATCCAGCTCCCTGCTAATGGCCTGGGAAAAGCAGCAGAAAATAGTCCAAATGCTTGGACCTCTGCCATTCATATGGGAGAACTCGAAGAAGCTTCTGGCTCCTGGCTTCAGCCTGGCCCGGCCCTGGCCACTGCGGCCATCTGGGGAGTGAACCAGCAGATGGAAAATTTCTCTCTCTCTCTCTCTAACTCTTTCAAATAAATAAATATCTAAAAAATACATATAAATAAGCCATCTTTCTGCCCAGAAGGGAGGTGAAGGGGTCCCCCAACCCAGGCTCCCCTCTGTGTGTCCATACTCGGGCTCCTGCCACCCACAGGAGGACCTGGGTGGTGGAGCCCCAGACTCCTGGCTTCAGCCTGGCCCAGCCCTCACTGATGGGAGCATTTGAGGAGTGAAGCAGTGGATGGATCTCTGTTTCTCTCTCTGTCTCTTCCTCTTTCTCTCTTTGCTGCTCTGCCTTTCAAATAAATAAAGTAAATCTTTTTAACAAAAGAAGGAAAAGAGGAATGCAAGGGCTGAGACGGAAAGGAATCTGCTACCCAGTGAACCACATCCAAGGTCATTCCTGAAGTCCAAGGGCACCCCTGCAGCTGTGTAGATCCAGGAGGACTTTACTCAGGCACAAAACTGGAGCAGTCGAGCAGATTCTGCCCCTCATTTCTCTTATCATAAAGAAGTCTTATCACCATCTGGAGGCTTCTAAAAGCTCACGCTTTTCCCCAGCCTGCTACCCCAGAAGCAGATTTGGGCTAGCAGGGACTACAGACAAGGTTCTTTGCTCAGTTCTCTGCCTCACCCACTTGCCACTGGCAATCACGACTACGAGCACAGAAACACCATAGTCTGGGTCAGATCCACGTTATGTAAAACTGTGATATGGATTCCAGATTTTCCCCGAACAAGACATCTGGGAGGTGATTAGAGATTTGTTTGCTTCTCTCATTTGTTTGCATCTCTGAAGGGTTTCTTCAGTTTTTTTTTTTTTTTTTGGTGGTTCTGTTTTTTAAAAGATTATCTTTGGCATAAAATTATATAATTCTTTTACTAAAATAATCAAGAAAAAATTTGCAGAAGGAAGACAATAATACATGACTCCATTATGTAACACATCTATCCCTTGCAAGCACTGGGCATATTTCTTTATCATCTTTTTTCTTATACACATTTTTGATTCTATACATTAAAGATTCACTTTCTTTTATATTAAAATTAATTTATTCTCATGATAAAGATATATAAAGTAACACTTTGGGGCTGGTGCTGTGGTGCAGTAGGTTAATCCTCTGCCTATGGCACCGGCATCTCATATAGGTGCCAGTTCTAGTCCTGGCTGCTCCTCTTCCGATCCAGCTCTCTGCCATGGCCTGGGAAAGCAGTAGAAGATGGCCCAAGCACGTGGGCCCCTGCACCCACATGGGAGACCCGGAGGAAGCTCCTGGCTCCTGGCTTCAGATCACCCCAGCTCTGTCTCTCTCCCTCTCACTGTCTATAATTCTACCTCTCAAATAAATGAATAAATAAAATCCTTAAAAAATAAGTAACACTACAGGGGCGGGCACTGTGGTGCAGTGGGTTAAGCCGCTGGTTAGAATGTCGCTTCCTGTATCAGAGTGCCTGGTACAAGTCCTGGCCCTGCTTTCCAACCAGCTTCCTGCGAATGTGCCTGGGAAGCAGCAAGTGCTGGCCCAAGTACTTGAGCCTCTGCTACCTTCACGGGAGACCTGAATGGAGCTCCTGGCTCCTAGTTTCAGCCTGACCCAGCCCTGGCTGTTGCAGGCATCTGGGCAGTGAGCCAGCAGATGGAAGATTCTCTCTCTCTCTCTCTCTCTCTCTCTCTCTCTCTAAGATATTATTTATTTATTGGACAGGTAGAGTTACAGACAGTGAGTGAGAAAGACAGAGAGGAAGGTCTTCCTTCCTCTGGTTCACTCCCCAAATGGCCGCAACGACCGGAGCTGCGCCAATCCGAAGCCAGGAGCCAGTTACTTCTTCCCGGTCTCCCATGCGGGTGCAGGGCCCAAGCACTTGGGCCATCCTCCACTGCACCCCCCGGGCCACAGCAGAGAGCTGGACTGAAAGAGGGGCAACCAGGATTAGAACCTGGCGCCCATATGGGATGCCAGTGCTGCAGGTGGAGGATTAACCTAGTGCGCCACGGCGCCGGCCCCATCTCTCTTTTTTATTCTCTCTCTCACTCCCCCTAACTCTTGCTCTCACTCTCTTTCTCCCTTTCAAATAAATACATAAACACTTTTTTAAAGTACTAGTTCTGGGGCTGATGTTGTGGCACAGCAGGTTAAGCCACTGCTTCTGGTGCTGGCGTCCCATATCAGAGTGTGGATTCAGGTTCTGGTTACTCTACTTCCAATCCAGCTTCCTGCTAATGTGCCTGGGAAGGCCATGGATGATGGTCCAAGTATTTGGGCTCCTACCACCCACATGGGAGACCAGGATAGAGTTCCAAATCTTGGCTTCAGCTTTGCCCAGACTCAGCTGTAGTAGCCATTTGGGGCATGAACCAGCAGAGGAAGATCTCTCTGTGTTGCTCTGCCTTTCAAGTAAATGAAAAAATCTTAAAATAAATAAATAAATAAAAGTAACACTTTCTTTACTCCACCCTAATCCACAGCAACCACTGTTAAGCCTTACCCATGTTTCCAGAAAACAGCTTCTCATATAACATATGTGGCTAGGGCTGGGGGTTGGCATGCATGGTGCGGGACAAGGGCAGGCAACAGATCTCCTTCTATTAGCAGTGGGGACACATGACCAATACATGCAGCCCTTCCCTCATGTCAGGATTGCAAGATGTAAAACTCGAGCTGCCAGGAATGGTGCTTCTAGCTCTGTAACTAAAATAAGTGAGGACGGGCTCTAGAGAGAACCCTGATGCTGTTAGAGATTGTGCATCTAGTTCTTCCAAAGTTGGTCTGTGTCCTTGACCTTCCATGGGTTAGCTGCTCAAGCTTTCTCAGAGTTTGTGACCAACAAATTCCCTTCCTGCTAACATCTATTTGAATTAGATACATGTTGTGTTCTAACAAAGTGGTACATTCATCCAAAGCATTTTTCTTTCTCTATACGATCTCATATCCATAATGTTTAACGATAAAGCAACCAAAAGTTAGAGAAATTAGATACTGCCAACACCAAAAACTTCTGTGTTTCAGAGGACACTTTCTGGGAGGTGAAAAGGTGACCCACAGAACAGGGGACATTTGCAAGCTGATGCAGGACTTGTATCCAGCATACATTAAGTACTCTGATAGCTAAGTAATAAGACAGGTAGCCCAATGAAAAAATGAAAGAAAAAAAAAGATTTGAATAGACATTTCTCCAAAGAAGATACACAAACATCCAATAAGCACATGAAAAGATGCCCAACATCATTCGCCATCAGGAAATGCAAATCAAAACCACAATAAGGTGCTACCTCATAGCCCCTGGGATGGCTGTATCAAAAAGACAATATACGTTGGTGAGGATGAAGAGAAACTGGAACCATCATGTACTGCTGGCGGGGATGGAAAATAGTGGAGCTACTTCGGCAAGCAATGTTGCCATATGACCCAGCAGTTCCTCTCCTGCACAGATCTCCAAGAAAAATAAAAATACCTCCACAAAAGCACTTGTATGTGAGCCCTCACAGCAGCAGTAACATAATAGCCAAAACATGGAGACAACTCAGACCTCTGTCAACTGACCGATGCATACAGAAAATGTGACAGGTCTATGCCATGACATACTTTTCAGCAATAAGAAGAAAGGAAGTATTGAAACATGCTACAGCGTCTATGGACCTTGACTACATTGTTTAGTTAAAAAAAAAAAGTTAGTCACAAAGATCCACACGTTGCATGATTCCATTTGTTAATTTTTTTTTTTTTACAGGCAGAGTGGACAGTGAGAGAGAGAGACAGAGAGATAGGTCTTTCTTTACCATTGGTTCATACTCCAATGGCCGCTGTGACTGGCATGCTGTGGCCAGCACACCGCGCTGATCTGAAACCAGGAGCCAGGTGCTTCTCCTGGTCTCCCATTGGGTGCAGGGTCCAAGCACTTGGGCCATCCTCCACTGCACTCCCGGGCCACAGCAGAGAGCTGGACTGGAAGAGGGGCAACCAGGACAGAATCTGGTGCCCCGACAGGGACTAGAACCTGGTGTGCTGGCGCCGCAGGCGGAGGATTAGCCTAGTGAGCTGCGGTGCCGGCTGCGTGATTCCATTTGTATGAAATGTCTTGAATAGGCAAATCCACAGAGACAGAAAGTAGATTCGCTCACGGAAGGGAGTTTGCAGGGAAACGAGAATGAATGACTGCTCATAGGGGTGCTGAGAATGTTCTAGAACTGTGGTGATAGTGGTGAAAATATGAATATACTAAAACCACTGATTTGCACATTTCAAACAGGTGATTTTCAGGATATACAAGGATGAATTACATCACAATAAAACTGCCATAAGAAAATAACAGCTGGCCAGCGCTGTGGCTCACTAGGCTAATCCTCTGTCTACGGCGCTGGCACCCCGGGTTCTAGTCCCGGTTGGGGCGCCGGATTCTGTCCCGGTTGCTCCTCTCCCAGTCTAGCTCTCTGCTGTGGCCAGGGCATGCAGTGGAGGATGGCCCAGGTCCTTGGGCCCTGCACCCGCATGGGAGACCAGGAAGAAGCACCTGGCTCTTGGCTTCGGATCGGCGCAGTGCCAGCCATAGCAGCCATTTGGGGAGTGAACCAAAGGAAGGAAGACCTTTCTCTCTGTCTCTCTCTCTCTCTCACTGTCTAAATCTGCCTGTCAAAAAATTTTAAAAAATAATAAACATTAAAAAATAAATAAATAAAAAGAAAGGCCCCAGGTGCTAGAGGCCCAGAGCAGGGCTGCGTAGGGGAGGGAGAACTGGGCACAGTGACAGGGAGCCAAAAAAAAACAAAAAAAAAACCAGCTTCCTGGCAGATGCATCAGTCGGGTTATTTATGTAATTGTCAGGTACAAGTGATTGCTGCATTTGAGTCCACCTCTGTGTCTCCTAGCATTTTGTAAAGCTTCAGTGAGTGTCAGATGTGCTGGGAACATAAGGAAGTGTAAGGAGCCAGCCCCATGCACAGATGGCGGCGAATGGGGCAAGCGTGTGTGACACATGCCCCTGGACTCAGAGGCAGGCCTGCTGGCATCCTGCGCCCAACTTCACTGAGGAAGCAGAAACCACTGAATCTTGAAGAGAAACAAAAATACACCAGGGTTGGCTGGCACTGCAGCTCACTTGGCTAGTCCTCCACCTGCGGCGCTGGCACACCGGGTTCTAGTCCCGGTCAGGGCGCTGGATTCTGTCCCAGTTGTCCCTCTTCCAGGCCAGTTCTCTGCTGTGGCCAGGGCATGCAGTGGAGGATGGCCCAGGTCCTTGGGCCCTGAACCCGCATGGGAGACCAAGAAGAAGCTCCTGGCTCTTGGCTTTGGATTGGCGCAGTGCCAGTCATAATAGCCATTTGGGGGTAAACCAATGGAAGGAAGACCTTTCTCTCTGTCTCTCTCTCTCTCCCACTGTCTAAATCTGCCTGTCAAAAAAAAAAATACACCAGGGCCGAGCACTTTGTCAAGCACGTATCATGATGGGCACTGTTCTAAACACAGCCCACAGGTGACGACGCCTCCAAGAGTGGGTAAGCACTCCAAGAGTGGCAGAGCACAGAGCCAGGTGGACCCTAGCAAAACAACATCTTACCGGCAAGAACTGCAAAACAAAGCAAGACACAATTATATGGAGGCCTTGAAAACTGTTCTGTGGGCAAGAGCAAATGGAGAAATAATAGTCAAGGCCATCAAGGTTTTGGTGAGCACTTTCGCCATGTTCCACCTTCCACAGTTCCCTGTTAGGAACACTGTACCCAAGAGTTCTGTTCTCCATATGAAGATTCTGTCCAGTGCCCAGACTCTGCTGCCAGGGCTTCTCATGCCCCCGCCCCCTGGTGCAGCAGCCCTGCCTAGGAAGGATCTGGTGGGAGAGCAATGCAACCCCAGGCGTAGCACACGGAGAATCCTGGCGCTCTATCGCTCAGCTTGTACCGTGGACATTCTATGCCTTCAGGGGCAAGTGGAGATCAGTGACTTCCACTCCCTACCTCGCTGCCCACTCACAGAGAGGGGTGTGCATTCTGGAAAAGTGGGGCTCCCCTCCCAGCTCCGAGGCAGTGGCGCGGGAGTTCTGGCCAGGAGAGAAGGCAGCCCACAGGGACAAAGAGCTTCAGAGCCCTGTTTGAGGACACACATTCCTGGAACAGAGCCCGGAGAACTCTGCCTGAGGGTGTGTGTGGAAAGCAACAAAGACTTGATGTAGAGCCATAATAGGAGGCTGGTAGCTGCATGATACAGTAAAATAGCAGCAGAAATGTAAGAGAAGCAAGGGGAGAGAGACAGCAGAGCCTTCCTGGCCTCACATCCAACTCCAGGATTCAGGAAGGGTGTGCAATATGCCTGGTTGCATGGCGTGGACTTGAAAATATTCCCAAGCCACAAGTCAGGCCTATTAGCACAGGGCATGAAGTCCTTACAGGGAACCTCTGATGGTGGGCAGCTGCTCTGAGCAGGGGTAACTCCTAGGAAGCCAGGGTTAAACATAAAGCCCCATCATTCCTAGCAGTTGGGAAGACTGGGCATGCCCAAGGCTGCATGATGTCCTGAGCCATCAGAGAGGAAACCTCCAGGCACTAGGCCTTGGCTCAACATTCGGCACAAAAAGTAAACTCCCTGAACTGGGGGAGCGGCCTCTGCCCCAAGCTCTCATCCAATGACAAAGGGTAAAAATATAACTGACCAGGAAGCCTCAAGTACAACCTTTGGCCAATAAATGCTTATGCCAACCCACTGCAAGCCCCAGGAGGCCAGGCTAGAAGAGAAAGACAACAGGCAAGTATCTGAGCAGGCATCTATGGTTTCACAGTGCAAGAGAACAGACCTCACAAAATTAGTTCAGCCAAGTATTTCAACAAATAATGAAGCAAACAGCAATAGCCACAACTCCTGGGGTGGGAAATCAGTATCCATAATTGCTATAATGTATTTTCTAAAATGCCCACTTTTCAATAAAAAAGTATGAGATATGCAAAGAAAAAAATCAAACAGTAGAAACTGCTTTGAAGGGGCCCAGGGGTGGACTGAGTAGACAAAGACTCCACAGCAGCTGCTGTTATAAATAATGTTCAAAGAACGAGCAGAAGCCATGCTTAGAGATTTGAAAGCAGATGTGATGACAATGTCTCATCAAACAAAGAAGATCAAGAAAGAGGTACAAGCTATAAGTAAGAATCAAATAGAAATTCTGTGTTCAAAAAATGCAATAACCAGGGGCCAGTGTTGTGGTACAGCAGGTTATGCTGCCACTCGAAACTTGGAGATCCCATATTGGGGTCCAGGCTGCTCCCTTCCCAATCCAGGTCCCTGTGTATATGCCTGGGAAGGCAGTAAAAGATGGTTCTAGTACTTGGGCCCCTGCCACCTAGGTGGGAGAGCCGAATGGAGTTCCTGACTCCTGGCTTCAACCTGGCCCGGCCCTGGCCATTGCCACCACTTGAGAAGTGAACCAATGAATGGAAGATTCTCTCTCTCTCTCTCTCTCTCTCCCAGTCTCTCTCCTCTCTGTCAGTCTACCTTTCAAATGAATAAAATAAATCTTTAAAAAAATACAATAACCAAAATGAAAATTCACTTCAAAAGGTCAACAGATTAATCTCTTGGAAGTAAGAATCCGTGAATTTGAAGGTCAATCGGTAGGGATTATATAATTGTGAGAATAAAGAGAAAAAATTAATATGAATGAGTAGAGCCTCCAAGAAACGTGAACATAGTTAAGTGCACCAACATATGCATAATAGTGCCAGAAGGAGAGGAGAGAAAAAAGACAGAAAAAAAATATTAAAAGAAATGGCTGACGGTTCAAGTCCCAACTGCTCCATTTCTGATCCAGCTCTCTGCTTTGGCCTGGGAAAGAAGTAGAAGATGGCTCAAATCCTCGGCCCCCTGCACCCACATGGGAGACCCGGAAGAGGCTCTCGGCTGCTGGCTTTGGATCAGCACAGCTCCTACCTTTGCAGCTATTTGGGGAGTGAACCAGTTGCTCTCTCTCTCTGCAACCATGTCTTTCAAATTAAATAAATAAATCCTTTTTAAAAAAGGGCTGAAAACTCCCCAAATTTGATTAAAAACATTACTCTGTTCATCCAAGACATGACCTGGTTTATATCTGGATTTTTGCTTGTTGGTATTTAATTTTTTAATTTATTTTTATTTATTTAAAAGACAGAGATGGAGAGACAGAGAACTTTTTTTTTTTCCCAGAAAGCAAGCTGCCATATTTTCAATTTTATTTTTTACCTTTTTTTTTTTTTTTTTTGACAGGCAGAGTGGATAGTGAGAGAGAGAGACAGGAGACCGGGAGAAAGGTCTTCCTTTGCCGTTGGTTCACCCTCCAATGGCCGCCATGGCTGGCGCGCTGTGGCCTGTGCCCGGACTGCGCTGATCCGATGGCAGGAGCCAGGTGCTTCTCCTGGTCTCCCATGGGGTGCAGGGCCCAAGCACTCGGGCCATCCTCCACTGCACTTCCGGGCCACAGCAGAGAGCTGGCCTGGAAGAGGGGCAACCGGGACAGAATCCGGCGCCCCAACCGGGATTAGAACCCGGTGTGCCGGTGCCGCAAGGCAGAGGATTAGCCTAGTGAGCCGCGGCGCCGGCCCAATTTTATTTTTTAAAAGATTTATTTGTTTATTTGAAAGGGTCACACAGAGAGAGAAGGAGAAGCAGAGGTATTCCATCCGCTGGTTCACTTCCTAGTTGGCTGCAAACGCCAGAGCTGAGCTGATCCGAAGCCAGGAGCCAGGAGCTTCTTCCAGGTCTTCCACGCAGATACAGGGGCCCAAGGACTTGGGCCATCTTCCACCGCTTCTCAGGCCATAGCAGAGAGCTGGATCAGAAGTGGAGCAGCTGGGACTCAAACCACATGGGATGCCAACACTACAGGCTGCTGCTTTACCTGCTACGCCACAGCGTTGGCCCCAGAGAACTTTCGTTGCTGTTTTATTTCCCAAATGTCCACAACAGCCAGAGTTGACCCAGGTCAAAACCCAGAGCCTGGAAATCCATCTGGGTCTCCCACGTGGGTGGCAGGAACCCAAGTATTTGGGCCATCACCTACTGCCTCTCAGGTACACATTAGCAGGAAGCTGGAATCAGATAAGGAGCTGGGACTTGAAGCCAAGCATCGCGATATGAATGCTCCCAAGGGGCGTTTTGACCACTGTGCCAAAGGCCCATCCCTGGTTTCTCCTTGTTGCTAAAAAAAAAAAAAAAAAGTAGGGAGAAAAAGAGAAATTAATTAACTATTAAGTAAAAACAGGAACTTCATAGTTTGGAAAACAGCTTACCCACATTGTGGAAGATGAGAGAGCATGCTCTGACCAGAACAGGAAGTTGGCCCAGCCAACCACCTGCCAAGGAGATGAGAGGGTGGGCCTCCTGGAGAGCCAGCCAATCATCCCAGCAGAGGCAGGAAGAGGTGGAGTTATCCAGGAAAGGTTTGGGAAAGCCAGGCCTGGGGTGGATCCCGTTGACTAAAGAGGCTGCCAGGATTTTGAGAATTTCTTTCTTTTCTTTTTTTTTTTTTTTTTTGAGAGGCAGAGTGGACAGTGAGAAAGAGACAGAGAGAAAGGTCTTCCTTCTGCTGTTGGTTCACCCTCCAATGGCCGCTGCGGCCGGTGCGCTGCGGCCGGCGCACCGCGCTCATCCGATGGCAGGAGCCAGGTACTAGGTGCTTCTCCTGGTCTCCCATGGGGTGCAGGGCCCAAGCACTTGGGCCATCCTCCACTGCACTCCGGGCCACAGCAGAGGGCTGGCCTGGAAGAGGGGCAACCGGGACAGAATCCGGCGCCCCGACCGGGACTAGAACCCGGTGTGCTGGCGCCGCAAGGTGGAGGATTAGCCTGTTGAGCCACGGCGCCGGCCCGGATTTTGAGAATTTCATAGCAGCAGAAACACTGCCAGCGACAAAATGGAGAAAGAATGACCCTGAGGGCAGAGTCGTGGATGCAGAGACCAGAAGAGCTGAGGAGGCCAGGCCGCCACAGAGCCCCCGAGAATTATACTCAGGTTTGAAAGTTTATTTATCCAGGCCGTCACTGTGTTTTAGCGGGTAAATCCGCCGGCATCCCATATGGGTTCAGGTTGGAGTCCCAGCTGTTCCACTTCCGATCCAGCTCTCTGCTATGGCCTGGAAAAGCAGTAGAAGATGGCCCAAGTCCTTGGGCCCCTGCACCCACCGTGGGAGACCTGGAAGAAGCTCCTGGCTCCTTGCCGCCATTTGGGGAATGAACCAATGAATGGAAGACCTCTCTCTCTCTCTCTCTCTGCCTCCGCCTCTCTGTAACTCTGCCTTTCAAATAAATAAATCTTTTTTTTTAAAGTAGAATTGTTTAAAAAGTAAATATTATTTATTTGTCTTTTATGTATTTGAAAGGCAGAGGGACAGAGACGGACAAAGATAGATCTTCCATCCACTAACGCATTCTCCAAGTGTCTGCAGCCAGGACTGGGCCAGGTGGAAGCCAGGAGCCGGGAAGTCAGTTGAGGTCTCCCATGTAGGTAGCAGAAACCCGAGGACCAGAGCCATCCCCTGCTGCTTCCCAGACTGCACGTTAGCTGGAAGCTGGCATTGGAAGCACAGCTGATTCCAACCGGACAGGCACAGCAGGTGCCCCACTGTTAACCACTGAGCCCAGTGCCCTCTCTACTCTCCTGCTTTGCAAGCTGATGCAATTTGCTGTGCTGGGTTGCAGCCTTGCCGTCAGCTAGTAACCACTCTTCGTTCCGTTCCTTTTTCTCCCTTTCAGTGTGTGGAGTCTGTCCTGTGCCTGTTTGCCATTATTTTAGAAGCAAGTAACTTGAGTCCTAAGTTTCAGAGATTTATGGAGACAGGAATTCTGCTCCGGGAAGGACCATCCCCAGTGCTGTTCACACCTGTTGAGATCATTGAAACGATGAGATTTGGGATTTAGAGTTGGTGTGGGGCTGGGTTAAGACTTTGGGGCAGCCCCTATGAGTGCTGGTTCAGATCCTGACTGCTCTGCTTCCAATCCAGCTCCCTGCTGATGTGCCCAGGAAAGCAGCAGAGGATGGACCCAGTGCTTCAGCCCCTGTACCGTGTGGGAGATCCCAGTGGAGTTTCAGGCTCCTGATTATGGCCTGGCTCAGCCCAGGGTGGTAAGGCCATTTGGAGAGTGAACCAGAGATGAAAGCTCTCTCTCTCATCCTCTCCCTCTCCCTCTTCCTCTTTAGCTCTGCCTTTCAAATAAATAAATAAATAAATAAATCTTTAAAGAAAAAGACTTTGGGGTATCTGGAGATGGGGTGAGTACACTTTGCACTTTGGGATGGATGTGAAGTTTGGGGACCAGAGGGTAGATTGTACTGAGTTGAATGGTGTCCCCTCAAATACATATCCCTGTAGAAGCTCAGAATTTAGACTTATTTGGAAATGAGGTCTCTGAAGATACAGTTCAGATGATGCCATGAGATTAGGATGGATCCTGGATCCATGTGATTTGTATCCTTATAAGAAGAAAAGGGGAGGGTGTGGTTTTAGTTAAGATATTACTTGGGACATACACATTCCCTGTTGGATGCCTTGGTTCCAGTTCCAGCTTTCTCTTTTTCTTTTTTTAATATTTATTTATTCAGGCTGGCGCCGTGGCTCAACAGGCTAATCCTCTGCCTTGCGGCGCCGGCACACCGGGTTCTAGTCCCGGTCGGGGCGCCGGATTCTGTCCCGGTTGCCCCTCTTCCAGGCCAGCCCTCTGCTGTGGCCTGGGAGTGCAGTGGAGGATGGCCCAAGTGCTTGGGCCCTGCACCCCATGGGAGACCAGGAGAAGCACCTGGCACCTGGCTCCTGCCATCGGATGAGCGCGGTGCGCCGGCCGCAGTGCGCCGGCTGCGGGGTCCATTGGAGGGTGAACCAACGGCAGAAGGAAGACCTTTCTCTCTGTCTCTCTCTTTCACTGTCCACTCTGCCTGTCAAAAAAAAAAAAAAGATTTATTTATTCATTTGAAGGGTACAGAAAGAAAGAGAGGCAGAGTCAGGAGGTGGGAGTAGTGAAGAGAGATCTTCCATTCACTGTTTCATTCCCCATGGGGGTAGGCCAAGCTGAAGCCAGGAGTCAGGAACTCCATCTTGGTTTTCCACATGGGTACAGGGGCCCAAGCTCTTGGGCCGTCATCTGCTGCTTTCCCAGGCACCTTAGCAGGGAGCAGGGCAGGACTGGAAGTAGAGCAGCCAGGACTTGAACCAGGGCTCTGATATGGGATGTTAGCATTCACAAATGGTGGCTTAACGCTCTGCACCACAGCACCAGCCCTGCCCAGCTCCACTTCTGATTCCACTTTCCCCAGGGAGGCAGTGGGAATGGCTCATATACTTGGGTCTCTGTTCCCAGTGTGGGAGAACCAGACAGTTCCAGGCTCTTGGCTTGGATCTGGCCCATCCTTGAGTGTTGCAGGCATTTAGGGAGTGAGTCAGTGGATGGAATATCTCTCTCTTCCTTTCCAATAAACTGAAAGTAAGTAAAAAAAAATTTTTTTGACAGGCAGAGTGGACAGTGAGAGAGAGAGAGAGAGACAGAGAGAAAGGTCTTTCTTTGCTGTTGGTTCACCCTCCAATGGCCACCGCGGCCGGCGTGCTGCGGCCAGCACATTGCGCTGATCTGAAGCCAGGATCCAGGTGCTTCCTCCTGGTCTCCCATGCGGGTTCAGGGCTCAAGGACTTGGGCCATCCTCCACTGCACTCCCTGGCCACAGCAGAGAGCTGGCCTGGAAGAGGGGCAACCAGGACAGAATCCGGCGCCCTGACCGGGACTAGAACCGGGTGTGCCGGTGCCGCAGGCGGAGGATTAGCCAAGTGAGCCTCGCAGGCCAGAAAGTAAAATTTTAAAATTTAAAAAAGACAAAGGGGGCTGGTGTTGTGGTTTGGTGGGTTAAGCTGCTGCTTGTGATGTGGGCATCCCATATGGGAATACCAGGTTGAATCCCAGCTATGCCATTTCCCATCCAGCTTCCTGCTAATGTGCCTGGGAAGGTAACAGAAGGTGATCCAAGTACTTGGGCCCCTGCTAGCCACATGGGAGACCTGGATAGAGTTTCTGGCTCCTGGCTTTGGCCTGGCCCAGACTTGGCTGTTGTGGCCATTTGGGGAGGAAACCAGGTGTCTCTGTATAAATAAATATATAGGTCTTCCTTTCAAATAAATAAATATTTAAAGAAGGAGGAGGGGTTGGGGAAGAAGAGACACAGGGAGACACAGGTGCATAGGGTGAATTCCACATGATAGTGAAGACAGAAATGGAACAATGGACTTAAAAGCCTAGGAACACCGTGGACTTCCGGTAGCTATCAGAAGCTAGGAAAGAGGCATGGAATGGTTTCGACTTCAGAGCCTCTGGAAGTAACCAACCTTGCAGATACCTTAATTTTTGTATTTCTAGCCTCTAGAAATTAACTCATTATGAATCAGAGACCTAAACATTAGAGCTAAAATGATAAAACTGTTAGAAGAAAGCATAAGGCGGGGCCAGCGCTGTGGTATAGGGGATAAAGCCCTAGCCTGCAGTGCTGGCATCCCATATGGTTGCCAATTTGAGTCCAAGCTGTTCCACTTCCCATCCAGCTCTCTGCTATGGCCTGGGAAAGCAGTAGAAGGTGACCCAAGCCCTTGGACCCCTGCAGTCATGTGGGAGACCCTGAAGAAGCTCCTGGCTTTGATCGGCGCAGCTCTGGCTGTTGTAGTCATCTGGGGGGTAAACCAGCTGATGGAAGACCTCTCTCTCTCTGTGTGTGTGTGTGTGTGTGTGGGGGGGTGTGTGTGGCTGTAACTCTGACTTTCAAATAAATAAAAAAATCTTTAAAAAGAAGAAGAAGAAAACATAAGGAGGCTAGTTTGTGGCATAGTGGGTTAAGCCACCACCTAGCATCTCATATGGGTGTAGGTTCAAGAAAACATAAGAGGAAATCTTCATGATCTTAAATTAGGCAATACTTTCTTAAATATGACACCAAAGGAAAAAGCAATGAAATCAAACAAAAATAGATAAATTGGAGTCATCAAAATGAAAAACGTTCGTGCTTAAAAGCTGTTGTCAATAAAGTAAGAAGACAACCCATTGAATGGGAGAAAATACTGGATAAAGGACTTGTTTCTAGAATTTTTAAAAATATTTATTTGAAAGGCAGAGTTACAGAAATAGGAGAGACAGAGGGAGAGAGAGAGAGGTATTCTATCTGCTGAGTTACTCTGCAAAAGGGCCACAGTGGCCAGGGCTGGGCCAGCCCAAAGCCAGGAGCCAGGGAGTGATGTGTGGGAGACCCAGACTGAGTTTCCCGCTCCTGACTTTGTTCTGACCCATCTCTGGCCTCTGTGTGCATTGAGAAGTGAACCAGTAAATCCCTGCCTGTCAGTCTATCTGTCTCTCTTTGTCTCTCTGTCTAAAATAAATAAGTTTTTTTTTTTTAAAGGACAAAGGATCTATATCAGTAGTGCTGGAAGGAAGATATGTGCCAATAAATGCTTGAAAAAAAGGCTTGTCACTCGTCATCGAGAATCATCAAAGGGTGAATTTTATGATATTGAGTTACAGCTTGTTAAAATACAGCAATCACATAAAATAACGTGTGTTGGATTGTGTTGTTGGGCCTATACCATGGGAAAATAAAACACATTTGACAATAGCAGCACAAAGGAAACAGGTGGGAGCAAAGCTGTACAGGAATCGTAAAGAAATGAGAGCAGATGGTGACTCAGATCCATAGGGAGAAAAAGAGAAACAGGATGGGTAAACAAGAAAGTTAGTACAACAAGCCGTATAAATATGCACTTGCTCGCCTCAGTTTCCTTAAAAATAATCGCTATAGCAGTGTAGGGAGACCGGTGCTGTTATGCTGCTGCTTCTGGCGCTACAGTACCCCATACCAAAGTGCTGGTTGGAGTCCTGGGTGTTTCACTTCCCATCCAGCTCCCTGCTAATGCACCTGGGAGAGCAGTTGATGATGGCCCAAGTGCTTGGGCCTCTGCACCACCATAGGGGACACCTGGATGGAGTTTCCGGCTCCTGGTTTTGGCCATGCCCAGCCCTGGCCATTGAGTGCACTTGAGGAGTGAATCAGCAGTTGGGAGATCCCTTTCTCTCTCTCTGTCACTCTGCCTTTTGAATAAGTAAATAAATAAATCTTAAAAAAAAAAAAAAAAGTTGGGGGCAGCTTTGTGCAGTGGCAAATAAAGCTATTGTCTGTGATGCCAAGCATCCCATATGAGTCCCAATTCATGTCCTGGCTGCTCCACTGCCCATCCAGCCCCCTGCTAATGGCCTGAGAAAAGCAGAAAAAGATGGCCCAAGTGCTTGGGCCCTTGCACTGACGTGGGAGACCCAGAATAAGCTCCTGGCTCCTTGCTTTGGCCTGGCCTACCACTGGCTGCTGCAGCCATTTGGAGAGCAAACCAATGGAGGGAAGATCTCTCTATCTTGCCCTTTGTCTCTATAACTCTGACTTTCAAATGAAATAAAATGAATTTTTTAAAGTACAATAAAATAAAATCTTTAAAAAATACAGTGTATTGTTGGATGTATCATATACATTACAATGATATTGCAAACATAGGGAGAAGTAACCACAGTTATTTAGGAGTAAAATTTGTATATTTAATTGAAATTTTTTAAAATAGTTATTTGTTTGAAAGGTAGAGAGACAGAGAGAAAGGGAGAGACAGATGTTCCATCTCCTGGTTCACTCCTCAAATGGCTGCAACAGTCAGGACTGTGTCAGATCAAATCCAGGAGCTGGGAACTCCATCCAGGTCTCCCGTATGGGTGGCAGGGCTCCAAGTACTTGGGCCATCTTCTGCTACCTTCCCAAGTGCAGCAGCAGGGAGCTGGTTCAAAGCGGAGCAGGATGCCCACTGGCACTCAGATATGGGATACCAGCATTGCAGGCCATGGCTTAACCTGCTGTGCCACAGTGCCAGTCCCTGAAAGTCTATAAAATACAAATAATGGGTGGGCATCTGCTCTGGCTGTTAAGCGACTGGTTACGACGCCCATGCTCCACCTTGGAGTACCTGGCTCTGAGTCCTGATCCCCACTTGCTGCTAGTGCAGATCTTGGTGCATAGCAGTGATGGCTCCAGTGGTTGGGTTGCTGCCACCCGTGGGGGAGACCTGTATTGAGTTTCTGGCTCCTATCTTCTGCCTCAGCCCCGCCCTGGCCACTGTGGGCCTGTGGGGGAATATACCAGTGAGTAGGAGCTCTGTGTGTCTCTTTCTCTCTTTCTCTCTGTCTCGCAAATAAAAATTTTGAAGGAGAAGGCACCCTGTCCTCCATCAAATGCAGCTGTAGGGCCAGTGGTCAGCAGTCCGCATGAGCTGGGCGGACCCCACCCTCTGTTGTGCACCGAATAATCTGACATCTGTGGGAGCCAAGGGCCCACATCACTTCTAAAATTGTTCCTCCAGTAGTCTAATGTACCACCAGGCTGTGAATGACGGGGCAGGCAAGCATTCAAAGTCCCTGAAGTCTCCAGAAACCGATTAAATGTGAGAGATGATTGTTAGCGAGGTTTCAGAAGGGAGACTCTCATGGTTTTTAATCTCAAAGACAGAGAAAGTGGTGACAGAAATGGAGAAGTTGGAAGAAAAAGCCCTATGTGCAGGGGATGAGCTCAGTTTGAATTACGTTGAATTTGAGGTTGTCGCCAGGCAGCAAGGTCAGAATGTCTGGCTGACGATGGGGATAAAGGCAGTCCTAAACTCAAAAACTGGGGGCTGGTGTTGCCGTGTAGTGGGTAAAGCTACCGCCTGCAGTGCTGGCATCCCATGTGGGCGCTGGTTCAAGTCCCAGATGTTCCACTTCCGATCCAGCTCTCTGCTGTGCTGGGATAGCAGTAGAAGATGGCCCAAGTCCTTGGCTCCTGCACCTGCGTGGGCGACCCAGAAGAAGCTCCTGGCTCCTGGCTTCAGATCCGTGTAGCTCTGTCTGTTTGCGGCCAACTGGGAGTGAACCAGTGGATGGAAGACCTCTCTCTCTCTCTCTCTCTCTCTCTCTCTCTCTGCCTCTCCTTCTCTCTCTGTGTAACTCTCTCAAATAAATAAATAAATATATATATTTTAAATCCTGTGTTTTTGGAAGCATCCCATAGAATGATAAAGGAAAACAGGTTCTGTTTATAAAGAGCCTGCTCAGTGCTTTCCTTGTGCTAGACAATGTAGGAAAGCACTTCAAAAGCCCGTGAAATGAAATTAAAAGATGTTTATTTTATTTTTTTTGAAAAAGATTTTTACTTATTTGTTTGAAAGGCAGAGTTACACAGAGAGAGACAGAAGAGAGGTTTCCCATTCACTGGTTCACTTCCCAAATGCCATAATGGTCAGGGTTGGGCCAAGCCAAAGCCAGGAACCAGCAACTCCATCTGGGTCTCCCTTGTGAGTGGCAGGGGCCCAAGTACTTGGGCCATCTTCCACTGCTTTCCCAGGTGTGTTATCAGGGAGTCAGAGCAGAAGTGGAGCAGCCCGGACTTGAACCAGTGCTCATAAAGGGATGCTATTGTTGCAGGTGGTGGTTTAACTCGCTGCTCCGCTACCTAGCCCAGTGAGTTTATTTTGATGCAAGAAAAGAAAAAAAGAAAGAAAAATTGAAATGGATGAAGCTTTTTTTAAAAAAAGATTTATTTATTTATTTATTTATTTGAGAGGCAGAGTTGCAGAGAGAGAGAGACAGAGAGGTCTTCCATCCGCTGGTTCACAGTGGCCGGAGCTGGGCCAACCAAAGCCAGGAGCCAGGAGCTTCCTCCAGGTCTCCCGCGTAGGTTCAGGGGCCCAAGGACTTGAACCATCTTCTGCTGTTTTTTGAGGCCATTAGCAGGGAGCTGGATTGGAAGTGGAGCAGCTGAACCTCGAACAGGTGCCTATATGGGATGCTGGTGCTGCAGGCAGAGGCTTAACCTACTATGCCACAGCACCAGTCCCAAAGTTTTTTTCATGATACACATTTTCCATGAACTTATTGAAGATCCCTCATGAGCATGAAGTTCAATATTTTTGCATAAAAATAAACATTTTAATATCATTTTCTGTGAACTTTCCTTTTAAAGACTTACTTATGTGAGAGGCAGAATGACAGAAAGACAGGCAGACACACATACACACACACACATGTGCACACACACACAGAGCGAGAGAGAGACCCAAAAGGCCATAACCCCTGGGGGCTGGACCAGGCTGAAGCCAGGAGCAAGGAATTTAGCTAGGGTCTCTCTTGTGGGTGGCAGGGACCCAAGCATTTGGGCCATCTTCTGTTGCCTCCTCAAACGCATTAACAGGGAGCTGGACTGGAAGCAGAGCAGCTGGGATTCAAACAGGTGCTCTGATATGAGAGACCAGCTTAACTCACTGTGGCACAATGCTGGCACCTCCACGAACTTTAGAAGTCCCTTCATGATAAATATGAGCAGCAACCATCCTGAGGCCAATGGGAGAAATCAGTTATAGGGAGTCACTCATCCCCCAGACACCGTGTATTTGACCAGAGGCCTGGGCTGGCTGACGTCAGGGCAGGACTTCGGCAGCCTGGGAGGGCGGAGTTGGTCACGCACCTGATTATGAAGACTAATTGGTGCTGACAAGTAGCAGGTGGCTAGGGAGTGTCCACTTGAGGGTCCAGGGCATACCCTGGGACCTGGAAATTACCTCTATTATGGGGACAAGTGGGTGATAAAAGTGGCAAGGGTTTCAGAAGGTCCCTTGTCATGGGGTCTTTCATGGGGGGAAAAAACCCTTTTCATGTCCCACCCCCAACTAGAGTGTAGCCGGTGTTATCATTCGCCACAGCTAGAAGAGTGGGTGTGTTGGTATTTAGGCTTGTTGGCCTGCGGACAAATTCCTGCAGAAAACATGGTCAGGCATGAAGAAGATGGGGAAGGCATAAGTCGAACTGGAAGTGGCAGGTTATTTAAGCATAAAGCAAGCCCCACTGCACACCTCCGTGGTCAAGCATACATAACTACAGTTGTCCCCAGGGGGCTCGGTGCTGTGGACAAGCCCCAGCTGGGTTCAGGGCTTGGTCAGACTGGGGAGCAGGCACAGGCAGAGTTGCTATTTCTTTAAGGTCACCTCTTGGGGCATCTGAGCTGAGTTGTGGCCTCATCGTGCCACATTCTTCCAGGAAATTTCCACCCAGGTCAGATCCAGAACCAGGAAGCAGAATTCCATGAATTCCCTAACCCTTTCCTTAGATGAAATGGCAAAGGGCTGATAGCAGTCTGGAGGATTTTGTTCAAAATGATCCCAGGAGCAACCTGGCAGAATGGATTCTGTGCAGGGTCTTCCTGGGTACCTGAGGTGTGTGCACCATTTCAGAGTTTCCTGGTTGGGCAGGGAAACAGAAACTGGCCTTGTCATTTTCCTCGTCCCAGAAGGATGGGCCCTGGAGGGCCAAAGCAGGATGCCGGAAAATGTAGGGTTATTCATGCAGTGGTGGGAGGGGAGAGAAGACATTGAACTTGGCCTGCAGGGGGAAGGATGGGAGTGACCTCAGCACTCTTTGCCCCACTAGCTGTAAACGCTGGAGTTCACCTCTGGAGGGAGAGACCTTCTTTACAACACCAAATCAGCCAACTAGAACAAGAGTAGAGTGCCCATGAGCTCTTCCTTCTCGCTTGACCGGGAATCTCCAGGTTTGCCAGTTAGTTACTGAGTAACTGGCACAAGTAATTGATGTGACCCTTAGGCCTTTCATAGAATCAGCAAAAGAGCTGTAACCACAGCGAGTCCAAGGTCAAAAAGCTGGGAAAAACCAGGTCCGGAGCTAAGTTGCAGAGGAGGGAGCAGTGCATGTAACAGTCCGATGCATATGACTCGGGAGGCAAGTGCATGGAGCAGAAGGGAGGAAGTGAGGCTGTGCAAGGTTCAGGTCTGCCCCAGATCATCTCGATGCAGGAGGGCTTGAGCCATCAAGGACCCAGTCGGGCTGGGTGTGATGAGTTTTATGCTTTAGAAATGTCTATAAGCACAGACCCTTGGAGTAGACGATGAGTCATATCCCCTAATTCTCTCATCATCTCCTTCTAACCTACTTTGGCTCCTTTGCAAAATCTCCCAAGGGGCCTGCCTTCCTCTCTCTATTTCTGTGGCCAGAGTTTGTGAATCTCTTGCTTAGCACTTGAACAGTTTCTTCCTTCCTTCCTTTCTTTCCTTTTTTTTTTTTTTTTTTTGCACTTATCTTACTCTAGTGAAAATATTTGTTTGCATAACTCTTTGCCCTCACTAAATATGGCTTATGAGGGTACAGCCATTTCTTACGCAGCTTTACTTGTGTCAGCAGGGCTTGACTCAGTATCGGGTATGTAGGAAGCAGCCGGTAAATACCCAGTAAAAGTCTCAGTTAACCCGAGACTGAAGGCTGCATGTTAATCCAGCCCTCCAGCCCTTCCACAGGGCAGTGTTCCACTCACCTTTAGCACCAGCCACTTCTCTCCTCCTAAGGATCCCAGCCAAGAACACACCCTCTGTGTCCACACCTTTGTGCCTCCTCTGTGCCTGTCCCTTCTGTCTGGAATTCTGTTCTTTCTCCTATTTGATTTTGGACACACAGCTCTCTCTTACTTCTGCACCTGCTGGACTCTCAGCTTCCTGCTAGCAGGAGTGAGGGGGCAGGAGTTGTGCCCATGGGTTAAGCCCTGGCTTGGGATACCAGCATCCCGTATCGAAATGCTGGCTTGAGTACTGGTTACTCTACTTTTGACTCCGCTTCCTGCTTCCTGAGAGGCAGTGGATGGTGGCCCAAGTACCTGGGCCACCGCCGCTCACATGGGAGACCCAGATGGAATTCCTAGACCCTGGCTTTGGCCTGGCCCAGCTCCTGAGTGTTGTGGGCTTTTGGGGAGTGAATTGGTGTATGGAAGTTCTCTCAATATCTTTCTTTCTCTCTGCCTTTCACATACACACATACATACATAAATCTGAAAGACAGGGAGACAGACTGTGGACTTCTTAGTCTTTCCGGCAGAGCCTGACCTCTTACCTTGTACCCAACAGGGGCTCAGTCGGGGTTTGCTCAAGCTGGGAACAAATGAGTTCAGCTTTGACTGAAGTGACTGTGACCCCTCACTTGCCAGGTGTCTCGGGGAGAGGAGACGCACAACTGCATAAGTTAAAACTGTCCACTTACTCGAGAGTGGTCAGCAGCTTCCTGTGTCGCCGTGGCCATGTGGTTAATAGCGTGAAATCATCTTGGACATGTTATCGAGGGATCTGTGGCTCTCCTTATTCCACAGAGCCCAGGGGGTTAAGGAAGAGGGCAGCATGGAAGGTCACCTCCATCCAGTTCTACCCTAACCACGAGGCAGCCCAAAGCCTACACCAAATTGGAAAGCTGGCAAGGTTTGGCTTTGTCCATGTCCTACTCGTATGCCTCTTTGGTCTCCTTCTCACTCTTACCCAGTTTAAGGACTAAATATTTGTGCTTTATTTCCATCTCCCAGGTTGGCCGGAAGGAAATCTGATCAATCAGTAACCAGGGGTGCAAAACTCAAATGCTTGCCGGGGCCAAAGGAAACAAGACGTGCCGGCTGAGTCAGGACAGAGTGGCCACGCGCTCGTTAAAGGGGCAGCTGCTTCCTTGCTCAGGAGGGTGGCTGTTTGCAGGGACCTTGGGCCCAGGGCTGCCCGATCTTATGTTCCACATAGTCATGTCTTTCATGTGCCTGGTCGGTGTCAGGAACAGTTGTTTAAGACAGAGAAAGGGGCAGAGAGATTACTGGGTGCCTTCCCAGCGGGTTGCAAGCTGTAGTTTCTTAGACTCCAGTGACGGCCTGATTCTATGGGAGTCTGCAACACTGATGGATTTTGAGATGGGGAGATTATCCTGGATCCTCCAGGAGGAACCCTGGTAACCACAGTGTGGGGGAATTAGGCACAGGAGGCAATTCAAAGATGGCGCCTGCAGGGAAATTAGGCACACGTGGCAATTCAAAGATGGTGCCCAAAGGAAGTAATGTGGGCGGTACCCAAAGTTGTTTACCACCAAAGCTGATTGGCTGCACAGCATCAGGGGGGTGATAACTGATGATGAGTGTACAGACACATGGCTGCTCCTGTAGAAAGTCGCCCTGTAAAATGACCTTTTAAGTAATTGGTTGGTCTTTATGCCCTGCCCCAGTAATCCTGTGGTCTTGTGCTTTAAAAGGCTTTGCTACACGTGCTAGAAACCGAGTTCTTGCTTGCTTGACTTGACTCCTGCTGCATCTGTCTCCGGGATTGGGAGGCTGGGGAATGGGCGAGCCGGGCACTGACCTTTCTTCGGACCCGGTCCATCCTCATTCAGGTGGACTAAGACCCCGCACCACGGGAGCCCTTGCATTGGGAGAGGGAGGTGTGACGGTGCAAGCAGAGCACGTGGGATGGCGCAGTGAGAAACGCTCCACTGACCAGCTCTGGCCTTCAAGGTGGAAGAAGGGACCATGAGCCCAGGGATGAGGTGACCTCAGAGGTGGGAAAAGCAAAGAAACGAGTTCTCCCCCAGAGCCTCCAGCAGGAACATATCCTCACTGACGACCTGGACTTTAACCAGCTAGGCCCAGCTCAGTCTTTGACCTCCGGCTTGTAAAATAATCTAACTGAACTTGAAGAGAGGAAATTTGGGGACCAGCATTGTGGCTAGTGGGGTAAAGCTGCCACCTACCATGCCAGCATCCCATCTGGGTGCTGGTTAGAGTCCTGGCTGCTCTGCCTCTGATCTAGCTCCCTGTTGGTGGCCTGGGAAAAGAAGTGGAGGATGGCCCAAGTGTTTGGGCCTCTACCATCCATGTGGGAGACGTGGATGAAGCTCCTAGCTCCTGGTCTGAGCATGGCCCAGCCCTGGCTATTGTGGCCCTCTGAGGAGTAAACCAGAAGATGGAAGATCTCTCTCTGTGTGTCTCCCTCTCTCTCTGTAACCTTTTCAAATAAATAAATAAGTCTTTTAAAAAGATAATAAATTCATGTTGTTTTAAGTTACTGAATTTGTAATAATTTATTATAGTAGCAGTAGGAAACTAGTATCAGCTTGTTGTATTGTCCACAGGGGTACAAGGTAAATTGTAGAAAATTGATAGCAGGCCGGCGCCGTGGCTCAACAGGCTAATCCTCCGCCTTGCGGCGCCGGCACACCGGGTTCTAGTCCCGGTCGGGGCGCCGGATTCTGTCCCGGTTGCCCCTCTTCCAGGCCAGCCCTCTGCTGTGGCCCAGGAGTGCAGTGGAGGATGGCCCAGGTGCTTGGGCCCTGCACCCCATGGGGAGACCAGGAAAAGCACCTGGCTCCTGGCTCCTGCCATCGGACGAGCGCGGTGCGCCGGCCGCAGCGCGCCGGCCGCGGCGGCCATTGGAGGGTGAACCAACGGCAAAAGGAAGACCTTTCTCTCTGTCTCTCTCTCTCACTGTCCACTCTGCCTGTAAAAAAAAAAAAAAAAATTTGATAGCAATAAAATGCTTTATGTCCACAGTAATACAGATATTTTCTATTTGCAGACCTTTATTTTTAAAATTTTTAAAATTTATTTGAGGTCAGAGTTACAGCAAGAGAAGGAGACACACACACACACACACGCACACACACAGAGAAAAATCTTCCATCTTCTAGTTCACTCCCCAGATGACTGCAATGGCCAGGGCTGAGCCAGGCTGAAGCCAGGAGCTTCCTCCAGGTCTCCCATGTGGGTGCAGGGGCCCAAGTAATTGGGTCATCTTTCACTGCTTTCCCCATGCTCATTAGCAGGGAGTAGGATCAGAAGTGGAGCAGCTGGGACACGAACCAGAGCCCATATAAAATGCGAGCATTGCAGCAGCAGCTTTACCCATGATACCACAACACCAGAGCTCTATTTGTAGAACTTTAAGAATATCTTGTCCAGTGAAGAATATAAACCTCTGTAAGTCAAATTCTCATTTGAATTGGTTTGAATATGTTATTGTTTCCTCACTAATTAATGGGCTGAACAGTATCTGATGAATGTTAATTTTATATTTGCACAAGTTCATGTCATAAACTTTAAAAAAAATTCTACTTTGTTATTTAAATTTTTCCCTATCTGAAATAAAAATCCTCTATCTGTAGGTTCACTTCCCCAAATGCCCACAACTGCCAAGGGTGGGCCAAGCCGAAGCCAAGAGCCTGAAACTCCATCCGCGTCTCCCCTGTGGATAACAGGAACCCAAGTACTTGAGCTGTCATCTGCTGCCTCCCGGGGTGCCCATTCGCAGGACGCTGAAAAGAAGCAGAGCAAGCGGGCCCCAAACCTGGCACTCTGCTGAGGGATGCAGGCGTCCCAACTGACAACTTAGCCCGAAAACCATGCGACAATGCCATGTTCATAGTCTGCACCCTGGTACCTCTGATTCAAGTTCTAGTCACACTTCCATACTTTCTTAGATGTCAAGAAGCTTGTTCATGCGCACGCATACGCACACTCCACTTCAGCTCAGCGAGAACTCTACCATGCTCTGGGCTCTTGGAGTCTCTCCAGAAAGAGCCTAGGCCTGGTAGTCTCTACAGATGCCTCCTTAGCTTATTAGACAAGTGGGGAGGCAAGGGGCTCCCCAGGGAGTGTACTGACTGGAGCCGGGTGCAGGTGCAGGGCTGTGCCGCACCCTGCAGGGACGACTCTGCTTGTGGATGTCCAGGGACTTGGAGGCACATTGGTGCAGGCATGCAGATCCAGCCTCGGACAGCTCTGCCTCCTCGAGTGGGGAGGCATGCACTTCCTGGGGCAGGCTCAGGCCAGTCTGCTGGATCCATTGGCCATCATCTCCAGCTCCAGCCCCACTGCCAGCTCCTGGGCCTGGAATGGCCCTATCTCAGCCTGGCCCCAAGGCAGTAGTACTTCCAAATCAACTGTGACATCACTTATGGATAGGCATGTGCTTGTAAGACCTGTGGTTGGAGGCCGGCACCGCGGCTCACTGCGGCACACCAGGTTCTAGTCCCGGTCAGGGTGCCGGATTCTGTCCCGGTTGCCCCTCTTCCAGGCCAGCTCTCTGCTGTGGCCCGGGAGTGAAGTGGAGGATGGCCCAAGTGCTTGGGCCCTGCACCCCATGGGAGACCAGGAGAAGCACCACCTGGCTCCTGGCTTCGGATCAGCGGGTGTGCTGGCCACAGTGGCCATTGGGGGGGTGTGAACCAACGGCAAAGGAAGACCTTTCTCTCTATCTCACTCTCTCACAGTCCACTCTGCCTGTCCAAAATAATAATAATAATAATAATAATAATAATAAAAGATCTGTGGTTGGGACCCCAGTGGGAAAGGGTTTACCAAGAATGTGGCCATGATGAGTTATGCATTTGGTCTTGGAAAAATGTCAAATGATGCAATTTTTTATAGCTAAGACCTTAGCAAGTATTTCTTAAATGGCTTTAGATTTTAAATTACTATTACTATTATTATTATTAAAGCAGAGAGACAGCTAGGGAGAGCTCCCACTTCTGGTTCACTCCCCAAATGCCCACTATGTCCAGGTCTAGGCCAGGCCAAAGCCAAGAGTCAGGAATTGAACCCTGTGTGGATGGCAAGCGAGCCATCACTGCCGCCTCTCAGGGTCTACACTAGCAGGAAGCTGGAATGAGAAGCAGAGCTGGGACTCAAACCCAGGTACTCCAAGGCAGGACGTAAGTGTCTTAATCACTACATCAAATGCCTGCCCTTAAGGAGTGTTTTTTAACCAGTGTGAAGAACCCTTATGAGGGGAGACAAGAAATGAGGCCTGGGCAAATACCAGGGGTTTCTTAAAAAGCTAGATGTTCCCCCAGAGATTAGCGGGCAGAACATTCTCTGGGAAGGAAAAAAAACAACCCCCGAGCAGAGCTACCCCTCCCCTTCAGAAAGTCCCTAGGCGCGCACTTATGATGTCACTGCGACCGGCCAACCCTGTAACACCTCAGCATTCTCCATCAGCATTCTCCCTCAGCATTCTTCATCAGCATTCTCCCATATGCTAATTGTCCCTCCGAACTGGCCAATCCTGAAACACCTCTGCATTCTCCGCCTGCATTTTACGCATGCGCATTAGCAATATGCTAATTCATTGCCTATATAACCAGCTCGGGGCTCCTCACCACCATTTGCGCAAACATTCAATAAAATCCTCGTGCTTTTGCATCAACTCATCTGGAGTCTGGATCTTTGGGCGTCCTCCCGAACGAGTGGGCATCTCAGCAATTGGGAGGTCCAACAAGGATAATAGGTACACTTTTTTTTTTAAAAAGATTTATTTTATTTATTTGAAAGACAGAGTTACAGAGAGAGGTAAAGACAGAGAGAGAGGCCCTTCATCTGCTGGCCCACCCCCCAGATGGCAGCAATGACTGGAGCCATGCCGAACGAAGCCAGGAGCCAGGAGCCTCCTCCGGCTCCCCCACATGGGCGCAGGGGCCAAGGACTTGGGCCATCTTCCACTGCCATCCCAGGCCACAGCAGAGAGCTGACAGGAAGAGGAGCAGCCGGGACCTGAACCGGTGCCCACATGGGAATCCAGTGCCCCAGGCCAGGGCGTTAACCCACCTCAACACAGCGCTGGCCCAATACATATGCATTCTTGTAACCACATATGAAATGATGTAAGCAAACAACTTTCACTACTTAAATGTAAAGCCAGGGAGCTGATGCTCCAGGGCCTGATGGCTTCCTGCTCGCCCATGTCCAGAGGAAACATGTCCTCCTTCCTTATCTCTCTCTCTTTTTAAGATTTTTTAAAATTTATTTGAGATGTAGGATGACAAAGAGAGGGAGAGATAGGTCTTCCATTTGCTGGTTCACTCCCCCTATGTCCATAACGGCCAGAGCTGGGCCGATCTGAAGCCTGGAGCTTCTTCCAGGTCTCCCATGTGGATGCAGGGGTCCAAGGAGTTGGGCCATCTTCCACTGGTTTCCCAGGCCATAGCAGAGAGCTGGATAGGAAGTGGAGCAGACGTGGGACAAGAACTGGTGTCCGTATGAGATGCCAGTGCCTCAGGTGTTGGCTTAACCTACTGACCACAGTGCCGGCCCCTCTTATCTCAACTTCTTTTGCTGAGCAGGAGGACTTGGGCAGGCCCCATCTCGTCTCACCAGCTGTGGATCTCAAGGACTGTGGTGACGAAACAAGCCTTGGCGCCTGACAGCAGAGGCCTGTGGCTCTGAGTGATTTCGCCATACCAGTGTCACCTTCCAGGCAGTCCTCTTTAAAAGTCCTTTAGCAGCCTCATCCAGCAGCGCCACAGTTCTTGAGCCCAGGACATGGGCCACCCTTTCATCTGTTGGCAGATTTAAATGTTTTCTTTCCTTCACCCAAAACCCTGTCATTATTTTGGCTTAGCACAGGGGACAGGGACCGGGCTTTCAGTAATATTTTGACATTATTTTTCTGATAATTTATACTTATATCTTCCGTGCTATCTACTCCTGAATGTATTTCTCAACAAAGAATGGGAAGATCAAGGGGCCGGCATTGTGGTGCAGTGAGTTAAGTCACTGCCTGCTAATGTGCCTGGGAAAGCAGCAGATGATGATGGTCCAAGTGCTTGGGCCCCTGCCACCCAAGTGGGAGACCCGGATGTTGGGCCGGCACTGTGGCATAGTGGGTAAAGCCACCGCCTGCAGTGCTGGCATCCCAAATGGGCACCGGTTCTAGTCCCAGCTGCTCCTCTTCCGATCCAGCTCTCTGCTGTGGCCTGGGAAACCAGTGGAAGATGGCCCAAGTGCTTGGACCCCTGCACCCACATGGGAGACCTGGAAGAAGCTCCTGGCTTCAGATCAGTGCTTGGGCCCTTGCACCACATGGGAGACCAGGAAGAAGCACCTGGCTCCTGGCTTTGGATCAGCACAGCTCCGGCTGTTGTGGCTATTTGGGGAGTGAACCAATGGAAGGAAGACCTTTCTTTCTTTCTCCCTCTCACTGTCTTTAACTCTACCTCTCAAATAAATAAATAAAATCTCAAAAAGAAGAAGAAGAAGAAGAAGAAAGATCTCTCTGTAACTCTGCATTTCTGATAAATAAATCTTAAAAAAAAAAAAAAAAAGAGCACTATTGTGGGGTAACTGGTCAACCTTGGGAATCACTGCCAACCTGGGGCAGGGCAGGAAGATGCATGGGCTGGGGGGTTGGTGGTGGACTGTGAGGATGAAGGCTCTCTCCACATGGCTTGGCACAGGTGGAGTGAGGTGTAGTAAGAGCTGTTGCCATGAGACGCAGGGGCCAGCCTCACAGCTGGAGACACTAAGGCTCAGAGGTGCTGGATGACTTGTTCATGGTCTTGCACATAGTGAATGACTGGGTACTGAGTCGAAGTCTTTCCCGCTGTAGAGCCCAGCTTTTTGGCCATGTTCCATATCTTAGGCAGGAACCTTGATGCAGTATGTGTAGTGTAGTTGTATGAGTTGGGATAGTGCTGCTCCAAGGAGCTAGGGGTGTCACCGTGATGGGAGGAAGTGACCGCCTTTCAGGAGGCTTGGGGCCAGGACTGCAACGAAGGAAGGCGTCCTGCTTTGAATGTGACAAATCCTGCAAAATACATCATTGTCCTAAATCCTGCCAACCTTTGAATGTGTCCTCATGTTGCTCCTGTAGATCCGAGACTGACCATAATTATCTGAGTCCAACTCCCTTTCATATACAAAGGGTTGCAAAACGTGCATGGAAAATGGAAATAAGATACGTTTTAATGTTATGATGCAAAAAAATTAAGTCCATGTATAGATTTTTTTCAAAATAACTATTTTTCATGAACTTTTCAAAGATTCTTTGTATAGGCACAAAATATTTTTATATAGCTTAAAAACACAGTTAATTTCCTTAGAATACAATCACCATCTAAGTGTGAAGACAATCGTCCATTGTTATGTTCAGGATTTCACCCAGACTTGTTCACCAATTTGGAGAGTCACGACAGGGACAACAATGTGTGGCAGTAGTCGTCAATACAACTTGTGGCATTTGTCTGTGTTTGTCATTGTTGTAGTCTTTTTTTTTTGAGATTTATTTTATTTATTTGAAAGAGTTACAGACAGAGGTAGAGACACAGAGAGAGAGAGGTCTTCCATCCGCTGGTTCACTCCCCAGATGGCCGCAACAGCTGGAGCTGCCCTGATCTGATGCCAGGAGCCAGGAGCTTCCTCCGGGTCTCCCACATGGGTGCAGGGGCCCAAGGACTTGGGCCATCTTCTGCTGCTTTTCCAGGCCATAGCAGAGAGCTGGATCGGAACAGAAGCAGCCAAGACTAGAACCAGTGCCCATATGGGATGTCGGTGCTTCAGGCCAGGGCTTTAACCCGCTGCACTACAGCACTAGCCCCTGTTGTAATCTTTTTTAAAAGATAATTTCTTTATATGAAAGGTAGGCCACATCGCTGGCCCCACTGGACTTACAGTGAGTCTACATTTGGGGGCAAATATCTGATATTTCTTTATATGTTCGAGTGCAGTCGTATCCAGCACCTATTATTTTATTTATATCTGTGGCCAGCCCTCTGGATCTGCAGGTCCCACGTCGCTGAAGCATGTGCCGACTTCCAAGGCATTATTCCCCAAACGCTTCACTTTTACACTGCGTTCACACGGCGTGGGAGGTGGTGTTCGCCATTTAGAGAGGCTGACAGGCTAGGGGAGGACTGCATATGCAAATATTCCTCCATCTTTCATGGAGGACTGCAGCATCCACAGATCTGTGAGTCTAAGAGGGTCCCAGAGCCGGTTCCCCTCAGATCCCTTGGGAGGACTGCGCACTGCTACTGATTATTATTTTATTTGTCACTGTAGCAATTGTTCCTTGTCAGTTACCACCCTTCAGTTTCTCCTTTATACCACAGAGGCAATATATTGTCTTTTAGAGAAGTGATACAGAATATTTGTTGTAAGGGGGTGGAGCGATTAGACAGGCTGAGAACCCCATACTGGAATGAGTGAGCCCTTGGCCAGAAACTGTAAACCCTGATGGAGAATTTTGGCTCTGCCCCGACTCTGCACTTGTCACGAGCTCCCTTGGATTGCCCCCTCCACCCTAAAACAGGCATAACTTGCACCTTGAACATTTCAGCACCTGTTAGCCTGATACGGGATAGGCAGGCAGCTAGGTAGAGCCCGCGCCACTTAATTCCACCTCCCACTTGTCAATCAGAACATGCGCTTCCCCAGGATGCCTCTGTCTCATCCAGGCCCTAAGAGGGGAAACACTCCTTGCTGTTGCACTCCACGTGGGATTTTACAGAGGTACCTTAAAGCTCCCAGGTGACTTAGGTGTGGTGAGACACGCACCCCCCAGTTCACAAAAAGAGGTACCAGGAGGTGCTTTCTCTCTCTTCCTCCGAGACCATGGCTGGAGGAGAGGCCAGGGAGCTCTCTTGGTTTCTCCTGGTCCACCCTCTTCTGCTTCTAGGCCCACTGCCCACTCTTGACAGGTGTCTGTGTGTGGGGCAGCCCTTGCTCACATGTGTGTGTGTGGGTGTGTGTGTTTGCTTTCACACCTTTTAAGTAAGATTCACTTTATGTGTGTCAGCACTAAGAGTTCCTATCTTTGTGCATGACAAAGACCTGGGATGAAAATTAAACACCGCTCCCCCACATCAAGCCCAGGGAGACCACGGAAATACCACTACTCAGTGCAATCTACAAATAGAACTTGCTAGTGGGGATTAAACTGAGTGCTTCACAATGCACTGATCATCTGCCGGTGTGTAAATTTGGGCTTTAAATGGTTTGTCTAAAAGCACTCGACCAAAGAGGATAGCCGAGCTTAGGCTGATAAGCTCATGAGAAGGAGCTCCTGTCCCCTGGGAAATGTAAATTAAAGCTACAAGGTACAAGGTAATACGGCTAACACAAGAAGTAACATGCTGGATGTTGTCCAGAACACGAAACACCGGACACTCCCATAAATTGCTGATGGAATGAAAATTAGTGCAATACTTTAGAAAGCTGGTAGATTTCACTCAGCAATTCTATGACCCCACAATTCCACTCCAAGTTGTAAAGCCCCCCAAAACAGGTACAGGCAAGCACTGTGTCAGGGTGGGTTAGGCTGCCACTTGCTATTCTGGCATCGAATGTCAGAGTGCTTGTCTCGGTCCTGGCTGCTCTGCTTCCGATCCAGCTCCCTGCTAACACACCTTGGGAAAATAACCCAAGCACTTGGGCTGTGGCCGCCCACTGGATGTCACCCCTGGCTTCAGCCTGGCCTAGCCTCAGCTGTTGTGGTCATTTGGGGAGTGAACCATCAGGCAGAGGTCTATCTCTATCTCTTCCCCTCTATCACTCTGCCTTTCTTTCTTTTTTTTTTTTTAAGGGTACATATATTTTCCAAGAATGTTCAAAAAGAATGTTCAAGAATGTACAAGAATGTTCAAAAAAGCACTCTAATAATATTCCCAAACTGAAAATACTCCCGAGTCTACCAACAGTAAAGTGGATAAACTGTGGTGTATTTCTACAACAGTATACTGCTGCAATAAGAAAAAAAATAAGATGTAGGCCGGCGCCGTGGCTCAACAGGCTAATCCTCCGCCTTGCGGCGCCAGCACACCGGGTTCTAGTCCCGGTCGGGGCGCCGGATTCTGTCCCGGTTGCCCCTCTTCCAGGCCAGCCCTCTGCTGTGGCCCGGGAGTGCAGTGGAGGATGGCCCAGGTGCTTGGGCCCTGCACCCCATGGGGAGACCAGGAAAAGCACCTGGCTCCTGGCTCCTGCCATCGGACGAGCGCGGTGCGCCGGCCGCAGCGCGCCGTCCGCGGCGGCCATTGGAGGGTGAACCAACGGCAAAGGAAGACCTTTCTCTCTGTCTCTCTCTCACTGTCCACTCTGCCTGTCAAAAAAAAAAAAAAATAAGATGTAATAATTTATATTAATTTCACAATGTTAAGCAAAAGTCATATATGTGAGTACATACTATCTGATTTCTTCTATGTGAAATTTAAAAGCAGACAAAAGTAATCTATGCTATTGGCTTAGTCCTTTTCCTGTTGCTATAACAAACCTCTGAGACTGGGACCAGCATTGTGACACCAGCTTTCCACCTGGGCAGCCCATGTCTGAGTCCTAGTTCAATCCCTGGATGCTCTATTTCCAGCCTGGCTCCCTGCGAATGCACCTGGAAAAGTAACAGAAGATGGCCCAGGTACCACATGGGAGGCCCAGATGGAATTCCTGGCTCCTGGCTTTGGTTGTCCAAGAGCATGGAACCTGTGGGTCTGCTGGGCACCTGGTAAAGTCATCTTGCTGTGTCGGTAGCATGGTGGAGGGCAGCACAAGATGACACAGGAATGCCACTATTGCCATCACGGGACCCCATTCCCACGACCCATCTCCCCATGACCTCCTAAAGGCCCACCTCCAAACGCTGTTAGCAAGTGAACTTGGGGATTAAGTTTCCAACACGTGAACTTTTGGGGAACACTTGCAAACCATAGCAGGCATCAGAAATCAGAACAGCAGTTAGATGGTGGGTGCTGAGCCTCGGGGGCAGGTGGTAGGGGTGCAGATGGGGGTGGGGAACATGACAGGCACATGAAGATGCTGATCCCATATATTCCTAGATCTGGATGCTGGTGGTATGAGTGGCTCACTTTATGAGAATTATTTAAACTGAACATTTATGATTTGTGTGCTTTCCTATTTTTTAAGATTTATTTTTTTTAAGATTTATTTTATTTGTTTGAAAGGTAGAGTTCCAGAAAGAGACAGGGAGAGACACAGACAGAGCTGTCTTCCATCTGCTGGTTCACTCCCCAAATGGCCACAACAGTCAGGACTGAGCCAGGCTGAAGCCAGGAGTCAGAAGCTTCTTCCGGGTCTCCCACATCAGCACAGGAGCCCAAGCACTTGGGCCATCTTCTACTGCTTTCCCAGGCCATTAGAAGGGAGCTGGATCGGAAGTGGAGCAGCTGGGACTTGAGCTGGTGCTCATATGGGATGCTGGCACTGGAAGCGGTGGCTTAACCCACTATGCCACAGCAGCGGGCCCTATCACTTTCCTATTTTAATTATAACTCAACTTCTTTAAAGTTGGTGAAACTAGAAAATAATTGTGCTGCTCGGTTCTCGCACTTTGTCTTCTCCTCTTCTGTGGCCACATGCAGGTGCATGTAAAGCTCCGTTTGTGACCAAAGAGCAGAACAATGCTAAAGGCCCTTCCAGGTCAAGGCTGTGATGTCAGCTCCAAGGTAACTGGGCCTGGAGCCTGAGACCAAGGCTGTGGTCAGACCTCCTAGAGAGGTGTCTGCGGGTGCTGTTGGTTCTCAGAGTTTTCCTTCTGCTGCTGCGTGACAAGGAGTGAGGTGGATCTGAGATGAGGCTTGTGCAAACACCTCCTGAACTGTAAGTTTCCCTCCCTCCTTTCCTTTCATCCTTTGAGAGTGTTTAGGGGAAGGGAGGGTGGGGGGAGGGGGAAGGCAGGAGAGAGGGAGAGGGAGAGAATCTTCCATCAGAGAGGGGGAGGGGGAGGGAGGGAGAGAGAAAATAAATCTTCAGTCTACTGGTTCACTCCCCAGGTGGCCACAACCGCCTGGGTTGCACCGCCTGCTTTCCCAGGCACATCAGCAGGGAGCTGGATCAGAAGTGGAACAGTCTGAACTTGAACCAGTGCCCACAGGGGATGCCAGCACCACACGGTGGCCATGGCTTTACCCACCACACCACAGTGCTGGCTCCTTTTCTTTCTTCTTTCTTTCATTTTTAACTGAGGGCAAGAGGGCCTGCAACACCAGCCAGTATCCCGTTTGGCTGGTTCAAGTCCCGGCTGATCCAGTTCTGCTCCAGCTCCCTGCTAATGCAGAGGAACATGGCCCAAGTCCCACCCACGTGGGAGACCCTGATGGAGCCTGGGCACCTGGCTTGCTGCCATCTGGGGAGTAAACCAGTGCAAGGAAGATCTCCCTATGTGAGTGTCTCCCTCTCTCTGCAACTCTGCCTTTCAAATAAAGAAATCTTTTTTTAATGCTGTAAATAAAGAGAGCTGTAAATAAGGATAGCTGTGAGATCTGGCTTAGGGAGGCAGATGAGAACGGTAAACGTGCAAACAAAAAAACAAAACAAAAACAAAAAACAACCAGCAATGCAGTGTTCTCCAATGACGCTACTTTCCTCCTGCAGCCCGTGGGGTCTGTTCTTGCCGCCGCTCTCCGCCGCTAGAGGGCGACCCTGCGCGGAGCTGAGCGCCGGAGGCTTCCGGTCCGGCTGGACCGCACTTGAGCTGTGGGCAGGTGAGCAGGGAGGCGGTTCGCACGTGCCACTGTCCCTGTCGCGTGCTGTGAGGCGTGGGGATGGGAAAAGTAGGCCGCTTGTCCCTGTGACCCTGGGCCGCAAGGTGTGCATCTCCTCTGCGAAGTCGGGGCCTGGGGGCCGGCGCCAGACCCCCGGCTGTCTGCATGAGGCCGGGGCCTTCCAAACGCGGGCTGTGCACAGCAGCGTTTCCCCTGCTGGTGAGCAATGTCCACTTTCCCTGCATCCAAGCCCCGGGGCCGCATCTTCACACACCTCACAGCCACAGCGACCTAGGGGCCCCTGACTCCTGGGCTTCCCAAATTCTGCTCGTGTCACCAGCACCAAGGCCAGCATGGGGTTCCCGGCCCACCCTGGACTTCTTGGGCGAGAATCCCTGGGTGGGGCGTAGAAACTTGTATTTTTAAGCAGGCTCGTGGTGTGTACTAACTTCTAGAAGCTCCTGTTTAGTTCAGCCTCCTGGGTTTGCACAGGAAGAAACAAAGGTCAGAGGTCAAGGAACTTGCTTAAGGTTGTCTAGCCAGGACTTGAAGACGCTCAGCCCTGACCTCACACCGCACGTCTTTTACTTCTTGTTCTGAGTGCCCGAGAGCTCTGACCAGGTGCTGTGGAGTTTCTGCAGATAGTTGATTGCAAGGATATCACTTAAGATGTGTTTGTTTATATGAAAGGCAGAGTGAGAGGGAAGAGGGAAAGAGAGAGAGAGAGGCAGATCTTCCATCGTCGCTCGCCAAATGACCCTCTAGCTTGGACAGACCAGGCCAGGCCAGGCCAGGCCAGGCCAGACCGAAACCAGGTGCTGGGAATTCCATCTGGGTCTCCTGTGTAGGTGACAGGGGCCCAAGTGCTGGGGCCATCTTCTGCCTCCGGAGGCACGTTGGCAGGGAGCAGGATCAGAAGTGGATTAGCCAGGACTCAGGGCTCGAACCCATGCTCTGATATGGGATGTTGGCATCGCAAGCGGTGGCTTAACCCGCTGTGCCACAACACCGCCCTCAGTGAACTGTTTAAAACAAACACACAAAAAACTGGTAGCATTTACAACTTCGGCTGTGTGTTAGCTTTAAGAAAAACAAACTGTCTGTAACTGATGCCTGTCATTTCCACCCTCTACCGTAGAGATCACGGCAGAGTTCCACCGTTAGTGCTTACTTAAATGCTGGGAGCTCCCGGAGGGCCACTTTGATCCCGTTTATATATTGGGATTCTGTGTAACACTTCATCTGACAAAACAATTCTGAGAAAGCGTCATGGCAAAGCCCGACTGGAGGCTGCCGGCCTGGGGAAGTGCCCCGGGGGACCTGCTGGAAACAGCATCCTCTGGGATCGGCTTTGGGCCAGGGTGTGTGTGTCTGGGAGGGGGAGGGCATCTGGCTTTCGCAGTGGTTGTGTGGGTTGGCTTCCTGGACAGGTTGCTGTAGAGATGGTGGCTTTGTCATATATGGTCTGGCCGGCGTCTGTCTCTATTTTCAGTCTCTCCGTGTTCTACGCGCATTTCCCTTAAGCCTCATCACACCCCAAGATTGGTAGTACTGGCTCAGCATTATGGATGAGAACCGGAGTTGTGCAGAGGTAGGGGAACTTGTCCAAGGTCAAAACAAAGGAAAAAGCTAGAGGGTGAGCCGTGGGCAGATGCTCCCGGGGCTGGGTGCTGCATTTCCGCCTCTGCTTTTCACAGAAGTTGACTTTAGAATTGTCCTTAAATTCACATGAGAATGCAGAAGTCCTAGAATAGCTCACACAACTTGGAAAGAGAATAACAAAGTTGCAGGGCCAGTGCTACCTGATTTGAAGACTTCTCAGAAAACAGTAGTCATGGAGATAATCTGCTGTTGACATCAAGATAGATCGAAGGAACCGAATAGAAAATTCACACGCACACCTGGTTTTGGAAAAAGACCCAGTGGCATTTAGAAAACACACAAGGGGCCAGCGCTGTGGTGCAGCAGATAAAGCTGCCATCTGCAGTGCTGCCATCCCATATGGGTGCCAGTTCGAGACCTGGCTGCTCCACTTCCAATCCAGTTCTCTGTTATGGCCTGGGGAGGCAGTGGAAGATGGCCCAGGTCCTTGGGCCTCTAAGGAAGCTCCTGGCTCCTGGATTCAGATCAGTGCAGCTCCGCCCATTGCAGCCATTTGGGAAGTGAACCAGCGGATAGAGGACCTCTCTTTCTCTCTGTTTCTTTCTACCTCTGTAACTCTGACTTTCAAATAAATAAATAAATCTTGAAAAAAATAAAACAAAATAATTTATAATAAGTAGTTTCAAAAACGGAGGCTGGAACAGTTGAATAGCCATATTTTAAAAAAATGAATTTCACCCCTCATGCCATATAAAAAAATTAAGTCAAAATAAAAAATAGATCTACATGCAAAATCTAACACTATAAAACTTCTAGAAGAAAACTTAGGAGAAAAATCTTTGTAACACTGGATTAGACAATATTTCTTAGATATAATATCAATAGCACGATCAATACAAAAATTTTGATAACTTGAACTTGATCAAAATTAAAAATTTAGAGTGGGCATTGTGGTGTATCAAGTTAAGCCTCTGCTTAGGACACATATATCCCATATCAGAGTGCTGGTTTATGTTCTGGCTGCTGCACTTCTGATCCAGCTTCCTGCTAAGGTACCTGGAGTGGGGGGGGGGGGGGGCAGATGATGGCCCAAGGACTTGGGTTCTTGCCACTTACCCACATGGGAGACCTGGATGGAGTTCTTGGCTTCTGGCTTCAAACTGGCCCAGCGCTGGCTGTTGAGGGCATTTAGGGAAGAAACCAGAGATGGACGAGATCTCTCTCTCTCTGCCACTCAGCTTTCAAATACATAAAGAAATAAATCTTTTTTTCTTTTACATTAAAAACTTCTGTTCCTGGGAAGACACTTTGAGAAGGAAAACAAGCCATCGACTGGGAGAAAATATTTGCAGGGCGCATATCTGATAAAGGATATGTCCAGATACAGAAAAAGCTTTGAAAATCAAATAGGAACGGTCTAATTCTTTTAAAAAGCAGATAGAGTGAGCACTTGGCATAGCAGTTCTGAATCCAGCTAAGATGCCCACATCCCACACCAGAGTGCTTGGGTTCCGTGCTCCCTGCTAACCCTGGGAGGCAGCAGGTGATGGCCTGAGTTGTCGGGTTCCTGACACTCACGTGGGAGACCCAGATGGAGTTCCTAGATCCTGGCTTTGGCCCAGCCGAGCCCCAGGCAGTGTAGGCACTTGGAAAGTGAACCGGTGAGTGGGAGCTCTGGCTGGCTGTCTCTGTGTCTCAAAATAAATATAAATTTATATATTTTTTGAAAAACAACCACCTACATTTTTTGCTGTTGTTGGTTTTGTTTTGTTTTTTAGATTTATTTTATTTATTTAAAAGGCAGAGTTAGAGGGGCCGGCACCATGGCTCACTTGGTTAATCATCCGCCTGTGGCACCGGCATCCCATATGGGTGCCGGGTTCTAGTCCTGGTTGCTCCTCTTCCAGTCCAGCTCTCTGCTGTGGCCTGGGAAGGCAGTGGAGGATGGCCCAAGTGCTTGGGCCCTGCACCCGCATGGGAGACCAGGAGGAAGCACCTGGCTCCTGGTTTCAGATGGCACAGTGCACCAGCCGCAGCAGCCATTTGGGGAGTGAACCAATGGAAGGAAGACCTTCCTCTCTGTCTCTCGCTCTCACTGTCTATAACTCTACCTGTCAAATTAAAAAAAAAAGGCAGAGTTAGAGACATAGAGACAGAGAGAGAGTGAGGTCTTCTACCCGTTGGTTTACTTCCCAAATGACCACAATGGCCGGAGCTGCACCAATCAGAAGCCAGGAGCCAGGAGCTTCCTCCATGTCTCCCATGAGGATGCAGGGGCCCAAGCACTTGGACCATCCTTTACTGCTTTCCCAGGCACATTTGCAGGGAGCTAGATCAGAAGTGGAGTAGCCAGGACCTGAACCAACTCCCATATGGGATGCCAGTGCTGCAGGCTATGGCTTTAACTTGCTGTGCCACAGCACTGGCCCCCCTAAAAATATATATATATATATTTAAAAATTTCTAGGTAGGCAAAATATCTGAATAGTTCACCCAAAAAAGATATATGGGTAGAAAAAAAGCTCATGAAGGCATGCAGAACATAATTACACATTAAGGAAATACATATTAATTCACAATGAGATACTACTGCTGCATACTTGCTTACGTATCTAATTAGGAAGACTTGGAGCTAGAGCTGGTTAAGCCACCTCTGACGCCACATTCCATCCCAGCATCCCTGCTGCTCCACTTCTGGTCCAGCTCCCTGTTCACAAGCCTGGGAAGGCAGCAGAACATGGCTCAAGTGGTTAGGTCCCTGACACCCATGTAGGGGATCCAGATAAAGTTCCTGGCCCCTAGCTTTGGCTTGGCCCAGCCCTAGCCAATGTGGCCATTTGGGGAGTGAACCACTGAATGGAAGACCTCTCTCTGTGTGTAACTTTGCCTTTCAAATAAAGAGTAACTCTGTAGAAAATAAAATAAGAAAGAAACCAATGATGCCAAGTGTTGACGAGTGTGGAGAAACACGAAACTTGCACACTGTTGGAAGAAAGGGAAAATGGTGAATCTACTTTGGGAAACAGTTGGTAGTTTCTTTTTTAAATTTTTAAATTTATTTATTTTTCATTTTTATTTTGAAAGGCAGAGGGACAAAGAGAGACCTGTTGCAGGTATTTGAGGAGTGAACCAGTGGATGGGTATTTTCTTTTTGTCTTTCTGCCTTTCAGTAAATTTTCAAAATCAAAAAACCACTTAATTGTACATTTCACATGACTAAATTATAGGTATTTGAATTCTATCTCAATAAAGTTGTAACCCAAAACAGGTTGTTCATTTTATGGACTAGCGTTGCATGAATACCCTACAGTTTGTCTCTCCATTCTCTTGTTGATGAACACATTTGCAGATTTGGGGATTAAAAACTAAAGTTTGGGCAGGCATTTGACTTAGGGATTAAGGCAGCAGTTAAGACACCACCTCCCTTACAAGAATGCCTGGGACTGAAACTCACCTCTGGCTCCCGATTTCAGTGTCCTGCTAATGCAGACCCCAGAAGGCAGAAATAATAGCCCAAGTGGTTGGTTTTGTACCACACATATGAAAAAATTGGACTGAGTTCCTGGCTCCCAGTTTTGGCTGGCCCAGAGAAAGTCTGAGCTGGGCCTCTCTCTTTATCTCCCTCTCTCCCTTTTACTCCCTCTCTCCCTCTCTCTTTCCCTCCCTCCCTCTCTCCCTCTCTCCCTCTGCTTCCTGTAGTTTGCCTTTGACACCCATCACCCTCCCCAGAGGCCTGGCCTAGCCCCAGATGCTGCAGGCATTTGGGGTGTGAACCAGTAGGTGGAATCTACCCCTTTCTCTGTCACTCTGCCTCTCAAGTAGATGGAAATAAATATTCTAAAAAAGAAAACACATAGGATTATAAAGAAAGCCAATTATTTTGTAATATAGTTAGTTAAGTAAACGCGTGCATTTCTCTGCTAATTCATTAAATCTGTCTGGTGGCAGCCTAATAACCACCACTGTTTTCCTGTAGCTGTGAGCATGATGACACCTCGGGACACCTGCAGCGGTGCTGTGATGTGAAAACATCCAATGCACCGGGATTTTTAAAAACTACATTCACAACTGAAGCCTGAGATAAATTTAGAAGTGAGTGAAAGTTTTCCCATTGAAGTCCAGACCTCCATATTCTTCTTTGTTAAATATCTATTTATTTGAAAAGTAGAGTGACAAAGAGAAGGAGAAGGAGAGGCAGAGGGAGATATCTTCCAAGCACTGGTTCACTCTCCAAATGCCCACAACCATCTAGACTGGGCCAGGCCTTAAGCCAGGAGCCAGGGACTCCATCTGGCTCTCCCACATGGATGGCTGGGACTCAAGTACTTGGGCCATCACCCGCTGCTTGGCAGGCACGTTAGCAAGGTGCTGGATGAAAAGCAGAGTAACTAGGACTTGAATCAGGCACTCAAGTACGGGCTGTGGGCATCCCAAGTGGCGATTTAACCTGCTGTGCCCCGGGTCTCTATGCTCTCCCGGTGGACTCCAGGTTTAGCCTTCGAGTTGTAAATCATCGCTCTGCTATGCGCACCTCCACCTGGAAGGCCATCTCCTGACCGAAGGTGGTGGCCATCATATCTGCTTCTTGAATCAGCACTCGGATAAGGGCTGTAGGCGGGGCGTCTCCAGGGGAGGTTTGACCTGCTGTGCCACAGCGCCCACCCTGTCCATTCGTTACTGCTGAATTGTGGGAGTTCTTTATCGGATAAGTGCTTTGTAAACAGTGTCTCCCGGGTGTACTTTATCATTTCATTCTCTTAACAGTCTTTGGCAGAGAATAATGTTGAAGTTCAGTGAAATCTGCAAGAAACATTTTCAATCCAGTCTGGTGTGGAGGCAGAATCAGCGAGCAGTGTAACACCTGGGAAGACGCAGCGTGCTGGCTGGTAGGCTCCGAGAAGAAACCACTTTATGCCCCTTCTCCAGTTGCCTCCTTGTCTCCCTGTCACACTGTGTGTTTGTCCCCCCAGGTTCCTATGTTGAAACCTAAGCACCATCATCAAACTTTAAATACTTGTCAAACACGTCGATGGGAATTATACTACTATTGTTTCTGTGATTCTGTGACTGTTAAAATTTACTTTGGAAATTTTTTGCTGGGAAAGCAGCAAAGGATGGCCCAGGCGCTCAACTACCCATGCAGGAGACCCAGATGAAGCTCCTGGCTCCTGGATACAGCCTGGCCCAGCCCTGGCTATTGCAGGAATTTGGGGAGTGAACCAGTGGGTTCACTCTGTCATTTTAAGTGAATCTTTAAAAAATAATAAATAAATATATTTTTAAAAAAAGAAACCCGGGCACTAACATTGACCGCACTAAGAGGCAGAATCTTGGGGGTGAGTCCGTGAGGGCAAAGGCCTGGAGCGTGGTGGTGGTGGTGTGATAAAGAGGCCCCAGAGAGCAGCCCTGGCCCTGCCGCCTGGGTGAGGAGACAGTGAGAGGCCAGGAAGCAGCTGCTCACCAGCCACCAAATCAGTGCGTTTCTTGATCTCAGGCTTGCAGCCTCTAAAACTGTAAGAAATAAATTTTGGTAGTGTGGAAGCGACCCAGACAGTGGTATTTTATTTTAGCAATTTGAACAGACTAAGATACACCCAAATGTTCCTTCTTCTTTTTTTTTTTAACATTTATTTATTTATTTGAAAGGCAGAGTTACAGGGAGACAGAGCAATCTTCCTTTTGTTGGTTCACTCCCCAAATGGCCACAACAGCCAGGGCTGGGCCAGGCTGAAGCCAGGAGCTGGGAGCTTCATCCCAGTCTCCCACATGGGTGCAAGGGCCCAAGCACTCCGGGCATTCCCCACTGCTTTTCCATGTGTGTTAGCAGGGAGCTGGATCAGAAATGGAGCAGCCAGGACTGGAACTGGCGCCCATATAGGATGCTGGCATTTCACATGGCAGCTTAACCCACTGCCCCACAGTGCTGACCCCCACAAATATTCTTTATCACAATCTTAATAATCATATTAACATATTGCCTTCAAATATTTCAAAAGTTTGGCCCTTAGGAGGAATGTACCCAAAATGAGCCAATTCCCCTCAAACAAGGCTCCCATCCTGAACACTGCATGCAAAGGGAAGAGACGGGCGAGTTAAGCCGCTGCTTGGGACACGGCTTCCAGTATCAGAGTTAAAGTTCAAGTCTGGGCTCCTTTGCTTCTGATCCAGCTCCCTGCTGGTACACGTGGGAAGACAGCGGAGGATGGCCCAAGTCCTTGGCCTCTGCACCTGCGTGGGAGACCACGATGGAGTTCCAACTTGCTGGCTTCCGGCCTGGCCCAGTCTCAGCCATTGTGGTTATTTGGGGAGTGAACCAGGGGATGGAAGGGTCCCTCTTTCTCTCTCTCCCTTGCTCTCTGTTGCTCTGCCTCTTAAAATACATAAATCAATCTTTTTTCTTTCTTTCTTTTTTTAAAGATGAAGACAGGAAGTTTTCTTCCTGTGAGGAAGGGTTGAAAGAGGGAAGAGCAAACCAATGTGGGGAACACACGGCCGCCCCTGTGTCCGTCCCTGGGACTTCCATGGCTGACTCCCGAGGCTTTCGCCCGGGTCGCTCCGCGGGGGATGTTCCGTGTGCCGTGAGTCCCAAAGAGACGCGAGCAGTGCCGAAGGCAGCAGGGGAGTGGCGAGAGAGGGAGCTCTGGGAAAGGCAGACACCGACAGGGACGGTTTTGGATTCCCTGTGTCCCAGGCAAGGACTCTGGAAATACTCTCTGGAATCCTAAGACACAGAAAGGGGACCCTGCTGACTTCTGGCCTGCGCATGCGTGAAAGCTCGCACGCAGGCGGAACCTTAGCACACATGATTACAGAGCTCACTTTTTCCATTCAGCCTTCTGTCAGTGAATATGCGATATTTTATTACACATAATATACTGTCACCTGTAAGGTGTACTATTAAGAAAGAAACAATGCTGCCATTTGAACTGTGCCATTGATTGCAATAGCATTCTAATATTAGAGATGTTAAGATATATAAAAGGATCATTTTAGAATTGGTGGGGCATGATAAGATATGACATTTGTTGTCATGGCTGCATAGTATTCCACTCTGTAGATGTATCACAATTTAACCATCAATAGGAAAGATTTATTTATTTATTTGAAAGACTTACAGAGAGAGAGGAGAGACAGCGAGAGAGATCGTCCATGTGCTGGTACACTCCCCAAATGGCCTCAACAACCAGGACTGGGCCAGGCCAAACCCAAGAGCCAGGAACTTCCTCTGGGTCTCCAACTCGGGTGCAGGGGCCCAAGGACTTGGATCCTCTGCTGCTTTCTCAGGCCATAGCAGAGAGCTGGATCAGAAGTGGAGCAGCTGGGACTCAAACTGGCTCCGGTGCTGCAGGCAGTGGCTTAACCCATTGCCCCACAGTGCTTTCTAAAAGCAGCTCTGCTTCCATTTTCAATTTATGTAGGCAAGATATTGTCAGATAGTCTTGTACACACATCATTGCTCACTTGTCGGATTATCTAGTGGAATGAAGTCCTAGGAACGTACTTCATGGGTCAGAGGTTACAGACATTCAGAATGTTGGCATATATTGCTAGAACACCATTTAGAACTACAGCCTTTGCTGCGAGCTTGAGAACATAGATAAATCTTTTTCCAGGAACTGACATTGTGGTACAGTGGGTTGGGCCACTGCCTGCGATGCCGGCATCCTATATGGGCGCCAATTCAGGTCTCAGCTGCTTCGCTTCCAATCCAGCTCCCTGCTGATGCACCTGGGAAGGTAGCAGAAGATGGCCCAAGTCCTTGGGTCTCTGCACCCCTGTGGGAAACGTGAATGGAATTTCGGGCTCCTGGCCCAGACCCAGTCATTATAGCCATTTGGGAGGTGAACCAGTGGATGGAGATCTCTTTCTGTCTTTCCCTTTCTCACTGTAACTCCTTTTCAAAAATAGATAAATCTTTTTAAAAAATCTTTCTCCATACGTAAATCTCTTCCAATATGGTAGCTGAGACATGCAGTGTTACTGCTCTTTTGATTTGCATTTCGTTGACTACTGATGAGGCTAAACATCATCTTACATTTATCAGTCATTTGTGTTTCCTTAACAGTTCTTCAAGCCCCAGTCAGACCTCTTTCTAAAAATGAGAGAACGGAGGTGACTGTAATAGGCAAGTTATCAGTCCTTCAGTGGAAAGAAGCCGAGCTGGAGAAAACAGACAACATCAAATAGTACAAGTGTGCTTTCTCTTTATTTTTAAATTCAGAGACTGTGACGCCGTGAGCAGAATTGCCTGGAAGCAGCTCTGGAAGTTTATTCACGGTGACCTGGGCCTGCTCTTGGTGGAGGGAGCTGTTCAACTTCATCCTAATCCTGGGAACCATAGGCAGTGACCTGGAAAGGCCCAGGGCCCTGCGCAGGAACACACTGAGAGTCAGGGCGTCCCTCCCCGTCTCGGCTGCCCGTTATTGCTGGCCTGTGGACCGGGCTGATCCTCTGAGCATGGCAGTCACTGTGGGTAATTAAACAGGGGCCATGTGAGCATGTCTATAAATTAGCCAAGGAGGTGGGTTATGCTTAGCTGAACCCACATGCCAACTGCATCTTTGACCAAATAAAAAGGCTTTGTTTTACACTTTTTTAAAAAAATTATAAATTGCTTTTTACTGTAACAGAAAAAAATGCATGCCATAAAACCTACCATCTTTCCCCTTTCTTTCTTCTTCTTTTTTTAGATTACTTTTATAGAAAGAATTAAGGAGACAGTGGGAAAGAGAGAGAGAGAGAGAGAGATCTTCCATCACCTGGTTCACTCCCCAGATGGCCACAACAGCTGGAACTGGGCCAGACCAGAGCTAGGAGCCAGGAGCTTCATCTGGACCTCCCATGTGGGTGACAGGGATCCAAGCACTTGGGCTGTCTTCTACTGCTTTTCCCAGCCCATTAGCTGGGAGCTAGATCAGAAGTGGAGCAGTTGGGATTCGAACCAGTGCCCTTATGGGATGCCAACGCTGCAAGTGGTGGTTTAACCCACTACACCATGATACTGGCCCTCCTCTTCCCCATTTCTGAGCATCTGGACCGTGGTGTTCAGTAGATTCGCAGTGCGGTGCCGCCAGCCCCTAAGAGCTCTCCATTTCCACCCGCTTGCCTTGGCCCTCCACTGCCACCACTCTGCTTTCTGTGTTTGTGAATTGGAATCCTCTAGATACTTCATGGAAGTGCGATCATACGGTATTTGTCTTCTGGGGACTGGCTTATTTCATTTAGCACAGTGTCTTCCAGGTTCATGTCCGTGCTGTCACGTGATGGATGGTGTTTGTCTGCTAACTGATGCTTGGGCTGCCCCTACATCTGCACTGTCATGAAGTGTTGCTATGAATGTGGGTGTGTGAATACCTGTTTAAGATCCTGTTTTGGGGCCTGCACTGTCGCACAGCAGGTTAAGCCACCACCTGCAGTGCTGGCATCCCATATGGGTGGCTTCTCTACTTCCAATTCAGTTCCCTGCTACTGTGCCTGAGAAAGCACCAGAAGATGCTCCAAGCGCTTGGGCCCCTGAATCCATGTGGGAGACCTGCATGGAACTTCAGGCTCCTGGCTTTGGCCTGGTCCAGCCCCAGCTGTTGCGACCATTTGGGGAGGGAGCCAGTGGATGGAATACCTCTCTCTCTCTCTCTGTCTGTCCTTTCTCTATCTATAATTCTGCCTTTCAAATAAATAAAATAAATCTTTTTTTAAAATCCTCTTTTCAGGTCTTTTGGATATTTAAGAGTTCTTCAAAAAGTTCATGGAGATGTGTATTAGGGAAAAACTTGCATGATTTCAAATTGTTGTTATACCAAAATAAGCTTGTCTTTTAATTCTATTTTTCCATGGATGCTTTGAAATACTCCCTTATATTCAAAAGTGGAATTGCTTGATCATGTGGTTAAAAGCCACATGTTTTAGAAAAAAGGAAATCAGTATTAAAAGAAATGTGATTATCTTGAAGATAAAGTTTGTGTGATTTTTAAGATAAAACATAACCCTTCAAAATTATTTCACAGAATCATAAGCTGCATAGGACTACCCTTGAACATTTTTCTCTATTCTGCCTTTATAAACATTTTTTTGGTAGAAAGCTTAAAAAGCACTCTTTCAGGACAAGTAGAATAAAAAAAGGCTCATGGGGCTTTTTGGGAGGGCGTTTGGCATGGTGGTTAGGACGTGACTTGGAACACTTGCATCCTGTATCTGGGTGGCTGGTTCAAGTCCCAGCTCCTCTGCTTCCAATCCAGCTTCCTGCTAAGGTGCACCCTGGAAGGCAGCAGGTGATGGCTCAAGCTCCAGGCACCCATAGAAGAGACCCAGAAGGAGTTCCTGGCGCCTGGTTTTGGCCTGGCCCAGCCCTACCATTACTGCCATCCGGGAGAATGAAGCAGACCTCTGTGTCTTTCAAGCAAATAAATAAATATTGTAAAAAGAAAGTGAAAAAAGAGTGTACAGAATGGGAGAACATGTTTCCAAATCATATCCCTGATAAAGGATTTGTATCTAGAATATGTAAAATGCTAATAAAAATAATAAAAAGATAACTCAATTAAAACTGGGCAAAGGATCTAAATAGGAAAGAAGAACAAATTCATGCTACAAGGCAGATGAATCTTTTTAAAAAAAAAATAGTGTGGTTGATTATTTTTAAAAGTTATGTACTTATTTTATTTGGAAAGCAGAGAAAGAGCAAGAAATAGATATCTTCCATCTCCTGGTTCACCCCCCAGATGCCCACAACAGCTGGAGCTGGGCCAGGCTGAATCCAGAGTCAGAACTCCATCAGGTCTCCCATGGGGATGGCAGAGACCAAATCACTGAGCCATCACTGCTGCCCCCCAGGATGCTTAGCAGCAGGAAGCTGGAACTGGGAGCAGAGCCAGGGCTGGAACGCAGGCACTGTGATAAGGAATGAGAGTATCCTAAGCAGCATTTTAACCACTGTGTCGATGCCCACTCAAAGAATCCTATCAGAAAAGATAACTTACTATATGAGTCCGTTCATCTGTCATGTGTCCAACAGGGAGATCTGTGCGGAGAGCAAGTAGGTTCGTGACTGGATGGGGGGGGGGGGAGAGTGACAGCGAGAGGGCACAGCGTGGTGATGAAGATGTCCTAAACTTGCCCGTGGTTGTGTCTGCGAATATACTGAAACCACTGGACGGTGCACTTGCAGTGGGTAAATGGTACGGTATGGGGATTAGATCTCAGTTAAGTGGATCTCAGTTTGGGGTGGAAAGGAAGGATTTATAGAAAGATACAGACCCCTGTATCCCAGGGGCAAGGCTTGGACCTGCTGGGTTCCGAAGGCCCTGCAACTCTGGCCCAGTCAGAGCACGGGTGTTTAGAGCGATGCCCCTCACCTGAAGCATCTACACCACCTGAGCACTCCTTAGCAAAGCAGATCTGTGGGCCACACCCCAGGTCTACTGCACGAGGAACTTTGAGGGTAGGACACAGCCATGCGTGGGGGGGGGGGGTTGGTTGGATTGTTTTTTAAGATTTATTTATTTATTTCGAAGTCATAGTTAGAGAGTGAGAGAGTACTTCCATCTGCTTGTTCACTCCCCAAATGGCCACAAAGACCAGGGCTGGGCCAGGCCAAAGCCAGGAGGCAGGAAGTCCATCTGGGTCTCCTACATAGGTGGCAGGGGCCCAAATACTTGGGACATCTCCCTCTGATTCCCCAGGTGTATAAGCAGGGAGCTGGATTGAAGTAGAGCAGCTAGGACTCGAACTGGCACTCCCATATGGATGGTGGCAGCTTACCCACTATGCTACAACGCTGGCCCTGCATTTCTTATTTAAGGATTTACTTATTTATTTGTAAGGCAGAGAAGCAGACAGACAGGCATGGATCTTCCATCTGCTCGTTCATGCCCCCAATTGCTGCCATGGCTGGAGCTGCTTCAGGCTAAAGCCAGGAGCCAAAACTCCATCTGGGTCTTCCACAAGGGTGGCAAAGGCCCAAGTATCTGGGCCATCCTCTGCTGCTTTCCCAGGTGCGTAAGCAGGGAGCTGGATTAGAAGTGGAGCAGCTGGGACTTGAACCAGCACTATAATATATGATGCCAGAATTGCAGGTGGCAGCTTAGCTCACTGCACCACAGTGCTGGCCCCAGCAACGTGTGTTTTGGCTGGCCTATAGGTGAAGGCAGTGCACCCTCAAGTCTGAGGGTCACTGGCCTGGAGCCCTGTGCAGAAGCCAGGATGGTTTGCCCCTCCTCCCTACTCTTCCTCCATGGACACAGCAGGCATTCTGCATGGCTGCTGCTTCTCCCCTAGACCCTCACTCTCATCTTCATGGTAGCAAGTGGCTAACAACAGTTCCTAACTTTTAAAATGTATTTTAAAAATATTTATTTATTTATTTATTTATTTATTTATTTATTTAAAAGACAGAGTTACAGAGAGAGAGAGGGAGACACAGAGAGAGATTTTCTATCCACTGGTTCACTCCTCAGATGGCCATAACAGCCAGCGTTGGGCCAGGCCAAAGCCAGGAGCTTCTTCTAGGTCTCCTACATGGGTGCAGGGGCCCAAGCACTTGAGCCATCTTCCACTGCTGTCCCAGGTCACAGCAGAGAGCTGGATCAGAAATGGAGCAGGGAATTAGAGCAGCCAGGACTTGAAGCGGCACCCATACGGGATGTCAACATTGCAGGTGGCAGTCTAACCCACTACACCACAACACCAACACCTTCTTTAACTTTTTTTTTCCTTTCTGTATTTGGCACTGCATGTCCCATGTCTGAAAAATGTGGGGTGATGCATTCATTCTTTGGGGGTAACCAAAGGGAGAAGCGTTGAGGAGATTCTCAACTAGGGGCACTTGGAGACGCTGGATGCATTTTCGTTGTTACCGCCACTGGGGTGTATTAGTGACAGTTGCCGTGCCTGCATCAGACCTACACAGGGAGACTGCCCTGCCCAAGTGCTGAGAAACTCTTCTGTGACAGAATGAAGGCCTGACTGTCAACCCAGCTGCACACCCAAGTCACGTGGAGCTTGAATGTACCTAGAGTGAAGGGTGAGTCTTGTGGCCCAACGGGTTAATCTGCATCACACTGATCATCTGATACCAGAATGCTACTTTGAGACCTGGCTACTCTGCTTCCAATCCAGCTGCTTCTGCTGCTGCTGCTGCTGCTGCTGCTGCTGCTGCTGCTGCTGCTGCTTCTTTTTGACAGGCAGAGTGGACAGCGAGAGAGAGAGACAGAGAGAAAGGTCTTCCTTTGCCGTTGGTTCACCCTCCAATGGCCGCCGCGGCCAGCGCACTGCAGCTGGCGCACCACACTGATCCGAAGGCAGGAGCCAGGTGCTTATCCTGGTCTCCTATGGGGTGCAGGGCCCAAGCACTTGGGCCATCCTCCACTGCCTTCCCGGGCCACAGCAGAGAGCTGGCCTGGAAGAGGAGCAACCGGGACAGAATCTGGCACCCCAACTGGGACTAGAACATGGGGTGCCGGCGCTGCAGGTGGAGGATTAGCCTATTGAGCTGTGGTGCCGGCCTTCAATCCAGCTTCTTGCTAATGCATTCTGAGAAGGTAGTGGATGATGACACAAGTGCTTGGGCCCCTGATACCCATGTGGGAACCCCAGATGAAGCTCCTGGTTTGGCTTGGCACAGCTCTGGGTGTTGCAGGCATTTGGAGAATGAACCAGCAAATAGAAGATCTCTTATTCTCTCTCTCTGTCACTCTATAAATAAATATACCTTTCATATAAATAAATCTATCTTTGGGGCCAGCGCCATGGCATAGTAGGTTAATCCTCCACCTGCGGTGCCAGCATCCCATATGGGTGCCAGTTCGAGTCCCGGCTGCTCCTCTTCTAATCCAACTCCCTGCATGGCCTGGGAAAGCAGTGGAAGATGGCCCAATTGCTTGGCCCCTGCACCCCCATGGGAGACCGGAAGAAGCTCCTGGCTCCTGGCTTCAGATCGGTGCAGCTCCGGCTATTGCAGCCATTTGGGGAAGGAAGATCTTTCTCTCTGTCTCTCCCTCTCACTGTCTGTAACTCTGCCTCTCAAATAAATAAATAAAATCTTTAAAAAAATAAATAAATCTTTTAAAAAACGTACTTCCATTAAAATACACACACGCACTGGAGCTCCAGAGCCAGACCTATAGTTTCCTACTTAGTTGGTCTAGCGGTGTACCCAGGCATTTGGTATTTTTTATAGTCCCTGCCCCCAGATGATTTTAATGTGCAGCTGGGTTGATAGTTGTGATGAGAGTCAGTGCCATCAGAGAGGGTGGGGCAGGAGGGCTGCAGTCCTGTGAGGTGAAATATCTGGGCAAGGAAGGAATTGGAACATGAAAATGTCTGTGGCTGTAGAATGATCTAGAAGGCTGGAGGACAATGATGAGGACTTTAGGTCTGTTTAGGGAAACAGGCCCTGAACCTAGACCCAGCAACGTGGAATCAGAGCAGGTCCTCAGTGCCTAGAAGCTGAGTGGCAAGGAAGGAGAAAGTCACACATGGATGGGAAATATCTAAATTCTTCAGGAAGCAAGAGCTGGCTGCTAGGCACCGGGGAGCAGGGAGATGCAGGCCGTGTGGGACGTGAGACTGCTGACAGGTGCCTGGATGTTGGAAGCTTTTGGCTTGTTCCATGCCCTGGTACCTCATTCAACACAGTGTGTGGTTTTCTGGTATTTCAAAAGGCTGTTGGTTTTTGGTAAAAATCTGTGAATTATTTCTAAGTAAATCAAGAAGACCGAAAGTATAGTGATGCTTGGCCTAGCAGGTAAGACACCGCTTGGGACTCCCACATCCCACATGGGAGCGCCTGGGTGAGTCTCTGCTCCACTCCTGATTCCAGCTTCCTGCAAATGCCCACTCTGGCTCATGTCGTTGGATTCCTCCACCCACATGGGAGACCTGGATTGAGTTCCTCTGAGCCTCAGCCTCGTCCAGCCGCAGCGAGTGTCAGCATTTGGGAAGTGAGCCAGCAGATAGAAAATCTCTGTCTGTCTCTGTCTTTCCAATAAATAAAATTAAAAACATTTTTTTCAAAGGAGACCTGGATTGAATTTCCAGCTCCTATTTCAGCCTGGCCCAGCCTTGGCAGTGGCAGGCATTTGGAGAATAAATCAGTGGATGATAATTATTAAATACTGATAAAATATATCTCTCTCTGCCTCTCAAATAAGTGACATAAATCTTAAAATTCTGAGAAGACCGGAAGTGACGGTTTGAGTTGTATTCATCAAACTGTGTTTAATTGCCTAATGGTTGTTTACAGGGAGCCGATCCCAGGGCAGGTTCCTGTTGTCTCCCTTGTGTGCTAGTGGGCAGGTGCTCGTGACCTCTCTGCAGGGGAAGTTGGCTTTGGGAGGTGGCTGCTTACCTGGAGTCGGCAGCAGGTTATTTCCCCCCACAGCCAGCGGGGGTTTTTGTGTCGGCGAGGGAAGAACATTCACTCATCAGCCTCAACATATAAGAATGTGCTCTGGGGCTGGTGTTGTGGTACAGTGGATGAAACCACCACCTGCAGCTCCCCTATCAGAGTGCTGGTTCCTCTCCTGGCTGCTCCATTTCCAACCCAGCTCCCTGGTGATACGCCTGGGAAGGCAACAGGAGATGGTCCAAGCCCTTGAGCCCCTGTCACCCATGTGGGAGACCTGGATGGAGTTCCAGGCTCCTGACTTGAGCCAGGCCCAGCCCTGGCTGTTGAGTCCGCTTGGGGAGTGAACCAGCAGAGGGAAGGGCTCTGTGTGTGTGTGTCTCTCTTCCTCTGCCTCTGTCGCTCTGCTTTTCAATTAATTAAAAAAAAAAAATCTTTAAAATGGGGCCAGCAGTGTGGCCTAATTGGCTAAGCCTCCACCTGTGGCACCGGCATCCCATGTGGACACTGGTTCGTGTCCCAGCTGCACCTTGTCCAATCCAGCTCTCTGCACTGGCCTGGGAAAGCAGCAGAAGGTGGCCCAAGTCCTTGGGCCGCTGTACCCAGGTGGAAGACCCAGAGGAGGCTCCTGGCTCCTGGCTTCGGGTCTGCACAGCTCTGGCCATTGCGGCCAATTTAGGAGTGAACCATCGGATGGAAGATCTCTCTCTCTCTCTCTCTCTCTCTCTCTCTCTCTCTCTGTGTGTGTGTGTGTGTAACTCTGACTTACAAATAAATAAATAAATAAATCTTAAAAAAAGAAAAGAAAAAACAATCAAATCTGCTCAATGTGTCCTGATTGCCCAAGGTTCCTTTTGGCCATGAACCAAGATTTGTCTGTGCTCTCATTAGTCCCCAGAAAGGGTTTCCTTTGTTCCCCATCCTCCCCTCCCAGCTCCACCCACCAGTTTGAATTCCCATCATCAGTGAAAGTGGGTGGAAAGCTGCCTATGACAAAGGGCCCAGAGCCATGCTGAGCTGGACAGGCCCCAGGCAGGGTGAGCCCAAGGGGAGGCGCTGGTCTCAGCACGGGAGCCTTGAATGCGGATTCAACCGAGGAAAAGAGACTTGCAGGGTGCTGGTTTAGGCTGACGCAGCTGGAAGCGGCTGGTCTGGTTCTGTGCCCTGAGGTGGACGTGTCAGGAGCGCTTGTGGCAGTGTAGTCTTCTGGCTAACAGCCTCCGAGGTCCAGCCAACCACGGCCCTGGACAGTCCTGATGTCTTCAAGTGTACGGTATCAGTGGTTGAAAAAACAAACCAATTGTTTTTAATCTAAAAGTGTAAATAACCGCGGGAGCAGGTGTCTAGGCCAGCAGTGAAGATGCCCACATGGCACACGGAGTGCCGGGGTTCCATTGCTGGCCGCGGCTCCTGTCCCACTTCCTCCTAGCACAGACCTCGGGAGGCAGCAGGTGACAGCTCAAGCCACTGGCTTCCTGCCACCCCTTGGGAGACCTGGATTCAGTTCCCACCTCCTGGCTTTGGCTCTGGGCCAGGCCATGCTCTTGTGGGCACTTAAGGAGGGAACCAATGGATGGGAGCTCTCTCTCTCAAATTTTAAAAATGTAAACAGTCCTTGTTTTGGGTGCAGTCAACAAATATTTATTTTGTGCCTACCATACTCCAGGCATCTTTCAAAGCCTGGGGATAGTGTCAGCTGGCAACACAAAGTCCCCAAGTCTGCGCTGAGTCTTTATTCAATGGCGGGAGTACCCAGAAAGTAGCCAAGCACACAATAGGTAGTTAAAAGTGTTATGAAGAAAAAGCCTGATCCAAAGCCAGGAGTCTGGTGATTCTTCTACATCTCCCTTGAGGATGCAGGGCCAAGGACTTGGGTCATCTTCTACTGCTGAACACAAGCTGCATTCTAGAATTTGGGGCATTAGGATGAGCACTGCCCTAGTCTCACCTGAACTGCCAGCCAAGTTCACAGCTGTAACCCTCAGATGGGGCTCCCTCAGTGGGAGGGGTGGTCTTGATTCGAGATGGATGGCTCCATGGGGAGAAGCCTTACATTACTGCTGTGGGTGTTGTCAGAAGGACTCAATGGGATCTGGCCCAGACAGGTCCCAGTGGTCTCTTGTGTCATACTTGTACTTGAACACAGGTGTACCCAAGTGCCTAGACACCAGCTGGGGGTGTGTGTGGCCTGGGGAGGCAGGGGATTGGGCCTTGGGCTATGCTGGTCTTGATAGCTGTTTATGGCCTCGATAGATCCCCTAGGGACTGGACATTCTGTACCAGGAAGAGTTTTCCAGGGTTTCCGGTAAAGAATCTCCAGCAGACTGAGCTGTGTGTCAGTAACTGGGGACCTCAGGAGTGCCTGGGGAGGAGAGTGGGCCATACCTGGTATACCTCTTGCATTAATTTTTAAAAAAGATTTAGTCAGTTATGTGAGAGCAGAGTTACAGAGAGAGGGAGAGACAGAGAGGGCAGGGGCTTCCATCTGCTGGCTCACTCCCCAGAAGGCTGGAGGAAGCCTGGAGCCAGGAGCTTCTTCCAGGTCTCCCACGTGGGTACAGGGGTGCAAGCACTTGGGCCATCTTCCACTGCTTTCCCAGGCCATCAGCAGGGAGCTGGATCAGGGGGCACAAACCAGTGCCCACATGGGAAGCTGGCACCGCAGGCAGAAGCTCAACTTCCTGTGCCACAGCGCCGGCCCCTCTTGTGTTAATTTGCAGAGGAGACTTCAGGGTCTAGTGGGCCTTCTCTACCTTCCCTGAAGATTGGGGCACCGGGATCATGTAGATGGTGATCGACTTGGAAGGCTCTGCTCACCTGTTGCGTTCTCTGGGAGACAAAGGCCGGGCCATTGTCTGTGGGGAGTTAAGGGAACCCAAAGCATGGCAGGATATGGTCAAGGAGGGCTGCCAGAACCTCAGAGGCCTTTTTGGACCCATAGGGACTGCCTCCAGCATCTGGTAAAGGCGTCCACAAAGACCAGAAGATATTTAAGCTGCTGTAGAGACATTTATGTGAAATCCACCCAGCAGGCTTCACTGGGCAGGGTCCGCTGTCTTTGGATAAGTTGCAGAAGAGAGAGGTTTCTGGGTTCCCTCTGGTTTTATGTGACAGCACGTGGGGCTTGCTTGGGAGAGAGCTCCAAGGGTTTGGGGTCTGCTCTTGTTGATAAAAACAAGTCCCACCAAGAGCTGGAGGGTTTCAGCCCCCAGGTGAGCAGCTTGGTGGAGGCTGCTTAGGAATTTCCGTTGTGTGGTTCCTGGGAGTAGAAGGTTGTCACAGGTTCCCTTAGCCAGCCCCCCCCCCCCCCGGAGTGTGGGTGGAGTCTCTCTCAAAGGCCTGTTTGGGCTTCTTCCTGGGTGTATGGAGGAGACAAGGTGTCAAGTTGGGAATCAGAGCAGCTCAAAGGGGCAGTGTGGAGGCTGTCCTGGCTTGGTTGCCAGCCTTGTCATCTCTCTCATGAGCTTTGCAGTGGCCAACAGTGACCTGGGAGCAGGGGAGCCTACCGTAGGGCCAGAATTTCTGGGATGTGTTTGAGAGGAGAGTTTGGGAGTGGTCTGGAGACGCTGCGCCCCCAGGTGGCAGCAGCGTGAGCATGCACCGCACGGATGGCGTTAACTCCGGGGCCTGTCCCTAACTGCAGCGCTCACATGAGGGCAGTGAGCTCAGCCTGTCGTGCTGCAGTGGTGCCTCCCGGAAGTGACTGTGATTCAGTGATGTCGGTAAGGCTGAAGGTAGCACATCCTGACGGCCAAACTCTGCCATACAGGTAGTTGTCTGAGCACAACAGCCTCAGGGCTGGCGAGGGTTGTATCTTGGAGATCCATCTGGCTTACGTGACCTGGGTAAGTCCAGGGTTTCTATGCAAGAGCGTTGGAGGGGCTGGTGCTGTGGTGTAGCAGGTAAAGCCTGCAGTGCCGGCATCCCATATGGGCACTGGTTTGAGTCTCGGCTATTCCACTTCCGATCCAGCTCTCTGCTATGGCCTGGGAAAGCAGTAGAAGATGGCCCAAGTGCTTGGGCCCCTACACCCACGTGGGAGACCTGGAAGAAGCTCCTGGCTCCTGGCTTCAGATCAGCCTAGCTCCAACCATTGTAGCTACCTGGGAAGTGAACCAGCGGATGGAAGACACACACTCTCTCTCTCTCTCTCTCTCTCTCTCACTCTACCTTTCAAATAAATATATTTTTTTAAAGTGTAGGAATGAGGTTTCTGGGTTCGAGTCTGGAAGGAAGATGGGAGGGTTGAGGGCTTGGCAAGGTATAATGCTCAGCTCGGGAGTTTGTGAGAGAAGGATCTGGTGTTTGTTAATTCTATTTGAGATCCAGCAAAAAGCTTTGGACTTCAAGATGCCAGGTGGAGGCCGGCGCCGCAGCTCACTAGGCTAATCTTCCACCTGCGACGCCGGCACACTAGGTTCTAGTCCCAATCGGGGCGCCGGATTCTGTCCCGGTTGCCACTCTTCCAGGCCAGCTCTCTGCTGTGGCCCTGGAGTGCAGTGGAGGATGGCCCAAGTCCTTGGACCCTGCACCCACATGGGAGACCAGGAGAAGCACCTGGCTCCTAGCTTCGGATCAGCGCAGTGCGCTGGCCACAGTGTGCCGGCCACAGCGCGCCGGCCACAGCGGCCATTGGAGGGTGAACCCACTGCAAAAGGAAGACCTTTCTCTCTGTCTCTCTGTCTCTCATTGTCCACCCTGCCTGTCAAAAAAAAAAAAAAAAAAAGATGCCAGGTGGGACACGTGAACAGTCATTCCTTTTCCCAGGGTCAGCTTTGAAGCCTTGTGATGACAAGGGCCATGGATGCCAACACTCAAAGGCAGGGGCGCCACCCTCATGCCCCTGAATCGAGATTATGGAGAAGTATGCAGCTGGTGTTGGAAGGGTCCGAGCCTGAGCCACGCCCCTGAGGGTGATGCCCTTTTTATTTATTTATTTATTTATTTTTTTTTTTTACAGGCAGAGTGGACAGTGAGAGAGAGAGACAGAGAGAAAGGTCTTCCTTGTCCGTTGGTTCACCCTCCAATGGCCGCTGCGGTCAGTGCGCTGCGGCCAGCGCAGCGCGCTGATCCAATGGCAGGAGCCAGGTGCTAGGTGCTTTTTCCTGGTCTCCCATGGGGTGCAGGGCCCAAGCACTTGGGCTATCCTCCACTGCACTCCCGGGCCACAGCAGAGGGCTGGCCTGGAAGAGGGGCAACCGGGACCGAATCCAGCACCCCGACCAGTACTAGAACCCAGTGTGCAGAGGATTAGCCTGTTGAGCCACGGCGCCGGCCTTTTTTTTTTTTTTTTTTTCCCCACAAACATGCAAGTAAAAAGGCTTCCTGTGACTGACAAGGCTAACGTAGAAGCCATAGTAAGAGCCTGTTTGAGGACTTTGAGGGCTGCTTCTGTTACTGGGCTCCATTCCAAGGGAGCTTCTCCAGGTCCCCAGAAAACCTCAAAGAGGGGTTTGGCTATAAGCCCACACTGGGGGATCCAAGTTTGGCAAAAGCTTGCCATGGACAGGAGGGAGCATGGCTGCTGTCTCACTGTGGGGCTCTCATCTTTGAAATAGCCCTTTGCTGAGTTCTGAGAGACTCTTTGTTCCAGGAGCAAGAGTCAGTCCCAGGAGCTGGGCCCTCTGGGAGGAGATCTGGGTCTTAGAAGGAGACTGTAGCTACCAGAAGCCAGTTTTTGTAATATCCTAGTAGTATTTGAGTTTGAGGTTCCTTCATCCGGGCAAGTTATGAACACATCGCAAGAATGCAGCACCCTAGGTGAGGTGGTGGGTGGACAGATCTTTAGCTAGGGTTTGCTAAATAAGTGTGAGCTATCCTGGACCCCTGGGGGAGGACCAGCTGGGTCAGTTGCTGTGTGATTGGAGATGAAAAGGTCCTGCCATTGGAAGGCAAATGGGAACCGGGAATCGGGGTGCCCTGGAATATAGAAGAAAGTGATCTTGAGATCTAACACAGTAAACCAGCAAGTGACACAGGGGATCTGTCCTAGGAGGGCGTATGGAGTAGGACAGTAGAGTGTATGAGGATTTCTGCCTGCTGATGGCTCTCAGGTCTCACACCACCTGGTGGGTGTCATCTGATATCTTCACTGTTAAATGGGTATGTTGCCAGGATGCAGTAAGCCAGCAGCCATGAAATTATCAGTTAGGGGCTATAGGCCTCTTCAAGTCTCCTGCTTTAGGTGGTACTGGGATTTTCTGGGTAATAAATGGGATCTGTGGACAATGATTGCTTTGGGGGTGGAGCTGTCCCATACTTCTCGAGGGACCTGTTGGAGGACAGGGGGCTAAACCTGGATGAGACCTGGGCATTAGGGGCCAATAATTGCAATAAATGGCAGGAGATTCAGACGAGGGGTTGTGTCATGATATCCCTTATGAGTAAAGAGGCAGGCAGTTTGGCAGCACAAGAAAGGTAGGGGTAAAGATATTCTCTGCTAGCGTGCACACTAAGGGGGAGGCTAAACGGCAGGGCTGATCATCTTGCCAGAGAGGAAGACGAAGGATCAAAGGGCGGGTCTGGAGACAGTAGTAAGGGCAGAGAACGTGGCCCTGTGTCCACTATGAACTGTATTTTGTTACCTTCCACATCCAAGGTGATCCAAGGCTCAGCCATGGAGGTGGGAAACACAGGAGCCAGCCTAGCCCCTGGGCCTCGTCAGTGGAGAAGGAGGAGCAGCCACCTCTGCTTGGTTGGGTTCTTTGTGGTCAGGGGATAGATTCCGGGGAAGTCGCTGTTCTCCTGGATAACCTTACTGTTGGGGTCCTTGGTTATGGCGCGACCCTGTCGCACAGAGGAGAGCAGGGCAGTCCCCCTGCCCGTGTCCCTGCTGCTCACCAACTGGGCAGGGTCCAGGAGGAGGGGTCTGGCAGCACTGCCTCGGTGTCCCAGTTGGTGACAGTGCAAGGTGCCCTGGTGGGCACTGGTCCGGGAGCCAGTGACTGCCCTGTGTGGACAGGGAACCAGCAAGACACCACCAGACACTGGGCCCATCGTCTGTCCCTCTCTCCCCTGTTTCTCCCTTCCAGTCCTCCCGATCTCCTGATTGTTACAGACCTTGAAGGCTGTGTTCTTGATCTAATTTTTGAAGATTTTTTTATTTTCGTAGGCATAGGTGATGAAATGGACAGCCAGGATGACAAGGCCCTCCTGACCTTCACATCTAACTTGGTCTATTTTCTCATGGCCTCAGCCAGTCCAGCGCAAAATCAGGTGGGGGTTTCACTTGGCCCCTGGGTAACCCCCCGTGGTTTGCTGTAATTAATGGGTTTTATGAAGACTTCTTTTTTTTTTTTTTTTTTTCCCAAATAAGCATGAGAACATGTAATTCCAGCCTTCCCCACTGGAATATCTGCCTGACACCCCCATGGGGGTCAGCACCTGGTACTGCGTGCCTGCCTGGCTGTGTGTCCCGGGGGTTGCAGGCGAGGCCCTTATCAGCCCACTGCTGGGCCAGAGGCCAGACGCAGGCCTTTTCCTTGTGCGTGTAGCGTGTGGTGAAGATAATAGCTCTCCTGCCAGGTCAAATCGAAGGCTGCAGTGAGGCCCTGGAAATCTTTTGTCAAGTCAGAAGAAGGGTCCTGGCTAAAAGAGCCAAGTTGGGTCTCTTTGGGATAGCTCTGACCTGGGAAAAGGGACACCACTGTTGTGGTCCCCACTTCCCCATTTGCCCCTTGGCGAATGTCAGGGGAATGGGAGGAGCCGGGTGTTGACGCTGGGAAGCAGTACCTGACCCGGTTCAGGAAGGGGAACATGGACCCTGATGAGGCAGTGGAGCTGCTGGCTCAGTGCCAGGAGGGCGGTTTTGGGTGAGGATAAAGAAGGGGTCACCTGTGTCAGCATTGCGGTTTTGTGGGTTAAGTCGCTGCCACCTGCGACTCCAGCATCTCCTACAGGCACTTGTTCAAGTCCCAGCTGCTCCACGTACAACCCAGCTCCCTGCTAATGCACCTGGGAACGCAGTGGAAGATGGCCCAAGTGCTTGGGTCCCTGCACCCATGTGGAAGACCTGGATGAAGCTCCTGGCTCCTGGCTCCTGGCTTCGGCCTGGCCCAGCCCTGGCTGCTGTGACCATCTAGGGAGTGAACCAGTGTGTGGAAGATCTCTCTGTCCTCCTATCTCCTGTAACTCTGCCTCTCAAGTAAACACAAAAATCTTGGGGGAAAAAGAAGAAGAAAAAAGCAAACAGTGCTGGTCAAGACGGTTGGGGTAGGGAGCAGGACTCACTGCTTGGAAGTTGTGGGAAGTCATCTGGTCTGGTGACGTCCAGAACGGGAAGAGCTGGGATCCAAGTCCACAGCCAAGAGGAAGTGAGTCAGAGAGTAGGGGACTGCTGCTCCCGGGGCACAAGCGATGTGGCAAAGTGAAATCCGGCTTTGCGCCCACCGGGGAGGCAGGAGTCCACAATGCTTAGCTTCAGGGATCATTACCACCTGTGGTTCCAAGGGAAAGGGCAGGGTCTTTCTTCCCATGGGCAAGGCGGCTCCATCTCTTCCCCTCTAGCCTTCAGATGGCACTGGGGAGTGGCCCTGCCCAGGAAGGACAACAATGGCCACCTGCTAGAGGAGAGGACTGAAAGAAACCAGAGGCACTCATCCCCAGAGCATGCCCTGGGCTGGAGCAGGCTGGGCCTGGCCAAGTACAGCCTCTGAGCGAGCACGCCGTCAGCCAGGGGTCCACGGTTCAGACAGTGAAAGAGGGCAGGGTGGCATGGTCACCACGCTTTGGGAAGCCACCGATGGGGACCTGTGTTGCAGGTAGTGGAAGAATTCTCCAGAGGCAGGTGGAGCGAGGAAAATCAGATGTAGTGGGTGCAAGGCCAGGGAGCAGCGGGCAGGGCGGTGAGAGACTGTCTGTGGCTCAGGACAGCAGTTTGAAAAGCGGTAGTTGAGTTCGGCTGAGTTTCATTTTTGGACAGTCCAACGGGTTTTCCCAGTCAGGTAATTTATTTTCCTGGGTGGATCCAGGGACTTTCCTGGGCCTCCAAGTGCCCTGGGCAACCCCCATGGAGTATTCTTCCCTTTGCCTGTAGGCAAATGTAGATTCATTCTCATAGCCATGAGTATTTTTGCCTGCTGAGTTATTATCTGTGTCTCCAACATTCCTCAGACATCTTTTCATAAGTAACACTGACAAAATTTTGTTTTCAGTCTTGAGGTTTATTTATTTATTTATTTATTTAAGAGAATTTCGAACATACAGAAAAGCAGAGAGGATGTTACAGTAGACACATTTACTTATCCCCTGTATTTAACAATTGTTAGCATGTGGCCGTATCTGCATCTGTACGTTATGCTCAGTTGCGGATACCATGTTCTGCTTCCACTCCGAGTGAGAGCGCTGACGTGGTTTTACTTAGGCTGGTGGCAGACTCGCGGGTTTGAGGGTCCAGTCCTCTGCAAGTCTGCCCTCACATCAGGTGTTGGCCTCTCTTTGGGCAGGGCCATGTCCCCAGGGTGACTGCACTTCTGACCAATTGGTTGCAAATTTCAGGGGTTTACAGAGCCCTCTCTATCTATCTTTTTTTTAAGATTTCACTTACTTATTTGAGAGGTAGAGTTACAGACAGTGAGAGGGAGAGATGGAGAGAGAAATCTTCCATCTGCTGGTTCACTCCCCAAGTGGCTACATCAACTAGGGTTGGGCCAGGCTGAAGCCAGGAGCCAGGCGCTTCTTCCGGGTCTCACATATGGGTGCAGGGAGGGACCCAGGCACTTGGGCCATCCTCCACTGCTTTCCCAGGTGCCTTAGCAGGGAGCTAGATTGGAAGTAGAGCAGCTGAGAGTTAAACCAGTGCCCACATGGGATGCTGGCGCTGCAGGCAGCTGCTTTGCCTGCAATGCCACAGCACCAGATCCCTCATGTTTTATTTATTTATTGTTAAAGATTTATTGGGGGAGGCCGGCGCTGCGGTGCAGCAGGTAAAGCCGCCGCCTGCAGTATCAGCATTCCATATGGGCGCCATTCAAGTCTCAGCTGCTCCACTTCCAATCCAACTCTCTGCTGTGGCCTGGGAAAGCAAAAGATGGCCCAAGCCCTTGGGCCCCTGCACTCCTGTGGGAGACCCAGAGGAAGCTCCTGGCTCCTGGCTTCAGATCAGTGCAGCTCTGGCCATTACGGTCAATTGGGGAGTGAACCAGTAGATGGAAGACTCTCTCTCTCTGCCTCTCCTTCTCTCTGTATTTAAATCTGAGTTTCAAATAAACAAATAGGCCAGCACCATGGCTCATTAGGCTAATCCTCCGCCTGCGGTGCCGGCATCCCGGGTTCTAGCCCTGGTTGGGGCACCAGATTCTGTCCCGGTTGCTCTTCTTCCAGTCCAGCTCTCTGCTGTGGCCCAGGAAGCCAGTGGAGGATGGCCCAAGTCCTTGGGCCCTGCACCTGCCTGGGAGACCAGGAGGAAGCACCTGGCTCCGGCTTTGGATCGGTGCAGTGTGTCAGCCGCACGGCCATTTAGGGGGTGAACCATCAGAAGGAAGACCTTTCTCTCTGTCTCTCTCTCTTACTGTCTAACTCTGCCTGTCAAAAATAAATAAATTTTTTTTTTTTTTGACAGGCAGAGTGGACAGTGAGAGAGAGAGACAGAGAGAAAGGTCTTCCGTTGCCGTTGGTTCACCCTCCAATGGCCGCCGCAGACGGCGCGCTGCGGCCGGCGCACCGCGCTCGTCCGATGGCAGGAGCCAGGAGCCAGGTGCTTTTCCTGGTCTCCCCTTGGGGTGCAGGGCCCAAGCACCTGGGCCATCCTCCACTGCACTCCCGGGCCACAGCAGAGGGCTGGCCTGGAAGAGGGGCAACCGGGACAGAATCCGGCGCCCCGACCGGGACTAGAACCCGGTGTGCCGGCGCCGCAAGGCGGAGGATTAGCCTGTTGAGCCACGGCGCCGGCCAAAAATAAATAAATATTTTTTAAAAATTATTGGGGCCCAAGTATTTGGGCCACCATCTGCTGCCTTCCCAGTCATATTAACAGGGCACTACCCTAAGGTTCTTAATCAGTTACCTATTGATGGACATTGAGGATGTGTCTACTTTTTAATTAGAGTAAACCACACTGTGATGAATATTCTATTTTTTCCAATTGGTTTGAAAGGTCAGCCAATTACTGAAAAATGCTTCCCCATCCTCTACCCCATCACAACACCCTGAGAATCATGGGTCCAACTGTGTAAGAGGGGAGGAAAGCCAGGGTGTGCAAGGGGAAGAGGCGAAGGGCTAGCTGGGCCCCACTCCCATCACTGACTGCTGAGGGCACAGGACCTCTTCTCCGCCCAGCCACACACAGGGAGCTCCGTACAGCAGACAGCACAAGGGAGCCAGGGCTGCCCAGGGGAAGGAGGGTGGCAAGAACTGAGGCGCTTCTGCTGTGTCACCAAGCTCAGCTCCTCTGGCCTGTCTTCTGCCGTGTCAAGCTGCTGGGAGCTGGCCTCTGCCCCGTGAGGGCCGCTGGTACTCACACCAGCCTTGCCTTCTTGGGCTTCTCAGGCCCCAGCACCTCATCATGGGATTCCTGGTTCTCTGCTAGTTTGTTGGCCTTGCAAATTTTGTGCCTCTTGCCAAACATGGAATGATAGACATGCTTACACATACATGTTTTTATCCTGTAAGTACCCTTTAACTGCCTGAGAAAAGTATGCTTATTCCTGGCAGGGAGCCACTAAATCCAAAGGTATTATATTCAAGTGAAGCATACCATTAATATGTGTTCCTGGGACAGTCAGTGTGGCTTTGCCTATACTGTCATTATTTTTTTAAAGATTTATTTATTTGAGAGGGAGAGACAGAGAGACAGGTCTTCCATTTGTTGGTTCACTCCCTAAATGGCTGCAATGTCCGGAGCCGGGCTGATCTGAAGTCAAGAGCCAAGATCTTCTTCTGAGTCTCCCATGTAGGTGCAGGGGCTCAAGCACTTGGGCCATCTTCCACTGCTTCCCCAGGCCATCAGCAGGGAGCTGGATCGGAAGTGGAGCAGCTGGGACTCGAATGGCGCCCATATGGGATGCTGGCATTTGCAGGTGGCTGCTTACCCCATCATGCCACAGCACAGGCCCCTATATTGTCATTATTATCTGGGTGCAGAAGAAGTCTGATGCCATCTGATTTTAGGGTCATTGGAGGTAATGGCAGAAGCCATGGATTACGTTGTGTTCCCCCTCCCCCAGTACATGCTGGCGCCTTCTAGTCCCCAAGATGACTGTATGTGGAGGTAATGAGGGTTAAATGATGTCATGAGGCTGTAGGGGCCTAGGCCAGTAGGACCGTGGCCTTGTATGTGAGTATATGGGAAGCAGGTAGCCTTCTGCATGTCAGGAAGACAGTCCTCCCTGCAGACTGTGACGGTGCTGGGACCCGGCACTTCCAGCCTCCAGGACTGTGAGGAAACAGATTTCTGTTGTTTAGGCCACTCTGCCGATGGTCCTGTATTATGGCAGCCTGAGCAGAACGATACAGCAAAGAATGCACCAAAGCTCCTGGTGACAGTGACAAAATTCAATTTGAGTTGGTTTAAGGAAAGAAGAAAAATCCTTCAAGGGATTCTCGGGGGTTTGAACAACCCTAACAGGAGAGGAATGGGTGCTGGGGTAAAACCACCGGCCTCTGCCACGCTGCCTGGGCAGCTCCTTCCTGGCAGGCAGAAGCTCCCCTTGAGGCTGGGGTTGCAGGTGATGCAGGTGTGTGTGTGTTGAGGGAAGAGAGAGAATTAAGGAAGACTCTGGGGCCACAACCTGTGCTGATAGTCATAGCCTGAGGTTCACCACGAGTCATGAGTGCCATTCCCTGGCAGATCTAAACTTTTTTTTTTTTTTTTTTTTGCTAGGCAGAGTTGAACAGTGAGAGAAAGAGAGAGAGACAGAGAGACAGAGACAGAGACAGAGTTATAGACAGTGAGAGAGAGACAGAGAAAGATCTTCCTTCCGATGGTTCACCCCCCAAATGGCCACTATGGCTGGCACTGCGCCAATCCGAAGCCAGGAGCCGGGTGCTTCCTCCCGGTCTCCCATGCGGGTGTGGGACCCAAGCACTTGGGCCATCCTCCACTGCCTTCCCGGGCCACAGCAGAGAGCTGGACTGGAAGAGGGACAACCAGGACTAGTACCCAGTGCCCCAACCGGGACTAGAACCCGGGGTGCTAGTGCTGCAGGCGGAGGATTAGCCAAGTGAGCCACAGCGCTGGCCAGATCTAAACTTTTTTAAAACACTTTTTGTATTTATTTGAAAGGCAGAGTTACACACAGAGAGAGAGAAAGGAGAGAGATCTTCCATCCACTAGTTCACTCCCCAGATGGCTACAATGGCCAGGGCTGGGCCAGACTGAAGCCAGGAGCCAGGAGCTTCTTCTGGGTCTCCCACGTGGGTGCAGGGGCCCAAGCACTTGGGCCATATGCTGCTGCTTTCTGGAGCACATTAGCAGGGAGCTGAATTGGAAGTGGAGCAGCTGGGACTCCAACTGATGCCCATATGTGGTGTTGGTGTCACGGGCAGCAGCTTTACTCACTATGTCACAATGCCAGTCCCAGAGCTAAACTTTAAAAAAAAAATTCTTATTTATTTTAATCCACTTGAAAATGGGGGGTGGGGTGGGGAGAGACACTCCATTTGCTGGTTTACACCTCAAAAGCCTGTAGCAGGTAGGACTGGGCCAGATTGAAGCCAGGAGCCCAAAACACAATCCAGGTCTCCCATTTAGGTGGCAGGGGTCCAAGCACTTGCACCATCACCTTCTCCCTCCAAGGATGCATTAGCAGGAAGCTGATCAGAGGTGCAGTTGCCAGGACTTGGAGTAGCACGCTTACATGCAGTGTAGGTGTCCCAAGCAGCAGCTTACTCCACTGCACAATGCCCATCCCAGACCTATACTACAGTGCCTACAGAGAGCGGGAGGACTGACGTATAGCCTTCAACCTTTCAGTAACCTTACCACTAGAGAGTTTAAGTACTCATCCTCTCCTTGTCTCTGTCAGAAAAAGCTGTCTTCTTGTTAAATAGATCTCAGGGGTCAGCATTGTGGCATAGCAGATAAGCTACCGCTTGTGATGCCCGTATCCCATGCTGGAGTGCCCCTAGGCCCCTGCCACCCACATGGGAGACCAGGATGGAGTCCCTGGCTTCTGGCTTCAGCCTGGTCCAGCTCTGGCCATTGCAGCCATTTGGATAGTGAGCCAGTGAATGGAAGATCTCTGTCTCTCTATATAATTCTGCCTTTCAAATAAATAGATACACCTTTAAAAAAAACATATTTCATTTCCTTGTGGGAGGAAGGAGTGTGGGCCCTTTTTGTCAGGACTGGGATTAGGCCCATTAAACTTTGTTTTTTTTTTTTTTTAAAGATTGATTGATTTATTTGAAATTCAGAGTTACACATAGAGAGAAGGAGAGGCAGAGAGAGAGAGAGAGAGAGAGAGAGAGAGAGAGAGAGAGGTCTTCCATCCGCTGGTTCACTCCCCACTTGGCCGCAGTGCCTGGAGCTGTGCCGATCCAAAGCCAGGAGCCAGGAGCCAAGAGCTTCTTCTGGGTCTCCAACATGGGTGCAGGGGCCCAAGCACTTGGGTCATCTGCTACTGCTTTCCCAGGCCATAGCAGAGAGCTGGATCGGAAGAGGAGCAGCCGGGACTAGAACCGGCACCCATATGGGATGCCGGCACTTCAGGCCAGGGTGTTAACCCGCTGCACCACAGCGCCGGCCCCTAGGCCCATTAAACTTTGTATCAGCATCTAGTTTTCCTAGTGTGGACGTTGTGCTTAAAGATAAAGGCCATGGAGTTTTGGTGTTTTAAATATTTCATAACTTTCTAATATTCCGTCTCAAGTGTATTATTCAAGCAGTGCCTGAGCTCCTGCAGCATTGTTAGGTGGTGCTTTACAGAGGCCCCCTCGACAGGGCCTCCTCCTGGTCCTCCTCCTTCCTCGCTGGCCGCTCCTTGACGGCCTCTGCTTACTCTGCCAGTCACTTCAGTAACATCTGTCTGCAGAGCCCTGCCTTGGGCCACTGGCCTCCTGGCTCATCTCACTCATTCCTTTGCCTTTGGTCACCAACTGATGATTTTTCCTGGGCTTAATCCCCACACACGCTCCAGTCTGCTGGCCTTGGCTGTTTAGTGATGCCTCGGTATTCAACGTGGCTAAGATTACACTCGTCATCTTCAGTTGTTCACCCCTCCCACAACTGTAGAAGCTGTTTCTTCTGGATTCTACTCTGTCTTAGAAGCCTTGGTTCTCTCCCTGTCGTCACACCCTACAACTCAAACAAACAGCATATCAAAACTCTTACTCCTAATTCACCTTACATCCCTCTCTCCATCCCTACTGCCAACACCTTACACTCGGCTGCCATCTCTCTTCTCCAGGGTTATTACAAGGTTCTTATTTCTGTTCTTGCCACCTCCCCCGCCAAAGTCATTTCGTGTTGCAGCTAGAATGATTATTCTAGGACAAAGGAGTTTAAGAAACAAGTCACTTAATCATTTGCCGTGCACCCACTGTGTGTTACGTTATGGCTTGAGGACACAAAGATGAGTGAAGCTTTGGACTTCAAGATGCCAGGTGGAGGCTAATGCCGAGGCTCAACAAGCTAATCCTCCGCCTGCAGCACCAGCACACCAGGTTCTAGTCCCAGTTGGGGCGCTGGATTCTGTCCCGGTTGCCCCTCTTCCAGGCCAGCTCTCTGCTGTGGCCAGGGAATGCAGTGGAGGGTGGCCCAAGTGCTTGGGCCCTGCACCACATGGGAGACCAGAATAGGCACCTGGCTCCTGCCATCGGATCAGCGCAGTGCGCCGGCCGCAGTGTGCCAGCCGCGGTGGCCATTGGAGGACTAGAACCTGGGGTGCCAGCGCCGTAAGGCGGAGGATTAGTCTAGTGAGCCATGGTGCCGACCTGGTCTTAGTTTTGATATAATTTCTCCAAATTGTATTTCCAATCATTTCTTTCTGGATTGGGTGTCACCTTTATCCCCTCACCCCCAATATTGGCTGAATACATATGTGGTATTTTAATAATTCCTAGTCACAGAACTTTAAAAATACCAGTTTTATTGAAATATAATTCACATACCATAAAATTCATCCTTCTTGAGCATACTGTCCAAAAGTTTCTTGTACATTCACAAGGTTTTCTGACCATCACTACTATCTGATTCCTGAACATTCTGTCACCACAGAGAGAAAGCCACTATCCATTAGCAGCCTCCATGTCCCTGGGAACCCACTGATGGACTTTGTTAGACAGTGGTTGTTCTGAACATCTCATAAATGTGAAACTATACACTCTATAGCTTTTTTTGTGTCTAGTCACTTTTCCTGAGCAAAATGTTTTAAAAGTTCATCTTGGTTGGACGGCGCTGCGGCTCACTAGGCTAATCCTCTGCCTTGCGGCGCCAGCACACCGGGTTCTAGTCCCGGTCAGGGCGCTGGATTCTGTCCCGGTTGCCCCTCTTCCAGGCCAGCCCTCTGCTGTGGCCAGGGAGTGCAGTGGAGGATGGCCCAAGTGCTTGGGCCCTGCACCCCATGGGAGACCAGGAGAAGCAACTGGCTCCTGCCATCGGATCAGCGTGGTGCACCGGCCACGGCGGCCATTGGAGGGTGAACCAATGGCAAAGGAAGACCTTTCTCTCTCTCTCTCTCTCTCTCTCTCTCTCACTGTCCACTCTGCCTGTAAAATAAATAAATAAATGAAATAAAATAACACAACCATTAGGGGGGAGAGAACAAGAGGATGGAAAATCTCTGTCACTCTGCCTTCCGAAAATAAATCTCTAAAAATTTTTTAAAAAAAGAAAGAAAAAAGATGTTATTTGGGATGCCTGAGTTCGAGTTCCTGCCCTGCTGCTGATATTCTTCCTACTAAGGCAGCAGGTGACGGCTCCACTATTGGATCCTCAAGACCCGGATTGACTACTGGATTCCTGGCTTTGGCCTGGCTCAGCCCTGGCTGTTGTGGACAACTGGGGAGTGAACCAGCAGATGGAAGTTCAGTCTCTCTCTCTGCCTTTCAAATAGATAAAAACAATTAATTAAAAACCTCTCATCTGGGGCCCACGTTGTGGCCTAGCATGCTAGCATTCCATAAGGGCATCATTTCACATCCTGGGTATTCCACTTCTCATCCAGATCCCTGTTAATGACCTGAGAAAAGCAGCAGAAGATGGCCTAAGTATTTGGGCCCCTACTACCCACGTGGAAGACCTATAAGAAGCTCTTGGCTTTGGCCTGGCCCAGTCTTAGCCACTGCAGCCATCTGGGTAGTAAACCAGTAGATAGAAGATCTCTCTCTCTCTCTCTCCCTCTCTTTCTGTAACTCTGACTTTCAAATAAATGCATTTTCAAAAGTCTTTAAAAAACCCAGAAAATCCCCCTCAGGCATTTATGTTGTAGGATGTATCAGTACTGCATTCCTTTCAATGGACTTTTGTTTCTTTAATGAAACACCTGAGACAGATTAACTTTTTAAAGAAAATAGGCCTATTTAGCTCACAGTTTTGGAGGTGCAAGGGCACGTTGCCTGCATTGGCTCAGTTCTACTGAGGGGTTCTGGCTGCCTCACACAGTAGCACGTGGGAGGCAGCAATCACATCACCGGACAGGGGGCAAGAAGAGGCTGGGTGGGGCCACAATCCACTTGTGAGAACTGACCAGCGTCCCATGAGAAATGCCTTAACCTCTTTTCAGGGCTCATTCCAGTTGACCTAAGGGTCACCCACTAATCCCAGCTTCAGAGGTCCACATCATCTCTCAACATCACCCTGGGAATCAAGCCTCAAAATAATTAACCTTTGGGGGCTATTCAAACCATATCACAGTGTAGACATGCCACCCTTTAGCCACTTATCAATTGATGGATAATGGGGTTGTTTCTGCTTTCTATTATGGATAATGCTGTAACGAATATTCATGTATGAATGTTTGCATAGATACACATTCATTTTTCATGGATTTGTGCTCAGGAGTGGAATTGCTGGCTCACTTGGTAATTACATGTTTAAGAAATCGGCAGAGAGAGAAAGAGCCCCAATCCACTGGTTCACTCCCCAAATGCCCTCTTTGGCCCACTGAGGTCTCCCGTGTGGGTGGCAGGACCTTTATCATTTCTGCCTCTCAGGGTCCATACCAACAGGATGCTGGAGAGAGCAGCTACAGCTGGGCACCAAACCTGGGCGCTCTGATATAGGATGTGGACATCTTAGCCACGAAGCTAAATGCCTGCCCCTATCTTTAACTTTTTGAGGATCTGTCACACTGTTTTCCAACATGGCTATACCTTACACAATATCATTAGTAGTACGTGAGAGTTCTAATTTTCCCCATTTCTTGCCAGCACTTATCTATTTTTAAAATGTTGGCTATCTTAGGCTATTGGAAGCAGTATCCCACCATAGTTTTAATTAGCACTTTGCTGATAACCAAGGGCATTGATCATCTTTTCACATGTATTTGTACAAATGTCAGTTTGCAGAAATGTCTGTTGAAATCCTTTGCTCATTTAAAAAAACAAGTTTTTTTTTCCCTACTGTTGAGTTAGAGTTTTTAATATTCTGGATACTATTCCTTTATCATACAATGAAGAGTATGATTGAGGCAAAGGTGGTGTAGGGACTGGAACACGAGCGGAGACTCTCGGCTCTCTTGGGCTTGATTTTTCAGACTGTTCCAGGAGAGCTTATCTTGCAACATTTTGCTCAGAGAGGGGCCAGACCATCACAAAGGAGCAGTTAAAGCTGCAAGAGTTGTGAGCTTCTGGGTTTCTGAGGCCCCCAAACTGGAAGTTACTTTGCACCTGGGAGGCTGTACCCAGTGACTTTAAGGCCATCACTGTGCCACAAAATGAATACACTGAATTACACTGTAAGTGCTATGGGTATTGTTTGGATTATTATGAGAAAAAAGAAAAGTCAGGAGGTTCCTGAATGCTCAAAGACGACAAAAATGATGTTTGCCTGAAGGCTAAGCTCTACCATAGGATACGGAGAGAAGAGAAATACTGAACTAAAAAGTGATGAGAAGACTCCCAGTGGAGCAGTACCTGCCCGTCCGCTGGACAGAGAGGGACAGTCCCAAGCCAACGTACTCTCCAGTAGGATTAAGCAAAGAAGAGAAAGCAGCAAAATGGAAGTCCCTCTGCCTCAAGTTTGTGTCCAGGGAGAAACAGAAATATTAAAAGTTTTTTGTTTTTTTGAACAGGAAAGGGAAAAAAAGAAGGCCTGGAAAGGGGTGGCTACTAAAGTTTGCTTTTTGGAGATGGATTTACAAGAAAATCACCAAAAATGAAAGCTTCATTAGGCCGAGGGGTTTACATTCCATGGAGGCCCATGAACATCTAAAAGTGACAGCCACCTTTTGCCTGCCAACACTTGGTATAAGAAAGAAACCATTCCCATTATAAACAGCTGTGGGTATTATTACCAAAGATGCTCATGGAGGTGAAAGTGAGGGACTTGGGCCTTGTGACACAAGGAGCTAAGGTTATTTTGCGGAAACAGGTCCAGGTCACCAACAGTCCTGAAAACGATGCCTGCACAAATGCAGCCTTATTCTTGGACAGCAGTTTCATATGAGTAACTTACGATCGTTATCGAAGACTACAAGTTAGTGGGAAAACTACCATTACTGTGATGTTTCTGAATACCACCAACCAGCCTTACCCATGTGCAACCAAGAGAACTATTTCTTAAGCCATAAAAGGAAAATATGAAAATGGCCCAGTTTTACAAAAAATAAACAATAACAAACAAAAAAGCTGCAAGAAACCAGATTGAGCCAGATCTTGAGACCTAAATGGACTATCTTCACCAGCATAGGCAATTCTCTGCCTCGGGGAGGAGAGTGCCCCCATTTTCTGAACATACAATGGATAAAGATGTATGTGGCTCACATTTATGAGCAGGAGGGGGCGTTCTCCCTCTTCTTTTGCTGCATCTTAGACACTAACCTTGCTCTAAAAGCACTGGCCAACAGCTTCTCCGGGAGACAGTTTTCAAAGGGAATTATACCTTCTCACAGCTGCCCCTGCTTGGCACAAGTAAGTGAGGCTTCCCTCCTGCTTGCGGCTGATGATGTGATGTCACCCCAAGCACACGGACCCCCTGTGCTCACTGACAATAGATACGATTTTCAAAGATTTTCTTCCATTTTCAGATAATCATTTCACTTTCTTGACAGTGCCCCTTGATATATGTTTTTTGCTTGGATGTACATTTTTAGTTTTGGCTTTTCATCTCTGTTTTCTCATTTGTTGACGTTGCTGTTGGTGGCATATCTAAGAAACCATTGCCCAACCCAACATTAGGAGGACGTACTCCTGTTTTCTTCTAAGAGTTGTGTAGTTTTAGCTCTTACATTTGTGTTCTACAATCCATGTTTTGGAAAATATGGTACAAGGTAGGAGGTGCTAAGCATTTGTTGGATTGCAGACATTTATAGAACTTTTTATTCTGTATTGAAGTGCTTGTCTTTCCTCGCAACAAGATCGAGTGCCATGACCAGGGCCAAGGTGAGCTTTTTTTTTTTTTTCCATGAATGAACTAGGTAGCTAAAACATCAAGCTTTTTTAATCTTAAGTTATATCAACTCTGGGGTGACACTGTTTCATCCTGGTGGAGGCAGTTACACAGTGCTGGCAGTGACAATTCAGAAGCAAACGAACACCCAGGATGGTGGGGTTGTACTCTGCAGTGGGACTGCTCTGGATTCAAATCCTTTCATTTAACGACTGTAACCTTGGGCAAGTTACGTTCCTCTCATTCTTCAAATTCTCACCATTTTAAAACGAGAACCTTGTAACGTTGTTGGGATTAACTGAGATCTTCGAATGGGCGTTTTACACATGGTAAACATGTGTCGCTTAGTAGCCGCCCTTTAAAACTGCAAAGGAATAGCAACAATGTCGGGAAACCCTTTAACACGCTGCTACCTTTTGTTTCAAATTTCTCCCCAGCACAGCTTCCGATATTGTTTTCTTGCGTGAGCTGAGAGTTGTTTAACCACCGAGTCTCTGATTCGGGAAGAAAAGCACACACGGAAAGAGCATGTGAGAACGATCCTGCAGATATATGCACATATCCTGGAGTGCAGCGTGTCAGTCTTGAGTGCGAGGACTTCGTAGAAAGGGTAGCGGGGGAATGGAGACGCTAGGCATTCTGGAATTATTTCAAGGAGGCTGTATCACAGCGTGTGTCGCTTCCCACAGTCAGAGTTGATCTCCAGTACAGCGCGCAGTCTACGGGGAGCTGAACTGTCTCGCCCTGACCACGGGGGCCAGCCAGCTTTCTCTGGAAATGGATGCCGAAGTCCGAAAGGCAGCAAAGTCCTCAGCCCCAGTGCCCAGGAAAGGAGAGCGGCTCAGGTACGGACCGCGCGTCGCTCCTCAGGCGCCGGCCGAATCCGGGAAGCCCGGAGAACCACTTCTCCCTCGGCGCTTCTCCCCGGCTCCGGGCGCGGCGGGGCCACTTCCGGGAGGGGGCGGGGAGACAAGAGGAGGCGTGTCGGGAAGGAGGCCGTTTGCAGCGCACCAGGCGGAAGTGAGCCCAAGGTGTCGGTGCGGCGCTTCCGGTCCGGGTGAGCGCGGCTTAGGCGCGCTGCGTGGTGTGTGTCTCGTGCTGCGATCGGCTTCTGAGGGCGAGTCAGCAGGTGAGGAGGCGAGCACCGGCGTCCGGACTCGGAAGTCTGCAGTCGAGTGGAAAGGCCGGAAAAAAAGGCCTGGAACTTGAATACGACTTAACTGCTGTTTCCGAGGGGGCAACTTCCACAGGGAACCCCTCTGCCCTGGTAACGGCCGAAGAGGAGGAGATGGCGCCAGTCAGGGAGCGGCCGTGGCCGAGACCGTGAGGAAGCGCGAAGGCGGAGCACCCCGGGGAGCCTTGGGCGAAGAATCGGAGCCGTCGCTGCCACCACTGCCGCCAGCACCATGGAAGGAGCAAAGCCGACCTTGCAGCTCGTGTACCAGGCGGTGCAGGCGCTTTACCACGACCCAGACCCCAGCGGCAAGGAGCGCGCCTCGTTTTGGCTTGGGGAGCTGCAGCGTTCGGTGAGGGGCCCGGAGAGGCCGTTCTGTGCCGCGGGGCCGGGTCGGGGTGGGACCTCGGCTCGAGGGGAGAACCTGAGCCCGGCGGTTGGCCTCGCGAGGGCCCCCTCGGGGAGGAGCTGGCGCCGCGGGGTGGGGCTGCGAAGCTGCATCGCCGCCGCCTCTCGGAGCCCGGTCGCAGCTGATCGGTCGCGAACTGGCCCTCTCCCCATCCCGTAGGATCGGAGTCGCGGGTGCCGTACTTCTCTGGCTCGGGGCGAGGATCCAACCCGCTCCAAGTTCTGCGCGCTTTCTGTTGCTTTGTAGGCCGTGCCTTTTCTGTCTTGCCTGCCTTCGACAAACCCAACTCCCGTGCTTCTGTCTTCCACGTACGGGCGTCGTAGCGGTCTCTGGGGGCCCAGGTGTGGCACCTGCCAGGTCCTCCCCAGTCCCAGCCTCACTCGCGGCTCCCCGCGCCTTGCGGGTCTTGCACGACAGTTTGAGTCTTGGTATTCTCGAAACTTCTCGGGTTTCTGTAGCCTTTCACACGTGAGTTTCCCCCTTTGCTTTCGAATGCACCATAAAGAAAGAAAAGCATACCGATTCTGATCGCAGGCCATCTTCGGGGTTCTCCTTTTGCTTCCTATCGATCTCTGACTTCATTTCCCCTTCAGGTGTGTATGTATGATTGGTTGATTGTTCCACATAAATCTGAACGTGTAGTGAGGTGTTTAGTTCCCACCCGTTAGTCGTGTGTCCCTGGTAGTTCTGCCTGAGACTCAGGTATTTGATGCGTCCCCTGATTTCCCACTCACCTTTGCTGCACTTTATTTCTGTGTGAGAGCATACAGGTGGGGATCCTGCTGACTTAAAGTCTTAAACGTATGATTTACCTTATGAATCGTGAAATGTTTTGGACACTAAAGAGGCTTGTACAGATGGACAAAGCACCTTTACTTTTTTTTTTTTTTGCATTTTATACTCAGCGTATTTTTAATTTGTCCCCTCTCTATTCTTATTTAACTCATAACTGGTGCTTAAAAGTGCTGTGCCCTATTAAAATGAGCCTCTAGGCACCAAGTGCATAATACATATTTTAAAATGTGCAACTCTGACTTGAATATTGCACTTGAAAAAAAAAGTTGGCCCCCACGACCTTGTTTACCTTGTGGGAAGACAAGGGAGTAGACTCACTGACGACTCCGGGAGAAAATCATTCACATATGGTCTCGTTTAGTTAGTTCAGTGATTGGTGAGTCACAGTTCCCCGATCCTTGTATGGTTTCCAAAAATGTAAATGGGAGAAATGATGTACCAACCAAAAGAGACAACTCTTAACTTCTGAAACTTCCTTATTGTTGTTTTCTCTTTCTTTCTTTCTTTCTTTCTTTCTTTCTTTCTTTCTTTCTTTCTTTCTTTCTTTCTTTCTTTTTTCCTTCCTTCCTTCCTTCCTTCCTTTTTCTTTCTCTTTCTTCTTTTCTTTCTTTCTTTCTTTCTTTCTATTTGAGTGACAGAGTTACAGACAGAGGGAGGGAGAGGTCTCACTGGTTTACTCTCCAGATGGCCACAGTGGCTGGAGCTGGGCTGATTCAAAGCCAGGAGCCAGGAGCTTCCTCCAGGTCTCCCACGTGGGTGCAGAAGCCCAAGCACTTGGGCCATCTTCTGCTCTCCCAGGCCAGCAGCGGGTAGCTAGATCAGATGTGGAGCAGCCGGGATTTGAACTGGTGCCCACAAGGGATGCCACCACCACAGGCAGAGGCCCAACCCATTCTGCCACAAAGCCGGTCCTTATTTTTTCCTTAAAGTCTGTACTCATTCGGTAGAAATGCAGTTAAAAATTATTTATTTGAATGACAGAGATCTTCTGCCTAGTGGTTTACTCCTCAAACATTTACAAAAGCTAAGGCCAGGCCGGTCCTAAGTCAGGAGTCAGGAACCCCGAACAAGTCTCCCATGGGTGGCAGGGAGCCAAGTCCATGTACGTGGATCATTGTCTGCCTTCTAGGCTCATTAGCAGGAAACTGAATGGGAAGCTGAGGTGGGCCTTGATCTCAGACGCTCCCACATGGAATATGGGGTGGCCTAAGCGGTGGCTTAACCCACTGCAAGATGCAGTTAAACTTTTTTTTTTTCTTTTATTTATTTGAGAGGCAGAGAGAGCAAGCACGTGTGCACTCACATCATCTTGTTCACGCTCCAGATGCCTGTTATGGTCAGGAACCATAAACTGGGAGTTGGCGTGCAACCCAGGTCTCCAGTGCCTCCCAGGGTCTACATTAGCAGGAAGCTGGAGTCAGGAACTGGGGCTGGGAAGTAGACACAGGCACACTGGCATCTTAATCTGCTAAGCTGAATGTCTGCTCTGGTTGTGTGTATTTAAATCAGTGCGTGGGTGCTTAGCATGTACTAGTGACTGTGCTAGGTATTGGTATTTGGGGATGAACTAGACACAAATTCTGCTTACCATATAGGGTAGTTGTGATTTTAAATGAGGTAATATCTACAAAGAATTTAGAACCTAGGTATAAAGTATATTAGCAGTTATTTAACTGTTCTTCACTTTTCTCTCCTTTCCAGTACTCTGTTACAACCATGTATCATCATTATCACTCAGGGTCCCAACAATAACAGGTGACATTTTTGACAGGGTAATTCAAGGAGAGTTTATTTTAAAAAGGTACTAATTATATATAGACACACACATAACACATATATGTACATATATATGTGTATAATTGTACTACAAGAAATAGTGTGGTAGCCTGTGGCTAAATTGCTACTGTCTTAAGCCAGAAGGGATAGGAGAGTGAGTGGCTACTTGACCTGGGAAGAGAAGCATGGCTTGGCTGTCTTGAGAGGAATGGTACCTTTAGGGCAAAGGGACAGGCTACCTTGAGGTGACCTTGTAGGAAGGAGGCTTGAGGAATGAAATCCTGAATTTATTCTCTTCCTTCTAATCTGCTGGGATTCCCCATTGGCCAAACCAGAGAATAGAGAGACCTATTGGTAACAGATACAGGCCAACCTAGTGCAGCACAGGAGGGTGTAGAAGATGGAGCCTAGTCGCTCAACCACCTCTGGAGGCAGCATCTGCATCGAGACGACAGTCCAGCATGTTGACTCCTTTACCTCTTCATTTCTTCAACCACCTGGTCACTCAGTTGGACCCTGGGTCTCATCATTACTGAAAAGTCACTAGCCCTCCAGATCACTAATTCAGCACACCATTTTTCCATGTATTGGCTCAAGAATCTCTTAACAGTGGTGTAACCATCCTCTTTGTTCAGAAAGTTAATCTGTTTGCCTTCTGGGTGGAAGGAATTCTCCATCTCCCTGCTTGCAGTCTGGCCTTGTTCAGATCTGTTGCATAATTGTTGTCCTGGGATCTTTATTTAACCATATCCTGGGGAATTCCCTTTACCTGTTTCTTAGACTCGTGGATTCTTGGATCCCACAATCTTTTTTCTTTATTTGATGAATAATTGAATAGAGCGCCTTCATGCCTTCTCTCTTTGTGTTGACCTTTTTTTGTTGAACTACTTTTATGTTGAGAGTAGTTCTCTAGTCTTCTGCCTGGAGATTATTAACTAAGTTGCCAGTATTCCCAAAAAGCAGTTGGGGGAATGAGGCCATGGAAAAGAGAATGCCACTGAGTATGTAGGCTTTAATTTACTGTCGTGTGTTTGGTATAATACTCCTGGTCTTTGCTGAGTCTGTTATCCAAGAGTGCAGTCTCCCTGCTTGAATTTTCCAGAGTAAAACTTGAGTCTCTGGTTATGTGGGAGGATAGTAGTCAGCTGCTCAGAGATAGGGAGAAAATCCATGAGTCCTAACAGTTTTTTATAAGGCGTTTGAAACCATACCTTTAGTTTTTCTTCCGCTTTTAGGTCTGCCTGGAGATGAACCGGATGCTTCCAGTCCTTGAGCTAGGGTGGGCTTTGTGGTGAGCAGGCTAACCCACCACTTGGGATGCCTGCATCCTATACCAAAATGCTGGTTCAGGTTCTAGCTACTCCACGTCTGACGTAGCTTCCTGCTGAAGCATCCTGAGAAGCAGTGGATGAGGACTCGAATGTTTGGGCCCAGTCACTCACATGGCAGTTTCTGGCTGCTGGCTTTGGTCTGGCTGTTGCTGGCATTTGGGGAGCGTACCAGTGGACTGGAGGAAGATCTCTCTCTGTGTCAACTGTCCCCACCCACTTCAAGTAGATGAAAATAATAAATAAGTAAAAAAAATTCTGAGCCTTCCTGGGGTTTTGGCACACCAGTTCATTTGCCCCCTGACTTTCCCATTCTTAACTGGTTCCCTGTTCCCTCAGGTAGATTTCAACCTCAGATCTGCTAGGACAGTTAACACATTAGCTTTCCACTCACCATAGTTTTATTGACATTTTATCTATTTGCACTGTCTTTGTCCTTGTGGGTTTTGCTTTTTTTTTTTTTTTTATGTTTTTACTCTGCTTTTAGTAAATTTTTGGAAGAGACCTAAGGGCGAACAGATGTGTACAAAATCTCTAGTGTTTTTTTTTTTTTTTTTTTAATGTTTGATCAGCATGTCATTTTGGTACATTTTTACGGGGTACAATATTTCTTTTTTTTTTTTTTTTTTTTTTTACAGGCAGAGTGGACAGTGAGAGAGAGACAGAGAGAAAGGTCTTCCTTTGCCGTTGGTTCACCCTCCAATGGCCGCCGCGGCCGGCGCGCTGCGGCCGGCGCACCGCGCTTGTCCGATGGCAGGAGCCAGGAGCCAGGTGCTTTTCCTGGTCTCCCCATGGGGTGCAGGGCCCAAGCACCTGGGCCATCCTCCACTGCACTCCCGGGCCACAGCAGAGGGCTGGCCTGGAAGAGGGGCAACCGGGACAGAATCCGGCGCCCCGACCGGGACTAGAACCCGGTGTGCCGGCGCCGCAAGGCGGAGGATTAGCCTGTTGAGCCACGGCGCCGGCCACGGGGTACAATATTTCTATACATGTACACAGCATAAACTGGTCAGTCAGGTACTTAGCATTTCCATTTCCTTATCTTTTCTGTATGTTTGGAGCCTGTGAGCTCTCTCCTACTTCTTCATAAAGTATCTGTGCTGTGGAATACTAGAATTCACTACTTCTGTCTAACTGTTTTGGTCTCTGTTAGCTACCCTCCCTCGATCCCCTTCCTCCTACCCTTCCCAAACTCTGGAAATGAATATTCTGTGTTCAGATGGACTTTTTTTAAACTTCTACAATGAGAGCATGTGATATTTGTCTGTGTCTGGCTTATTTCATTAATGTAATCACCTCCAGTTCTATCTATTTTGCTGCAAATGTAAAAATATGAAGCACTTCAAGAGTTTGCAGTCATCCTTGCTGTCTTTGTATTGTACCAGTTTTTAATGCATAATTCCTTTTTTTTTTTAAAGATTTATTTATTTATTTGAAAAGCAGAGTTACAGAGAGAGGTAGAGAGAGAGAGAGAGAGGTCTTCCATCTGTTGGTTCACTACCCAGATGGCTGCAACAGCCAGAGCTGAGACCATCCGAAGCCAGGAGCCAAGAGCCTCTTCTGGGTCTTCCACGCAGGTGCAGGGGCCCAAGGACTTGGGCCATCTTCTACTGCTTTCCCAGGCCATAGCAGAGAGTTGGATTGGAAGTGGAGCAGCCAGGGCTTGAACCGGCACCCATATGGGATGCTGGGACTGCAGGCGGTGGCTTTACCTGCTGTGCCACAGTGCTAGCCCCCTACATTAGCTCTTGAGTTTTGTCCAAATCTCTGTCCATTGATTGTTCCTTACCTTTTCTTTTCTTTTTTTCTTTTCTTTCTTTTTTTTTTTTTTGACAGGCAGAGTGGACAGTGAGAGAGAGAGACAGAGAGAAAGGTCTTTCTTTGCCGTTGGTTCACCCTCCAATGGCCGCCGCGGTCGGCGCGCTGCGGCCGGTGCACCGCGCTCATCCGATGGCAGGAGCCAGGTGCCAGGTGCTTTTCCTGGTCTCCCATGGGGTACAGGGCCCAAGCACTGGGCCATCCTCCACTGCACTCCCGGGCCACGGCAGAGAGCTGGCCTGGAAGAGGGGCAACTGGGACAGAATCCGGTGCCCCGACCGGGACTAGAACCCGGTGTGCCGGCGCCACAAGGTGGATTTTCTTTATAAGGTCTTTCTGTCTTTATATCTCTCCTTATCCAGTTTGGAGTCCAAAGCGTATTATTTTAGTCACTTTAAAATGGACCATTAACTCTTCCCCTCTGCATCTTATCTTCTCTGGGACCTGGATCCTTTGGCTTATCCCATGGCTTGCCTGCTTCTTCAGACACAGTCTTGGCATTCAGCCAGCTGTAGTGTATCTCCAGTAAGCAAATTTAGGAGGTAGGAGAGGGGTGCTACCTTTGCCCAATTTTGCTGTTTCTTTGATTTGTCTGTCTCTCTTTTTTAAGATTTTATTTATTTGAGAGGTAGAGTTACAGTGAGAGTGAGAGACGGAGAGAAAGGTCTTCCTTCTGCTGGTTCTCCAAATGGTGTCAGTGACCAGAGCTGCGCCAATCTGAAGCCAGGAAGGAGCTCCTTCCGGGTCTCCCACGTGGGTTCAGGGCCCAAGCACATGGGCCATCTTCCACTGCTGTCCCAGGCCATAGCAGAGAGCTGGATTGGAAGAGGAGCATCCAGGACTAGAACCAGCACCCACATGGGATGCCGGCGCTTCAGGCCAGGGCGTTAACCCGCTGCACCACAGTGCTGGCCCTGATTTGTCTCTTCTATGCTTTACCCTTTCCGAGGGTTGTTTCTTTTCTTTTCTTTTTTAAACATTTATTTTATTTAGTTAGAGTTAGAGAGAGAGAGGTAGAGACAGAGAGGTCTTCCATCCGCTGGTTCACTCCCCAGATGGCTGTAGCAGCCAGAGCTGCGCCAATCCAAAGCCAGGAGCCAGGAGATTCTTCCAGGTCTTCCATGTGTTGCAGGGGCCCAAGGACTTGGGCCATCTTATACTGTGTTCCCAGGCCATAGCAGAGAGCTGGATTGGAAGTGGAGCTGCCGGGACTTGAACCGTGTCCACATGGGGTGCCAGCACTGCAGGCAGCAGCTTTACCCACTGTGCTACACTGCCGGCCCCGGCCACCCCTTTTTAAACCTATATGATATGATAACTCGTTTTATACTACTCAGGTACAGAAAAGGAGAGTAACTTTGTTGAAGTTCTCATTAAATAGCTTTTTTTTTTTTTTGAAAGATTTTATTTGAGAGGTAGAGCTACATACAGAGAGAAGCAGAGACAGAGACAAAGAGAGAGAAATCTTTCTTGCGGCGCCGGCACACCGGGTTCTAGTCCCGGTCGGGGCACCGGATTCTGTCCCGGTTGCCCCTCTTCCAGGCCAGCCCTCTGCTGTGGCCCAGGAGTGCAGTGGAGGATGGCCCAGGTGCTTGGGCCCTGCACCCCATGGGGAGACCAGGAAAAAGCACCTGGCTCCTGGCTCCTGCCATCGGACGAGCGCGGTGCGCCGGCCGCAGTGCGCCGACCGCGGCGGCCATTGGAGGGTGAACCAACGGCAAAAGGAAGACCTTTCTCTCTGTCTCTCTCTCTCACTGTCCACTCTACCTGTAAAAAAAAAAAAAAGAAATCTTTCATCCACTGGTTCACTCCCCAAATGGCTACAGTGGCCAGAGCTGGGAGGATCTGGAGCCAGGAGCTTCTTCCAGGTCTCCCAGGCAGGTACAGGAGCCCAAGATCTTGGGTCATTTTCCACTGCTTTACCAAGCCATAGCAGAGAGCTGGATCGAAAGTTGAGCAGCAGGGACTCAAACTGCCGCCCATATGGGATGCCAGCGCTGCAGATGGCATACCCACATGCTGTGCCACAGCGCTGGCCCCAAAGTGGCATTTTAAACCAAAAATCTTAGGACAGTAATAAGCAAAGAGGTTTTTTTTTTTTTTTTCCCATTTGACATTGGTAAGGAACAGAATTTTCCGGGTTTACTACAAATCCAATTTTTAAAATAGACATTTTGCACAAATTTTTCCTTCTTCTTTCCCATCCCTACCTTACTAATCTTAGAGTCCTTTAGTATAGTTCTCATAATCTACTCAGAGTAGACTTCGTATAGAGATATAATTTGGGTATGGGTTAGTCCATGCTTTGATTTTGATTTTGATTTTTGATTTTCTCATTATCTAATATTTGTATAAAATGGCCATTTTATGAAGAATTCGTATTAGTTACTAAACTTTTTCCAGCAAAATACTTGGAAACTTACAGCTGTGATTTTGTCTTATGTGATTGACAGATGTCCTTGATAATGGAAAAATGTTCCCTCCACACAAAAAAATTATTTTGAGACAGATCTTAGAGGAATCCTTATTTGGAAGGCCAATTGTGTGGTTTTTTTTTGTTGTTGTTTTTGTTTTGTTTTTTTTTGACAGATAGAGTTAGTGAGAGAGAGAGACAGAGAGAAAGGTCTTTCTTCCTTTGGCTCACCCCTCAAATGGCCGCTACGGCCAGCGCTGTGCCAATCCGAAGCCAGGAGCCAGGTGCTTCTCCCTGGTCTCCCATGTGTGTGCAGTGGCCCAAGCACTTGGGCCATCTTCCACTGCCCTCCTGGGCCACAGTAGAGAGCTGGACAGGAAGAGGAGTAACCGGGACTAGAACCCAGTGCCCATATGGGATGCTGGTGCCACAGGCGGAGGATTAGCCTAGTGAGCCGTGGCACCGGCCCCAGGCCTTTGCAACCGTTTGAGTGGTGAACCAGCAGATGGAAGGTCTCTCTCTGCCTCTGACTCTCTGTAACTCTGCCTTTCAAATAAGTAAATAAATAACTCTTTAAAAACAATAATTAGGGCATTGGCCGGCGCCGCGACTCACTAGGCTAATCTTCTGCCTTGCGGTGCTGGCACACCGGGTTCTAGTCCCGGTTGCCCCTCTTCTAGGCCAGCTCTGTGCTATGGCCTGGGAGTGCAGTGGAGGATGGCCCAAGTGCTTGTGCCCTGCACCCCATGGGAGACTAGGATAAGCAACTGGCTCTTGCCATCGGATCAGTACGGTGTGCCGGCCGCAGTGCAGCGGCCATTGGAGGGTGAACCAATGGCAAGGGAAGACCTTTCTCTCTGTCTCTACTGTCCACTCTGCCTGTCAAAAAAAAAAAAGAAGAAGAAGAAAGAAAAAAATAATTAGGACATTGCTATATTTCCAAATTATATCATATTTTTTCCAAAACTGTATTTCTTACAGTATTTTTTGATGTTTATGGGGGAAATGTAAAGTAGATTTTATAGATTTTTTTATTGTGTAAAATAGTCAAAATATAAATTTTATCATTTTAACCGTTTTTTAAAAAAGATTATTTACTTATTTGAGAGGCGGAGAGAGAGATAGAGAGATCTTTATCTACTGATTCACTCCCCAAATGGCTGCAACTGCCCAAGCTGAGGCGAGCCAGATCCAGGAGCCTTTTCTGGGTCTCCTACATGGATGCAGGAGCCATCTTCCACTGCTCTCCCAGGTGCATTAGCAGAGAGCTGGATTGGAAGAGGAGTAGCCAGGACATGAACCAGAGCGTGTGTGGGATGCTGGCGCTCCAGGTGGAGGCTCAACCCACTAGGCCACAGTACTGCCTCCAGCTCTGCTGAACTTAAAATTTAATTGACAGGGAATTGAAGTCACTTAGGCTACCTGCCCTCGTATCCCTAGTTTGCACCATGGCACTAAATATTACTAGTGTTTATGGCTGTACAGATGAAACCCCAGAGAGAAACCTTATTTTTTTTTTTTTAAGATTTATTTATTTATTTGAGAATTACAGAGGGCCGGCGCCATGGCTCAATAGGCTAATCCTCCGCCTTGCAGCGCCAGCACACCGGGTTCTAGTCCCAGTCGGGGCGCCAGATTCTGTCCCGGTTGCCCCTCTTCCAGGCCAGCTCTCTGCTGTGGCCCGGGAGTGAAGTGGAGGATGTCCCAAGTGCTTGGACCCCTGCACATGCATGGGAGACCAGGGAGAAGCACCTGGCTCCTGCCTTTGGATTGGCTCAGCACCGGCTCTTGGGGCCATTTGGGGAGTGAACCAATGGAAGGAAGACCTTTCTCTCTGTCTCTCTCTCTCTCAGTGTCTGTAACTCTACCTGTCAAATAAATAAAAAAAAAAAAAAAGGAATGGAAAGGATTGAGTTAATATTTTTCTTAGGGGCCGGAGTTGTGATGTAAGCGGGTAAAGCCACCGCCTGCAGAGCCGGCATCCCATATGGGCGCTGGTTCGAGTCCTAGCTGCTCTACTTTCAATCCAGCTCTCTGCTATGGCCTGGAAAAGCAGTAGAGGATGGCCCAAGTCCTTGGACCCCTGCACGTGTGTGGGATACCTGGAAGAAGCTCCTGGCTCTTGGCTTTGGATCGGCACAACTCCAGCCGTTGCGGCCAACTGGGGAGTGAACCAGCAGATGAAAGACAGTGAGAGGGAGAGACAGAGAGAAAGGTCTTCCTTCTGTTGGTTCACTCCCCAAATGGCTGCAATGGCTGGAGCTGCACCTATCTGAAGCCAGGAGCCAGGTGCTTCTTTCTGGTCTCTCATGAGGGTGCAGGGGCTCAAGCACTTGGGCCATCTTCTACTGCTTTCCCATAGCAGAGATCTGGATCAAAAGTGGAGCATCCGGGACTTGAACTGGCACCCATATGGGGATGCTGGCACTGCAAGTGGTGTCCTCATTTGCCACATCACAGCACTAGCGCCTCCTTGTATTTTCTTGTCTCAGCCATAGTTAATACCACTTAAAAAGTTATCCCCAAAGGAAGAGAATATATTTGGAACTAAACTTGAAAATATGGGTTTTTTTTTTTTTTTTTTTGGTTTAAGGACTACAACTTCATACGTTTAATATAAACAAATTTGGGAACATGGTGATTCTTCCCTTCCTACCTCCCTCCAGAATCGCCATGTTTCCAAATTTGTATATAGTAAATGCGTGAAGTTAAATAAAATTTTTAAAAAGTGGAAAAAAAATTTTTAAAAATATGGGTTTTAAGGTAAGTATACAGAGTTTATCTTTCAACTCCCTAATACTTTAATCTCACATTAAAGTGTTATAACACTTTAATCTCACATCTTACATTTTTTCCTGTCAGTTTGAAAAATCTGTGTCTTCAGCTTGTGTTAGCATATGCTTAATACATACAGTAAAATTCTCATTTAGTTTGTCTTGAGTTGTTCTACAAGTCACTCAGGAAGGCAGGAGTGGAGAGCAGGCGTGAAAGGAAATACACTTGTAGCATTTTTTACTTTCAGGAAGCCCTTCAGTGGTTTCTTCATCTGCATCAGATGATATAATTTCAAGCTTGACGTTTCTAATTTTGAAGCAGGGCTTCCTAGTGTACTGAGTAAGGCCACAGGGAAGTGATTATCAGGGAATGAAAGCTTTAGTCATCCTTAGCTGAAATGGATTGTACAGATCCAAATTTATCTTTCTTAGGGGCCATCCGTGAGATTAATATTCACATACATAAGTGATTGAGACTGTTTTATTTGGAAACTGATTCCTTACACTTCTCAAGAAAAATTTGGGCAAGATATCTCAGCACTAATGTATGTGTGACTGACACGTACAGAGTTGAATTCAAATTCATTTGCCAGAGGTCATTCATCATGAGATGGTTGTTTGAAAGCACTGTTCTAGAAACACTGGGATTTTGTCAACAACTGAGGAGATCGTAGTGTGCAGTGCTATCACTTGGTTGTACTGATTTCTTTTGAAATCAGGACAGAGTGATGCTCTGCTATCTTCTGAAATTGATTTGGAAACTGTTTGAATATTTTCTCTTAGAATATGAATGGCTGTGGTTTTTTTTTTTAATTTAAGATTTATTTATTTCAAATACAGAGTTACAGCGGGAGGTAGAGACAGAGACAGGTCTTCTGTCTGCTGGTTCACTCCCAAATGGCTACAACAGCCAGAGCTGGGTGTTTCTGAAGCCAGGAGCCAGGAGCTTCTTCCAGGTCTCCCACATGGGTTCAAGGGCCCAAGGACTTGGCCCATTTTCTACTGCTTCCCAAGGTGGCATTAGCAGGGAGCAAGATAGGAAGGGGAGCAGCCAGAACTTGAACTGGTGCCCAGGTAAGGAGCTCAGTTCTGCAGGTGCTGCAGGCCAGGGCTTTAACCTCCTGCTCCACCGTGCCAGCCCCGCCTTTGATGTTTTAAATAACATTATCACTAAGGATTTCTTTCTCCTACAAGTGAGATAATTTTCTTCCTTTTGATAATTTGATTACTATAGAGATGGCTGTGAACATTTAAGTAGCCTGAACTTATCTCCATAAATGAGTTTTTTTGAAACAACTTAAAATTTTTTTTACAAAGGATTTATTTTATTTATTTGAAAGGCAGAATTAAGGGGAGAGAGAGGTCTTCCATCTGCTGGTTTACTCCCTAAATAACCACAACAGCTAGGACTGGGCCAGGCTGAAGCCAGGAGCCAGGAGTTCTTCTGGGTCTCTCACATTGGTGCAGGAACCCAAGCACTTGGGCCATCTTCTGTGGCTTTCCCAGGCACGTTAGCAGGGAACTGGATTGGCAGTGGAGCAGTGGAGACTTGAACTGGGTCCATATGGGGTGCCAGCATTGCAGGTGGCAGCTTGAACTGCTGTGCCACAGTGCCGGCCTCTAAAAAAGCTTTTTAATACACATATAAAAATTGTACATATTTATGGGGTACTTTTTGACATTTTACTACATGTATACATTGCGTGATGTGCAGAGTAGATATATTTATCTCAAAACATTTAGCATTTCTTTATGGTGAAAACACCTGAAAGTCCTGTCTTCTAGTGTGCAGTACATTTTCCATAGTCACCTTACTGTGCCATGGAACTTCAGAACATAAATCTGCTTTTTGCTTCTAGAAAAGTTATTTGTGTATACAAGGCCCTGGAGGTAGGAGTTGTTTCCACATCACTGCTGTGGTGAAGATATTAGCTAAGTTTCCTTTCATCATGGCTTCTGTATTTTAGGCCATCTTACAAAACAAGTTACACTGAAAAATATTTTTAGGTAGTGATGGTTGTCTTACTTGCTCTTCAGCTTATATATTTTTCTTTTTATTTCCTTTCTAATTTTTAGTAAAGTTGATTTTCTATGATATAATTAATTCTCATTTTTCCCCCAAAGATTTACTTATTTGAAATACAGAGTTATGGAAAGGGTGAGACACAGAGAGAGAGAAATGTTCACTCCCCAAATGGCTGTAATGACCGGGGCTGAAGCCAGGAGCCTGGAACTCCATCCACGTCTCCCACAGGGGTGCAGGGGCCCAAGGACCTGGGCCATCTTCTGCTGCTTTCCCAGGTGCATTAGCAGGGAACTGGATTAGACATAGAGCAGCCGGGATTCAAACCAGTGTTCATATGGGATGCCGGTCACACAGGTGGTTGTTTAACCTACTGTGCCACAACACTGGCTCCTACTATATATCTTTGAAAGTCTTCATTTAATCAATGTATCATTCACTGATTAAAATGCTTAGAAAATGCAGCAATGCAACACTTCTGTATTATTTTTCAAGTCTCATTTAATTATCTTTATTTCCAGAACCTCAGTTTTTATTTGCAAGAGCCCTTAAGTCCTCCATGAGGTATTTTAAGTAATTCTTCTTAACTTGAAGCATTTTCTTGAAATTTTTTTTTTTTTTTTTTTTTTTTTTTTTACAGGCAGAGTGGACAGTGAGAGAGAGAGACAGAGAGAAAGGTCTTCCTTTGCCGTTGGTTCACCCTCCAATGGCCGCCGCGGTCGGCGCGCTGCGGCCGGCGCACCGCGCTCGTCCGATGGCAGGAGCCAGGTGCTTTTCCTGGTCTCACCATGGGGTGCAGGGCCCAAGCACCTGGGCCATCCTCCACTGCACTTCTGGGCCACAGCAGAGGGCTGGCCTGGAAGAGGGGCAACCGGGACAGAATCCGGTGCCCCGACCGGGACTAGAACCCGGTGTGGCGGCGCCGCAAGGCGGAGGATTAGCCTGTTGAGCCACGGCGCCGGCGAAAATTTTTTTAAAGATTTATTTATTTATTTGAGAGGCAGATTACAGGAACAAGGAGAGACAGAGAGAGAGGGTTCTTCATCCCCTGGTTCACTCCCCAAATGGCTGCAATGGCCAGAGCTGGGCAGATCTGAAGCCAGGAACCAGGAGCTTCTTCTAGGTACAGGGGCTCAAGCACTTGGACCATCTTCTACTGCTTTCCCAGGCCATAGCAGAGAGCTGGATTAGAAGTGGAGCAGCCACGACTCAAACTGGCGCCCATATGGGATGCCAGCCTTAGGGGCAGAGGCTTAACCTACTATACCACAGCACCAGCTCCCTTAAATTTTTTTAAAAATTTATTTATTTATTTGAAAGAGTTACAGAGAAAGAGGGAGAGACAGTCACACACACACACACACACACACACACACACACACACACACACACACGGATCTTCTGTCTGCTGGTTCTTCTCCTTAGAGGGCCAGGGGTAAGCCAGGCCATAGCCAGGAGCTTTATCTGGGTCTCCCACTTGAGTAGCAGGGGTCCCAAAGATTTGCCAGTGTCACAGGTGAAAGCTTTACCTGCTATGCCACAACGCTGGCCCCAATTTGAAACGTTTTTGTGTAGGATTAACTAGCAGTCTCAATTTGCTTCTAATTCTTAGCAGCAAAAAAGTCCTTTGACTCCAGTCTGGGTGAGTGCTTGCATTGTTGAGGGGGCCTACCAAGTGGTTTTTGGTTGATTTGGCAGTTTTAGAAATATTGGTGTAGAAGTTAGTCTTGGAACAACAATGCACCATTAAAGGAAAAAACTAGAAAGGCATATACTTTTAGGATCTGCTGCGAAGTGTAACGAAGGGCTTGGAGTGTTTGTGAAAGGATTGCTAGGCCTCGTAGTCATCACAGAGTTGTAGAAATGCTGTTTGAAAAGACTGATATAAAGGGCCTGTTCTGCTAATGCTTTGTGCAATGGGAGATTGGAATTAGATGCTTATATGGAAAATGTTCTCTTGTTGCAGCCTCTTTGAAAAGTGCTGCTAGTGGGAGCTGCAGCTTCCTCCTGCTGACTCTGAGCCCAGGCTTCGGTTGAGATGGCCCTTTCAGAAATGTGGAGCTTAGTCCAAGCCTGGATTTCAGTGGGTAGCACCTGGCATCTGTGGCTAGAAAGTCCTATGAAGTGTAAGTGCTTTATTCTCTCTTCGTAAAGAATCCTTTTCCTTCCTTATTCTCTTTCTTCTCGCTTCTTTCTGCAGCTTATCAGAGATGAAGAATGGTGAGCAATGTAATATAGTATCCAGGGTGTCAGGATTTGCTTGCTTTTTTTTTTTTTAATTATTTGAAAGAGAGGGAGATAGGCTGAGAGGCAGATGGATAAATCTTCCATCTGCTGGTTCACTCCCCAGATGCCTGAAATAGTCAAGACTGGGCCAGGCTGAAGCCAGAAGCCAGGACAACTCCAACCAGGTTGTCCACGTGGGTGACAGAAACGCAAGTACTTGAGCCATCATCTGCCTCCCACGACATGCATTAGTAGGAAGCTGGATTGAAAGCTGGGACTTGAATCGGGAGCTCTGATACAGGCAACGGTTATCCCAATAGCATTTCAACTTCTGTCTCAAACCCCACCTATGTTGCATAATTGTTAAACCCTCCTGGAATTTAAAATACAGTGGTAAATTATGACTTCTAAAGATTCATTAGTGGCAGTACCATCAAATAATTTTTTATTGGTAATTTTTTCTTAGTAGCTTGTGATACTCGGGTTTGCCAAATTTCTTTAGAAGTTGTTTTATATTAAGTATTTTTTTCAAAAGACAAATATTTGTAGAGTGAGGCCCATTTGACCAAATAGTGAGGCAGCATCAATATAAATAAAGGTTCTTGAAATTAGAAGAAAGCTTTTTTCCTTTTGGTTCCACTTGTTACATTTGTATAAAGGAATTTTTCTCTCTTTTTTAAGGTTTATTCATTTACTTGGAAGGCAGCAGGACAGAGAGAGAGGGAGGGAGAGACTGAGAGGTAGCTTCCATCTGGTAGTTCACTCCCCAAATGGCAGTAGCAACTGGGGCTGGGCTAGGCTGCGGACTGCAGCCAGGCCTTCCACATGTGTGGCAGGAACCCAAATACCTGGGCTATTCCTTACTGCTTTCCCAGATGCCACAGCAGGGAATTGGATCAGAAGCAGGGCAGCCAGTGTTTGAAGTGGCACTCTGATATGGGCTGCTGGTGTCATAGGCGACAGCTTAACCTACTGTGCTAGCCCAGGAATATCTTCTTTTTTTAGACAGTGCGAGAGAGAGAGAAGCAGAGAGAAAGGTCTTCCTTCCATTGGTTCACCCCTCAAATGGCTGCTATGGCCAGCACGCTGCGCCAATCTGAAGCCAGGAGCCAGTGCTTCCTCTTGGTCTCCCATTTGGGTACAGGGCCCAAGCGCTTGGGCCATCCTCCTCTGTCCTCCTGGGGCACAGCAGAGAGTGGACTGGAAGAGGAGCAACTGGGACAGAATCTGGCGCCCCGACCGGGACTAGAACCCGGGGTGCCGGTGCTGCAGGCGTAGGATTAGCCAAGTGAGCTGTGGCGCTGGCCCCCAGGAATTTTTTCTAAAACTTATTTATCATAGAATTGTCCTGTGAAGTACATATAACTACCATCTATACTTTACCTTCGTTAAATAAAAAAACAAAACAAACTCAAGGGGCTAACATTTGGCCTAGTTTTTAAGATGTCAACATTTCATATTGGACAGGGATCAAGTTTTGGCTCCACTTCTGATTCCATTTTCCAGGTAGTGTGTGTGCATTCTGAAAGGCAGCAGGTGATGGCTCAAGTGGTTACATCCTTGCCACCCATGTGGGAGAACTAGATTGAGTTCCTGGCTCTTGGCTTTGGCCTGGCCCAACTTAGCTTTTGCAAGCATTTGTGGAGTTGAACCATCAGATGGGACTCAAACCTGCATCAGTATGGGATACCAGAACTGCAGGCAGAGGCTTAACCTTCTGTGTCACAGCACCGGCCCCCATTTATTTATTTGTTTGAAAACCAGTGTGACAGAGGTCTTCCATCTGCTGATTCACTCCCCAAATGGCCACAACTGATGGGTTGGGCCTGGGCCTGGACCTGGGCCAAGCTGAAGCCAGGAGCCAGAAACTCCATCTAGATCTTTTTTTTTTTTTAATATTTATTTATTTTTTACTTGAGAGTCAGAGTTACACAGAGAGAGGAGAGGCGAGGGGGGGGGGGGGTCTTCCATCTGATGGTTTACTCCCCAATTGGCCTCAACAGCTGGAGCTGCGCCAATCCCAAGCCAGGTGCCAGAAGCTTCTACCAAGTCTCCCATGCAGGTGCAGGGGCCCAAGGACTTGGGCCATTTTCTACTGCTTTCCCAGGCCATAACAGAGAGCTGGATGGGAAGAGGAGCAACTGGACTAAAACCGGGAAGCTGGTGCTTCAGGCCAGGGCGTTAACCCGCTGTGCCACAGTGCTGGCTCCTCCATCTAGGTCTTCCACATGGGTGGTAGGCACTCAAGTACTTGGGCCATCCTTCGCTGCCTTCCCCAGCACCAAGCAGCTGGGGAGTCAAATTGGCACTCTGATATGGGATGCTGGAGTCACAGGGGGTCACTTAACCTGCTGTGCCACAATGCTGTCTTTTCGGCCCTCACCCATTTTTGTCGTTTTTGATTCCCAATGCTGAAATTTTTTTGAAACTTTAAAACCTGCAGATATTGGAAAAATATTGATCATTGTTTTGTCACTAAAACAAAAGAAACATATTTAAAACAAAACAAAATCAAGGCTTCATCCTGGGAAGGCCAGTGAAGATCTGCAAATAAGGACTCTGAAAAATGTTTCTTCTTGGAACCTTGGTGTTGTTATTTGTAAAGAACTGATTTGCTTACTCTCTGTTGCCCTTTCTCTCTCTAACCATTTTGAATTCTATTCTGATAGGTTTCTCCAATCCAGTAGGTATCTTGGCTACCTAGTAAAAGGAAGGGCTAAGTGTTTAGGAGAACAAAGAGGTGTTATGCACTTATGAGATTCTAATGTCTTACCATTTTGCTTCATAAATGTCTACTTTATTTAAGTGTGTGTGTTTGTGTGTGTGTATATATATATATATATATATATATGTATGTATGTATATATATACATACACTATAATAGCCAAAGGATTTATTTATGCATTTTAGGAGATATAAATATAAGTAAGTTTTTTTTTAACCTTTTTTTAAAAAAATTCAACTTATTTATTTGAGAGGCTGAGAGGAATCCCATCCACTGTTTGATTCTCCAGATGCCTGCAGTGGCTGGGATTACAGTCAGGAATGCAATCCAGGTCTTCCATGTGAGTAACAAGAATCCAGTTACTTGAGCCATCACTGCTGCCTCTCAGGGTCTGCAATTTCAGGAAGCTGAAGTCAGAAGTCAGAGCTCAGTGGTATTTTACTTATGTGGACATTTAAGTAATCGCTAATAATATTAGGCACAGGACATCTATTACTTGTTTTCAAATGTCTTCCCAGTAAATTGTTTCTCTCTCCCCAAAAAGTACTATTCTGACTTCCATCAACATAGATTACTTTTGCCTATTAAAAAAAAAAAAGAGGTGGGATATAATTCACACCCAGTTCATCCATTGAAAGTATACAGTCTGGGGCTGGCACTGTGGCGCAGCGGGTTAAAGCCCTGGCTTGAAGCTCTGGCATCCCATATGGGTGCCGGTTCAAGATCCGGCTGCTTCTCTTCTGATCCAGCTCTCTGCTATGGCCTGGGAAAGCAGTGGAAGATGGCCCAAGTCCTTGGGTCCCTGCACCCACATGGCAGACTTGGAAGAAGCTCCTGGCTTGGGATTGGTGCAGCTCTGGCCATTGCAGCCATATGGAGTGAACCAGTGGATGGAAGACCTCTCTCTGGCTCTACTTCTTTCTGTAACTCTGTCTTTCAAATAAATAAAATAAATCTTTAAAAAATAAATAAATAAATAAAGGCTGGTGCCGCAGCTCACTAAGCTAATCCTCCGCTTGCGGCGCTGGCACCCTGGGTTCTAGTCCCGGTTGGGGTGCCAGATTCTGTCCCGGTTGCTCCTCTTCCAGTCCAGCTCTCTGCTGTGGCCTGGGAAGGCAGTGGAGGATGGCCCAAGTGCTGCACCTACATGGGAGACCAGGAGGAAGCACCTTGCTCCTGGCTTCGGATCAGTGCAGCGTGCCTGCTGTAGTAGCCGTTTTGGGGGGTGAACCAACAGAAGGAAGACCTCTCTCTCTGTCTCTCTCTCTCTCTCTCTCTCTCTAACTCTGCCTGTCACAAAAAAAATAGTATACAGTTCAGTGATTTTTGGTATATTCATAGAGTTGTGCATTTGTTGCCACAATCAAGTTTAGAACATTTTATCACCCTAAAAGGGGGTTTGTACCCCATGGCCTGCACTCCATTCCTGTCCCATCCCCCAATCTTAGACAAACATTAATTTACTTTTTATCTCTAAAAATTTGCCTATTCTGGACATTTTATATAAATGGAATCATACTGCTGATGGTACTTTATGATTGGCTTTTTTGGCCTAGTGTAATGTTTTTAAAAAGATTTTTATTGAGAAGCAGAGTTACACAGAGAGAGACAGAGAGAGAGGTCTTCCATCTACTGGTTCACTCCCCAAATGACTGTACAACCAGAGGTGGGCTGATCTGAAGCCAGGAGCCAGGAGCTTCTTCTTGGTCTCCCACGTGGGTGCAGGGCCCAAGGATTTCGACCATCTTCCACTGCTTTCCCAGGCCATAGCAGAGAGCTGGACTGGAAAAGAGCAGCTGGAACATGAACCAGCACCCATATGGGATGCTGGCACTGCAGGTGGAGACTTGACCTACTACACCACAGCGCCAATCCCCTTAGTATAATTTTTTTTAAAGATTTATTTATTTATTTGAAAGTCAGAGTTACACAGAGAGAGGAGAGGCAGAGAGAGAGAGAGAGAGATCGATCGATCTTCCATCTGCTGGTTCACTCCCCAATTGGCCACAACAGCCATAGCTGCACCAATCCAAAACCAGGAGACAGGAGCTTTTTCCAGGTCTCCCATGCGGGTGCAGGGGCCCCAAGGACTTGGGCCATCTTTTGCTTTCCCAGGCTATGGCAGAGGGCTGGATTGGAAGTGGAGCAGCTGGGACTCGAACTGGTGCCCATATGGGTTCCTGGCACTCCAGTCAGTGTCTTTCTCTGCTATACTACAGCGCTGGCCCCTAGTATGTTTTAAAGATTTATCCATGTTGTATCACGTATCATTGCTTCATCCCTTTTTATGATTGAATAACATTCCACTCTGTACGAAAATATGTCACATTTTGTCCATTCATTGGTGAATGGACATTTGGATGGACTGTTCCTACTTTTTGACTATTACGAATATGCTGCAGTGAACATTCATGTATCTGGAATTTCTGAGTCATGTGGTGACTCTTGTTTTTAACTTTTCAAGGAACTTCCGTCATCTTGTTTTCCAGACGCAAGAAATGTAAATGGCTGCACCATTTTACATCCCTACCGCAGTATGTGAAGGTTCCTGTTTTTTCACATCCTTGCCAATACTTGTCATTACCTGTCTTTTTTATTATAGCCATCCTGATGGGTATGAAGTTATATCTCATTGTGTTTTTAATTTACATTTCCTCATGGCTTATTACATTGAGCATCTTTTCATATGCTATTGGCCATTCATATACCTTCTTTGGTAAAATGTCTATTCAAGTCCTTTGTCCCATTTTTAAACTGGGTTATCTGTCGTATTGAGTGCCTTCATTTTATAGAATGTATGTAATTATATGTACTTTTTATTGATTATAGAATTCTCATTTGACTTGTTTTTGCATTTTTTTAAGATTTATTTTTTATTTATTTGAAAGACAGAGTTACAGAGAGAGGGACAGAGAGTGTTCCATCCGCTGGTTCACTCCCCAGATGGCTGCAACGGCCGGAGCTGTGCCGATCTGAAGCCAGGAGCCAGGAGCTTCTTCCAGGTCTCCCACATGGGTGCAGGGGCCCAAGCACTTGTGCCACCTTCTACTGCTTTCCCAGGCCATAGCAGAGAGCTGGATGGAAGAGAGGCAGCCGGGACTAGAACCAACGCCCATATGGGATGCCGGCGCTTTAGGCCAGGGCGTTAATCCTTTGTGCCACAGCGCAGGTCCTTGTTTTTGCATTTTAATATGTGTTTGGCATCCTGGTTTGTGACAAGAACAAGTCTGCTGTAACATATTTGTTCCTCTGTGTTTGATGTGTCCTTTTGCTTGCCTGCAGAATTTTCTCCTTGTTTCTGGCTTTCAGGAGGTTGAATTTAGAATTTGTGTTGCTTTGTGGGGGAGGGGTTGGTGGGAGTGGAACGCCCTCTGTTGGCCTGCTGGAGCTGCTGGTCTTCAGCTGTCTCATAGGCAGAGCTTTCTCAGTGATCTGGATTTCCTGTGCCATGTTTGCTGTGCCTTGAATCTGGCAGGCCTTATGCAAAATAAGCTTTTTTGGGCCCTTGCCTTAGTGATAGACCTCTGGTGGTTTGGGTAGTAGCACAGACTCAAGACTGTTTTATGCCTATCCCCCTCAGAGTATTTTTTTCTTTTACCCTTACTGCAATAGCAGTGGGTCTTAACCTGTGCCTTGAGGGGGTGACATGGTTTACTATCCCTGCCCCGTAGTTTAATGCTTTTTGTTCAGTAGGAGGGAAGGGCCCAGCAGAGGGTTTCTGTCTTTTTCTGCTGTTGTGGTTGCTTCTCTTCCCTAGGACTATACCACCATAGGCAGTTTCCAGTGGTCCCTGCCCTCCCCTCCCCATTCCCCACCCCAACTCCTCCCTCCACATTCTTTGGTCTAGTGGAGATCTGTAGAGAGGATCCTGCAGGTGGTCCTGAGCTTCCCTTGTGTCTGTGAATCCCAGGGATTCCGTATATTCGTGCTAGTGCACACTAAGCCCTTTATCAGTTGGCTGAATTTTTTACTACCTGGTTACCTGGTGCCCTGCAGGTCTTCTGCAGGAGGTGGGCTCCTGCTTGCCTCCTGTCTGCATGAGAGCTCTGTCCTTAGCTTTCAGTCTACTCGGATGCCTGAGGACCTCAGCTTTCTGAGGTGTTTAAGAAAAGTTATTTTGTAGTTTATTTGTAGTGTGTTTTGTAGTATATTTTTAGAAAATGGTGTTCTGTCCATCTTTGTACATCGTAGAATATAAAATTCGATTATTTTTATTCTTCATATATTTTAAAAATCACACGAGATGTTTTTGCTTTATATACTCAGCATTCATTTACCCAGATAGCTAGCTTTTCCTTTGCTCTTTATTTGCTCCTGATTTCCATGCTTCCATCTAAGATTGTTTATCTTCTCATCGAAGGACACCATTTATAGTATTTTCTCCTTTGTGCATCTATTGCAGATTGACCCTTTTTGAGGGAGTAGCAATGGTGGTACGTCTTGAAAAGTCTATTTTGTGGCTGGCGCCGCGGCTCACTAGGCTAATCCTCCACCTGCAGCACCGGCACCCCAGGTTCTAGTCCCGGTCGGGGCCCCGGATTCTGTCCTGGTTGCCCCTCTTCCAGGCCAGCTCTCTGCTGTGGCCCAGGAGTGCAGTGGAGGATGGCCCAAGTCCTTGGGCCCTGCACCCCATGGGAGACCAGGAGAAGCACCTGGCTCCTGCCTTCGGATCAGCGCGGTGCGCCGGCCGCAGCGCACCAGCCGCAGTGGCCATTGGAGGGTGAACCAAAGGCAAAAGGAAGACCTTTCTGTCTCTCTCTCACTGTCCACTCTGCCTGTCAAAAAAAAAAAAGTCTATTTTGTTGCATTTTAGCAAGATATTTTCTCTGCATACAAAGTAACCATTGGCAATTATTTTCTTTGGGTTCTTTGAAGGTAAAATTTTTAGTTTCCATTCTTTCTAATGAGAAGGCAGTTATCAGTCTAATTGTGGTTCCTTTAAAGGTAATTACTATTAGGACTTAACAAATAGTTAATTCCGAAACCATGGTAACATGGGGCACAAATAGTTAATCTCAAACCTGACAATTGTTCAAAGCTTCAACTGTTTGAAGTGCCTCTCCTGGGACATACCAAACTGAACAGATGATACATCGTAAATTAGGGGCTTTCTGCACTTTCAGACCCACCTATTGCAGTTGAACGTGAGTCTCTGCACGTCTGCATGGAGCCCTCCCGTAAAGCAGCATAAATAGGCTGCTGCCCATTGCCTGGTCTGGCCCACTGAAGTCTCACCTTCGGATACCCTGCCTGCTGTCCAGGTGGGCTTTAACCTTCCTTTCCCCCACCGTGCTGTCCTTTTTACAGTAAAAGTCTTTTCTGCCTTAACTGGCTGCCTCATCATGTTATTGTGACATGTAAAATTCTAAAAACTAACAGTTGACATCTTTTTTTCTATCTAGGTCTGGTTATCTGTCCTTAGGGTTTGTACAGCAAATGTGACTTAAAAATAGTTTTATCTCATAACTTTGTAGTCAGGGTTTAACCAGGGTTTTGTGGATGATCATGCGTCCATTTGAAGGAGGTAATTGATTTTCCTCAGAGGACTGTTCAGGATACCAAAGCAGGTGCTCCAAAGCTTCTTCTGACCTAAACTTAAAAGTCGTGGAATGTCATTTCTGCTATAGTATAGCAGTTAAGCAGGTTACTAAGGCCAAACCAGATTCAGGGGGAAGAGAAATAGATTCTAGTCTCCAGTGTGGGTGTGTAGGATTAGTATTGAATTTGTGGCCGTCTTTTTTATACCCTTCCCTTTTTTTCTTTTTCTTTTTGGTGATGTATTCAGCTGTTGTTTCTTAGTGCTTACTTAGATCTATTAATTGTGGGTTGCAAAATGTTGATACTGTAAATCTGTCATTTCTGTTTTACTAATCAGAGTATTTCTAGAAAGAAACTTTTCTCACCTCCTGTTTGGTTACTTAGTGGTATGGTTTAGTTAGGAAAATCAGATAAAAGATTCTTCTCTTGTAAGATATTGAGTTTTCGTCTATCATAATGGTTAATGTGTCTTGTGGCCAGCTTTTCTTACCTTTATGCATTCACATGGATTTTAGTGTATGTGATACTTTAATCCTTTGCTGAATCCTAAATTGTCCTGACTTTGGCCAGTGAGAGCCTCTTTCAGCTGACTACATAGTAATTTTGCAATAACTGTTCTAGAAAGCTGCTATGCTGTCTAGGACGACAGGGTGTGTCACAGGCTTGTCATGTGTGTTTACTGTTCAGACCTTACATCAGCTGTTTATTCAAGGAGCACTGATTTCACTCAGTGCAAAATTGATTTTAAAGAACATAGTGTGGACATGAAGCCTACAAATTGTTGCTGGGCTGGGTATTATATTGATATTTCTAATTGATATTCAGCACTACAAGACTTTTTCCTTGGGGCTGGCACTGTGGCACAGTGGGTTAATGCCCTGGCCTGAAGCGCCAGCATCCCATATGGGCACCGGTTTGGGACCCGGCTGCTCTACTTCCCATCCAGCTCTCTGCTAGGGCCTGGGAGAGCAGTGGAAGATGGCCCAAGTGCTTGGGCCCCTGCACCCATGTGGGAGACCAAGAGGAAGCTCTTGGCTCCTGGCTTTGGATCAGCGCAGCTCCAGCCATTGCAGCCAATTAGGGAGTGAACCAGCGGATGGAAGACCTCTCTCTCTCTCTCTGCCTCTCCTGTCTCTGTGTAACTTTGACTTTCAAATAAACAAAAAATAAAATAAAAAACCAACAGAAGGAAGACCTTTCTCTCTTTCTCTCTGTCTAACTCTATTTGTCAAGCCCCTCTGTATTAGTCTCTGTTTCCTTTCTTCCATGCTGAGCATCCAGGTTGTCAAGGACAGAGAGGGTGATAGCAGTAGAATCTCCCTTAATCATTTTGTTGCTCTTCTCACATTAACATGCAATAATAGCCTCAGACCTCCAGAGCATATGAGCATTGCATGCTATTTTAATCCTAATACTATTTTAATCCTCATTTGCTCTTTGTTATATTTGTTTTTCTATAATACATATTTGTTGTATTTGTTTATAATATAGTTCACAAATATTTATAAACTACATGTTTAATATTTACCACCAGTTCTTATGTTGATGCCTCAATTCTCTTTAGTCAGTTTTGTGAAACTGTCTCTTATTTTTAGCAGGTTGTTTAGGAAGGACTACTGGGAATTATAATCTCTGAATTTTTGCATGGAAGAGTTTGTGGCCTTAATAATTGAAACTTCGTTTGAATGTATATAAAAATCTTTGTCAACTTTTTTAGCATATTTTCAGCATATTATTTTTCTTCTGCCATGAAGTATTCAAGTCAAAGTAGATGATAAGCAAATATCTTTTCTTGTAAGTTACTTAATTTTATCTAGATGTCAGCCTGGCTAAGTTGTGGCTGTTGCAGTAGGTATTCGGAGAGATGGAGGATATGGCTCTCTCTGACTTTCAAATGAGATGAAAGTAAGAATTTTACAGTTAAAATAGTTTTAATTGACACATAGAAATCTTACATATTCATGGTTGAATTGTAATTCTTGATAATTTTTCTTTTTCTATGTTATTTACTTTACAGACTCCTATTATCTATATCCTCTCTACTTATCTTCAAGATTTGTCACTTTCTCTTGAATGTTTGCTTTTCTTCATTTCTTTTATGATTAAAAAAAACTTTCCTGAGGCTCAATTGGTTAATCCTCCGCCTGCGGCGCCAGCATCCCATATGGGTGCCGGATTCTAGTCCCAGTTGCTCCTCTTCCAGTCCAGCTTTCTACTGTGGCCCAGGGGTGCAGTGGAGGATGGCCCAAGTGATTGGGCCCCTGCACCCTCATGGGAGACCAGGAGGAGACCTGGCTCCTGGCTTTGGATCAGTGTAGCACTGGCCGTAGCGGCCATTTGGGGAGTGAACCAACAGAAGGAAGACCTTTCTCTCTTTCTCTCTGTCTAACTCCATCTGTCAAATATTAAAAACAAACATAGATTATATATTTTATGTTTAGTCATACTTGTGAAATTATTCCTAGTTTAATCTCTGCTGTGATTTTTTTCTTGATTTCTTTTACCTCAGTTGTAAACTTTTCTTTTCCAATTCTATCATATCTCGTGTCATTTTCATAGTATCTTTAAGCTTGCTTTCAAATATTAAGTTTTCAGACCTACTTTGCTTATAGGGTGTTATTTTATTTATTATCCCTCTTCCCCAGCTATATATGGCATTTGGCCTCAATCACTTATTTTTTTGTGAGTGTGAAATTATTTTTTCCGAACATTTAGAAGGCTTTGGTTAATGATATTTCTAACTTTGTAGAGTTTCTTTTTCTCTTTGCCGATAGTGTTCATACATTTAGCTGTTTGATTTCTGAGCTTTCCTAGCTTTGCTGCCCTCTCCTTTTCTTCCTCCATCTCCATTTTGCTTCTTCTGTCCTCTTCTGTGTTTATAGCAGTTGCTCCTCAGTTTGGGGCCTTTCCTGACTTTATCAGTTTGAAGGTTTTATGGAAGCTAAATTGTTCCATTTCCAGTTCTCATGTAGGTTTCTTTTATTCATTTGTTTTTTGATTGGGGAAAAGTACTTGCAGGGGCCAGTGTTTGTGGTGCACTGAGTTACACTGTCACTTGCAATACTGGCATCATATATGACCACTGATTTGAGATCCTGCTGTTCCATTTCCAATCCAGCTCCCTGCAATGTGCCTGGGAAAACAGTGGATGATGGCCTGCGTACTTGGGCCCCTGCTACCCATGTGGGAGACCTCCGTGTAGTTCAGGTTCCTGGCCCAGCCCTGGCTGTTGCAGCCATCTGGGAGAGTGAACCAGTGGATAGAAGATTTGTCTCTCTTGTCTCTCATTCTCTCTCTCTAACTGCCTTTCAAATATATATATGTATGTATTTTTTTTTTTAAAGAAGAAACTTCTATTTCAACTGCAGTTCTCACGTTGCCCCCCTCTACTTTACATTGTTTACCCAGTGGCTCTTTTGGTGTTCCACTGCTTTCAAATCCACTAGATACCCAGAGGCCTCTGCTTTTACTGATGAAACCACAGCGAGTCCTTCAGATACCGTTGTTTTGTTCTTATTCACTTATGTTTTGGGGTTCTTAGAGATACCCTTGGAGATGACTGGATAATGCAGTTTTATTGTGAATGTTTATTATCTTTTGTTTTGCTAATTGTTCTGTCAGAGCTTTTATAGAATCATTTTATTATTTAAAAATAGTTTGAGCAAAAAAACCATTGTGCGACAGCATATTAAACTATAGATATGCTTTGGTTACTGGTTAGATAATGAGTAGTTAAAAACTGGCTGGAAAATTTTTTACTTGAGGGAGGAAAGTTGGTATTTTAATGATTCAGTAAACATTTGTTGAATGTTTTTGAGGCAATATGCTAGGGACAAAAAGTACAAAAATTAACAAAATACACCATATCTAGAAGGAAGTTAATGCTTCATGTTTACTGTCTACTAATTTAATATTTGATTAAAAATGAAATTTGTGTTAGTAAAATTTAAGCTCTCTTTCAGGTTACTTTAGGAACTTATAGGTCATTTATTCTACCTGCTTTTTATATATTGACTTGCTACTTGGAAAGATCTTGAATAATTACGTGCTTGTGAAGTATGCTTTATCTTACATAAAAAACCTAGAAAAATCTGTGTGATCTGTCTTTACAATTGACTAATCCTAAATTGAGAATGACTTTTTGTTGTTGTTGTTGCTAGTCATTTTAACCTTCTCCCATGAAGAGGCAGTTTGGTATAGAATTGATTTGAATTAATCAACCATTAGTTTGTTGCTTATAGTGTACTGTGTGATTTTGACCCCAAGATTACTTTTAAAATAGAACTCCCTTTTGTAATAGCTTTCAGTGACCAAATCCTATGTTTTTGCTCTTACCATTTCTATTGATAAGTTTAGTTTATACTATGAAAATTATTTTAGTAGTGTGTTTGGTACTTGGTTAAAATAGATACATCATAAAGTAATTGAAATATGTGAAATATTCATTGAATCAAGAGAGTTTTCTATTATTTTGTCAGGAGCTAAAGATTGAAAAGTTAGGCCTACTAAGACCAATATAAAATACACTTCCTATTTGTGTGGATATTAAAAACAGCTTCCAGATTCAAGTCTCAGAATGAGCAAAGCTTGTTTATTATTAATAAATAGTAGAAGAAACACCCAACCTATAGATTAGGGTTAGTTAGACTTTTATATAGTGACATTTAGGTTTATTAGAAACTTGTGGAATATTTTTCTAAATACTTTCCTTTTATATAGTTAGTGATTCTAATCAGCATGATTATATCTGTTGCTTCAAGTGATAGCCCTCATACCATTTTAAAATGAATCAGAGAGACTTTAGGGACTATTTTTGTTGAACAGGGCCTTCAGCAGTGCAGTTTGATGCATTGGCTTAATTAATGGTTCCTTTAGTTTGCCATATTTTTCTTTCATTATACTTTGATCTATATATGTGCTACGGTTATATGGAATTCAAATTATTTAGAAAGCAGTTTTTAAGACATCTTTGTCTGATCAACTTTCAGGTTCATGCATGGGAAATTTCAGACCAATTGTTACAGATCCGCCAGGATGTGGAATCATGCTATTTTGCTGCACAGACTATGAAAATGAAGATTCAAACCTCATTTTATGAGCTCCCTACAGACTCTCATGCCTCTTTACGAGACTCATTGCTAACCCATATCCAGAACTTGAAAGACTTGTCACCTATCATTGTAACGCAGGTAAATCCTGTGCTTCTGCCTAGGGAAATTTGTAAGCCATTTGGATTTATCAAGTTTATTTTGATTGATATTGCTGGGCCATATGAAGTAATGTTAACTTTATTACAGACACATTACTGTATTCTTGTAAGTGGCTAGAAAGTGTAAATTTTAATCTTTTGTATTTTCAAGTTCATTTGGTTTCAGACTAACAGATATCAAAATGGGAAAGGTAAGTGTACATTTCAAAGGCATGTTATATGCCCTCTGCTGTTAAAATTGTAGATGGTAAAAATTCTATATCATGCTGGGCAGAGGTGTGTGTAGTTTCCTTTTTAAAGAATGTTTCCTGGGTTGGTTGACTGGTAAAAACTTCAGGAGTGAAATGATGAGCTAGAACATCTAGCCTTTTCCTTTTAGAGAAAAATACACTAGAAAGGAAAACTGGAAGTTTTTATGACTACATTTTCACATGTGTACTCCACCTGGCCTATAAGTGCTCTGGTAGAGGAAGCTTCCGCATAAGGCTTTTTAAAGATGAGAAATAAAGAGGAGGAAATGGTGATCCATTACTGGAGGACTAAGTAATGGATCTGAATGTCAGTAGCTCTGGTCTTTTGGCAAAATAGAATGTATCTGTCTGTGAAGGTCTAAGGTATTGCCAAATAAAATTAAGTATTGATATTTCCTGGAGAAAAATCTGTATTTCTGATATCTTTTGTCATTGCTGTTTTTTTTTTTTTTTTAATTTTTAAAGGTTACTCTTTAAATCCCAGCAATTTATAGCTAGTCCAGAAGAGTTATATATACTAAACCATATTATATATGGTTGTAGGGGTGAGGGAAAGAGGAGGATGTTAGTCTAGTTGCCCTATGGTTTGGAAGACGTTTAATTTCTTTGCTTTCCAATTAACATGGATGGTAACCCTACTTCTGTTCATCTGTTCTATTCATTTGTTTGATCTCTTGTCTTACTCAGCTGGCTTTAGCAATAGCAGACCTTGCCCTACAGATGCCTTCCTGGAAGGGATGTGTACAAACATTGGTGGAAAAGTAAGTAATTTGTACTGACTGTATACCAGCATTTGGAATTACCACTAACCTACATAGGGAAATTTGTTGGCAGTAGTTATACATTTGACTGTCTCTCAAAACTGTTAGTATATATTCTTAATATTTGTTAGAGTAAAAAAAAATCATTTAAGTTTTACAGATATGTATGTCATGTGGCATATAAAAAGGCTTCATAATTTACACACTCACTCCTTGAATTAAATGAACAGTCTTTTATTGCCTTGTGGCTTATTCCCACTAACTGGAAAGTCAATAATTTTATAAAAAATATATTCATAGTATGTAGAATTATATTAAAGGTTGTTATGAATATACGTCCTGTCAGGGGGACAATATTATTCTAGGACTGGGATTGTGACGTAGCAAGTTAAGCCATCACCTTAATGCTGGAATCTCATATGGGTGCCAGTTCTTGTCGTGGCTGCTCCACTTGTGATCCAGCTCCCTGCTTATGTGTCTGGAAAAGCAGCCGTCCAGGGCCAAGGTTGAAATCTGGTAATGAAATCCAGGTCCTCCACTTGGGTGGAAATAATCTACTTATTCATTAGCAGTACCTACCAGGATCTGCATTAGCAGAAAGCTGGAGTCAGGAGCGAGAGCCAGGAATCAAACCCAGGGTACTCTAGTGTAAGTCTCCACCGCTAGGCCAAATTCCTGCTTCTGATAGTTTATTTTTTTAAGATAATTTTTTAGGCAAATATGTAACTTGGAAAAACTTTTCACGGCATGGAAAATGAAAGTACAACGTGGCACTGGGTGTTTAGCTGAGCAGTTAAGATGCTAAGACTCCTGTGTCCCACATCAGAGAGTGCCTGAATTCTGTTCCTGGCTCTTTTTCCTGACACTAGGACTTCTTGCTAATAGAGACCCATGGAGGCAGTCGTGATAGCTCAAATAATTGGGTTCCTGCCACCCAAATGGGAAACCAGGATTGATTTCCTGGTTCCTGACTTTGGCCCAGCCCAGCCCTAGGTGTTGTGGGCATTTGGGAGTGAGCCAGTGGATGAGAGTTCTTTCTCTGTATCTATCTGTTTCTGTCTCTTTCTCAAATTAGTAAATAAAAATTTTAAGGGGCTGGCGTTGTGGTGTAGCAGATAAAGCTGTATCTGAAGCTGGCATCCCATATGGGTGCTGTTTCGAGTCCCAGCTGCTCCACTTCTAATTCAGCTCTTTGCTAATGGCCTGGGAAAAGCAGCAGAAGATGGCTCAAGTACTTGGACCCTTACACCCATGTAGGAGACCCGGATGAAGCTCCTGCCTTCTAGCTTGACCTGGCCCAGCCCTGGCCATTGGCGGCCATCTGGGGAGTGAACCAGTGGATGGATGTTCAATCTCTTTCTCTCCCTCTCCCTCTCCCTCTTCCTGCCTCCCTCTGTGTGTGTGTGTGTGTGTGTGTGTGTGTGTATGTGTGTGTCTTTCCTCCTTTCTTTGCAACTCTTTGAAATAAATAAATCTTTAAATAAAAACTTTACAAAGAATTAAAATCAAAGTAGATAATGAATGGGGCTGACACTCTGGCCTCAGAATCAGCCCTTAAGACGTTCAGATCTGGCTAAAAAGCCCATGAGAGTTTCTCAGGCATGGAAAGTCAAGAAACTATGGCAAAAAAAAAATGACCTAAATGAAAGATCTTTGTGAGTACGATCCCAGTGAAAAAACCGGGCCATCAGAGAAGGAGGTACCTTTCTCTGAAGGGAGAAGAGAACTTCCACTTTGGTTATGATCTTGTCCAAGTAAGGTCAGAGCTTGTGAACTCAAGAGGCTTCCATAGCCTTGGCAGCTCATGACAAGAGCCTCGGGTGATTACTGAAGTCATAAATAAGAGTGTCAATTGTTAAATCAACAACAGGAGTCACTGTGCACTTACTCTCCATGTAGGACCTCTGTCCTTAATGTGTTGTACTATGAGAATTAATGGTAAAACTAACCTTCAAACAGTACTTTATATTTTGTGTGTCTGTGTGGTTGCAAACGGTTGAAATCTTTACTCAGTATAGAGTTGATCTTCTGTATAAAGATAATTAAAAATGAATCTTAATGAAGAATGGGATGGGAGAGGGAGTAGGAGATGGGATAGTTTGCGGGTGGGAGGGTGGTTATGGGGGGAAGAACCACTATAATCCAAAAGTTGTACTTTCAAATTTATATTTATTAAATAAATAAAAGTTATTTAAAAAGTTATATAAATTTATATTTATTAAATAAATTTTTAAAAAACAACAACAACAAAAAAATGAATGGGGCTGACGCTGTGGTGTAGCAGGTAAAGCCACCACCTGCAGTGCTAGCATTCCATATGGGTGCTGGTTTGAGTCCTGACTGCTCCACTTCTGATCCAACTCCCTGCTAATGTGCCTGGGAAAGCAGCAGCAGAAGGTCCTAGTCCTTGGACCCCTGCATCCACATGGGAGACCTGGCAAAAGCTCCTGGCTTTGGCCTGGCCTAGCTCTAGCCATTGTGGCCATTTGGGGAGTGAACCAGCAGATGGAAGACCTCTCTCTCTCTCCCCCTCTGCCTCTTTGTAACTCTGCCTTTCAAACAAATAAATAAATCTAAAAAAAAAAAAAAAAAGTACATAGTAAACACTATGTTTTCTCTCTACTTCTATGCTTTATAAACAACCACTATTCATGATTGGCTATATACTCCTCTAGACTGTTATTTAAGCATTTTAAAATAAAAATAAATAAGTACATATATGATCTTTTTTTTTTTTGACAGGCAGAGTGGACAGTGAGAGAGAGAGAGAAAGGTCTTCCTTTTTCCATTGGTTCACCCTCCAATAGCCACTGTGGCCGGCGCACTGCGCTGATCCAAAGGCAGGAGCCAGGTGTTTCTCCTGGTCTCCCATGTGGTGCAGGGTCCAAGCACTTGGGCCATCCTCCACTGCCCTCCCGGGCCACAGCAGAGAGCTGGCCTGGAAGAGGAATGACCGGGACAGAATCCGGTGCCCTGACCAGAACTAGAACCCGGTGTGCCGGCGCCAGCCTATATATGCTTTAATATACTTACACCTGTGCATTTGTTCATTTAATGTTTCATTTACCTTTTTCACTTAATACATCATGGTCTTTTTCATTTTATGACAGATATAAATTTCATTATAGTGTACTTCATGTTCCATTGTATGACTGTAACCTTTTTAAAATTTTTTTTTCTACTTTTATTTGAAAGACAGAAGACTGAGATAGCTCTTTCATCCACTGGCCCACTCCCTAAACGTCCACAACAGCTAGGGTTGGGCCAGGTCAAAGCCAAGAGCCTGGAACTCAATCCAGGCTTCCTATGTGTATGGCAGGGTCCCAGTTATTTGTTCTCCCTCCAAGTGTGCACATCAGTAGGGAGCTGGCTCAGGCAGAGGAGCTGGGACTCAAACCAGACCCTCCAAAATGGGATGCTTGCGGGATACTGGTGTCCTAAAAGTCAAATTCCTGGGTCAAAGATTATACAGCTTGAAATGTTGACTGGAAGATATTTCACACCTTTCTAAATGATCAATCTGTATTTTTTCTATCCCCCTTAACAGTCATCAGAATGCTGTTTTTGTTGCTATGAATTATTCTGGTGGTTGCTGTGTATTTTCTAGTGAATAACTGATCCATTTTGACCATTTTCTTTTTTTTTCAGATACAGCAATGATGTAACTTCTCTGCCTTTTTTGCTGGAGATCCTTACAGTATTACCTGAAGAAGTACATAGTCGTTCCTTACGAATCGGAGCTAACCGGCGCACAGAAATTATAGAAGATTTGGCCTTCTACTCTAGTACAGTAGTATCTCTATTGGTAAGTTTGAAATATCTAGTTGCTCCCTAGGGGCAGAAAGCTTGGTGGTTATTTTGTGATCTAATTGCATGGTTGTGTGTGTCAAAAAGAAAAAGGCATTTTTCTTTCTGCCTGAATTCCACAACAATTCACACAGAAGACTTCTGTGATCCTAAAAGGTATGGGAATTTCTCCGTGCCAACAAGAGTTGCTTAATTCTTCATCCTGTAATTCACTTTAATTCTGACACTGTCTACCTGGAAATAGCATCAGATTCCATGGGTTGGATGCTCATTCCCCAAGATTGCCACAATATACTCACTTCCCTCCTGCCCTCTCCCGCACCCCTGACTACCATACACATGTTAGATCCCAGTTGCAAGCTCTAGGTTGTTTTACCTATACTTCTGACAGGCTGTAAACCTGCTTCCCATAACCCCTTCTTGGGTTGATTAATTTGTTTGAGTGATTCGCAAAACTCAAGGAAACATTTCTGTTTACTAGTTTATAATAAAGGATATTGAAAAGATGCAGATGAAGAGATGCCTAGGGTGAAGTGTGGAAGAAGAGGTGTGGAGCTTCTATGTCCGCTCTGGGTACTGCCCTCCAAGAACCTCCACAAGTTCGGCTGCCCTTCCAGGTTTCTCACATGGGTGCAGGAGCCAAGCAGTTGGACCATCTTTTGCTGCTTTTCCCAGGCCATTAGCAGGGAGCTGGGTTGGAAGTAGAGCAGCTGGAACTGAAACTGGTACTGCTTTGCTCGATATGCCACAATGCTGGTACCCGGCCCTTTTTTTTTTTTAATTTATTTACTTGAAAGTCAGAGTTACACAGAGAGAAAAAGAAAGGCAGAGAGAGAGAGAGAGATCTTCCATCCTCTGGTTCATTCCCCAGAGCTGTGCTGATCCGAAGCCAGAAGCCAGGAGCTTCTTCCAGGTATTCCACATGGATGCAGGGGCCCAAAGACTTGGGCCATCTTCTGCTGCTACCCCAGGCCATAGCAGAGAGCTGGATCAGAAGAGGGGCAGCCGGGTCTCGAACTGGCACCCATGTGGGATTCCAGCACTTCAGGCCAGGGTGTTAACCCACTGCACCACAGTGCTAGCGCCCCACCCCCCACCCCCACCCCGACTTTGACTTTTTATGGAGACTTGTTGTGTAGGCATGAATGCTGGTAAAACTGGGTGGGAAGATCCAGGCAGGCCTGTCTTCACATTCTTCAGCATTCCTTTCTCTGGTGATAGGCATGACCTATAGGATGTGGAAGGTATTATGACCTATGGCCTGCCTTGCGAAAGAAGATATGGCCAAAGAAACATAGACAAAAACCCAAAATATATATTTCATAATATCACATTGTAAAATAGCTCAGTTTGCAAAATGTGGTAGTAGTAATACTTTGGCATCTATGTAACATTTTACAATTACAAAATACTTCCAGCAACTATTCTTGAGCTTCTATGTAATCCTCTGAGAGGGATACTATCTCCAGTTTATGAATGAGAAATAAACTCTAGAATTATGTTAGGTAATTTAGAATTTGAATTTCCAATTATGTATTCCATGCTCTTCTAATTTACACTGCTAACTCTTGTTCTTGATGAAGAACCACGGAAGGGAAGTGTGAATAAACAACTTTGTTAAAGAACAGATCCTCTTTTAAAGACAAATTCAAATTTTGTTACTGAGGTGATAGAAGACTTTACTTGACCCTTGAGCAATATCACAACTATACATTAGCTAAAAGCACATTATTTTTTGAAGAAATAAATGTGATTGGTCTCTTTCAATTAGTTGGATTTTTTTAATGCTTTAGACCAGGGGTAGGGAACGTCCAATCCCCAGGCCACATAAGGCCTATCAAATCATTTGGTCTGACTCTGCCAAGGCATCTGCAGGTAGGACTCAAAATTCAATAAATTTATAGCAGGCTGATTTTTAAGTTGACAATTTTGTATGGCCAAATGGCCCTTGGCAGGTAAAAGGTTCCCCAGGATTGTGTTTAGACGACGGTTGGTTGGGTGAATGTATGGTCCATAGGTTGGTTGCCCAGTTTTGCCAGTGAAGTTTTATTGGAACACAGCTTTTTATATTTTGTCTATGTCTGTTATTTTGAACTACCTTAGCAGAATTGATTAGTTTCCAAAAGACTATAGGGCTTACAAAGCCTGAACTATTTACTGTCTACCCCTTTGCTGAAGAAGTCTATTGGTCCCTGACCCAGGTGGTATTAAATTGATTGATATTAAATTGATTGTACCCATTTTTGGGTCTTATTGTCTGGTTTACTTTTCTCAGTAATGTGGTTGTAATAGATGATTTTTCAGAGGTTTGTTTCAGTACTTCTGTAACATCATAAAATCTTTTGTTTAAAAAATAGTTTTGTTCGGCCGGCGCCGTGGCTCAACAGGCTAATCCTCCGCCTTGCGGCGCCGGCACACCGGGTTCTAGTCCCGGTCGGGGCGCCGGATTCTGTCCCGGTTGCCCCTCTTCCAGGCCAGCCCTCTGCTGTGGCCCGGGAGTGCAGTGGAGGATGGCCCAAGTGCTTGGGCCCTGCACCCCATGGGGAGACCAGGAAAAGCACCTGGCTCCTGGCTCCTGCCATCGGAGGAGCGCGGTGCGCCAGCCGCAGCGCGCCGGCCGCGGCGGCCATTGGAGGGTGAACCAACGGCAAAAAGGAAGACCTTTCTCTCTGTCTCTCTCTCTCACTGTCCACTCTGCCTGTCAAAAAATAAAAAAAATTAAAAAAAATAAATAAATAAAAAAATAGTTTTGTTAAAATTATGTTCACTTTGATATTAGAAATTCATTGTGAAATTATTCTTTTAAGTTAAATGTATGTTTAATTTTTCAGTTGATCATTTTTTTTCAAACAATAGTATCATATAGAATTAGAAAATGTAGATAAACAAATTATATTTAAACCATCTGGTGATCATGTTGTTAACCCTGTGATACATATCCTCTGTGAACATATTTTTTTATGAACATATGTACAGAATTTTTTTTTCCAACCCAAATGAGATTATACTCAACCTACCCTCCTGTATCCTGCCTTTTTGGGCCATCCACCTCTGTCTTTACATTTCAGTAAATGTTTGTATCATCTAATAAGTGCCCAGACCATATTCACATTTTCCCGGTTGGCTTAAAAAATCATTTCTACGGTTTTTTCCAAATCAATATCTAGTCAAGTACCTTGTCTTATATCAGGTTTTTGTTTTAAAATAAACTTTTAATTCCATTTTCCACAAACTTTTTCTATTTATTTTTTTAAAGAGAGGGAGTCAGAGATCTCCTGTCTGGCTAATTCATTTCTTTCTTTCTTTTTTTTTTTTTTTAAAGATTTATTTATTTATTTGAAAGTCAGAGTTACACAGAAAGAGGAGAGGTAGAGAGAGAGACAGGTCTTCCATCTGCTGGTTCACTTCCCCAGATGGCTGCAACGGCTGGAGCTGTGCTGATCTGAAGCCAGGAACCAGGAGCTTCCTCTGGGTCTCCCACATGGGTGCAGGGGCCCAAGGACTTGGACTATCCTCCACTGCTATCCTGGGCCATAGCAGAGAGCTAGACAGGAAGTGGAGCAGCCAGGTCTCGAACTGGTGTCCACATGGTATGCTAGCGCTTCAGGCCAGGGCATTAACCCACTGAGCCACAGCGCCAGCCCCTGATTCATTTCTTAAATACCCTAAACAGCCAGTGTTTGGCCAGCTCAAATCCAGGAGAGCATGACTCCATCTAGGTCTCCCACATGGGTGGTAGGACCCAAATACCCGAACCATCACCTGCTACCTCCAGGGTGTGTAATTAGCAGGAAGCTGGAATGTAGAGCAGAGGCAGGACTTGAACAAGGAAGGCACTCTATTGTGGCATGTGAGTCTCCTACCCACTGTGTCAAATGCCCATCCCTTATATCAAGTTCTTTCTTTTCTTTTCTTTTCTTTTCTTTTCTTTTCTTTTCTTTTCTTTTCTTTTCTTTTCTTTTCTTTTCTTTTCTTTTCTTTTTAAGATTTATTTATTTGACAGGCAGAGTAACAAGGGGTGGGGAGGGAGAGAGAGGTCTTCCATCCACTGGTTCATTCCCTAAATGGCCTCAAAGGCCAGGGATTGTCCAGGCTGAAGCCAGGAGCCTGAAACTCCAACCATGTCTCCCACTTGGGTAGCTGGGGCCCAAATACTTGGACCATCTTCTGCTGCTTTCCTAGTTGCATTAGCAGGGAGCTGTTTCAGGAATGGAGCAGCCAGGAGTAAACTAGCATTCTAACATGGGATGTCTCATATGGGATGTCAGTGTGCAGGCAGCAGCTTAAGCCACTGCACCACAATGCTGGCCCCTGGCCCCTGGTCCCATCCTCTTCCTTTTTCAGAATGACATGATTTGTTGAAGAGATTGGAACTGATGTTTTAAAAAATATCATTCATCTTGATTTTCTGATTGCCTCTTTGTTTGATTTAGCTTGCTTTTCAGTCTCTGTTTTTCTTCTAATTGGGAGTTACAACTAAAGTAGCCTTTATCAGTAGCGATTCCTTGAAATAACTTTAATGCCCAAGGCATCCAAGTATATAATGAATTCTCTTAGAATAATTGAGAAAATAGTTATCCAGATCATTTTCTTTAGGATTTAATTTCCCAGAATCCTGATTGAGAAAAAGAGGGGCTTTGTAGATTGATTTTTAAAAGTTAAAGGGGCTGGCGCTGTGGCACAGAGGGTTAAAGCCTCGGCCTGAAGCGCCGGCATCCCATATGGGTGCCAGTTCGAGTCCTAGCTGCTCCTCTTCTGATCCAGCTCTCTGCTATGGCTTGGGATAGCAGTAGAAGATGGCCCAAGTCTTCGGGCCGCTGTATCCATGTGGGATACCTGGAAGAAGCTCCTGGCTTCTGGCTTCGGATGGGCTCAGCTCTGGCCGTTGCGGCCATCTGGGGAGTGAACCAGCAGATGGAAGACCTCTCTCTGTGTCTCTACCTCTCCTTGTAACTCTTTCAAATAAATAAAATAAATCTTAAAAAAAAAAAAAGTTAAACATTAGCATTCATCCTAGGTATGTCATGCTTTGTCTTATCAGAAGATACATGCTTTTCAATTGAATTTCCATTTTCAGGGTTGACTATTGCATTAGGTTTATGATGTTCTGATCCCTCCATTTATAAAATTTTTCTTCTTTGTAATATAATTTGTGTGATAGTAGCTTTTTATTTTTCAAATGTCCAATTTTTTATCAGCCTTTAGTTTTAAATTCCAATTGATAATCTTTACCTTAATCAATAATTCCATTAAAGTTTACAAAATGATGTTTTTCTGTCATTCTTTGAACATACATATCAATTGATTTTTAATTATTTTTCTTTTAAGGATTTTATTTATTTATTTGAGAGGTAGAGTTATAGACAGTGAGAGACAGAGGCAGAAAGAAAGGTCTTCCTTCCGTTGGTTCACTCCCCAAGTGGCCACAATGGCTGGAGCTGGGCCGATATCCGAAGCCAGGAGCCAGAAGCTTCTTTTGGGTCTCCCACGCAGGTGCGGGGGCCCAAGCAGTTGGGCCATCCTCCACTGCTTTCCCAGGCCACAGCAGACAGCTGAGTGGAAGAGGAGCAGCCGGGACTAGAACTGGAGCTCATATGGGATGCTGGCACCACAGGTGGAGGATTAACCTACTGCGCCATGGCACTGGCCCCTTTAATTGTTTTTTAAAAGATTTTTATTTCCTATTTTCAAAATACAGATTTTTTTTTAAAAGATTTATTTGGTTTATTTGAAAAGACAGAGCTAGAGAGAAAGAGAGGGAGAGAGAGAGAGAGAGAGAGAGATCGATCGATCGATCTTCCATCCGCTGGTACACTCCCCAAATGGCTGCACAGCCAGGGCTGGGCCAGGCTAAGGCAGGAGCCAGGAGTTTCTTCTGGGTCTCCCACGTTGGTACAGGGGCCCAAGGACTTGGGGACTTGGGTCATCTTCCAGTGCTTTTTCCAGGTGCATTAACAGGAAGATGGGTTGGAAGTGGAGTGGCCGGGATTTGAATCAGTGCCCATATGGGATGCCAGCATTGCAGGTGGTATCTTAACCAGTTATACCACAATGCTAGCCCCCAAATGTAGATTCTTTGTAAAGCTGTCTCAAGTGTCACTTGGTTTTTTTGTTTTTTATTCTGGGTATCTCTTTTTGAAGTACTGTGGGCTCATGGATTTTTGTTGATTCTGAATTTCCACTAAAATCATTCTTTTGATTCTCAAAATGTCATACCTTTGGTTACCAGAGCACTTCTTTGCTTCCCTGCTTGAAAAAATGACTAATGCTCATCTGATTTCTTCCTTACTCCAGATCTGGAACCCTTTGTTCCTTTTATTGTTGGTCTCGACTCAGGAAAAGAAACCACAATACTTTGAACAGGATTGTTGAATGTGAGAAATTATTAACTATAACAAGATTACAATAATGAGGGATTATTTAGAAAGAAATAAAGAGAACTCTAAATATGGAAATAAAATAGATACAAGGACTAGTCTTAACCCTGTCCTGTGAGAGAGCATCTAGTGACGAAAAAGTCCTTCTTCCCAGGGCGTAGGTCCAGACCTTGCTGGAGAAGACATTGCCCCAGCTTGCTGGTGGGTAGAGGAATCACAGGTGTTGCGTGCTGTTGGAAATGTGCTTCTCTGGAAGTGCAACGAAGCCCAACATCAGACTTCTGCTGTCTCCCTAGAGGCCCTGGGCCACAACCTGCCTGGGTGTTGGAACATGGGGAATGCTGCTGGCCATGGTACGCCGAGGGCCCTAGCAAAACCCAGGTGTGCAGTAGGAATCTGGTGCTGGAACAGCTGCTCATTCTCCAGGAGCTGGAGGCACTTTTGCTCCAAAGCTGTGGGCGAAGGTGGAGGCATGGTGCGGGCAGCTGCAAGAAGTGGGACGCAGAGGGCACCGGGAAGCTGGTGCAGGAGAAGCTGCGCGTTGTGCAGGAGGCTGCTGAGCGGGTTCATGGGAAACAGGCAGCCGCGTCCCGCCAGTGTCCTCTACTGACAAGCCTTCGGTGCCAGCTGACACGGGAAAACTATTTAAAGGCTCCAGATCTGTTTTCACAGAGCAGTCTAATAGGATGAACTTACAGTTAAGAGGCAATAAATCTGTAACCCGCCACAGGCTTCTGCCATTTAAACTCCTGCAGAGGTGACATAACAAGCAATTAGACAATGCACAGAGCCACCACAGACTTCATCTGTGTTATGGGTCACAGACTAATAGATCTCGACGACTTTGTTCTTTCATAGCTCATTGCATCTTTCCCATGCTTTGGCCAGAACCTTAGCTTGTTGGGTTTTTTATGCGGTAAAGTGACCCAGACCTTTCCCCAAAACTCTAAGCCTACAGGCATGCTGCTTTTGTTACTGTTTCTGTAGTTTCCCACTAACCTTTACTATTGGGCATCTTCCAGACTGAGTTCTCCTTGCTTCCATGGTTTAGAAGCAACCCAGTTTCTCCTTGGTAATTGGTATCAGTCACTTCTACCTATAGATTAACCTCTTTGCCCTGTTGGTTCAGTGGCATAAGTAGCCCATTTTATCCAATGGTGGTCTCATCTTCAGTTCACTGGAATCGTTTTGTGTTTCCTGGTGGAGGCATTCCTTTCTTTGGTTCCAAGGTCTCAAACCAATGGTGTTTAAAGGTGCCTATTACTGTACTTCTTTTGCTCTAATACAATTTTTTTAAAAGATTTGTTTGAAAGAGTTAGAGAGAAGGGGACACACACACACTCACACACACACACACACACACACAGATCTTCTATCTGCTGATTCACTCCCCAAGTGACTGCAATGGCCTGGACTAAGCCAGGCTGAAGCCAGGAGCTTGAGCCAGGTCTCTCACAGGGGTGGCAGGGGCCCAAGCACTTGGGCCATCTTCTACTGCCTTCCCTGATGCGTTAGTAGGGAGCTGGACTGGAAGTGGAGAAGCCAGAACAAGAACTGGCATACATATGGGGGCTGGCATCACCAGTTGCAGGTTTACCTGCTGTGCTATAATGCCAGCCCCAGTATAAATTCTTCCATCAGATCCTGTGCTTTGAGGAATATTGTGATCGATAGATGAGGCATCCTATGAGTCTGTGCTGGCAGAAGTATTACAAGCAGGAATGGGAAATCTGTATCCAGAATATAAGTCTATTGCTGTAAGGACTCGTGTGTGTTTCCTCCTTGATACAAGTTGGCGTAATCAGCCTGCTGTCCACAGAGAATGGTGCCATCTCGAGGATTCTCTGTTGGTCTCTGTTGTTGGCATATTAGATACTCAGCAGTAATGGCCTTGGTAATTAGAAGTCCATGTTATTCCCATATATGGTTTCAATTTCTGCCACTTTTTTCATGAGCCCAATGAGCAAATATAGGATATCTGGGGATGGCAATGGAAATCTACAGAGCGTGTTTTTTTGTCCACCTGATAACCGAGAGTCCTGTAGTGGATGCCCTTTGGTCATTACTCACATAAGACACAAATGTCTCCGTAATCTGTGTCCATTCAGAGAGGTCTGTACCTCAGACTTTTTAAGATTTATTTATTTATTTTGAAAGGCAGAGTTACACAGAGAGAAGGAGAGAGAGAGAGAGGTCTTCCATGAGCTGATTCACTTTCCAATTGGCTGCAACAGCTGAACTGCACGGCCAGGATCCAGGAGCTTCCTCTGGGTCTCCCACGCTGGTGCAGGGTGCCAAGGACGTGGGCCATCTTCTGCCTTCCCAGGCCATAGCAGAGAGCTGGATTGGAAGTGGAGCAGCCGAGACACGAACTGGTGCCCATGTGGGATGCTAGCACTGCATACGGCAGCTTTACCCACTGTGCCACAGCACTGCCCCCCACCCCAGACTTCTAATCCTGTTTCTTCCAAGTCTCTGACCATCTTGCTAAGTCATTGTCGATTGTCCATGAATAAATATAGATTCATATTTCCAACAATTTCTCACTCCAGACATGTAGACAGCCAGATGCATTGCCTGAAGATCTGCCCACTGGAGCATTTCCCTTCACCACTGCCTTTCACTAGATGGACCTGTAGTGCTTCGGCTATGCACCTTCGGGTGGTATCAGCATATTGTGCAGATCTATCTCTTAACCAGGCTTGAGTTTTTTTTTTCTTCTAGTTCCAGACCTTCCTGACCTCATTCTCTTATATACCATTTCCATTTGAGGCATATTACAGCTACCCATCCTCAGTTTTATGACTAGGTAGTTCCGATAACACCTGGTCTGTGATGAGAGTTCAGGCCTCATGGTCACCTGATGCTTCATCGTTAGATACTTAAGGCCCAGGAGCTGCTTCCCAGAAAGAATAATCACCTGCAGAAGAGGGCACAGATGTACTCCAGAATCCTAAAGATCTGCACCATGGTTTTGCACTGGTGCTTCCCAGAGTCTCCATACAAACATTAAATACAGAATATTTGGGAAGTATGCTTATATTGACAAATTTGGCTCCATCTAGTGCTATATTCCAGTCTCCTTTGGTCTGACAAACTCAGAATACACTGCCTGACATGTTCCCCAGTTTTCTTCAGATACATATTAGCACAGTTTTACTGTTAACTTGTTTTGGAAGTTTTTCCTTCTGCGCCTGCTCCAACCCTATTTCTGGGTCTGGTGGCAACAGGCAATGTCTGTGGTGGGCTTGAAGAGGGTGGGCATTACCTTTGAAGGCACTGTCTCCTGTGGGGTCATCAGAGGGCTTTCAGGCTGAGGAAGACAAGGCTCATCTTCTCAGTTGATGGGGGCAGACTACTTCCACTTGGAGGGGAGATTTAGAGTGACAGGATTTTAGAATTACTGGTTTCATTTGAGACCAAGCAGATGTCTCCATTTCAAGATTGAGAATCCCATTCTATACCAGTTTCTTAACTTTTACATGAGGAATTTAGTGAGGCTGTGAATTCAACTGTTATTAATTCAGCAGACCACCCAGCTAAGCTTTATATGTGAGTTCCAGCAGTATCAACACTAACTATGTGAAAAAAATGGAGAACTCCTTTCAGAGCTGTCATGGAAACCCTCTGGTTCTTAGACTGTGACTTGAGCTGAGAGCTCATGGATTTGAGCTTGTTTTTTTATTTGGTTTTTAAGCATTCGAGTGAACCTAAAAGAGTCCAGCTCACAGCACAGTCCTTTGTGTCATGATTACTGCCACTGTGGTCAGTTGCAGCGGCCATGTGGGCTTGACTTGGCACTTCTTCACAATCAACTGCAGGTGATACTTTGATTAATTGTGATGCTGCCTGAAAAATTATTCCCTCTGATGCTTGCTAAGGTCTTAAATTCTGTGACATAGCTTAACTAATTTATGAAATCAGTCCAAAAGTGACAGGAAAATAGTGATATTTGGCTGTGATACCAAGTGTTAAAGGCCTGTTGAAACCTTTGTCATTCAGTCTCTTTCACTGTCACTGTTAATGGTTACATCCCTTCCTGTTGCTTATTAGTGCTATGTTTTTGTGCTCTATGGTGATAAACCCATTTGTAAACAAACTGAACTGAGCCTGACCTCTTATTATATTTTCTATTTCATTAATCCAGGATCTCAATTCTTACGATCCCCTGCTGTATTGTGATGGCTGAGCTTTTGTGGACTCCTTATGATGTTTATCTTGCAGTTTTTGAGACCTGACTTTGAGAGAGATTTTTTATTAATTAGTTCTAAAAGAGGAACTGAAGATAACTCCTAGTTCTGAAGCTTTATGATGTGAGCTTGATTTAATTAGAAGACTTGCTTTTTCAGAGTCACTAGTTTTAGATACGGGATTTGTTTTTTCAGAGTTCTGTCTTTGAATTTAAGTCAGTAGTCAGAATTTACAAGCAAGTCTTTACGTCATGTCATACTAAAGCTGAAATGTCAGGAAGCATAAAGGCCAAGCAGTTGTGCAATGAGTTTACATCATGAGCTCCAAAGATTAGGCATGGCAGTGGATGGGGGAGCTGTATGGATCAACACTTAGAGAGAAATCTCTTAGTGGCTCTTAATTCATATCAAGGGAACTTAGTTACTTATACAGTTTACCATTTTTATCCACGAACTTTGTTAAAAGAACTGCCTATTACAGGAATTATCACGTGAATTCATTAGTTTACTGAAATATATTAGTGTCCGCCCCCTTTTTTTTTAAGATTTTTATTTGTGTGTGTGTGTGTGTGTGTGTGTGTGTTTTAATTTTGACAGGTAGAGTTATAGACAGTGAGAGAGAGACAGAGAGAAAGGTCTTCCTTTGCCGTTGGTTCACCTTCCAATGGCCGGCGCACTGCGCTGATCCGAAGGCAGGAGCCAGGTGCTTATCCTGGTCTCCCATGGGGTACAGGGCCCAAGCACTTGGGCCATCTTCCACTGCATTCCCGGGCCACAGTAGAGAGCTGGCCTGGAAGAGGGGCAACCGGGACAGAATCTGGCGCCCCGACTGGGACTAGAACCCGGTATGCCGGTGCTGCAAGGCGGAGGATTAGCCTAGTGAGCCACGGCGCCAGCTTTTATTCATTTATTTGAAAGTCAGAGTTACACAGAGAGAGGAGAGACAGAGAGAGACCGAGAGAGAGGTCTTACATCCACTGGTTCACTACCCAATTGGCCGCAACGGCCAGTGCTGTGCCGATCCGAAGCCAGGAGCTTCTTCCGGGTCTCCCACGTGGGTGCAGGGGCCCAAGCACTTGGGCCATCTTCCACTGCTTTCCCAGGCCATAGCAGGGAGCTTGATCGGAAGTGGAGCAGCTGGGACTCGAACCAGTGCCCATAGAGAATACCGGCACTTCAGTGCGTTAACCCACTGCGCCACAGCGCCAGCCTCAGTGTTTGCGCTTTCTAAAAACTGACATTTTAAGGAGGAAGGGTGGGGAGAAAGAGTCACTATACTCCTAAATTTGTATATGTGAAACTTTTTAGTGATTCCATACAGCTGCTGACATTTCTGAATGTTTTGTTACTGAGTGTCAGGAACAAAAGGCCTCAGAAATTTTGAAGATAAAGAACAGGTACCTGAAGGAAGAACTTAATCTGAGTAGAAGTTAATGTCTTTGAACCGTATTTGTGACATTTTCTTCCCATCCAGTGTGTTTTCTGGTGATTTCTGCAGGTACTTTATCTGAAGCAGGGATTCCTTTTTTTATTTTTTTTATAAGATTTATTTATTTATTTGAAAGGCAGAGTTAGAGACAGAGACAGAAAGAGACAGAGATCTTCATCCACTGGTTCACTCCCCAGATGGCTGCAGTGGCCAGAGCTGGGCCAGGTGGAAGTCAGGAGCTTCATACGAATCTCCCACGTGAGTGCAGGGACCCAAACACTTGGGCTGCTTTCCCAGGCGCAATACCAGGGAGCTGGATCGGAAATGGAGCATCTGCGACTCGAACTGGCACCCATAAGGGATACCGGCACTGCAGATGGCGGCTTAACCCTGCGCCAGCCCGGCCAATAAAGTAGGGATTCTTAACTCTTCTTCTTTTCTACCATCCTCCCTTCCATGTAACTGGATGTTTATTATATACCTGTTGTGGTTTTAGACACTTTTCAGAAGCCATTCACATCCTAAACATATATGTGTAGATATACCCACAGATAGAGATTATTCCCCTGCAAATTAGTTGTAATCTGTGTTTAGTTTTTAAACATGGTCCATTAGGTAATGATATAATTAGTTACAAATGGCAGTATACTTCAAACTGACATGCTTAAAAGTTAGTAAAATAATAAGGCTAATTTATTATGGATAAGTGTTTCTTATACTTCCTGGCACTCTTTAGTAATATACTTAATCACTATCATTGTGCTTCAGTATATAGTAAAACTATGTAAGATGGTTGCTGTAGTCTGCCTAGCTTCAGAGGTTTTTAAACTATGGGAAGTGCTTGTTCTGTATATACAAGCAAGTAGAGAAATTTGGGAAGTGGTGGTTAAGATCCTAGACTTTGGTGGGGGTGGAAGCTTTGATACAGCTGGTTAAACCTCTGCCTCTGTTGCCAGCATCCCATATAGGCACTGGTTTAAGTTCCAGCTGCTTCACTTCCAAATCATCTCTCTGCTAATGTTCCTAGCAAAGCAGTGAAAGATGGCCCAAGTACTTGGGTCCCTGTACCTTCATGGGAGACCCAGATGGAATTCTAGGCTTCTGGCTTTAGTCTGACCCAGCCTCAGCTGTTATTTCCATTTGGCGAGTGAATCAGCAGATGTCAGATCTCTCTCTCTGTCTCTCCCTCACTCTCTCTAACTCTGCCTCTCAAATAAGCAAATCTTTTTTAAAACAATTAGACTTTAAAGTCACATGTCTGAAGTTTAAGTTTTGGTTATACTGTTTACTAGCTATGCTTTTTTTTTTTTAAGAATTATTTATTTGAAAGAGAGAAGTCCTCCATTCTGCTGGTTCACTCCCCAGATGACCCACCACAGCCAGAGCTGAGCTGATCCAAAGCCAAGAGCCAGGTCTCCCACGTGGGTGGAAGGGCCCAAGTAGTTAGGCCATCTTTTACTGCTTTCCCAGGCCATAGCAAAGAACTGGATTGAAAGAGGAGCAGCTGGCCCACATGGGATGCTGGTACTGCAGGCTAGGGCTTTAACCCAATGCACCACAGCGCCAGCCCCTAGCTGTGCTATGTTAGGGAAGTTGCTCATCCCATCAGCCTCAGTTTATTCATTTGTATGCAGATTGAGAATAATGTTTTTATCTTGTGGACATTAAATGAGTTAGTAAATGTAAAGGTCTTAAAATAGTGCCTAGCATATAGTAAGGGCTCAGTAAACGTTAGTCATGATGACTGGCCAGTTTATTTATTAGTGAGATGCGATTTTTTACTCTGTGAAATGTCATGGTCAGGAAGGGGACAAAGACACAGAAGGGGCCAAGTACATTCATAATTCATGTATTTCTGTTTTTATTTTCTGTCTTAGAAGGAAAAGATGGTTAGAATTTTTTTGTTGTTGTTACACTTTCTTCAGTAGTGCTCTGGTGGGAATGAAGTAACATCATCATATAGTAACCCCTCACTTTGCTTAATTTTTGCAAGCACCCTAGTAATTGCAGCACAACAGTACAAACAATCATCTTCGATGTAGATTGTGTGATAGAGTGAAGGTTTGAATCCAGAGGATTTTCTTTTAAGAAAAAAAAAAAGATTTTATTTATTTATTTGAGAGGTAAAGTTACAGAGAGTGGGAGAGAGAGAGAGAGAGAGAGAGAGGTCTGCCATCTGCTGGTTCACTCCCCAAGTAGCCACAATAGCCAGAGCTGAGCTATCCAAAGTCAGGAACAGGAACTTATTCTGGTCTCCCATGCAGAAATGGGGGCCCAAGCACTTGGGCCATCTTCTGCTGCTTTCCCAGAACATAGCAGAGAGCTGGGTCGGAAGCGGAGCAGCTGGGATACAAACCAATGCCCACTGGGATGCTGGTGCTATAAACTGGAGGCCGCAGAGGATTTTCTTATATAGTTCGTATTTCCATTGTAACTGTGAATATCGGAATCTTATTCTTTAGACTGTGGCTGCCATAAACTTACCTGAATTCTTTCTTTCCTTCCTTCCTTCATGTTGGTTTGATTCAGTACAGTTCAAAGGAATTAATAAGCATGCATTCATTACTGCCTGATGCCACATACCTAGGAGAGCAGAGTCACCTACAAACGTCAGCCTTTCTATCTGGGTTTACAGTACGTTATAATATTCTACCTTTCACTCCTGTGCCTCCTGAGCACCAGTGTATTTAACCCATTGCTGCAAAAGCTGTCATAAAACATTCTTTAATGTAGAAAAGGTTGTGCTGCACTTTACTTTGAAGAAAGTACACCATAAAAGCAGTCAACAAAGAAACAGTGGTTATAGTCTGACTTCTATTTTATCTCTAATAACATTTATATAATAAAAATGTCACTTTCTGTGGAATGATATATGTACTGGAGTATTTAAGTATTGGAACTGAAACCTCAGCATTTCTTATGGGAATATACAGTACTAGGCCTAGCTTGTTTCTGTTCTGTGACTATCATGTGTATAGATGAGGAAATATTATTCTAAAACAAATATGATAAGACTACATTAATTGGCTGAAAAGCCCATGAAGGCATTTCAGGCATGGAAAGCCAAGACACTGGCAAAAAATGTTCTACATGAAGGATCTCTGTGAGTGAGACCCCAGCAGAAAGCAGTGGCCATCAAAGAAGGATGTACTTTCTCTAAAGGGAGGAGAAAACGTCCACTTTGCTTATGGCCTTGTCCATATACTGATAGAGTTTATGGACTGAAAAGGCTTCCATAGCCTTGGCAACTCGTGTCAAGAGCCTCGGGTGGTAACTGATCTCATACATAAGAGTGTTAATTGTTAAGTTAGCAACAGGAGTCACTGTGCACTAATTCCCCAAGAAGGGAGTTAAGGAGTTGTATTATAAGAGTAACTAGTATAAAACTAGTTTTCAGTTTGTGTGTGTACGTGTGCAAATTATTGAAATCTTAGTATAGAGTTCGTCTTCTGTGTACAAATTTAATTGAAAGTGAATCTTAATGGAGAATGGAACTGGCAAGGGGAGAGGAGGAGGGATGGGAGTGTGGGTGGGTTGGCGGGTATGATGAGAAGAATAACTATATTCCTATAGTTGTACTTATGAAATTTGTGTTCCTTAAAAAATAAAGACTACATTAATGCAGCAGTGGGAATTAAGAGACCTAGTTATTTCTGAAATGTGTCTATTCTAGGGTCTATAAACTCTCTATCTCAGTTTCCTCATTGAGAAAGGAGTTTTATTGGGGAATAAATGGATTGATGGTGTTTAGAACAGTGACACTTACAAAATATATTTTTTAAATATTTTATTTATTTGAGAGGTAGAGTTACAGACAGTGAGAGGGAGAGACAGAGAGAAAGGTCTTCCTTCTGTTGGTTCACTCCCCAGATGGCCGCAACGGCCGGAGCTGTGCCAATCTGAGCCAGGAGCCAGGAGCTTCCTCTGGGTCCCCCTCATGGGCTCAGGGGCTCAAGCACTTGGGCCATCTTCTGCTTCTATCCCAGGCCATAGCAGAGAGCTAGATCGGAAGTGGAGCAGCCGGGTCCCATGCCGGTACTTCAGGCCAGGGCATTAACCCACAGCACTGGCCCCCAGAATACTTTTCTTAAAAAAGTTTGTTTACTTATTTATTTAAAACAATGATAGAGCAAGAGATCTTCCATCTCCTGGCTCACTCCTCAAATGCCTGCAATGCCAGGGCTGGACCAGGCTGAAACCAGGAGCCAGGAGCTCTGTCTAGGGCTCCCTTGTGGGTGGTGGGAACCCAAGTACTTGTGTTCTCATTCCACCACATACTTGGGCCGTCATCTGCTTCTTCCAAAGTGCATTAGTGGAAAGTTGGATGGGAAGTGGAAGCCGGACTCCATCCCAGGTACTGTGCTATAGGAGGCAGGTGTCCTGAGTGGCGGCTTTACCTGCTGTGCCACAGCACCCATCCCTACAAAGCACTTTTAACTGTTAGCTGTTCTTATTGTCATCCTGCTCATTATCATACTTGTAACAATGGTTTAAAGAGAAAGATTGACATAATTTTTTTTAACTTTTTTTTCTCCTATTCAGATGACCTGTGTAGAAAAAGCAGGAACAGATGAGAAAATGCTCATGAAAGTCTTTCGTTGTTTGGGAAGTTGGTTTAACTTGGGAGTTCTGGACAGTAACTTCATGGCTAACAATAAGTTACTAGCACTCCTTTTTGAGGTTTTGGTAAGTAATGATTTTAAGTGTTCCTGCCATGGTCACTTGGTCACTAACCCTCAAGAACACAATGTGTTTAGATGTCTGCACAAGGACTGGGAGGTGTATAGTCAGAAAGCAGCAGCATCCTCTCTGCTGCCAAGAATCAGGTGTTACAGGATCAGTGTTAACGCTCAGAATAGAGTGTAGTCATGTTGAAGTTCAGTCGTATGATAAGGTAAGTGATGTACATGTTAAAAACCAAGTAACAAAAAACCATTTGTTCGTCCTTGTTTTCTTTTTTAACAATTATTTTTTTAAAAAAGATTATTTGTGAAGTAGATTTACAGACAGAGGGAGAGACAGAGAGAGATGTCTTCCATCTGCTGGTTCACTACCCAAATGACTGCAATGGTTGGAACTGGGCCAATCCAAAGCCAAGAACCTGGAGCTTCTTCTGGGTCTCCCACACAGGTGCAGGGGCCAAAGGGCTTAGGGCATCTTCTACTGCCTTCCCAGGTCATAAGTAGAGAGCTGGATTGGAAGAGGAGCAACCAGGGTACTAACCGTTGCCCATATAGGATGCTGGCACTGCAGTTGGAGGCTTAAGCGACTACACCAAAGCACCAGCCCTGGTCCTTATTTTAAAAATAGAAAACTGTATTTTTTTTTTGCTTCAACTTTTTTTTTGTTTTGTTTTAAAAATTTTTATTAATATAAAGAAAACAAATTTCATGTATTTTATAGCTTCAATTCTAACAATGTAATGAGGCTTCTCTCTCTTCCCCCTTCCTTTTTCTTTGAATTTTTGTAATGACATATTTTTAATTTACTTCATAATCACAGGCTTAATCCTCTACTAAATAAAGAGTTCAACAAATATAAATTAGACCATTTTTTTCACAAGAATATAGACAAAGGGCTGTAAATAATAATCAAATCACAAGATGTCAGTTTGACTCATATTAAGGGTTTTTTTTGTGCTCTCTATATTAACTGCCACGATCAGGGAAAACATGATAGTTGTCTCTTGGGGTCTGGCTTATTTCACCAAGCATGATGATCTTCCATTGCATCCATTTTGTTGCAAAAAATAGAATTTAATGTTTTTTTAATGGCTGAGTAGTGTTCCATAGTATGTATATACATTTTCTTTATCCAGTGATCAGTTGATGGATGTCTGGGTTGATTCCACATCTTAACTATTACGAATTCAATTGCTATAAACATGAGATAAAATTGTATTTTTAATGATGGTCATTGGCTCTTTGACATACCCTGACATAATTATTGGTGTAATAACAATTTAGAAAATACAGAATGGAAAGAATTTTTTTTTAAATTTTTTTATTTATTAGACAGGTAGAGTTACAAACAGTGAGAGAGAGAGAGACAGAAAGGTCTTCAGTCCTTTGGTTCACTCCCCAAATGGCCGTCACTGCTGGCTCTGCGCTGTTCTGAAGCCAGGAGCCAGGCGCTTCCTCCCAGTCTCCCATGTGGGTGCAGGGTCCCAAGCACCTGGGCCATCCTCCACTGCACTCCTGGGCCACAGCAGAGAGTTGGACTGGAAGAGGAGTAACTGGGACTAGAACCCAGCGCCACAGGCAGAGGATTAGCCAAGTGAGCCACGGCGCTGGCCCGGAAGGAATTTTTAAAAATGATCCTTAGTACATCCAGAGACAATTACAGATCAGAATATTATCTTTGTAATTGAGATGGTTTAGTTAAGCATCAGTATAGCAGTGCAGAAGAAATTTGGATTTTTGAGATTAGTAAATAGTAAGTCTCTATATAATTGTGCATTTCTTCTTTAAACTTTGACGGTAGAAGTGCCCAGTACAGTTGCCCCACAGCCCCCATCTGAGAGTTCTGTGTCTTGAGTACCTCCACCTTTTTTTTTTTTTAACTTCTCATTTGTGTGGCATTTATTTTAGGTAATGTCTATTTTTTCTTCATTACAATGTTTTTGAAATGACTAAAAAATCATCATTCGAGTACTTACAATACTTATTATAAGGTAAATGCTACATTTACCTTATTACTGTATTGCTTAGGAAATACTGACAAGAAAAAGTCTAGACATGTTTAATACAAAGGTCATTTTTACCCCCACATAGTCTCTGTAGTTGCTTGATTGGCGCAGCTCTGCCTGTTGCAGCCACTTGGGGAGTGAACCAGCAGATGGAAGACTTCTCTTTCTGTCTCTACCTCTCTGTGTAACTCTATCTTTTAAATAAAGTAAATCTTTTTAAAAAAAAGAATTTTCACTTTTTTTTAAGTAATCAAAACAGTAGAAAAAGCATTTCATCTTTATGGAAAAGCTACAATAAGATCATTAAAAGGTGTCAATATAATATTGTATGTATAGAAAAAATTCAGATGTGGGCCGGCGCCGTGGCTCAACAGGCTAATCCTCCGCCTTGCGGCGCCGGCACACCGGGTTCTAGTCCCGGTCAGGGCACCGGATTCTGTCCCGGTTGCCCCTCTTCCAGGCCAGCCCTCTGCTGTGGCCCGGGAGTGCAGTGGAGGATGGCCCAGGTGCTTGGGCCCTGCACCCCATGGGGAGACCAGGAAAAGCACCTGGCTCCTGGCTCCTGCCATCGGACAAGCGCGGTGCGCCGGCCGCAGCGCGCCGACCGCGGCGGCCATTGGAGGGTGAACCAACGGCAAAGGAAGACCTTTCTCTCTGTCTCTCTCTCTCACTGTCCACTCTGCCTGTAAAAAAAAAAAAAAAAAAAGAAAAGAAAAGAAAAAATTCAGATGTGAATAACAATAAAAGTTATACGTTTTCCTACTTAGCCATAAATTAATTCACATTATAATAGGAGTTAAATGTAACAAAATGGAAACAATTGTTTCTCCATAACCACTATTCTGAGAATGTGAAGAACATTCAGGTTTAAGAAATTTGGGTTTGGGGCCAATGCTGTGACTTGGCACTGGCATTTCATATGGGCATCGGTTCTAGTCCCGGCTGCTCCACTTGTGATCCAGCTCCCTGCCAATGCTCCTGGGAAAACAGCCCATGTGTTTGGGCCCTTGTATGCATGTGGGAGACCTGGAAGACCTGGCCCAGTCCTTTCTTTTCAGGCCATTTGGGACATGAACCAATGGAGGGAAGATCTCTCCTTCTGTCTCTGTAACTACATTTCATAGAAATAAATAATTTTTTTTTTAAGATTTATTTATTACTTGAAAGAGTTACACAGAGAAGGGAGAGGCAGAGAGAGAGAAGTCTTCCATCTGCTGGTTCACCCCCCAGATGGCCTCAACAGCCAGAGCTCCGCCGATCTGAAGCCAGGAGCCAGGAGCCTCCTCCAGGTCTCCCACGTGGGTGCAGGGGCCTAAGGACTTGGGCCATCTTCTACTGCTTTCCCAGGCCACAGCAGAGAGCTGGAGTATTTTTGGGCCCACCAATCAAATGTTAAGAATAATTCAATGAATAGTGTGCTCTGTTATAAAGTATCCCCCACAAATTCTAAATGTCCTAGTTTTTTCTTCAGATTAATATGTTTTCACTAAATTTACCCACCTTCTCATCTGTATTCTTAAGTAGAAACCCTCTCTGAACTTCCTGGTTTGTTCTAACTTGTATCAGTTCTTCTTTAGATTACTCCTCAGCTGTCATCACTGCTTTTCTCAGACCAGACCAGTAGCAGGGATCTGGATCAGAAGTGGAGCAGCTGGGACATGAACTGGTGCCTGTATGGAATGCCGGCATTGCAGGTTGCAACTTTACCCAGTGTGCCACAATGCCAGCCCCGTGGCATTCCATTTAAAAGGGCTAGTATAAGCAAAAACATGGAGATTAGAAATCATACTACTGTGGTTGAGGTACATAAAGGTTGATTTGCTTGGCATATGGAGAAAGAGAATTGGGACGGTTGATGGATATTTGTCTTATGGAAAGCCATGGCTATGAGGCTGTTATATAAAGTGCACATTCAGAAAGGCTTTAATTGTTTTCCTATCACTTGGAATGATCCTATTTGTTTACCTTTTCCTCCTATCTCCTAGCAACAGGATAAAACCTCGTCCAACCTACATGAAGCTGCTTCAGACTGTGTGTGCTCAGCTCTCTATGCCATTGAAAATGTGGAGACTAATTTGCCATTAGCCATGCAACTTTTTCAGGGAGTCCTGACATTGGAGACTGCATATCATATGGCTGTAGCTCGAGAAGACTTAGACAAGTGAGTAATTATTTAAGGGAAGAGCCCTGGGTTTTCCTACAGATTGGGTATTCTTTTTAACTCTTTATTTATTTATTTATTTATTTATTTATTTTGAATGGTTTGTTCGTTTATTTGAAATGCAGAATGACAGAAAGAGAGTGAGTCAGAAAGAGATCTTCTATCCACTGGTTCACATCCCAAATGGCCTCAATAGCCAGGGCTGGACCAGGCTGAAGCTCCATGCTGGTGTGCCACATGGGTGTTAGGGACCCAAGTATTTAGGCCATCTTCCACTGCCTTCCAGGCACATTAACAGGAAGCTGGATCAGAAGTGGAGTAGCTGGGACAACCCAATTCACCATAACACTGGTACCCCCAGTTTTCTTTTTATTAATTCATCTATTGTTTGTGATTCTTAGTGATTCAGTATCAGCATAAAAGCAGTGCATTCTTAAGATACTATATTATGTGAACCTAGAGGGACAAATTGGATGCCAAAGGAGAGGCTGTAGAATTGCCAGTCATGCAGAGTAGTAATTTTTTGCTATTATAATCAGGAATAAACTTTAAAATATCAAGAGTAATTTGATAAGCTTTTTTTTTTTTTTTTCAAATGTTTTAGTATTGGAGAATGTGCCATCTAAGTAAAGGTGTTTGTCATGGACATTGTATAATACAATACAGGAAGTAATCACTAGATGTCCCTTAGACTGAGGAACCTTTTATTTGATTAACTGTGTCTGTTAGTGTGTACATATAATATCTAGATTTCTGACTTGATGTTTTCATTCCTCTTTCTTCTACAGAGTTCTGAATTACTGCCGTATTTTCACTGAACTGTGTGAAACTTTCCTTGAAAAAATTGTTTGTACTCCAGGCCAGGGTCTTGGGGACCTACGAACTCTGGAGCTGCTTCTTATCTGTGCAGGGCATCCTCAGTATGAGGTAGTGTCTGTACTGTCTTAAGGCCATTGTGCTCCAAGCGGTATATTTTGTACTGTCTGTATTCCAGTGCCTCATGCCCTACCTTTGACTTTGGAGAAACTGTAGTCTGGGTTTTTAAAACATTGATGTATTTGAGAGGCAGAGAGAAAGAGGTCTCTAGACAGAGAGCTCCCACCCATTGGTTCAGTCCCCACATGCCTAGAACCAAGCTAAAGCTGGGAACGCAAAGCAGGTGTCCCATGTGATAGCAAGCACCTAACTACTGAGGCCCTCCTGCTGCCTCCCGGGTCTGCATTAGCAGGAAGCTGGAGTCAGGAACTTGACAGGGGCCTCAAACCCAGTCACTCCTTTGTGGGAGTCAGCCATTCAGCTGAATGCCTGCTGCCTGTGTTGGAATTTTTAAAAAGCTGAGCTCCAGTTTCTGCTTTGAATCCTTTTCTTTAGTTTCTGTTTTTGTTTTTCACCCGGTTAGGTAGGCTGATTGGTAAGTATCTCAAGGAACCCTTTAGAAAGAAAGCCTGTTGCCTTTCCTCTGAGCCCCTTTCAGGTGCCAAGTACTTGCCAGAGCTTTCCAGCTGAATCATACCACGTCCAGCTGTACTCCACAAGTCTCTTCTAAATCATACCACGTCCAGCTGTACTCCACAAGTCTCTTCTAAATCATACCACGTCCAGCTGTACTCCACAAGTCTCTTCTAAATCATACCACGTCCAGCTGTACTCCACAAGTCTCTTCTAAATCATACCACGTCCAGCTGTACTCCACAAGTCTCTTCTAAATCATACCACGTCCAGCTGTACTCCACAAGTCTCTTCTAAATCATACCACGTCCAGCTGTACTCCACAAGTCTCTTCTAAATCATACCACGTCCAGCTGTACTCCACAAGTCTCTTCTAAATCATACCACGTCCAGCTGTACTCCACAAGTCTCTTCTAAATCATACCACGTCCAGCTGTACTCCACAAGTCTCTTCTAAATCATACCACGTCCAGCTGTACTCCACAAGTCTCTTCTAAATCATACCACGTCCAGCTGTACTCCACAAGTCTCTTCTAAATCATACCACGTCCAGCTGTACTCCACAAGTCTCTTCTAAATCATACCACGTCCAGCTGTACTCCACAAGTCTCTTACCCCCGGATTTTCTCCAAGTATGAGAAAAAACTGAGAAAGACACTGAAAGGATTTGAGTCACCTCTATTTAAAAGTCTTTAAGACATCCTAAAGATTGCTCGATATTTAGAGATTGTTTTATCTGAGCAGTTTTACCTCTTACTTGTAATATCAAGAAGTGAGAAAGAAGTCCCCTCCAACTGAACAATTTTTAGCAAATAGCTGTACAACTATTTTGGATCTTTGATGGGAAAGGCATGGTAGAGCCCCTTTTACTTTTTCATTACTACTTAAAAATAACGTTTGTTATACATAATCTTATGAGAATATCTAAATTCAGATGAAACACAAAACATTTTTGGGAGAAGTGTGGCACTGTACAATAATATCCCTCTTTAATCAGTGCCATATGGAAGACAGGCTGTGAGTAAAATCTCAGGCTGCTTGTACCTCTCTCTCACTCAAGAAAACAAGCAAGAGGCTGGCACTATGGTGCAGTGGGTTAAGCCTTCACCTACAGTGCTGGCATCCCATATGGACACTACTTTGAGTCCTGGCTGCTCCACTTCCCATCCAGCTCTCTGTTAATGCACCTGGTAAAGCAGCAGAGGATGACCCAAGTGCTTGGGCCCCTGCACCCACATGGGACACCAGGATGCAGCTCCTGGCTCCTAGCTTCGACCTGGCCTAGCTCTGGCTATTGTAGCCATTTGGGACATAAACCAGCAGATGGAAGATATCTCTTTCTCTCTCTCTCTCTAACTCTGCCTTTCAAATAAATAAGTAAATCTTTGAAAAAAAAGATAAAGCAAACAAATAAAAAATGGCATGAGGCTGATTCAGTTATGTTCAGAGAATTATGGATGGCTTGCCTGGTAAGAAGTGTTCTAATATCAAACATATGATGAAATTATTTCCAAATTTGGGGGGGATTCTTAAAAAGAAACTTCCATTTCTGTATATTTCTCTAAATTCAGAATCCAGTATGCTTTTGTAGAAGTTTTCTTAGAGCTAAACAGGGAACTTAAAGCTAGTCTCTCTAACTGGAGTTTGGCACCTCACATAGAAAGATACTTGGGTGGATAATAGTAAGGAAAGGTGGCTTCTTAAATGGTTCTACTTATGCTATTTGAAAGTATTATCTTTCTTCTTGCATGCCCTAGTACCTATAAGATTTTTGTTCTGTTCCTTTTCCATTAAAATAAATAATCTTTTGTCTTTGTATCTCACAGGTAGTAGAAATTTCTTTTAACTTCTGGTACCGACTAGGGGAACATTTGTACAAAACTAACGATGAGGTCATTCACGGCATCTTCAAAGCTTACATTCAGAGACTGCTTCATGCCTTGGCTCGACACTGCCAGTTGGAACCAGACCATGTACGTTTTTTGGGTTTTGTTGTTGTTGTTGTTCTTGTTTTTGGTAAGTTTATTTTTTTAAACCTTAATTTCCTCTTTTCAGGACAGAAAAGCTAGAGAATAAAACTAATGGAATGTATGCATTTTGTTGCTCTTCATCCTCTAGTGAAGAAGTCAGTACCGGTGTGATGAAAAGCGCTAGGCCTGTGTGTTAGCTTGTCTGGTTCAATTCCCAGCTATTCTGTACTTCAGATTCAGCTTCCAGCTAATGAATTGGGAGGCAGTGGATGACGGTCCAAATACTTGGGTTCCTGCCACCCACATGAGAGAGCCAGATGGAATTCCCAGCCTCTGGCTTCCGCCGGCTGTACCAGGCATTTGGGGAGCGAACCAGCAGATGGAAGACATCAGTGTCTTCTCCTCTCTGTCACTCTTCCTTTCAAATAAAGATTTTGAAGGAAAGAGCCACAGTGGTCAGCTCTGGGACAGGCTGAAGCCAGGAGCCAAGAGCCTCATCTGAGTCTCTCACATGGGTAGCAGGAACCCAAACACTTGGGGCCATCTTCCACTGCTTTTCCCAGGCCATTAGCAGGGATCTGGATCCCAAGCGGAGCAGCCAGGACGAGAACCTATGCCCACAGGGGTTGCCTGCCTTGCAGGCAGTACCTTGATGCACTACACCACAATACCAGCCCCAATGAAGAAATCTTTAGGAAAAAAAGAAAAAAAAAAACCACTCCTGAGTCAGCGATTATCCTTCTGGGGATTTATCTTAAGTAATTCTGCTGAAGGAAAACAGCTATTTTTAATGGAGAAAGCCTGGTCTATAAAAGTATAATACGATAAACTCGTGTACAGCAGTATAAGAAGAGTTAATATAAATTATATAGCAACTTGATGGATCATCATGCAGCAATTGAGTAACCATTGAAGTAACAATAGTAGGCTAAGTGAAAAAATCAGAATGTAAATTTTATACTCTGGGGCTGGCACAGTGGTGGAGCAGGCGTGCCCTATGGTTGTCAGTTCTAGTCCCAGCTGTTCCACTTCCGATCCAGTTCTCTGCTATGGCCTGGGAAAGCAGTAGAAGATGGTCCAAGTCCTTGGCTCCTGCACCCATGTGGGAGACCCAGAAGAAGCTCCTGGCTCCTGGCTTCGGATCAGCACAGCTCCAGTCGGTGCAGACAGTTGGGGAGTGAACCAGCAGATGGCAGACCTCTCTCTCTCTTTCTCTCCCTCTTTCTCTGCCTCTCCTCTTTGTAACTCTTTCAAATAAATAAATAAATCTTTTTAAAAGAATTTTTATTCTCTGTCTTTAATAGTGTAAAATATGTGATTAGGTTACAACTAATATAAGACTAAGATGTTTTGAGGATATTGGAAATCACATATTTTCCCCAACTTATATACATAATTTTCTTTGTTATTTATACTGATTTTATAATTTTAAAGAAAATATAGGAATAATCTGTTTGCTTATCAGAAAGCATACTAGAAATGTTATGACATAGTCCATTGGAAAATGCTCAACCTCCATGTTTTGCTTAGTCTCTTCAAATATTTCTGCATCTTTTTCATCTTTTTGGTTGGTTTATTTAATCTCTGTCCTTTTATGTAGGACCTATAGTAGGTTTACTTGCATACAAGTAAATCAGATACAATATTCTCTTTTTTTTTTTTTACAGATTTATTTATTTATTTGAAAGGCATAGTCACAAAGAGGCAGAGGCACAGAGAGAGAGAAATCTTCCATTTGCTGGTTCAATCTCCAAACGGCCGCAACAGCCAGAGTTGGGCTGATCCAAAGTCAAGAGCCAGCAGCTTCTTCTGGGTCTCCCACGCAAATGCTGGGACCCAAGTACTTAGGCCATCTTCTACTGCTTTTCCAGGCCATAGCAGAGAGCTGGTTGGGAAGCGGAGCAGCCAAGACTGGAACTGGCACCCATAAGGCACACCAGCACTGTAGATAGCAGCTTTACCTACTGTGCCACAGTGCCAGCCCCTTCTTAATTTTAATGTTAATCTCCATAGAATCATAGTGATGATCTAGTCTGGTGGGTTGACTGAGAAATCCTGTCTTCAGCTGTATCTTGCTTGAAAGCTTGAGATGTTTAAACAAAACAAAACAAACAAACAGCAGGGCCCCTTGGTATAAATGTCCCTACCTGCTAGATTGCCTTCTTCTGTTTGCTAGCTCTGTGGCACCATTTCTCTTACAGCTGTTGCTTACACTTAAACGTCTACAGTGCTTGTAATTTCTGCAGTGTTTCATAATTGTAATCTGTTTTGTGTGATAGCTGTCATTTCCACCTTATTTCTTGACCCTTATTTTGCCAGCTTAAAGCAAGGATCTTGGACTAGATCAGTAGTACTAAAACCTTTTTCCTAGAGGGGATAGATATGTACACTAGGGCATTTTGGCGAGATGTATGGCGCAGGCTGGACAAGGAGAGTGTCCAATCTCTGAGCCAATAAAGCTGTGCTAGTTTGGGGGGGAAAAGACACCCTTTTCCTAGTATTCATGGCCTAAGATTCTTATACATGCTCCAAACAGAAGCTGACTTACAAAAGTAAGTATTAAAATAGGATTGATTTAAGAAGTGTGAATATAAATTATCTCAGTTGTTTAATGAAGAAAATATGATACATACATGCAAATGAAGTAATATTATAATGAGTATCTATATATCTACCACCTAAATTCTAACATTCATATTTTGATATACTTGTTTTATTATGTATCTGTCTACCAATATGAGCGGCAGAGTTACAGAGAGAGGGAGAGACAGAGAGATCTTCCATCCTCTAGTTTACTCCCCAGATGGCTGCAACAGCTGGAGCTGGGCCGATCCAAAGCTGGGAACTAGGGCTTCTTCTGGATCTCCCATATGGATGTAGGGGCCCAAGCACTTGGGCCATAGCAGAGAGCTGGATTGGATGAGGAGCAGCCAGAACTTGAATCAGTGCCCACAAGGGATGCTGGCACCACAGGCCGATGCTTAACCCACTATGCCACAGTGCCTGCCTCTTAAGTTGTTTTTTATATGAGATTATCATGATGGTTGATCTTGGAAGTTCTTGAACTTTAGCTTCAGAGACTTGTTCGGTATCAGAGACCCATAACTACGTTTTCCAAGTCACTTCCCTCTCCCTGCGACTACTACATTTTGTTAAAACTAACAAGGTGTAGCTTGAATTACAAAACGCACATGTAGTCCTACAGTTTCTCATCATACAGACAGAAGATAGGTTGAATAGACTTGACATATGTAACAGTTTGGGAGATCCTGTATCTATAACTACCTTGTGACTTTTTTGGGAAATTTTTGGGGCTTAGCCTCCATTGGTTTAAAGCAAATGTTGTCTGGTTTCAGGAGGGAGTTCCTGAAGAGACGGATGACTTTGGGGAGTTTCGGATGCGGGTGTCAGACCTGGTGAAGGACTTGATTTTTTTGATTGGGTCTATGGAGTGTTTTGCTCAGGTAAGCCCATCTGGAAATTCTTAGTCGTTTCTTGATCACCTGTGTTCACTCCTGTGTCTTCTGTTCCATCTTCTTCAAAGTCTTTGGCTAAATGGAGTAAGAGATATGCAGGTGCCTAGCACACTGCCTGGCATATAGTAGCTGTGTTTATTTATCATCTCACAAGCCAATCGCAGTCTATGGATGGTTCAGTTATGGTTTATGCTATAAAGAACTGTGCCACTTCTGCAGCTAGAGTGAAAGATCATAGGTAAGATTAAAGCCTCAAGGAAACTTCTAGGGAATTTGGACCTAAGCAGGCAAAATAGGAACATTTTCTTGCTTTACTAATTATGTATCAACTCCTAGCAACTCTTTTAGTTATCTGATATTTACTGTGTCCATGCTTAGGGTTAGACTCCTGTGCGGTTTCATCCCAGGGTTAACCATAGTATAGAAGATTCACAGTACTGTGTTTTTTGCGATAATCAGTAACATTTTGCACCATAAGGGTGCAGTCATCGCCATTCCACATCAGTTAACATTAGAATAACTTCAGGAGATCTTCATATGCTGCATCATTCTCTAATAAGTTCTGAAATACTAGTTTGGATGCTTCGTCATGGCAGTAGTAGACTAATTTTGCTTTTTTTGTTTGTTTTTAAACTCGACCATTTTGCATATATTTGTGCATAATATGACCCAGGAAGTGTTAATCAAGATTTAACATTTTTTTCCCAGTGTGTTAAGCAGAGCATGTTTATTGGTTCACGTATGAAAATTTGGGAGTTCTTAGAAAACATATCCAGTGTGATATTAGCCCATAGGCAACTATTCAGTACTCAGCTTTCAACTCTTCTGACAGGCTCTGTGGCTTTAAGGAAGTCCATTAATCTCCTAATTTCAAATTTATAAATTATCAACATTGTCCACAATGTGTTCTGTAGAATATTAGCTTCATGAGATGTTCTTCAGCAAAAAAATAAATAAAAAAATTTTTAAACTGCATAGATGCAATCAATTAAAATTAGGAAATGGTTCAAATAGTATATTAAAGATTCAGAAAAGCTATACAATAAGAAAATTGCTTAATTTTGTCTTCCTCTAGCAGTCTTTGTTATCTGACTATAAAATTCTTATTTATTCTAACACTTGATCATACTTCACAGAAGCATGTAATCTGGGAAATTCTTTACTAGAACATCGCTGAGTAATCTGCTAGGTCTACCTTTTAAAAAATTCTACTTGGATATATTATTGTGATAGGTGCTTCTAAGCAGCTGCTTGTTACCAGTTTAATCTGTGACAAGTGCTTAAAAATGATAGAAATGTAAAGCCAACACATACAGACTTACATTGTATCTCCACTTTAAGTCTATTTATCAGTTATTATCTAGACCAGAGACACTTGTGTAACATGTTTTGTTTTCCCCATAATGCTCATTTTCTGGAGGCAGATGATCATCTTGATAAAGTCTTTGAGATCTAAATGTATTTATTTTACCTATTACAACAGTAGTTACTTCTAGTTAGGGAGTAGTAGAAAATTATTGTTTTTTCCTGGCTCTGAGAAGCAATTTGATTTAGAAATAAGGAGTCAGGTTTGTTATAACTGACAGGATTTTTTTTGTTTCATTTGTTTTGGAATTGTTTTCCTTTTAATGGATCCATAACCCACCTCTTCTTCTCTAGTTATATTCTACTCTGAAAGAAGGCAACCCACCCTGGGAGGTGACAGAAGCGGTTCTCTTTATCATGGCTGCTATAGCAAAGAGTGTTGATCCGTGAGTGTCTAATAAGTCTTTTGCTGGGAACTCTAAATATCAAGAGAAAAGAGAATTACACCATTTTTCTCTGATATGGTATATGCTTGGAAACTCTTAGAACTTCTTATGTCTGTGGTGCTGTCTAGTCTTGTGACTAGTAGAGTCTAATTAGGCTAGCCTTTATTGTTGATACCATGTTTTAATCACATTTCCTAGAGTTAAATTACTTTACTTTTGATGCTAGTAATAGCTGCTGATTTATTTTTCCAAATGAAGCTCCCTATGAAAGTTGTGGTCAAAAATTTGGTAGACTGATAAATTGTTGGTACTTGCTGGTAGACATTAATTTGGGTCTCCTGCTTTTGTGGCCTTGGGTAAGTTATCCTTATATATATATATTTAATTTAGGTTGTTCTTTTTTCTCTATCTCAGAAAATCATGTTTGCTTCAGAGATACAAGGCATAGACACCATTTTGCTTAAAATAGTAGCAAAATATGAAAGACAATTATTTTCATTATTGCTATTGAAAAAATTTTAATGATTCAAATTTGATTTCAAATTGCTTAGCATAGAAATTTGGGGGCAGTGTTGTGGCATAGAAGGTAAAGTTGCCGCCTGTGATGCGGGCATTCCATATGGGCTCCAATTTGTGTCCTGGCTGCTCCACTTCTGATCCAGCTCCCTGCTAATGGACTAGGAAAAGCAGCAGAAGATAGCCCAAGTGTTTGGGCTTCTGACACCTACATGGGATACCTGGATGAAGGTCCTGGTTCCTGGCTTCAGCCTGGCCATTGTGGCCATCTAGGGAGTGAACCAGAGAATGGAAGATTGATCTCTCTCTCCCTCTCTGTCTTCCCCTTTCTGTGACTCTATTAAATAAATAAATAAATATTTTAAAAGGGACTTGTGTTAATGATATGAACCCTAACGACAGAATTTACCATGAGTTCATACACTGGTGTCAAGTTACCTTGTTTTGTGATCAGATACCTGCAGTTGAGCTCTCTATTTAGGTCCTTGATTGGAGAGATGGTTAGGGCAGAGAATTATAAAAAGCACAGTGCGTCCTTTTTAGCTGCTTTTTAGGGCCTAATCAATGAAACCTTACATTGTCTCTAATCCAATAAATATTCAAGGAAATAGAGTAGGTTTATTTTTCTTTGTTAAGAAGATCTTAATTATATGTCATGCTGTTTGATATTAAACCCATTTTGGTGTCTTTTGGAACCTGACATGACAGTTTGAAGATTATTAAAATCATTAGTATTCTGCCATATATTGGTTTGAAAAAATGAGGGTAGATTGTCTTCAGTGACTGACTTAGTGTCCCTGAGAAACAGGCATAAATGAAAGGAGATTTTATATATTTCTTTATCTGCATTTCAAGCTAACTGTGTGATTACAATTTTTAGTGCGTGTAAAGGACTTAGCTGACCTGGTATATCCGTAGGGGCTGCTCTTGTCTAGCTCAGGGTATTAGTTACATTTTAATCATCTTTCATCTCTGGATTAAGTTCTGTCACTTTGGAGGCATCCTCCACTCTGCTCAAAAGAACTTCAGCCAATATATTTGGGGATTAAGAGAAAGTAAAGGGAAAAAATGAATTCATGGAACTGTGGAAAGTGTTTAACTTTAGTTTCCCCTTTTGTTCTGAATCAGGGACCTTAATCTGTCCTGCAGCTTGTTTTCTTATTCTATCAGTTAAGAAGCTGACCCACCCATGCTTTCTCCTGTTCTTAAGGTTTTCAGTGTCTGGCTTTATGATGTCCTTTGGAGAATAACAACTAGCAGAAAGTGATCAGTGAGAGTTATTCATTTGTCATTTAGCCATTCTGCAATATTTATTGAGTGCCCATTATGTGCCAGGCACTGTTCTAGGTGCTGCAGATAGAAGAATAAGTTAAAAAGCTTCCTTAAAAGAAGACGTTTCATCCATGATAAATGTCTGCCTCTCCAATTTGAGGAACCTGAATTTGATATCCTGTGTGTCTTTGGATACTTTGCTGGCATTCATAAGACTAAAGAGCATTATGCTTCTCCTGAAACAATGATATTTTTCATTTCTGCCTTTTCCCCCTTTTATGAGAATTTGGAAAACTTTCACATCTGAAGTTAAGTGCTTGTGTCTAATGGTTATTTATTTAGAAAGAAGCCATTAGCAATGCTTTATGTTGCTGCAGCCTGTTATATAGCCAGAACATAACCTTTAAAATCAGTAACTGTGACTACTTACCTTCTATATTCAGGGAGAATAATCCAACACTTGTGGAGGTCCTAGAAGGAGTCGTCCGTCTGCCGGAGACTGTCCATACAGCTGTGCGATACACCAGCATTGAGTTGGTTGGAGAAATGAGTGAAGTAGTTGACCGAAACCCTCAGTTCCTTGGTATGTGTTAACTCTTGCCTCTGCTGCTGCTGCTGCTGCTACCTGATTTCCCCCCTCTCTTATTTTTGCCCTTATTTCTCTTATTTTCTCTCTCTCTCTCTCTCTTTTTTTTTTTTTTTTTTTTTTTTTGATAGGTAGAATGTAGACACTGGTAGGAAATATTATATTGTATGTTGCTTAGTTGTTAGAAGATTTATAATCTGGTCTGGGAGAAGGACCTTTGAAAGATTAGATCTCCAGATACTGGAACAGTTTGCTTCTGTTATTTTGCTTAAACATAGACATTTCTGGGGCCAGCATTGTGGTGTGACGGGTTAAGCTGCCACCCCTGATGCCAGCATCCTATATGGGCACTGGTTCAAGTCCTGGTTGCTCCATTTCCAATCCAGCTCCCTGCTAGTGCACCTGGGAAAGCAGCAGAAAATGGCCCAAATCCTGGGATCATTGCACCCATGTGGGAGAGCTGGATGAAACTCCTGGCTCTTGGCTTTAGCCTGGCCATTGTGGCCATTTGGGAAGTGAACCTGTAGATGGAAGATCTCTTTCTGTAACTGTGCCTTTCAAATAAATAGATCTTAAGAAAAAAAATGAACATTTCTGTCATTGTTGGTCTTTGACATACTCATTTGTTTTAGCTAATCAGACTCTACTATAGTTAGTTCTAGCCCAGAAGCTACTCAGAGGTTGAAGCACAGGAAAGGGTTTTTAGTGTTGAATGAATCCTACATTTAAAAAAAGAATTATCGTTGGATGCTAAATACACACAACTTAAAATGAAGAGTACTGGGCCAGGCGTTTAGCCTCGTGGTTAAGATGCCTACATTCCACATTGGAGTACATGGCTTTAATACTCAGTTTTGTTTCCTAACTCCAGCTTCCTGCTAATGCAGACTCTGGGACATGGCTCAAGTAATTGAATCCCTGCCACCCACATGGAAAAGTGCATTGAGTTTCTAGCCCCTGGGTTTGGTCTGGCTCAGCCCCAGCTATAAAGGGAGTGAATTGGCAGATGCCTGCCTGCCTGCCTGCCTGTCTATCTGCCTCTCAAAGAAACAGAGAAAGAAGAAAGTTGAGTTATATAACCTCTAGCTGCCCTCATTTACTTGAGAAAATAACTGAAGATCTTAAATTTTAAAACTGAAGATAAAATTAGAAATCACTTATTCTAATCTCTTTAGTTTTTTAAGGATTTGCTTTTTTTTTTTTTTTTTTTTTCTTCTTTTCCTATTTGAAAGACAGAAAGAGATCAATATTCTGTCCGCTGGTTTACTTCTCAAAGGATTGGCTGGGCCAGGCCAAAGCCAGGAACTTAGAACGCCATCCAGGCCTCCCATCTGCTGCCTCCCAGGGTGCATTTTAACAGGAAGCTGGATCAGAAGTAGAGGAGCCAGGATTCAAACCAAGCATTCCAATATGGGATGCAGGTTCAGTATGGGCACTGGTTCAAGTCCTGGCTGCTCTATTTCCAATCTAACTCCCTGCTAATGCACGTGGGAAAGCAGCAGAAAATGTCCCAAATCCTGGGGTCACTGCACCCAGTCTAACTGCTGCACCTAATGCCCATCCCTTTAATCCAGTTTTGCAGATAAGGTAGAGACTAATTAATCCACAGTAATATATAGTAACCCCTGACATCTGAAAGGGATACAATCTAAAACTTCAAAGAGTCCTCAAATTTGTGTTATTATATCATTAATTCATATGTTTCCTGTATATATCTTTACTATTGCTTTTTCACTTGATTTTATTTTACACATCTGTTTTAGAGCCTGAAGCACTTACCAAGAAGAGTGACTTCGTTCTCTTTTCTTATTTCTGTTTGTGTAGCGTATGAAATGCTTACATCATAACTGAGCCATTTTACAAGTTCAGTGTATCATTTTAAAATGTTTTCAAAGTACCTATTTTCTAATGCTTACATTTCTTTACTTCCATTATCTGCTTCAACATTTGGCTTTCTTTTGTAAACTGTTTTTCCACAAGGAAATAAAGTAGGTTTGTCTTTTTTTTTTAACTTGATATTTTCAGTTTATGTCTAGTAAGCCGCAAAGCTAGGTTGAACTATGGACCACCTGCAGTGCCTCAGCAGTAGATAAATTGTTATATGTTTGTATTCTAGAAGAGTCAAAACCATGAATATTCAGTTTAAGAGCCACAAAAGTGCAGTGTTAGGGTTGCATGGGCTACTTTTAGGTTCTAGCTTTTCTGTGATTCTTAGGTTAAATGGGCATAGGTTTTGTGGGAAGAGAGCAAATTGTACTGAGTTGTGCATTTTTTTTTTTGTTTTGACCATTAGACTAGAAATGGATATAATGGCATTAGTCCTTAAGACATAATTCTGTTTTTTAATTATATGTGTGTGTGTGTATTTTAGAGCTTTATTTATTTATTTATTTATTTTACTTGAAAGGCAGAGTTACAGAGAGGCAGAGGCAGAGAGAGAGAAAGATCTTCCTTCCACTGGTTCACTCCCAAAATGGCCGCAATGGCTAGAGCTGAGCCAATCTGAAGCTAGAAGGGAGGAACTTCTTCTGGGTCTCCCACACGGGTGCAGGAGCCCAAGGACTTAGGCCAGCTTCCACTGCTTTCCCAGGGCATTGCAGAGAGCTGGATCAGGAATGGAGCAGCCGGGACTTGAACCAGTGCCCATATGGGATGCTGGCACTGCAGGTGGTGGTTTCAAGCCACTATGCCACAGAGCCAGCCCTAACATAATTCTTTTGATTCCTTCAAGTTCTTTCATAGTTTGCTATGATGTCTCTCTGAAATACTTTTTAACCATGTATGGTTTTTTTTAAAGATTTATTTATTTATTTGAAAGAGTTACAGAGAGAAAGAGATCTTCCATCTGTTGATTCAATCCTCAGTTGGCCTCAGTGGCCAGGGCTGATCCAGGCTGAAGCCAGGAGCTTCATCTAAATCTCCCACATGTGAGGCGGGGACCCAGGCACTTGCTTTTCCCAGGCCACTAGCAGGGAAATGGATCAGAAGTAGAGCAGCCAGGACACGAACCAGCACCCATGAGTAGAATATGCTGCATAGAAATTTGCCTTTACAATCAGCTTTATTGGAACACTTAACATTTGATAAAATTAAAACTTAGTGAATTGATTGATATAGATGATCTCCATGATTAAGGGCTTTTGTAACTAGAAAGAAACAAGTGTGTCAGCTCAGGCAGCTATCATTGTCTTGGTTGATGCAGGCTTTTTGACCAACTGATTCATCTCTGAGTATAATAGTAACTCTTGAGCCTTGTATTACCATATATTAATAACTGAATGGCCATGTGTGCTCTTAAGTCAGTGGTTTTCAGTCTGCTCTGTGAGTGCATAGGGTTGGTTACAAGGACCGCATGACTGCTGAGAGGGAAGAAATGGGAGATGAACTAGATAACGCTCAGGGCCCAATTACACTGTGTCAGTGAGAGCTGTTCTACTTTTATATGTTTTTAATAGTGGGGTTCTGAACACATTTCATTTTCAAAAAGGGTTTTTAAATTTTTATTTAAAAAAAGTATGTAAACTGTGTTATAACAAACTAGGAATTTTCCATGAGTTTCAGATATATCATCTCTACCTGGCTTTTCTCCTAGATCCCGTGTTGGGCTATTTGATGAAAGGCCTGTGTGAAAAGCCCCTGGCTTCTGCTGCAGCGAAAGCCATTCATAACATTTGCTCTGTCTGCCGAGATCACATGGCTCAGCACTTCAATGGACTCCTGGAGATTGCACGTTCTCTTGATTCCTTCATGTTGTCTCCAGAAGCTGCTGTGGGCTTGCTGAAAGGTATTTGCTTATGATGTTAACCAGTAACAGTCTCCTTTAAGCCACTGCCTGGTAGCATCTTGATCAGTCATATCTCAGTTTTCCAGTTGTAATGTATGTAGCATTGGGGTACATGGCTTTTTCACTCAGCATGCAGGGTGTTGACTGTTCTTAGACTATTGTGAGGCTGTGTAATTAATTCATACAGCTTTCAGTATGTATAACATAGACCAAGATTTTGAATGGTGATGGTATATTTAAACTAAACATAGTTGCTTTGTAAATTGGAAGAAGAAGAATTAAACGAAAGACCATATAACACATTGTCATATCCAGGAGATAAGTGGAAATTCAAAAATGGAGTGTGTGCAGAACAAGGCCATAAGTAAAACCAAGGGTCGTGGTCTTTATTAGTACTGATTGGCTTATGCTAAGTGATTGCTTATCCAGAGGCAAGCAGCTTTTGTGCTGAGGAGGCTAGATGAACAGAGGAAGAAGTTATATTAATGTTAGGAAAAAAGACTTAAGAACAGACTTTAAATGTGATGGATATTTTAAAAAATTTTTATTTCACTGTTTGAGAACCAGCAAGAAAGATAGAGCTTCTATCTGCTGGTTTACTCTCCAAGTGCCCTCAACAGCTAAGGCTGGGCTGAGGTCAAAACTGAAGCCAGGAGCCCAGAACTCAAGTCTCCCACATAGGTGGCAGGAACCCAAGCAGTTGAGTCCTTCCCACTGCTTCTGAGGGTCTGCACTGGCAGGAGCATTTTCTCATGAGACTTTGTGGAGACAGATGGAAGTACCCTGTGAGGTGTGGAGATCCTTGCAGCTGGCAGGTTAGAGGGGATTGGAGCATATCAAATAAAGGGCTGGGCAACATGAGCTGTGCATGAGTGTCGGGCAGTTCACACGAGTGCATTGCCTCATGTGTGAACTGATGTTCTTTCTCATTTCTGTGAATGTGGCCATGTGTTTTCTACAGATTTTCTTTTTGTACAATGGGGTTTTTTAAAATTTCCCTTCATAGGCATAGATAACATGACATTAAATCTGAGTCAAATATTCTTTCTTATCATTTTCTGGTGAAATTTACCTGGATACTAAAGTGATGTGTAAACTCATGGAATATGGCCTAACAGGGACCCAAACAGTCGGGCCATTTGCTGCTGCTTTCCCAGGCACATTAGCAGGGAGCTGGATCTGAAGTAGAACAGCTGGGACTGAAACCAGTGCCCATATGGGAGGCCAGTGTCACAGGCAGTGGCTTTACCTACTATGCTACAATACCAGCCCCCTGTGCTGATATTTCTAGAACAATGGAACCTGTCAGCTTTTCGTGTTAACTTGTGTGATGTAGACCAATTAATGGATGTCCCTCTCTCGGTTCAGCCTTTATTGCCCTCATGTGCATCCTCCTTTGTTTTTCAGGGACAGCGCTTGTCCTAGCCAGGTTACCTTTGGATAAGATTACTGAATGTCTTAGCGAACTGTGTTCTGTTCAGGTTATGGCTTTGAAAAAGGTGAGTCCAATTAAGTAAGGCTTGAAACAAGTAAAATATTTACATGTTAGAAAGGAAAATATTTAAAATTGCTTATAGATAATCTTTCATCTACCTAGAAAACCCAAGAGAATTACCTAAATATAAGTCTTCAGAAGTTGTTACATGTAGGGAATAATCATTTCAAAATCAGTAGGTTCTTATTGTGCTAGTAATGGACAGTTAGAAGATATAGTGGGAAAAGATCATTCAAGTGTTACCTTGAAGACTGTTTTAGAAGATGTCACCTCATCTCCAGTCACATTTGTGGGGCAATAACTGTAGACATAGCAAGGAGATTTTTTTGAACTTGACATGATTCTAAACTTTGTCTCCAAAGATAATACTGGTAGAAATGTCTAAGGAATATCTAAGAAAAGAGACAACTTGCTTTAAACATTATAAAAACTAAACTAAGCTTTATAATATAAAGCTAAATATAAACATCTTTTTGTAATAAGTATAATTTAACATATACAATCTATATTATAGATATAATATATAATAATAATAATTAAATGGGCGAAAATCAAATGATACTGTTTTCCACTCCCCAGTGATCAGACAATAAAATGTAGTCTTGGGCAATCTGGGCCAGAACGCAGTGAAGTGGAGGAAAGTAATTTCACAGTAGAAGTTAAAGTTTGTACCATTTGACTAGCTTTTAGAACTTTATTATTAGAGGAACTAAGCAGAGATTCAGATGGAGACTGATGTGTTAAGGTGTATGTTGTGTAACGACTGAGTGTTAATGTCTTTCCGTCTTCTAGCTGTTGTCTCAGGAGCCCAGCAATGGCATGTCCTCAGATCCCACTGTATTCTTAGATCGCCTGGCAGTGATATTTAGGTAAGAAGATGACTCTGCATGCCTCAAAGGGTTAAAAACTCAAACCATTATGTATTGATGTATGCATTTTTCCCCCTCATACTTCCAAGTACCACCTATAATCCTATCTGTCGGGAGACTAAGCCTGTTTCCTGAAGTTTTGAGGCAAAGACGATTTCTAAGAAATCGTTCTTGGTAGATCTTCATTAAAAGACCTTTTAAAATGTAATTGATTCTTTTTGGCTCCACTTGAATGATGCTCAAACTTTAGCATGCATCAGAATCACCTGGAAACACTGCGTGCTAGGTCCCATAGGATCCCAGGTACTGGTACTGGTCTGTTGCTGATTGCTATCCAGAACCATACCTTCAGAACCAATGCTATATAGAATACGGGTACAAAAAAGTAACGGAGTCTCTTCAGTGATTAAGTGAAATTAATCCTTCTTTGAAGTCAAGAGGAGCCTAACATTTAATCAGGCATTTGAGTGACTGTGTTCAAAGCATGAATCTGACTGGCTTATGTAACTTACAATTTGTGAGACCCACAGACCATGTAACTAGAATGACAGGGTGACAGTTGCTTAGAAGTCTATGTGAGATAAGCTAAAACAGGCATTGTTTGTGCTTATTAATTATTGACAGTAGGAATCTCTTGTGAGTTGTTGCGGTGCTTTCCTTATTCATATAATTGGGAGAGCCCAGTTAGCATGCCATTTGGAGAGCCTGTTATCAGTAACCCTTATTTCACAATAAAGAGAGGAAATCTGTAGTAGGTGTAAATGTGTGCATTAAAGAAAATTGCTTTTTAGCCTTTTAAAGTTAAAAAGTAGCTTTCCTTTAAAGAGATTGGTAATTAATCACATGTCTTTTCCCACCTGCTTTTCTTCACATTAATAGGCTTTAGACAGAGAAGGTAGATGTGACATTGTAGATGGGTGCATATTGTGTGTCACCGGGCTCAGACTAGACCCATGACAGACATCTTTAGTGAACGGTTGATCCTAAAGAATAGAATAGTACTTTGTTTCTCAGAGTGTTTACAGACAGCCTGTGTTTATTTTTTATATATTTTGGAAAAAAATTACATATTCAGGTTTGTAAAAGGGAAAATTGGGGTAGTTTTAATGCCTCCATGGCCTATATATTCAGTTACATTGGATTTACATATTATAGTGGAAATAACTCAGTGTGGCAAAAAATGATAGAATGAGTTAAAGTGTGTGCTCCTTTTTGAGCGGAGTAGAAGAAGAGATGTCGATGTAAGGAAATGACTTTACATTCTGATTTTCTTTATTTGGCAAGAATGATTGTATGTAAGCAAGCAGGAATCAGGGCTCTGGGCTCTCAGTGAAATTGCTCTTTCACAATTTTGTCTTTTCCCAGACATACTAATCCCATTGTGGAAAATGGACAGACTCATCCATGCCAGAAGGTCATACAAGAAGTAAGTGTCAGTGAAGGCCTGTGGAATCAGGGCTCTCTTCTTTTTCAGTTACAAGGCTTTGGGTAACTGCTTGGAGGAAGCTCTGTCTTCCAGGTTCCTAGGGAAATTGGGTTTGTTTATGATTCTGATTTCACTGACATTAGGTTCAGAACGGCCCATGTGGTTCAAACGAGATTTGATAACAAAACATGCTGTGGGGAAATGCGCTGAAAAGTCAGTGAAAGAAGTCGGGTAGGAAAGGAGTAACTGTGAGTCCTGGAGTTGCTAGGAGGCCCAAACAATGAAAGCAATGTTTGTGGCAAGGCTAGTGGCTTCAGTTTCCACTGACAGCATGCTGCCCCTTTCCTTTTTTCACTGAGGATAATGTGGACCAAGAACTGGGTTTTGAGAAGTGCTTTCCACACAGGGAGAAAATTATACCAGTACTAAATATCCTCAAGGGTTCAGTCCAGTGATGCCATTTCCTTAACTCTTTTAGTTCAGTGTCTTTCACCCTCCTGAAACTTCCTTTATTTTTTTTTATTTTTTTATTTTTTGACAGGCAGAGTGGACAGTGAGAGAGACAGAGAGAAAGGTCTTCCTTTTTGCCGTTGGTTCACCCTCCAATGGCCACTGCAGTCGGCGCGCTGTGGCCGGCGCACCGCGCTGATCTAATGGCAGGAACTAGGCACTTCTCCTGGTCTCCTATGCGGGTGCAGGGTCCAAGCACTTAGGCCATCCTCCACTGCACTCCTTGGCCACAACAGAGAGCTGGCCTGGAAGAGGGGCAACCGGGACAGAATCCGGTGCCCTGACCAGGACTAGAACCCGGTGTGCTGGCGCTGCAAGGCGGAGGATTAGCCTATTGAGCCGCAGCGCCGGCCTTGAAACTTCCTTTAAATACTTCTTCCTCTGCAGCTTATTCTTTTTATGCTTTATTTATAAGCATAAAAAGTCTGAGATTTAGGAGAATGGGCATTTCTGTTTTTCAGCAGTTAAGACACATTCTTCCTGTTCTAAAAAGCTGCTGTGTTTCTCTTAAGTGGTTAAGTTTCAGTGACGGGTGGTGTAATGACCCTGTGCACATATACGGACACATGGATCAGCTAGATTCAGGCAGTGTTTGACTTCTTGTAAAGAATGCTTTATCCATATCGTTTGAAAGCCAAGACAGATGTTACCAACTCAGGGGGACTCCATTTTCAGCGTTTAGTTATTGATTGTTTTCTTTCTTGTTCTCTTTCACTTTTGACTCAGATATGGCCAGTTTTATCTGAGACTTTAAATAAGCACCGAGCTGATAATCGGATTGTAGAACGTTGCTGCAGGTGCCTGCGCTTTGCTGTTCGCTGTGTAGGCAAAGGATCTGCAGCCCTGCTGCAGCCACTAGTCACCCAGGTAAGTTCTTCACGAGCAGGCAATGTCGAATTGCATGTAACCTGTAGAATAAAATAAGAACCCATATAACAAAAGCTTTGCTGATGAAATGAAATGCTTTTGATTTATTAAATACAAAATGTAAACTGTAGCCAGGGGCCCTACTAATTTTTGTTTAAAAAAAAACCTTACTGGAATATAGCCATACTTATTCATTTAAATATGATCCATTGGCCATTTGTGCTACCTGGAGGAGTTGAGTGTTCAGAAGAATGAATGTCCAGCAATTTACCTTGTGATTCCCCAAGTTTGCCAACTCGACTTAAGTCATTCACTCGTAGTTTTCAGTACACAACAGTTAGCTCTCATCTCATGTTCATTCCATTGTATATGCTGATAGAAGTTGGTTACTCTGCCCTTCAAACCTGCCAAGCTCATAGAGTTAAATTTATGTACTGAGAGCAATATATGTACATTGATGTTATGATTTTGTGTGAATGTACAATTGTCTCATAATTTTTAAAAATCGAGTAAAAATTCAGAAGAAATCATCTAAATGTATGTGTATATTAAAATTTTTGTTTTATAAGTAAAATTAATCATTGTAAAAATTAAGAGAAAAAACATGAAAGAGGAGGCAGGGTGAGAGTGTAGGTGGGAGGAGGGTAGGGTAAGAAGTATCACTGTGCTCCCAAATCTGTACACATGAAACACATGCATTCTGTTCACCTTAAAATTTTTTAAATGAATTAATAAAAATATTACAAAAGTGTATTCTGTTGAGATGCAAATAACTTGATTGGAAGCACATTTTTATTTAAAAAATAAAATGGATGAGTTTAAGTGCAACTCAAATTTAAGCAGTGCTCTCACTGCCTTCTCCAAGATGTGGGCATTTGGTATTTTTGTCCCAAATATGGCTGTGTATCTTATTAGAAATATGACTTATCTACAGTGCAAAAAAGAACAACCTTTACTTTTGGAAAATTATAAGTATATTATGGTAGGGTTCTGCACATATTACACAAACTCCTTAATGGCTTCCAGCTTAAAACCAACCCCAGATTTAAATCATTCATTATTAGAGCTAATGAATGATTAGCTCTTAGAATATTATCTTGGGAAGATGAAAGGTCAAAGGCTTGAAAGAACTCTTAAATAGAGAACTTGGAAATTATTGGGAAATTAAACCCTGCGTTCCAAAAAAATATTGCCAATAAGCCTTATTTACTTTTTTTTAAAGTATTTATTTATTTATTTATATGAAAATCAAAGTTACTCAGAGAGAGGAGAGGCAGAGAGACAGAGAGGTCTTCCATCTGATGGTTCACTTCCCAGATGGCCATAACGACCGAGCATTACCAATCCGAAGTCAGGAGCCAGGAGCTTTTTCCGGGTCTCCCACACGGGTGCAGGGGCCCAATGTCTTGTGCCTTCTTCTACTACTTTCCCAGGCCAAAGCAGAGAGCTGGATCAGAAGTAGAATAGCCAGTCTTGAACTGGTGCCCATATGGGATGCCGGCACTGCAGGTGGCAGCCTACCCGCTATGCCATAGCACCAGCCCCATATTTACTTTTTACTTAAAGAGAAAAGCCCAGTCTCTCTGAATTTCTTCCTGGAGAAAGCTTCCTAGGATGATGCTTTTTAATATGTTTATTTAATTTCATTTGAGAGACAGAGATCTCCTACCTGCTAGTTCACTCCTACACATGCCCACATCAGCCGGGGTTGGGCCAGGCAAAAACCAGGACCCTGAATCTCAATCTGGGTCTCCCATAGGGCACATTATCAGGAAGTTGAACCCAAATGCTCTGATATGTGACAAAGGCATCGTAATTGCTAGGCTAACCTAACCCACCTTGTCAATTAATAGTTTATGAAGGGTGAAGAATTGAAGTAATTGTTGCTTTTGCTTGGGCAGATGGTGAATGTGTACCATGTACATCAGCATTCCTGTTTCCTGTACCTGGGCAGTATCCTCGTGGATGAGTACGGCATGGAAGAAGGCTGTCGTCAGGGACTGCTAGACATGCTGCAGGTATGTTTTGCCTGGGGACTCTCCACATATCAAGCCAAGAGGATCCAAAGTCCCAGCTGTGGTCTTCACCATCCACCCCTGGTGATCTCCTAATAACAGGGATATAGAAACTTTCTCAGTTTTCTCTGGACAGGCCTGCTTGGGAGAGTCGGAAAGAAAAAGACATTGCTCACATGGGTGTAGTGATCATTATAGACAATACTATGCTGCAGAGATGGATTGTTGGGGTTTGGGGAAGGTGATTTAAAATGAAGCGTCGCTGAGATCAAGCCTGATTTTATTTTTAATGTCCTGTTTGGAAGAGCCATTGAACTAGTTTACCTAGCAACAAGGAGGTTTTTAGGGTTAATAGCTGGCATTGGAAAGGGCTTCTGATACATTGCTTTACCAAGGGGATCAGGAGGGTGGGTGCAGATGTATTAGAGAATGAAGCATGCCGCTCTTTTTCCCAAGATGTCTTTCCATTAAAATTGGTGATTTCATTAGGAAGACTTCGTCTACTCCTTTAGTGGTGTCTTTGCTTTTAGAAATTTCTAAAACTGTGAGATGCTATCTCAGCTCAAATCCGTGTCTTCAAGTCTTTCTGAAATGTAGACTTCGTACGTGAAAACTGTTTATGTTAACTGGGAAGGATTTCAACATTCCTTCTCTTGATCTGATTCTCCGTCATCTTCTTTTCTCACCTGTGCTTCCTTTCTGTGATGCTCTGTGTCTGTGGTGATAGTTGCAAGTCTGGGTGAGCATTTCTTTTACAGTCCCCATTCTGTTTCAGGCACTGTGTATCCCCACCTTTCAGCTCCTAGAGCAGCAGAGTGGCCTCCAGAACCACCCCGACACTGTAGATGACCTGTTCCGGCTCGCCACCAGGTAGTGCGCTGTGCAGAGCACGCCTTGTGCTTATTGCTCATCCGCATCACTGATTGGTTGATCCTGCCATCTGACACCTGACTGTTTCCTTCTCTGTACAGAGATGTCTTTGGCATAGATAGATTGTGAGCTGGGATCCCCTGGGTGGGAGCAGATGGGAGGTTGCTGAGGGCTTCCATGAAGGGAGCAGGCCCAGCTAATGGAGATGAACTTGGGACAAGCCTGTGACTGTGTAATCTTAAAAGCCCCTAGCATTGACTCTTTTTATGCTTCTGTGATCTGTTTTGTGTTCCACCTCAACTTTATCCTTGAGCACTTGTATCTCAGAATTCCTAGAATTTTTTTTTTTTAAGATTTATTTATTTATTTGAAAGACAGAAAGAGGTCTTCCATCCACTGATTCATTCACCAATGGCCTCAAGGGCCGGAGCTGGGTGATCCGAAGCCAGGAACTTCTTCCAGGTCCCCCACAAAGGTGCAGGGGCACAAGCACTTGGGCCATCTCCTGCTTTCCCAGGCCATAGCAGAGAGCTGGATGGAAGTGGAGCAGCCGGGACTCATATGGGTTTCCAGCACTGTAGGCTGCAGCTTTACCCACTACGCCACAGCGCCAACCCCTAAATTTCCTAGGATTTTAAGGTGCCTTAGAAGTTATCTGGTACTGTACATCTTAGCTGTTCCCCACTCTGCCACACATTTACTGCTTAAATTATTTTTCCCTGCAGCACTGACAACATGGTTGGTAGACTTCTGCATGAATTCCTTCTTAGTCCTCAGCTAAAGAATTTGAATCAAATCACTGAGTTTTGTGGGTTTTTTTTGTTGTTGTTGTTTTTTGTTTTTGACAGGCAGAGTTAGACAGTGAGAAAGAGAGACAGAGAGAAAGGTCTTCCTTCTGTTGGTTCACCCCTTAAATGGCTGCTACAGCTGGTGCACTGTGCCAATCCGAAGCCAGGAGCCAGGTGCTTCTTCCTGGTCTCCCATGCAGGTGCAGAGCCCAAGGACTTGGGCCATCCTCCACTGGCTTCCTGGGCCACAGCAGAGAGCTGGACTGGAAGAGGAGCAACCGGGACAGAATCTGGCTACCCAACCAGGACTAGAACCTGGGGTTCTGGCGGCGCCGGCCCACTGAGTATTTTTTAACAAAAAGAAGCTACTATTAAAAAAAGAAAAAAACAGTGTGTCTTTTACAACCATAAAGTAATATTGACTGTTTCATCAATATTGAATACTGAGAAGCAGGCGTTAGGTAGCAGGTAAAGCTTCCACCTGTGACACTGGCATCCCATATGGGCCCCAGTTCTACTCCTGGCTGCTCCACTTCTGATCCAGCTACCTGCTAATGTGCCTGGATAAACAGCAGAAGATGACCCAAGGGTTTAGGCTCCTGCCACCCACATGAAAGACCTAGAAGAGGCTCCTGGCTCCTGGCTTCAAAGTGGCCCAACTTTAGCCATTGCGGCCATTTGGGGAGTGACCAGGGGATGAAAGATCTCTCTCTCTCTCTTTCTCTGTGGTTCTGCCTTTCAAATAAATAAGTAAATCTTTAAAAAAAATAGAATTTAAGATAAGTTTTTTCAAAAGAGCTTGAATATTGAAATTTTTTTGCTAGCTTTTGGACAGAGTAGAAAAATCTTTTTAAAATTTTATTTGAAAAGTAGAAATAAAGAGGGAGATCTTCCATCCACTGACAACAGCCAGGGCTAGGCCATGCTGAAGTCAGGAACCTGGAGCTCCATTTGGGTCTTTCCTGTGGGTAGCAGGGGCCCAAGCACTTGAACCATTACTTGTTGCCTCCCAAGATGCAAACCAGCAGGAAGCTAAATCAAAAGCAGAGTAGCTGGCATTCAGACCAGGCACTCCAGTATGGGATATGAGTGTCCCAAATGGTAACTTAAGCTGCTACATCAAATAACGACCCCAGGAAAACCCTTTTTGATTTGATAGGAGAGAATAGTTAGATGGACTGTCAACATGTTTTCCCAAGGTGTGTTCATTGCAAAACTGACCGCTGGAGATGCTCTTTGCACTAAAAGTCAACTAAGTTTGGAAAATACTGTATCTTTTTCTTAAGAAATTTTCCTTATATATTAAAGGATATGAGAAATGCTGTATTAGGTAATAATAATAAACAGCAAAACCACTTTTTCTTTCTATTTTTCTTGAAACCAAGAAAGAGATCCCATATGCTAGTTTATTCCTCAAAATCATCTTCCCTTTAATATGCCAATCCATCCATACTATTTAATTCCCTCACACAGTATTTAAACTTTCCATCAGCCATACATAGAGCCAAAAGAGTTAAACCTCTTAATGCTAGTTTTGTTACAAAGAGTAATGGTTACATACTTAGACTTTTACAGACTGAATTTTTTTTTTAAAGATTTATTTATTTGAAAATCAGAGTTACACAGAGAGAGGGAGAGTTCTTCCATCCACTGGTTCACTCCCCAGTTGGCTGCAGCGGCTGGAGCTGAGTTGATCCAAAGCCAGGAGATAGGAGCTTCTTCTGGGTCTCGCACGTGGGTGCAGCAGCCCAAGGACTTGGGCCATCTTCTTCTTCTTCTTCTTCTTTTTTTTAATAGAAAACTTTTATTTAATATATATAAATTTCAAAAGTACAACTTTTGGATTATAGTGGTTCTTCCCCCCATAACCACCCTCCTACCCGCAAACCATCCCATCTCCTACTCCCTCTCCCATCCCATTCTTCATTAAGATTCATTTTTAATTATCTTTATACAGAAGATCGACTCTATACTGAGTAAAGATTTCAACCGTTTGCAACCACACAGACACACAAAATATAAAGTACTGTACAACACATTAAGGACAGAGGTCTTACATGGAGAGTAAGTGCACAGTGACTGCTGTTGTTGATTTAACAATTGACACTCTTATTTATGACTTCAGTAATCACCCGAGGCTCTTGTCATGAGCTGCCAAGGCTATGGAAGCCTCTTGAGTTCACAAACTCTGACCTTATTTAGACAAGGCTATAATCAAAGTGGAAGTTCTCTCCTCCCTTCGGAGAAAGGTACCTCCTTCTTTGATGGGACTTGGGCCATCTTCTACCACTTTCCCATGCCATAGCAGAGAGCTGTATCTGAAGAGGAGCAGCAGGGACTTGAAATAGGGCCCATATGGGATGCCAGCACTTTAGGCGGCAGCTTTACTTGCTACGCCATAGCACCAGACCCTTACAGACTGAATTTTAAAAAACAGATCACCTAACAATTTGACCCGTAAATTTGGAGGAACAACTTTGTAGTATTTGCTTCCACAGCTTCACAATGGGTTGACTAATACCTTGGATCTCACATCTCTTAACATAAGTCCTGGAGGGACTTCATATCCCATAATAGTACATTATTTTTTAGTATGGATCTCAATCATGTATGAAATACATTTCCATTGTGCATAATGCTATCATTCAAATTTTGTAGAACAAGCTTAAATTTATAGATTTCATATTGCCATTTAGAAAAAGAGCATGCTTTTTTCCAAAAACACATCTAGATAATTAGGCATGTCCTTTGTTAAACATTTTATTTCAGAATAATTTTAAATTTACAAAACAAAAATTGTGAAGTAGTAAAACTCCACAAATCTTACTTGAACACATAACCTTTGTTTTTGTTTTTGTTTTGAGGTAATCCTATTGGTGTCCTGGGAACTGGTATTCTATGGTGTGTACTTGGGAAGATGCTGGTTTAACGCTTTAGGATTTAACTTTTTAACCCAGGAGAATTTCTAGTTATTAACCCCCTTGACTGATTTTCCTTGAAACTGCCTGACCTGATTTATAAAACCGTACTTGAAAATTTAGGTTTTCCTTTTTTAAGATTTATTTATTTATTTATTTGAAGTAGGAGTTATAGAGAGAGGAGGGAGAGAGAAAGAGATCTTCCATCTGTTGGTTCACTCCCCAGATGGCTGCAGTAGCCAAGGGTGAGCCAAGCTGAAGCCAGGAGCCAGAAGCTTCATCCAGGTCTCCCACATGGGTAGCAGATGCCCAAGCACTTGGACCATCTTCCACTGCTTTTCCCAGGCCACAATGGGGAACTGGAACAGAAGTGGAGCAGCCGGGACTTGAACAGGCACTTATATAGGATGCCAGCTCACAGGCGAGCAGCTTTACCCACTATGCCACAACACTAGCCCCCAAAATTGAGTTTGGACATATGCCTTTTCATATGCTAATCTAAGATATGGTCCCTTGGTTGTCCTGACTTTTGTTCTTGTTTTAAAAACAGCTTTAAGTTCACAACAAAGTTACTTGAAAAGTTTAGTTTACATAGAATCCCTGTCCCCTGTTCCAACACACATATAACCTTTCCTACTACCAACATCCTACACCACCAGCGTGGTAAATTTATTACAGTTAGTGAGCATGCAGTGAAACGTCTCTCCTGAATTCTGTAGTTTACAATTAGGGTTCACTCTTAGTATATATTCTGTAGCTTTTGACAACTGTACAAAAATATTTATCCCCTGAGCTGGCGCTGTGTTGTAGTGGGTTAAGCTACCGCCTCAGTGCCGGCATCTGATATGGGCACTGGTTTGATTCTGGCTCCCTGCTTCCGAACCAGCTGCCTGCCAATGCACCTGGGAAAGCAGTAAAAGATAACGCAAGTGCTTGGGTCCCTGCACCCATGCAGGAGACCTGGAAGAAGCTCCTGGCTTCAGTCTGGCCCAGCTCTGGCCATTGTGGCTGTTTGGGGAGTGAATAAGCATATGAAGTTCTCTCTCTCTATCTCTGTCTCTTTCTCCCTTGGCTCTGCCTTTCAAATAAAATAAATAAATCGTTTTTTAAAAGACATGTATCCACCATTTTATTAGCATGCAGAGATTTTCGCTGCCCTAAAAATCCTCTGTGTTCTGTCTGTTCATCCCGTCCTCCCCCCCAGCAACCACTGATGTTTTTACTGTCTACATAGTTTTAAACTTTATGCTGGCAGTTTTTACACCTAGCTTCTCTTTCCATGCCAGGTTTATTCAGCGTAGCCCTGTCACTTTACTGAGGAGCCAAGTAGTCATCCCAATCTTACAGTGGGCCATTGCCTCTACTACCCTGGACCACCGGGATGCCAACTGTAGCGTCATGAGATTCCTGCGAGACCTCATCCATACAGGAGTAGCCAATGATGTGAGTATGAACAAAGCTATTCCTGCTCCCAAACCATGTGGTGTATAGTCAAAGAGATAAATAGATACGAGGAGTTAACAAGAATATAATAGTTGATTGTCAGATGAATGGTAAGAGTCATGATTACTGTGAGATCAGAGAAGGGAAAGCTTTCAACTGGAATAATTGGGATAACTGTGGGAGAGGAAGAACTTACATGAAGCCCTAAAGACAGAGGTGGAGTTTGGATGGATTGGGAGAAGATAGCCCAACGAGGGCATAAAGCCCTGGCAGAGAAAGTCAGACTAGCACTGAGTATGTTAGTAAGCAGTGATAGGACCTGCTGGGCTGGGGTGGTTGAAGGGGCTCACAAGATTTTCAAAGGTAGATGTGGTCAGATGTGGGATGGAATCAAAGTTTAGAGAGAGCAGTGCAGAAGTATATAAATAGGCAAAGGTTGGCAGTAAAAGAAGAGAAGAAAATAACTAGAAGTAAGTAAGAGATAATTTTTATTTGTAAAAGATTTATCTGTTTGAAAGGCAGAGAGAGAGAGAGAGAGAGAGACAGACATCGAGACATCTTCCATCTGCTGGTTCATTTCCCCAAATGGCTGCCATGGCCAGGACTTGGCCAGGCCTAAGCCAGGAGACCATAATTCCATTCCAGTCTCCCACATGGGTGGCAGAGGCCCAAATGCTTGGTCCATTTTCCACTGCTTTCCCAGGAGCATTAGCAGGGAGCTGGATTGGAAGCACAGCAGTGAGGGCTCGAACTGGCACTCCCGTATGGGCTACTGACATGACAGGTGGTAGCTTAACCCACTGTACAATGCCAGCCCTGAAAGGTAATTTTTAGAAAGATTTTTCTAAAGGTAGTTAGATACATTTGTATATATAAAGACTGCAACAAAAAAGGAAAAATCAAGATTTTTTTATAGGAATAATTAAATATCTGATATATCTGATAGAAATCTGCAATTTTCATTTCAGTTGTTTTTATAAAAAGGAAGTAGAACACAAGTTATATTTTAACTGGAAAGAAATTTTAAAAAGTGCTAATCTTAATTCTTAATACTTACCATTGCCCCTGCCTTCTAATCTTGGGTCCAGTTGTGGCATAGTGGGTGAAGTCACCGCCCACAACTCTGGTATCCTGTATGGGTGCCGGTTTCAGTCCTAGCTGCTCCACTTCCAATCCAGCTCCCTGCTAATGGCCTGGGAAAAGCAGCAAAGGATGGCCCAAACACTTGGGCCCCTGCCACGCATGTGGGAGATCTGGATGCAGTTCCTGGCTCTTGGCTTCAGCCTGGCTGTTGTAGCCTTCTGGGGATTAAACCAGCAGATGGAAGAACTCTCTATTTTTAAGATTTATTTTATTTGAAAGAGTTACAGAGAGAGGGAGAGACTGAGAGAGATCTTCCATCTGCTGGTTCACTCCCCAGATGGCTGCAACAGCTGGAGCTGTGCCGATCCGAAGCCAAGGAGCCAGGAGCTTCCTCTAGGTTTCCCATGTGGGTGCAGGTGCCCAAGCACTTGGGCCATCTTCTACTGCTTTCCCAGGCCAGGGCAGAGAGCTGGATCAGAAGAGGAGCAGCTGAGATTCAAACTGGTGCCCATATGGGATGCTGGCGCTTCAGGCCAGGGTTTTAACCTGCTGTGTCACAGTGCCGGCCCCTAAATAAATGTTTTTTAAAAAATTGCTAATAAACACATGAGGAAGTGCTCAGTATTAAAAATTCTTTAAACATTAAGGTTAATCTCTGTTAAAAACTCATGGCCATTTTCTCAGTACTGAACTCTAATGTTTTAATGTTTCCAAATGATGAAGCATTAAGTAGACTTGATGGATTCAGTTGTTGTATAACACACGTACTTTCTTCACTAGGAAAGAGAAGTTACTAGGCAAGTGGGGTACTTACTCTTTGGAGAGTTGAGGCTCGGACGTGGCATCTGATGCTCCTGCTCTCTTACAGCATGAAGAAGACTTTGAATTACGGAAAGAGCTGATTGCACAGGTGATGAACCAGCTCGGCCAGCAGCTTGTGAGCCAGCTGCTCCATACGTGCTGCTTTTGTCTCCCTCCCTACACCCTACCAGATGTGGCTGAAGTGCTCTGGGAGATCATGCAGGTTGACAGACCGGTAAGATGGCTTGTTTCTGTGTTGCATGGCAGAGTGACAGAGAGAGGGTGGGAGAGAAAAATCTTCCTTCCCCTCATTCATTCCCAAAATGGCTGAAAGAGCCAAGGCTGGGCATGGCCAAAACCAGAGCCAGAAGCTACTTCTGGGTCTCCCACATGTATGGCAGGGTCCCAAGCACTTGGGTCATTCTCAGCTGCCTTCCCAGGTACATTAGGAGGAAACTGAACCAGAAGTGGAGTGCCAGAACTGGAACTGCCACTCCGATATGGGAAGCCGGCCCCCTCCAACCCTGTTTTTGTTTTAAGATGTATTTATTTATTTGAAAGTCAGAGTTACACAGAGAAGGTTTTCCATCCGATGGTTCACTCCCCAGTTGGCCAAAACGGCCAGAGCTGCTCTGATCTGAAGCCAGGAGCTTCTGGGTCTCCCACATGGGTGCAGAGGCCTAACGACTTGGACCACTTTCCACTGCTTTCCCAGGCCATAGCAGAGAGCTGGATCAGAAGTGGAGCAGGGGGCGGCACCGTGGCTCACTTGGTTAATCCTCTGCCTGCAGCGCTGGCATCCCAGATGGGTGCCGGGTTCTAGTCCTGGTTGCTCCTCTTCCAGTCCAGCTCTCTGCTGTGTCCCAGGAAGGCAGTGGAGGATGGCCCAAGTGCTTGGGTCCTGCACCCGCATGGGAGACCAGGAGAAGCACCTGGTTCCTGGCTTCAGATCAGTACAGTGCCAGCCATGGCGGCCATTTGGGAAGTGAACCATCAGAAGGAAGACTTTCTCTCTCTCTCTCTCTCTCTCTCTCTCTCTCTCTCTCTCTGCCTGTAACTCTACCTGTCAAATAAAATAAAAATTATTAAAAAAAAAAAAAAAGTAGAGCACCAGTGCCTCAGGCCAGGATGTTAACCACTGCACCACAGCGCCAGCCTCGCCATCCCTAACTCCGAAACCAGCCCTGTTACATGTCCATGGAACCAAATTTAGGTTTATTGCTAAGTTCATTAGGTAGATGAAGGGACCCACAGAAAGCCAGTAGTTCCTTATTGGGTTTTTGAAAGTATGTTTGTGTTCTTGTCATAGGGCTTATACTGTATGTTACCAGAAGTAAGTACTAAGCATTGACTTCAGTTGTGAGCAATGTATTCCGTTGTGAGAGCTACCCATATGTTATTTATATCAAGTTGCAGATTATTCAAGAGGTGTTCGGTCACTTCAGGCTCCTTAGACAGCACTGTATTGTTTCTTGGTGATAAATGTAGCCAGAGCTTTTGGAGGTCAAACTGTCTACAGTATACACTTGGATTTATTTTCTCTTTGGATTTATCCAAACAAGGTCCTTTTTGTCCACCTGAGTATGGAAATATTATGGGGCTTCTCCAGTTATGTCCATGTCATTTGAGTGCTGGGTCTCTTAATCGTAAATCATGTATGCTACGTGAATCTTTTTGTGTGTAATGGTAAGGGACAATACAGCCTGTGAGTTAATTATTAAAATAGGTTTTATAATTTTCAGTATTAATATAAAAGCAGTTCAGGAAAGTACACAATTAAACCTAAAGTGAGCTGTCTTCCAGAACCACAAGATGGATAATAAAGCATACTGGATGGTTTCCATCGTTCTCATTGCTGGTTGTTCATTACACATGTGCCGTTCCAATCTAATGCACTAGCACTTTTGTCTTTCATAAAAGCTGCCCTTTAAGCTCCCAGGGACAAACCGTTTTCATTCCAAAAATCCTTGACTTGAGAAATAAAATCTTCATATTCTTCTTAAACTGTTTTATAAATGCACTTGTTCTCAAGTCACAGAAGACTTATGTAATTCTAACTTTACAAAAACATTCTTGATTTACAGATTTATGGTTTAAGTGAAAAAATTTGGACAGCAGCAGAAATTAAGTAGCCATGTCCATTTAAGAGTTTACTGTGTAAGGGCTCTTGTTACACTACAGTTTGTCAAGCCACCATTTATGATGCTGGCATCCTGTATCCAAGTACTACTTCGAGTCCTGGCTGCTCCACTTCCAATCCAGCTCCCTGCTAACACACCTGGGAAGGCAGCAGAAGATGGCCCAAGCACTTGGGTCGCGGACACCCGTGTTGGAGATCAGGATGAAGTTCCTGGCTCCTGGCTTTGGGTCAGCCCAGACTTGGCTGTTGGAGTCATTTGAGAGTGAACCACAGATGGAAGATATCTTTGCATCTCGGTCTCTGTCACTCTGCCTTTCAAATAACTAACACTTAAAGGAAACTTGCTATTTACATAGGCACTTAGTTATCAAATAATTTAAAGTGATTGTCTTCTGATAAATACCAACTTACAGCTGAGTTTTTGTAAAGGAACTCTTACATAAATTTGGGTTGCTGTACCATGTAAACTGATGGATATTACAACTAAGGATATGAATATAAAGAAAATTCACACTCTCAAGCACTTTCTTAATCATACCATTTTCAAAACTCTATATACAAATTCTCCAGTAGAAGATGACATACCAGCTTTCTCCTTAACTTGAGTAACCTGTTAAAAAGTCTTTCCTCTGGCACACCTGTTAAAAAGTCTTTCCTCTAGTCCCGGTCGGGGCGCCGGATTCTGTCCCGGTTGCCCCTCTTCCAGGCCAGCCCTCTGCTGTGGCCCGGGAGTGCAGTGGAGGATGGCCCTAGTGCTTGGGCCCTGCACCCCATGGGAGACCAGGAAAAGCACCTAGCACCTGGCTCCTGCCATTGGATGAGCGCGGTGCACCGGCCGCAGCGCGCCATCCGCGGCAGCCATTGGAGGGTGAACCAACGGCAAAGGAAGACCTTTCTCTCTGTCTCTCTCTCTCACTGTCCACTCTGCCTGTCAAAAAAAAAAAAAAAAGAAAAAAAAGAAGAAAAAAAGTCTTTCCTCTGTTCCCCTCTTTGTTGGATACTTACCTGTGGCAAAATTGTTTAGTATTGTCAACCAGAATTTTCTGATGCCTTTACTGGATATTATAAAGACCATTATGTGCTATTTTTAAAGATTCACTTGTTTGAAAGGCAAAGTGACAGAGACAGAGAGAGAAAGAGATCTTTTATCCTCTGGTTCACTCCCCAGGTGCCCACAACAGCTGGGTTTGAGCCAGGCCGAAGCCAGGACCAGGAACTCCTTCCAAGTTTCCCACATGAGTAGCAAGGACCCAAGTACTTGGGACCATCTGCTCTTCCAGGTGCATTAGCAGGGAGCTAGATCAGAAAGGGGTAGCAGCTGGGACTGGCACCAGTGTCACAGGCAGCTGCTTAATCTGATGTGCCACAGTGCTGGCCCCTTTTTTTGCATTGAGTTTAACATCTTGTTTTTAACATCTTGGCAACATTTGGAAAATTAGAGTTACAGAGAAAGAGAGGGAGAGACAGAGATATCTTCCATGTGCTGGTTCACTCCCCAGATGGCTACAATAGCTGGGGCTTGACCAGGCTGAAGCCAGGAGACAGGAGCTTCATCCAGATCTCCCACATGGGTGCAGGGGCCCAAGCACTTGGACCATCTTCTGCTGCTTTCCCAGGCCATTAGCAGGGAGCTGGATCAGAAGTGGAGCAACCAAGACACAAACCAATGCCCATATGGGATGCCAGCAGCAGCTTTACCCACTATGCCACAACACCGGCCAGCCCCCCAAAATTATATTTCTTAAGCATTTATAAAATTTATTTATATTATAAATATTACATTATATATATTCTAGCAACCCCCTAGCTGTTGCAACCACTTACAGAGTGAACCAGCAGATGGAAGATACCTCTATCTCCATCAATTTTCTTTTCAAATAAGTAAATTAACTAGAAGAAGGAATGGGTAAAGAGAAAAGTTAAAGGACAACTTTTTTTTTAATTTGAAAGGCAGAGCCTTCCCAAATGGCCGAGGTGGCCAGGGTTGGGCCAGGCTGAAGCACTTAAGCCATCTTCTCCTGCTTTCCCAGGTGCATTAGCAGGGAGCTGGATCAGAAGTTCTGCAACTGAGTCACAGGTGGAGGCTTAACCTGCTATGCCACAATGCCTGGCCCCAAGGACAACAGTTAAATTCAAAATAACCCAAGGAAGTCACTAGAATTCTGATTTTTAGTTTGAAGATGAAGGAAGGGGTGGAGACAGCTTATTTTGAATGGCATATAAAAGGGATAAAGAGCACAGCTATACATAAATTATTTTATAAATCAGTAAGACTATGATTTTCTAACCTAAAGAGCAGGCAGGTGTCCCTGAGGAACTGAATATATGTTACTTCTACTGAGAGATGACCTTAAATTCCTGGTTTCATATTCTGTGTGTACTCTCTGACTTGCTCTTTCTGGGAGGTGGACCTTTGCTTAGGGTTGCTTTTGGTCTTTACTCTTGAGTTTTCTGGCATCTGCTTAGTTTTTTAGATGTTACATGCATTTGATGACAGGAACAACAATAGCCTCAACTAGAAGTATAGAGGCCTTTTTTTTTTTTTTTAAGATTTATGTATTTATTTGCAATCCAGAGTGGGGGCGGTGGGAGAGAGATCTTATCCTTTGGGTCACTCCCAGGTGTCTGCAAAGGCAAAGGTTAAGCCAGGCAGAAGCTAGGAGCTTCATCCAGGTCTCCCACATGGGTAACAAGGGCCCAAACACTGCAGCCATCTTCCACTGCTTTTCCCAGGTCGTTAGCAGGGAACTGGATTGGAAATGGAGCATCCAGGAATCAAACCAGCGCCCACGTGGGCTGCCAGCATCGCAGGCGGTGGCCTTCCCTGTGCCGACCCCTGTCGAAGGCTTTTGTGTGAGGTGATGCCTGCTGCCCGTTTGAGGGAAGTCGAGTGCACGTTTGCAGACTCCATCCACCCAGCGGGTCTGAATGCAGGGTGCAACTGCCATAAAGCAAAGCCTGTGGAGTTTTGTTAGTGCCTGTAAGGTTCCGAGTAAGTTAACCCTGCCTCCTTTTAAAACTCTCATCCCTCTTCTTCCCGAAACAGACCTTTTGTCGGTGGTTAGAGAATTCCTTGAAAGGTTTGCCAAAGGAGACAACTGTAGGAGCTGTCACAGTGACACACAAACAACTTACAGACTTCCACAAGCAAGTTACTAGGTGAGTGGTGCCGGTGCATAGGGAAATGGACCTGTGCTTCTTATGTGTTTTTATGAATTCATAATGTAGGGTCTGCTTAACTTAGAGTTGCACAAATTGGTGTCTGAAGCCAGTCTAAGGCAGAAGCATCACTGTGCTATGTATTTGGGGGTCTTCAGGAAGATTATGGAAAAGCATACCATGAATGAAAAGATTATGCTTAGATTTCAGTGTTTTTGCACCAAATAAACTTAATCTTTTAATTCCATTTTTCCATGAACTTTTTGATGTGCCCTTGTATGTACATCACTTCTACTTCGTATCAGCTTCTGATAGAGATCCTGGAGTGTAAGTGAGGAGGTACTACCTCTCCCAAGAGAAAAGTACGCTGACAGGTGACTCCCCTTCAGAAGGTCCACCCTATCTTCCCGAGTCCTTAGTTCTTATCCATAATCAAGGGTCGAGAATGTGGATGCTGGGACAGGCCTTGGGGCACTGCGGGTCAGGCTGCCTCCGAGGACTCCAGCAGCCTGTAGTGGGTGCAGACTGATTCCCGACTGCCTCACTTACTCCCCAGCTCCCTGCCAGTACACCCAGGAAGGCGGCAGATGATGGCCCAAAAACCTGGGTTCCTAGGACCCACGTGTGAGATCCAGATGGAGTTCTTGCGTCTTGGCCTCCCTCTGGCCCAGTGCTATCTGTTAGGAGCACTTAGGGAGTGAATCAGTGGCTGGAAGATCCCTCTCTTTCTGTCTCTCCCTCTCTTTCTGTGTTACTATGCCGTTTGAAAAAAAAAGGGTGGGGGGGAGTACAAGTGTTTACATGAGCAAAGAAAGCATTGGTTGTAAAAAACATCAGAGAGCTGGGGCTAGTGCTGTGGCTTGTGGACTAAGCCTCTGCCTGTGGCACCAGCATCCCATATGGGTGCCAGTTTGTGTCCCAGCTGCTCCTCTTCTGATCCAGCTCTCTACTATGGCCTGGGATAGCAGTAGAAGATGGCCCAAGTGCTTGGGCCCCTGCACCCACGTGGGAGACCCAAAGAGCTCCTGGCTCCTGGCTTTGATCGCCCCAGCTCTGGCTATTGCAGCCATTTGGGAAGTGAACCAAAGATGGAAGACCTCCTTCTGGGAGTACAAGTGTTTACATAAGCAAAAAACATCACTGTTGGGGCTGGCGCTGTGGCATGGGAGGTAAAACTGCCACCTGCAGCACCAGCATCCCACGAGGGCACCAGTTCAAGTCCTGGCTGCTCCACTTCCAATCCTGCTCTCTGCTGTGGCCTGGGAGGGCAGTGGAGAATGGCCTAGGTGCTTGGGCCCCCACACCCACGTGGGAGACCTTGGGGAGGCTTCTGGTTTGGGACTGGCCTGGCTCTGACCTTTGGGGCTGTTTGAGGAGTGAGCCAGTGGACAGAAGACCTCTCCCTCTGCCTCTGCCTTTCTGTAACTCTGCCTTTGAGATAGATGGATAATCTTTAAGGGAAAAGAAATCGCTGTCTGAATATTGGAGTATCTGGGTTTGAATCCTAGTTCTTCTCTGGATTCCAGCTTCCTGCTAGCGTGCACCCTGGGAGGCAGCAGGTAACTGGATCAGCTCAGGTAGTTGGGTTATATCACACAGGTGGGAAACCCAGGTTGAGTTCCTGGCTCCTGGCTTTGGCATGGTCTGTCCCAGACCCAGCTGTTGAAGGCATTTGGGAAAGTGAACCAAGGGATGGAGATTTCTCTTTGTGTGTGTCTGTGTGTCTTTCTCTCTGTCTCCCTGCCTTTCAAATAATATTTTTAAAATGTAAAATATATATATATTTTTGCTGTCAACACATTTATTTATTTATTTGAAAAACAGAGCTACAAAGATAGAGAAAGAGATCTTCTACCCACTGATTCATTTCCCATGAATGGCTGCAATAGCCAGATCTGGGCCAGGCCAAAACCAGAAGCCAGGAGTTCCACCCTGTACTCTCACATGGGGGGCAGGGGCCAAGCACATGGACCATCTTCTGCCTTCCCAGGCACATTAGCAGGGAGTTGTGGAGCGGCCAGGACTCATGCTGGAGCACCCGTGCAGGACACGGGCGTCACAGTGGCAGTTTGACCCTCTGTGCCACAGCGCCAGCTCCTCAGCGTGCGTTCTCAGTGCAGTTTCAGAGCCTTCCTAATTACTGATTTTTTCTTTCAGTGCCTCTATTAGTACATATTTAGATTATTTTTACATTTTCAGTATTACAGATAATAAAAAGATTATAGCCTTTTCCTTCTTTTGAATATTTTCTTAGAATGTAATCACTGGATCAAAGGTTATGAAACTTTTTAAAAATATTTTTATTTATTTGAGAGAGACAGAAAGTTCTCATCCACTGGTTCACTCCCCCTAATGCCTGCAACGGTTAGGCCTGGTTGATGCTAAAACTAGAGTGGGAACTGAATCTAAGTCTCTCCCACGTGAGTGGCAAGGACCCACCCACATGAGCCATCATCTCCCAGGGTCCTCATCTGCAAGAAGCTAGAATCAGGAATAGAGCCGAGACTTGAACCCAGGCATTCCAACATGGGATCCAAGTGTCCCAAGTAGTATTTTAACTGGTAGGCCAAATACCTACCTGAAGGTTACCAAACTGTTATGGTCTTTGATAATATTAATGATGGCTATATTTATTGGATATTTTATAATTGTGTATTACCTTGACTTGATACTCTTTTATATCTAGAGCAATAGTATATTTTGTGCCAGTATATAGTAACCAGAAAATGACAAAGAACAACAGGCATTTGGTTTAGCAGTTAGACTGCTGGGGACAAGCAGTGGGTTAAACCACCGCTTGGCCTGCTGCATCCCATATCAGAGTACCTGGGATTGAGATCCGCCTCTGCTTCCAATCCAGCTTCCTGCTGATGCCACCCGGGAGGCAGCTGATGATAACCTGAGTACTTAGGTCCCTGCCAGGTACTTGGGAGGCCCCAGTGTAGTTCCTGGCTCCTAGCTTGAGCTTGGCCTAGCCCTACCTGTTTCAGGCATTTGGGGAGTAAACCAGCAGGTGGAAGGGCTCTCTCTCTCTCTCTCTCTCTTTTTTTTTTTAAGATTTATTCATTTTTAAAGGAAGAATTAGAGAGAGAGAGAGAGAGAGACTGAGATTGATTCAGGGGAAAACAACAACAACAAGATCTTCGATTCACTGATAGACTCCCCAGATGGCTGCAACAGCTAGAGCTGCGCCAGGCCGAAGCCAGGAGCCAGGAGCTTCTTCCAAGTCTCCCATATGGCTGGCAGGGGCCCAAGCACTTGAACCACCTTCTGCTGCTTTCCCCAGGCCATTAGCAGGGAGCTGGATCAGAAGCAGAGCAGCCATGACATGAACAGGCACCCATATGGGATGCCAGCATTGCAGGCGGTGACTTTACCCACAACACCGGCTCCTCTCTCTTTCTTTGTCAGTAAATAAGGATGAAGTAAATAAAGGCAAGAATAAGGAAATAAATGTTTCGTTGCAAAAAGTATACAAGATATATTTTAACAGGAAAAGGACCATATCACATAACCCAACTTGAACTTTTAAAACAATTTTTAAAAAAATTTTGGAGGGGGCCAGCGCCGTGGCTCAACAGGCTAATCCTCGGCCTTGCGGCGCCGGCACACCAGGTTCTAGTCCCGGTCGGGGCGCCGGATTCTGTCCCGGTTGCCCCTCTTCCTCTGCTGTGGCCCGGGAGTGCAGTGGAAGATGGCCCAAGTGCTTGGGCCCTGCACCCCATGGGAGACCAGGAAAAGCACCTGACACCTGGCTCCTGCCATCGGATGAGCGCAGTGCGCCAGCCGCGGCAGCCATTGGAGGGTGAACCAACGGCAAAGGAAGACCTTTCTCTCTGTCTCTCTCTCTCACTGTCCACTCTGCCTGTCAAAAATAAAAATATGGGGGGGGGGCCCGGTGCCGTGGCTTACTTGGTTAATCCTCCTACGGCAGTGCCGGCATCCCATATGGGTGGGGGGGTTCTAGTCTTAGTTGCTCCTCTTCCAGTCCAGCTCTCTGCTGTGGCCTGGGAAGGCAGTGGAGGATGGCCCAAGTGCTTGGGCGCCTGCACCCAAATGGGAGACCAGGAATAAGCACCTGGCTCCTGGCTTTGGGTTGGCGAAGCTCTGGCCATGGCAGCCATTTAGAGGGTGAACCAACGGAGAGAAGACCTTTCTCTCTGTCTCTCTCTCACTATCTAACTCTGTCAAATTTAAAAAAAAAAATTTTTTTTAATTTATTTATTTACTTGAGAGGCACTTAAAGACAAAGGGAAAGGCAAACAGTTCTTTCATCTGCTAGTTCACTCCCCAAGTAGCCACAGTGGTCAGACCTGGGCTAATCCAAAGCCAGGAGCTAGAATCTTCTTCTTGGGCCGTCTTCCACTGCTTTCCCAGGCTATCAGCAGGGAGCTAGATTGGAAGTGGAGCAGCCAGGGCTCGAAACAGCATGCATATAGATGCCCACACTGTGGGTGCTTGACCTACTATGCCACCGTGCCAGCCCCAATTAAAAATTTTTGAAGTTGTGATAAAATATACATAATATTCACCATTTTGGCCGGCACCATGGCTCAATTAGCTAATCCTCTGCCTTGCGGCGCCAGCACACCGGGTTCTAGTCCCGGTCAGGGCACCGGATTCTGTCCCGGTTGCCCCTCTTCCAGGCCAGCTCTCTGCTGTGACCAGGGAGTGCAGTGGAGGATGGCCCAAGTGCTTGGGCCCTGCACCTCATGGGAAACCAGGATAAGCACCTGGCTCCTGCCTTCGGATCAGCGTGGTGCGCCGGCTGTGGCAGCCATTGGAGGGTGAACCAACGGCAAAGGAAGACCTTTCTCTCTGTCTCTCTCTCACTGTCCACTCTGCCTGTCAAAAAAAAATATATATACATATATATATATATATATATATATTCACCATTTTAACCAATAGTTATATTCAATATGTGATATATTTTGGTTGTATAACCAATCTGCAAAACTTTTTCTTGTAATAGTGAAATTACAACTGTTTAGCAATAGTTGCCCATTCTTCCCACCCTCCACCCTGTAACTACCATCCTACTTGGTGTTACTTGGTGTTTCTTTGCATTTGACTACTGTAGATACCTCATTTAAGAGGAATCACACAGGATTTGTCTTTTTGTGAGTGGCTTATTTCACTTAGCATGATGTCTTCACAGTTCATCACTGCTGTCGGATCCATGTGCCAGAATTTCCTTCTCTTTGAAGCCTAAATAGTATGTCATTTTGTATTATGTATTTATCTGTTCTTCTGTCGGTGGACATTTGGGTTGCTTCTACAACTTGGATATTGAATAATGTTACTGTAAGCATGGGTATGCAGATACTTCCTTCAAACCTCCCAGAAGGCTTCTGTAGCAGCTATACCATTTCACATTCCTACTAACAATGCACAAGCTTCCAGTTTCTACAACTTCACCAATACTTGGTATTCTTAAGGCCAGTGTAAGGTGATATTGTGTTGTGGGTTTGGATTTATATTTTTCTAATTATTAGTGGTATTTAGCTGCTTTTAATTTGCTTATTTGTCCTTTGTTGTCTTTGGAGAAATGTCTATTCAAACCCCTTGCTCATTTAAAAATTATTATTTTTTCTTTATTTGAAAGGTAGAGAGAGAGAGACAGACACACACAGCCCACTAGGGAGAGATCTTCCATACATTGTTTCATTCCCTAAATGCCTACAGTAGCAGGACTGTACCAGGCTAAACTCAGGAGCCCAGAACTCCAGCCAGGTCTCCTACATATGTGTTAGGAGCACAAGTACTTGAACCATCATCTGCTGCCCCTCAGGGTGTACATTAACAGGAAGCTGGTTAAGAGGTTGAGGAACCAGGACTCAAACCAGTTTTGAGTTTGGAATACAGCATACAACTGCAGCAAACACCTGGCCTCTTACCCATTCTTATATTGGACTTGTTTTGTAGTTGAGTTATAAGAATGTCCAATGCGAGGACACCTCATAAAGTTATGGAGAGGTGGACATTCCTTACAACATTTAGGATGCCACTTGCAACACCTGCGTCCTATGTCTGGAGTGCCTGGGTCCAAGTCCTGACTCCTTCTGATTCCGACTTTCTGCTAGTGAACACCCTGGGAGGCAGTGGCTGATGACTCAGGGACTTGGGTCCCTGCCACCATACTGGAAGCCTGGATGGAGTTGTAGACTCTGGGATTTGGCCTGGCCCCATTTCTAGCTGTTGTGGGCGTTATGGAAGTGACCAAGTGAACACAAGATTCTCCTCCCATACTCCCCAACTCCACCAGCTGCCTTTCAAATAAAATAAAGTAATTTTAGTGCAAAAAAATTTAAATTTATAAATTTTTCTTAATATATATATTCCATGAACTTTTTGAAGAACTCTCATTTGCATTGAATTCAGTTTCTTTGCATCAAATAAGTTGATCTTTCAATGACATTTTACATGAATTTTTGAAGTACCCTTATGTATTTGGGATATTAACTCCTTGTTGGATAGATTATTTACAGGCTTTTTTACCCATTCATTAGGTTGCCTTTTCACTCTGTTGATTGTATCCTTAGAGATACAGAAGTTTTACATTTTTATGCAGCCCAGTTTATTTTTACTTTTGTTGTTTCTGTTTTTGGTATCAGGTCTAGAAAATAACTGCCACATCCAATGTCAGGAAGTTTCTCCTCCATGGTTTTGCTAAGGGTTTGATAGTGTTAAGTCTGATGTTAGGAAGGGGCCAGCGTCTTTTGCATGTGGATTTCTAGTTTTCTCAGCACCATTTGTTGAAGACTTTCCCCACTGAACAGTCTTGCACTCTCGTCAGAAGTCATGTGACCATCAACCAGGGTTATTTCTGCTCTTTGCTATTCCATTGCTCTCTATGTCTGTCTTTATGTCAGTAGCATGAAGACTGTAGCTTTGTAATGAATTTTGAAATTGAGAAGTATCAGACCTCCACTTTTGTTCTCCTTTTCCAAGAGTGCTTTGTCTATTTGGATTCTATATAAACTTTAGGATTGATCTTTCTGTTTCTGCCCCAGAAGAATGTCATTGGGATTTTGATTAGGAATCGTATCGACTCTATAGATTGCTTTAGGTCGTCCTGAAATCATAGTAGTAGTAAGTTTTCCACTCTGCGCACAGGATATCTTTTCATGCATCGGTCTTTAATTTGTTCCCAGCAGTGTTCTGTGGTTTCCAGTGTATATTTTTTTTGCCTCATTGCTTTACATTCCTTCTCTGTTTTTTATTTTGATGCTATTGTAAATGGACTAACTTGCAACTTTGGCTCTTTGATTATACCTTTCATATATATGCAGATTACTTTATGCATAGTAAATTTCTGGTAAGAGATGTAAGTGGGATAGGATAGGAAAGGAGGTAGGCTTTTATTTTTCCCAACTTTCCATACTATTTGTGTTTCATTTCATGTCATATGTTAGACTTTTAAATTTAAAATCAGACCTAGTTCATAGAAGGGAGAGAAAACGAAACAAATTGTGGTCAATGATGTAGTAGTTCATCTTTTCTGATGACAGGTTTGTAAATGTCACTTTCCAAAATGGTTTGCTTTCTCATCCCTTGAAGTATCACCAACAATTTTGTTAATGTTAAAACCCCAGACCATGTACTGCTTTTATTTCGTAGTTTACCAAGTGACTTAACTTCATGCCCCAGCAGTAAGCTGACTTTAGCCATAGATCAAGTGACACGCATGACCGAAAAATAGCATGTGACCATTTAATGACACATGTGGTCAGAAAAGGGGATTTCCCGTGGACGAGAAAGGGAGGCGTATGTTGCCTGGGATGGCCTTGCAGAATCATCCGATTTCCTTTTACTGTGAGTCCTCCCAGCAGACAGTCCACCTGCAAGCTGTCTCAGATGAGAGAGTTACAGCAGTTGCTGCTCTCTGCTTCTGCTTTGCTTTTTTCTATCTAGTGGTGCTCAGTGGACATGCAGGATCATTTTGATTCTAATTTCCTTAGCACAAATAGGATCCTGGGAAAAAAAACCTCAAAAGACTGGGCTTAGAGTCAAGTATGTTAGAGTCTGGCCATTTAACCTTTTTATTTTGAACTTTAGTTAATTTATCTGTAAAATAGCGTTGGTACTCTCTCACCGGGATATTGTGATACCAAATGGAAATCTAAGGGAGATCTTGCACATAGTAGGTGAACAGTGAATTTTAAATCCTTTCTTCTTAGAAAAGAAAGTGCCAGATTGTCATTATGTACTTGAAAAACTAGCTGGGGCATGTCTCCTGCCAGCTCTAAGCAGCCACCCACACATTCTGGAATAAGTCTCAACCAAGCCCATGTTCCCTCCATGGGGCCAATACAGGACAGGTAGAGGAACAAAGGGGAAGTCCAAAATCAAGGTCATGGATATCATTCCCTACTTTGGTAAAAATGTTGGGTCAAGGAAGAGGCGCCCAAATAAAGCAGTGCTGTGACCAGAGATACATGCTCTTTTTCCCTTTGATACGGGAGCACACGGTTTACTACCAGCCTGGCCTCCTTGGTCTTTCATTGCTAAACGAGTTTTGCAGCTCCCCATAGTAGGCTGTGATGTAGTGGTGAGAAATGAGCTGGGTGAGAGGTAGTGTTTAGGTGTCAGAGAGAGGGTTTGAGATCGCTCAGCTCCCGTAGTAACTCTCTTTCTCGAGCGTACCTGTTGTCCCGAGCCCATGCGTGACTCAGTCTCCCTTTTGGTTTCAAGGTCTTGTAACTCCTGCCTCAACACGCTGCTTTGTTTGCCATCCTAGCAGGGAGGGTGAACTGGTTCAGTTTCATTTCGGCAAGTCCAAGCCTGCTTTTCACATGGTACTGGTAATTAATTCCCTGGCTGTCTAAGCTGGTCAACTTGAAGAAAGCTGGGACTTTTCACTCCAGAATACCGTTCTTGCTTCCCAAACACCAAATGATTAATTGGGACTGTAAGAAATACTGCCATCATTCCCCATTTCTCTACCTTGGTGTTTATTCTGTGGCTACTTATCACTTGTGTGAGGATCTTCAAAGCCAAAAGATGTTGAACATGGGAAGCATTGACAGTGGGATTAGAGGCCTGGTTGGGGGTGTCTCTGTGGTCAAGTCATGAGAACTTTATTATCCTCCATTACCTAGCAGGACATTAGATCAAAGCAGTTACATTTCTCAGCTCACCCCTAGGATTATGGGGCTTGAGACATGGTGACCATAAAGGTCTTAGAAGTATGATGGGAGGATTAGAACTGTGGGCCTGGGAACCAGGAAAAAAATGCAGAAAAATAATGGCAGTTTAGAAGATAAATAACTGAAATGAAGACCTTAGAAATAATAAACGCCAGAGGAGTGAGGCAGAAAACAGTGCTAGCAAGCAAGGAGCTTTTTGACTCGTCTCTGGGATCACCTACCAAAGTCTGGTCAACATTTGGCTGAAACTTGTCCTCAAGGCACTTGTCACAAAGTTGGGGGCAGAAGCAGAGTTGATTCGAGACAGCAGCCTGTCCCCGTTTGCCCTGTTGTCCACGGTTCTCCTGGACTGCCCGTTTAGTCTCAGTACTTTTTCTCATGAGCCACAGTAGAGGCTAAGAACTTGTCTCTCTTCCAGATTAAATCAATATCTCTGTGGTAGGGCGAAATTAAATGCATTAGAATTAGCAAACGAATCTTGAGGCTCTGGCACTTTCCCTAAGCTTCAGGGTTTCTGTTGTCTTGGTCCACACACAGCATCTCTTGGGCTCCGTACCCCTGCCCTTCCTGACACCGAGAGCATGACCGCCTCCTTGACAGTCGGTGTGGACTTGGAAATGGACTAAGAAGCGTGACGCTTTTACTGAAGCTTGTTCAATCCACAAAGAGGAAGTGGGAGAATCCCAGTAGAACCAGAAGACCTTCGTTTTCATTACATTTCAGGATGGGGAGAGACTAGAAGGAGGCTCCCAGCACCTCCTGTGGAGTCTCAGTCAAGTTTCTTAGTGATGTGCCTTGCCTTTGAGTGTGGCAGGGGAATCCAGGTGCGGACACGGTGCGGGGATAGCTTGCACTTTTCTGTTGCATCTTCAGCAGTTCTCTCCTCCAGTGTGAGATAGGAAGTGAGTTTTCTTCTAACATTGAGTCTCAGGCTCTGGCCCGGGGCGCTGAGTGTCTGAAGCAGGGTCGCACTGATAAAGCAGCGATTCCTCCCCATGGGGTTAGCCTAGCCTCGTGTTTGGTTAGGGTTAGCAGAAACGGCTACACAGGCGGACAGAATGCAGCTGGCGGTGACTGGTCTCCTGCGACCAGTTTGGGCAGAGGGGCCTTTTGAAACAGCAGGCCCAGCTCACCGTCGGGCTCTTCATACCACGCAGGCAGCTCAGCGTTTGCCTGAGGACCAAGACCTGCTTCCTCCTCCTCCCTCTCCACTCGCTTTAACCCTCTTTTCTCTCCCCTCCTCCCCCAGGAGGAAACCCTGGGCAGCCTGTTCGCCTAGAACATTGGTGACTGGGAGAGACTTAGTGGCTAGACTGGGCTTGGTAAGCTGAATCTGCCTTTGGAAGGGAATGAGGCAGCCAGCAGAGCTCAGGCAGCTCAGCTTGTGGAGCCGGCGAGCGGAGCCCCGGACGCCGTGCTGGCTGCTTTACTTCGGGGCTCCGGGCTCCCTGGTATCTGTATCGAGGATTTAACCATTGCGGCTGCTGTTGTGGCAGCATACACTAATTGAGTTGTGTTTTGTCCATTGCTCTGTTATCATACATGCTTCATATACATGAAGAATTCAGTACTCAGTGACATTATGAGACACGTAATAAATGAGGAAGCTGAGTCAAAGCTTGGTAATTTGCCCAGGGGACCTGGGATTCGCACCGGAGAGTTTGACTCCAAAGCTCATTCTGTTAGATGATTATTTTCATCTATCATAGTTCCTCTGTAACCCTGCATTACAGAGAGGTGGGAAGCAGGGTGAGGAGATGATGGAGAGGGCCCTAGCATGGCTGGGGTCGGGGTGCCCAGCCTCCCTGGTCACACACCACCCCCTTTTCTTCTCCAGTGCTGAGGAATGTAAGCAAGTTTGCTGGGCCTTGCGAGACTTCACCAGGCTGTTTCGATAGCTCACTCTGCTGCACTGTGCCTGTCACCCAGGTGAGTGGTGGACGCTCCCAGCGCTGCCCTGTGCTCTCAGCGGTGCTGAGGTGTGGTAAGGGTCAGCGGCCGTCGGGGACTGGGGGACTGGGCCTGTAGTTGGGGTCAGGGAGGGACTTCAGTTAGCTGTGCTGAGCGGCAGGCAGTTGCGGGGTCCTGCTTCTCCTGGGCCAGGGCAGCCAGATTGTCAGCATCTTCTGGATGCCATTTTCACTTCCATAAGAAAGTAACTGTTACAGGATAGCAAAAGAATGCGTCTCTTCCTGTAGAGACACTGCTAGGACAGGAAGTGGACGTGGTCATGAACAGAGTGTTTGAGCTTAACTCCTTCGCTGAGGACAGTGCTGCCTGAAGTTGTCCGTGGTCCGTGACACTCGTCTCCTGAAACTGGCCGTGCCGACGGCATGAGCAGGGAGCCCTCCCGTGTCGCTTGGATGCGGTGAGGCTGAAATGCCGGCTAGGATCGGCCCTTCCCGGCTCCTGACTCGAAAGTAAAGCAGGATGCTTAGCTGAGACAGGACGCGCGGGTGGCAGGTTCCGGTGCCAGGATCTTGTGGAGGAAAGGCGGCTCCCAGGCCAGCCTCAACTTCTCACGGAGATGTGCCCGCCCGGCTGTGTGCGCCCAGCGGTGGTTTCCGAGGTAACCGTGTTAGCTGTGGACAGGGATGTGTAGCTGTGCCTTGCTGCACCGCAAATCACCTGCAGACTTTGTTCTTACGTGAGTGACACTGCAGTGTCTGGAGTAGCTAACAGTTAACAGTGGGACACCCACCCCTAACCTTAGGGTTGTTTAGGGCCCGCTGTGGCTGCTCGTAGCTGACATTTACTGAGCTATTACTAGTTGTCATGCTGTTCTTGAAAGTGCTTTTATGTCTAACCAAGATAATCCTCATACAGTTCTCTGGCTTAATTATTACTGTACCCATCTTATAGATGGGGAAATTGAGGTTCAGAGATGCCTGACGGTTTGCCTGATGTCACAGTCAGTAATGGGAAGACCAGAATTCAAGTGGAGACATCCTGGGGCGAGAATCCCTGCTCTTAACCACTCCACTCAGTACCTCCAACAGTACCCTCCAGGTTTTCAGAACTGTGTTAGTAGGCAGGTCTTTCAGAAAATCTTGGGGCTGGTGCTATGGTGCAGCAGGTTGAGCCGCCAGCTGCACCACCAACATCCCACCCATAATGGCGCTCCAGTTCAAGTCCCGGCTGCTCCACTTCCGATCCAGCTCCCTGCTAATGCACCTGGGAAAGCAGCAGCAGATGGCCCTGTGCTTGGGCCCTGCACCCGCACGGGAGACCCGGATGGAGTTCTCAGCGTCTGGTTTCAGCCTGGCCCAGCCTCAACAACTGTGGCCACCGGGGAGTGAACCAGTAACAGAAGGACTCTCCCTTTCCCCGTTTTTCTGCCTTTCAAATAAATAAAACAAATCTTTAAAAATCTTCCACAAAGCCCTGACATTTAGCAAACCACAGAGGCGCTTTTCAGGTTGGTCTGGATTGGGAGGCCTGTCCCTGCCGGCTCACTCTTGACCCGCACCGTGTCATCCCTGGTTTCCACAGTCCCCACAGCACTGGAAGCACACTGCAGATGGCTTTGCGTTAAAGCAGAAGCGCCTGTGAATTCATAACTTTTAGAAGTCCAACCTTTCTTTTCCTTAAGATTTATTTATTTATTTATTTATTTGAAGGTTAGAGTTACAGGAGAGGAAGAGACAGAGAGAGAGGTCTTCCATCCACTGGTTGATTCCCTAAATGGCCGCAATGGCTGGAGCTGGGCCAGCCAGGAGCCAGGAGCTTCCTCCAGGTCTCCCGTGTGGGTGCAGGGGCCCAAGCACTTGGCCCATCCTCTGCTGCTTTCCCCAGATACATTAGCAGGGAGCTGGATCAGAAGTGGAGCAGCTGGGACTCGAACTGGCACCCATGTAGGATGCTGGTGTTGCAGACGGCAGCTTAACCTGCTACGCCACAGTGCCAGCCTCAAATGTTTTTTTGTAACTTAGTTCCCGTGGCAGATTTCAGAACGAGGTACCTGCGCAAGTACAGAAACGTGTGTTTGAGGCTGAGTATGGAGCGCGGTTACTGATTGTCTTCTTTCTTTTGTCAGGAATGTCTTTTTTAATTAGAAGACAGGAAGAAGACAAAAACCAGACTGTGTCCCACAATCAGAAACCTCCGAGGTGGCAGAAGGACCTTCACTGCCACCAGGGAGTTCCGCCAGCCAGGGAGAGACTCCAGCCTTCCGAGGCCTCCTGAGGAGCTCCTGTCTGGGGCTGTGAGGGAAGATCAGCGCGGTTTAAAACAAGGTGGCTGCGGCCTGTCCAGCGTGGTGGGAGGGGAGCTGGTTTCCTGGTGAACTTGTTTCTAAAAGGAGAAATGATTTTAAGAAAATAAAAAAAAAAAAAAAAAAAAAAAAGGAAAACTAAACTGAAACCAGAACTGAAAGACTGGCCTGGTGGCAAGTGACACGGCACGCACACGTGTACACGCACACACAGACAAGTGGGAGTGCGCGCGCTCTGGGAGGCACATCCGCCTAGGGAGAGCGTGGGGATCCAGCGATTGGATGGAACGGATCAGGGTCGCCCCGCACGGCTTTCTGACATTTTGTTCTCTTTCCCTCTGCCCCTCCTTTTAATGCCAATGAGTAGAGATTCCTCCCGCTGGCCCTTTTTCCAGCGGTTCCCTCTCACCCTCGGGGCTGTTCAGACGAGGAGCCTGTCCTGCTTATATCATGGTCATGTCAGGGATACTCGGGACCTGCCCGCATCGGAATCTGTATATCCCGGTCCTGACCCTGTGCGGTCTCTGAACCACTCCCAGTCCTCAGCCTTGGAGACAGGAGCCACAGTCGGGTGTGCAGGGGTGGGATGTAAATGTATGTTCTAAGCTTTAGGTTTTTGTTTTTTTTTAAGTTTTTTTTTTCTTAGAATTATTCACCCACAGATGTGAGACAGGAAAAAAGGGGGTGGGCGTGTGGAGAAAAAAATGTTTACAGGGCTAACTGTATTGTACTAAAGCGTGTGGCGATGAATTAGCTTCTCGGGGGAGGGGGGTGCGGCCGAAGAGGGGAGCCCCACGTAGAGCCCAGCGCAGCCCTGCTCGGCCGTCGGACACGCGGGCACTGCTCTGTCTGGCGTTGGAGCCATCTCAAGAACAAACCAACAGCAACAAAACAAGAAAGGAAAAAACAATAAATTTTTAAAATTTAATCCATGTTTCTTCGTTTTTACTTCCATTCGCTGCCTGGTAGCTGTGAGATGGCCCGGCCCGGCCCTGCTGCGGCCTCGGTGGGTGCCTCACAGACGCCCGGGCGTGCAGTCCCCAGGGCCCTGATGGCACAGAGCCCTCAGACTCCTCCTGCGGCCCCGTTCCCGACCCACGCTGGGACTCCTCACAGGCCCTTCCGCATGGCCTCTTCCCACAGTGGCCACCCAAACGGATCGTTCCCTAACCTGCAAAGCTGTAGGCCTTTTTGAGAAAGGTTTTATTGAAGTGTGATTGGCATTCAGTAAGACGAAAATCTGGCAAGCTCTTGAATAGGACACAGCCATGCACCACTGTTGTGGTCAGGATAGCGGCCGTACTCTACCTGTGCAAGTTTCCTGAAGCTCCTAGGGGATCCCTCCTCCTGCCCCTTTCCAGATAACCACTGCTCTGCTCTCTGCCACTGGAGATCAGTTTGCACGCTCTTGAGTTTTGTGTAAACGGGACCAAACGATACATTCCAGTGACTGGGCTTTGAGCTGGTCACTCGACTGCCAAGCTCCGCCTGGTCCTTCATTTGGCAGTGTTGTTTGATACTGACATCTCTGCCTTGTCTTCATGTCGCTGTTTTTTCCCTCTGGGCTGGAATCCTCAAGCGACAGAATCAATGAAACCAGCCCGCCTTCACAGCAGCGGGACTGGGGCTTTTACTTGCTGAAGAGGCAGCACTGGATGAAAGAAGCGAGCGAGGTCCTGGGACTCTGGGGACTGAGTAGGTTGCTGCAGCCACCTACTCAGACGGTGCTCAGTCCAGCCACAGGCCCTTGCTGTTGTAAGGAATATGGCTTTTGTCACAGGAAGTCGTGTCTGGGGCTAAAAACAAAGTGGAAACTGAAACAGCCCTCCCAGTTGCTACAAACAGCTGTGGAGTGCATGGGCCAGTTCATGTCGTGAGCATTCCCTCTTTAGCTGTACCTTTGAGGACTGAATCCTACGTCGTTAATGATACAGGGCCCCACTGCTTCGGTAAGCCCAAGGACTGATGGGAAGCAGTCGTTGCTTTCTGGTGTAGCAAGGACACCAGTTGGATTTCAGTTTAAGAAGGCGCTGTTTGGGATTAGGTGTCCCACTGCAGGCACTGTGTTCCTGCTTGGCGTTGTCTTAGTGGAAGTTGGATGGGCATCTTTCTTCCATGTGTAGGTCAACTAACCATTTGCTGAGTCATCCAAAGATGTGCGTGTTCCATGATTGAATTAGCTGAGATTTCGGTTGTGATTATGTGGGACACAGCCCACCAGTTATTGGGCCTGTGCTTTGCAGCCTGTAGTTTGTAGAATCCGTTTGAAGAGAAGGATTATATATAAAGGTCAGTATCTGAGATGGTGTCATACGTAAGTCCCAAAGGAACTGGTGCTTTTGACTCACAGACCAAATTTTCATGTCCACCTTTGGTGGCCCTCGTTTAAGTGAATCTTCTTAAGATGAAAGCCAAAATCCAGAGAGTTAAAAGCCAAGGTTAGGGGCCAGCATTGTGGCACAGTGGGTAAAGCCGCCCCGACGCCTGCAACACCAGCATCCCATAAGGGTGCTGGTTCAAGTCCTGGCTGCTCCACTTCTGATTAAGCTCCCTGCTAATGCACCTGGGAAAGCTCCTGCACCCATGTGGGAGACCTGCCTGGATGGAGCTGCTCCTGGCTTCAGCCTGGCCCAGCCCTGGCTATTGCAGCCATATGGGGAGTGAACCGGCAGATGGAAGATCTCTGTCTCTCCCTTTCTCTGTAATTTTGCCTGTCAGAAAAATAAAATGAAGATCTTAAAATCCAAGACTATGCAGCAAAATGTGCCTTATTACCAGCAAATGAGAAAGTTGCCTTCTAAGAATGTTCTTTAAGGAACAATAGAGACCGCTATCAACATGTTCTTCCACAAGACTGAAAAGGAGTAAGTTCTTTATGTCAAAAGCTAAGAGAGGGAGTCTTGAGTTTGAAGGAACTATGTAATCTGATGAATCTGGTGAGAACAGAGGAAGAGAGAGACGCTGTCGTGGGGGCCAGCCACTCGTTCCCCATGCCGTGAGTATGCTGTGGATTCCAAGTTAAACAGCTGCACAGGTCCCCAGAGCAAAAAGGGCCCCCACCAACTGGAAGTTGAGCATGGTTAGCAAGGAGTGCATTGCGACAAGCGGAAGTCCCGCCCTCGCCTCTGGAATTTGTTGTCTGCCACTTCTTTAGGATGGTCTTTGTCTATACCTGACTACTACAGCTCAAGTCTCCAGGAAGTGACAACCAGAAGTCTTGTTTCATTTGTAAGAAATCAAAAGGAAGACTTTGAGCTGCAACTGATCAACCACTCCACCTTGGTCACATGGTACGCGTGGGCCTGCGTCCCTGCTCCACCAGTCACTAGGTCTCCGTTCACCACATAACTGGCTGGAACATGGAAAAGCAAAAAGCATGCACGAGCCCGTTTGTCTACACCTAACGATGGAAACAACTCAAGTTCCACTGAGAAGTTGTGAGAACTGGAAGAAGCATTCTTTGAAAAAATCCATCTCCAACAGATGTAGCCTGTGGCTCCCTCTCCCACAACTGTCAGCCTGCTTACTTGGGAGCTGATGTCTCCTCATGTCGTCGTGAGTCCAGATGTCTCTCTTCAGCATCAGAACCGTGTAGATGTGACTGCTGCCCATCTCGTTCCCACTCCCCCCACCCCCTGCCTCTTTATGTGTTGCCCCAAATCAGAACACAGCACACCACCCCTGCGGCACCTGTCCTGCAGGCAGACATCCCAGAGTGCACTGGGAAGGGCAGAGTCAGACTGTGCCAAAGCGGGAGTGGGGGGGGGGGGTGAAGGAAGAGGGGCCCAGAGGAAGCACTTAGCTGGAAGGTGTGAGGCGCAGGTGGCTGTTTAGGCTGCCCCAATCCACTGCAGTCCAGCATCCCATGTTGCAGCACCAGTTCAAATCCCTCCCAACCCAGCTCCCTGTTAACGCACCTGGGAAAGCAGCGGAAGCTACGTACGTGGGAGACCTGGATGGAGTTCTGGGTTCCTGCCTCTGGCCAGGCCCAGCCTCATCCATTGCAGCCATTTGGGGGGTGACAAGTATATGGGGGAATCTCTCTTCTATCACTCTGCCTTACAAATAAATCAAATCTTAAAAAAAAATCATCAGAAAACTGAATGCTGGGACTGGTGGTGTGGCACAGGGCTAAGCCACCATTTGCAAAGCCAGCATCTCATATCAGAGCGCCAGTTTGAGTCCCGGCTGCTCCACTTCTGATCCAGCTCCCCGCTAATGCATCCGGGAAAGCAGTGGAGGACGGCCCTTGCCACTCCCAGCGTGGGCCTCACGGCGTGAACCAGGAGATGGAAGATCTCTTCTGTCATCCCCTCTGTGTCACTCTGCCTTTTAATAATTTTTTTTTTTTTTTTTGGACAGAGACAGTGAGAGAGAGAGAGACAGAGAGAAAGGTCTTCTCTCCGTTGGTTCACTCCCCAAATGGTTGCTGCGGCCAGCGTGCTACACCGATCCGAAGCCAGGAGCCAGGTGCCTCCTCCCGGTCTCCCATGTGGGTGCAGGGCCCAAGCACTTGGGCCATCCTCCACTGCACTCCCGGGCCACAGCAGAGAGCTGGACTGGAAGAGGAGCAACCGGGACAGAATCTGGCACCCCAACTGGGACTAGAACCTGGGGTACTGGCGCCGCAGGCAGACGATTAGCCTAGTGAGCCGCTGCACCGGCCTTCCTTGCCTTTTAGAGATTTGTGCTATTTACAGGTGAAACGTCGTGTCCAGGATTTGCTTCTGACTAATGTCAAGGTGGGAGTGTGGGTGGAAGTTAGACGGGGAAAATGGACTATGCACTCACTGAGAATCGTCAAAGCTGCTGCATGGGCCTTCATCCCATTCTCCCTATTTTCACAAACATTTACAATCTTCCATGCCAAGGCCAACACATTGGTCAGGTCAGAAACTGCTCTGAGCGCCCAAGCTGCATGCATCGTCCTCGCGTGTTTAATAACGCAGGAAATAAGTGAGACTGATGGACTGCACTGGCCCCTCGTGTAGCTGGAATCTCGGCCCTCGGCTCTCTCACGTCGTCTCATGGGCAAGCTGATTTGAACAGCTTTTTAAGACCATACACATTGAAAATGCCACCCCCCGGCTTCAGCCAGCTTCCTCCTAGAAAGCCAACCCAGCCTGCTGGGTGTTCCCGGAGGCCCAGCTGACCCGGCCGCCTGGGATCAGAGGCAGGGTCTGGCAGAAAAGCCTGGAAACGGGCCCTGGAAAAAAAAAAAAAAAAGGCAAGCAACAGCCAGGTCTGCTTTTAATATTTATTCCAAAAATACTAAAACTCCACTTTACTCCCCCAGAAGCAGGGGAGCTGCCAGCCCTACGTGTCTCGTGGGGCCCCTGGGTGCTCAGACCCATCTCAGGAAGGAGAAAGACGAGGAAGCGAAGCTCCAGCCAGGACACCCACCTATCGTGCCGGCACCCAGCTGAGGGGGCCTGGCCCACACCCTCCTTGGCTCTTGTGGCAGCCACGAGCGAGCGTGGGCGGCCTCGGAGCAGTGCCTCCTCCGCAGTGACCGAGCCGCAGGCTGAGCGCCTTCATGGCTGGGTGGACGCGAGCAAGCACAGGAGATGCGGGCCCGGGGAGTCAGAGTCCTCAAAGCAAAGCTCTGCCGGAGTTCCTAGGGCGGGGGCCTCTCCCCTCTCCCTTGCGGGAGACCCAGAAGGAAGACTGTAGCAGCCAGGTTCCCAGCACATGCGTGCACTCAGCCACCAGGCAGGCCTGGGTCGCGCACGGGCTGCAGCCTCCTTACTGCATGCCGACTGGATGCATGGGCCAGGGCGCCTGGCCAGCAGCAAGGCCCGCAGCCACAGCAGGGACCTGGGGCACCGGCTGTAAGCGCTGCTGGGACTGCCAGATGTGATGGAGCTCCTTGAACTGCTCCACCATGCGGTCTTTGAGGTCCGGGTTGGAGATCTGTAGCCGGATGCTGTCCGCCGACCAAGACAGCTCCCCCGAGAACATCTCCAGGAGCAGGCGCGCTGCAACCGGCACCACCTGGGGGCAAAGCGGAGCTAGGACAGACCGCACCCTCCACTTCCGCCCTCCAAGCTCCCGACCCCAGGACTCCGCGCCTGCGCGCTGGTGGGGAGTGGGAGCACACCTGGACGGTGATGAGCTTCTTCTCTCGGGGCTTGCGGTCAGGCCACTCCTCCCCGAAGCAGAAGAAGATCTCGAAGGGTGGAGGGGCGTGGGTCTGGCCCTTCTGGAACAGGATGAGCTCTGTGGCAAGACCAAGACCCTTGGTTAGAGGCGGAGCTGTGCCTCTGGGCCGGAGGAGGCCGCGCGGACCGGGCCCTCACCATTGAGAAAGTGCTCCAGGCTGAAGAGCTTGGTCTTGACCTCCCGCTGGATGGGGTTGGGGCGCGAGCCGTGGGCTGAGGCGCAGGGCCCGCTCCAGAACACCTTGCACTGGCACAGGCGGATGGCGTACAGGTCCTGGCCCTGGAGCTGCAGGATGAGCCCGCGGTCCAGGACGTCCAGCAGCTGGTTCGTGTAGAAGCGCTGCTTGTCACTGGGGATGTCCTCGGGGCTGGGGAAGCGCACTTGCTCCAGGCTCACGGGACCGAACAGCTCCACCTGCTCCTGGGTGGCCTCCAGCTGGCTGTAGAAGAGCCGGCAGCCGTGCGGGTTGCTGATGGTGAGGGCGCGGGGCGGCCGCCCCCGGTACTGGAACTTGATCTCCAGGTCCGTCACTGTGGGGGTGGGCTGGTCAGCTCCCCCCCAACCCCAGGCCGCTGTCCTCTTCCCCACCACCTCCCCGCTTCCCAGGCACCCTCCCCCACCCCCCAGCCCGCCCCAGGGCCTTACGGGGCAGCATGTGGGGGTTGATGAGTAGGTCGGGCAGGAACTGTTCGCCTGCAGGGGGCCCCGGGGGCCCGGGCTGCACGCTCTGCAGGACCTCAGGAAGAAGCTGCAGCTCCTCAAAGCCAGCAGTGGTACCCGAGGGAGGGACCAGGAGGCCGCCGTCTGGAGGGAGGGGGCCCGGCAGCACAGGCGGCTGCACAGCAGGGGGCCACTTGATGTCCTCTTTGGGGAAGGAATAGGGTGGCGGGGCGGGGCCGGAAGGCACTGGGTCTACAGCAGGAGGAGTGGACAGGACTGTGAACGCCCGCTCCTCCGGGGCCCAGCCGCTCTCCGCCCCGGCCTCCCCGACAGCAGATTCCCCGCCCACCTGTGATGCACAGGCTTGGTAACATCCTCTGGAGCTGCGGGGGCGGGCGTGGCGAGGAGGAGGCAGGAGGCCAGACAGAGAGAAGGGAGGCCTGGTTATGACGCTGACCTGACGCTGAGGAATTAACACGGGAAGCACAAGGCAGCTCCCCCAGCCTGCTGCTTAGCCCGCGGCCCCAGCTCTGCCACCCCAGGCAGCCCGGGAAACTCGCCGGTTCCCCTTCTGTCTTGGGCGGGTAGCACGGCCTAGCACGCCCACCGGCTCACCAAGGAGAACCCCAAGGAGAGGCACAGCAGGCCCCGGAGGAGCAGAACTGCGCGGGGTCCCGAACCAGGGTGGGCTGCGCCCTAGGGGAGGAGCCCGCAGCCCCGCTGCCTGGCCCACACTCACCTCTTCATCTTCCTCCTCCTCTTCCTCTCCTGGACCCACATAGAACTCCTCAGCGGGCTGCGACTCTGCACAGCAGGAGGGCGGAGGAGGACACGAAGGAGTCAGTGGACCCGAAGCTCCTGCTGCGGCTCCTGCCCAGCGTCAGGGTGACGGGAAAGGCAGAGCTACCCGAGATCTCAGGACACAGGTGACAGCCAGAGAGGCGGGACCCTGCAGGCCGCGGCACGCTGGAGGGGCCCGAGCCCGCCCGCACCCAACGGGCCAGGCATACCTGTGGCAGTGGGGCCGTTGGAGCAGACCTCGTAGATCTTGTAGGGCTGGGGCGGCATGTCCCGGGGCCCGTCATAGATCAGGCGGAAGTCGCGGCTCTTGTTGAGGGCACAGCGCAGGTTGGCTTTCCACTTGGCCGGATCAGCCTCGTCCACCCCCTCGGTGTACTTGCCCGTCTCCTTGGCCCAGGCCTAGCACAGGAAGAGAGGACAGCCGCCCACAGAGAACCTGGCCGCCTGCAGCCGGTCCTGGGGGAGTCGCGCCTGTGATGAGCTGTGGGCCCCAGGCTGCGCCTCGCTGAGCCCCAGGGCCTCGCGAGCAGCCGGGGGCACTGGTGCAGGCTCTCAAGGCTCCCATGGGCTCAGTGGGAGGCAGGGGCTTTCAGAGGCACCCAGTCACCGCCCCTGGGGCAGCACTCTCGTCCAGGCTCCAAGGAAGACAAGAGGTGATCTGGACCTAGACGGGCAGTAGACATGAGCCCTCCCGCTGCGGGCCGGGCCTTGCCATTTAGTCTCCCTCTGCTCCCGTCTCCTCTACACAGGACACCTGGCAGTGCACCTGCCCCTTGGACCGCCTCAGTACACCTGAGCTGCTGGTATTATTGTTTTGTCTTGTGTTTTCCTTTTGGTTTTAAAGATTTGTTGTATTTATTTGAAAGGCAGGGTGACACCGAGAGAGGAAGAGAGAGAGAGAGAGAGAGAGAGAGAGAGATCGATCTTCCATTAGCTGGTTCACTCCCCAAATGGCCGCAATGGCTACATTGGGCCAGGCTGAAGCCAGGAGCCTGGAACTCCATCTGAGTCTCCCATATGAGTGGCAGGGACCCAAGGACTTGGGCCATTTCTGCTGCCCTCCTAGACACATGAGCAGGCAGCTGGATGGGAAGTGGAGCAGCCAGGACTAGAACCAGCTCTCTGATGTGGGATGCTGGCGCTGCAGGCAGTGGCTTAACCTGCTGTACCACCACGCTGGCCCCACGTATTGTTATTTTGGACAGCAATTTAGTGATGTCACAACTACAAATGTCTCTATCTCTAACCCAGGGGCTGATTTCTAGAAATTTATCTTAACTGGGCTGGGCCCTGGGCCACAGTGAGTTAAGCCACCGCCTGGGAGGCCTGCATCCCATTTCAGAGTGCCTGGAACTCAGTCCCACCTCTGCTCCCAGTCTAGCTTTCTGCTAATGTGTAGCCTGGGAAGCAATAGGGATTGGCTCAAGTATTTGGGTTCCTGCCCACCCACAGGGGAGACTCAGGTGGAGTTCCTGGCTCCCGGCTCCCGGCTCCCGGCTCCCAGCTCCTGGCTGTGATCTGAACCGCTCTGGGCGCTGGGGAAGTGAACCAGCAGACAGAAGATCTCTACTTCTCTCTTTCTCACTCTGCCTTTTAAATAAATATGTAAAGTCATAGAATGAAATATAAGGCAGCAAACATTAAAAAAAAAAGTGGAGGAAGCTTTTTATATACTGACATGTGAAGGTCTTCAAGAAATATCAAGTGTATACATCTATTTTTTGAAAAGTAGGGGAAGGAAAAGTATGTATTTGAGTGCACAGAACTTGAGTAAGTTCTTGGGAAATGGAATGAAAGAGAAGCTTAAGTACAGGCACTTGGTCTGGTAGCTAAAATGAGGTTCCCAGACTCGAGTCTCCTGTCCAGGTGCCTGGGTTCCACACCCACCTCCTGACCCAGCCCCCGGCTCCCGCACACCCTGGGGGGCAGCAGTGATGGCCCGAGTACTTGGGTTGCTGCCACTCTCCCAGGGGACCTGGACTGAGCTCCGGGCTCCTGGCCTCAGCCTTGGTCCTGCTCTAGCTGTTGTAGGCATTTGGAAAGTGAAGCAGCAGATCAGCAGGTAGGGGAGGGGGGAGGAACCCTCCCTCTTAAAAACGGAAAAAACAAACAGGCAAACAAACCCGGGCTCGTGCTGTGGCATAGTGAACAAAGCTGCCCCTGCAATGCAGCGTCCTGAATGAGTACCAGTTCGTATCCCGGCCTGGCAAAGCAGCAGAAGGTGGCCCAAGTGCTTGGGCCCCTGCTACCCATGTGGGAGGCCCGGAAGAAGCTCCTGGCTCCTGGCTTTGGCCTGGCCCAGCCCTAAATATGGCAGCCATCTGGAGGATGAACTAGCAGATGGACGATCTCTCTCTCTCCCTGACTCTACTAACTCTGCCTTTCAAATAAATAAAGCTTTAAAAAATAAATAAAAGATAAACAATCCCTTTGACCAGCCACTTTTTTTTTCACTTAAAAAAAGTTTTATTAATTTATAAGTATTTCAAACTCAGAACAACAGATTCTATCCACTGATTCGTTCTCCTAAATGCCAAAGCCAGGAGCCCAGGACTCAGTCTGGGTCTCCCACATGGGCAGCAGGGACCCAGCCGCTTGAGCCATCGCCTGCTGCCTCCCACGTGCAGATTAACAAGAGGCCGATGGGAAGCAGAGCAGGGACCGAAACCCACTCACCCAACAGGAGACAAACATGTGCCAAGGGACATCTCAACCATGGCACCAAATGTCCACCTGAGCAATTTCTAACTTTAGGAACCAACCCAAAAGAAATCGCATGAAATTAACAAAGAAAGGGCGAGAGTTAACCGTCTTCGGGGCATGTGGGTTTTAACACTGAAACACTAAAGTGAGCAAAAACCTAGACAGGTGAACTGAACGGCGCTCCGGCTTCCGGCGGGGCCCTCAGCAGTCGCTGGGAGTGATGTGGCCGAGCGCTGGACAGGAAAGCTGACCCCAGCGTGCAGTGGAAAACTGCAGGTCGCAACACCAGCAAATACAGCTTGATTCCAATTCTGCTTCTCACACACACACGTGCAGAAAATGGAAAATATAGGCACACCCCCCAGGGTTAAGAGTAGGGGTGAACTGCTGGCTTTTTTTTTAGCATATGTCTAAAACTGGATGTGTACTCACGGGTAATAAAAATGAGGCAAAAACAAGCGGTTGAGGATGGTGTTCGGCACAGTGGCTAAGATACCACGCGAGACACCTGTGTGACATCAGAGTCCGAGCTGGGCTTCCGATCCCAGCATCCTGGGGGGCAGCAGGTGCTTAGGTCCCTGCCACCAGCTGGGAGACCTGGGTGAAGATCCTGCTCCTGGTTTCGGGCCGGCCCAGCCCTGACAGTTGTGGATGTCTGGGGGAGTGAACCAGGAACAGGAAGATCTCCATGTGTGTGTCTCTGTCTCTCTAATAAATAAACATAGTAATTGTTTTTTTAAAAGATGTATTTATTTGAAAGTCAGAATTACACAGAGAGAAGAGAGAGAAGAGAGGCAGAGAGAGAGAGAGAGAGAGAGAGAGAGAGGTCTTTGATGGATGGTTCACTCCCCAATTGGCCACAATGGCTGGAGCTGCACTGATCCAAAGCCAGGAGCCAGGAGGGAGAGAGAGAGAGAGGTCTTTGATGGATGGTTCACTCCCCAATTGGCCACAATGGCTGGAGCTGCACAGATCCAAAGCCAGGAGCCAGGAGGCTCCTCCGAGTCTCCCATGTGGGTGCAGGGTCCCAAGGACTTGGGCCATCTTCTAGTGCTTTCCCAGGCCACAGCAGAGAGCTGGATCAGAAGTGGAGCAGCCGGGTCTCGAACCAGCGCCAATTTGGGATGCCGGTGCCTCAGGCCAGGGCATTAACCCACTACACCACAGAGCTGGTCCCAATAATTGTTTTTTGCTTTTTCTTTTTTTTTTCAAAATAATAACTAATTTTTAAAAACAAGGGGCAGTTAGGAGGAGTGCTCTGGGGTGCAGGCCAGCAACAGTGACCCCATGGCTATGCCTGTGTGTGTGTTTGCGTCTCTCTTACGCCAAGGGGCACCTTGGCTGTCCAGGCAGCACTGCTGTCCAGGGCTTACCTTGAAGATGGTGTTGTCTCCATCCTGGCTGGGACCGTGCCGAGTGGCATGGCGCCAGGGGATGTAGAAGAACCTCCTCTCCCCATTGACCCACTGGAGCCCCGGGTACTGGCAGCTGTTCACCTGGGCCACCAGCCAGGGCTTGAGCCTCACGCGGCGGGGCGGCGGGGGAGCCCCGGGGGCCGGCTGGCTCATGGCCAAGGGGTCTGTGGGGGTAAGAGTAGTGTGGCGTCAGCAGGTGTGCAGCCTGAAGCTCCCGCACCACTCCCAGCGCCAGCGGGTGCGGAGGGCTGGGCCTGCAGGCCAGAGGCACAGGGACACGCTCTCCAGGCCGCCGGGGGACAGGCCAATTCTCTTTTGTAACCTGTCCCAGGTTCACCCAATCCACGTTTTGTGTTGGCGGGAAGGAGGAGATTTACAGAGCCATGGATGTGGTGTGTATTGGCCCCCCCACACCCTTTACCCTAACCCCAAGCCACACCCACTGTCCTTAGCTGCTCCTCGCCCCCCCCCCAAGCAGGGCTCGGCCTACCTCCCCCTGCGAGCAGGCCCATCACCAGGAACTTCCCTGCCCAGCCTGCCCCCGCCTGCTTCTCTCAGCCTCCTTCCACCAAGGACTCAAACCTCCCAACCAAGAGTCTCATCTCCGGCTTCTAGAAAACCCGGCCTTGGGCGAAAGTCCCACTCGAGACTTGAAGGAGGGCTTCCATGCTGCTCCCCCAGTTTCCCCTTGGGGATGAGGCTCCCCTCTGTCCATTTTTAGAGAAATCGCTTCAACCCACTCAATTCCCTCCAGCTTGGAAAGCAGCTACCACACTGACATCTTATCTCTCCTCCCTTCCCCTCCCACATCCGGCTGGGGTCTGTGCCCCAGGCCAGGTCCAGCAGCCACCCAAGGGGAGTGAGCCCGGCCTGGCCAGCCAGCCCCATGCCGCCCCTGCCTCCTCCCCTGTGTCTGCCCACCCCCTCTCCACCCCTGGGTGTCTCTGTCCTCCCCTGGGCCATGCCCCTGGTCCTTAATTAACCTTGTGACCTCCAGGTCAAGGACCTCGGAGGGAAATCTGTCACTCAGTAGGAACAGTCGAGCTAGATCCCGTCTGTCGAGCCAGACCTGGCAGCCGCATGGCAACTCGGTGTCCGTAACATTCCCAGCCCAGTACCTTTATGTGTTGCACCTGCTAAGCGCCCCCTCCATGCTCCAGAGTCACCCTCCAAAGGCCTCTTCTCAAGCAGTGCCCAGCTCGGCTGCCAGGGCCGGGGGCACAGGAAGCCCAGCCCAGGCCAGGGCAGGCAGGCGGGAGGGCTGCAGCCCTGCCTTGGGGCCTCAGAAGACTGGGGACCCAGTTCCCCTTTTGGCACAGCCTCCGCCCAGGCGCGGGGGGAAACGAAAGTGGGCAGACGGGCCAGCGAGCAGCCTGACTCACTGGGAGCCCAGGAAGGGAGGGGGCCCCGAGCACGCGCACAAGCGGGGCCCCCCAGACAAGTTCTGCCTGCCGCTGCCCGGCTGAGCCCAGCTCCCAGCTGGGGACAACCTCATGTACACATACGTGTGTGTCTGCAGCGCCCCCCGCGCCGGAGCCGTGTCACCAGCCGTGGGCAGAGGGGGTCAGGCCTCCCGGATGGCCTCTCCCTGCACAGGCCGCCAGACCACCAGGATCATCAGCCTTCCCTCCCCCTTCACCCAGCTGGTCAGAATTCTCAAAGCGCTGGAACTGAAGTGTATACAGACCCAAGACCCAGGCCTGGGGAAAGCGGGGAAACAGCTCCCACACCTCCTTGGGAGCACATGTCAAAAAGGGGTGGGGGCAGCTGAGGACCCGCGGAAGCCCCGCAAGTTGTCCGGGAGGGAGAGGCCACAGCTCACCCCGCTGCGGTCCCAGGAGCAGTGCCCCCCCCCCACCTGCCAAACTTGTGGGTACCAGGGGGCTGCTAGGAGAGGAAGCTCCAGTGGCGGCTGTGGCAGAGGGCAGAGCGGGAGGCCTCCGCCATCGCCTCCTCACCTGTTCTTCTCTCAGCAAACGCAAAGGGATCCCTGGAACAGGCGCCACCCTAAATCCCGCCCCCTCCAGGTGAGCTGCCACCCCTGGGCCCGGCCCACCCATGCAGTCCAGACAGGCCGAGGCTCTGGAGCAGCAGGTGCAGCTGGAAGAAACCTCTCTCTCTCGGTGTCTTCCCCGGGGCAGGGCTGGGGAAGGCCGGGCTGCAGGGGGGAAACCCCCAAGGAGGGCCTTTGGGGGAAAAAGGATTTCCCTAGACTCCTGTCTGGAGCCCCTCGGCCCGCGCCCCAGGCCAGGTAGCGCGGGGGAGGGCCCCGTTCTGGGGACCGCCAGCCTCCTCCATCGCCCAGCCCACTCCTTTCAGGCCCGGGTCACTGATCCCCCACCCTCCGGCTGGGGCGCCCCCGTCCCACCCTCGCCGCGCGGGGGTCCGGAGACGCAGGTTCGCGCTCCGTCTCCTCCCCCGCGACGCCCCGCACTTTTAGACAGCTGCCTCCACCCTCTCCTGCTGCTATGAGGGTCGGCGCCGCCACCCAGGTCCTTCTTTCCACAAATCCCTGTCTTGGCCTTAAGGTCCTGGGAGAGCAGGTGCCCCGGAAAGGGTGCGGGTGGCGGAGGAAGAAGGGCGGGGAGCGCCCCGCGGCGGGGTCGGGGCCTCGCTCCTCCGCGACAGCGAGGCGCAGGGAAGGAGGTGCGGCCGCCGCTGCCTCTCGGGCCTCTCCGCGTGCCCACGGGACGACGGCGACCGGTGCCCGGCGCCCGAGATCATCCCGGCGTGGGAAGCGCCGGGGCCGGCGGGGTGCGCCCCATGGTGGGCGCCCACCCGAGCGGTGGGCAGGGTGGAGCAGGACTCAGACCCCGCCCGCCGCCGGCAGGTGCCCCGATGTGAGGGTTGGGGGGACACTGCTCCTCCGGCCGGGGGCGCAGAAAAGGCGGCGCGGCGGCCGACACCCACCTGTGTGCGGGGCTCCCGCGTGGCTGCGCCCGGGAGCGCGGGCCGGCGGCGGGGCGAGCGGCGCCCTCCCGGAGCTGCGCCTCCGCGGGGCGGCCGGCTGGCCCTGCACTTCCGCGTCGCGCCGCCCCCGCCCCCGGCCGCGGCCGCCGAGCCTCGGTGCGCGGGCAGCGCCGCGCCGCGCCCCGCCCCGCGGAGCCACCCGGGCGACCGCCGCCCGCGCTGAGCATCGGCCCAGGCCCCGGGGCCTCCGGGGGAGGCGCCCAGCAACGCGCTGCCCTGGAAGGATCCTGGGACCCCCGCAACCTGGAACCGCAAGGCCATCCTGGGACAACTCCCCGGCCCCGCCACAGCCCCCGCAAGCGCGCGCCCCCGCTCCCCACCCGGAGGCCTGGGGTGCTCCTGGGGTCGCCAGTCCTGAGGTCCTCTCACCCGGCCTCGACCGTCCATCCGCTGGCCTGAGCGTTTTCCGGTCCCACAAAGGGGCCTCGCCCGCTCCGGCTTCACGTCTGCTGTTCTTTCTGGAACCTTCTTGGCGGGCTAACTCCTACTCTTGTAGCACGCCTGTCCCTGGGAGGGCTGCGCCGACTTCCCCTCCTAGGCGGGGCCCGGGGCTCTGAAGTGGGGCCTCCCTGGTTTCACAGCCGCACTGATGGCCCCTCGAACCAGCTTCCGCAGGGACCACGGGTGTCTTTTTATTGCTCATCTTCTATAGCAATTTTTTACTTAAAATTTTTTTAATGAAGAAAATGTCCAAGTTAATCATTAAAAAATTTTTATTTATTTGAAAGGCTGAGTTAGAGAGGGAGAGGGAGATCTCCCCATATGGCTGCAACAGCCAGGGCTGAGCTGGGCCAGGCAGGAGCCAGGAGCCTGCCTGGAGCCTCATCCGGGTCTCCCATGTAGGTGCAAGGACCCAAGGACCTGGGCCATCCTCTGCTGCTTTCCCGGGTGCATTAGCAGGGAACTGGCCCAAAGTGGAGCAACCAGTGCCCATACAAGATGCTGGCGGAAAATTTGTCTATTTATTTGAGAAGCAGAGAGAGACAGCAAAATGGGGACCCCATCCACTGGTTCACTCCCTCAATGTCTCCAACAGCTGGGGCTTGGGCCAAGTGGAAGCCAGGAACTAGGAACTCAGTTGAGATCTCCCACATGGATGGGAGGGACCGAACTTGAGCCATCACAGCTGCCTCCTAGGGGCTGCATTTCCGGCAGCTGGAATTGGACGGGGAGCCATGTACTGAACCTCAGCACTGACTGGGAGCAGGGCATCATGCCCGCTAAGTCAAACTCCCACCCCTAATAGGTTTTATTTGAAAGATTTATTTACTTGGAAGGCAGAGCGACAGAGAGGAGGGGAGGGGAGGGGATGAGAAATCTTTCATCCGCTGGCGAGGCTGTGGCTAACGGAAGCCAGGAGCCAGGAGCGCCATCCAGATCACCCACGTGGGCGGCAGGAAGCCAAATGCTTGGTCCATCATCTGCTACCTCCCAGGCAGGAAACGACTGGAAGTGTGGACCAACTGGGGCTGGAACCAGGCGCCTTGACTCGGATGCAGGGGTCAAGTTCCGAGCTGCGTTGTTAACAGGTGCGGTAGTAGTAGTTGGCGAATGGGTACCTGGTCCATCCCTTCTCCTTGCCTGGGGAAGACCTGAGCTCTTTCCCTTTAATGAGTGGAAGGCACCCGTGTGTGCTGGCTTTCGTTTCTTCTTCTTTCATTTCATTTTCATTTCTTCTGAACCTCTCTCCCTCCCCATGAACCTTATGGTCCTAGTAGCAAGCGAAAATATCGTCAGATGTAAGTATTTTACTATTTATATCTTGAGTTTTTCGCTATTTCCTATTTTTAATAATTAAAGTGTGGGTGAGGGAAATGTGGATGGGTAGGTTGTGGGTTTTTTAAATTATTTTTTTTTAAATAATTTGAGGGGCCGGCACTGTGGCATAGTGGGTTAAAGCCCCAGTCTGCAGTGCCGGCATTGCACATGGGCGCCAGTTCAAATCCAGGCTGCTCCACTTCTGATCCAGCTCTCTGCTGTGGCCTGGGAAAGCAGTAGAAGATGGCCCAAGTGCTTAGGCCCTGCACCCATGTGGGAGACCCAGAATGAGGCTTTTGGCTCCTAGCTTCAGGCGGGCCCAGATCCAGCCACTGCAGCCATTTGGGGAGAGAACCAGCAGATAGAAGACCTTTCTCTCTCTCTCTCTCTCTCTCTCTCTCGCTGCCTCTGCCTCTCAAATAAATAAATAAATAAATATTAAAAAATAATAATAATTTGAGAGGCAAAGAGACTTACCATGTACTGGTTCACCCACCCAGTGCAGGTCTCCCGTGTGAGAGGCAGGGACCTCATTACTGAAACCATCACCTGCTTCTCGCAGAAACCCCTATGTGGGATGTGGGGGTCTCTACCACTAGGCCAAAACCCTAGCCTGGGTAGAATGTTTTATATTTCTTTAAAAACAAGAGGGCGGTGTAATTGAAAATGAGAAGCTGTTCTCCTTGAGGTCAACTATGCTTCATAGAAAAAGAACAAATGTTCTGTGTTGGTCCAGAAAATATACCTGGCGCAGTCTCCAGGAAAGGTTGTCTTTTATCGTCCAATGGCTCCATGGCCGCACACTGGCAGAGGGGCCGAGAGACCTTGGGAGTCTGCCCCTGCCCCCTCCACGCTGTCCACCTTGCCCAGGTGAGTCTCCAGCCCAGGAACTAGCAGGGGCCGTGTGCAGAAGGGGCACTACCCTCCGGCTTGTGCCTGGCTCTCCTGCATTCCGGCTGTGTGACCCCAGGCAGATCATGTGGATGACGGTCCCCTGTCCCCAGAGAAGAGACAGTACTGATATGAGGGGTGTCTGTCCAGGGATGCAGAGGGGCTCAGCTCAGCGCGGGTGCTGCCTTCCTCGAAGCCAGGCAACTTGAGCCAAGAGCCACTCTGACCCTGACACTGGGCATGGGGAGGAAGGAGGGCAGGGCTCCGGCTCTCCCAAGACCAGAGGGCCCTCCTGGCCTCCAGATGCTGGGGGGGGGGGGGGGCATGGGGAAAAAGGGAAGCGAGGCTACGCCCAACCCCTGTGTGGCCACTTCCAGTTCCCCTCGTGGGACAGGGGCCCGGGGCGGGGGGAACAGGGGCCCTTGGCTGGCCACTGAGACGGCCCCTGCCCCTCTCCTGGAGGAGGCCTCCCAGGCTGACCGGGTGGCAAGAGGTATCTGCCCTAAGTTCAGACTGAGTAGAGCAGAGTGGGGGAGGCGAGGAGTCACCAAAGGGAACCGAAAGAAACCCAGGGTGCGCTGCAGGGAGAGAGGGCAGAGGCCCAAGGGCAGTGAGGCAAGACTCCTGCCACCTCGGGTCAGGCCTGGGCAGAGAGCAGTGGCCTCTGCCCTCCAGGAGAGCCCCCGCCTCGGGTCTGGGCTCTGTGGGTTCCCAGGCTGCTCCGTTTCTCAGATACTCCGAACTCCTGGGAACTTGGAAGTGGCGGAACAGAAGTTCCAAGTCCCACAGGACTGGGTCAGATCCGGGCTGCACTGCCAGGACCTGGGTGACCTTGAGCAGACCACTCACTCTCCTGGAGCCCCAGTGGCCCTCTATGACTTGACACGAGGATTGGCTGTCAGATCCAAGTTCAATTGCACTCACTGAGCACCCGGTACCTCCCAGGATATGGCAGAGAACAAAAAAGTCTGTTTTGTCTAAAAATCCTCGCAGGGGCTGACATTATGATATATTGAGTTAAGTTGCTGCCTATAATGCCAGCATCCCATATGGGCACCGGTTCTCGTCCTGGCTGCTCCACTTCCGATCCAGCGCTCTGCTAATGCGCCTGGGAAAGCAGAGGAAGATGTCTCAAGTTCTTGGTTACTTGAATCCATGTGGGAGGCCTGGATGAAGCTCCTGGCTCCTGGCTTCAGCCTGGCCCTGCCCTGCCTGTTGCAGGAGTGAATCAGCAAATGAAAGACCTCTCTCTCTCTCTCTCTGTAACTCTTTCAAACAAATAAAACTTTTTAAAAAAAGACTTGCGAATGGGCAAGTGTTTGGCACAGTGGTTAAGCCATTGCTCAGGGTGCTCACGTCCCATGCACTTCTGACTTCAGCTTCCCGCTAATGCACACACACCCTGGGCAACAATGGTGGTGGCTCAAGTGCCTGGCTCACTGCCACCCTGGGCGGGGGAGACCCAGATGGAGTTGCAGGCTCCTGGCTTTGATCTGGCCCAAGTCGCAGCTCTTGTGGGTATTTGGGGAATGAACCAGCAGATGGATCTTTGTTTTCTGCCTTCTAAAGGAATAAATCTTAAAGTAGAATAATAAATAAAACCCCCTGCCTTTCTGTGGAATTTGCTTCCGTTCTGTGGAGTGAAGGAGAAAATAAATCCTTAAGTAACTAATTTGAGTGGGGCCCCGTGGGCTGTCAGACAGGCTGTCACTCTGCCAAAGATGGAGGTTCAGAGCAGTGGGATGACATAATCTGGCTTCGTTTTTCCTTTTCTCTCTTAAAAAATTTATGTATTATTTACTTGAAAGACAGAGTTACAGAGAGAGATCTCCCATCTGCTGGTTCATTCCCCAAATGACTGTAACAGCCAAGGCTGGGCCAGGCCAAAGCCAGGAGCCTTGAGCTTTTTCTGGGTCTCCCATGTGGGTGCAGGAGCCCAAGCACTTGGGCCATCCTCCACCACTTTCCCAGGCGCATTAGCAGGGAGCTGGATTGGAAGTGGAGCAGCTGGGACTAGAACTGGCACTCTTACAGGATGCCAGCGGCTGCCCAACCCACTGTGCCACAGCTGGCCCCTGATTGGGTCTGAATGCGCCACTTTGGGCTGTTAAAGTTTGTCTGTTAAAGTTCGTCCTGCAGGCGAGGGGGCTTTGCTAGGAGCCATGCCCAGGACGCCCCGCTGGGTCTCCTCTCTCTTCCTAGCTGCCACCTCCTCGGAACTTTCTGGGGTGGGACCTGACAGTGCCCTGCGTGATGCCCTGTCCTGTGGACACCTCTGGATCTGGGGTCCCCACCTTCCCCAACCTCAGCTCATCCGCCTGTTCCCCTGGCCCGAGGTCCAGGAAGCAGCCCTGGCTTGTGCTCCTGGTCCCGGGCGGTGCTGCTTCCCTTTTCTCAGTGGTCCCCTGGCCCCGCACCCCGGCTCCTGCTGCTTCTCCGGGGCTCTGAGCCTAGGATTTCACTGCGTCCCAGGCGCCGGTGTCTCACTCTTCCCCCTAATCCCAGGCTCCTCTCCCAGCTCAGCTTCCTGGGTCTGCCTAGCGCGCCCCTGCCCCCGCTGGATGCCGCCTTGCTCCCCCCACCCTGGCCTCACCCCATATCCCCCACCCGGTCTGATTCAAGTGCTGCTCGCCTGTGTTCGCTCAGCCTGGCTTCCAGACCACTTCCCTCCCAGCTCCCAGCTGTGTCACAGAAGCCGCCGCCGCCACCACCAACTCTCCTCCCCCTCCCCACCGCCTGCCTGTCTCGAGGGCTTGCGGCAGAGCCCAGACTCCTGGGCCAGGCGAAAAGGGAAGAGGAGGCGATCTGACTGGAAACCGGGCCCTCGGGGCTCCTGTAATGGGAAGGGCTGGGGCGCTGCTCTGCGGGGACAGTGGCCAACCTGGCCTTGCAGGAACCAGCTAAGGACCACCCCCTGTGACTTCACGTTCTTCAAAATTTTATTAATTTATTGTTATTTGAGAGAGAAAAAGACAAGAGAGAGAGAGAGAATCTTTCATCTGCTGGTTCACTCCCCAACAGCCTGTGGCAGTCAGGACTGGGCCAGGCAGAAGCCAGGAGCCCAGAACTCCATCTGGATCTCCCACGTGGGGACAGGCACCCAGGTACCTGAGCGCTCATCAGCTGCTGCCTCCCTGGGTGCACAGCACCAGGAAGCTGCATGCGAAGCAGAGGCAGCTGGGACCCTGAGCCCCACCCGGACCCCCAGGCCTGGTAGACAGGGCCATGAGGGCGCTGGTGGGCGGCTGGGGTCCAGGAGCTTCTCCCCTGTTCCGAGCCAGCTTCTCTTGGCGTATCCGCCACACGCTCTCCTGGGTCGGATGTCCGAAGCCTGGGGGTGCTGACAGCAGTCATTGCTCAGGGCAGAGCAGGGAGGAGAAAGGGCACCTGCTCAGGCAGGGCGGTGCTGGGGGGCTTCCTCCCTGAGCTCTGCTCTGTAGCGGAAGTCACAGGAGTGCCCAGAAATGGAGCAGGGGACAGCGAGCGCAGGGATCCTGCCTCGGATCTGCAGCTGTGTTCAGTGCTGCTGGCTGCAGGCCCAGGGTCGGGGGAGGGGAGCAGGGCAGGCAGAGACTTGCAGGACTGTGGAGAAGCAGGGAATGCCCCCCCCCCCAGGGATACTGAAGGAAGGAGCAAATACCAAGGTGCTTCAAAAAAGTTCACCAAAAATGGAATTCAAAAATAAGTTTATGGGGCTGGTGCTGTGGCGTAGCAGGTAAAGCCACTGCCTGCAGTGCCAGCATTCCGTATGGGTGACGGTTTGAGTCCTGGTTGCTCCACTTCTGATCCAGCTCTCTGCAATGGCCTGGGAAAGCAGTAGAAGATGGTCCGAGTCCTTGGGCCCCTGCACCTGCGTGGGAGACCCAGAAGAAGCTCCTGGCTCCTGGCTTCGGATTGGCAAAGCTCTGGCCATTGCAGCCAATTGGGAAGTGAACCATTGGATGGAAGACACCTCTCTCTCTCTCTCTCTCTCTCTCTCTCTCTACTTCTCTATGTAACTCTGACTTTCAAATAAATAAATAAATAAATCTTTTTTTTTTTTTAAAAAGCTCTGAAATCCATGCCTACAAGTGTCTTCAAAAAGTTCATGGGAGATGTGTATTATGAAAAAAATACATGGATTCCAACTTTTTTTGCACAAAATTAATTTACCTTTTAAAAATTATTTTCATTTTATTTGAAAGGCATAGAGAGAGAGATCTGCTAATTCATGCTCCAAACGTCCACAGAAGCCAAGGCTGGGCCAGGCTGAAAGCCAACAGCCCAGAACCCAATCCAATCCAGTCTCCCACGTGGGTGGCAGGGACCTGAGCAATTAAGCCGTCAACTGCTACCTCCCAGGGTGTGTGTCAGCAGGAGGCTGGATCAGAAGGTGAGGAGCCGGGACTAGAATCAGATACTACAACATGGGACGGGGGAGTCCCAAGCAGCAACTTGACTGCTGGATAAATGCCCACCGTGAGAATAAACTTGTCTTTTAGTCCCGTTTTCTATGACATGTCTTAAGTCCCCTTGTACACAAGATGATACACGTACTAACGAGACCCTAGTACACGCACGACCTTGTTAAGCTCTTTTCATACATTGTGTGTTTAATTGCCATGGTCAGCCACTGCACTCGGAGGTAGCATTACTAGTACCCCACTTCCGAGCCTCATGAGCTTCAGCCGATTACCCAGCTGCCTCGCAATAGTATTGTCTTCAGGGTTCCTTACCTATAGAAGCAATACCCAGATCTCTGCCTTCATCTTATTTTTAAAGATGTATTTATGTGTTTGAAAGAGTGACAGAGAAGGAGAGAGAGAGAGAGAGAGAGGCCTTCTGTCTGCTTCTGGTTCTCTCTTCAAATGGCTGCAAGAGCTGGGACTGGGGCGGTCTGAAGCTGTGAGTCAGGAATTCCATCCGGGTCTCCCACAAGTGTCAGGGACCCAAGCTCTCGGGCCATCTTCTGTTGCTTTCCAAGGCACATTAGCAGGGAGCTAGATTGGAAGTGGAGCAGCCAGGACTCGAACCAGTGCTCTGCCGGAGTTGTAGGTGACGTGCAGCACCACAATGCTGGTCCCTCTGCCTCCACCTGTGTTCCCCCTGTTACGTCTCTGTGTTCACAAGGACACTGGTCACTTTGGGCTGCTCCCCCCGCTGCGATGACTCCAAGTTAACTAATTAGATCTGCAACAACCCTGCTTCCAAATGAGGTGACACTTGAGGTGCTGGGGGTTAGGACTTGGACATATGACCGGGATGGGGCAGGGGTGTGGTTCAACCCATTACTGTGTTTAACACTTGGTCTACGATGCATCAGACCCTGAGGCCCCACTTGATTCTCAAGATTGCTGTGCAGGCCAGTGTGGTGAAATGAGAAGGCCATGCCAAGATGGCTGCTGGCAAGCCAGTGTCAGTTACTCAGGAATGGCTTTGAAACCCACCTGGCAAGGCAGCCTGCCTGGCAACAGGCTGTGATTGGTTAGGGCATAAACCGCCCCTTGACCGGATTGGCTGCCTTGGCTATATAAGCTGCTGTACCACCTGAAATAAATGAGTCTGTGGGCTGTTCGCCTCAGGCCTGCTTTCACCCAACTCCCGGGGTCTGTGTGGTGACTCCACACCTCTTGCCCCCACCACGCTCCTCCTCTCAGAACAAATCCACAGCAACAGGCCAGGGCCATTCTTTTATCTCCATCTGAGAGAGAAGGACCTGATGTGACAGAAAGGTGAGGCATCTTACCCAAAGGCACACAGCAGCTGCTAAGATGAGGCACTACTCCTGAGCCAGGCTCCACCTCGAGTGACACGGCATCACTTTGGAGCCGGACAGGCCTGGCCTCAGGTGCTTAGCTCGGTAACCATGAGCCAGTTGTTCAACCTGTCTGTCTCAGAGACCCCCATTTGTAATGCGCGGTGAACCATCAACTCAGCATCCGAACCACTGCCCAGTGATGAGGACTCGGTGCAGCCCAGCAGCGGAAGGAGCCATACATAAGGCTCATCCCACAGCCCCTATGTGTTCCATTGGCTGCCTCGTAGTAGTCCTGGCTGGGTCCCTGGAGTGGCCAGAGCCGCGGAGGCATGCGGGTGTCTACTCTGTCAGCTCCATTTCCCGGGGCCCACCCCGGGCTGCCCACAGGACACACTCCCTGCCCTGCACTCTTTCCACACTGACACATGGCAGGGAGGGCCGAGGGAGCAGCTGGCTCAGGGCCCAGGGTGTTGTCTGCGGCCCATGCTACCAGGGAGGCTCAGAGGCTCCCAACAGAACCTGCCTGCCCCTCAGTCATCCCGTCTTAGGGACAGGCCCACGAGAAGACACAGGAACCAGGAGGGGACCAGAGACAGCACAAAGCCGTGGGGACAGCTCTGCCTGTGACCGGGTCCTCACAGAACTGCATACTTCATGCAAAGAGGGAGTTTACTGTGCAAGTCTTTTCAATAAAAAATTTTTTAAAATAATTCTACATGTCAGGAAGTCTTAAAAGCAGCTGGTGTCACAGGGTGGTGAATTAAGCTGCCACTTGCGTCACCGCAAATGGGTGCCAGCTCCAGTTCTCGTCCCAGCTGCTCTACTTCTGATCCGGCTTTCTGCTATGGCCTGGGAAAGCAGCAGAAGATGGCCCAAGTGCCTGGGCCCCTGTTACCCATGTGGGAGATCTGGGTGAAGCTTCCGCTTGGCCCTACCCAGGCCATTGTGGTCATTTGGGGAGTGAACCAGTTGATGGAAGATCTCTCCTCCTCCTCCTCCTCCCTCCCTGTAAATCTTTCAACTAGATAAATGAATCTTTAAAACAAAGAAAAACACTGACCTTTCTGAAATGGAACTTTTAAGGGGGGGAGAGGTGGGAGAGGCGCAGTTAGTTAAGCCATCACTTGCCACGCCAGCGTCCCATGCAGGAGTGCTGGCTCAGGACCTGGCTGCTCTGCTTCTGACGGAGCTCCCTGCTAATGCACCTGGGACGCAGCAGGTGTTGGGTCTCTGCCACCTGTGTGGGAGACCCAAATGGAGCTGCTGCTTCCTGGCTTCAGCCTGGCCTGGCTCCAGCTGTTGAAGGCATTTGGGAAGTGAACCAGTGGATGGATGATCTCTCTGAGTCTGTTTTACTCATTCTCTCTTTCTCTCTTCCTTTCAAATAAAATAAAAATAAGTAATTTTTTTTTCTTTTTAACAAACAGAGGCTGGGTCTGGGAGGAGCGGTGAATGGAGTGAGGCCAGAGCCCCTGGGAGCAGAAGATTCACATGGAGCCAGGGGGAGCACACTCGGGGACAGCCAGCAGGCCAGCGTGGTCCCCCAGGTGGGGCGCCCCCGAGCCAGGGAGTGCGAGCCCCGTGGGTGACCTGAGAGTCAGGTGCTGGTTCCCCCAGGACGCCATCCTTCCAGACCTCTCCGGGCTATTTCCAGAGCATTCATTGCTGGAGGAGGCACGGGCCTGTGGGATGGGCATGGGGTGCACCCATGGGCACCAGGAACCCACATGTCCTGCATGGAACGGGCCTTGCCACCTGGGCAGCTCAGGGACTCAGGCTGGGTTTGGAGGGGCCCCGGTCAGGTGTTGGTGCTCCAGGGGAGGGCGGGACAGCTGAGTGAATGGCGATTCGTGCTCTGTGCACATCTGCAGGGCAGCGCTGTGCACCCTGCTGCATGGCCTGTGTGGGGAGGAGCAGAGCCGGCCTGGGATCAGGCATGCGTGCAGGCAGGAGGGAGGGTTGTGCACGTGCACACCTGTGCGTGAGCATTCTGTGCTGCCCCAGCACGGGTCCTGGGCTGCTGGGAAGTCACCCTTTTGTGCCAGACCCCAGGTCCAGTGCTTTGGTGGGTCCACCAGCCTTGACCGCGTGAAGCTGCAAAGGCAGAGAGGTGGTGAGAATCTCTTGGTGAAAACCTCATGAGCGGTGCAGGGTCTTTGGGCCCAGAAAGCAGCGGTGGCATCAGGGTGAGGGACAGGTGGGAGGCCAGCGGCCCAGGACGAGGGACGGGTGGGAGGCCAGCGGCCCAGGACAAGGGACGGGTGGGGGGCCAGCGGCCCAGGTCAGGTCTCAGGAGTACTGAGCATACCCCCACCTCTACCTGGGGCCGCTGCTTGCCAGGTGGCAATTTCTGCTACTGACTGGTGGGTGCCAGGAAGCCGAGCACCAGCTGGGATGCGGGGCAGGGGCCTGGGGGAGGGTGAAAGTGCAGAGCCTCTTCTCCATGTGTTTCAGCCCCACCCCCACTCTCAATCAGAGGCTGAGCCCTCAAAGCCCTCAGCTGGGACACAGTGGAGGTCCGGGTTGGGGGAGTGGCACACATGGACCGATCCTGGATATGGCTGTGACCCTAGGTCTCCCATTTGTCCTACCCTCTACCTGCTCCCTGACAGGAGCCAGGAGCTTCCTCTGGGTTTCCCATGCAGGTGCAGAGGCCCAAATACTTCCACTGCTTTCCCAGGCCATAGCAGAGAGCTGGATCGGGTGAGGAGCAGCTGGGTCTAAGCCACAGCGCCGGCCCTTGGGGTCCACTTCTAAAAGTGTCCAGGGCTGACAGCTGGCTTCCCGCCGGGACCCTGCACCTTCTCCGTGGCATCTGCTGGCTGTCCAAAGAAAGAGAAGCCTTCAGCAGCCCACTTCCAACTTGCCCCAGGCTCAGACCCTGGGCTCTGCCTTCCCTCCCTGCGCTGCCCTCTTGCTGCCCCTGACCCAGGCCTCTGCTTTTAGGAAACTCAAGGAAAAAGGAGGAGGAGCCCACTGCCCAAGCCGAGCCCCGAGGAGGAGGGCAGCGTGGGCAGCTTGCAGGCTGACAGGAGCAGGTACCGATGGCATGGGTGCAGGGGGTGAGGGTGGGGGTGGGCGTGTGTTGCCATGACAGCGGTCACGCCCAGCCCTTAGGACAGCTGTGTTTCTGGGCCTGCACTTCTGTCTTGACTCATAAAATCGGAGGGGGCTCCGTGGGCTGTGCCGCCCGATGTCCCTCCAAAGCTAAAGCTTGTGTGTTGCTCGCTGGGGCCACCCTGTGGCCACCTCAGCCTCCTCTTCAAGGCACTCCAATATGAGATGCTGGTGTTCTGAGTGACAGCTTAACCCCCTGAGCCCCAACATTGGCCCCACAACTGAATTTTAAAAAGACAAGTAGGCCAGTTTTAAAATGGGCAAAGGCTGTGAATGGATATTTCTTCAAATATAAGTAAGTGGCTAAAACGTACCCAAAAAGACGTTCAGCAATGTTAGTAATTAGTCACTAGGGAAATGTGAATCGAAGCCACCTGGAGCCTGCACTGCGCCCCCAATAGGATGGCTGTGTCCAACAAGGCGACAGCAGGTGTGGCCGGGTGCGGAGATAGCAAACTCATGTACGCTGCTGGCGGAAAGGCAAACGGATGCAGCCACTTTGCAGCTCCTTAAATGTTTAAATGTAGAATTCTCACTTGGGGCCGGCTCTGTGGCGCAGTGGGTTAGGCAGTTAGGTTAGTGACACCGGCATCCCATATGGGCACCAGTTCGAGCCCCAGCTGCTCCACTTCCAATCCAGCTCCCTGCTAATGAGCTTGGAAAAGCAGTGTAAGATGACGCTAGTGCTTGGGCCTCTGCCCCCACTTGGGAGACCTGGATGGAGCTCCTGGCCCCTGGCTTTGGCCTGGCCCAGCCCTGGCTATTTCAGTCATTTGGGGAGTGAACCAGCAGATGAACGATCTCTTTCTCTCTCTCTGTCTTTTCTCTCTCTGTAACTCTGACTTCCAAATACACAAATAAATCTTTAAAAAATTAACACTGTGGAGCAATTCCATTCCTCATTGGATGCCCCAAAGAAATGAAAGTGATGTCTACACAAAGCCTGTACTTAAATGTTCATATTAATACAAGCCCCAAGGCAGAAACAATCCCCATGTTCATCAACCGATGGGTGGATAAATAAAATATGGCGCACACATATACTGGACTATTATCTGGCAATAAAATGGAAAGAAGTGCTGTAATAACAAAGGCCTTAAAACACGCTACGTCATTCCATCAGGTGCTGGTTCAAGTCCCGACTGCTCCATTTCTGATCCAGGCCCCTGCTGATGCACCTGGGAAAGCAGTGAAAAATGACCCAAGTGCTTGGGCCCCTGCACTCACATGGGGAGACTGGGATGGAACTCCTGGCTCCTGGCTTCAGCCTGGCCCAGCTCTGACCGTGTGGCCATTTGGGGATGAACTAGCAGATGGAAGATCTCTCTCTCTCTCTCTCTCTCTCTCTCTCTGTTTCTCTGTCACTCTGCCTTTCAAATAAATAAATCTTTTTAAAAAAAAGTGACAAGGAGTGCTAGCATTTTGGAGCAATGGTTAAACCACCACCAGCAATACCAGCATCTCATATGAGCACGAGTTTAAGTCCTGGCTACTCCATTTCTAATTTACCTCCCTACTAAGGGCCTGGGGAAGCAGCAGAAAATGGCTTTAGTCCTTGGGCCCCTGCACCCACATGGGAGACACAGAAGGAAGTCCTGGCTGCTGGCTTCGGTCTGCCCAGTCTTGGCTATTGCTGCAATTTGGGGAGTGAGCCAGCGGATAAAGAGCTCTCTGTCTCTGTAACTCTGCCTTTCAAATCAATCAATCAATCTTTAAATAAATAAGCAAGTAAACAAACAAACCAATCATCAACCACTGGCAGAGACCAGTCACTGCAGCAGGTTTTGTTAAAAATCCAGGTGATGGGGTGGGTGGCCTTCTTCTGTGAAGAAACAGGGCAGTGGCAGACAGCAGTGACCTGCCCTTGGGGTGCTTCCAGCCCCACGCCCGAGAGCCAGTGACCCGAATGCTGCGGCAGGGTGAAGACCCAGTGCTCAGAGGAACCGCAGAGGCCGGAGAAGAAGTGGAAGTTCTCAGCATGCAGAAGTCACGGGCAGTGGGAGAGGAGCAGGCGGAAGTCTCCACTGTGGTTATGGGTCTGGAACCAGCCAGAGCTGGGGCGAGGGCTCGCTTCCTCTCTGGCTGAACCACTTGAATTCTCTGAACCTGAGTTCCCTGAGGACCCCCGCAGCACCCATCTCCTAGAGCACACGTGAGCGTGAGTTAGGATCACCTGTGCGACCCTCCCTTGGGGAGCTGTAGTGACTGTCTCCAGCAGGCAGGGAGGACAGGACCTGGAGGTGGGGCTGCCACCAGGGGCCTGGTGCTGCACACCTCTGGGGGCCTTGTTCCTTGTGTCATAGCCATGGCTCCATTTCAGAACTTTCCCAGCCAATGCAAGTGGCTGTCTGGAGAAGTGGCCAATTTCCTTCCTTCCTTCCTTCCTTCTTTCCTTCCTTCCTTCTTCCCTCCCTCCCTCCCTCCCTCTCTCTCTCTCTCTCTTTCTTTCTCTCAACATTTTATTTATTGATTTTAAAGGCAGAGTTACAGACAGAGAGCAGGAGGTCTTCTATCGGCTGGTTCACTCCCCAGATGGCCACAATGGCCAAAGCTGGACCTATCTGGAGCTAGAAACCAGCAGCTTCCTCCAGGTTTTCCACATGGGCGCAGGAGCCCAAGGACTTGCGCCATCTTCTACTTCTTTCCCAGGTCATAAGCAGAGAGCTGTATCAGAAGAGGAGCAGCTGGGGCTTGAACCAGCGCCTTTATGGGATGCCGGTGCTGCTGGCAGCGGCTTAGCACACTACACTACAACGCTGACCTCCGGCCAATTTTATTAATTCATACACAGTTGCCTTCAGTCTAAACACATGCTGTGCACTCTGTACCATTGGGTGATGCTGAGCAATTCAAACCCAGAAGCTGTAAAGCTAAAAGCACTTTGGGGCCCTAAGAATTACCTTTTGGGAACCTCCACATCGGTGTTCTACAGGAGACAGGGAAAGCCAAGCTTACACAGGCAAGCAGTGTTACCACAGAGCAGTAAAAATCCCTGTATGGGAAACTTCTCCTGAATGTTGACAAAGAACAGGGACTATGTGACAGGTTAAAGACAACACAGATGAGGGGCTGATGCCGTGGCTCATTGATTAATCCTCTGCCTGCGGCACCAGCATCCCATATGGGAGCTAGGTTCTAGTCCCGGTTGCTCCTTTTTCAGTCCAGCTCTCTGCTGTGACCCGAGAGGGCAGTGGAGGATGGCCCAAGTCCTTGGGCCCCTGCACCCATGTGGGAGACTGGGAGGAAGCTCCTGGCTCTTGGCTTCGGATCAGCGCAGCACCGGCCATAGCAGCCATTTGGGGCGTGAACCAATGGAAGGAAGACCTTTCTCTTTGTCTCTCTCTCTCACTCTCTATTACTCTACCTGTCAAATAATAATAAAAGACAACACAGATATGCCTGGCATTGTGGCATAGCAGACTAAGCCACTGCTTGCGATGCCAGCATCCCTTATCAGAGTGCTGTCTCTAGTCCTGCCACCCAGCTTCCAACCCATCTTCCTACTAATGTGCCTAGAAGCTCATCGGAAAATGGTCCAAGTACCTGGGCCCTTGCCACCCACGTGGGAGAGCTGGATGGAGTTCCTGGCTCCCGATTTCAGCTGGCTTAGACCTGGCTGTTGTGCCATCTGGGGAGTAGATCAGCAGATGGAAGATCCCTCTCTCTCGCCCTGTTACTTTGCCTTTCAAATACATTTTTAAAAAACACATCTTTAACAGGGATGAACTGGAGTGGACATTGTGGCACAGCTGACCAAGCCACCACTTGGGATTCCCACATCCCACACAGGAACACAGGATTGAGTCCTGGCTGCTGCACTTGCAACCCAACTCCCTGGGAAGCAGCAGATGACGGCCCACGTACCTGGACCCCTGCCGACCACGTGGGAGACCCGGATGGAGCCCCTGGCTCCTGGCTTCAGCCTGACTCAGCCCTAGCTGTTGTGGACATATGGGGAATGAGCTGATAGATGGAAGATCCCTATCTCTGTCTCTCTCTGTCTCTCTCTGTCTCTCTCTGTCTCTCTCTATCTCTCTCTGTCTCTCTCTCTCTGCATCTCTTTTGTCTTTTAAGTAGATGAAAACACACATTTTTAGAAGAAAGGAATGAACAAGCCAAATGGAAATGTCCAGAAAACCAGCAGCCATCTGATGGCCTTTTGACCTGTGTCTGGAGCCTCTGGACTCGGTGGATTTGTCCAGCCACGCAGACGCCTGCCATCAAAGCAGGAAGGAGGCCAGGCCCCCGCATTCCAGGCAGCTGCTGGGGGAGTACGACTCCTGGTCTCCCAACCCCACTTCGAAAGCCTCCCTCAAGGCTTCTTTCCTCACGACTCACGTTACATATGACAGTTTATACTAAAAGCGGTTCAGTGGATTCAGATTGAGCATTCAGATCCCAGCTTGCACTAGCCTTATGACCAGTGCCCAGGGGCCACTGTATCAGCAGTTAAAACACAGAGCACAGGGGCCAGTGCTGTGGCACAGCAGGTTAAAGCTCTGGCCTGCAGTGCTGGCATCCCATATGGACGCCAGTTCGAGTCCCGGCTGTTCCACTTCTGATCCAGCTCCCTACTGATGCTCCTGGAAAAGCAGTGGAGGATGGCCCGAGTCCTTGGGCCCTTGCACCCACATGGGAGACCCAGAGGAAGCTCCTGGCTCCTGGCTTTGGATCAGCCCAGCTCCGGCCAATGCAGCTACTTGGGGAGTAAGCCAGCAGATGGAAGACCTCTGTCTCTACCTTTCTCTGTAATTCTGTCTTTCAAATATATAAAATAAATAAATACATAAAACCTACACAGGAAGAGAAGGGGGTGAGGAGAAGAGGGAATGCAGGAAGGGACCCACATGTACGTCCCCTCCTCTCCCCCTCTACTCTTAGCCTGATGGGATCCCCAGGCGCTCAGCGGAGAGTGGAGAAGCGGCAGGAGACTGATGGCTCTCGTCACAGTCATGCTGGGCACTTGGCCCCCTCCCGCCACCCGCGCACGTGGGCTCTGATGCCTGGTGCTGATGCTCAGCCTGACCGCCTTATGTCTCCACAGCAGAACTGAAACAGAACACTGTGCACCGCAGGTGCCAGCCGACAGCGAGGTCCTGGGTCCCATCCGAGAGCATGCCTGATGTCGATGGACATTCCCGCCGCAGGTGGGCACGGCCTGGGATTTAGGCAGGTGGGCCTGTGGGGGCCGAGGAGACGCCTCCTGGAGGGGCTCTGAGCTTGGGTGAGGCGAAGCCAGACTGGGAAATGGAATCCCAGATCTAGTCCAGGCAGCCAGGCCCTGTGCCTGGGGTGTACAGGCTGAGTTGGGGACCACTGAGAGAGGCGGCTGGAAGGTGGGCTGCCAAGGGTTTTATGGGGGCGGGGCTGGGATCTTGCACCTAAACCAACTCAGGGAGGTGTGCACGGTGCCTAGGCCACACGTGCTGTGCCCAGGGTACGCAGCAACACCCAGGCGGTTCCCACTGCTTACACGGACATGGGGGTGACCCGGCACAGAACAGGGCTGGAGCCGGCAGGATGGAATTTGTGCGTACACTTTACTTAGCATTTGTGCCGACTGCTGTGAGATAGCGTCCCATGAAGGACAGAAATGTAGTCACTGGCTCTCGCGTCTCCTGGGCTGTGACCCCGGCTTCCGGCCGCCCTCCCATGCCTGCAGAGTATGCTGTGGAGACCCCCTGGGCCTGGGGCTGGGCTCCGGAGCCTGGGGGCTGGGGTGCCTCTGTCTCTGTCCCCAGGGCAGGGAGGGAGGCTGCTTTGGCAGAACTCACAGCTCCGCCTGCACAGTCCTGCCCGGGAGCCTGCCCCAGCCCCACCCCCACCCCCTCTGCATCCCAGCTGCACTAAGGAGTTTCCCAGCGGTGGGCCCAGGCAAGCGGCTTCCCTCACTTCCTCCCATCAGCCCCCTCCTCCTGCTGAGCCCAGAGCACGCCCTGCCCCCTACTCAGCCTCACTTCACACGCAGCCCGGCCAGTGAGGGTGGCCTCCACGTTTGGGGTGGGGAGGCTGGTGAGTGAGTGTCGTCCAGGGCAAAAACATAGGCCGCCCTTGACTTCCCACGGTGGGAGTGACACCTCCTGTTACCATTTGTTCTCTGCTGTTCTTTGTCTACACACTCTCACGTGTTAATTCTCACCGCACATCCATCAATCAAGTAGACAGCGAGATTCCCAGTTTGCAAGCAGGGAAACTGAGGCGCAGAGCATTTAGGGGCCACAGGCAGTCGAATGTAGGGATTGAAACCCAGCTCAGACTGCCTGCGGGCCAGGCGGAGGAATGACCCCAAGGGGCGGGGTGTGGCTGCCGGCAGCCCAGAGCGGGGGACCTTGCGGTTCCTGCGGGGGGGCTCCTCCTGGGTCCTGCGCAGGAGACTCGTCCCCAGCCCGCCCGGCTTCACAGAGGGGGGTCACTTCGGGACGGGATGTGGCTGGCCAGGGGCCCTCCCCGAACAAAGGCCGGGTGGGAGGCGGCCCGTGTGTCCCACCCCGCCTCCCCCAGCGCCGGGGGAGCGGCCAGCAGACGACGCGGCGGAGCGAGCATGGCGGGGGCCGCGGGCGCGCTGCTGCCCCTGCTTCTGCAGCTCGGGAGCCTGGCGCCGGCCGTGGGCGCGAGCGCGGGAGGTGAGTCCCGCGGCCAGGCTCCGGCGTCGCGCCCCAGCCCCCTGCGCGGCCCGCTCGGCGGCTCCGGCGGCCCCGACCCACCCGCTTCTCCCGGCCTGGGACGCGCCCCTCGGGCCAGCCCCCGCGCGCGCTCCCGACAGTGGAGATGCGGGTGCAGGAGCGCGGCCGGAATCGGGTCCCAGGGGCGGAGGGGGCCTCCGGCTACAATCGCGGCAGGGGTCGTGCCGAGGGCGTGCGCTGGGAGTCTGGAGTTCGTTATTCTTGTCCTGAGACAGGGGAGAGGAGGCCGGCTGCGGGAGCTGACTTTGTCTCCATGTCTGGCCGGACCCCGCCCGAGGCTCCTGCGAGCGCCGGGCAGGAGAGGCTGAGCCAGGAGCAGCCACGCTAGTGCAGCTCCTTCGGCCATGTCCCTGGGCAAGGCACTGGCCCTGTCTTCACCTGCCGGCGCCAGGAGACAGACCCCCTTCCCGCTTGTCTCTGCTGAGCAGGAGGCAGGAGAGGAGGCAACCATGGCTGGAGGGCTTGAGAGCCGGAGACCCCGTCCTGAGGCTGGCCCAGGAGCCGGCCCAGGATGGAGTGACTGCAGGTGACAGGTGCCCTGCACAGGCGGAGGAGGTGGCACTCGTGCAAGGTCACGTATGGCCGAGCGCCTATCACCTCCCCCTGTGTGGTTCTGAGAGGCGAAGAGCAGATGGGGAGCAGGAGAGAGGTGTGGAGTGGGGCCTCCTGGGAGTCCAGAGGCTGCTGGGATTTGAGAGAGGCACAGAAGAGGAGGGCAAGTCCCAGACTTCTGGCTTGGGGAACTGGGTGGGAGAGGGTGGCTGGAGCCAAGGCCAGGACTTCCGGGCCAGGGTCTGGGAAGCAACCCCAGGAGCCAGCCTGTTCCCCTCGTTTACCTGGTGAGGGGGATCCCAGTAAGAAGGTGAGATGGGCCTCCCCAGGCGCAGCTCCCTCCCCTCCGCAATGGGGTGTCCACGCAAACCAGGGAGGGGCTGTATCCCGCATCAGAGCGCCTGGGTTCAAGTCCCGGCTCCGCTCTCGATTCCAGCTGCCCATTAAGGCACCTCCCGGGAAGCAGCAGGAAATGGCTCAAGTAGTTGAGTCCCTGCCACCACGTGGGGGACCCTGGATTGGGTGGATCCTGGCTTCAGCCTCCTCCAGCCCTGCCTGTTGTGAGCATTTGGGAAGTAAATTGGCAGATCTGTGTGACCCTCTCTCTAAAAAAGAAAAAGAAAGAAAGAAAGAAGGGAGGGAGGAAGGAGGGAAAGAAGAGTCCGGCCCAGTTTCTGGAGCCCCTCCCCCAGTGCGGTGGTGGGTGGGGGTCCTGGGAGCTCTGCCACAAGCCTGGTAACAGCGGTCAGGTTTGGGGGTGGGAACACGTTCTCCAAACAGGATGAGCCTTCTGACAGGTGTGAGAGGTGCTCACCTGTGGGCTGGGGGCCACTCAGGTGCTCCCTGACAAGACTCTCCCAGCAGGCCCAGCTCCCACCAGACCCCAGGCACCCTGAAGCTGCCTCACCTCTCGGGCACCTGTCACTCTGCTGCAGGTCAGCCTGGCTGGCTTCTGGGCCTGCCCAGCATGTAGCGTCAGCTCTCCAGGCCATCGGAGGCCCAAGATGTCCTACAGTGTCCCCGCCCCACAGAGTCAGGGCAGGCTATGGGGAGACCCCATCTGGATGCTGCTCTGTGCCCTCAGCCACCTGGGGCTCTGGGGCTTACACCCGACCGGAAGGGACAGTTAGTCCTGGGCACTTTTGTCCACAAGGGCCTCCTCCTCCTATTCCACACCCCTGCCCACCGTCTCTCTTCCCTGGGAGATGCAGGTGGGCAGGTGGACAGGGCAGGAGCCAGGGCGGCCCTCCTCCTCTGCCCGGTTTGGAGGACAGCACCCAGGAAACCGTGCCCGTGCCCAGCCCTCAGGCCCCCCACTGCATTCCTGTGCCTTTCAGGTGGGCTTGCTGACACCCATGACTCCCAGCAGCAGGCACCTGCCCACTCCTTGGTCCCTGCTGGGGGCCTGCAGGAGCAATGGCGCCCCCTGGAGGAGAAACTGGGCTGGCTGGAGGCAGAGGTGACTGCGCTCAGAAAACAGGTACCATGGCCCCAGGGCCATGTGGGGGAGATCCCTGGGGACCCTAAGACAGGGCTTGGTTTTCAGTGCACATGGGAAGCTCTTATCTGAGCACTTTGTTAACACAGATAGGATGTTTGCACGTTTGCTGTCAATCCCAACTTTCACTCGTCTTGTTTTTGGCAAACATGCGGAGCTCAGACTGAGCATGAGGCACCCCCAGGACATATTCTGGATGGGTTAAGGCGGGGGGAGGGTTCCAGGCTCCCCTGGGTGCTGTCTGAGCTGATCGCATTTCCTTCCCACCGCTGTTTTCACACCCCTGCAACTCTGCCAGACATGGTGTGGGGGAGGGTGTTGAGCCAGTGCCTGCTACCCACCCCACACACACCTCCATCCACTAGAACAAGGACCTGCAGGCCAGAGTGAGGCAGCTGGAGGCCTGTGACTGCCGCCCGGCCTCTCCCCAGTGCTGGGGGCTCGGACGCGCCTGGCCTGAGGGTGCTCGCTGGGAGCCCGACTCTTGTACAGCCTGTGTCTGCCAGGATGGGGCGGCGCGCTGCCACCCCCAGCCCCACGTGCCCCAGTGCCGTGGTAAGTGCCACCCCGTCTGCCCCCTGGGGCCATCTGGGGTTCCCTAGTGTCAGCTCTGTCTCCCCCGCAGGCTGCAGCCACAGTGGCCAGGCCTATGGCAACGGGGAGACCTTCTCCCCCGATGCCTGTACTACCTGCCTCTGCCTGGTGAGTGCCACCATGCACCTGGAGTCCCCTTCCTGCCCCCTCGCCTGTCTGCCTCCCTCCAGCCGCCTGCGGCTGCAGTGCGGTGCACCAGACGTTATGCGATGGGTGCTGTCCCCAACCCGTCCCCAAACCTTGCTGCCGGTGCACTTCACCTGATTGCAAGAGACTCCACTTTCTGGAGCTCAACTGGCAAGCACAGGGTCGGGTCCCCAGCCCCCGAGGTGCACCTGGCAACCGCCCACTGCTTCATCACCCCACCCTCTCACCTGCCCTGTCCTCTACCTCGAACCCCCTGGCCTGCCTGTTCCCCACATATGCCTGGCCTCGCCACCCTCCTCCATTGAGAAAGCCCTCGGGTCTCTTCCTAGGATTTGTCCACTCTGGGGGATTTGCTGGCACCGGGAAGAGATGGTCTCCAGGGCCAGGAGCACCAGATGATGGGGTGGGGTGGGTGGTCTCTTTCCTGCCCTTGGACTAGGGCAGCCCCCGCACCCTGAGCCCACCTGTGCCCTTGCTCCCAGCCTGGGTTGAGGTGGGTCCTGGTGGCCGTGCCCTCCAGGGATCCGGTGCCTTGCAGCCAGCCTGGTCTGCTTCCCGCAGGAAGGGGCCGTCACCTGTTCCCCGAAGCCGTGCCCAGGAGGTCCCTGTGCTGAGCCAGGACCATGCTGCCCACACTGTGCACCAGGTCAGCCCACGCCCGTCTCGCCCACCTCCTGCACACATTCGGGGGGCTTGAGAGCCACAGTCTGCCTCTGCCTGCCACTCTGGCAGTGGCTGGGGGAGTTCAGAACCAACATCCAAGTCGGCAACTACGGTGCCTTGGACCAGGCACAGGGCCAGAGACAAAGGAAAATAGACGTGTGATCTTCGTCCTGCTCTCTGAGCTTCTGATCTAGTTGAGAAGATAACTTTATAGCCAATCTCCCTCAAGGACCAGATCCAGAGGTGTAGAAGGCAGTGCAGTCATTGCTTAAGGACAGGGATACCTCCTGAGAGCTGGGTCTTAGCTGATTTCGTTGTACAAACATTGTAGAGTGTGTTTATGGAGATACCCAGGAGGCAGGGCAGGCACAGCAGGTTAAGCCCCGCTAGGAACGACCCGCAGGTCTTATTGGAGTGTCTGGTTTGAGTCCTGGCTCTTCTGCACTTCCAATCCAGCTTCCCGCTAATGCACTTGGGAGACAGCAGAAGATAGCCCAAGTATTTGAGCCCCTGCCACTCACGAGGGAGACCAGGATGTAGTCCCAGGCTCCTGGCTACTGCCTGGCCCAGCCCTGGCTGTTGCAACCATTTAGAGGAGTCAACAGCAAATAAGAGACACGTGTGTGTGTGTGTGTGTGTGTGTGTGTGAGTGTGACTCTACTTTTCAAACAATACATAAATGATTGTGCAAGCCTAGATAGTGTAGCTTACCGCACACCTAGGCTACGACGTGTATTTTATGATCTGGCCCATGGATCCTAGGGGCATAGTGAGCAAAACAACCCACGATTAAATCAAGTACAAGGGGGGCCGGCACGATGGTGCACTAGGTTATTCCTCCGCCTACAGTGCCGGCATCCCATACGGGTGCCAGGTTCTAGTCCCGGTTGCTCCTCTTCCAGTCTAGCTCTCTGCTGTGGCCCAGGAAGGCAGGGGAGGATGGCCCACTGTGCTTGGGCGCCTGCACCCATGTGGAAGACCAGGAAAGAAGCTCCTGGCTCCTGGCTTCAGATCAGTGTAGCTCCGGCCGTGGCAGAAGGAAGACCTTTCTATCTCTCTCACTGTCTGTAACTCTACCTGTCAAATAAACAAAGAAAAATCTTTAAAAAAAAAAAAATTCAAGTACAAGGGAAACCGATGCGGCCAAGAGCAGGGGACGGGAGGGCAGAGACGTGGCCCTGGACACACCAGGAGTCATCTGAGCTGCGTCTTTAAGGACAAAGAGGGGGTTCAGCAAAAGGAGAGGGAGAACAGTGTGTCCCGGGGCAGGGCACAGGAGCTGTGTCCCTGGAAGGTGGTCTGGGAAGCCCCCTGGGAATAGGCTGTTGCAAGCTTTGCAGTGTAGACATTTGTCTGTGGGCACTGGGGAGCCACTGAAGGTTGAAGACCCAGGGTGTGGCATGTGCACAGAGATCTCTCATGCACATTCATCCGGGATGGGCTAGTTACAGAGAGCCTGGTGGGGGGCTGCTGGAGCTGCTGTCCAGGCATGGAGCCAAGGGTGGCAGAGGGCCGAGTTTCTAAGGAACTGCAGGAGCTGGTGGCTGCAAGGATCCTGGGGCACCATGGAGGCGGAGCTTGGGACCCTGGAAGGGGCATGATGCCAGCGACAGGAGGAGAGGCGGGAGGAAGAGGAGGCAGTGCTCTGGGGGATGTCACTGACTCACAGTTAGGACAAGGGGGCCAGTGTCAGCAAATAAAATACACAACACCCTGATGCATTGGACTGTAGATAAACACACAATTGTTAGTACAAGTATAGACCATGCAACTCTTGACATATTCTTATCTAGTTTGCAATTTTTAAAAGATTTGCTTTATTTATTTGAAAGGCAGAGTTACAGAGAATGCGAGAGAGAGAGAGAGAGAGAGAGAGAGAGAGAGAGATCTTCCTTCCACTGGTCCACTCCTCAAATGGCTGTAGTGGCCAGGGCTGGCCAGGCTGAAGTGAAGCCAGGAGCTGCATCCAGGTCTCCCATGTGGGTGCAGGGGCCCAGACACTTGGGCCATCTTCTGCGGCCCTCCCAGGTGCGTTAGCAGGGAGCTGGATTGGAAGTGGAGAAATCATTGTTATCTGGGTTCTTTGCCCCACATGGAAGAAGGATTTCCAAGCAGACAGCAGAGAGACTTACATAGATTTATTAGAGTCAAAGACCCCCAGCCAGAGCGGGATGGAGGGGGGCTTCCAAGAGAGGAAAAAACCCAAAAGGCCCCGTAGCAATAGGGTTTTTAAGTACAATCGTGGGAACAAAGCTGTCAATCAACGATTTCAACAAAATACCTGATTTACAATTGTCCATCCTGTCTGATTCACTGGCGATTTAAAAAATATATCCATCAGGGCTGGGGGAGAACTCACCACTCCCTTGCTAATTCTCAAGGTAAATTTGTAAATTTGGAGATTCCTAAGGAAGCAAGACACTTTGATCTGCTAAAGTTAACCTTTTGGGGGGAGCAGGCACCTTGCTATTCCAAATTTCTACCAGGGGACCAGCCTGACTGCCTGTTACCCATTTGAGTCTTCACAGTGGAGGAGCTGGGACTCGAACCCATGTCCGTAGGGGATGCCGGCCTTGCAGACAGCAGCTCTACCCACTCTTCCACAATGCTGGCCTCTAAAACCAGTTCTAATTGATGTGTAATACTTGTGCATTTTATGGCACATTCTCATGCTAAAATATTATATTTTTAAAATCTGAATTGCAAATTTAGCTGATTGTTCTGCACTTTATCTGGCAACGGTACCGGTACCCGGCTTGGGTCTCAGGTGGGAGTGAGGGGGTAGGGCAGGGACTCAGGGACCTATGGAAATGGAGCCCCCTGGGTCTTAACCAGAGATAAGAGCTGAAGTCTTGGGAGTGGGTGGATCTCAGAAAAACGGGACCCACACACGCAGCTGCCACGGCGCGTGGGGCCCACGTGATGCCTTTGGTGAAATTAAAAAGGCAACTTATTCCTCAAGACGATTCCACCTCTTGTTGCTGAAGAGTGGAGGTGTGCAGGTTAGGCTATAGCCAGATGCTCATAGAATCATAGTAAATATGAGAATCGGACAGCCGTCCTCTGAATGGAGCCCGTTGCCGTGGTGGGGTCACTTACTCCGGGGCCTGGGCCTGCTTTCGCAGGCTGCCCTGGGGACCGCAGGCCTGGGGAAACATGGCACCCGGACCCCTGTGTCACCTGCACCTGTCAGGTAAGGGAATCCGGGCCACCCACTGCCCTGCTGCTCTGCTTACCCCAGGCTCTACCAAACCAAGCTGGATCTGGGGCCCAGGGCCTCGGGGTCTGGAGCTCGCTAAGCCTGCTGGGCTCATGGTCACTGGAGAGGGAGCAAGGGGGCACTTTGGGTCTGCCCTACAGGCAGGGACCGAGCGGTGCCAGAGGACATCATGCCCAGAACTCAACTGTCTGGAGAGCTACACCCCGCCTGGGGCGTGCTGCCCCGTGTGCCGGCCAGGTGACTCCTGCCCTGCCCCACCCGCTTCCCACCTTCCCACCCCTGGAGGGCCCAGATCCTACTTGGGGTCGTGCCTTCCTGTGGGGGATGTCCCACTCTGGCTACCCTCTGCAGGCTGTGAGTACGAGGGCCAGCTGTATGAGGAAGGGGCCAACTTCCTGTCCCGCTCCAACCCTTGTCTCCAATGCTCCTGCCTGGTGAGCCCCCCACCCTGACCCCTTGCCCCAGGCCCTGATCCTCCTCCCTCTAGTCCTGCCCCAACACCTATCCACCCTGCCTGGGGGGGGGGCAGACCTGGAGGCATTACCCCCACGGTGCATTACAGAGGAGCCTGGTTCGCTGTGTGCCCGTGACGTGCCTGCCCAGCCCCTGTCCTGAGCCTGTCTTGAGGCCTGGGCACTGCTGCCCAACCTGCCAAGGTGAGTGCCCCCAGCCTTTCCCTCGTGGGGCCCTGGGGTGGGTCTATCAGTGTGGGGCCCGGCTCTGCAATGCTTGAGCTCAAATTCCTAATGGCAGTCACTCCGGACCTCAGTTTCCCAACTTGTTAGGTGCAGATAATAGTATTCCATAGCACATAGTGCTGCTCAATTAATGGGGAACGTTATTACCGGCTCTATGCGTCCTGCCCATAGAAGACGCTGGATCAGCCTCCAGGAATGACCACTAGAGGGTGACACTGAGTCATCCGCCAATATTGTAAAACCAGGCGGCCAGGGCTGGGGAGGACGCAGGCACTAGACAGCCTGGGCACAAGAGGGAAGGCGCCCTGGGGGGCTGGGCAAAGAGCAGTTAGCTGGATGAAGGCTGGAGGAGGCTACGGCCTTGCCGCAGCAGGGGGCGGCGCCCCCCAAGGCTTGGAACTGACACTCCAGCGTGGGCCACGGACCTTAGGCAGGAGTTGTCAGTGGCAGCAATGGGCTCCCAAAGAGGTGAGGGGCAGAGATTGGTGAGGCAGGGGTGTGGCTGGGGTCTGAAACAGCCAAGGGGCGTGGGCCCCAGGGAGGCCTAGCTCATCTGGTCCTGACTCAGGAGAGCCGGCACAGGGCGTGTGGGGGAGGACCCACAGGGGAGCTGGGTCCAGGCCAACTCAGACCAGGCCCCTTCTCTGCCCCCCAGGCTGCACAGAGGATGGCACGTTCCGGGAACATGGCCAGGAGTGGACGGTGCCGGGGGACCCCTGCCGCGTCTGCCGGTGCCTGGTGAGTCCCAGCCCAGGCCCTGCCCTCGGGTTCCTGGGTCGTCCCTCCCCTCCACTGAGCACGCAGCTCTTGAGGGACAGGGATGGCGACACCTGGCCCTGGGCACTGGGAGGAGAGGGCCGGGTGCTGGTCTGCACACCCAGCTTGGAGCCCAGTAGACACTCTGAGTGGTGGGCGGGGCGTGATAGGCGAGCTGGGATGGGTGTGATGGCGGCTGGCAGGGACAGCGTGGTCCAGGTGGCCTGTGATGGACAGGCCCTCCCAAGCTTATGTTTCAGGCAGGATATGAGGGACAATGTGTGACCAGTGGGGGGGTGACCAGGACGGGAGAGAGGCAGTTTGCCCTGCAGTGTCTGGAATGGTGTTGTCCAATGTGGGAGCCACTGCCACATGTGGCCACCCGGCCGCTGCCATGGCTGGTGGGGGCTGTGAGTGTGAGTAGACACCAGGTTGTACAGATGGAGTAGGACACACGGGCTGTAAGACAACCCCTGACTGCTCCAGGCTGAGCATGTATTGGGATAACGTTGTGGCATCCCGGGGCCAATGGATGCATTAGTAGACTTATATTTCATTTGTTTCCTTTTAATTTTAAAAATTGGGCTATAAGAGAATGCATGCATTTCAATTGTTTTTCACAACAAAATAAACCTACCTTTTAAGGTTTATTTATTTATTTGAAAGGCAGAGTGACAGAGAGGGAGGGGAGAGGGAGAGAGAGACGACAGAGATCTTCCATCCATTGGTTCACTCCCCAAGTGGCCACAACAGCCAGCGTTGGGCCAGGCCAAAGCTGGGATCCATTCAGGTCTCCCAGGTGGTAGCAGAGGGCCTGACCACCTGGGCCATCTTCCAATTCCTTCCCAAGCGCATTGGTAGGAAGCTAGATTAGAAGTGGAACAGCCAAGACTTGAACCAGGGCTCCGATAGGGGATGTTGGTGTCACACGCGGTGGCTGGACCCACTGAGCCACACCACCAGCCACTGAATCTGACTTTGGATTCCATGTTTCCATGAACTTCCCAGAGTGCCCTCGTGTTCTGGGTAGCACGTTCCTGGCAGAGGTGGTAGCAGGATGCGAGCTGGGAGAAGCTGAGGAAGACGCTTGGGGGTGGGGCATAAATAAGTAAGACACAGTCTGGGGAGGGAAGGAGAGATGGACACGCTGAGGAGGGCTGCAGCCAGGTCCACAGAAGCCCCTGACCGCCTGCCAAGGACTAAGGGCGCCGCTGGAAGGAGGCCACGGGGCACCGAGCCCGGGCAGCCACGTCCCCCTGCCCTGTGCACACCGGCCCTCCCCCCTCCCCACGGCGAGCGGGTCAGCCTGCAGGGGCTGGAGACAGTGACTCCGGCACTCCGGCATGGCAGGTTCCAGGCCAGCCCATCAGGTCCCGCAATGAGTGCTGGCATCTAGAGACGGAAGCCAAGCCGGCGAGGACAGAACCATTCCTGCCCCTTGTTCAGATGCGTAGCAGAGTTTAGGGGATGCGGCCGGCCGGCTGTAGCCACGTTCATTTCCCTGGGCTGCACGTGGTCGGCAGCACCACCACGTGAAAATGACCGGGCCAAAGCCCACCTCTGGACTGGCCATGGAGCAGGCCTTGTATCTGCCAAGGGCCATTTAGATATTTACAGCATCATTCGCGTTTACTGGTTCGAGTCCCGCCTGCGGCTGCCTTGGCACAGCCAGACCAGATAACTTCACAGGGTCCCCCACCCCCAGAGAGACTGTTTCTCGGACTTATTCCCTAAGCAGTGTGCTCTGACCGCTGTGCTTGGCGCACCGGGGGTGGTCAGTGATCTACAGAGGACCCGTGGGGGGTTTGCACAGCACGACACTGTGTCTTAGGCTCTGGGCGTGAGTAGCCATAGATTTTGGTTTCTATGGGGGTGGTCCTGGATCCCTGAGGACCTCGAGGGACAGATGCACCATAAACTGAGTGGCACAAACAAAGGAGTTATTTTCCCACAGTTCTGGAGCCAAAAGTTGGCTGTGGAGATGTGGGCAGGGCTGGTGCCTTCCAGGGCTGAGAGGGAGAACCAATGCCTCTCCCCGTGGTGGGAGGTGGCGGGCGCCCCCTGGTGGCCGAGTCTCCCCAGGGTCACACGTCGGTCCCCCTGTGCATGGGTTCAGAGGTCCCCTTCTTCTACGGATACCAGCAGTGAGACTGGATTAGGGTCCATCACAACACATTTGGAGGTGCTGGGAGAGGACTGGCTTCAGCCCCTAAGGTCGCCTAAGTGGACAGCTGGGATCTGAATGCTGTTTCTGCCGCTTGGCTGAGGCCTGACAGCCCTTCCTCTGTCCCCTTCCTCCTCCTCTTCCTCCCCCACACCAGGAGGGCCACATCCAGTGCCACCAGCGAGAGTGCGCCAGCACGTGCCCATACCCCGCACGGCCCCTCCCGGGCACCTGCTGCCCTGTGTGTGATGGTGAGAGAGTGGGTGGAGCAGGGTCCCAGGCAGAGGGCAGCCCAGGGAATGCTGGCGGGAGTGGGGCGGCCCGGTCCTTGCAGAAGGTCTGAGCGCCTCCTCCCCACAGGCTGCTTCCTAAATGGGCGGGAGCACCGCAGCGGAGAGCCAGTGGGCTCCACGGACCCCTGCGTGCACTGTCGCTGTGCTGTGAGTGTGGCTGCCCCCCACACACAGGGAGGGCGTGGCTTCCAGGTCTGCCTCCCACGTGCTGACCAGGCTCCTGTTGGCAGAACGGGAGCATCCAATGTGACCCTCTGCCTTGCCCGCCCCTGCCCTGCGCACACCCAGGCAGGATCTCCGGGCAGTGCTGCCCGGCCTGCGAAGGTGAGTGTGGCCCGGAGGCCCTGGCCACAGAGGCTCAGGAGGTGGGGGGGTGCTTCCTTTGCCCTAAGTTCTATGCCTACAGGTGAGTCTACCACATTGTCTCATGGCCCCTGGGCTTGATGGTGGGGCCCCTGCTTCCGGGAGTGGGGGTACGGGGGAGGGGCTTCCTGTCAGCCTCCAGCCCTGCACCCGCATCCCCGTCCCCTGCCATCCAGGCTGTGAGTACCAGGGACACCAGTATCAGAGCCAGGAGACCTTCAGCCTCCAAGAGAACGGGCGCTGTGTCCGCTGCTCCTGCCAGGTAGGCGGCCCCAGCTTCCCAGGCTCAGATTTGTGTCGCACCCCCCCCCCCCGCGCCCCCGGCAGGCCTCTCATCTGGCCACTCCCCCCTAGGCTGGCGAGGTCTCCTGTGAGCAGCAGGAGTGCCCAGTTGCCCCCTGCGCCCTGCCTGCCTCCGGCCGCCAGCTCTGCCCAGGTGTGTGTGCTCTGGGGCACAGAGATGCTGCTCTGGGGCGGGGAGCTGGAGAGGGAGGGGGTTCATTCCCTATAAGGGGGTTGCTAAGGCCACCGACCATGGCAGAACTGTGGGCTGGATTCAGACGCTCTGGTGGGCAGGCTCCCTAGGGCTGGTGGGAGGGGATGCCTGTGTGATCATGGCGCCCCCTGGCGGCAGCCTGTGTGCTCCACGGAGAGGAGTTTGCCGACGGTGTCCAGTGGCAGCCCGACGGCCAGCCCTGCACTGCCTGCTCCTGTCAAGAGGGGGTGCCCGTGTGTGGGGCTGTGCTGTGCCCCCCGGCGCCCTGCCAGCACCCCACTCAGCTCCCTGGTGAGTGCCATGCCCCCCCTCGGCTTTCTCCCCTGCTTTTGCCCAGCCCACCCTGACCAGCTTGCCCCACCCAGGCACCTGCTGCCCCAGCTGTGAGAGCTGCACCTACCACGGCCTCGTGTATGCCAACGGGCAGAACTTCACCGATGTAGATAGCCCTTGCCAGGCCTGCCACTGCGAGGTACAACTCCAGGCCGGCCACGGCCCTGCTGAGCCCCTCCTGGGGCCCGCCCCCATTGCCCTCTCCCCTGTCCCCAGGACGGCACTGTCAGCTGCTCTTTGGTCCCGTGCCCGCCCACGACCTGTGCCAGGCCTCAGCGTGGACCCGGCCAGTGCTGCCCCAGGTGCCCGGGTATGTGCTCGCCATCCCCAGCGGCCCCAGACCCTGCCGTCCATGGCCTCTTGGATCCAATGCGTGCCTTGGGAAGCAACAGCTTTTCAGCCTGTTTCCAGTCCAACACAGCTTAGAACTCTCTGGAACACCCAGGGTGCGGGTGGGATCGTCGGAGTTAGCATGCCACCCTCCACACGCATCGTGCCTTTTTCTCTTTGAGCCACTCACATAAGCATATTTACCTGTGAAACACAGGGTCATACCCAAAAAACACTTGAGTCCACCGCGCGAGAGGATGGGTGCCAGGTGTGTGTCGCAAGCAGTGGCATTCCCCTGTAAGCGCTTCCCCCTTCTCCCTCTGAGACACACACCTGCCGGCAGGTAAACGGATGCACACACTGGTCCGGGCGACCCCCAAGCCTGAGCGCTGGCACGCACAGCGCCCCTCCTCCTCTCCTTTCCGCGGGCTGTGAGCCTGTCCCCTGCGCTGTCCATCTCTGTCACCTCTCTCCTTTGCCCCCTGCCCTGCTCAGACTGTGTCCTGGAGAATCAGGTGTTTGTGGATGGTGAGAGCCTCTCTCACCCGGGGGACCCCTGCCAGGAGTGCCAGTGCCGAGAAGGCCACACTCACTGCCAGCCTCGCACCTGCCCCAGCGCCCCCTGCGCCCACCCGCTGCGGGGCACCTGCTGCCGGACCGACTGCAGTGGTGAGGGGGGCTGGGGTGCCTCAGGGGCTCTGTTGGGATGGCTTGGCCCCGCCCACCGCTATTTAGGGCTGGGGGTGAGGTGGGGGGCGTCCCAGGCTAACGCTGCCCGCCCCCCCCCCCAGGCTGTGCCTTCGGAGGCAAGGAGTACCCCGACGGTGCGGACTTCCCCCACGCCACGGACCCCTGCCGCCTCTGCCGCTGCCGGGTGAGTAGGGTGGGAGGGCGGAGCTGGAGGCGGGGTCTCCGCCGCCCCCAACTAACCCCACCTGGCCGATCTGCAGGGCGGCACCGTGCAGTGCCTGGCCCGCCGCTGCACGCCGCTGCCCTGCCCAGCGCCCGTCCTGTCGCCGGGAGAGTGCTGCCCACAGTGCCCGGGTAGGAGCCGCGCGCCTCGGCCGCCCCTCCCCGGGGTACCCCCTGGAAGCCCCTGCCTGGGCCGCGCTCACGCGCGCTCTCGCCGCAGCCGCGCCCGCCGACTGCCCGCGGCCCAGGGGCGCGCTGCCCGCCCGCCACCTGGAGCGCTTCGCCCCGGCCGGCGAGCCCTGTGTCAGCTGCCTCTGCCTGGACGGCGCCGTGTCCTGCCAGCGGCCGCCCTGCCCGCCCGCGCCCTGCGCCCACCCGCGCCCGGGCCGCTGTTGCCCCTCCTGCGACGGTAGCGGCCCCGGAGCCCCAGGCCAGCCTCTCGGCCTCCGATCCATCCCGGCGTGGCGCCGCCCGGTCCCGCGGCCAAGGCCACGACCGGCCCCCGCCCTATCTCCCTAGGCTGCCTGTTCCACGGGAAGCAGTTTGCCAGCGGGGAGCGCTTCGCCTCGCCCACGGTCGCCTGCCACGTTTGCCTCTGCTGGGAGGGCGATGTGAGCTGCGAGCCCAAGGCCTGCGCCCCTGCACCGTGCCCCTTCCCCACCCGCGCCGGCTGCTGCCCCGCCTGCGACGGTGAGCGGCTGCGGGGGTCGGGGCGGGACAGGAGGACCCAGCGCCTGCCCCCACTACGCTGCAGCGCTGTTTATTACGGTCAGAAAAAAATCCTGACCCACAGCCCAAATTGTCTCCTGCCCCTGATGCGATTGGCTGTGTGAGCTCAGGCAAGTTACACACCCTCCCTGGGGGAGCTGCTGTGAGAGAGGAGCCAGACCCAGCGCCCCAGCTTCCCCTCCTTGCTGTACTATCTTGGGGTTTGGGCTGCATAACTTCTACCAACTGTAATTTTATTTCTTTAGTATGTTTTTGTATTTACTCATTAATTTATTTAAAAAGGAATTTTCTATCATGTTATAACTGGAAAAAATTAGACTCGCCAGCAATAAATGGCCATAAAATGAATACAATTAACGTAGAATATTGCCGAGGACTTGGGCCTGAGACTTGTTTTCTCTCTCTTTATTTTTAAAAAAGATTTATTGATTATGTCTTTGAAAGGCAGAGTAAGAGAGAGAGAGAGAGAAATAGATCTTCCATCCTCTGGTTTACTCCCCAAATGGCCACAGCCCAGCTGAAGCCAGGAGCCTGGAACTCCATCCGGGTCTCCCATGCGGGAGCAGGGGCCCAAGCACTGGGGCCATCACCCACTGCCTTCTCAGGGCAGCTGGGGCTCGAACTGGCGCCCATATAGAATGCCGTCCTCCATCTTGCAGAGAGGGCGATGAGTGTCCCAGGGGACAAGGGCAGGCTGTCATTCCCTCTTTGGTAGCCTGGTCAGGGCACCTGGGACAGCGACACACGGGGCTGCCTTGGCCTGGAGAACTGGTGCCGGAGGATCCAAGCCCGGGGCAGACCCCTTGGGGGTGTAGATTGCACTGGAGAATTTTCTCCGAGGGCCAGCCCACTCCCTACCCCTCAAATGGGCCTTGCTCCCGGGGCCTGGATTGTGCCCTCCACACGTGCCTCTGGGCAGTTACCCCCTCTGCCTGTTACCCCTCCTTCCTCCCTGTCTATCTCTGCTCTTCTCCCAAAGGCTGTGAGTACCTGGGGGTGTCCTACCTGAGCGGCCAGGACTTCCCGGATCCCCGGGAGCCCTGCAACCTGTGTACCTGCCTTGGAGGCTTCGTCACCTGCCGCCGCCGGCCCTGTGAGCCCGTGGGCTGCAGCCACCCGCTCACGCCACCAGGGCACTGCTGCCCGACCTGCCAGGGTAGGGCTGCACCTGCCCGTTCTCCCCCCTTTGGGGACCCTGGGGCCCAGCCTCTCCCACCGGGAGCTTTGCTCATGGGCCCTCCTCTGAGATCCGCCCACACACTCAGCCCCTAGACTTCTCCCCAGACCTCTCTGTGTGCTTTATGTGTGCACGTGGGTGTGTGTGCAACATGGAGTGTGTGTGTGCCGATGGCAGCCCTTCCATTCACCCCCACTTTGCCAGGGTGCCACTACCACGGGGTCACTGCTGCCCTGGGAGAGACCCTTCCTGACCCACTCGACCCCACCTGCTCCCTCTGCACCTGCCAGGTCAGCCTGCGGGGCGCTTGGTAACCTTTCATCCCACGATCCCACTCTCTGGCCGGGAAGGGCTTGTCCCCTCCCCCAGGATGCAAAAGGGTGACATCTCACGGACAGCGGACAGCGTTGGGTTCTGGGCTCCCCTCTGGGGCCAGGGATGGGGGCGGGGTGTCCAGCCCGGCAGGCTCAGTTGGGTTTTCCACCGTGGGGGCAGTGAGCGAGCCACGGGGGCATCAGAAGTGGCAGCGTGGCCTCTCTCCCTCAGGACGGTTCTATGCGCTGTCAGAAGAAGCCGTGTCCCCCCGCTGTCTGCCCCCACCCGTCTCCAGGACCCTGCTTCTGCCCCGTTTGCCACAGTGAGTGGCCTCCCACCTGCCCCACCCCCCTTTCCCTTCCTTGACTCTTGCCCCCCCCCCGCTTCTCTCTGCCCGGCACAGCCCCCACCCCCCCACCCCCACTCAGACAGTGCATCCCCCACAGGCTGCCTCTCCCAGGGCCGGGAGTACCAGGATGGGGAGGAATTCCAGGGGCCTGCAGGCAGCTGTGAGCGGTGCCGGTGCCAGGTGAGGCAGGACGAGGGGGCGGGGTGGGGGCGGGCGCGGGGCTCCCGGCCCAGGGGCAAGTGTCCGACTCTGCACCCACTGCAGGCCGCCCGGGTCAGCTGTGTGCGGCTGCAGTGCCCACCTCTGTCATGCCCGCACCACATCACGGAGCCGGGGAGCTGCTGCCCTCGCTGTAGAGGTTTGCCCGGCCCCCTGGCTCCCTCCCACACCTCCGGCCCTGGCCTCACCCTACCTAGCCTGTGGCCACTCAGCTCATAGGTAGCCGAGTCAAAACCCACACCATGAGGCTTTCTTAGCTTGCCTGCTGCCCTCACCCCACACACCGCCTGCCCAGCACGGAGTCATTTTCAACCACAGTGGGGTGGGCAGGACAGATGAAACCCCCATTTAGCACATGAGGAGACAGGCTTGGCAGACATGAGTGAGTGGGGCATGGGGTTAGCGCTGCAGCCGTTCATTGGCTCCCTGTGCACATATTGTGCACCTGCTGTATGCGAGTTACTGTTGCCGGTGCTAGGTTGCAACAGACAGAGCTTCTGCCTGGAGCTGGGTCTAGCAAGCAAGTGATTGGGGCACCAGACTAGAACCCGGATGTCCCGACCCCTCCACCTCAGACAGGAGTTCTGCCCCTTCCTGGCGCTACCTGTCCTGCTCACTACCTTCGGGGGGGGGGCAGGGGCAGGAGCGGACATCCGGGTCTCAGCCTCCAAGCTTGTCCCTGCCCACCCGGGTCCACAGGCTGCATGGCTCAGGGGGAGGAACACCCTGAAGGCAGTAGCTGGGTGCCCCCGGACAGCCCCTGCTCCACCTGCACGTGTCACCAAGGCATCGTCACCTGCGCCCGCGTCCAGTGTGTCAGCTCCTGCGCCCAGCCCCAGCAGGGGCCCGGGGACTGCTGCCCTCAGTGCCCCGGTACTGGAAGCTGGGGTGGGGAGGGGACAGTGAGGGCAGAGGCCCCTCTGTGTGGCGGCCAGGTTCCAGGACACTGCGCGGGCCCTACGGTGGGAGAGCCTGGGGGCCAGGACCCCACCCCTTGGCATTGCCCTGGCCTGAAGCCTCCCTGGTCCCTCTCTGCTCCCCCTCACCCCCTCCCCTCCCCAGGCTGTGAGCATGAGGGCCGGAAGTATGAGCCTGGGGAGAGCTTCCAGCCCGGGGTGGACCCCTGTGAAGTGTGCAGCTGTGAGGTAGGGTGAGTGCAGAGCCGAGGGGCGGGCAGCTCCGGCAGGGCGCTGGGTTCAGACTCCGGCCATTGTTTGCCAGTGTGGCAGAGGCTGGGGGAGGGTCTTCCTGGCTGGAGTGTGGTGGGGTGTGTGTGCGGGGTGAGGTCAGGTCAGCCAGGTGAACCATGGAACGGTGGGGAGTGGGTGAATGATGACATAGATCACAAGTTGGGGGAGGAGGGCAGCAGTGAGTGCAGGAGGGTCAAAGGTCATATGAGGGTGTGGCCCTGGTGACTGGCCAAAAAGGGGACGCCCCAGAGAGGCGGAGGGTCGGGGTGCAGGGGACAGGGTGCTGCGTTTTCAGGGCCTGGGACCCACCCTGTCTCCTCATTCTGGTTGTAGCCGCAGCCTGAGGGGCCTCCCAGCCTTCGCTGTCACCGGCGGCAGTGTCCCAGCCTGGTGGGCTGTCCCCCCAGCCAGCTCCTGCCCCCTGGGCCCCAGGACTGCTGCCCCACCTGTGCCCGTGAGTCCTGGGACATGGGCTTATGTAAGCTACAAGCGTAGGGCTCTGCTCCCCGGCCCTTCCCTGACTCCAGTGGGCTGTTCCGGAAGCCCCCTGCACAGCTGGGGACGCAGCCCGGGACCCCTTGGCTCTCGGAAGCTGGGCGCTGCTGTGGGGCAACTTCCCCAGCAGGTGGCGCTGCAGGACGGCAGTGGGCTGAGCTGCAGGCTCCTTGGAGGGCGGGGTGCGAGGCGCACAGACTGCGGGGGGTGGACAGAGCTTTATTTATTTACCTCTGCCGTTTCCTGACTGTAACACTGTCCCTGCAGGTACCTAACACTGGCGGCAGCAGTATTGGTTGGTTTGTTTTTTATTTTTTTAAAGATTTACTTATTTATTTGAAAATCAGAGTTTCAGAGAGAGAGAGAGAGAGAGAGAGAAAGAGAGGTGTCTTCCATCCCCTGCTTCACTCCCCAGATGACCATAATGGCTAGGGCTGAGCCAATCCGAAGCCAGGAGCCCGGAGCTTGTTCTGGGTCTCCCCGGCGGGTGCAGGGGCCCAAGCACTTAGACTGTCTTCCACGGAAAAAGCAGTGGAGGCCACAGCAGGAAGCTGGATCGGAAGTGGAACAGCTGGGACTCGAACTGGCGCCCATATGGGATGCCAGTGTCGTAGGCAAATGCTGGCCCGTGCTGCCCCATCCCCGACCACACTGGGTTTCCGTCTTCACAGAGGCACTGAGTAACTGCACAGAAGGGCTGCTAGGGTCTGAGCTGGCCCCCCCAGACTCTTGCTATACCTGCCAATGCCGGGTGAGCGTCCTGCCCTGGGCACTCTGTCTTCTGGGGGGGGGGGGGACTGAGGGTTCTGCACTCACCGTGACACTGGCCCCAATGTCTCCTGTCACCTAAGCCCCGCTGTCTCCTGTCTCTGTCTCAGGACCTGACGTGGCTCTGCGTGCACCGGGTCTGTCCTGAGCTCAGCTGTCCCCTGTTGGAGCGCCACACCCCCCCGGGGAGCTGCTGTCCCGTGTGCCAGGGTAAGTGCCCGGCCTCGGATTGCGCCCTCAGAGAGCCCAGGGGGGAGGTGTGGGGGGGGCTGGCGCTCATGGCCCAAGTGGGCAGCCTGAGATCGCCACTCGGAATGCGGGTTTGATTCTTTCCCAGGGCCTCTGTGTTGGGCTGGAGTGAGGGTGGCAGGCAGGGAAAGCTGGGGTGCTCAAGGCCGGGCATGAGGCTCAAGGCATGGGGGTCCAGGGCTCCAGGTCCATCATTATGGCCTCACACTGGCTCTGGCTCCTCAGGCTCCCAGGACCCTAGGGACACCCTGAGCATGAGTCCAAGGCCAGGCTCCTAGTGGGTTTCTCCAGGATGGTTGACAGGACACTGGTGGACTGATGGGGGTGCCTCCCTGCTGGGGCACCCAGGGTGAGCTCAGGGAGCCAGGACGGGGCAGGGCACGGCACCTGCCCCGCCCTCTTGTCCTGGCTTAGACTGTGTGGTGGAGGCTGGTACCCGGAGGGTGGCAGATGGAGAGAGCTGGCGGGACCCCAACCACGCCTGCGTCACCTGCACCTGCCAGGTGAGCCGGGGGCTGGGGAGAGTGGGGGAACTGCTGGGTGGATTAAGGAAGGAGACCTCCCTTTTTTGCACCTGCAAGTATGGGGGTGGGGAGACGGTGTTTGAGGGGCCAAGGCATCCCCGAGCCGGTACAGGGAGCTGAGGGTGGAAGTCTGTCTGCTTGAGAGGTGACGTGGGGTCATGGGGGCAGACAGAGGGGCTGTGAGGTCACAGACTGTAGGCCCTGCAGGAAATCCCTAAGGCTATGGTGTCTGTCACAGCGGGGCCACGTGGAGTGCCACCTGGAGGAGTGCCAGGCCCTCTCCTGTCCCCCTGGCTGGACCAAAGTGCTGGAGGCCGGCAGCTGCTGTGAGCGATGCCAAGGTGCGAGGCCCGAAGGGTAGCAAAGGCCTGAGGGGGCGGGGGCGGCGAGGCGCTGACCCTGTCCCCTGTCCCTTCAGCCCCGCCCCAATCCTGCGTGCACCAGGGCCTCCAGGTGGCCTCCGGGGAGCGCTGGGCCGCGGACGCCTGCACCAGCTGCTCCTGCGTGGCCGGCACCGTGCGCTGCCAGAGCCAGCGCTGCCGGCCCTTGTCGTGTGGCCCTGTGAGTGCCCCGTCTAAGGCCGTGGGAGTGGGGCAGGGCTAGGGGTGTGGGAGAGAGGGGCCCTGGGCCCCGTGAGGACACCAGGTGGTGTCCTGAGCCTGGGAGACCCGCGAGCCGTGGGGAAACCCCCCACAGCCACCCCCGGACCCCCGCCCCCGCCTGCACGAGGGTTTGTGAGGGGCCTGGCGGCGAGCGCCCGGTGTCTGACGGTGTCCGGGGCTGAGGCCAGGACGAGGCCCCCGCCCTGAGTCCTGGCAGCTGCTGCCCGCGTTGCCTGCCGCGGCCCGCTTCCTGCATGGCCTTCGGAGACCCGCACTACCGCACCTTCGACGGCCGCCTGCTGCACTTCCAGGGCAGCTGCAGCTACGTGCTGGCCAAGGACTGCCGCGGCGGCGACTTCAGGTGCGCGGCCCCTCCCCCTCCCCCTCCCCCCCCAGCCCTACACCTGGCCCATCTGACCACTGCCCCCCCCCCGGGGGGGCTCCCACAGCGTGCACGTGACCAACGACGACCGCGGCCGGAGCGGCGTGGCTTGGACGCGGGAGGTGGCGGTGCTGCTGGGAGGTGCGGCCGTGAGGCTGCTGCAGGGCGGAGCGGTCACGGTGAGCCGAGCGGCTGGGCGGGGCAAGGGCGGGGCGCCCACTGCGCGCCCGTCTACGAGGCCGGCGCCCCTCCCCTTCCCACCTCCCTTCTCCGCCAGGTGGACGGGCGCGCGGTGGCCTTGCCCTTCCTGCAGGAGCCGCTGCTGTACGTGGAGCTGCGGGGCCGCACCGTGATGCTGCACGCCCAGCCCGGGCTCAAGGTGCGGCGCCCAGGGCCACGGCGGGGTGGGAGGGGGAGTGGCTGTAGAGGGAGTGAGGGTGCCAGGCGCCTCCCTCGTCAACAGAGGCCTCAGGGTTCCCAAAACAGGATTCGGGCCGGAGACCTCAGGGGCAGCCTTAGTGTGTCCATCCGGTTTCTGATCTTGGCTCCTGGGCTCCTAGCTGCCGTCTCTGGCCTCAGTATTCCCATCTGTGAAGTGGGGGAAGGAACCGTCCGGGAGGGAGGGGTTCCAGGAGGTCTCCCAGGTGGTCTCAGATTCCTCTCCACAACTCCAGGGGCTGGGGGGGGGGGGTGCCTGGGAAGGTGGGGGTGGGGAGGAACCTGCCCTGAAGTCAGGAAGTGAGGCTTGTCTACACCTGGGGTCCATGAGACAGTGGCTCCCGAAAGTGGCTCCCGAAAGTGGGCTACTTCCCCTTCCCCCCACCCCCACCCCTAGCACCCTGAGGGATGCGGACGGGGTCTGCGGGCACCTGTTCCCGGCTTCCATGATTGCCCAGGGCCACACAGCACCTGCCACATTGGCCTTGACTGGAGGAGCACCCCCCCACCTCCCGTGGGCAGCCTCCACCTCCACGCCCTCCCCTGCAGCTCCGGCCTGCCTGGGGTCCCTCTCCTTCCCCACTCCCCAGTTCCGGGCCTCTGTGCGCAGGTGCTGTGGGATGGGAAGTCTCAGGTGGAGGTGAGCGTGCCAGGCTCCTACCGGGGCCACACCTGTGGGCTCTGTGGGAACTTCAATGGCCTGGCCCAGGATGAGCTGCAGGGCCCCGAGGGGCTGCTCCTGCCCACCGAGGCTGCGTTTGGGAACAGCTGGCAGGTGAGCTGCAGGGGTGGGGGTGGGGGCTGGAGCAGCCGACTGTGTGGAAAACAGGGCGGGGGGAGCCCTGGCTGGGATTGGGGCCAAGAGAAAGCAGCAGCTGCCAAGTGCGCATGAGCGTCGCTCTCCCTCCCTAGGTCCCCGAGGGGCCGGGGCCTGGCCGGCCCTGTTCTGCAGGCCGGGAGGTGGATCCGTGCCGGGCAGCAGGCTACCGTGCCAGGCGTGAGGCCAACGCCCGCTGTGGGGTGCTCAAGTCCTCCCCCTTTAGCGGCTGCCACGCGGCGGTGCCCCCGGAGCCGTTCTTTGCCGCCTGCGTGTATGACCTGTGTGCCTGTGGCCCGGGCCCTTCAGCCGATGCCTGCCTCTGTGACGTCCTGGAAGCCTACGCCAGCCACTGTCGCCAGGCAGGGGTGGCGCCTGCCTGGCGGGGCCCCACGCTCTGCGGTGAGGGGTGATGATCCCCCCCCCCGGGGGCCGGCAGGTGCAGGGAAATCCACAAGGCGTGAGCTCCCTGACCCACCTTCCGCTCTGCCTGCAGTGCTGGGCTGTCCGCTGGACCGGGGCTTCGTGTTTGACGAGTGTGGCCCGCCCTGTCCCCGCACCTGCTTCAACAGGCACATCCCCCTGGGGGAGCTGGCCGCCCACTGCGTGAGGCCCTGCGTCCCGGGCTGCCAGTGCCCCGCAGGCCTGGTGGAGCACGAGGCCCACTGTATCCCACCCGAGGCCTGCCCACCAGTGCTGCTCACAGGGGAGCAGGCACCCCACGCTGTGCCCACCCCTAGCGGGGAGCCCTGGCAGACACCCTGAGCCAGAAATCAGGCCAGAAGTCTCCTCTTGGTAAGCAGCACGCGCCTGGCCAGAGCTGCAGGGACGGTGCCCTGTGCCCGCTGTGTCGAGTCTGAAGCAGTAAACTCTGCACCTGCCCTAATGCTTCCTGTGTGTGCGTGTGCTTCCTCCTGGTGCGGGGGTGGCAGCCGTGGGGAACATGGGGCCTCATCCTGGTTGTGTCGCACCTGAGCAAATGCCAACAGAGGAGCACCACTCATTGATGCAATTTGACGGTCCTTTGTTGCCCCAAAGAACTCTGGACCCGGAAGCCCAAAGCAAGAGGGTTTATAAAGGCAAAAACCACAAAATCGGGAGGGGAGTACATGGTTCCTGGGGTCAAGCTAACCTAAAGCTTGTGTGAAGCTAATATCAATTCTAATCTTGACAATACCAGTTACAATCTTAACACTTCCAATTATAATCGTGACATGAATCCAGGTATGGGCCTGAATCATATGTAGGACATAGACAAATTACAATCTTATCATTAACCCGGTGCAGCCTATCCGTTTTTAAGCTTGACACGAACATGCTAGAAGGTTTCTATGCTTTGCCAAGTGTGACATAGTGGATGGCTATTGTCTGAGTGTTTTAGATCATAGTTTCACACCAGAGTCTCACGGTGAGGATGGGGGGTGTTTTCTCAAGATGGAGTGTCAGGTGCTCCAAAATGGAGTCCCTCCTGTCAAGGTGTTGCTTCAGTTGTCCCTGGGCTCCCAGGACCTCCTTACTCCTGAGTCTGCATCGCTGGCCTGCCTCCACTGGCCGCTCCCTGGTGCCTTCTGGGAAACCCCCCACGACAGGCAGGAGGACGCCCCAGGTGGCCTGGTCCCTGGCCTGTGCTCAGTCTGTGTAGCAGGCACACCCCCGGCCACCGTCGGGACCCTCTGGGGATCCCTATGGGAGCTGTAAGAGCTGAGGAGCCACAGAAGGGGCTCAGTCCACCCCCCTGGGCCCCTCGTTCCTCTTGGTTTGGTGGCATCGAGTGCTCAGGCTCCTTCTAGATCTTTCAAAGAGGCAGTGTCACAGGAACCCCAGGTCTGGGGCAGGGGACAACAGACTGATGAAATACACGTGGGCGTGCACTCACGTGCCCCTCAGAGTCCCAGATGGACCTGCGCAGCAGGTGCCTGTGTGCTTTCACAACCACACCTGGCCTGGAAGGATGTGGGGCGGTGCACGCGCAGCTTGGGAGAACATCCTTGTAGCGGAGAGAACGCAGGCTTGAAACAGAAGTCTCCAATTTGAGGTCTCTGCCAGGTCCCAGCTCTGTGACCTTGGTGTCTGGGGATCAGGGGTGCTCCATTCTCGTTGCCAGTCCCTTGTATCCTGATAGGGAGTGGAGGCTCAGTGCTCCAGGGAGCACACTGGCCGAGCCCCAGCGAGAGCACTCCACCTAGCCTGGCTGTCCTTGCTCGGGCCCAGGAAGGACGGTTTGCTCCATCCCCTCGTGGAGTGGTGACAAGGCTGCCGGCAGAGCTGCCAGGGAGGCCCCTGAACCAGCTCCTCGATGCGCCCCTCCCTCGTTACAGCTTACACAGATGCATTCCTCGTCTGAGAAGTGGAGGTGATGGTAACACACACCTGGAGTGCAGGGAGGACTCGATGGAGTGGCCTGTGGCCAGCGCAGAGCAGGTGGACAGCGTGGAGGAGACCTGTGTGGGCCGGGCTCCCCACCGTGGGTCCTCTCACTGCTCACAGTCACTTTTTCTTGAAAAATATTTATTTATTTATTTGAAAGAGTTAGAGAGAGAGAGAGAGAGAGAGAGAGAGAGAGAGAGAGAGAGATCTTTCACTCTCTGGTTCACTCCCTAAATGGCCCCAACAACCAGGACTGGGTCAGTCTGGAGCCAGGAGCCAGGAGCTTCTTCCCAGTCTCCCACACTGGTGCCAGGGCACAAGCACTTGGGCCATCTTCTACTGCTTTCCCAGGTGCATTAGCAGGGAGCTGGATCAGAAGCAGAGCGATTGGGACTCCAGTTGCCACTCTGTTTGGGATGAGGGCTTCCTCTCTCTCTCCCTCTCTCCCTCTCTCCCTCTCTCTCATTAGAAGACAGGAAGGCAGGATCTCAGCGGCAGGCCAGAGTCCCTGGGAGGCCGGGCTCAGGTGTCGGGTGTCAGGGCCTGCATTGTTGAGGCGCAGGCCTCTTCTGCAGCTCCCCAGAGCAGAGGGGTGGCACGGAGGACAGAGGAGCTGGCTGCCCCAGCTGCTTGCCCATGGCGCAGGCTGCCCCTCGCAGGGGGCTCGGGCTCTCCTGCAGCCCCCGGCAGGCCTTGGCTCTGTACCAGCACCTCTTCCAGCGCCCCTTGGGCCTGGGCCAGCTCTTGGCTGCACTTCGGCAGGTGGGGGAGGCAGGGCACCTCCTCAGAGGGGGGCAGTGGGGGTCCGAGTCCCCCTCCCCGCTCCTCCAGGGCTGCCGCTCAGGGCTGGAGCTGCCCACCGTGCTGCTGCAGATGGAGTGGAGCCGGCGGGCCCAGGAGCAGGTAGAGGCTGGTTGGGGTGTGGGGGGGTGGGGTGTGGGGGTGCCTCATCCTGCCTTGGTGCCCCCTCTTCCTGCAGCTCCTGTGGGACTTGGAGCTGCTGACTGGGGCAGGGCTGGGCCTCTTCTGGCCCCGTCTGGCCCCATTCTGCAATCTGAGGAACCAGGCCCAGCGTGCATGGAACCAGCCCCACGGTGGGGCGGGTGGGGATGCAGAGCGACTGGTGAGCAGGTGCATCATGCGGCAATGGGTGTGATTGTAGGTAGGGGTGACAGCAACTGGAGGGAGGGTCCCAGAGGTAGAGGTCATTGGTGACCTGAGACTGTGACCTAGCGCAGCCTTCGCCTGGGACCCTCCCTCCAAGGGCTAGAGCTGGGCTCCCCTCCAGGAGGGGTGTGTGGTGCCTGGGCCCATGACAGAGCTGGGAGAGGAAAGTGCATGCCAGCCCCAGCTCAGCCACGGACCGTCCAGGTCCCTTTGGACAGGTGGGTCACCTTCTTGGGCAGAGGCGTCCTCCGCTATACCAGGAGGGGGTATTAGTGGTGACCACGAAGCAAGGGTCCAGCCAACTTCCCTGAGCAGGACTCATGGCCAGGAGGGGTCATTCCCAAGCTCCCTGGTGTGGAGGAGAGAGGGAGGTCACACGAGGGCCTGGGCACCAGAAGACAGGGATCACAGGGGCCCGTCTGAGAGGTGCCGGCCACACTGGGGGAAGCTGCCCTGGGGGTCAGGGCTCCCCCACAACCATTCCAGGCCTCTGGGCTGCACCTCTTGCCCCAGGCCGGGAACTCCATGAGCCAGAAGGATGAGCTCCCAGAAGGGTGAGTCTTTCTCCTGGATCCCTGGCACTCCCCTATGCAGCCACACAAAGTGACTAAGAACTGGGCCCTTTGCCCTGGGTCCTTCTAGTCCCATGCAGCTCCTGGGTGGGTCCTCCTGGGCTCTCAGCTCAGCTGCACCCATATCGTCCTCCCCCCTCCCAGCCCCTGGACACAGTAACCTTGACTTCCAGCTCCTGGGTTCCAGTAGTGGGGCTGGGGAAGGCCACCCTGGCCATTGGGGTGGGGAGGCTCAGAAGCCCACGGGGGAGTGGGCTCCCTTCCCATCCCAAAGCCCACTGAGCCACAGAGGTGCAGCCTTGAACTCCTGCAGGGGGCAGGTGGCAGATGCCGCCCCAAACCCAGCCCTGGGTCCAGCGAGGAGTGACGCAGACCCCAGGTGCCAGAGCCCCGGCGAACCTGCAGAAGCCACACTTGGTACGTTGGCAGATGGGGCTGGGCAGCCAGGAGAGCCCCCAGGGCTGAGGCAGTGAGACTAGACTGGCAGGAGGTGGGAAGTCTTCACCCTCAGTGGGTGCCCAGGCATCGGGGATGGCAAGGCAGGGTTTTTTGTTTGTTTGTTTTTGACAAGCAGAGTTAGTGAGAGAGAGACAGAGAGAAAGGTCTTCCTTTTCTGTTGGTTCACCCCAAAATGGCTGCCACAGCCAGTGCACTGCGCTGATCCAAAGGCAGGAGCCAGGTGCTTCTTCCTGGTCTCCCATGGGGTGCAGGGCCCAAGCACTTGGGCCATCCTCCACCGCCTTCCCGGGCCACAGCAGAGAGCTGGACTGGAAGAGGAGGAACCGGGATAGAATCCAGTGCCCCAACTGGGACTAGAACTCGGGGTGCCGGCACTGCAGGCAGAGGATTAGCCTAGCCAAGGCAGGTTTGATTTCACGTGCCAAGCCCACCTGACTGGTCCTGACTCAGGCACTGTGTCCACCGATGCTGAGGCTAAACTGGGGCTCGGGGGAGAGCACCGGGAAGGGCCAGTGCTGGCTACTGGGGAGGGGGGCATGGAGAGCAAGTCTAGACCACTAGGTTGCCACCCTCCAGCCAGGCACTGGGCATCTACAGAGAGCAAGCGAGACTTGGTCACCATCTTTGCAATCGCAGCCTAGCGGGGGAGCGAGGCCAGACAGGCGATTAGCACTCTGTGGCATGGAGGCTGTGATGCTTTGCCTATTAAGTTACATGAAAGAGACTCCCACGTCATTTGTTAAATAATAAATCACACATCTACCAAAGCCATCCGTTCTTAGTTCTCCCATCATGCATTGCTTCTAGATAGACAGAAAGCTTTTCACAAGTATTCTGTCATTCTCTAGTAAGACAGCAGGCTGCGGGGTTGCGGTCACAGTTCAGTAAGAAATCCCTAATGGCTAGCAAGTCTTTTAAGATTCATTTGTCCAAAAATTTCTTCCAAACGCTTTTTGTAAAAGGTTTATTTATTTGATTGAAAGACAGTTACAGAGAGAGGGAGAGACAGAGATCTTCCACCTGCTGGTCCACTCCCCAGATGGCAGCAACAGCCAGGCTGAGCCAGGATGAACTGAAGCCAGGAGCTTCTTCCGGGTCCCCTACATGGGCGCAGGGGCTCAAGCACTTGGGCTATCTTCTACTGCTATCCCAGGCCATAGCAGAGAGCTGGATCGAAAGTGGAGCAGCCAGGACTTGAACCAGTGCCCATATGGGATGCCGGCATCGCAGGCAGTGGCTTATCTCACTATGCCACAGCGCTGGTCCTGAGATTTTTCACAGAGCGCATCCCCCTTTGATGAGCTGTGAAAGCCACACATTTCTGTATTGCGTGGGAGAACGAGACGCAATTGTGACAGATCCCAGTCTGGGGCCTTAGGAACCCAGGTCCCTGCTCTGTGCTCTGTGGATGCAGCACAGCCTGCCTTCCTCCACAGCTGCAGGGAGCAGCCATGGGGCCTCGCGCTTTTTAGATTATTTTTCTGTTGATTATGAGGCTTTGCAGCTTGTAGGCCAGGCTCAGCCCCACATTTCATGATTTTACTGTCAGAAGCAACTGGATAAGGACGATGCTCCTTTATAACAGCACAAAGCAAGGCATATCCAGTGTGTTTCTTCTACGGGCCTGAAGGGGTATGCCAGGACAAAGCAGGGTGGCCCTCTACACCAGGCGGCCCCGGCTCCCTGGTGGTCTTGGGGAGGAGGGTACGCAGGTTCCTCTGCAGTGCTCTGCCTTGGCTGGGAGGAAGAGGAAGACTGGGCTCGCTGGAGACGGGCTCACCTGACAGCAGGTGCATGGCAGGCGGTGTGACCACGGGTGGAATGATGAGCTGAGACAGCCCTGGGGCACTGCTCCATCAGGGTTCTGGGCTCCAGCTCAGTGGAAGGCGTGTGAGGGGCTGGGACGGGAGCCGTGGGCTTCCAACAGGGGTCTTTCTCCCTCAGGGTGCTTACAAGAGCTGAAGCCCACCACCAGCAGCAGTGATGGGGAGCTGGGGGACTCAGAGTTCAAGGTGAAGGGGTTAAAGCACCTGGGTGAGAGCCCTCCAAGGTTGGGGTTCCTGGAGGAGGCTGCTGGGGTACAGTGGGGCTGCCTCCCCTGGCTGGGGACGGGGTGGTGGTGGGAAGTAAGGCACCTTTTGCACCACATAAATTGGGTTGAGCAAATTCAGGAGTCAGGCAAGGACCCGTCACCGGGGTCGCTGGGCTCCCCAGGGCTTGGGGGTTCAAGCGTGGACCCCAAGTGCTCTCCCTCTCCAGGACCTGAACCAGAGGGAAGACGGCTGCCCGGCAGAGCCCACAACCCGGGAGCCCCACCCAGCACCGTCCCAGGGCCCAGAGGGGAGAAGGCTCACGCAGGGACCCCCAGGGCCCTCGGGCCTGCCCTCCCAGGGCCCGCCAGCGCCTCAGGATGCCCCCAAGGGGCCGGGGGCAGACCCGGACAAAGTGGTGAAGAAGGACCTGCCCCTGAGTCAGAGGGAGGAGGCTGCTCAGAGTCTGAGAGGGGAGGCCTCCCGGGGTGAGGGCAGAGGGACTTGGCAAAGGCAAAGAGGAACTAGTGCCCAGGCCCCGCTAAGGGGGCAGTCCTCACAAGAGGGGGGAGACGCTCCCGGCCATTTGAGGAACTTCTGCGCGTCCCCCGGAGAACAGAGCCCAGGACCCCAGTGTAGGACCACCCAGCCGGCGCCGAGAAGGCAGTCAGCACCAGCCGTGGCGGAGCCGGGGACCGCCTGTGCTCCCTTTCCGGCCCCGAGACCCCCGGCTGGGCAGCGGTTCCCGGTCCCAGGACCCACGACGCAGGTGGCACTGGGCACCGCAGGCTCCGGCCCGCAGCGACTCCCTCCTGCAGCTCTCCCCGGGCGAGACCTGCCGCCGGAGCAGGAGATGGACGAGACGAGGCTGCCAGGGGCCCTCGGGGGACACAAGGACGGCCCCGAGGCCTCGGGCCTGGCGCCCCTGGGAAGCGAGGGGGTGTCGGTGGGCGCGAGCGCAGCGCAGCAGGAAATGGCCCTGCAGCGGCTGCTGGAGCTGCACGGCGCGGCCAGGAGGCGACGGCGGCGGGAGCGCGAGCAGCAGCGGCTCCGGGTGCGTCCTGAGCCGGGGCGGGGGTCGGGGCGCGGAGTGGGGCGGCCGCCCGGCTCACTGCAGCCTCCCCAGGTCCTGGAACGCCTCCGCCTCGCCAGGAACCGCCGCTGCCGGGTTCACCCGCTGGGGCTCCCGCTCAGCCGGACTCAGCTCCCACCGCAGGCAAGCACCTCCGGGCAGGGGGCGGTGCCGAGCTCTGTGGGTCCCTCGGGAGGGCGCGCTCGCCCGGTCCGCTGAGGTTGACGGGGTCGGCACCAGGGCTGGGTGCTGCCCCCTGCTGGCCCCATGGCGCTCAGCGCTCTCACCGTGCAGGAGGACACGGCAGGGCGGCGGCGCGCTCTGCGGGAGCAGCTGGAACAGGTGCACCGCGAAAGGACCTGGAGGCTGCGGGCTCTCAGGGCCAGGTGAGGGGCGGCCAGGGAGGGTGGTGGGAGCTTGAGGGTCCCTTCCCCTGGCATCTGGACGACGGTTCCTCTCTCCCTAGGAACACTCAGAACTTTCAGGAACTACTGTGGGCCCCCGGCGCTGAGGAGCCTGCACCGGAGAATAGCGCTCCCCGTCCCCAGCCCCCTTTGGCCACTGCCGGGTCCTCCAGGGAGTGATTAAGGGGGCGTGAGTTAAGGAAGAAGCAAGAGGGCAACCTGCAGGTCAGACAGGGTTCCCAGCAGGCTCAGAATGAGGCCCCAGGCCGGTGGGGAGCAGACACAGACTCACGGCAGCTTCCCCAGCACAAGGCTGTTATTCTTCTCTGTCCTAAGCCCAGGGCCTGGCCCAAGGTCAGAGGGCGAGGTCCCGGGGGTCAAGCAGAGCAAAGGCCCCGTTCTTGCGGAAGAACGACTCGATGCGGCACATCTTGCAGGAGACCAGTTCTTGCTTCTCTGGGGGGCCTGGGAAGAGACCAGGGGCCAGGAATGGGTTCCTGGGCAAGAGGCCAACAGTGCAGGGGAGCCCCGTCTGTCTGCACAGGCCACGACCCTGTCCATGTTGTGTGCACTTTGCGTGAAGAAATAAAAAGAACTTGTGAGGACTGTGGGCTACAAGGAGATACAGGAGTGGACACTGGATGCAGCCAGGGTAGCAGGCCGGGATCAGCCACCTGTCACACTGCCCACAGCTTCAGCATTCTCCCGGGGGAGGGGACCACTCCGCCCTGCCCGCCACAGGGAGAGATGCAGCTGCCATCCAGCGTCTGCTTTGTTGAGCCGTCGCTCCCTTAATTATACCCTTAGGAGCTGGGGAAGATGCGGGAAGTTTTTGGGTGAAGTCTCCATGGTGATGAGCCCAGCCACCTCCCCTTCCTGCACACACTCCTGAGGTGGAGACCAGGATTGAACAGTCTCACTTAGGACTCAGGAGCGCAGAGCCAGGGGACCCAGCAGCCCTGCCGGCCCGCTCCTCTCCCCACACATTGACTCATCTCAACCTCGCCACTCCCCAGACTCCTCCCCTCCCAGCCTCAGGAAAACACTTGGTCTAGACAGTCTAGACAGTTGGCTTTCCATCTGCCGCCCCTCCTATCGGATCCCCACAGCCTGGGCGCCCCAGCTGACGTCCCTGACCTCACAGCTCTAAGTAGCACTTATAATGACTACCCTTGACTGTACGTTCAACTCTGACTTCACTCCTGAGGGCCAGACTGACGCACACAGCTGTCTCACTGGTACCTAAGCACAGACCTGGAGCCAGCGCACCCTCCAGCCCTGCCCTCGCCCGCCCTATCCTGTCACAGCAGCTCCAGCCATACCAGGGCACCGCCATGGACTCCCTCTGCTCCTCACTCCCACACTCAGTCCAGCAGTGAGTCCCACTGAGTTTTCCTCCACAGTACCCTGGATAACAGCACTACTGCTAAGCCTTAGCCCAGGTCACGGTCATTTCATGCCAGGATAACCCAACACAGATGCCTAACTCACCAGCCAGTCTCCAATTCTCACTAAAGAAAAAGAAAAAGGCCATTCCCTATGTAACAGTTGGGGTAATTCTTTTTAAAAAGCCAATCAGGACCACCCACTGCTTAAAACCTCCCACCGACTCCCCTTCGTCATGCAGCGCTCAGCTCTCAGGCCTGAGAGGCCTCTCCCGAGCCCCCAGACCTCTCCATGGTGCCTGTCCCTCTTGTACCTTCCCTTCTCTTTCTGAATGTGCCCACTCCCTGGCACCTGGCGCTGCTGTGGGGCAGGTGCCTAACCTGCGGGGGTCAGGGCTCACCGAGCTGCCAGCCGTACGTGAAGTTGGTGGTGATGGGGAAGAGGTAGCGTGTCTCGGGCAAGTCCAGCTTGCGCGTGCTCAGGTAGCGGTAGCGGCCCTGGAAGTCGTGGGAGATGCCTTCGTACAGCAGGGCCCGGGTGGCGGGCTGCACCGGGTACATCTCTGACTGCAGAGGAGCCTCCGCGGCAGGGCTGGGCGCCTTGGGAGGGACTGCTCCGGGGGCAGGAGGGGGTGCGAGTGGGGCCGTGGGGTGCAGGATGGGCAGTTTGAGGGGCAGTCGGGCTGCGGCCTTAGCCTTCTGCTTGGCTTTCACCAGCGACCCGTACTTGCGGTGCCATTCACAGCGCAACATCTTCTCCCTTAAATAGTCCTCCTTCCAGAAGTTCTGCCGCAGCGTGTCCATGTTGAGCTGCCGAGACATGGCGGCAGTGGGTGGGGGAGCTGTGCCAAGGGCGAGCACAGCAAGCACACTGTGGCTGGCAGCAGGTGGCTGCCCTGGGGCAGTCACCAGGCAACCATGCCTCACCTCACACAGGGCCAGGGTTCCACCTGCTGCGCCCACACAGACCTCACACACGGAGCCCGGGCCCAGGGCTGAGACCCCGTCACCGGCCGGCGCTGCAGGCCCCAGGCAGCAGCTGGTATCACTGGCTGGTATCACCGGCTCCCAGGTTTCCAATGCTTTCTGCTAACTTCCCCCGGCTCAGGCCCCCTTCTGCCCAGTGCAGGCTGAGGCGGGAGAGCCACAGACTGGGCTCAAGCCTCATACCTGGGCCCCCAGCTGGTCTTTTTGAACCAGAGGGCTGGTCCCTGAGTTAGGGTCTCCTGGCACACCTTCCTGGTCCAGCTCGTCCACGCCTGGTCCTTGGTGGAATATTTTCCACCCCTGCCAATCTCATCTCCCCCAGGAGCCTCACCCCCCCCCCACTTCCTGTCCAGTACCCAGCCCCAGTTTTTGGACAGAAGCCAGAATATTACTTTAATTTAACATGGACAACGACACTGGGCGACAGCACGGGGAAGAGGTAGTGGAGAGAGAAGATGGTCAGGCCTCCTGTTCCCTAACCAGCCTGGCTTTTAATAGCAGCATCCCAGCAACCCAGATGCACCTCACACGGCCTCTCACTGGGGTGGGAAGGAGTGGAGACTTGGAAATCAGAGGCTTGAAACCAGAGAGGGGCCGAGGACAAGCCCGGGAGAGGCCTGGAAGGGCGGGAGGGACTAAGGGCCGTGGGCCGTGGGGCGTCTCCTAGCGCAGGTCTTCCGCAGTGAACATGCCCCTGGCCCTGCGCAGGATGGAGTCCTTGGCGGCGTCGTAGGGGTGCTCCTTGGAAGGGATCTCCAGCACAGCCGGGATGGAGCGCTGGTGGGCGTCCAGGGCGTGCCGCACCATCTCTGCGATGTACTGGTTGATGAGGATGATGCCGATGTCGTCCCGGTTGAGAAACTGCCTGTCGGGAGAGACAAGAAGCAAGTCCGGGCAGCTCCCGGCAGCCCCCTCTGAACTGCAGAGGGAAAGGAGTGACCCAGGGAGCAGAGAGGCCCAGGGGAAAGGTGGAGTCTGCTTGATCCAGAATCAGTTTCACTCAAGAGCTCAGGGTTCTGTTAGTCAGGGCCCACTCATACCGCCCTTGCCTGGGAAGCTTCCGAGTGAACCAATGAAGACAAGGGTGTCCACGGGTGCGCTCGGGGTGCTGTCCTGCTATCAGACAGGGAAGGGTGGGAAACGTGTGGGGCGGGCATTCGGCTCAGCGGTTAAGACGCCACTCGGCCTGGACTTGGGATGCCAGCGCTGCAGGCGGCGGCTCAACCCGCTGGGCCCCAGCGCCAGCTCCTACGCATCCCTTCCTAACTGCATAACGAGCTAGGAGAGTGACCAGGCAGAAGCTAAACGGCTGTCTGCAGGAGCAGACAGGGAGATAATGGAGGGGGGGGTACGCGTGTGGGAGGAAGCTCCTCAATGTATACCTTTTAAAAACTGAGTTGCAAACCACATGAAGGCATTCAATGTCCAGAGGAAACCAAATTCATTACATTTTCGAAAAACAGGACCCAGGGGACCTCAAGGTCGCAAGGTCCGTGCTGAGGGAGGACGGGGTGCCTGGCCCAGGCCAAAGCACAAGTGGGAAGAGGAACTCAGCACCGAAGGGCTCGCACTTTCCACACAGACGGCGCTGGCCCTGCAGAGCCCTGGCCCATGATGGCCCGTGCGCTATTTCTCAGAAGAGCTCCGTCCTCAGCACCCACCCTGTGCCCGGCCACGCTTGATCTCGAAGGTTCTTTTTGGTTGGAAACATGGACAATCCTTGGAGTAAAATTCCTCCTTGTCCCATGACAACCCGGGTCACTCTGCCAGACTGCTTGGTGATCCGCAGACAGCTGCCTCCCCAGGGCAAAGCCCCACCGTACCCCAGGCAGCAGGAACTGGTTTCAGCCAGCAGCTGTGGGCTGGGCTGTTTAGGGGGAAACAAGTGAGAGAATTCCTGAGACTCGGCAAAGGAAAGGGGTTAGGGAACCTGGAGCGGCTCCATTCTAGCCACCAGGACGGACACCTGCGGATTAAAAGGCTCAGCTGCGACCGTCGCCCCTGACCCAGGGCAGGAGACGAGGATGTGCAAGGTGTGAGCAGCCCTGACTTTGGGTACCACCACCTGTAAATGGGACACTAACCCCCACCTTCCAGGTCGACTGGGAGCCCCTCGAGGATGTGGAAGTAGGAGGAAGCCCGGCCCCACGGTGCGCACCGGGCGCAAAGCAGCCCAGCGCCTGCAAGGCTGTGCCCGTCACCAGCTCTCTTCCCCTTCTTTCCTGACACACGGTCATGTGAGAGGCAGCGCGCTGACCCGTCACGGCCAGTCGCAAGTGGGAACGGGGGGCGGGGGGCGCCGAGGCCTCCAGGCCGGCGTGAGGAGGCCCGCCCTCGGGTCGGGGTCTGACACCTCGGTCCCCGGGCGGCCGCCCCTCGCCCCTTCGCTCCCACCCAGGCGGCAGAAGGGCCCGTTCAGGCCTCTCAGGCGACCGTACCGGAAAGTGTCTTCGATCTCCGTGATGGTCGTGTCCTTCTCCACCACCAGGAAATTAGGGTGGCGGTTCTTGTTAAGCTCCCCGATGCCGCCCAGCAGGAAACCAGTCACCGTGTCCTCGTCTCCGATCACCGCGATCAGTTTTCCCCTCCCCGCCATCCTGGTCGCGGCGCAGAGAGCAGCCCCGAGCTCCCGAAGTCCCCGAATCCCAGCTTCCGCACCTGTAGCCGGGTCGGCCTCGCCCCCGCCTTTCAGACATGCGCAGTTCGCCCACACCGCCTCCGGGACATGCGCATTAACAGCAAGGCCACCTCAACCTGAATACGCCTGCGCCATAAAGAGAGGCCGAACCCGGGGACTACGATTCCCAGAAGGCTGAGCGGCCGCACGGCTTCCTATTGGCGTTGCTTGGTTCGTTCCTGCGTCGGTTCGTTCGTTCTGCAGAAGCAGCGCTGTGGGACCCCGCAGGAGAAACTGCATTCGCTGTTCTCAAGGGCAAGAACGTGCCTGTATCATGTATGTATGTATGTGGCCATGACTCATAGTTAACAGTTACTGAATACAGAAAGTTTGTGGGAGAATGGAATTAGAAATTAAGCTGAGGGGCAGGTGCTGGGACGTGGTAGGCTAAGCATCTGCCTGTAGCGCCTGCATCCCAAATGGACACTGGTTCGAGTCCGGGCAGCTCCACTTCCGATCCAGCTCCCTGCAAGGCCTGGGAAAGCAGCGGAAGATGGCTGAAGTGCCTGGGCCCCTGCACCCATGTTAAGTGTTCAAGGTAAGGCAAAAAACACTTGCACTGGAGAGTATAGGGCATTCAGGAAAAGTTAAAGAATCTGGAGGTTTCCCTGAGGACAGCGGTTCTAGAGCTGCCTGTGTGACTGCGGTGCACAGAGGCGGGGCTGCAGGAGCAGAGAGCACACTGGGACGCCTCTGCAGTTAGAGATGGCCGCCGATTTCCAGCAGTGGTCATAGAGGAGGTGGCTGGAGAAGAATGGACAAAACCTAATTGTTTTAGAGGCAGACATGGAGAGAAAGCCCCCTTTCACTGCCTGCAATGGCCAGAGCTGCGCTGGGCCAGAGCCAGGAGCTGGTAATGTGACCCAGGTCTCCCCTGGGGGTGGCAGGGACCCAGTTACTGGAGTCATTGCCTCCCAGGGCGTGCGTTGTCGGGACTCTGCAGCCGGGAATTCAGCTTGGATCTTCCTGTCTGGGATGTGGGCCAGGCCACAGCCACGAGTCAGGAGCTTTATCTGCGTCTCCCACATACACATAGGTGAGAGGAGACCGAACACTAGGCCATCTTCTGCTGCTTTTCCCATGCCATTAACAAGCAGCTGGATTGGAAGTGGAGCAGCTGGGACATGAACCTGCTACATCACAATGCCAACCCCTGGATTTGGGTGTCTTTTTTTTTTTTTTAATGATTTATTTATTTATTTGAAAGGCAGAGTTATGGAGAGGTAGAGAGAGAGAGAGAGAGAGAGAGAGAGAGAGAGAGAGAGGTCTTCCATCCACCAGTTTACTCCTCAAATGGCTGCAACAGCCAGAGCTGGGCCAATCTGAAGCCAGGAGCCAGGAGCTTCTTCTGGGTCTCCCATGCAGGTGCAGGGGCCCAAGCACTTGGGCCATCTTCCACTGCTTTCCTAGGTCATAGCAGAGAGCTGGATTGGAAGTGGAACAGCCAGGCCTTGAACCAGCTCTCATATGGGATGCTGGCGACGCAGGTGGCAGCTTTATCTGCTACGCCACAGCACTGGGCCCAGAGTTTGGTGTCTTAACCACTAGGCTCCCAAACTGATTTTTGCTTATTTTATTTATTTGAGTGACAAGGGGAGACAGAGTGCGTAAGTGAGCAAGTAAGCTCTGGGCCAGGCCAAAGCTGGGAGCCAGGAACTCAATCAAGTCTCCCGTATGGGTGACTGGAAGCCAATTACTCGAGCCAATAACCCTGGCCTCTCAGGGTCTACCTTAGCAAGTGGCTGGAATTGGGAGTAAAGCCGGTAAAGTTTTGAACCCAGGCATTCCAACATGGGATGCAGGAGTTCCAAGCAGGATCTTAACAGCTATGCCAAACACTGGTTTTTGAGTCGAATGTGAAGAGCAAGGTGGAGAGGCGCCCAGGTGATTCCCAAGTTTCTGGTGCGTGCAGCTAAATGACATGAGGAATGTTCTGGAAAGAGTGGACTCTGCGAGATGAGGAGGTTGAAGGGGAAAGGACCACTCCTTTCTCTTCCCTTTCAACAAACAGACATCCCCAGCGTCAGGCACGAGCTGTGTGTGAGGAGTGTGTGAGATGCCCGCATGGCTGGGCCCACGAGAGGCCTGGGGTCTGCACGCCCCTGCGTTTGATGTGGGCCCATCATGTACCATTGTATGGCTTTGGGCCCGGGACCTACATTCTCAGAGCCCGGGTTTCTTCAGCTAATCCTGTGCCCACCTCACAGGGCTGTTCCAGGGATGAAGTGAGAAAGAGCCCAGGAATACTCAACACCCAGAGCCCAGAGCAGCTGGGCTGGAGACCTGGAAATGCACCCACACACACAGACGACTGGCAGTAAACCCTCGTAGAAAGCCGTCCGTGCAAGGGTGAGGGGTGGGAGGAAGAGCACCCACCGAGCCCTGGGCGCAGTGCCTGGCGCCCAGCTGGCCTGCGGGGGTCACAAGTGCCGGGTGCTTAATAGAACACAGCACCTTCTGTGCATTTGCAAGTCACAGAAGGGACAGGGACAGCGTCACACTCATCACCCACTCGCTCCTAACTTTAGCCACCCTTTATCAAGTGGGATTGTCATCAGGGCCCGAAGGCACAGCGTTGGTAAAAGGGATCTTCTGTCCTCAGGAGCTTCCTGCGGGGCCTGGGGGCAGGGTCCAGAGCAAGGAGGAGAGGGTCCCTCCTTCCCTGAGCAGGAAGAGAAGCAGCTTAAAGGGTGAGGAGGCGCAAGTGTTTTGGGTCTTCCCTGGTGCACCTGCTGCAAGTGTTTTGGGTCTTCCCTGGTGCACCTGCCGCCATGCACCACAATGCCTGAGGACCGGCATGGGATAGCCAGGCCCACAGAGCAAGGCAGGTCCTGGTCCTGCTCAGCCTCTCGGGTGCTCCTGAACTGAGTCACTGGCACCCACAGAAGGGCCTCCTGGCCAGGAGCTGTCTGGCAACAGAGGCCAGATCAGAACGGTGAATGCAGCCAGGGCTGTATGGAGGCTGGGTTGCTGAGCCAGGGAGGAGGGGGCCAGGCAGCTTCCTGTTGGCCAAGAGGACTGGGGAACGCTTGGGCTGAGAGGAGGGGTTGGAGTGGATGGTGTGGAGTGGGCACACTGCCTGAGTCGCACCGGTGGAGGGGCCAGCAGTGAGCCTCCTGGGTCTTGGCCTGGAAGACTAGGTGTTAGCCAGGGGCAAGAGGGAACCACAGAAAGGCACAGACCACAGCCGGCCACAGTGCGTTCAGGTGCCCCTCCTCCAGCTGCAGCCCAGAGGGTGGGCTGGAGGGAGCTAGCCAGGGCCGGGGTGGGGGCGCCTAATGGAGGCGGCTGGTCCAGGAATCCGGGCCCAGGCAAGCTCAGAGCAACAGGCCCAGTCTGATCCAGACACTGAGGACAGGATGAACTAGAACTAGCCATCTAGGGCAGTCTTCTAAGACATGGAGTCCCCCCACCCCCGCCCCGTACTAGCCACCAGCCCTCTAGCTAAGGACCAAGCCCTCATCCCCCAGCTGCCATCGCAGGTTCTTCCAAACATTCGGCCAACAGCCCAGATCTTGCCCGAGCCCGGGCCTGTCCTCCGGGGATGGCGATCCCGCCTCCGCCTGCCCGGGACCGCCGTGTCGAGAGGCTGGAAGGCCGCCAGCCCAGGCACGCACTCACAAGCAACAGCCGAGCCTCTGCGACAGCCGGACTTTATTTGGACTTTTCTACCCAGTCAGCTCCCAGATGAGCCGCAGACATGTGCAAAGGTCCCCCCAGAAAGCTGGGCCTCGCAGTGTGTAAAAAAGGCCCCCCATGGGGCAGAGCTGTGCAACCGTAAAAAAAAAAAAAAAAAAAAAGGAAAAAGAAAAAAACGGAGAGAGAAATCAGTCCCCTGGGAAGGCTGGGCGGGGTGTGCATCGCTCGGGGCAGTCCACGTGCCCTCGCTCCGGGTCTGTGTTCTTCTCTGATTGTGCTTTCTTTTCCCAGTCCTTCCACGCTGGGGGTGTGGCCACCAGGGGGGCCAGACACAATCCTCAGAGGCAGGCCTCCCCCCTCCCCGCCCACCCGGGGCCAGCAGTGTGGTTGAAGGGTGACATCTGTCACACACACAGACACCTCCAACAACGTGTTCACCCCCGGGCCTCAGCCTCGCCTGGGGACTCAGGGAGTGCCCAACTCCCTGTCCAGCCTTTGTCCCTGGGCCTGGCCCCAATCTGCCCTCGTGCCACGTTCAAGGGGAGGGACACTGTCCTGAGACAAGACGAGGCCCTCTCCAGTCAAGGGCACGGCAGCAGGGTGGGGAGGCTGAGCCGTTCGCTGCACACCCAGGGCAGGCGTTGGCAGTGTGTCATTCCACGCGTGTGCATCTGGGTGTGGCGTGTGTGTGTGTGTGTGTGTGTTGTGTGTGTCTGGCCGGAGGAGGGGGCGGAGGCTGGGGGAGGCACTTCTGGGATTAGGGCACATTGACTTTGAAGGGGCTTCCGGGCACGCTCTCGTCGCCCCACTTGACGATGAGGATGTAGTCCCCTTTCTCCTTGACAGTGTAGGTGACGTTGTACACCCGGTTCCCCATATGCTTCACATACACCTCCTCGCAGGGGGTCTTGGGCCCGTGCACACCCACCATCATCATGTTGGTGCCTGGAGAGGAGGCAGAGGGATGCACTCACGCTGGGCCCCCGCGGCCCGCACCCTGTTCCTGGCTGCTGCTTGCTCCCCCCCCAGCCCCTGCACACACGAGCCCACCCCAAGAGAGCACGTTCCTCCCCCCCCGGCCTGCCTGCTTTGCTGCAGTCCACGGTGAAAGAATTCTTCTGACCCACAAAGGCCTGGGACAGCCCGGGGCCCCGCGTCACCACCTTGCTGGCATCCGAGGAGAACTTGGGGATGGAGCTGTAGCTGGAGCCACGGCTTGAGGACGACTTGGTCACGGTCTCCACCAGAACCGTGGATGTCTCATGAAGGCTGTGGCCTCCAGACAGCCGGGGACCTGCGGGGCAGGGCGGGATGTGCACGAGCCTGTGAGAGGGGCTCCCTGCCCCTCCCCAGGCAGTGGGCCCCCAGCCAGCACTGACAGCCCCGCGGGACTCAGTCCCAGGCCACACGGCCTGCACCAGGCGCCCGCCTCCCATCCTCAGGCTGCCTGAGCTACCAGCTGCAATCTACTCTCTCAGCCCTAGGTCTTGGGCCTGTGATGGCTCCGTCTCTCAAACCTTTAGGCTCTGTCTGCAAACTCAAGTAGCTCACAGAGTGAAGGACCTGTGCTTCACAAAGGAACGCATGCCCAGGGCAGTGGACCCTTTGGACAGCCTCAGCTAACTATTCACTGTCTCTTCTTGGAAGCAAGAAGTGTGGGAAGCCAGGAGGGAGTAAGGTTAAACTCTAGCCTGGGGAGCCACTTCCGGTAAAAGATTAACCAAGTGGTGGACATCGAGTGAACAGACTGGATTTCTGAAGATGACTAGCCGTGAGCTCGCAGACGATGGAGCCGAGCCCACCTCTGTCCCGGGGAACTTGGCCGTAATGTCTGGGGGCAGGCTGTGATGGGGGTGTGGATGGCCATGGAAGTTGTCCAGGCTGCACTGGCTGCAGGCTGGGCTGGATGGACTTCCTCCACCCTGGCCACTCACCTGTGACCTTGGCCTTGAAGGGGCTGCCCACGATGTGCTGGGGGCCACCATACTTGATGGCAATGAGGTAGTTTCCAGGGGCCATGGGAGTGTAAGTGACCACGTGGCCCTCGGGACACTCCCGACAGTCCAGCTGCACTTTGGAGGGGCCGTCAATGGTGACAGACAAGGCCCCTGAGCCGGCGTTCAGGGTGTTCACGATGAATTCTGATGACACGCCTGGGGGCCAGAGGGGGGAGGGCTGTAGGCAGGCAGGGTTTGCAGCCCACAGCAGGCACCTTGGGCAGCTCTGTGAGCACTGACCCCACCTGCAGGGCAAGGCAATACAGGACTGGTGGCAGAGCACATGCAAATCCGTCCTTGTCCCCTGCACTCACCAGTGGTGCCTCCCTCGAGGCCAGGACCATAGGCTGACACCAGGCCTGGGTCCCCAGCCTGGCTCTGCTCCCCAACACGGATCTTGAAGGGACTTCCGGGGATATGAGCTCCGTTGAACTTGACATCAATGGAGTGGACCCCATTCTCATGGGGGATGAAGCGGATGGTATGCTTGTCTGTGGGCAGAGGGTTGGTAGGTGAGCCTCTTCCTCCCCCACCCCTCCCTAGAAGGTCCTGGCCTGGCAAGGGTGACAGGGGCAGGGCCAGCTCACCACTGTCTAGCTCGGACACGTAGCACTCCTCCACGGCCCCCGAGGGTGTGTGCACCCTTGCATCAATCACACCCCGTGCACCATTGAGCTGCACTGCGAAGGATGCCGGCTGATTCACCTTGAGCCCCGTCTCCTGCAATGGCCAGAGAGAGAGGATGCTCAGACCCCCAGAAGGGCCAGGGCTAAAGCTGTCTTCCCTGTAGCCCAATGCTGCTCTCACTGTTAGCACAGCCTGGCCCCTGCCTACCAGCCCAGGTAGCGAGAGAGGAGGCAGAAGCTGGTCTGCGGGCCTCTACGTCCACCTGCTGTGAGGAGTGCACCGGCCTAATGTGCTGGGCACGGTGCGAGATGAGAGCTGACGTGCCCCTGTCCTGGCCTAGGAAGGGCCAGGTGGCGAGCAGAGCTGGTCAGTGGTGTGGAAGCAAGTGCTCGGTGGTGCTTGTGCACTGCAGTGCCTGGAGCTCAGAGAGGAAGGCGCAGACTGGCCTGGGAACGCTTCCAGGAGGAGGCGGACCAATGTTGTGAGCGTTCCCATGGGCCAGAGTGCAAGGAAGATACCACTGAAAACCGGCAGCTGGGAGAGGGCGCAGGCTGTGAAGGCCACACACGCTCACGGCAGAGGAGCCCTGGGCCCGCCCGATTTACTATTTTGTACTGATTTTCTATTCCTAGCCTCATAAATATGGGCTCTACTGCTGAGAACCTACAGAAGGAGGAGACAAACTGTCTTGAGAAACGACAGGTGGCAGTAAGGACACAGAGACAACCCTCGTAAAAGGCAGAGACCAGGCATGGAGTGAGTGGGTGCCAGGCGAGCAGCAGGGACTGAGTCTCCCCCATGGGCCCCGTCTGGCTGTACAGGCAGCGACAGAGAGGGGCCTTAGCCGGCTGGCCTTCCCAGAAGTACTGCTAAATCCCTGTGCTAAGGCACACACCTGCAGGCTGGTGACCGTGAGACGGCGTGCGTCGTCTGATAGGGAGGCCACCGGCACCACAAAGGGGCTGTCCGGGATGTGCTCATCGTTGAACTTGATGGAGACCTCATAGTCACCTGGGGAAAGAGGCCAGTCGGCAGGGGCCCTGGGACGGGGGTGGGCACAGAACCACCCCCACCTCCACCTTATCCCCAGGATGGCTCCTTGGGCGAGGGCTCAGCTCTGGAGACAGACCACATTCCCACGGGTCTCAAGTGGGAGGAAAAAGGGCAGGGACCCCAGCTGAGAGTCCCAGGTATCTCCTGCCCAGCCAGTGAGCAGACACCCAGTCTGGAAGGTGAGGCAGGCCCAGCCTCCCCTGCCCGCTCCCCCGAGTGTGGACACCAACCTGGTTCCTGGACCACGTAGGAGACGCCACAGGAGCCATCTTTGCGATCCTCAAATGCGATCTCGGCCTTGCTGGGGCCTTCCACAGCGATGGACAGGCCCCCGGCGCCAGCCTCTCGGGTCCAGATGCTGAACTCGGCTGGATTTGGGGGAGCAGGGCAGGAGTGGCCCCTGAGTACCAGCCCCCCTCACACTGGCCACCCTGACCCCGTGCCCCCTCCTGGCCCCTTCCCCTCACCTGGCACGCCGGCCACACCTCGCTCCAGCCCTGTGCCTCCGGCCCGCACCTTGTGGGCTCCGCCTTCACCCAGCGGCCCCACGGTGAACTGAAAGGGGCTGCCGGGCACGTGCTGACCGCGGTACTTGACGGTGACCGTGTGGGGCCCCATCTCCTGGGGCACAAAGCGCACGCTGTACGCGCTGTCCTCCCCCTCGACGATCTCTGCGGCCTCCATCTTGCCCGACGGGCTGGTCACCTGTGCTGTCATGTCCTGAGAGCTGGCCTCACCTGCGGGTGGCGGGGGACGGGGAGGGGTGTCAGGGCAGCAGTGGGGCCACTCCTGGCTCTAGCCGTTTCCTTCCCCTCCAGACCAGGCATCACTGTCTGGGCCCAGTGATCCCACCCCACCTCCGTGTCTCTGGGAAGGGCCAGCCCCAGCCCAGCGTGGCTCTGCTCACCCTCCTGCTGCCGTGTGATGCTGCCGAAGGAGCCCAGGCGTTCCCGGCCCAGGAAGTCCCCGAAGACAGCGGGGAAGGGGTCCCCGCCGACCTGGGTGGACTCCTCCACCCGCACCTCACGCTTGGTCTCCCCGCCCCGCGTCTTGCTGATCTCCGTGCGCTCCGTGCGGGTGTACGTGTGGCTGCTGCGTGTGAAGGTGCGGGTCAGGCGCTCCTGGGCGGACACCATCTGGAACCAGTTGCCTGGGGGGACGCCAGTGAGCCAGGGTGAGAGGAGGGGCGCGGTGAGCAGGCAGGACCCAGACCCCGGGCCAGGCCCCTCTCCTCCAGCCCGCCCCGCCCTGCCCAGGCCCTCCGTGGCTCGTGGCTCGCACCTGGGATCTTGAGGTTGAGGTCACAGGTGCTGCCAATGGTGGCGATGGACGGCGCCTGCCTCCGCCGGGTGATGCTTTCCTTCATGCGACCCTCACCAGTCACCTTGACCGTGAAGGGGCTCCCTGGAGTGGGAGGATGGGTGGGTCAGACCCCTGGAGCACCGCCCCCTCACCCCTGCCAGCTGCTGCCCCCTTGCATGGCCTCGGCCCACAGCCTCACCCGGCACGTGCTTGTCTGCAAACTTGATGTTGATGATGTAGGTGCCAGGCTCGGTGGGGCAGTAGGTGACTTTGCACGTGCCATCTTCCATGTCCTCACAGTTGATGTCCACCTTGCTGGGGCCTTCAATACTCAGCCCCAGGCCCCCGTAACCTGGGAGGAGAATGAGGGACACATCTCCCTCAGCTCCGTGCCACCCATGCCACTTTGCTCTCCCTGCCCCAAAGGGCAGGATGTGCCCAGAACGGGCACCCAGTGCGTATTGTAACCTCTGACGCAAGTGGCTCAGTGGGAGGCGGAGGGTGGAACGAAGCACTGCTCAAGAGGGCCATGGGGCAGGCAGTCTGGGAGATTCCCTAAGGCCTCTCGGATCCCAGCAGGTGAGGGAGAGACTCTGTGAAACCTGACCTGGGGACATTCACCTTCCACTGAATGGGCTGGGACTGTGAGTCCCAATAGGAGTGGGCCAGGAAGTTCTGGGAGGAGCCTGTGGCTAGGGGGTGCCGGGCAGGCAGGCAGGCAGGCAGGACGAGAGCCCTCCGGAGGCACTGCTGGCAGGTGGGTCTCGGAGGAGGGAGGGGGAGGAGGCGTACCTGCGTTCCGCGTGTCCACGATGAACTCCGACACCTGGAAGGTCTGGCCCTCCGACAGTCCCTTGCCCCAGACTCGCACCTTACTGGCGTCCCCGATCTCAGACGGCCCCACCAGGATCTTGAAGGGGCTGTTGGTGACATGCTTGCCGCTCTTGCGCACGCTGACCACGTGCTCCCCGACCTCCTTGGGGGTGAAGGAGATCCCTGTGGGGAGCAGGGTGTCAGGAGGGGCCTCTGTCCCCACGAGGCACGCACACACAGTCCCCACGCGCTGGGCCCGTGCTCACCGATGTGCCGGTTGGGCAGCCGCTTCAGCAGGCAGGGCTCCTCATTGCCCGACGGGGCCCGGATGCTGGCGGTCAGCTGGCTCAGGTCGCTCTCGGTGATCTTCAGCGACACATCCGTGGAGGTGCCCACATTCAGCTGGGACGTCCTCATCGAGTCGTCCCCTGTTGGGGTGGGGGGAGATCAGGGCATTGGGCCTCGGGGAGGCCTCAGAGCTGCACCGGGTAAATTCCTACAGGAAGCTCTGTGTGGATTCCAATCCCGGATCGCCTGGTGTCACAGAAGCAAAGCACCAGACTGGGCCACACAGACCCCTTCCTCGCTGTGTGGCTCCAGTTGAGCCACTCAGCCCTGACTCTCAGGGGTGCCTTCACCGAGGAGGTGAGATGACACGTTTTAAAGTGCAGAAGCGGGTATGTTTCCTGCCTGCGGTGGAGACTGGCACGTTCCTTGCATTTACCCCCTCCTCCACCCCGAGGGGCCTCTCCCCAGGTCCCCTGAACACTGCACATTGCACATGTCCGCACGCACGCCCCACCTGTGATCTTGGCAGTGAAGGGGCTCCCCGGGATGTGCTTGTCGTCAAAGCGCACAATGATGCTGTAGTCCCCGGGCGCCGTGGGCAGGTAGGACACAGTGCAGGTGCCGTCCTTGTTGTCCTTGCACGTGATCTCTGCCTTGGATGGGCCCTCCACAGCCAGCGAAAGACCCCCTGGAGGTGGAGGTGGGGCTGAGGTCAGAGGTCCTGCCTTGGCCCCTGCACCTGGCTCGGGCCTCGCCCCACCCCCGTCTGCAGCCCCCTCACCTTCCCCAGCATCTTTGGTGACAATGGTGAAGGTGGCCGGCTTGTTGACCATGCCGTGGCTCAGGCCTGGCCCATAGGCACTGACATGGCGGCTGTTGATGGCATCCACGTAGAACTGCAGGGGACTCCCTGAGAGGGGAAGGGGGGTTGAGTCAGCCGTAGGGTCAGGGGCTGCCTGGGCCCCCACTGGGCACCTGCAGCTCCCAGCAGCCTCCCTGTTGAGCCCAAGGGGAGAAGCCCATGGGTAGGAAGCCTGCCTCCCACCAGGACTAAGCTCCTCAGCACCTCCGTGGTGGCTGCACACAGCAGGTGCTCAATTAACTAAAGGCAGAGCTGAAGCCACTGTGGTTCCCGTCCACCCTGCACCACCAGGCTGGCCGGACTCACCGGGGATGTGGTTGCCATCGTACTTGATCCCCATGTGGTGCAGGCCCTTCTCGGTGGGCGTGTACCTCACCGTGATGGTGCCGTCCTTGTTGTCGGTGATGTTGGGCCGGGCTGTCTTCCCGGACGGCATCCGCACCTCCCCTGTGGGGCACACACAGCTACACGGGGGCCCTGTTTCCTAGCACAACCCTCTGCTGTCCCAGACCACGTTCCTGGGTGGCTTTGCTGCTACCCCAGAGGCTGGGCACCTGCCGGGCGCAGTGGGATGAAGCTGCCCCAGGAGGCAGACAGCGCGAGGCTGAGCTCCAGCTCTGCCCCACTTGCTGTGTGGCCCTGGCTGGCTCCCCTCCTCTCTCTCGACCCCGGTTTTCATCTCTAAGTCAAGGGGTTGGGCCTGAAAGAGGGTCTCTGCCCTCCGAGCCCTTATGCCTGGGGCCCCAGGGCCCTACCTGTGAGCTCCCCTTTCTGCACCGTGAAGGGGATGACCAGGTTGAAGGGCCTCAGCATGGACTCCAGGGGCTCCACGGGCACGACCGGCTCCTCCGTGGCCTGCAGGGGGAGAGCAGACGGTCAGTGGCTGGGGAGGGCCTGGGCCCAGAGCTGGAGAGAGCGAGGAAAGAAGAAGATGGTTAACAGTGAAACCAGAACAGCCTGCAGGAAAGATGCATCCAGCTACAGGAGAGGGGGTGCCATGTCCTGCTCGGGGCTCCCTCTGTCCAGCCTGACTCCTGCCTGTTCCCCAAGAGACCCCCACACCAAGCCCCAGCCTGCGGAGAGACAGGAGGAAGAAACGAAGGAAGGGCAGGAGGAGGAGGCGAGGTGCGCCAGTATCCAGTGTGGGGGGCAGGTGCCGGGCCGGGGAGGCGCGCAGGGCTGGCGCAGCTGCAGCACCTCGGAGGGCTCCTCATGAGGCAGGGGATCACACGCCTGGAGAGGCAAGGCACGGGGGCACAGGATGTGGCCGACTCAGCGGGGCCCTGTGTGGGTACCCCAGCTGCTCCGCCCTCTGGAGGGCCTCCCCCCGCTGCAGGGCTGTCCCTAGGGACAGTGGGGATGAGGGTCAGACAGTTCTGTCACAAAGCTGATGGCCTGGGCTACACTCAGCGCCCCCTATGGGACACTGTGGGGAATTCAGGGAGCACTGAAGCCCGGAACCAGCAGGGATCCCTTGGTCCCTCCCCTCCGGCCATGCCCAGCTCTGAGTCTCCCGGGGACTTACCAGCACGTGGAAGGGGCTGTTGGGGATATGCTCGCCCCCAAAGCGGATGGTGATGACGTACTTGCCCGGCTCGGGCGCTGTGTAGTAGATGTCGAAGGTGCCATCGTGGTTCTCGACCACATCCACGTCGAGCTCTGCCCCGTCCGGGGTGGACACCGTGCACGTCACCTTCCCCTTGCCCGCTGCCTTGGCGTCCACTGTGATCACAGTCTCCTCCCCGATCTGGATGCGGGGGCCCAGACAGGCACCTGCCATGCAGCAGAGCCAGGTCAGGGGCTGTGGGTCCCCAGGCCCAGCTCGGCCCCTTCCCAGCTGCCCTCTAGCACCTCAGCCCCTAGCAAGAAGAGGAGAGGAAGGGACTCACCCAGGCCGTGGCCTCCAATGGACACTGGAAATAGAGAAGAGTGTGAGGCCGTGCTGTGCTCAGGTCGGGGGTGGGAAGGGGAGCCAGGGGAGGCGGGGGCGAGGGGCAAGGGTGGGTGCCCTGCATGGCGTTCCCCTGGGGCTGGGTGGTAGGCAGGGCAGGGGCCGTGGGGCGGGTGCTCACCTGTGACAAGGCACTTGCTGGCATCCCCAGTGGGCAGGGCATGGATGCGGAAGGGTGAGTAGGGGATCTCATCGCCGCCGTACTTGATAGTGATGGTGTAGCGGCCACTCATGTCGGGCAGGTAGGACACGGTGTACGTGCCATCCCCGTTGTCCCGGATGTTGGCCTTCTTGGGCTTACCCTCAGGGTCCTGGGGCCAGGTGAGGGGGGAAGGAAGCAGAGGTCAAGTTCTGTCTAAGCCCAGAGCCCGGCTAGCAGGTGGACTGGGTGTTGACTCACCAGGATCTGGACGGTGAGCAGCCCCTCACCAGCATCCCGGGCATCGATGGTGAACTCCACAGGCAGGCTGGCTGGGATGCCGGCGGCGTTGAGGCCAGGGCCGCTGGCCCGCACCTTGCTGGCGTCATGGGCTGGCAGCACCTTGATCTTGAAGGGGCTGGGGGCGGCGGAAAGGGATGGATTGTGTTGGCTGGGGCACAACGAGGCTCAGGGAGATGGGCAGGGCTGTCCCCACAAACCAGCAGTGACCCGGCAGAGCCCACCCCAGAGCTCAGCCACAGAGCTGGGAACCTGAGGCTGGTCCTCACCTGCGTGGCACCTCCTGGTCAGCATACTTGACCGCTACCGTGTAGGGCCCGTCAGTGGCGGGGGTGTAGTGGACAGTGTGGGTGCCATCCCCATTGTCACGCACCTCCACAGGCTCGGCCACACCTGCGCAGGGGGAGCAGGGTCAGCTGGGCCTCCTGGATCCCAGCCCCCATCCCTGCACCCTACTCCAGACATTCTGTACCTGTGGGTCCCAGCACAGCCACCTGCAGGGGGGCCCGGCCAGCCTGACTGCAGTCCACTGTGAAGGTCTGGGGGACGCGGGCCCGGACGCCGGCACCCAGTCCTGGCCCCGAGCACTTCACCTTCCCAGGGTCTACCACATCCTTCACCGGCACCCGGAACGGGCTCCCTACAAGGAGGAGGACATTGGCCCTCACCCAGCTGCTGGGGTGGGGCCCGACACCCAGGCACCACACAGGAGTCAGGCAGGTACCCACAGCACTCGGCAACTTGTTAAGAAGGCACGAACAAGGATCAGTGAACTTGGCCACAGACAGAGGCTGGGCAAACCTTGCTCGGCTGGGTCACGGGTAAGAAAGGGCCTTCCTGAATTAGGAAAATGCTAGTAGTAGAATGTAGCTTAAAAATAAAATGCAGTTTTGACACTGTGGCTGATATGATAAAAAAAAAAAATTGTGGAAATGAGATCAAGAGGACAAATGTCCAGCCTTGGTTACACAGTAATTGAAGACACGCAAACCTCAGCACTGGACCCGCAGGAGTCCAGAGATGTTCTCTGCTGATAAGGAGAACGAGGTGGGCACCAGACTGTCCCCACAGGGCCGGCGAGAGTGGCCCGGACTGTAAGTGACCGACCCCACAGTGAATGGACCAAAGCCTGGAGCTCCAGGTGGGCCCCCCGCACACCTGGGATGGGCCGCCCCCCGAAGGTGATGTTGACGTCGTAGTCGCCGGCACTGAAGGGGATGTACTCCACAGTGCAGCTGCCGTCCTTGTTGTCCTTGCAGGACATCTTGGCTTCCGAGGGGCCCTCGATGGCCAGGCCGAGGCCTCCGGTGCCGGCGCCCCTGCAGGAAGAGGGCAGCCTCTCTCAGCCGCTCTGCGACGCTGAGGGGAGCTTGGCGTGGGGGTGGGGCACCCAGAGAGGGGCAAACAAGGTCAAGTGGCCGGGCTGAGGGCGGTCAGAGGCTCAAGTCAGGCTTGGGTCAAGGGGAAGGTACCTGGTCTCCACCGTGAAGCGGTTGGCCTTGTTGACCAAGCCACCCTCCAGGCCTGGCCCGTAGGCCCGGACCCGGGTGGGGTCACAGCCCTCAGTCACGCCCACGCGGAAGGGGCTCTTGGGCACAGGCACGTCGTCATATAGGACCTCCACCAGATGCACACCTGGAGGCAAGCGCCAGTCAGCCACGGAGGGTGTCTCCCCCAGCCCCGGCCCCCGCCGTCCTGAGCGCGCCCCTCACCCTCTTCATAGGCCGTGTACTGCACGCGGTAGGTGCCGTCTCCGTTGTCGGTCAGGTAGGTGTCGGTCTTGGCGCCGGAGGGGTTGAGCACCCGAGCCGTGATGTGGTTGCCGCCCGTGGCCGTCAGGGACCTTGCGTCCACCGTGAACTCAGTGGTCACCTCCCGCAGGACACCTAGATCCCAGGACAGGCGTGCTCAGCGTGCCCCGGGGCAGCCTGCCCACCGCGGGTCCCCCTCTCTGCAGCCCTGGGAGCTGGGAGCCGTCTCCCACAGCCCCTGCCCTTGCTGCCCTCACCGCTCCCTGTCCACTCCAGGCATCCCAGCAGGCTGTGGGCCCTTGAGGCAGGCCTGCCCACCCCCTGCTGGTGCCTCCCTAAGATCCCCCATCGATCTCTTGCTGCCCCCTTTCCCCAAAGCTCTCCCTCGGTATTCGCTGGAGCAGGGGAGCGGAGCCTCTCTGGATGAGGGACCCTTAAATTGATGAATGAAAGGATCTCCCCAGAAAAATGCTTTCTCACTCGCTCAGTGGCTTCCCTGGGGTAGCTGGGGCACCTAAGGACTGGACTGCCTTCACCCCAGCCCTCGGCTCTGTTCCTTCCCAACCCTCCACTCCAGGCTCTGTCTCACTCACCGTGTGGCTCCACACCGGGCCCTGAGACCTTGACACCACTCGTATCGACGGCGGGCTGCACGTGGACGCGGGTGGGGAATTTGGGCACGGGGTGGCCCCCATACTTGATGGTGATGGTGTAGGTGCCGGGGAAGGCCGGGCTGTAGGTGATGTGGTAGGTGCCGTCGGCATTGTTGTGGATCAGCACCTCGGCCTTGACCCCAGCGTCCGACAGGATCTCGATGGTCAGCTCGGCCTCGCCCGCCTCCGAGCAGTCCACAGTGAAGGTGGCTGCCTCGCCAGCCTTGCCACGCTCCAGGCCTGGGCCGCTGGCCCGCACCTTGCTCGGGTCGAACACAGGCCGGATGGTGGCCTTGAAGGGTGAGCCGGGGATGTGGGCCTCGGCAAACAGGATGTTGATGGTGTACTCGCCCGGCTCCGTGGGCAGGTAGCTGACAGCACATGAGCCGTCACCGTTGTCCTGGCACTCAATCTTGGCCTCGCAAGGGCCCTCCACGGTCAGCCCCAGGCCACCCGTGCCGGCGCCCTTGGTGTCGATGGAGAAGGGGGCAGGGGAGCCTACCAGCCCGCCTGTGAGACCGGGGCCATAAGCACAGACCTAGGGGGAGAGGCAGGTGTCTGGGTTCCTTACTCCAGGTCTCTCCCTAGCCCCGCTCCCCACCCCCACCACCAGCAGCTACAGCAGACCAAGGACACGACAGGTCCAGGAGGGGATACAGAGGTGGAGAGGTGAGACCATCTGTCCCGGGTAGTGAACCTGGGACTTAAGCCCTGGATCTGATTCCAAGGCCAGGCTCTTCATAGCTAAATTGTCTCCAAGGCAAGTCCTGGTGTTGGGAAGGCCTTGGTCCTGGGTCCCTGTGGCCTCTGTCCCCGTAACTCATGCACGACCGACAACTCCCAGCTGCCACCAGCCCCCGGCTTCCTCACCTTCGAGGGGTCAGGGGGCAGGACGCCTTCCACAGCAAAGGGACTGCCAGGCACTGGGTGCCCGTCATAGGTGATGTCCACCTTGTAGGGCCCCTCCTCAGGGGGCATGTAGCGCACGGCCTGGGCTTCAGCTCCTCCCACCGGCTCCAGCTTGCAGGGGATGGGCCGTCGGGAGGGTGAGGTCATCCGCACGTCCAGCTGGCCCTGACCACCAGCTCCTCGTGTGTTCACGGAGAAGGCCTGCTCCTGCCCCACAGCCACCTCTGCATGGAGGACAGGGGACACCGTGAGCAGAGACTCTACCCACCCCACCCCCCAATGCCCAGGGCAGCTCTGTGCCCCACTTACTGCTGTTGAGGCCTTGAACTTTGACTTTGCTGAGGTCCAGTGGAGGTGCTACATTCACCACAAAAGGGCTCTTGGGGACAGGGTCCCCACCATAGGTCACTGTCACTGCCATGTTGCCCTACAGGGGACAACAGGAGGTCAGAGCTGGTGGCTCAGGCACAGCCTGCAGCATCCTCTTGGCTGGGGTGGAGAACCCCAGGAGAGTAGATGAAGGCAGGGGAGGGCCAGGGACCGTGAGGTTGGAGGAGGGACCCTGGGGACCCGGCCAGCCAGGAGGAGGGGGCCAGGTAGGGGTGCACACCTGCTGGACAGCGGTATACTTGACAGTGTAGGAGTAGTCGTGGTTGTCTATGATTTCAAAGTCCTTCACGGCCTCACCCTTGGCCGCCCCAGCGAAGTGCACGTCCAGCTTAGCCTTGCCGGCTCCCTTGGTCAGCACCGTGAAGTGAGTGGGCTTGCCGACTTCCACACCTGGAGAGTGCACCCAGACAGTGGTGAGGGGCCGGCAGCCTGCCACCTAGCCCCAACCTGCCACCGGCCACAGCCCCTGCCCAGATACCCACCTGTGCGGTTCAGCCCAGGGCCCTCAGCCTTGACCTTGCTGGCATCGTGGGATGGGTCCACCTTGATGTGGAAAGGGCTGGCCGGGATCTCCTAGTGGAGGAAAAGGCATGGTCAGGGCTCTATGGAGGGGACCACCCCCCATGCTGGGCTACACGCTGGGTGGGGATGCCCAGGGGACGCAGAGTGGACAGGGTAGCCTCAAGGAGCCCCCTTGGTTTCCTCTGCAGCTCGTTGCCTGCACACCGGAAGTACTCCCTGCTTACCCCTGGGAGACGCGGGGCGAGGACTGAGGTACCTGGTTGGCAAACAGCACCATGATGGTGTAGTGGCCGGCCCCTGGGGGCGTGTACTTGACGGTGAAGGTGTCGTTGTCATTCTTGATGATATCAAAGTCAATGTCAGCCTCCGCGGGACCCACCACACCTGGGGCACACTTGATGCCAATGCTCACGTCGCCTAAGGGGGCAAGCAGGCAGAAGCCATGAGTGGGGGCTCAACAGCTCCCCCCACCTCACGGGTCCCACTCAGATCCCAGCCCCTAGCCCGTGCGGGCTGGGCTCATCGCACCTTGCCCGGCCTCGCTGCAGTCCACGGTGAAGTAGGTGGGCTCGTTGGCCTTGAGCCCCGTCTTCTCCACGCCGGGGCCGTACACCTTCACCCGCTCGGGGTGACTGCCCTCTCCCACGTTCACCTGCAGGGAGGGGTTGATGCTCAGCCTGGTTCTCAGCTGGGTCAGTGGTGCCTCCTCCAGGGGGCATTCGTGGGGGGGTGTGGGGACGGGGCTGGGAGGACGCACCCGGAAGGGGCTCTTAGGCACGTTGACGCCGCCCCAAGAGATGATGATGGTGTGCTTGATGGGCTTGGTGGGCACGTAGGAGCACCGGAAGGTTCCGTCGCCGTTGGGGATCACCTTGATGTCAATGGGGCAGCCATCTGCGTCCTGTGGGCATCACCCAGGCAAGGTTTACAGCAGCGGCCTCCTGAGAGCACCCCAGAGTGCCCTCTGCTGGCCTTGGGTGGACCAGGCGCCCCAGTCCATGAGCCCAGTGAGCCCGGTGCTGGTGACCAAGCCCCACGGGGGAACTAGGAGACCTGGCTGGAGGCCTGCTGTGTAGCCTGCTCTCCCACATCTGAAATGTACTGGTCAGGGGGAAATAATGAGCCTTTTAAAGAGGGATCATCCTCATGGAGTTTCAAGAACACATCCCTTAACCTCTAGGTAGTCAATGGACCCTGAGAAGCTGGCTAGGGAAACCAACATCTTAGTTGATGAAGCCCTTGCTTGGTCGTCCCCCTGCGAGTAGGAGCAACGTGTTTTGTTGTAAGAAAACATGACATTTTGAGCTGCCCCCAAGAGAAGCAGCCCCGCCTCTGTGGTGTTACAACCGCCAAGGGGCAGCAGAGGCTGGGCCATGTCCCACCTGGGCATAAAGCTTCAAGTCTCCCTTGCCAGCTGCGCGGGCATCGATGGTGAACTCGGCCGGCTTGTCCACGATGCAGCCCGTGGGCTCCAGGCCGGGCCCGAAGGCCTTCACCTGTGTGGGGCAGAGAGGAGGGCCGGGTTGGAGCAGAGAGGAGGCCAGCTGGCCCCACGCTGGTGTGGTGCAGGAGCCGGGCCGCACCTTGTCCGGGAAGCAGTCGGGCGGGGCTGGCTGGATGTGGGCAATGAAGGGCGAGTCTCGGATGTCCTCGTCGTCACAGATGACGTGCACGGCGTACTCCCCTGGCTCCGTGGGCCAGTACCGCACGTCACAGGAGCCGTCTCCCTTATCATCACACTCAATCTTGGCTTGCGAGGGTCCCTCGATGGAGAAGCCTGCGGGGAAATGGAGACGGTCAGGGGGCACGAGAGGCCTCCTGGACACACAGGGAGGCCTCCATCCCTCTCCCAAGCTCCCACCCCAGGCACCCCCATGTCCCACACCCCGCCACTTACCCAGCGTCCCCACCTCCGTGCCAATAGCTTCCACCACAAAGTCGGCTGACTTGCCCACCTGGCCAGTCTCCAAACCGGGACCCCAGGCCCGCACCTTCTGCGCGCCTGCTTCTGGGCTCACCTGGACCTCAAAGGGACTGGGCCAGAGAGGAGCTGGTGTCAGTGCCAGGAAGCGTCCCCCACCCCCAGAGCTCGCCTTCCTCCACACCGCCCCCCACCATGGCCTGGATGGGAAGGGGGCTGGGAAGAGAGCGCTCACCTGCGGGGGATGGCGTAGCCGCCCCACGTGATGGTCACCACGTACTTCCCAGGCACCACGGGGTAGTACTCGCACTCAAACACGCCGTCCCCGGCCTCACGCACCTTCACCGGCTCCTCCGTGCCCTCTGAGACAAGGCGGCGGGGAGGGTGGGGTCAATACTCTGTGAGTCCCCAATGCTCAAGCCCCTCCAGGACTGCCACCAGTGGGCAGGGACCATGGTGTCAGCCCGGGGCGTGACAGCCCAGAGAAGCATGGGGGAGGGAGACTCATTCGCAACTTGCTGACAGGGAAGCTGAGGCAGCTGGAGATAAGATGCCCAGCACCCCCTCTCTGCCTCTGCCCCTTTCTCAGGGGTCAGGGCCCTGGTCCCATCACGCCACACCCTTCCCCACATTTCAGAACCACGCCCACATTTCCTCTCCCTGTGTCACCCCCAGGGCACTCACTTGGACCCTTGACCGTGACCTTGAGCTCCCCGCTGCCAGCACCCTTGGTGAACACCTTGAAGTCGGCCACCTCTTTCACACGCACACCCTTGGGCTGCAGGCCCCGCCCAGTGGCACGGCAGGCATTGGGGTTACACGCTGCAGGGAGGAAAGAGGAATGGGGGTACTGCAGGGGCCCTGGCCGGAGCCCCGGCCTCTCCCCACTCTCTCCAGCAAAGTTCTCCTGAGCCCTCACAGGCACAGGCCATGGCCTCATGCAACCGTGCCCTGTGCTCTCTCACGTCCCCCACTCAGCAGGGCTGCTGGGAGCCATGCTGGACAGGCGGCTGGCTGCAGCCCATCAGCAGGTTTCCAGAAATTCTTCCCTCTGGGTTTCTCCCAGCCAGTGCTGCTTGGGACAGAGGCACAGCAGAACCAGCCCTGAGACAGCCAGGGAGGACTCATGCTCACACCCATGACCATCCACCCGGTCACCAGGGCCTTCTCGGAGCCACCACAGCAACCTCCGGGACTGGTCATGCCCCAAGCATTCCGCGGTGCCCCGGAACGAGCTATTCCGTAGCTCACAGGTAGTGCATGGACACAGCCTGCTGCAGAACAGCGAGCCAGGCCTTGCCAGCGGCTGCAGGCAAAGAACAGGGGCCTCAGCCAGGCCCGGAGCACAGAACACAGCATGGAGCCCCTGGGGCGCCACCAACAGGCAACGGAAGAGGCATCACCCAGGCCCCCCAGGAACACAGGCACTCAGACCACCAGGCATACCACGGGAAACAGGCAAGGGCTCGGCGCCTGGGGCCTGCCACAGGCTGTGGACAAGGGCGCGGCACCCAGGGCCTGCCACGGAACACAGGCGATGGCATGGAACCTCGATTTTTATCACAGAAATCACCAGACGAGTGGCAAGGAAACCAGAGCTGCCACACAGCACGACATGAACATGAGACCTGGGGCCCATCACAGAAGGCCACGGAAGGGGCGGTTCCACACTGCCTGGGCCATGCCACACAGCGCTGGGGAGGCCAGTCAGCTATGGCCAAGGCCAGCCCCGCCTCCACCGCAAGTACTAACGTGGTGCCACTTTCTTGGCCTGGTGGGTGATGGGAACGGAGGGGGTGGGCGGCAGCAAGGGTACTGAGTGCAGGGAGAGAACCAAGCGGGGAGTCACCACGTCAGTCCTCACCCACGTGGCCCTGTCATCCCCCCAGCCCTCGCATGGTGGCCCCTGTCCGGTCTCCTCCCCTCACTGATCCGTGCTGCCCGCCCCACCCCACCCCTGTGGATGCAGTGATCCATCTCCCATAGGCCTTCAGCCCCGCAACGTGGTGGCAATTCTCTCAGCGGAGGGTTCACTTGGGGACAGATAAAGGGCCCCTACCTTCTGCCACGTGGACCGGGAAGGGACTGCGGGTGATGGGGGCGCCGGCAAAGGCCACGTGCACCGTGTGCGGCCCCTCCATCACAGGCCTGTAGGTGCAGCGGAATGTGCTGTCGCCCTTGTCCTCCAGGGCCACCTCCACCGTGTCCCGACGGCCCTGGGGGTCGACGATCACCACAGCAACATCACCAGTGCCCGCCCCTGCAGGGGACAAAGGCAGTGAGCGCCCACTCCAGACGCACACAGCTGCCGGGGCTGACTGGTCCTGAGACCACCAGGCCCCGGCTAGCCCCACACTGGCAGGGGCTGCCTTCCCAACACCCCCGGGGGCCCATCCCCACCTGCCGTGTAGATGTCGAAGTAGGTGGGCTTATTGGCCACATTGCCCACAGGTTCCAGGCCAGGGCCACGGGCTGACACTTTGTTGGCGTCCCCCAGGGCCATGCCCACGTTCACCTCAAAGGGGCTGCGCTCAATGTTCTGGCCGGCAAAGAGCACGGTCACCTGCGGGTCAAGGGTCAAGCGCCACAGGTCAGGGGTCAAGCGTCAGCTGGAAGACAGCAGCTCCGATGGGGAGCAGGCTGAGAGTGGGGTCACGGATGTGAGAGGCAGGGCAGTCTCCAGGAGATACCTTGTGTAACCCAGCGACCTTGGGCACGTAGGAGACAGCGTAGGTGCGGTCCTTGTCGTTGTTGGGCACGACCTTGGCCTGTGGGGATGGGAAAAGGTTGACAGCCACAGGGGTCACAGCGTTTCCTGAGTCCCCAGCCCTGTGTGACCCCCGCGGCGACACCTTCATCGGCCTCCATAGCACAGACAGTGGCTCCGGGAGCCACCTCTTGGCCAGGCTCACGGGGGCCCATGGCTCCGGTTCCAGCCCCAGGCAAGTCCCACTGTCCCACAGGCCTCTGCCCACCTCTTCTGTGTGGCCCTCGGGGTCCTCAATGTAGACCAGCACCTCGCCCAGGCCGGCGTCCGCTGTCTGCACGGTGAAGTGTGCGGGCTGCAGCACGGTGTTGCCCTGCGGCTCGATGCCTGGGAGGCAGAGGCAGAGCCCGGCTCACTCAGGGCGCCCTCTGCAGGCCAGGCGGCCGGCGGGGAGGGCTGGCAGGGGCTGAGCACATACCAGGCCCGTAGGCAAAGGCCTTCTTGGGGTTCAGCTGCTTGGAGCGGACAGGGGCTCCAGGTTTGAGTTTGGCCTTGGGGAACTGGGACAGGTAGGTCATGACCGAATGCTCGTCCACGTTGGGGTCCACGATCTCCTCGGGTGCAATGACCTGTCACGGAAGGACAGCTGGTACATACGAGGCGCCTGCCTAACCTGGCATCCTAGCCCTGTTTCCTTGGAGACCTGGCCTCCCCCTCACCCCTCCTGCACTCCACTGCACCCCATCTGCGAGCGTACCTGGGGCACTCCGAGCCAGTCGTCCGCCTGCTGCATGGCCTCCCGGGCGTTCTGCACGGGCTGGTTGGGGTCCCAGGCCTCCCAATCAGGGCAGAGGCCTGGAGAGATATAGAGGGAGAGGATGGTGAGGGGAAACTGGGCAGCCAGAACTCACAGCATCTGCTCCCCCGGCGTCCTTAGCAGCCGGGGGGCTCGCACGCCTTCCCACCCGGCTCTCAGCTCCTGACGGGCCAGGTTCTCGGGGATGTGGCCATCCGCTGAGCCGCCCATCGCTGTGTTGAGGCACTGCAGCCCTCCCTACCAACAATGAGGTCTTTCTGCCCCAGCTGATGCAGGCTGGCACCAGCCCCGCCAGCCGGCCTCCTGCCTGCCCAGGGCCCAGCACAGACCCCTGAATACTGGAAATCCCATGAGGGCGTCTCCCCGTCCCAGGCCCCTCTGGCCTCATTCAAAATGCCTCAAGGGTAAGCAGCGGTCAGAGTCTCTGTCCCACCTCTGTCTCTGACTACAAGGTGTTCTCACAGCTACCCTGGGTTCCAGAGCCCTAAGCACTTCCCATGCCAGGCCTTGGGGCTAAGGTTCCCTCTCCCTAAGTGCCTGCTTGGGGAAACTGAGGCATCAAGGGGCCTGCTGGGAGAACATGCGTTCTCCACCACGGCCATCGAGAGCCCAGCCTCAAGAAGAAAGGGAGACAGCCCGAGGCCTCCAGTAAAGGGGTGCGGGGCTGGGGGGCGCTTGCTAGGGCCATCGCTGGAGGGGGCGGTGTGCGCTGATGGGGAGGGGGCGGCTGAAAGGCGGAATCCATGACTGGCTGGAACAGCTGAGCTCACCGCTGGCAGCCATGCCGGCTGTGGGCACCGGTTCAGCAGCTGGGAATGCTTCCCAGGCAGCGGGCCCCCCCTCCCAGGCCCTGCTCCCCGGCTGACCCCTGGGTGGGGGAGGATTCCCCCGAGGGGCTGTGGCTCCCTGGAGGTGGGGCTGCCCATCCCAGCGAGGAAGGAGAGATGAGGAACACGCTCAGGAGATGAGGTAAGAAAGGGCGCTGGACATGGCAGGGCTCAGGGGGTGTAGGGGGCGGAGGGGGGCTCTTGCCTGTGCTGCCTGAGTCTTCTCAGGGCCCAAGTCGGCCCTGCAGGACCAGGTCATGGCCTACAGCCAGAAAGGGCAGGGCCGGTTACACCAACCTCAGCCCACTTCCTCCTGAGCCCAATCTCTTCCCAAAGCTGTCCTGGGGTCTCACTACACACAGCCTTCCTGGAGTCCACCTCCTGGCTGTCCTGCTACCCATCCTGCCTGGGACAAACGGTGCCTGGGAGGCAAAGTACAAAGTCCATGGAGCAAGCAGCCAAGGCCCTGGGCTCCGGGTGCGGTTCTGCCACAGGTAAGCACGGCACCGGTCCCCCTTGGACTTCGCTGCGCTTATCCACAAAGTGAGGCGTCCTTGACCTTGCCTGCCGCTGCCAAAGCTGGCCTACCCTTCAGGCAGTCATTCTCAGCTGGAAGAGGGGCAAGCCCCACAGGAGGTCCTGACCCCAGGTGCTGCACTGGGCCTGAGCACACCAGCATGTTGGGACGGGCCTGCCGGCCCACTCACCAGGAGCACAGTTGTCCACCAGGGCACCCAGAGCTTTGCCGTCCTGCCAGTCTCGGTTGAAGTTGGTGATGGGCAGCTGGGGCACCTTGTTCTGGATCCAGCCCAGCAGGCGCTGCTTGGGCGTCTGTTTGCGGGCGTCCTCATCGTCCTCATCCTCCCACATGGGCATGGAGATGGAGTAGTGCAGGATCAGGGTCCAGATCAGCCCCAGGATGAGCTTCAAGTTCCCATCCACGATGGCCTTGCTGTCTGCAGAGCACAGGGGATACCGGGCTCAGGAGGGCCTCCCTCTCCACCCAGCCCTCACCCACCCAGCCCCTCGAGGCTGCCTGCACATACGCTCCCCACCTTGAGAACAAAGCTCCTTCTCTCTCTGACCCCACAGCAGGTCCCATCACCTCTACTCTGGCACCTGAGGCTGGCTCCTACCTATGCAGTTATCTGTGTGTGTTTGTCCCTTCTGGTTCGGTGTGGTTACCTTATCGAGGTGTCTATGACATACAACACACCTCACAAATTCGAGTATAATTCGATCAGCTTTGATAATGGGCATACCCATGAAGCTGTCACCATAACTGAGAGTTATAAACCCATCCATCACCCTCCACGGTTTCCTGGACACACCCCTTTATAATCCCTCCCTCCCTCCTGCCAGTTCTGGAACCCCTTCCCCAGGCAACAACTGGTCTTGCTCTCTGTGGCAATAGATTGGTTCCCATTTGCTAGAGCTGGATCTGAGTGCAATCGCAGAGAATATACTGTTCTGGATGGTTCTGGCTTCTTTTGCTCTAGCACTGGGTTTTCTGTTTCTACGCTGGGAGCCCAGAACTTGGTAGGGTCTCAGCAAATACTGGTTGAATGAATACTGTGAAAACTGCAACGGGGAAGACCGGGCAGATCTGGCCTGTTTCACCCTGGAGGCCAGAAAGGGCTTTTGGAGCAAAGTGGTTCTGGGAGGAGGCTTAGAAGTGAAGTTCTCAAGTGCTGGGGGCCAGTGGGACCTCCTTTTGGGGAACCTTGAGGAAGGTTCCCCCGAGATTAGCGGACCTCACTCCCCTCTAACAGCCGGAGGGTAACCTCCAGGAGTGGGTGGGGCCAGTGTGGCTCTCTGGAACCAGCTCATTTGTAAGGGACAAAGCCTGGAGCCTGCTTCTAGGAGGCTGGGAGGGGGCAGAAAACTCATCTTGTTTACTGATGTTGCCTGGGAGATGGGAGAGGGTGGGGCATGAGGCTCCCCCTTACACATCCTTTCTTCTCCCCCTCCTCCAGATCTTGGGGTGGGGGTGGGGGGTGCCAGGAGACCAAGGGCCTGGGGAACTCGGGTATCCCCCACCCCAGCCCCACCTGCCAGGAAGGGCGAATGGGGGTCTGCCTGGCCCTGGGCCTGGGGCTCTGACTCCTGGGCGCGCGCGCACACACACACACACACACACACCCCGTCCTGATTCATCCTTCCTTCCCCAGCTGCGCCCCAGCCCACCCCTTTCCCTGGCTCCACTGCAGCACAATGGTTTGGCAGCTCCCGGATTCCATGACACACTCACTGCCGGCCTCCCGGTGCTTTCTGCTTTCGCTCTCTGTCACACGCGCACACACACACACACACACAGGTCCACGGCACTTTCACACGAGCTGGTGACCAGGGGCCGGCTCCCGACAGCCTCCCCAGCTGAGGCTCACGCACCCAGAAGGGCTTCTCGTAACCCTGGGAGGGAGCCCATGAGGCTGCTGGGGTCGGTGGGTCAGAGGTGTCATTCATATTTGCTGGAGACAGGGCTCCCTCCCCAGCAACTGGCCCGGGGCCAGACAACAAGTGGTCCTGGCTTTGGGGCAGCAGACTGGCCGGCAGGGCAGGGCCCAGAGCTCCACTCTGGGAGCAGTGACCTTCCTCCTCCTCCTCCTTCCCTTCAGAGGCCAGGCAGGGGAGAGTGGCTCAACCCCAGCTTCTTCCCCGGTGATAAACCTCAAGCCACCATTTCTCCGCCTGCCTGGGGATACCCCCAAAGGAGTGGGAGGGGCCGGAGAGCCAGCCCCAGAGGCCACCCCAGGCTTCAAGTAGAGGGGAGGAGGCTGGGTTGAGGGAGGTGCTGGGACAGCTGCTGCCCCCTCCGGCCCCTCCCTCGGCTGTTGGCTCCAGGAGGAGGAATAGCAACTGGGGAACAGCTGCGGGACAGAGTGCTGCTAGGCCTCTTTGTTCGGAGGGGCCGAGGGGGCAGAGGGGGCCTGCACAGGGCTTGGGGGGAAAGAAGGGCATGCGGCTCTTTTAACCCAGTCCTACAGGTGGACCTCGCAGTTCCCAGCTGCTCCCCCGCCTGACTGCCCTTCTCAGGCCAAGAGAAGAGGGGGGGTCTTTTTGACCCCCTCCCAGGTGTCCAGAGGCTTGATATCAGTCCTGAGACAAGGCAGGGGGTGGGGGAGGCAGCCCCTTCCCACCACTCATTGGGGCAGGGGGAGCTACAGGCCGCCACACGCCCCTCCTGTGGGCAGGGGCCGCTGCCCCTCCCTGCAGCCTGGCCCGGGCCAGCGCCAGCGGCTGAACTGCTGACAGCTTATCTCATCAGGGAGCCAGCCCTTGGCCCAAACGGGGCCGGCTCCCCTTCCTCTCCCTGGAGAAGCCCAGGGAGCCTTCCTCCCACCCCCAAAGCAGCACTGGCTTCTTCCCCCTCGCCTCTGAGCCGGCCCCTCTACTGCTGAGCCAAGGGGGCTGGAGGCTCCGCCGTGGGGGAGGGGAGAGGTGCACGGGGGTGGGGGGGGGAGGATGAGGCCCGGAGAGGGGCTGCAGCCCCCGCAGCAGGCAGGGAGGGAAGGCGGAGCAGTTTGCTAAAACACTTGGCTTGGAGGCCCCCGGCTGTCCCCCAGAGACCCCACCTGGGATCCTCAGTCCAGCCTTGCGGATGCTAGCGTGCAGGGGGTGCCTGCCCCTCCTGTCCCCGCCCTCAGCCCCACCCCCACCCCTGCCCTCGGGCTTGTCCTTCGGAAAGCTCAGAGACATCTGCTGTGTCACGGAGACAGGGCTATTTCCAGGCCAGTGCAGGCGGCTGGGGGGGGGGGCAGTATTGGGACAGGACGAGGTAAGGCCTAGGGAGGGGACTGGACACAAGGCGAAAGGCCCCGAGCTGACCTCAGCTGCTAATTCCGGAGGCCCAGAGATGGCCCTGCTGGGAGAGTGGGGGTGGCCAGACGCCCACTTCTCTGGAGAAATCTTTGGGGCAGCCTGTGGGGGGGCCCACCTGGCCCCCCCGTGAAACTCCCCTCCTGGGGCCCTGGGCTGTGCCCTTTGCTGTCAATCATAGCAGGGCTCTTAAGAGAGAGTCACAGGAGCAGGGCCTGCCCAGCCCATGCCGGGCAGCCGCTGGCCACTCAGAGCCCACGCCGGGCTGCGGGGCTTCCCGGCCTAGAGCGCCTCCCCACCCCCACCCCCACCGACACACCTTCCAAATCTGGTTACACTCAGTGACTTCCTCCCTTCCACGGGCCCTCCCCTCCGCCCCGCAGCCGACCGCCAGGGCAGCCAATCCCCGGCTTCGGCTTCGGGGTGGGCTGGACGGCAGGAGCCCCCTCCCCGGCAGGCTGCAGCCCGGGGAGGGCAGGCAGGGGTTAAGGCTCCCAGCCCTCGCTCCGGGCCTTTTTAGGTTTCTGAGGCCGGAGCCCAGCCGCTGAGCACCGAGCGCTGAGCCCTGGCGTGCGGGGGGCCTCCCGCGGCTCTCCCAGACGTGCTGGGGACCTGTCCCGAGCCCGCTCCTCCGGTGCGGAGGACCTGGCAAACTAGGCAGCCATTTGCTTTGTTGAGGAGGGACGCCCCCAGGGCTCAGCCCCGGGCCCCGACATCGTGCTCTCCCCTGCGTGGGCGGGGCTGCCCCCGGGGAAGGGAAGCGGCAAGGGTGCGCGTGGGGCGCTTGCGAGCTGTGCACTCAGCCGAGGTGAGGTCTGGACCCCCAGGGACACCCCGAGAGCGCTGTGGAGGCAGTGCCCGCCGGTCGGGGCCGCCCCCCACCCCGTGTCCTGTCCCAGCGGCCAGCACCCACGTCCCCGGCCCCCGGGACAGCCCCTCCCCCCGCGCCTGTGTCCCCGCACTGACCGATGGACACGAGCTTGATGTGCTCGCGCTCCAGGAACTCGAGGGCCACGGACACGTTCTCCAGCTTCATCTGGCGGAAATTGGGGCGCGGGTGGAACTTGCGGTACATGCGCTTCTGGCTGAGCACCTCCAGCAGCGCGATGAGCCGCAGCCCGTCGCTGAGGTCGCGCTGCAGGTCGGTCAGCCGCTTGCCCACGCACTTGAGGTGCTCGTTGCACCAGCGCGTGAACGTGTTCTGCTGGATCTTTTTCCACGGCGCGTCCTCCGCCAGGTCCTTCTCAGTGGACGGCATCTCGTCCGCCTCGTCGCCCAGGCCGAAGCCGGCGGGATCCGCGTAGCTGCTGTTGTTCATCATGCTGGCTGGCTGGGGTGCGCTGTCGGGGCGCTGTCGGGCGCTAAGCTCCTCTCCAAGTTCTCGGCGGGCCTCCTCGGCTGCTCGGGGCCGCTCTCTCTAGCTCTCTCCCTCCGGGGGCGGAGCGGTGCTGGGGAAGTGCGGGCCGGGCCGGGCCGGGGGGTTTAAGAAGCCCGCGGCCCTCGCTCCACGTCAGAGCGCCGGCCTCCCAGGAATGCCGCCCGGGCCGCGGTGGGGGCCGCGCGCGCCCCGCGGCCCCGCCCCCGCGCGCCCCTCCCCCGCGCGCCGCCCCTCGGCCCGGGCCGGGCGGGCGGACTGACGGACGGCGGGGGCGGGGCGACAGCGCCCCACCCGCGCGCGACGCCCCCCGGGGCCGCACCGTAGTTCGGCCCGAAAGGCCCCCGCGGGGACTGAAGAAGTACGAGGGGAAACTGAGGCCAGGGGTGAGGGCTGAGCGCACTGATGTGATGGCGTTGACAGAATTTTCTGGACCCGTTGGTGGCAGGGCTGTTGACAGGGCCTGGGAGTCCTGGCTGCTGGCCCGGGGTATTGTCCACCTGTGGACTGGGAAGGGAAGTGGGTGCTTGTGCAGAGACGGCCTGAGAGGGAGCAGAGCTGCAGGCTTGGGGGCGTGCCTCCCCCTGCCCGCCACCCCCGGGGCTCCAGTTAACTAGTACAAAAGCAGTTTTTGGAGCCCAAACCCAGGGTCCTGGGGCAGGATCCAGGTTCTGCCCCTGACTCAGTGCCCCTGTCACCAGCCCATTTGGACTCATGGCCTCAGAGTGAAGCCCAGCTCCAGGAAAGACACCCAGTGAGTCACACCGAGTGTGCCCCCTCTCCCCCAAGTCTGACTCAACCGAGGTGAGGAGAAAGGAGGGGGCACGGCCCCTGTGGTGCCAGGGAGCCCCCTGGGCCACGTGCAGGTCCTCCCAGGGAAAGGGTGGGCTGCCCAGACAGGCCGAAGCATGGAGAGCCCGGGGGAACTGTGACTGGGTGGGCGGAGCCAGGGCCGAAGCCCGGTCAGGGACAGCCCCAGGGAGGCCGGCCCTGTGCCCAGGCAGGACTGGGCTCGGCCAAGGGCAGTGGGAGGCTTGGCCAATGGCCCCAGTAGGGAAACTGAGGCACGCAGCCAGAGGAGCTGCCTGGGATGAGGAGAAAGAGCTACAGAATCTACTGCGATAAAGGGCGCGTGTGTTGTGCAGCTGGGTAGCGTATGTGTCCCCACGCGGGCCTTGCCACCTCACCCTAGAGCCTTCTAGACTCTGCAGGTTTAGCTGGATGGGAGGCCATGCCTCTAGCTGTGTGATAACTGGGGGTTGGGAAGGTCCTGGGCCCTTCGAGATGACCCATTCTACCTTAGGCTTGGTGAGAAGGGAGCGGACAGCGGGCATCTTTGGGGGGACCCTCTCCCAAGGGCAGAATGAGGACAGTGCTCATGGTGGAGAAGGAACTGGGGAGGGGGCAGCAGTGCTTAGGGCGACAGAGCTCCACGAGTGGTCTCCTTCTCTTTCCCTTCTTGTGTAATGAGATTGCCTGGCCCTTAGGGAGGGAGGGGGAGGAGGAGAGAAAGGACCAGAAACGGGAAAGGGGCCTGCTGTGCGTGGCTGGGAGGGAGGGGGGCTCTGGGGGCCCTGATAGTGACAGGCGAGGTATAAATAGCTTGGGCCCTGCAGCTCATGTTCTGTTGCTGCCAGTGACGAGGTGCTCAGGAATCCTACTCTCCCACTGGCAACCCCTTCCTCCCAGCTCCAGAACCCTCCTCTTGCTCCCTACCCCCACCCCAGCCATCTTCGTCCCATGGCCAAGATCACCCAAGAGGCACCAGTGTATCCAGCAGAGAGGCTGAGCTCTCCAGTGGAGAGAGGCCCCGCCCCGGGACGCACGGCTGTCTCGGGAACAGGCCGTGTGCCTGCCCCTGTGTGTGGAGAGGCAGACTCCTGGCTGGCGGCCCGAGGTGCCGGGGGCTCAGAGTCCAGCACTGTTGTCTCTGAAGCCCTGATGTGGAGACTGAGGTAGGGGTCTGAGCAGGGCTGGATTCCTCTCTAAGCTGCTGGAAGAGGGCAGGGGGGTGGGGAGTGGGGTCCCTCGTAGCTGATGGTCCCTTTACAAGCCCTACTGGCTCCTGGCACTATCTTGTGGGCATGATCCGAGGCCCCCAGTCTGTCCAGGGCCACTGCTAAGGTGGGAGCATTTGGTGTGAAGCCAGCCAGAGGAGAACAAACTCCCAGCTCGCCTGTGGGCCCCAGGGGAGCTAGTGAATGGCCCTGCGGTGTAAGGTGCAAAGTGCCAAGGCATGGTTCCCATCACCCCCCTCGAGAAACCTGAGCCTGCTGCTCTCCAGGATAAATCGGGGCCTGAGTCAGGCCCCGGCAGCCACTCACCAGGCTCAGGCTGGTGACTCAGTCCTCAATATAGCCCATGAGCCCCGGCTCGAGGCCCGGCGTTGTGAGCCGGAACAGACCGTGCGCAATGCTGTCCCGGGGCCTGCCAAGAGGGCCCCCTCCCTGAGGAGCGCCAGCGTGCCCCTCCCCACGCCAGGCAGGGACGACGGACAGAGGGGCTTACAGGGGGTTTCATCAGCCAAGTGTCAGGGGGCAGTGCTGGCCGGGGGCCTGGGTTGTTTATAGCCCCCTGACTCACCAGCGGCTGATCTATCTCGGGAGACCAGGTTCCCTGGCCCTTCACCTGGGCCTCCTGTCTCTCCCATCAAGGGGCACTGCTTGTCAGCCACCAGCATTGGCCTCATTTAACTCGGGCTGAGCCGAATCTGCGTGAGCAGGTCCGATGGGCCAAATTGGAAAAGCCTGTTTCTCTGGAACAAGGGATGTTTTTCATCCCCTGTGGTGACACCAAACTGGCTTGGCTCACAGCAGGCACTTGGACAATCAGTGACACCGACTGTGGTTCTGACACTGATTTTAGGGACGATGGGGTAGAGCGAAAAGATCCATGGGGTGAATTCCAGCCTCTCCACTCCTGGCTCTGCAGCTTTGGGCAGGTCATGCTTACTCTTTTCGGATCTGAGTTTTCTCATCTGTAAAACAGAGTAATTTCCTTGTGGTCTTTTTTTTTTTTTAATGTTTGAAGATGAAATAATGTAAAATATGCTTAGTGTGGTGCCTTGACATTGATTAGATGATTGCAAAAAGCTAATTTGGAGCCAGTGTTGTGGCACAGTGGAATATGCCACTGCTTGTGACACTGACTGCTCCACTTCTGATCCAGCTTCCTGCTAATGTGCCCCAGGGAAAGCAGAGAAGGGCAGCCCAAGTCCTTGGGCACCTGCCACCCACGTGGGAGACCTGGATGGAGTTCCAGGCTCCTGGCTTCAGTCTGGCCCAGTTGCAGCCATTTGGGAAGTAAACCAGTGCATGGAAGATATTCTCCCTATCACTCAGCCTTTCAAATAAATCAAAAAATCTTAACAATAAAAGCGAGTTTGCTTCCTCTGCTGGTGTCTGGGGAACAAGTCCCTTCAGTGCAGCTATGTGCATGGCCCTGCAGAGGCCACCAGGGTCCCCACGCTGCCTCCCTCTCTCCTTCTCTGCACCCTAACAATCCACCCTCCAGAATCAGAATGGAGGTACGCATGCCTTTAGAACCACCAGCCTGCCCCTAACAGCAGCTGGCTGTTGGCAAGAGTGGAAGTAGAAGCAGAGGAGTCTGGGAAGGGGGTAGGAAGGAGGCAGCCGGGGAGACAGAGGCTCCTGGAAGTGGTTTGGATCCTTGGATCTGCCTGTACCGAGGCTGGGTGCATGCCTGCTGTGACTTCTAAGACACACCCCTGTAGACAGAGTCAATTCTGCCTGCCTTTATTTTATTTTATTTTATTTAATGCTCAAATGAATTGAATGTTTCACATTCAAGGAAAGGAGACTTTTCTAAGACTTCGGTGACGTGTATCTCTAAGACCATAGGCACCACGGGGTTCTAAGCTGAGCAGAGTGGTAAGCACCCTAACAGGAGCTCTGGGCTCCTCACAGAAAGGCTGGGGACAGCAGGCCCCGGGCCCCTGCTGAGTCAGGATAGAGGTTTGGCGCTCCCGACTGGGGCCCAGCTGCCCACCAGAACCTGACCTCCATCTTGGCTTCTGATTCCAAGTTCAGTCAAAGACCTTTGTTGTCCTGGTCCACTTGGGCTTCCATAACAAAACACCATAGACAGGGCGGCTTGGAAACAACAGCTGTTTATTTCTCAAAGTCTGGAGGCTGTGAAGGCCCAGGTTGATCACCTGCCCCTTCCTCGCACATGGCCCTCTTCTCCCGGTGAACGTGCATGGGGCAGGCCTGGGATCCAAGAACTCATCCCAGTTGTGGGGGCCCCACCCTCCCGACCGAATCACCCCAAAGGTCCCCATTCTAATGTCACCTGGGGGTTAGGATTTCAATATATGACTGCTAGGGGCACTCAGGCATTTAGACCACCGCCCTGGGCTCTAGGGAATCTTCCAGCTTTTTCTACCACGTTTTCCACTGGTGACGGGGATACAGTGGATAAAAGGCAGGGTTTCTGGGGTTGGTCTTTGGCACAGAGGTTAAGTCCCTGCTTGGGATGCCCCTGTCCCATGAACGCTTGGTTTGAATTGTGCCTCTTCTGCTTCTGATTCAGCTTTTTGTGAGTGCACACCCTGGGAGCATCTCAAGTACTTGTGTCCCTGCCGCCCCCAGGGAGACCTAAATCAAGTTCTGGGCTCCTGGCCTCAGCCTGGCCCCGCCCTTGCTGTAGCAGGCATTTGTGGGCGTGAACCAGCAGATGGAAGATCTCTGTCTCTCTCTCTTTCTGCTTTTCAAATAAAAATGAAAAGAAATTTTAAAATGTTTAAAAAAGACAAACTGAATACCTTAAGATAGGTTTTTTTTTTTTTTTTTTTTTTTTTTTTACAGGCAGAGTGGACAGTGAGAGAGAGAGACAGAGAGAAAGGTCTTCCTTTGCCGTTGGTTCACCCTCCAATGGCCGCCGCAGTCGGCGCGCTGCGGCCGGCGCACCGCGCTCGTCCGATGGCAGGAGCCAGGAGCCAGGTGCTTTTCCTGGTCTCCCCATGGGGTGCAGGGCCCAAGCACCTGGGCCATCCTCCACTGCACTCCTGGGCCACAGCAGAGAGCTGGCCTGGAAGAGGGGCAACCGGGACAGAATCCGGCACCCCGACCGGGACTAGAACCCGGTGTGCCGGCACCGCAAGGCGGAGGATTAGCCTGTTGAGCCACGGTGCCGGCCTTTTTTTTTTTTTTTTTAATAAAGCAAGTCCTCACCACATGCGGCCAGTGGCAACAGGTAGGATGTGAAGGGATTTTTTTTAAAGATTTATTTATTATTTATTGAAAGGCAGAGTTATATAGAGAGAAGGAGATGCAGATTGCTCATCTGCTGGTTCACTCTCCCAAATGGCTGCAACAGCCGGAGCTGGGCCCGTTTGACGCCAGCCAGGAGCCAGGAGCTTCCTCCAGGTCTCCCATGTAGACGCAGGAGCCCAAGCACTTGGGCCATCTTCCACTGCTTTCTCAGGTCATTAGCAGGGAGCTGGATCAGAAGTGGAGCAACCAGGACTTGAACCTGTGCCCATATGGGATGCCGGCACTGCAGGTGGTGGCTTTACCCGCTACACTACAATGCTGGCCCCAAAGGCATTTCTTTAATTAGGTCACGACTAAGAATGTACAACCAAATACAACTGATTAGGGCAGTGCTTCCACATTTTACTGTGCGCACTTATCAATTGGGGATCTTGCTGAAACACACGTTCTGAGATTTGGCCTTGCAGTTACGATATACGATGCTTGGATCCCGCATCAGAGTGCCTGAGTTTCATTGCTGGCCCTTGCTGTCCATTCCAGCTCCTGCTAATGCAGACCCTGGGAGGCAGTAGGTGATGGCTTGGGTAGCTGGGTTCCTGGCACTCATGTGGAAGCCTGGATTGACTTCCTGGCTCCTGGCTTTGGTCTCACCCAGTCCTGGACATTGTGGGAATCTGGGGAGTGAAGCAGCGAATGGGGCACTCTCTTTATTCCTCTCAGAGATTCTTTTAAAAAAGGGAAAAACAGGGGGTGCTGACATTGTGGCATAATGGGTGAAGTGGATGTCTGCAACACCAACATCCCATCTGGCGCTAGTTTGAGACCTGGCTGTTCCACTTCTGATCCAGCTCCCTGCTAATGTGCCTGGGAAAGCAGTGGAGGATGGCCCAAGTACTTGGGCCCCTGCACCCATGTGGGAGGTCCAGAAGAAGCCTCTGGCTCCTGGCTTCGGCCTGGCCCAGCCCCAGGCATCGCAGCCACTTGGGGAGTGAACCAGTGGATGGAAGATTTTTTTTCTCTCTCTCTCTTTTCCTTTCTCTGTGTTACTCTTTCAAATAAATAAATCTTTAAAAAAGAAAAAAAGAAAGGAGCCAGTGTTGTGTAGTGGGTTAAGCTGCTGGCTATGCCAGCATCCCATATGGGCTCCAGTTCCTGTCCTGGCTGCTCCACTTCTGACCCAGCTCCCTGCAAACGCACCTGGGAAAGCAACAGATGACGACCCAGGTGCTTTGGTCCCTGCCACCCATGTAGGAGATGAAGCTCCTGGCTCCTGGCCTAGCCCTGGCCATTGCACCATTGCAGCCATTTGGGGAGTGAACCAACAGATGGATGACCTCTTACTCCTTCTTTGTAACTTGGCCTTTCAAATAAATAAAATAAAAAGAGAAAAAAAAAAAAAAGGATGTGGCTTCTGTGTCAGGGTGTCTGTGGTGGGGCCTGTGAGCTGGCCTTTCTCATCCACTGCTAGGGGAGACTGCGGGCACAGGGAGCAGCGAGGGGGCTGGACGGCCCCCATCAGGGCCATCTCCATAGAGGAGTCACTTGGAGGCACAAGGGCCACGTGGCACTGCCCTCAATTCACCCAGCCACAACTGTTTCTCAAGGGGTGATCATGATTTCGGCACAGGCAGCAGGCCAGCTAGGAGGGATACTCGGTTCAGCCTTGTCACTGCTCTGGCCTACACACAGACTGAACCTCTCCCCACTCTAAGTGTCCCCACCACTCCTGCGAGAAAACAATGGGGAGCGGGTGCTGTCGCTCAGTGCTCAGCAGCGCCCGCGTGCAAGGCTTCGGGTGCTTGGTGGAATGGAGCAAAGCCCTTCGGCATCAGAGAGAGGAGGAGTCCCAAGGAGATGAGCAGTCACGGGGTGGGGAGGCATTCTGTCCTCTGTGGCTTAAGAATACACCCGGGGTCTTCCACAAGCAGTCACAGAGGGTTCCAGCTCCGCTTGTCCTCACCGAGCCCCATTCTCACGCCTCTGTCCTGCTCTGAGCTGACCTTGAAGGATTACCTCACCTGGGCGCCTGTGTGCTCTGGGTCATGGCTGAGTTCGGTCAATGACAGCTGCCCACAGGAAAAGGGCAGGTGGGAGGAAGGGCCACACCTCCCGTGGCCACCACGATACCCAGTGTCCCTTTTTACGGCTTCAGCTCTTGCTTCTTCTCTTGTCCCCTTCAGCCTGGGTCAAGACAGCTTCCCACGGTGCTGAAGCCTGGACGCTGCACGACTCCATGTTGGTTTTCCTCGCTCTGCCTTCTGTAGATGGTTCCTTTTTTTAAGATTTTATTTCAGAGGTAGAGTTACAGACAGTGAGAGGAAGAGACAGAGAGAAAGGTCTTCCATCTGCTGGTTCACTCCCCAAACAGCCACAACGGCCAGAGCTGTGCTGATCTGAAACCAGGATCCTGCAGCTTCTTTCAGGTCTCCCACGTGGGTGCAGGGGCCCAAGGACCTGGGCCATCTTCTACTGCTTTCCCAGGCCATAGCAGAGAGCTGGATCAGAAGAGGAGCAGCTGGGACTCGAACTGGTGCCCATATGGGATGCTGGTGCCGCACGCAGAGGATTAACCTACTGCACCACAGGGCCGGCCCTGATGGTTCCTTCATTAAACTCTTTGGTTAGTTCTTGGAGTGTGCCACCCATTTACTGCCAGGATCCTGACCAAATAAGTAGAGCAAACAAGGGCAAAGCCACGAGAGCCCCCACACTGGTCTCAGGGTGTCATGTCACAGACAGATGGGGACACAGAAGCCAAGTCTTTTGGCCCCGCCTCCTAGCAGAGAACCCAGTCCATTGCATTTCTTCCTGCTCAGATGAATTCCTTGAGATGGGCTGAATAAGCGGAGACAAATCCATCTGCCATTCGGCTGACGGCCCAGGGAGCCAGCCTTGTATCTGAGGCCAACTGTAGGGCGAGAGATCACACTGGGGAGCCAGACCCCTGTGTGAGGCACTTGGTTAAAGAGGAACCATTCTGTCCTGGTTATGGTGCGAAGCACTCAGCAAATAAAAAGCCACAAGTCTCACGTGATTAGGTTGATATTTAATTACAAGGAACCCAGGTTCTTATACAAGGCAGGAGGTGGGAGCCAATAGTTCCCATAAGGCTTTGCAGCCTGAGTGACTGAGGCCAAGGAGAGAGGGACACACGGGACACATTGGTGGGGTGGGGGCTCTGGTACAGTGCATCCTGCCCAAAGGTGAGAGTGGTCGCTGCTGGGGATCTGCCCTCTCCACTGGCCCAGGTCCGCCATCACTCCATGAGGCAGAGCTGTGTCTCCTGCGGTCGCATGTTGGGTAACACATACAGAGCCACAGCTGCAATAGCCAAGAACACCATGGGCTTCCACATCCCAAACATGTTCTGTGGGGACCAAAGAAAAGCCGTGAGTGCCCAGCCTCGAACCCTCAGCTAGAGACCCCCTGCCTGCTGGTGCCCAGGACACACACCTCCGGGGCATCGTGGGTCACTTCGTGCCTCCTGGGCAACCGTGGAGACCGTGTGGGCCCTGACACCGCCAGGTCTGTGGCACATGCTGGCCGCGTCCCCTCAGGCTGTGCCTGCGTCCATGCCCCTGTCTCTCCCAGTGGGAGAACACTAACTTGTATGTGTGGGAGCAGCCCAGGGGCCAGACTGCAAAGATTTTCCAAGTGGTTGCAGTGAGAAAGGGCGGACAACAGAGGGTCAACTGAGGCCTTTGGGAAAAGGGGTGGCACCTCGTTAGCCGTATAGAAGGGAAAGGAACTCAGACTGAGGGGGGAGGGGCAGGGCCCCAGGGAGCGCAGGAAACTAGGAGTTCTTTGGCAGCCAAACCTGTTGCGCAGAATGGAGTTGGTTCAAGGAAGTTAAAAGAAACCTGATAGTGGCCCTGGGAGGCACATGTCAGGCTCACTAAAACAGTCCTGCCCACGGGTGACTTCCTGGCACGTGTGCGAGAGCCTGCGAGGGAACCCTGCTGGTCTGTGGGACAACAATGACGCCAGCAGAAGACACCCAGAGAGCATCCTCTAGGGACTGGGAAATCGTCAACGAGAAAATCCACACTCGGGGAAATAGTTCCTGTTCTTAGCTCTTTAACTGTCTTCCTTGAAAGGAAGGAAGGATGACGCAAGGATGGTTTTAGGTAAGGGTGGAGTAGGGCCGTTCATGCTACCAGCAGCTTCTCAGAGGATAACGGATCTGAAAAGAGGATTTAAGTCCACTCTAGAGAGCAGAGACGACCTCCTCAATCTGAAGACATAGTTGTTGGGAGGAACAGAAGGCAAGAGATGACAGCAAAACCGCGTGGGCGTGGGTACTCAGAGTAACTCACGTAAGCATGAACTGAGAAGGCGGCTAGAAGGGCTACCTGCCCGGATGTCACGTCCTAGTGTGCGGAGCTAACCGTGTCAGTGTGGTGTTCTCGCGGGAGGACGGGCAGAAACCCATCAGCCTGGAAGGGTGGACTTCACCCTGGCAGAGGCCGGAGTCCACACCGCGTGAGCAGAGGGAAGCTTCAGGATCCCGAAGGAGCGCGTCCCACCAGCCTTGCCGACAGCCTGGGAATCGTGTCTGAGATTCCATCAAGCGGTTCGACAGGATGTTCCGTGATATCCTTGCAGATGATACGTGCGGTATGTGCAAGAGCAGGCTGATGGTGTAGCCTGCTGCACGACCACCTGCTAGTGATCAAAGGGCTGCGTAAAAGAGAAGCTGGGGCGAGAGACTGGCTCCCCACTCGCAGCCTGGATGAGGGCAGGAGGAGGCGTACTTGTCACCCTGGGGGACGATGTGAATACTCAGAACAGAGAATTCTGCCAAGGGACCCAAGACGTCGCGTGCAGGGGCAGAGGCGGGGAGAGGGTGCTGAACACACGCAGGGCACGCAGGGGCTTCCTAAACAACACAGGAGTTTATCAAGAGCTCCGTTACCCGGCATTGCATAAACAGAAACGTGGCGCCTTTCCAGTTACGTGGGGGCCCACCGAGGGACAGCGTGCAGAACAAGAGGAGGTAACGCGGACAAACAGGGGCAGAATGCCATGTGCTGCTCATATTCCGTCCTGATGACCCGACTCACGATATCCTGGCTATATTACGCAACCTGCCCATGTCTTGCCGTGAGCGTCTATAAATGACAGTATTCACAGTCATAGCTTCTACATAAGAAGGATGAATTAGTTACTATAAATCCAGTGACTGCAAGTGGCCAGCTTGTCGTATGCATTACGGAGGTGTGTGCTCCTTGCATTATGCATGCAGTATTTCATAGCCTACACAATACTTTCACACTCGTTAATTCAGCTGATCTGAGCCTCACAAAAATCCCATGAGGAAGGCAGGGCTTACGCATCTTTTGTTTACATTTGGAGAAGCTAACGTTGAGATGACGCATTTTGCTCACCAGGACAGAGCCTGGAGGAAGGAGAGAGAGACTCAGCCACTTCTCAAAGGTGGCTTCTGAAAGGTCAGCCGCCACTTCTTCTCCACCACACACCTCACTTCCTGGGTGGGGAGCTGAACGCCGAGGTGTGGCCAGAGCTCTGGGATCTGCAGCTGCCCCCAGCAGGGCCCTCCTCTCATTGTCACCCGGCCTGGCGGAGGTGGAGCTGGGGAAAGGCACGGCTGAGTGCTGGGAGCCTCACCCTACAGGGACTGCTTAAGACGTGTGTGAGTGTACAGGCGAGCAGGAGGTACAGAGAGACCCCGTCACCAACAGGTGTAAAGAGAGACCAAGAGGAATAACAGGAACATCCTTAAAAGAAAAAAAAAAAGGACAAGGGTTGACAAAGGGGGCAGGTGTACGAAGGGGAGTGAAAACAGGAAAGAACAGAAAGTGGTAAAAAGTGCTACCAACAAATGCTTGGGGGGCTACATGTGGAGCCAACTAGACTTCCCTTAGAGGGATGGGGGCGGCAGGGAAAGGATGAGAAAGGAGCCAAAACAGGACGAGAGAGCGTCACTTGTGGGTTCCACAGGCAGGCAGAAGCCTAGGGTTCTGCTTCCTGAATTCAGCCTGCTGTTGACAGAGCAGACGCGCGAGCCGCGGCCAGCTGGCAGGTGCCCAGACACATCAGGCCTGACTTCCCGAGCACACTTATCTCTAGCTGGTAGAAAGTTTTCACCGGTAACACACGCTGTCTTCAAAACCAAGCTCGAGAAGCCAATTACCATGGGATTCGGCCCCCAAAAGGGATAAACAGAGAACTATAAAATACTTCCCGGCATTTTGTTATGATTTTTCTGGAGACCAGAAGTTGCACACCAAAGACTTTTCAGTGGCAAGTCTCCTACGGCGGAGGTCTGGGCCCGTGTCATCAAGGTTGAAGGAGCACCGCTCTGCAGCCCCCTCTCGCCCAGCGGGAGAGGGACTAACGCCTTACGCTGCCACCCTGGGCAGCAACAGCAGCGAGACCTCGGCTCTACAGTTAAACAAAGACGAGGAGCCCGGGCAGCCTCGCAGGCACATGTCAGCTCGTCGGAAGCAGTCAGGCAGCTCTGACGGTAGCCACGGTGGCTGGGCTTCTCCAGGTTTCTCTCCCAGCCGGGGCTCAGGAACTCAAACCACGTCTCTGGTAAGCATTCCAGCCCCCTGTGCCTCGTGAAGACACGCTCAGAGACGTCACAGGCTTCGCAGTAGCCCAAGGAAAAGCCAGGACTAAAACTCAGACCCGAGCACCACCTCTTGGGAAACAGCAAAAAGCGAGAGGCAAGACGCAGAGAGGAAAGGGAGAGGAGAGGAAGCGATACTAGTACCTGTGTTAGGACGACGTCTCAGCCCACCAGCACCAGAGCAAAGCCGAGATGACCACCAGACCTACGAGAGGCAAGGAGAAGATGGGGGGATCGGGGGCAGGGGATGGCTGCAACAGATCAGATGAGGAAGAGGCACGGGGGGGGGGGGGACCGGGAGGTGCGAGGTGGCGTAAAAAGACATAAACACATGAATCCAACAGGTAATGAAGATGAGAAGACAAAGGGAAAGAGAAAGCAATCAAGAGGTTAAAAAACAGATTCGCTTGAGCTCTGTCCCTGGGCCTGGGTCCTTTCCTCTGGCAGCCTGCAGCGGCCGCAGAACCGAAAGCGCTAAGCAGTAGCTAGGTCCGAATCAGGCGCTGCATTCAACTTCCTGTCCGGCCCCACACCTCTCGCATCTTGTCAAGGAGCTACCTGCTCCTAGACCTTCGTCGTGGCCCAGTCGCTCTGGAAGAGTGGAGCCCCAGGGCGTAGACTGGGCTTCCGTAGAGGAGTGGGGCACATCCTCACCCCAGGTCACTCCGGACAAAGCCAGTCTTTTTGCCAGGCCACCTGTCTGGTCTGCTTTCCACCCAGTGTCTGGGTATTTTGACCTCTATTCCCTATGACCTGCCAGGAGTTGAATGCTATGGCTGTGAGGCAAAATGCGTTAAAATAAGCCAACAAAGGAGGAGGGCTAATTCTTGGGCTGTAACAATCTTCCAGAGAGAAACTAAATGCGCAGGTGGTAACACATATGCCTGTAGAACTACCTGCAAAAGCTGCAAGAGCCCCTTAGGGCGCGGGGGGCACCTCCACACATAGGCACAGGGATTGGGCTTGACTCAGTTGAGGCTCTAGAAGTGTGGCACCCAAGGTAAAAGAAACCCATGAGGCTCGGGACCGGCATGTGGTTGAACATGAAGATTTCAAAGAAATATGCCCCTAGGGATGTCTCCTGCTACTTTTCACCTCCTCAGTTACGATCCTCAGCCACAAGGCCAGCAGAAAATTGCACATGGGGTCCGGTCCTCAGCCAGTGCTGCAGACCGGGTTGTTGGAAAATTCCAGATAGCCCCTAGAGTGGATGGGGTGATCCCACCCCTAGAGAATTCTTTTCTTTCCCCGCTTTCAGAGAGTCAGAAAGAACCTGTACTGGGAACCAAGGACTCACTCGGGAGGTTTGAGCCTGACTTACTCAAACGCGTTAGGGAGTCGGCCCCAGGGAGAAGTCAGCGGGCGCACGCCTGCACAGAGGACCCGGCTGTTAGAGCACAGAAACACTCCTGCACAGGTGCCCACTCCCCTTGCCGTCCAGGCACAGGCTCCGCGACAGCCCCCGCCCAGCCTCGCAGAGACCCAGCGCCTGCAGGGCTGGGGTGTGGCTTGTCTCCTCCGGCTGGCCCATGTCCCTGCCTGCTGGACAGACTGAAACTCTGCCACTCCTGAGTACTCCCAGCCCCCGCCCTCACGCCCTCACTGCCTGCCTCTTCACTCCCCAAATAGCAACCACAGAGGTTAAGCCTAACAGGGCACCATGGGGAAACAGGACCCAGGAGAAACTGGTCCAGGCCTACAGAAACGTCCCAAAAGTCTCCCGCTGGCAACACCCCCTCTGCGGAGCCAGAGGCAGGGAGGAGGGAATCCCCGAATGAGAAAGGTGACAAGGACTACCGTGTAAACGAAAGGACACAGGCGCCAAAGACCCCACCTCCGGTCCGCATCGCACCGTGGTCTCCACCTGCCACTTCCCGCAGAGAAATGGCTCTCCCCAGTCCCTTCTCCGTCTCCATCTTCCCTCCTGTGCCAGGCCAGCAGTGGCTGGGCCACCCCTGAACACCGGGGCGCCTGAGCCCCAGGCCCTTTTCCCACCTGATCCAGCCTCTGCTCTGGTTACCTTTTTACTCTCAGAAAGTTTGAGGGGGCTGTTTTCCTCGGCTGTCTCAGGGCGAGAGTCCTCGTCCTCGTCCTCGTCCTCTTCGTTGTCTTCCCCCTTGTCCTCCCGTTCTCTGTATTCTTCATACTCCTCCTCCTCCTCCTCCTCCTCTTCCTCCTCCTTCGCGGCTGCTGTAGCCTCCCCGGGATCTGCCGGCTCAGTAGCTTGCTCACCCCGAGACACGCACTTCGCTTGCTCTTCCGGGACTTCCTTTTTGTCCTCCTCTGTCTCCTCTTTCCTTTCGTCCTCTTTTGCTAGCTTCTCTAAGTCCGACCGGCTGGCCTTGTAGTACAGCACCACCTCCAGACTCTGCGGGGTGGAGGCAGTTACCTGGGAAGGTTACCTGGGAGGGTTCCCATTCTCACTTTCCAGCTGCCGCGGTGCCAGAACGGCGCTGCAAGGCGCCAACCTCGCGGAACGGAACACCCCGGCTTCTGGGGCCCCAGACCTCCGCTGGCCGTGAATCCACTTCAAGCAGCCCCCAGAGCTGAAGGTTCCCGGGCTCTGTGCCTCAGCTCCTGCGTCCCACCCCTCACAAGGGGCTCCTCTGCACCCCATCCTCTCTGGCTTATTAGCAAACAACTACTTTGCACATATCTTTCCCCTCATCTCTCAGTCCCTCTCTCTTGGGCACATACCCCAGGTGGGACGGGCGCCCCAGCAACAGGGCGGGGCTACCCGGAGCAGTCGCTCAGCCCAGCGGCTGTGGTCCTTGGGGGCCGCACCCACTCTCCCCATAGCTTCACAGGAAGAGAGCAAAGTGACTTCCTGCAAAGATGGAGCTTTCGCCAACACTGCACAAGTCCCGGGAGCTTTTCTACAAGTGCCATGGGTCTTCAAAAATGCCCAAAACTCTGCATGGATTCCCAAAAGCTTTTTTTTTTTTTGGCACCAAAATGAACTTGTGCTTGAATTCCATCTCTGCCCAAGCGTCCTGCGGCCCCTGGTACCTCGCCTGGTTGCAATGCTGGTGGATCCAGGGATCTGCGCTGCCTACCTGGTTGCTAAGGTTACCACTCACCTTCCTGGTCTCAAAGCTGTCCTCGGAGCTGTCCGAGCAGGGCTTGGGCACCTTTTTATTCTTAAACCCGTTGGCATTCTTGCTCCCGTTTTTACTGCTGTTCTTCCCCTTGCTCTCTTTGGTGACGCAGGGCTTCTTCTCCTTGAGCCGGCACAGTTCTTCCTGGCAGCTCTGCAGCTGCCCCTCCAGCTGCTCCTGCACCGCCAGCAGCCGGCCCTGCTCATCCATGCTAGCCTGGTACTGCAGCTGCAGCTCCCGCAGCTTGGCCTGTAGCTCTTTGATCTGTCGGCAGTGGGGGGAGGGGGGCCGGCAGTCACCCGGAGCTGGGCCCATGGGGTCAGCTTGGGCCCTGCTTAGGGGTGCTGGGGAGTCGCTGCCTCAGTCTCCCTGCTGATGCCCACGAGGACGTAGACAATAAAGGAACCATCAAACTGGAAAACAAGCCTCCAAAATGGTCTTGCACAGGGCTTCTCCCTGACCTGAGGCACCTGATGGTTTACATGTGACATGATGGAAAGAAGACGCCGACGTAGAGATGCTGTCTCCCATGACTTGGCAGGAGACTAACTAGAGGGTGGCTGCCACTTCTGAGCCTCAGGGATTTATTATATAACCCTTTTCATGGAAATTCCTACCCCAGCCAACCCATTTCTCTAATGGGTACGGCAGCCCGAGGATCTGGGCCGTGCACTCCTGCGACACACTGGCTCCTGCACCTCTCCTGGAGGCAGACAAGTCAGAGCCTGGGACTTGCTGGGACTCCCTGCTCTGCTCGCATCTTCCTGGGCTGGGCTGATGCTGGCACTAGGAACCTGCTCAGTAGGTACGAACACTCAGCAGCCTGAGCTCCCGTGCTTGCCGCCCCACACACAGTGCCCCCCCACCACCTCCACTGGCCAGAGACAACGCCTTCTGTGCCCTTCCTGGTGTCACATGAGACCAAAAGGAAGGGAACAAGGCCCGTGCCCTCTGGTGCTTACACTCTGGTTGAAGAGACAAGAAAACTACAGGCAGAACAGAGAACAGGCTCTCCAGAAGGCCCTGGGACATCAGGAGGACAGGAGTGGCCGAGGGAAGAGTCCAGTGCAGGCCAGCACATCCGGCACTTGAGAGATGCCCCTGTCCCCGAGCCCGTCCGCCCGGGATGCGCAGGTGCCCCGCCTCCTAGGATTCGGTCTCCCTGCCTGGTCCCTCTCGTCAACATCTCTGAAATGGCGGTGACCTCCTGTGGCTCTAGGGACTCCTGGGAGGAGCCCTGTCTCCCCGGCGGCGGCGGCGTTACCTCGCTCTTGTCACACGGAGGGGCTGCGGGCTTGTCCAGGCCTTCCATGCACTCCTGGAAATCCCTTTCGCAGGCATCCAGCTCCACCCGCAGCGCTCTCTGCTGGTCCAGCAGCTTGTTCATCTGCTCCTGCAGCTGGCGGTGCTCCTCCTGGCTTATCTGGTCCAGGGCCTGCACCGCCTGCAGCTTGGTCAGCACCTTGGCCACCGAGTCCTCAAAGTGCTGTGGAGGGCGGAGGAGCAATGGCAGCACCCTGAGAACCACCTGAGCTCCACCCCACTCCTGTGAGGCCCTTCCCTGCATACAAGACGGCCAAGGATCTGAGCTGTGCAGGGGGATGCTGTCTCTCTCCGCTTAGAGTCCATGACCAGGCTGATGAAGATTCCTGAGGCCGGCACTGTGGCGTAGTAGGTTAAGCCTCTGCCTGCAGCGCCAGCATCCCAAACGGGCATTGGTTCGAGTCCTGGCTGCTCCACTTCCTGTCCAGCTCCCTTCTAATGGCCTGGGAAAGCAGTAGAGGATGGCCCAAGTCCTTGGGCCCCTGCACCCATGTAGGAGACCTGGAAGAAGCTCCTGACTCCTGGCTTCAGATCAACTCAGCTCTGGCTGTTGCAGCCATTTGGGAAGTGAACCAGCAGATGGAAGACCAACCTCTCTGTCTCCCTCTCTCTGTCTGTAAGTGCCTCTCAAATAAATACATCTTAAAAAGAAATAAAAAGAACACTCCTGAATCTCAGATGGGGGCATCTCTCAGGGAGGGAGGACCGCCAGGGGCAGAGGGGTCTCACTTCCTGCCAGTAATCCCCCAGCTCGGCTTGGATCCTGTTCCACTAACCCTGCGGGAACATCGTCTTCCCCTGCCTGACCTGTCATCTGGCGACTGTTACCTCCATGTCTGCGGGCTCGGCTAGGTCCTCGCTAGGGCTGCTGCTGGCGTAACTCTTGTGATAGGTGTCAGAGCTGCTGCTGGCGCCGCTGCTGTAGCTCTTCCTGGAGGAGCCGCTGGCGCTGCTGGAGCTGCTGCTGGTGCGGTAGCTCTTCTCGTAGGCCTCGCTCGTGCTGCTGTTGTAGCTCTTAAGGAAGCTGTCGTGGCTGGCGTCGGTGCTCCCGTAACTCTTGAGGAAGTTCTCGCTGCTGGGAGCCACGCTGCCGTGGCTCTTCTTGTAGGACTCAAGGCTCGCCTTGACCGCAGGCGACTGGTCTTGGAGCAGCTGCATCTCTTCCAGGCAGAACTGCAGGTCGGCCTGCAGCCTCTTCCGCTCCTCCAGCAGCTTCTCGTGTTCCTGCTGCAGTAGCTCCTGTTCCGCCTGACTCTCGCTGTACAGCGCCTGCAGAGCCTGCAGCTGGTCCCTGAGCAGCTGGGGCTGCCAGGGTGGGTAGGGGCGGGGAGACATGACGGTTACCCCTAAGCATGTCAGTCCTTCTAGCTACACCTCGGCTGGTGCAGGTGTCTGGGAAGTGCCCACAGAAACGGGAGGTGTCGGTTTCCTGCTCATCTGGGATAATCTCCCCCGGAGCAGACACTCCCATTTCTGCTGGGCTTCTGCGTTGTGGGACATCCCTCTCTCCTTGGGTCTCAAGAATACCCCGGATCCTCACCCCACCCTCTTCTCTGTCAGTGGCTTCATTATCCTGACCCTTAGCATCAGTCGCTCCCTGGCCCCAGTTCTAAAATCAACCCTGCCGGTTGTGGCGTGGAAGGTTGAGCCTCTGCCTGCTGCACTGGTATCCCAGATGGGTGCGGCTCAAGTCCCGACTGCTCCACTTCTGATCCAGCTTCCTGCTAATGCCCCTGGGAAGGCAGCGGAAGATGGTCCAAGTGCTTGGGCCCCTGCACCCAAGTGGGAGACCTGGATGAAGCTCCTGGCTCCTGGCTTTAGTCTGGCCTGGCCCCAGCTGTTGCGGCCATTTAGGGAGTAGGCTGGTAGATGAAAGATTCTCTCTCTTTCTCTGCTTTCATATAAATACATAAATCTTTTAAAGTAAAAATCAAGTCACCCCAGCCTTAAACAGGGGCCTATAAAACATTCTTCCTTGGAAGATGCAGACTTGGACTCAAGGGCCAACTATTAATCCCTGAACCTCCTGCCCCGATTCTGAAGTTGACCTCTGGGCACATCTCCCAGCCTCCTGGGCCTGGCTTCTTGGCTGCCGATGCCCGGCGTGAGATCCGAGCAGCTTAGGAAAGACATTATACCTGCTTCCCATCTCTGCTATGAGGGTGCTCAGCCTGGACATCTGATATCCCTGAAATTCGAGCAAGCCTCATAGTTTGGACTGCTGTGGCCCCTGGTTCTCCTTGCTTTGGTAAACAGCTGGGTGAACAGACTCTGCCTCAAGCAGAACTATCTACCTGCTCTTCCTCGCTCACAGAGACCTTGGACTAAATGTGTGCCCTACCCCTAAGCAGACTTGTCTGGAAATGCCTGCCCCACACACAGGGCCCCTGGCTGGCGCTCTGATGCACCCATTTTCTGGGCTATGCCTGATCTGGCTCTGTTGCTCCCACCAAAGTTCCAACTCAGGTAGTGGTGGGTGTTCGAAGAAACTCACACGCTAAGAACTCTCCCCTTGGAAATGAGTGGGCCCAGATCTGTCTCACGTAGAACACTGAAAGGCTACAGCTTTGGTGACCTGAGACGTGTGCTCTGCTGCTCATAGGAAAGGGTGATGCATTTGAGTCACTCCAAAGGAATGCCGGCGCACACCGAATCCACATGAAGTTGATGGCACTGAGTCATACGATCAGAACACAGCCCGCCAGGTCTACCCCGCTCTGCTCTAAGCACCCACGGGGCTCCCGCGGAGCCCTGCATGCAGGTGAGGCTCTCTGGCTCCATCTCAGTGGAGCCCTGGCTGGCCGAGAGCAGGCCTTCAGCCTCATCCTCACTCCTGGCCCGACAGGTCTCCTAGCCCCAGGGCCCTCCTGCCCTCGAACTCTGCGAGGCTGCCCCCTGCCTCTTGCTAGGGTTACCTTGTTGTCATCGCATTTCGAGGACTTAGCCCATTTGGGGTCCTCAGGATTCTCCACCACTTCCTGGAAATGTGTCTCTTTGAAGTGCCGCAGCGCTTTGTGTGTCTCTAATTGTTCTTTCAGAATACTCGCTTGGCTCTGTATCAGTTTTTTCTGCTCATTCTGCATGCCTTGGTAGAGCGTCTGCAGTTCACAGAGGTCCTGCAGCTTTGTCAGTATCTCCTGACTCTGTGGGGTGGGGCGGGAGGAAGGAGTTGGGCTGGGTAACCGGCAGGCTCCTGCGCCGCCTCCCCCCTGGGAACCGGTCCCTTCCAGATGAATCTCTGTGCTGCCTCTGCACAGCCCAGTGGGGACTGGGGGAGGGGGGGTCCTTCCAGGAGGACCTGCTAACCACGTAGTGCTGATCTCTTAGGGTTCGTTTGCAAAGGGCTTTCCGGCGCATTGTCTCCAAGCATAGAAATGCTGCACAGATTCCAGAATGGAGAATGTGTTCTAAGACGTACATCTCTTACAAGAAAAAGCCTCATCAGCTCCATGGAGCTTTTGGGTTTTGTGGGGCGGGGAACAGTGAGAAAGTGAGCAGTGACGGGCTCAGGCAGGAGGAAGTCCAGTCCCCAGGCTATTTATGCTTCCCAAGGCCAGCCACAGGTCGGAGGTTCTGCGAGCGGCCTCCGGGACGGACGGCGGTCACGCCCTGGCTGCGGTTACCTTCCGGACGAGCCCGCTCTTGGGGAGCGGGAACATGAGCTTGTGTAGCTCTTCTTGCAGCTGGCCCTGCTCCTCCTGCAGCCGCTTCTGGTCCTCCAGGAGCTCGCACTGCTCCATCTGCAGCTGCCCCAGCTCCTTCTGGCTGACCTTGAACTTCTCCTGCAATTCTGTCAGCCTGGACAGCAGTGCATCACACTGTGGGCGGGTGAGGGGAAGGGCTGGTTACTCTGCAGGGCGCGCCTCCCGGCTGGCCAGCGGAGCTATTCTGTGCTTGTGGCTCCCTAGGGTCTCCCTCCCAGGAGACTCACTTCAGTCCCAAGCGCACTGCCCCCAGACAGACCAGGCCCTAGACGCTGAAGACGGCACCGCCATGTGGCTGCTTGGAAGCCTTCTACATTGGCCCAGTGAGCCCCTCGCAGGAGGGGGCTGCTCAGACCCCTCCCTTCTCAGCCCCCTTCCCGTCTCCGGCGCTGGAAATGCCAGCTCCTGCGACCCACCACTTGTTTTCAGACCCAATCATGCTCCTTACCAATAAGGACTTAATTTCACTCCACGTTTTCCCATTTTTGTTTTCCTAATCATCTCTTACAATCTTCGGAAAAGTACTAGTTTGTGCTGAGGTTGGGTTGAGTAGACTAAATCCCAAACCCAGAGCTTCTAAGTCCTAAGCCAATCCTGATGCTGTGCTGTGACTGGAGAAGAGCCAGTTCTGGGTACCAGCACCTGCTCCTTCCCCGGAGTGCTTCCCACAACGAGAGGGGCAATGAGCACAGGTCCCCAGCCCCTAAGCTGAGTGCGAGCGGAGGGAGAGGGCCCAGAGGTGCAAGCAGACTGCGAGGCATCACATCCTTCATCTTCCCAGGCCTCTCGCTAGGGACACAGCTGCTGGCTGGGGAGGAGCTGCCCAGGGTTCTGGCACAATGGCACTGGCTCCACTGGCTTCTGAGAGTCTAGTGCCTTGTCTCAACCGGCTTCAACCCCTTTCCATTTCCTATCAGCAACCAAGAGCTGAACATGCTTTTATTATTAAAAGATAATGTCGGGGCTGGCGCCACCGCAGCTCAATAGGCTAATCCTCTGCCTGCAGCGCCAGCACACCAGGTTCTAGTCCCGGTCGGGGCGCTGGATTCTGTCCTGGTTGCCCCTCTTCCAGGCCAGCTCTCTACTATGGCCCGGGAGTGCAGTGGAGGATGGCCCAAGTGCTTGGGCCCTGCACCCACATGGGAGACCAGGAGAAGCACCTTGGCTCCTGGCTTCGGATCAGCGCGGTGCCCCGGCCGTGGTGGCCATTGGAGGGTGAACCAACAGACAAGGAAGACCTTTCTCTCTGTCTCTCTCTGTCCACTCTGCCTGTCCAAAAATAAATAAATACATAAATAAAAATAAATAAATTAAAAAAAGATAATGCCTTGCACTTTATACTCTACAGAAAAAGAAGAAGTGAGTAAAGCCTTAGTGATCACTGCCAGCATTTATTACTAACCGGAAGTGAGGTGGGAGTGGTGCTCTGCTCAAGGTGAAGAGGAGAAAATGTAGGCTTCCAGAATGTACTCCCAACCATCACAGAATAAATCCCGGAAGAGCCTAGACCCTCTGTCACCCAGTCAGCACTCTGAGCCCGAGGCCACACCCACTCTGTTCCAAGAGCATCTGTAGTCTGCCTCAGAAAACTGGCCCCTGTCTTAACAGTTCCAGCAGTACCAGTGTGGCAGGTCGGCCAGTGTGTACGCTCCGCTCTGCTCCACCCAGGGCTCACTAGCTGAACACCAGCGGACAAACATCCACCCACACGGACTCGCGTGAGACACTGGTATCCACAGGGGCTTCTCCCGTTACGCTGTGGCTCTGGCTCAAAGGCAAGGTCAAGGAAAACCGTTTCCCAGGTGGCAGCAGGCGCCGTGCCCGCTTCCCGGCTAGGGAGCCCTTGAGCCCTGGGCTGGGCTGGTTCCGTCTCTTGCCTCTGTCGCACCGCCTCTCCCTGGAGCGAGGGCCTGGGGACGCTCACCTCTCGGGATTACAGTTACCTTGTTGGCACATTTGCCCGTGTCCTCGAGGAGGGGCTGGGTGGTCTTGAGCTCGTCCAGCTCCAGCTGGCACAGCAGGAAGTCCTGCTCGAGCTGGTCGTACATGTGCTTCTGCCGCTCCAGCTCGTCCTTGCTGTCCTCGTACAGTCGCTTTATCTCCCGAAGCTGGGCTTGCGTCTCTGTGCTCTGGGCAGGGGAGTCAGGCCCGGCCGTCACCCGGGGAGCCGCTGCCGCCGCATGCCCTCCTCTCAGGCGCGGGCTACAGGGGCCCATCGGTCCTCCCCTGTCCCTTTCGGCCCCAGTGTCCTCCCAGCCAGGGACCCCCAAGATGGCCCAGCCCTAACAGGCTTGGAACGGAGACCTCCTGGGCTTCCCTTCGTGGGGAGCGGGGAGAAGGGACTTCCTCTTTGTAGAGGCCGGCTTTCTGATTGGCCATCAGAGGAAGCTGAGAGGAGTCTCCTTTGCCCTCAGCACCTCTTAGGCCCTCACAGAGCAGCTCTCCCTCCCCCTCCCGCCCTGCGCTGCCCAACCCCAGCCCCTCCCTGGCTTCTTTACCTTGTCTGCGCTCTCTCGGAGGCAGGCCACCATGTTCTTGAGGCCTTGCAGCTCCGCCTCGTGGCCCCGCAGCTGCTCCTGCAGCTGCTGCTGCACCTGCAACAGCCTCTCCTTCTCTTTCGTGGTGGTCTGGTACTGCAGCTGCAGCTTCTGGACCCGGCACAGCAGTTCCTGCGGGGGAGCAGGGCTCTGGGCGGTGCCGGCGGCTTCCGTCACTCACTCTCCTGCCTGAGCCATCCGGACACTGATGGCCCGGGGCTTTCCTTCTTCCTGTCCCTCCTGCCTGGTGGTCATCTCACCCGAGCCAGCACTGAGGGGCCCACAGCTCTTCACCTGCCCACTTGGCTGCCCAGCTGGCGGCTGGAGCTATTTTGAATGCTCCACTCTCAGCCGGCGTCTCCTACAACGCAGGTGCTCCCGGCACCTCTGGCTGCCCCCTCACCTTCTCAGCCTGGCTCTCCGTGACCGTGGACGTCGTGACCTTGAGCTGCCGGAGCTCAGACTGGAGCTGCAGCTGCACTTTCAAGAGCTCCTTCTGCTCATCCTGGCTGGCGTCGTACTTCTGCTGCAGGGCACAGAGCCTGGTCTTCAGCTCCTCGTTCTGCGGCGGGGGAGACATGGGTAGCACTGTCACTCTCCCGGACACGGCCGGCCCCTCTACACGCGCGGACACCTTGAGGAGCTCCCTAGGGTTGGGCTTCTCGGGGGAGGCACACGCTCAGGAATGAGCAGCGTCTCTAGAACGCCACGCTGCGAGGCTTCTGCAAGCGTGCTCCAGTAGGCGCTGGATGTGGGGTAAAGGTCAGCAGGGCGGGCCGCGGGTTCTGAGCGGCAGGCCCGCTCACCTGGACGACGCTGTGAGAGGTCTGGAACCGCAGCACCTCGTTCTGCGCGCACTTGAGCTCCCTCTGCAGCCGCCTCTGCTCCTCCTCGCCGACCCGGCGGTGGTGCTGGAGTTCCTGCAGCTCTCCACACAACTCCTTGCACTGCGCGGGAAACGGAGCAGGGAGCCTGGCTAAGGGCAGGTGCCACGCGTGCTCCAGAACAGGCTCGAGGAAAGCCTGCATTCCTTCAACCGGAACACAGTCGTGGGTCCCTTAACGACAGCTGTGATGTGTTCTGGGAAATGCACTGTTGTGCAATCATGGATGTACAGACGTACATGGTACATAGCCTAGTACATACCTAGCTGGCCTGGTTTGTACACGTATATGTATCACCTATTGGTCCTAGGGCCATGATGGACAAAGCAACATGAGGCTAAACCAAGCACAAGAGGAAAACAATGCGATCAAGAGACGAGGTAGGGAAGCGCTGTGGCATAGTGGGTAAAGTGCCGCCCGCAGTGCCGGCATCCCATATGGGCGTCGGTTCGAGTCCCAGCCGCTCCACTTCCGATCCAGGCTATGGCCTGGGAAAGCAGGAGATGGAAGTGCCTGGGCCCCTGCACCCACATGAGACACCTGGAAGAAGCTCCAGGCTCCTGGCTTCAGATCAGCCCAGCTCCACTCGTTGTAGTCATCTGGGGAGTGAACTAGCAGATGGAAGACCTTTCTCTCTATCTCTCTCTCTGCCTCTCAAATAAATTAAAAAAAAAATTTTTTTTTTTGACAGGCAGAGTGGACAGTGAGAGAGAGAGAGACAGAGAGAAAGGTCTTCCTTTGCCGTTGGTTCACCCTCCAATGGCTGCCGCGGCCGGCGCGCTGCGGCCGGCGCACCACGCTCATCCGATGGCAGGAGCCAGGTGCTAGGTGCTTTTTCCTGGTCTCCCATGGGGTGCAGGGCCCAAGCACTTGGGCCATCCTCCACTGCACTCCCGGGCCACAGCAGAGGGCTGGCCTGGAAGAGGGGCAACCGGGACAGAATCCGGCGCCCCAACAGGGACTAGAACCCGGTGTGCCGGCGCCGCAAGGCGGAGGATTAGCCTGTTGAGCCACGGCGCCGGCCAAATTAAAAAAATTTTTAAGAGAGATGAGGTGAACACAAGCTGTCTGAGGCTGTCTCACAGCCAACTCTTCTTCTAACAAGGAGAACTTTACTCTAACTTTACTCTAAAGTAATAAGTAGCGTAGTAAATACGTAAACCGGTGACACAGCATTTACTAGCGTTGTCACGTCCAACAGCCTGTACACACCTGCACCCCTGCACCTACATAGGGCTGGCAGTGCCGTTGGTTTGTTTACACCAACGCTGCCACAGACCCACGAGTGACGTGTCTCCCGATGACACTAGGACGTCTCAGCGTCGCTAGGCAGAGGAGCTCCTTGGCCCGCCCACTGGAGATGCAGCTGCTGCCCAAGTGTCACTGTGCAGCCCCCGGCTGAAGGTGAGAGGGGCTGTGGAAGGAGCCCGCCGCCCCTGCCCTCCCCTGCCCGCGGTGCGTGCGTACCTTGGTCTTCATGCTCAGCATCTGCTCCTCGGCCCCCAGCAGCTGCTGTCGCAACAGCTGCATTCCAGGGTCGGGCTCTGGGAAATCCGCCTCGAAAGTCTGAGACTCGGTCGATGTCATGCTCTTCAGTGTTTGGGACTCCAGCCACCTCTCCGTCGCTCTCCGTGTCCTGTAACCCAGAACCCCAGAGTCCCGTTCACTAGCGAACCTGGCTAGACCACTAGCCACGCGGTCTCCATCCTTATGCCTTCAGATTATACCGAAGAGAGGCGGGGCCTTCTGCCGTGATGCACCTCCCAGATAAGCACGTGGAGAAGAGGACAGTCGCCAGGACCTCATCCGCAGAGGCGTGTGGGCCCTGGGAGACCCTATGAGTACCAGTCCAGTTGGTTTCGAGGCTGGGCCTGGTGGCAAGCCAGCTCCAGTCTGGCTGCGCTAAGCCATTAGACCTAATCAAGTCTGTGTGGACAGCGTAGGAATGTCTTCTCAACCTACTCTGGGGCAGAGCAAACCAGACCCCGATAGCTACAGTGGAAGAAAGCTAAATTTTAAGATTTATTTATTTATCTTGAAAGTATCAGAATCACAGAGAGAGAGAGGTCTTCCATCACTGGTTCACTACCCAGATGGCCGCAATGGCCAGTGTTGGGCCAGGCTGAAGCCAGAAGCTTCGTCTGGGTCTCCCACATGGGTGGCAGGGGCCCAAACACTTGAGCTATCTTCTGCTGCTTTCCCCAGGCCATTAGCAGGGAGCTGGATTGGAAGTGGAGCAGCTGGGATACAAACCGGCGCCCACGTGGAATGCCAGTGTTGTGGGCAGCAGCTTTACCCGCTACGCCACAACGCCAGCTCCAAGAAAGCTAAATTTCAGAACCCATTCAGCTCTGGTTCTGATATCATCAGTTTGGGTTCCCGTGCCTGCCTCCAGGAGGTCTATCAGGGAGAGGACCAGCTCTCCAGGATCAGAGGAACACTGGTGCCCCCGGCATCCGCCTTCAGGGACGCCCGAGGCAGAGTCTTGCCAAGCCCCCGCCCCCAGCCGCCCAGCTGTACCTCTCGCTCTCGAGATCCGCGAGCTGCCCCGTGAGGCTGCTGTTGCTCTCCTGCAGGGCCCGGTACTCCTCGTTCAGGAAGTGGTAGCGCTCCCGCAGCTGCTGCAGTTCTTCTGTACAGGACAAGCAGAGCGAGGTGAGTGCCTCGGGGTGGGGGAACACAGGTCAGGACCCCCCCCACACGCCCCGTTTTCCTGCCTAGAAACCCCAGAGCACAAGTCGGAACAGCTTCACTTTTTCTGAAGACGGAGAAGAGACACCACTCCCAGAGGCTCAGAAGACAGGCCCAGAAGATTCCACAGCACAGGGAGGCTGTCCTGCAGATCTGCCCCACTCACAGCAGGGTCTTGAGCTTCCGGGGGGTTGGGGGACTTTGATTAGGTTTCTGGTGTTCTGTATTTATAGTTTGTTTATGATTCCTTTAGAACCAAAAGCTGAGAGCTGTGAACTCTGCCAGACAACCCAGCTGTTCTGATCTTTCTTTTCCTTCCTTTATCACCATTTCAAACACTCTGTTTGGTCTTGATGTGGTCAAGAACTTTTTTCTAATTTTTTTAATAAATTTTTTAAGATACGCAATTTGTTTGAAAGGCAGAGAGGAAGAGAGACAGAGAGAGGTCTTCCATCTGCTGTTTCACTCCCCAAATGGCCACAATGGCCGGGGCTGAACCAGGCCAAAGCCAGGAGCTTGGAACTCCATCCGGGTCTCCCACATGGGTGGCAGAGACCCAAGCACTTGGGCCATCTTCCACTGCTTTCCCAGGTGCATTAGCAGGGAGCTGGATCAGAAGTGGAGCAGCCGGGATACAGCCGATATGCTCTGATGGGATGCTGGTGTCGCAGGCAGCGCTTAACCTGCTGCGCCACGCCAGTCCCTCCAGCGATCCTCCATCGCCTCACGTATCACCACCGCCAAGCCTCAGAACAGAGCAGGTTGACCTGCCCCACTGACCCTAAGGCCAAGTTAGCAATAATTTTTGTCACATCGTCATGATGTAAACATCCCTACGTTTTGTTCCCTCGTGGCTAGGAACTGTGTCTCCTAGAACATGAATTCTACTGATATTTAACGAACACCGATTTGCTCTGTTTAGAACACAAGGCCTATCTCACCTGCTGGGAGTGTCACCACCTTGAACGTCACTTCTGACGATTCCTTTTCATTCCAATCAGAGTCCTTAGACTACCACAGGTTACCATAGGAGGAAGGAAGAAAACAGAACCCAACCCTGTCTGACTTCAGCCTCAGACCGGACTGCGGTCGCGAGTGCTCGCAGCGGTATTTTTCTCTTTAAATAAACTTGTAATTTTAGATTTACTAAAAAGTTGCAAAGGTAGTAGAATTCCGGGCGGGCGCTGTGGTGCAGCGGATTAAAGTCCTGGCCTGAAGCACCGACATCCCATATGGGTGCTGGTTCTAGTTCCGGCTGCTCCACTTCTGATCCAGCTCTCTGCTATGGTCTGGGAAAGCAGCAGAAGATGGCCCAAGTGCTTGGGCCCCTGCACCCATGTGAGAGACCCAGAAGAAGATTCTGGCTCCTGGCTTCAGATTGGCACAGCTCCAGCACTGAACCAGTGGATAGAAGACCTCTCTCTCTGTCTCTCTCTCTCTCTGTGTAACTCTATCTTTCAAATAAATAAAATAAATCTTAAAAAAAAAAAAAAAGTAGTAGAGTTCCCTGGGAGAGTTCTCATCTGGTTTCCCCAACTGTTAACATCTCATTACCCCGGGACACGTGGCATGACTCAGCAATCAAGGCTGGCGATTACCATTCACTCCACTCCACACTGGATTCAGATTTCTCTACACTTCCCGCAAGGCCCTCTTTCCATTCCAGAACCCCACCTCGCTGTAAGGCCTTGTTCGCCAATTTGAATTCCCTATCCCGGCTGTGGAGATCACAGCTCAGTGAGAGATGATAAGCAGTTCACTGTGCTGAGGGGCGGAGCTGTGTTTCTGCACTCAGCCCCTGTCTCACTCCAGCCCAAGCCCCTCCCTCTGCACTAGCCTCCCTCTCCACGCGCCACCAGCTCTTCTCAGAGGCTGGACATGGCCGGGCAAACTTGAAGGCCTTGGATTCCTTGTTGCTTGCCTCTGCTTGGCCTGGCCAAATATAGGGCCTCCATTGTGCTCAGACCGGAAGTGCAGGCTCTCTGATGTCTTAATCCTAGCAACTAGCTGGGTGCCTCACTGGCTGAAGCTTTGAGTGCCTCATATTTTACTGCAAATAATCTTCCTCTCCAGCTGTCTTTAGCTCTGATCTGTTGGCCCTAAAGTTTCCCCACTGGAAGGGTTAGAGGAGCCTCAGAATTAGCACCCCAGGGCCTGGGAAGCAGGGCCAGGGCCCCCCCCATGACACGAGCTGGCAAAGCACCATGAGGCCAGAGCAGCAGGAGGCACGCCAAGGTGACCCGGCTCTCTCCCCTCCGCCCAGAACTGGGCAGCCCAGCAGGGGCCCCAAGTACTTGGGCCATCCTCCACTGCACTCCCGGGCCACAGCAGAGAGCTGGACTGGAAGAGGAGCAACCAGGACTAAAACCCGGCGCCCATATGGGATGCCGGCACTGCAGGCGGAGGACCAACCAAGTGAGCCACGGTGCCTGCTCCATAGTCTCAAGTTTAACCTGGAGGGCTTTCTCCTAGTGGTTCCTAATTCCTCATCCACCGGCAGCTTTTCCACCGCCTTCCTCCGCGTCACCCGCCCTCCTCCGGCCGGGGGAACTCGCTCTCTCCTACCTTGCAAGCCAGAAAAGTCCGAGAGACTTAAACTGTTGGAGGGCTCGGAGCTCTTCATCTCCATCTCGGCGCGCAGGTTGGCGATCTCCAGCTCGTAGTCTCCCCGGATGCGCTCCATGTCGTCCAGCTCGGTCTGCATGCGGCAGAGGTCCTCCTGCAGCGACGCCATGTCGCTCTCATGTTCACTCGCCGAGTCGGCCGCCGCCTGCCGCAGGCTCTGGATCTCGGTCTGGGCCAAGTGCAGCTCCTGCTCGATCTCCTTCAGCTCGCTCTCCTTCTCCCGCTCTAGCAGGGAGATCTCCTCCCGCAGATGGCGAAGCTCACCTGCAAGCCCAAGGGTGCAGAGGGTCAGGGGGACAGCTCGTCTACCGCGTGCCGGCGGCACAAAGTTCAAGGTGGACTTACGGCTTGTCCGCGAACTCCTGACACCCCAGTGTGCAGGAATGAAAGGAACAGAGTGACTCTGTGTGGTAGGCTGAGTAGAAAAGTAGATTTTGAGGCCTGCTACCAAATGCAACAACTTGGGCTGCTGTAAACAAAGAGTATTAAGTACTTCCTGGGAGACACCTGACAGTTAAAGACCAAATTTAATTTACACTATTATTTTTTTTTAAGATTTAAAAAATTTATTTTCATTGTTATTGGAAAAGCAGAGAGAGGCAGAGGCAGAGAAACAGCCAGATCTTTCTCCCCAACTGCCCATAACAGCCAGACTTGGGTCAAGTCAAAGCCAGATCCACTTCTGATCCAGCTCTCTGCTGTGGCCTGGGAAAGCAGTAGAAGATGGCCCAAGTCCTTGGGCCCTGCACCCGCGTGGGAGACCTAGAAGAGACTCCTGGCTCCTGGCTTCAGATCGGTGCAGCTCCGGCCACTGCGTTCATCTGGGGAGTGAACCAGTGGAGGGAACACCTTTCTCTCTCTCTCTCTACCTCTCCTCTCTCTGTGTAACTCTGACTTTCAAATAAATAAATCTTAAAAAAAAAAAAAAAAAGAAATCCACGTTAGTTCACCATATAACTAAGCATAGAGTGAAAACCTAAATGGCATATGATACGTGCTTTTTAAATTGACAGAAGACAGAAGGAGTATCACGTTGCCATTTAAAAGAAAGTGGCGGCTCTACATTGAAGATCTGAAGTTTCCACAATATATTAACTAGAAGAACAACAAGCTACAAAATGCATGGTATTATCTAATTCTTGCAAAAGATACCTTTACGAGACGTATATAACACACAAATGTACAAAGACAGAAACAGGCCTGGGAAGATCTACGTCCCAGACCAGCCAGAGCCTTGCTGCTGAGCAGCGCCGCACATGACGGGGATGTTGACTTTCCATATCTTATGTTCCTGCGCTGTGTGAATTTTCACAAGGCCTGTGTTTTATAATACACAGAGAATCACGAGAGAAAAATGTGTCAGCACTCTTGGCATCTGTGCAGCATCTCAGGGCTTCTGGACACAGGAACCCATCTGGGATTGACAGAACCTAAAAGTGGAAAGGTAGTAAAAGGCATAGGTAGTGGGGCTGGCACTGTGGCGTACTGGGTTAAAGCCCTGGCCTGCAGCGCCAGCATCCCACATGGGCATGGGTTCAAGTCCTGGCTGCTCCACTTCTGATCCAGCTCTCTGCTATGGCCTGGGAAAGCAGCAGAAGATGGCCCAAGTGCTTGGACCCCTGCACCCATGTGGGAGACCTGGAAGAAACTTTGGATCAGCTCAGCTCTGGCCGTTGCAGCCATTTGGGGAGTGAACCAGTGGATGGAAGACCTCTCTCTCTCTCTCTCTCTCTCTCTCTCCCTCTCTGTAACTCTTTCAAATATATAAATCATTTTTTAAGGCATAGGTATTAATAGGAACTCAGGATTTGGGGGCCAGGATGGGGGAATTCAGGACTGATTGGGTGGCTCAGGACCTTCCCATGGCACATTCTCCTCATCCCGTCCCCAGCCTCTGCTCATCTACTCCACTTTTCCGAGGCTCTCCGCACACCTCCTCAACAAAGTCCTCCAGGAAATGCGCTCCTTGGCCCGCGTGTGCAGCTGGTCTACCTCCAGCTGCACTGCAAGCGGTAGGAAGGTGGGGCCCACGGCTGTGCTGCTGCTCTGGGCCCTGGGCCTGGCCCAGTAAACACTTCCTGTGTTCAGGTACGGGTGAGGCAAGCGTGCACACATTCAGTGTCCCCACGTGTACTGAAGTGCATGCTGGGTGTTTTTTAAAAATGAGAAGGGAGCTGCAAGGAAGAAGGGCGAGGGGCCCGGGTGTCTCAGGGAAGGCTCGTGGACCCCACCTCTCGCCAGTCCTCCCTGCTGGCCGGATCCCAGATGCCTCCTCTCCTCGCCCCGTCCCCCAAGCAGGGACGATCTAGCTCTGGGCCGGTCCGCCCTGCTATTGCAAGGCAAGGAAGCCCTTGCTCCATCCCCACTGCTGGGCCAGCATAGCGAGGTCCCAGCCCAGTGGGGACCACCAGGGAACCCGCCACTCAGATCGAGGGCCCAGGGGCGGGGTACCACCACCTCCACTTCCCTAGCATGCCCATGCCTGGGCCCGCAGCGGGGAGGGGCCGGCTGCCGGGAGTTGGGGGCTCCCCCAGCCGGGTTCCGAAGGGCCGGCGCCGGTTGGCTGTGGGGCTGGGACCGTCGAGGCCAGGCGGAGCGGCCCGGGGTCGGGCTGGGGGGGCAGAGAGGTCGATTCTCACTCACTGGTTATGGCCTCCATCTCCCCGGCCCCCCCGCAAGTGGTCTTCCTGGGGGGCCTCCCGCCGCCGGCCCGGGTCCGGGCCCCGAGGGGCTGTGGCGGCCCGAACGGCCCCCGACACCAGCTCCCTCTGAGGCCGCGCGCGCCCCCTCTCGGCGGGAACGGGCAAGGCGCGTGCGCGAGGGCGGTCGGGCCCCTCTGGGGGGCGGGGCTCAGGGTGCCCCCCCCCCCCCCCCCCCCGTAGGCCCGCGGGTCCCCGCCAGGCTGAGCGCTTTCCCCTGACTCCATGTCCCTTATTTCTCCGATTCTCTTGGAAACGACTACTGGAGTTGCCTGCGCTCACCACATTTTCCCCTCCCATCTCGGCTTCTATTCCAACCCAATCTTCTGTCCGCACTGAAATTTTTCAGGCTCCTCCGTGTTGCCAGTTCCCACCATCATCGCCAATCTCCAGGAAGGCCTTGCAGCTCTTGGGTCCCTCAGCAGAACCCAGCTTCGGCCTCCGCTCACTTCTGCAGCTCTCAGTCCTGGGGCGTCTCTGGGACTGCCCTTGCCTCTCCTCTTCCACGTCTTTCCATGGGACAGCACTGCCACCTCCCGTGGATTCTCAAGCCATCTATAAGCTAACAGATCTCAAACTCGTATCTCCAGCCGGGATTCCCCCCACCCCGGCCCCCGTTCTGAATTTACGTATCCAGTAGCCTCCCTGGATGAGTCACTGGGGGGCAGGTGTTTGACAAAGTGGTTAAGACACCACCTGGGATGCCCACGTTCCATATCACAGTGCCTGGGTTCAAGTCCCGGCTCCACTCCCTGTTCCAGCTTCTTGCAGATGGACTCCCTGGGACAAGTGATGGCTCAAGTAGCGGGGTCTCTGCCACTCATGTGGGAGACCTGGGTTGGGTTCCTGGCTCCTGGCTTCAGCCTCACCCAGCCCCAGGACTAATGTGGGTATTTGGGGAATGAACCAACAGATTGGAGATCGATCTCTCCTCTGTTTTATAAATAAATAAAAATAAATTTGAAAAAAACTACTAAGTCACTTGGATGTTCATAAGACACTTCAAACCCAATAGAAAGGACAAGATTTGAAAGGGTTCCCCTGGCGCCCATTCTTACTCCTTGCTGAGTCTTTCCCACCCAACAAACGCAACCACGCCCCATCCAGGTTTCCAATGTAAAGGCATCTTTCGCGTTTCTGTTTCCTTTCATCCATTTCGTCAGGCTTCACCTCCAAAGTACGTTCTGGATCATCTCCCGTCTTACTGCCTCCATCCAGGTGCTGACCACCTCTTTACTGGAGTAAGGCAATAATGCGCCTTAGGGCGCACTGTTTGGATTCTCTTCCCTCCATCGTTTCTACACGGAAGGTAGAGTGGGGATGCTGAGGCACGGTGGGTTAAACGTTGCTTGGGATCCCTGCTTCCCATATCCGAGTGCTGGGTTCAAGTCCTGCTTCGGCTTCCATCCAGCTCCCTGCTGATGCCTGGGAGACAGCAGATGAGGGGTCAAATACTTGAGTTCCTGCCGCCCACGTGGGAGACCCGGCTGGATTCTGGGCTCCTGGCTCGGGCCTGGCCCAGCACTGGCTTTTGCCAGCATTTGGGGAGAGAGTCACTGGATGGGAAAATCTGTCTTTATGTCTGTCTGCTTCTCAAATAAAAATAACTTCTTAACATGACATAAAAATATAAAGCAAAGCTCTCAGCTGGCCTGCAAGACCCACTACAAGCTGGCCCCTGGCTGCCTTTGGCGCTGTCTCTCCGGGATCCTCCAGGGCCCTGTGTTCTGTCTTTCGTGAAGTTCACATGAAGTTCATTCCCGCCTCTGTTCCTTTGCTGTTCCTTCGGCTCCTGAATGGCCGGGGCCTTCTCATTACTCAGGGCTTCACTCAAATGCTAGCATCTCACAGACAGCATCCCTGACCACCCCGTCTACAACGCGCACCTGCGCCGTCCCTGGGTCTTAGGTCACCTCCATGGCGTTGATCGCCACGTGGGTTTGTGTCGCTCCCTGCCCCTCCTCATCAGAACCTTCTCTCCAACAGGGCAGGAACTCAGACGTACCAATGCGCTGACTACACCGCGGATAAACAAACGAATCAGTCCTGGTTCACAGACAAGCAACTGAATTTCCCGGAGAGGAGAGTGCCCTGTACAGATCGCGAGACCTGTACAAAGCAGCGGTCGGTGAGCCCGACGCCACACTGTCCCCTGTGCAGCCCGCCTCCTGCAGCTCTCTCACGGCCCCTACCCCTGCCTTCGCTCACGTCATCGTCCCCTTCGCTTGCCCCTCTGCAGGGCTGCTCCCTGGCCTGCCTTTGCCCCTCCACTTTCTGGCTTGGTCTCCCGCCTCCCTCCAGTGACCCTGCTGTTTTCTGGGGCAGCTCCTCTCAACTTTCCGGAGGGCCACCCAAGGCACAAAAGCTGCTGCTTTATTTAGTGGTACAGCAAAATGCAAGGTTGGCCAGTTTCCAGAAACAAAAGGATGTAGGCATAGGAAGGGAGGGGTGTGTGTGTTGGGGGGATACAAGCTCAGATTTGAGGGAGCCAGAAAAGCTCTCAGGGGTTCCCTTAAAGGTAGCACAGAGGCCCCTGCAGTGACTTCGCGACAGCCTACTGCACTTTCCCATCATGCACTGCTCTTTCCCATCATGCCCTTGGAGGGACAGGCGAGAGGAGTCTGGCTTGGAATCCAACACTGAGCACCCGCCCTTGGCCCTGACCATGAGAGCAAAGGACTCTGGGAGCTGTGTGAAGGAGAGAGAGAGAGGAGGGAAGAGGGGACAGAAGAAGCTGTGGAAAGAGGAGAAGGAGAGGCAAGAAGAGAAAGATGAGACCAAGTATGGCATTGGGCTATTTTGGTTTGCCAAGCTTCCGTTAGAGCCTCAGGGACAGCACTGGGCCGGCCCCTGGCCCCCGTGGGAGTTACCTTGCAGCTCCTGGATCTGCTTGGTGAACGCCTCTGCCTGCTGGGCACTGGCCAGCCGTTCGTCCTCCAGGAGCCCTGCAGGGAGAGGGGCGGGCCAGTGAGGCTCCGAGCCGGCGCAGCGTGGAGCCTCTGGGCCCAGGCCCCCCGGCCCGCGGCAGGTGCTCACCCTGCAGCTCCAGGGAGTCGTCCTCATGCTGCCCCACCAGCTCCCGCGTCTCCTCCAGCTCGGCCACCAGCTGCAGCACCTGGGCTCTCAGCTCGTCCAGCTCGGTCTCCGTGAGGCTCAGGCCCCGGTGCTTGCTCAGGGACAAGGAGCCTCCGCTGCCAGCCTTCTGCATGTGTTCAGCTTCTTCTTCTTCTCCCTCCTCCTCCTCCTCCTCCTCCTCCTCATAGAGAGCCGGCAGTAACACCTCTCCTGGGAGAGACGCCCAGCCCAGAAGAAAGTCAGAGCCAGCCTCCCGTGCGTGGCCCTTCCAGAGGGCAGAGCCGGCGTGACAGTGCCGCCCGGTGTCCCCCGGAGTCCCCTGGATGCCTGATGAGCCCTAGGTGTTAGGGTCAGGTCAGGAGGTCACCTCGCCCTCCCCTCCCCCAGATCCTCCTGGCCACTTGGTGGCCTCCGCCTCCAACCTGTGGACAAACAGTCTCCCGGCTCAGCCCAGGGAACCAGCAAATGCACACCCAAGTCTTTCTAGTGTGTTCTCCGGGGAGAGAGCTGAATGGTCAGGAGATTCGGACACCAGGCATGCCTTTAGGCCAATCAGCGCCAGAGTTACAGTTTGAGGATTTGTAGAAAGCTTTTTTTTTTTTTAATTATTCAGGTGGCTTCGTGTAAAATTAGTCTTTCCAAAATAAGCAAGCGTCACCCGTCAGTAGGTAGAGAAAGAAAACATGTGAATGAAATGATTCTAAACGCACTGGACAAACGCGGGGGCCATTTCAAATGCATTCTGTCAAACAGCTGTTTGGAATTTTCTGCAAGCTGCCCTCCCTTGGCCCCTGCTGGCTGTCACGGGGGGGCCTCCCCTCCCCACCTGAGCAGGGTGAGGCCCCTCCTCCTTTGATAACCCCTCTTGTCCCTGCAGTTTTCATGGCAAGTCTTAGCTTGCACCTGTGTGTAAAAGTGAGCCTGCCATTGTAATGTGTTTCAAAGGAAAAAAAAAAAAATAATAGCAACAGGGCTTAGGTGCTGGTCCCCAGCCCCTGGTTGGCGAGCAGCCCCTCCTTTACTGCAATGCAGTTCCTGGAAATAGCAAAATCTTGTCTGGACGGTGATTGTCTGCTTTGTCTTCAAATGCAGAGGTTCTGCTCTTACTTCCTCTTAGCAGCAGCCTAAGGCTCAGCTGGGACCCCTGTGTCACCTGCCCCTCTTAAGGGGACCAGGGTGGCCCACACCGAATAGGCGGAGGGGCCTGGGGACTCATCCCATGGAGTCCTGGCACCTGGACCAGCCGTGTTCTTCCAGGGGCCCGGCGTTGGCTGCGGTGCCCAGTCACACGGGTGGGGTGGGCATCCACGTGCGTTGGAGGGGACGGCCTCACCTGCCCTTCCTGGCCTGGCTCTTCCAGGCGACCAGAGCTGAGAGACTTTGCTTTGAAGTGCATGGCGGTGCCCATGCCCTTGCCTTTTTTAAAAACCAGAGACAGCTTGGGATCTGGGTCGCAGGCGGGGAGAACGAACCCCCCACTGAAAGGCTGTTCAAAGCTCTGTCCACAGAGGCCTGGTTCTCTGTCTGGCAGCTCCCCAGGGGCACGCAACCTGGTTAGCTGTGCCATCGGAGCCCCAAAGGGATGCACCTTGAACTTTCCTCAGAGCGCCCTGGGGAGGACTGGAGTTCCCACCCAAAGGAGGAGGGGCCCGAGGGAAACAGAGGTCAGGGCTGTGGCCCGGCTCAGCGCTCTGGGGTCACAGGGAGGGAGGAGAAGGGACCGGGAAGATGCCCTTTTGGGAAACTCACCCTCCATAGCTTGCATCCCTCGCCGCTCCAGGGACCCCCAGCGCTGGCCCTTCTTCCTCTCACAGCCCTCGGACACCTCATAGGAGCCTAAAGTGGTTACTGTGGGTCCTGTGAGCAGGGAGACAGGAAGCCATGTGGGGGGCAGGGGAAGAGAGGGGACGGACGTGCCTTCCAGGCCGGTGGGGCCCTGGGATCTGCAATCCCAGCGGAGGCGCCTGCCGGCTCAGCTCTGCGACTCCCCTCCCTCAGCCTCCCCCGCGGGGACCCCAGCCCAGCTGGGGTCCTGGTATAGGCAGAAGAGGGGACCGAGAGGAGAGGGGCTGGGATGGAAGGAAGAGCAGCAGCCAGGAAGGGGGAGCGGCCGAGCAACTGCAAAGCGGCGACAGAGGCGCAGAAGGGGTCTGGGCGGGGACGCCCCCTACCCGCCCCGCCCCTCCCCTCCTCTCCCGTCACACCTCTCCTGGCGCCCAGGGGCCTTTAGGACTGGAGGGACTGCAGGAGCTGGAGCCCCCGCGGGCTGGAGGGGCGAGAGGGGAGGGCCCCCGGGGAGGATGCGGCCGCTGTACCGGAAAGATGGAGACCGGGCCCGGGACGCGCGGGGACGGAGGGAGGAAGGCTGAGGGCCGAGGGGTGGGCAGCGGAGGAGCAGGGATGCCCGGGGTCTGCAGCAGGCGCGCACGAGCGGAGGCAGGAGGGGCGGTGAGGGGAGGGAGGACGGCTCTGACCTGGGCCCGGGCAGCTCCAGCCCGCGGCTCCGGCGCCGGCCCCGGCGCCCGCCTCCATGGCCGCTCCCGCCGCTGCCGCCGCCTCCCCAAGCCGAAGCCGCAGCCGCCGGGCCGGGACCCGAAAGGGCGCGCGGGGAGGAGAGAGGGCGGACCGAGGGGCGGGGCCTGGCCCGGCCTCCCGCTGCTGCCGCCGCCGCCGCCTCCCGGAAGCCCTCCCTGCGCGCTCTCTGCGAAGGTGAGCGTGTCTCGGCACGCCTCGGGTCTTGCCCTCCAACACGAGCTGCCCCGACAGGGAGCGGCCACATCCACCTGCTGTGGTGGCAGGGACGCCTCTGCGGCCGGTGTCGGGGCCCGGTCCTGCCCAGTGACTGCGGAGGAAGGGCAAGGTGCCCATCCCGGCAGCGCGGTGACCCCCTCCAAGCGCCTTCGTGGGGGAAGCCAGGCCGGGACATGAGCACTTCGGGGCCTGAGCCCATTGTTCCCTGGACTCCCACCCAGCCACAGTCCCGGCCCGAAGACCCCTTCGCCATCCCGCTCTGCCTCCCTCCAGCCCACACCCGGTGGCTGCAAACCACGCCCCCGCCGAAGTCTGCCATGGTTACTCTAGTGGAAGGGAGCAGTGGGGTCCCAAGGGCGTCTTATTCAACCTAGAAGGGCTGTCAGCCTTCATTCACCCCTGTGCCTCCTCCTCCCGGATTCCCAGGCCCTGCACGTGGGAGGCCCCATCTGCTCCCCAGGGGATGCCCTCTCCGGTCCCTGCGTGGTGGTGGTGGTGGTGGGGGCGAGGATCCTGTGTGCCCAACTTCTTGAAGGTTGGGAAGTATCTTAGACCTTGTGTCTCCAGCATCGGTCAAAGTACCTGAGGCACAGAAGGCGTAAAAGCCAAGCACAGGTAATGCCGTCTTAGCACCGAGCAGAGGGCGGCATCCTGTGCAGTCCACGGTGCCCATTAGCAAGAACGTTGCCTGCGAGTCCCTGCTCCGCAGCCCCTCTCCTGTCCGCTTGGCTCGGTCTCCTTCCCCCCAGCCTGAGGCGCTGAGAAATGGGGAACACGGGGGGGGGGGTGTTTCCTGCACTTGCTCCAGACCTTGTGGCCGGGAGGGTCAGGGTCCAGCCAGCGGGAAATAGCAGCTCTGCGAGGCCAGGGGTGTTGGGGGGCAGTCGTGGGGATGCTGGGAAGGGGCTGGCACTGGGGGCTTGGGGAGCGTGGAGCTCAGGGTACCCACATCCGAGTGGCTGTTCTTTCCGCCCCAGCACAGCCAGCCTCTCTGGTTCTGTCTCCACCAGTAGAGTCAGGCTCTCACCACTGGCCTTGACGGCTGACCGCTTGGTGGACGAAGGGAGAGACAGAGGAGGAAGCTGTCATTCTCCTTGGCAGCTCTGATCCTCAGAGCTAGGACAAGTCTCTCCCTGGCTCCTGGGGTGCAGGTCACCTGCTTGTTTAACGTGGAGTTTGAGAACATGCAAGGCACACTTGAATCATCTATCCCCAGGAGTCAAACTAGGACACAACCTGGCTACCCCAGGACTGGGCTGAGGATGAGGGGGAGAGTCCAGGAGGTGTGGGGCAGGTGGGCTGCGGTCCATGGAGGCAGCTCCGGAGGGCCGGAAGTGGCAGTGGGCAGGTCAGCTAGGTGATCAGCTTAGGGGATGATCTGGGTTAATCCTTGTAATCCCTGGACTCAGCACTGGCCCTCCCTCCTAATCCCATCCCAGGAGCTCATCCTCTCTCGGGACTGATGCAGCCAGTTAGTCCCCTCCACCTTCCTCTTCATTTCCTCCTCTCTTGCTTGCTTTCTTTTAAGATTTATTTCATTTATTTGAAAGGCAGAGTTAGAGTTAGAGAGAAAGAGAGAGAGAGAGAGAGGGCGATCTTCCATCCCCTGGTTCCCTCCCCAAATGGTCGTAATGACTGGGATGGCCCAAGGCAGAGAGGCCTAGGAGCCTGCAGCTCCATCCCAGTCTCCCACATGGGTGCTGGGGCCCAAGCACTGGGCCATCCTTTCTGCCTCCACAGGTGCACCAGCAGGGAGCCGGTCTGGAAGCGGCACAGCCAGGACTTGAACTAGTGTTCATACAGAATGCCGGCTGGCACCGCAGGTGACAGCTTAACCTGCTATGCCACCATGCCAGCCCCTACGTTTATTCCTAAATGGCTAGATACTTTCATTAGGAAGCAAAATATGAGCATTTGAAGCATACAGAAAGGCGCAGTACAGAGAACACAGCATATCCACGTACATAGACTGAAGCCCAGCTCCACCACATCCTGGCTCGTTTGATTCCCGGTAGCCATCTGGTTGTGACTTTGCAGTTTAACTTTGTAGCCATAAGCAATGCAGAGTTTCGATCTGTGTGTTTGAGGAACAGATTGAAATGGCATTGTGTGTGCACATGCTCCTGCAAACTTGCTTTTTTCTCATTCGTTTTAAACCTCATCCTTGTCTCAGAGCGCTCCAGCTCGTGTGCTTGAACGAATCGCACTTCACCGCTTCTTTGCTAATAGACATTTAGGCTGTTTCCGGTTCTCCATACGGACAATAACACTGCAGGGGACGGTGCACGTGCTTGGGCTCCTGCCACCCACCTGAGGGACCTGGATTGATTGAGTTTCCAGTTCCCAGCTTCAGCCTGTTCTGGGTCAGCCGCAGCAGGCATCTGGGGAATGAACCAGCAGATGCGAGTGCTCTGTCTCTACCTGTCTCTGACTCATAAACACATACATCTTAAACCCACTGCAGAGACCGGCCTGTGGCGTAGTAGGTTAAGCATCCACCTGCAGTTCCAGCATCCCCTATGGGCGCCGGTTCAAGTCCCTGCTGCTCCACTTCTGATCCAGCGCCCTGCTAATGCACCTGGGAAAGCAGAAGATGGCCCAAGTGCTTGGGCCCCTGATCCCGCCTTCGAGACCTAGAAGAAGCTCCAGGCTCCTGGCTTCAGATTGGCCCAGCTCTGGCCACTGCGGCCATTTGGGGAGTGAACCAGCAAATGAAAGATATCTCTGGCTGTCTGTAACTCTGCCTCTCAAGTATATAAATAAATCTTAAAAAACAAAATGAAACATTGCAATGTGCAGTTCTCTGCATACATGTTGGCATATGTATGAGCACTCTCCTAAGGCAGGTTTGTAGATATGACTTTGCTGCTCAAGAGCAGGTGCATCTCAGACCTGACTAGCTGCCCTACAAACAGAGGGCCAGTTGAATTCAGCACCACTAAAGGTGCCTTCATTTACTTTATGATCTCACCCCTGGCCTCACCGATTTGGAAGGGACACATATTCTATTCCTACCCTCCCAGTGACCACCTCCTTACATATTCTCTAAACATTCTTACTTGATTTAGTAGTCAACCAGAACCACCTTTATTTTCCTGAGTGGTAGAAAGACCTCGGAACATGTTATCTATGACATTCTACAACACCCCTGTTTCTATCTCGTATTTTATTTTATTTATTTGAAAGGCAGAGTTACAGAGAGGCAGAGGCAGAGAGAGCGAGCCAGCAAGCGAGAGAATCTTCCATCCACTAGTTCACTCTCCAAATGACCTCAGTGGCTGGAGTTGGGCCAATCCAAAGCCAGGAGCCAGGAGCTTCTTCCAGGTCTCCCACGCGGGTGCAGGGGCCCAAGGACTTGGGCCATCTTCTACTGCTTTCCCAGGCCACGGCAGAGAGCCGGATCCAAAGTGGAGCATCTGGGTCTCAAACCAGTGCCCATATGGAATGCCGACAGTACAGGCAGTGACCCCTCTATCTCGGATTTTAGTTTCACCTTGATTCTAACCCCTTTCAGTGTCATCATCATTGTCTCAAAGCCTGTTGATTTATTAACGTATTGATACATTCCCAAGCTCTTCTGCCATCTTCCACTGCTTTCCCAGGCCATTAGCAGGGAGCTGGATTGGAAGAGGAGCAGCTGGGAAGACATATGGGATGCAGGTGCCCCAGGCAGAAGCTTAGCCCACTACACCACAGCGCTGGCCCCTGTAGCTTCCTTCTTATGAAGTGTCTCCTTTTGGGGCGTTTCAGTGAGACTATCTGAAAGGTAAGCATTCTTTGTCTTAAAAACACCTGTATTGGGGCTGCTCCTCTTCCAAGCACAATGAGGGATCAGGCCGAGTTGTTTATGTGAACAACTGAGGAATTTGCTTCTGTGAGTTTAGCAACATGGTTGATCTGCCAGTGTTTTGAGCCACAACCTAATCACCTTTATCAGGGCCTAGGGGTAGGCAAGCCCCTCCCTCCCTTGGGTTCCAGCCTGCAGGGGACAATGCGTAGCTGCTGGGTCACAGAGTGACCAGGGTTCTCTGTATCTGGCTGTCAGGATGGAGGAACATGTAGGGGGAAGTGGAGAGCCTGTAAGAATGTAATACTTTTATGGTAAATGCCTATCCCCTTTAAAAAAAAAAAAAAAAAGGTTTATTTATTTATTTATTTAAAAGGCAGCATTAGAGAGAGAGAGAGTGTGTGAGCGAGCGAGAGAATAATCTTCCATTCATTGGTTCACTCCCCAGATGGCTGCAATGCCAGGAGCTGGGCCAATCCGAAGCCAGGGGCCGTGGGCTGGAGCTGTGGCGATGTGGGCTGAGCCTCCTCCTGGGGCACTGTCATCCCACATGGGTGCTGGTTCATGTTCTGGCTGCTCCACTTCCGATTCAGCTCTCTGCTCTCTGGGAAAGCACTGGAAGATGGCCCAAGTGCTTGGGCCCCTGCACCCACGTGGGAGACCTGGAGGAACCTCCTGGCTCCTGGCTTCGGATCAGCTCAGCTCCGGCCCTCGAAGCCATCTGGATAGTAAATCAGTGGATGGAAGACCTCTGTCTCTCCCGCCCCCGCCCTGTCACTCTACCTTTCAAATAAATAAATAAATAAACAAACAAACAAACATATCACCTCTTTGGGGCTGGTATTGTGACGTAATGGGTAAAACACTGACTGTGACATGGACATCCCACATGGGTGCTGATTCAAGTGTTGGCTGCTCCTCTTCCGATCCAGCTCTCTCTATGGTCTGGGAAAGCAGCAGAAGATGGCCCAAGTGCTTGGGCCCCTGCACCCATGTGGGAGACCCAGAATGAGGCTTCTGGCTTCTGATTTCAGGCTGGCCCAGTTCCAGCCACTGCAGCCATTTGAGAAGGGAACCAGCAGATGGAAGATCTCTCTTGCTCTCTCTGTCCCTGCTCCTCTCTCTGTATCTCCACCTTTCAAATAAATAAATCTTTAAAAATAAATATATCTTTTAAACAAGTTGCAATTTTTGACTTTTTAAAATTGCTCCAAATGATTTTTTTTATCTTTCTGACTCTGCTTTTGCCTTTAACACTTTCGTGGTTTCCTGCTGCTCATGCTCAGTAAGGAGAGCATGCTTGGTCCTGTCTCAGATGCATTTAACACGCGGGACCCCCATAGGCCCTGCACCCGTTCACTCTCCAAGCAGCTGCAATGGCTGGGGCTGAGCCAGGATGAAGCCAGGAGCCAGGAGCCGGTCTCCCACGTGAGTGGCAGAGGCCCAAGCACTTGGGTCCTCCTCTGCTGTCCTCCCAGGCGCATTCACAGGGAGCTGGGTGGGAAGTGGAGCAGCTGGGTCTCAAACTAATACCCACTTGGGATGCCGGTGTAGGGTGGTGGCTCACCACACTATGCTGGAGCCGGGCATTGAACCCAGGCACTCTGACGTGGCATGGGGAGGTCTTAACCCAAACATCGATCCCCATATTTAATTTAAAAATTCTATTTTGCTCAACATCTCTGTGTGAGTTTCCAAGGGTGCTGGATGAGGAGGTGGCTATCCTCGTCTCGTCTCTTGTGGTGCCAGGAGTCCTGTCTAGATTCCCTTTGTTCTTAGTATTATTCCTAGCAATCCTTGTGCCTGGAAGGTGCATTGCAGCCTCTGATGTAATCCAACAGCTGGAATAAGCATTATCCTTCCTAATTCCCTAAGGGGAAAACAGACATGGAGCCTGACCTTCAATCCTAGTGTTTGGACTTTGAAGTCTGGTGGCTTCATGATGAGTTTTACATCAAGAGACTGTCTGTTCTTGACCTTGACTGAGAACTATCCTGATCACTGGCTGTTTAGCAGCTGTACCAGCCCCATCCTGCCGGTTTGGCCTCAGTGGCTGACAGGGAGACTGTTCTTAGAGCCCTTTAACGACACACCCCCAGGGTGAGCAGTATAGCAGGAAAAGAAAACGCAGGGCTCGTCCGGGATTTGAACCCGGGACCTCTCGCACCCTAAGCGAGAATCATACCCCTAGACCAACGAGCCACTAATGCTTTTCCTCTGGCCAGATGTGTCTTCCTTGCCACCTCAGCAGCAGTAGCAGCGCCAGTTTGTGGTTGCTAGAGGCGGCCCCTCCTCTGGCTCCCAGGCTGGCGCCCAGCCCAGGCCGGCGGCACTCCAGCAGGCTTCGCTCCGGGGCAGCCTCCGACTCCTTCCCAGCCTACCGCAGAACCACGTGGACGCTGCTGTCTGGGCTGAGCTGCTCTTCCCGGTGATCAGTCAGCTCTCCCCAGGTTGCTACCCAGGGGGGTTCACAGAGGTGCTGCTGGGAAAGGAGGCTCCAGCCCACACCACATCCTGGGGCAACCTGCCTGGGACCCCTTGCACCCAGGTAAGAGCCTCCCTTCTTTCCCATCTCATGGCCGGACCACCAGGGAAAAACTCTGCAAAGCCATAGACTCCTAGGTGAGGACCCCAGGCCTGCCCCGGGTCACCCTCCACTAGGTAGCCCTTGCTAAATTCCTATGTCTCAGGGCTGGCACTTTGGCCTAGCACATAAAGCTGCTGCCTGCAGTTCTGGTATCCCATATGGTGCTGGTTCAAGTCCTAGCTGTTCCACTTCTGATCCAGCTCTCTGCTGTGACCTGGGAAGTACCCGTATGAGGACCTCAGGCTGATGTGGCCAATGGCCTCATTTGGGAAGTGAATCTGTGGCCAGTGGCCCCTTTGGGAGGTGAGGGTTTTTTCTCTCTCTGCCTCTCACATAAAATAAACCTTACTCGGTAACCATAGGCGCCAGGTGCCTTCCAGAAGGAAGCGTGGTGAGGACAGCACCCTGCAGGGGGATAAGGCCTAATAAGGCAGCTCTCACGCCCTCTGTGGGTGTGCTCAGGGCTTTACAGAAAACTTTTTAAAACCATTGCACAATCTGGTGTCCCTCCTCCCACTGTGAGATGAAGACACTGGCCTAAATTCAGCCTCAACGTCACGTTCATCTGAACGCTGAAACTTGCCTACATTCAGCCTCTGTGCCTTTGTCTGGATGCAAAGCCCGCTTGCCATGCAGAACCCACTGCCAACGCAGATGTTCTGGAAAACCAGGGACAGAGAGAGACCTGCCCTGTCCCTGCGCACCCAGCCTGTCCCGCTCATCCTGCCCAGGGCACAGCCGGGAAAGACCCTCCAAGGCTGGCCTGGCCTGGCTGGGGGTCCAACAGGTTGGGAAGTTCCCAGAGGAGAGGGAGGGGCAAGATCCCACCTCAGGAGCTGAGGCCCCAGTGGGCTGAGCCAGGCTGGCTCTTTTGTGTTTCCACTGTGCCAGGGCCCTCCTAGGAGCCAAGAGCTCCCTGCATGTCCCGCCCCCCATCCCATCATCCTGCTGACAATGCGGACAACCCTCCAGGGGACTTCCGTGGGGGCCGGCCTTATAGAAGCATTTCACCTGATTAATCTCTTTTAATCCTCAGCACAACTGTTGTTGGTGCCGTCCCTTAGCAAATGGCTGTCAGAATGAATGAATGAATATGAATGAATGAGTGATCGAGTGAAAGCAGAAACCCTCGGGTGTGTGCACAAACCCACCAACGTGACAGACGTCCAGGGCGAGCCTCACCGCTTGGCTTGCGGTAGAAGCCAGAGACAGGAAGGGTCGTCTCTCCAGCCCTCGGAGGGGGCTTCCTAGTGACCTGAAGTCATAGAAGGGCTGCGCCAGCCCTCGTGTGTCCCCAGAGGGGAAAGTTCTAGGCGTGTCTGGAGAAGAGAGCTGGCTCTGCTCACTCATCCCGGCCAGCGAGAAAGGCAGCGCGAGAGACTTTTTTGGGTAGCTGTTCCCAGCCTTAAACTGGCTTCTAAATAAAAGCCCACTGTGTTTGTCGCCCTATTACCTCAGCGTGCATTCCCGGCATTGTTGCTCCGGCTGGGTGCGCTGGGGGCCAGCGAGTGACACTGCTGGGCCTCCTGCAGGCACATCTTCCGAGCTGAAAATGCCTCAAAGCTGAGACTGGGCTTGGGCCCCAGCCACAGCTCCTCCCAGGAGGCTGCCGCTGGAATGTGGGGCAGCACCAGGCTTCTTTGTGTGGCCTGTGTGCCGCGGCATCCTGTCCCTTAGACATCAGGAATCCCTTCTCTGCTGCTGTGACAACCCCGACCCCACGCACCGGGGGCCGAGGGAGCAGGCTGCCCTGCGGGAATCCGTTGACACCTGCCTTTGGTTGGCTGCTGGGCTAAAATGACTGTGGCCTTGTCCCAAGGCCCTCCATCTCTTGTTTGTGTCTCATGGAAGAAGCCATACATAGATTTTTCTAGATGGAATCTGATGTTTCCTTACTCTCTTCCAGGCAGGAGGGTAGCTTTTTATTTTATTTTTTAATATTTATTTTATTTATTTGAAAGTCAGAGTTACACAGAGAGAGGAGAGAGAGAGAGAGGTCTTCCATCCATCTGATTGGTTCAATGGCCGCAACAGCCGGAGCTGCACTGATCCAAAGCCATGAGCCAGGAGCTTCTTCTGGGTCTCCCACACGGGTGCAGGGGCCCAAGCACTTGGGCCATCTTCTATTGCTTTCCCAGGCCATAGCAGAGAGCTGGATCAGAAAAGGAGCAGCAGGGACTAGAACCAGCACACATATGGGATGCCGGTGCTTCAGGCAAGGGCGTTAACCGGCTGTGCCACAGCGCAGGCCCTGGGAGGGTAGCTTTGAGGCAGGCAGATCCATGGATGATTTCCTTGTCTTGTCCCTGGATTGAAGAGCCTTGGAGGTCAGAAAGTCACAGATATGGGGCCAGTGCTGTAGTGTAGCGGGTTAGGCCTCCACCTGCGGCACCAGCAACCCAAAAGGGGTCCAGTTCATGTCCCAGCTGCTCCACTTCTGACCCAGCTCTCTGCTATGGGCCTTGCCCTCATGTGGGAGACCCAGAAGAAGCTCCTGGCTCCTGGCTACGGATTGGCTCAGTTCCAGCCATTGTGGCCATTTGGGGAATGAACCAGTGGATGGAAAACCTCTCCCTCTGTCTGTGTCTCTGTTTCTGTCTCTCCCCCTTCTCTCTGTAACTCTGCCTCCCAAGTAAATAAGTAAATCTTTAAAATTATATGTATTTGATATATAGATCAAAAAGCTATCACAGGCTGCCTCTGTAAAAAGTAACAGTTGCTGCAAACCAGATGGGAAAAAATTCCATTTTTTTTTTTAACTTTCCAATCAGAACAGAAATTATATCAGAAATAAGCACTAAGCGGGGATAGCACCATTTGGGATCGGGGGAACGCAGTGCGAGCCTGCAGCAGGGCGCTTGGCGCAGCCCGGCCTTGGGCCCTGGTCTGGGTGGTTCCGATTGCCATGATGAGGGGTTGCTCACAGGCCCAGGCCCCCCGAAGCTGCCTGCTGTGTCTGCTCAGTTCCTCAAGCCCCAGCAGAGCCGCCTCTGTGAAGTCCCCAGGGAGGGAGCCTTGGCCCTCCAGGTGGGACCCTTTGCTGGGGAATCCGAGGGCAAGGGCGCTGGCAGCCAAGTCCACAGGGGATCGGATTTCAGTTCCAGTCCCGCCTCTCCTTGGCCACTGCTGTTTCTTTTGTTCCCACGTTGGATTCATGGCCTCTTCAACAAGTTCATGGAAAATTCATTTTGAAAAATGACTGTGCATGCATTTCTAAAAGTTTTTGTGACAAAATGAGCTTGTATTATTTTTAAAACAATATTTATTTATTTATTGAGAGGCAGAATGATAGAAAGAGAGGGAGAGAGAGAGATCTTCCATCTGCTGGTTCACTCCCCAAATGGCTGCAACAACCAGGATTGGGCCAGGCCAAAGTCAGGAGCGAGGGACTCCATCTGAGTCTCCCACGTGGGGAGCAGGGGCCTAAGCACTTGGGCCATCTTCCACTGCCTCCTCAGGCACATTAGCTAGGAGCTTCATTGGAAGTGGAGCAGCCGGGACTCGAACCGCAGCTCTGACTTGTTGCCGGCTCTGATATGAGATGCCCATGTCACAGGCAGCGGCTTAACTCTGCTCCACACTGCTGGCCCTGCATGTAGTTTTCTTTTGCGTGCCTGCACTTAGAGGAATAAGAGCATTTCTATCCTTGGTCTTGGGTTCAGCTGATGACCCCTGAGAGGGAGCCAGGCTTAGCGCTCTGGCCTGTCCTCTGGCCTGGAGGGGAGGGTGGCTGATGCAGGAAAGAGCGGTGGGGGCTGGATCTCCTTGCTTTCTCAAAAAGTCCCTCTTGAGAAATACTTGTGCTGAGGAACAGCCAGGCATGGGGCTAGAGAGGAAAGGCGGGCGGACAGCCAGGAGGAGGCAGTAGCCAAGCCTCAGTGCTGTGCAAGGGAACAGAGCAGTACCCGCCACCTTCCATGGTCCCCATGCACACCCTCCCCGCTTCCCTTTCTGGCAAGCTCTGGGTGACTCCTGTGCTGTGTGTTCAGGAGGTGTGGCCAGCACACTGGTGAGACTGCACGGGGTCTGGCCAAGCTGGAGTGACAGGGTGCACTCCGCAGGATGAAATTTATTATGGCCAGACCCTGTGCAAGGCCCCAGGCCACAGGAGCACCTGCAGGACCCCATGTGTGAAAACAATTTCTTTTATGGACTGCAAGCTTCCTGGGAAGTCCCCAGTGTGGATGGCTGCCAGAAAACCCAGTGCAGGCTCAGACTGGGGGCCAGGTGACCCCTCTGCAGAAGAGCTGCTGGCCTGGCGCAGGGGCTTCCAGGCTCACGCTCAGCCTAGAGTCCTGGGGAGAGAACAATCCTGGGAGAGCGGCCCCAACTTATGTGGAAGGGGGTGAGGTCAACGGAGGGGGCTCCAGGGGAGGACAGGAGGAGACAGTCTCGCTACACAGATTTTTCTGTTGGATTTGTCCGGAGCTGGGTATGGTGGCCTCGGGAGGGTGGGAGAGCTTCGATGCAAGTATAACTTTGGAGTGTAATGTGTGCTGAGTTCTGGGCTGACAGCTCCATAGCGGATGTCCCCTACAATTCAACACACTTCAGATACAAGGCTCTGGAGAGCTCCGTTTTGCACATGCAGGAAGAGGCTGAGAGAGCCCATGTCCCAAGGCCCTGTGGCCAGTGAGCGATGGAAGGCAAGTCTGCTGTGGGAGCCGCCCTTGTTACTCTAGTCGGACTCCTTTGTCCTGAAAGACTGAGCATGGCGGATGGAGAATGGCTGTCGGAGACTCAGCCGCATATCCAGGCTGGAAAACTGCCCGTGACTCCCTGGGTGAAAGGAAGAGTTAGAGAGAGGAAGAGGCAGAGATAGAGAGAGAGGTCTTCCGTCCGCTGGTTCAATCCCCAGATGGCCGCAATGGCAGGAGCTGTGCCAATCCGAAGCCAGGAGCCAGGAGCTTCTTCCGGGTCTCCCACGTGAGTGCAGGGGCCCAAGGACTTGGGCCATCTTCTACTGCATTCCCAGGCCACAGCAGAGAGCTGGATCAGAAGTGGAGCAGCTGGGACTCATACCGGTGTCCATATGGGATGCTGGTACTTCAGGCAGAGCTTTACCTGCTATGCCACAGCCCCAGCCTTTCAACAACTAGTCTTTTTTTTTTTTTTTTTTGACAGGCAGAGTGGACAGTGAGAGAGAGAGACAGAGAGAAAGGTCTTCCTTTGCCGTTGGTTCACCCTCCAATGGGTGTGGCCAGCGCACCGCGCTCATCCGATGGCAGGAACCAGGTGCTAGGTGCTTTTTTTTTTTCCTGGTCTCCCATGGGGTGCAGGGCCCAAACACTTGGGCCGTCCTCCACTGCACTCCCGGGCCACAGCAGAGGGCTGGCCTGGAAGAGGGGCAACCGGGACAGAATCCGGCGCCCCGACCGGGACTAGAACCCGGTGTGCCGGCGCCGCAAGGCGGAGGATTAGCCTGTTGAGCCACGGTGCCGGCCAACAACTAGTCTTAACAACAACTAGTCCACTCACGGCCGGCACCACCGGATCGGTGTGCAGCGCACCGGCTGTAGCGGCCATTTGGGGGGTGAACCAACGGAAAAGAAAGACCTTTCTCTCTGTCCAAAAAAAAATCCACTCTCATGCATGGCTTTTTTTTTTTTTTTTTTTTGACAGGCAGAGTGGACAGTGAGAGAGAGATAGAAAGGTCTTCCTTTGCCAATGGTTCACCCTACAATGGCCACCATGGCTGGAGCGCACTGCACTGATCCGATGGCAGGAGCCAGGTGCTTCTCCTGGTCTCCCATGGGGTGCAGGGCCCAAGCACTTGGGCCATCCTCCACTGCACTCCTGGGCCATAGCAGAGAGCTGGCCTGGAAGAGGAGCAACCGGGACAGAATCTGGTGCCCCGACCGGGACTAGAACCCGGTGTGCCGGAGTCGCAAGGCGGAGGATTAGCCTAGTGAGCCACGGCGCTGGCCGCATGGTTTTCATAATGCATACTTCCCATAAGCTTTCTGAAGTACCTTCTTACTGTACTTGTCAGTTCTGGACTTCCCCTTTGGTCTTTGTGTTCTTCTTCCCACTCTTTTGTTGCGATCTGTCAGCTCATGGTAGTCATTTCTCCCCCTTTCATTCCTCGAACGTATTTAAAGCGCTGTTTGGGGCAGGTGTTGTGGTACAGCTGGTTAAGTCCCTGCTGGGATGCTGACACCCCGTCTCAGGGTGCTGGTTCAAGTCTTGCTTCCTCCACTTCCACTCTAGCTCCCTCTGTTTGCTTCCTGGGAGGCAGCTGATGATAGCTCAAGTGCTTGGGTCCCTGTCACCCACGTGGGAGACATGGGTGGAGTTTTTGGGTCCCTGGCTTTGGCCTGGCCCAGGCCTGGCTGCTGCAGGCATTGGGAGTGAACCAGTGTATGAAAGAGCTCTCTCTCTTAAGTAGATGAAAATAAATAAACACTTAAAATTGATTTAAGGTAAAATAAAATAGTGTTTAAAGTCTTTCTGCTGATGACAACTTCTGGGTCATCTTAGGGTCTGGTTCTATTGGTTGTTTTTTCTGTTGGCTATAGGTCACATTTCCTCTGTTCATTTTCCTCTCTTACTTTTTATTGTATATTAGACCATACAGGCAGCACACTTTAGAGATTGGATAATCCTGTCTTCCACTGGGAGTCCTTAGTTTCTCTTTAGTAGAGTTAAATTGCTAATTGATCACATTGAACTTGGGGTTTTTTTTTTTTTTTTTAAAAAAGACTTATTTATTTATTTGAAAGGCAGAGTTACATAAAAGATCTTCCATCTGCTGGTTCACTTCTCAAATGGCTGCAACGGACAGAACTGGGCCAGGTCGAAGCCAGAAGCTGCTTCTGTGGCTGCAGAGGGCCAAGAACTTGGTCCATCTGCCATTGCTTTCCCAGGCCATTAGCAGAGAGCCGATCGGACGTGGAGCAGCCAAGACTCGAACCAGTGCAGAGTGGAGTTGGCACCACTGCAATGGGCTGAGGGCTGGGTGGGGCCCTGATGGACAGCTAGGAGGAAGCATGGCTGCTGGGGCACTGGGTGGCGCGAGCGTGGTGTGAGGGCCCGGCTGGAGGTAGGCTCAGCATGGACAGATGGGGGCCACCTGGCTGGGGATGCTCAAGCTGCCTCTCCATGTTGGTCCCTGCTGCCAGCCCTTCCTCCCAGCCTCTCTGCAGAGGGGGCCTGGGGCAGATGAGGTGTGACCCTTCGCGATGTAGTTGTGCCAGCTGCCAGAGGGAGAGGGGTGTCCTCCATGGTATCATTGAAAGGACAAAAGCAAAACAAGGTGGCAGCAGCGCCATGGCTGAATATGGGTCAGCATTCCCCAGGCCGTGGATATCTGCATATCTGCATATCTGGGTTCTTTGACCCCAATCTGTTATCCTCTGAAGAACAAACAATCGGCTTTGGGAGCACAAAAGGTTTAGGTGGGGCTCAGGGCTCTCTAATCCCAAGCTCTGGCCATGGGAAGCTTAGGATCGCTCACAGAGCCCAAGTGTCTTTGGAGGAGGGGCTGTGTTGGGGGGGCGAGCACGGTGGAGGGATAATCTATAAGAGGACCCCGAGGGGGTGGGGGCATCCCAGGAACACAATGTCAGAGGAAGAGGAGTTTTATCTGTTCAAGAACCTCTCCTCGGTGGGGCCGTGGGATGGACCTCAGTACCACATCGCCCCTGTGTGGGCCTTCCACCTCCAGGCAGCCTTCATGGGTTTCGTCTTCTTTGTAGGGACACCCCTCAACGCCACGGTGCTGGTGGCCACGCTGCGCTACAAGAAGTTGCGGCAGCCGCTCAACTACATTCTGGTCAACATATCCCTGGCAGGCTTCCTCGCCTGCATCTTCTCCGTCTTCAATGTCTTCGTCGCCAGCTGTTACGGCTACTTCGTCTTCGGCCGCTTTGTCTGTGCTTTGGAGGCCTTCACGGGCTCTGCTGCAGGTATTACAGGGTTAGGGGGCCGGGGCAAGGCCAAGGACACCACTGTAGCATTGCAACCAGGCTTCTGGGTTGCAGCGGGCCCCTTCGGAAGAGCCCGGGGCATAGGAGCTTGGTGCTCTTCTGAAGACCGGGGTAAAAAGCAGCCCAGACTCTCAAACTCCAATCCAAACATCAGGCTGACCCCGTCTTTCTGGGCTTCCCCAGCCCACCTGTCATCCACTCCATCAGCTGGCTGGGTGGGGCTCCATCTCCCTTACTCTTACATTTCGCCACAGGTCTGGTGACAGGCTGGTCATTGGCCTTCCTGGCCTTGGAGCGCTACATTATCATCTGTAAGCCCTTCGGCAACTTCCGATTCAGCTCCAAGCACGCGCTGATAGTGGTCCTGGTGACCTGGACCATTGGTGTTGGCGTCTCCATCCCACCGTTCTTTGGCTGGAGCCGGTGAGTGCAGGGCCTCGGTGCTGGCTGAGCTAGCGGCTCAGGTTGACGCGGCTTGTAAGCAAGCTTGGGCATTTTTGTCAGCTTTTAGTCCGCGACCTCTAATTGTTAGAGCTGGTGGAGTAGGGGAGGCTCAAGGGCTGTAGGGCGGATGAGCAATGTCTACTCGGCAGTTGCAATTGTCACAGCCTCAGCTGGTGAGGAGAGACCCAGCCCTGCCCGAAGTCTTGCGGTACCCCGGGTTCCAAGTAGAGGATCCAGCAATCAGTTCCCACCCCGCTCATGCATGCGGAGGGCCCAGAGGGAGCGAGTGCTTGCTCCCGGGGTGAGTGCTCGGTCCTTGGCAGGTTCATCCCCGAGGGCCTGCAGTGCTCCTGCGGCCCCGACTGGTACACCGTGGGCACCAAGTACCGCAGCGAGTACTACACCTGGTTCCTCTTCATCTTCTGCTTTATCATACCTCTTTCCATCATCTGCTTCTCGTACGCTCAGCTGCTGAGGACGCTCCGGGCTGTGAGTGGCCTTCCAGAGGGGCCAGGAGGAGCGGGTTAGGGGGCTCCAGGGGAGTGCTTTGTCCCCAGTAGCAAAGGGTCCAGGGGCCTGGGAATCGCAGGCTGGGAAGAGGGAGGGATGCAATGCTCTCTGTTCTGCCTCAGGTTGCGGCTCAGCAGCAGGAGTCAGCAACTACCCAGAAGGCCGAGCGGGAAGTGAGTCGCATGGTGGTGGTCATGGTGGGGTCCTTTTGTGTCTGCTACGTGCCCTACGCTTCCTTGGCCATGTATATGGTCAACAACCGGAACCACGGGCTGGACTTACGGCTCGTCACCATTCCTGCCTTCTTCTCCAAGAGTTCTTGTGTCTACAACCCCATCATCTACTGCTTCATGAATAAGCAGGTAAAGCCCAACACCCACACTCCTCGGAGAGCCTGGCTCAAGAGCAGTTCTCCCCCGCAATGACTTTAAGCTTACAGTAACCTGGAGTCAGCTCAGGGTTTCCAGGAGTGGACGAGGGAAGCCACAGAACCCCCAGGAAGGCTGGAAGGCACAGGGAGGGAGGCATAGTTATTAAGACGAGGTAACAGACCCCACGGAGGACAGGACTTAGGCCAGAAAAACCAAGTGCCTCCACACTGGGATGAGGAAAGTCTTCATTAAAGTTCCAGTCCTTGCATTTTAGCCTGTAGGAGCATGTGTGCAGTGTAGAAACTCAGCCATAAATCCCTAAAGCATCTCTTACTATCTGAGGTTATCAAGGGCCTCCTACTGGTAAATCCAACCTGAATTAGGGGCCGGCACTGTGATCCAGTGGGTTGGGCCTCTGCCTGTGGCCCTGGTGTCCCATGTGGGCTCTAGTTCATGTCCGGGCTGCTCCTCTTCTGACCTGGCTCTCTGCTAATGTGCCTGGGAAGGCAGTGGAGGGTGGCCCAAGCGCTTGGGCTTCTGGCTTCAGATTGGCCCAGCTCCAGCTGTTGTAGCCATTTGGGGGGCAAACCAGTAGATAGAAGCTCTCTTTCAAATGAATAAGTCTTAAAAAACAAAAACACCCCGACTCAGATGAATGTAGGAGCTTCTATTTTGTGGGGCTGCACCTGACACTGCTTTTATGGCAAAGCCTGAGGCCTCATCCCGCCAGAGTGCTGTGGGTTTACCACTGTGGACCCAGCGTGGCAAGCAGCTCCAGACTGGAATCCAGCTAGTCTCTAGGATGAGGAAGATACTTCTCAAAACCACTTGCAATCTGAGGTTCAGGGTGCGGAGGCATCGGGGGTACAGTGACATCTTCCCCATGCTCACCTGCCAAGGCGCCTCTCCCTCTTTTGCCTCTCTAGTTCCGAGCTTGCATCATGGAGATGGTGTGCGGGAAGCCCATGACTGACGATTCCGACGTGTCCAGTGCGCAGAAGACGGAAGTTTCCACCGTTTCTTCCAGCAGAGTTGGCCCCAACTAAGGACCCTATGTTGGCCTGCTTGTGGCAACTGGAATTTCACATTTAAGTAAGTGTGCACTTGGGCCATCAGAACTACTAACACCACAGCAAAGGACGGCAAGGGGAGGGAGGGCAATTTGGAGTCAATTTTTCATCTTCCTCCCACCAAGCTACTGTCCCCAAAGCTGGGACACCAGACCACCCACAGGCCATTTCAGCACTGAATTGTAGACACGAGAGGGCTTCGAAATGCTTGTGGCAAAATGAAATTAAAAAGTTTAATTAGTGTAAAACAAGTCTGAAATCCATACATAGTTTTTTCATAATATGTGCTTCCCATGAACTTTCTTTCATATTCCTCAAATAAGGCAACTTTAAGTAAGCACATGCCTGACTCTTCAGCGCATGGCTAATAGTCATTTTTCCCCCCATGGGGACCTCTCCTGAGATGACTTATGCCAAGTTAGAACTTAAGAAAACACTGTGGAGGGGGGAAAAATAAACAACCCAACCTCTAGCCTGCCCAAATAAAAGTCTGAAAGAACTTATGGTAGGGCCGGCATCCCATGAGAGAGCGCGCCAGTTCAAGCCCTGGCTGTTCCACTTCCAATCCAGCTTCCTGCTAATGGTCTGGGAAAGCAGTGGAAGATGGCCCAAGTGCTGGGGCTCCTGTGCCCGCATGGGAGACCTGTAGAAGTTTCCAGCTCCTGGCTTCAGATCGACACTGCTCCAGCTGGTCACTGTGGCCATTTGGGGAGTGAACCAGTGGATGGAAGATCTCTCTCTCTCACTCTGTAACTCTGCCTCTCAAATAAATAAATAAATCTTTAAAAAAAAAAAAAAAAGAATTTATGGCATCATTGTTGCAGTTCTGGCAGGGAAGGCCAAGGCCATGGCCACAGCCCACGTGACTGGCTCCAGCTGCTTTCTCCTTGCCTCTCCTCTCTGGCTACACCTAGACACCCGTCTTAAGCTGTGTATTTATTAAGGCCAACAGTTTAATTCCCTTGATGTTCTCAAGATGAGCTTGCACATCTTAACACCATCTATAAACTACACCAGAGATTCCCTTACCTTATACTCTATCCCTTTCCTCCACGCCCCGCCTCCCCGAAAGAGCACCTTGGGAAATGAGAATGAAGGTAGGTGTGTGCACGTTTAGGAGTGGCCCACATCTGGCATCGAATAATCAGGTAACAAGCAGTGGGCTCCCCTCTGTTCCGGACTGGGGAGGCGTGGAGGGCTACAGCCGCACTGAGGAGGGGAGGCCCAGCAGCAGCAGCAGAGGCCAGCTCCACAGAGGCAGCGCTTCCTCCGGGGCTCGGGGGGCACAACCTCCTAGGAGGGGCCCTGTTCTGTTCTCCAGTGCCCAGTGCACAGCCACAGTTCCATTTCCTAGAGAATGAAGGACACACGTACCCCACGACGAATGTCAACAGTTTTATTTAGAAACAGATAGGTACCTGTTTGCATTATAGAATATAAAACTTGGTTTACACTCTATAAAAAATAACCAATATCCAAATTCAAGAGAGCTAGCATTCACAGAACACATGATGTGGGTGTGTGGCTACTGTTCATCAGCCTCAGGCTTGATTTAAACCAAAAAAAGAATCCAATGGATCAGAAAGATTCGGGTACACTGCTTGCTGCCCGGTCCCCGGCACCCAGAAGCTGCCATTTCGGCAGACTAAGGCTTGCTTTCTAAGTGTGTGATTTTCACATCAGGCCTGGGCTCCCTGCACTGAGAGGGTTGCAAGGCTCTCTCGCCACAAGGTTCACAACGCGCCCTCCTGAAGTCAGGGCCGGTGGCGTCGTTCACTCTCCGGTTGTCTTTATAATAAACGGAGAACTTGGAGGGTGGAGGGTCCCATTACCCTATACTGGAGTTAAACTTAGTGTATTCATTATCAAGAGCTCAATGCCAAGGCTGGGGTGATGTCACATCACACCTGGCTTTTTACCATACCAAGTAGCTCAACGTGATTGTGGAAGACCAGAGGAGATACCTGGGTGCAGTAATACTCACCCAGCATCACCTGAATGTGTTATCCAGAAAGATACAGGAAATGATAACGGTTATATATACATATATTTATCTTAGTAACCTGAGGGCTAAAAACTTGGAATACAAGAATTCTCAAGAGGCCCATCTGTAAGAAAAGGACCCAAATGGACAGAGTTCATGTTACATACAATAAGGGGAGGTGGAGTTGGGAACAGACGGGGCTTCTTCAGCTCTTTCTACAACGTCCCTCGCTCTGGTCGGCAGGACTGGCAGCCTGCCGATCCACGATGAATCTGTTTCTGTTGGTGGCAGAGACGGGGGAGAAGAGGAGTGGGGTGACGGTCAAAGGCAGGAAGGGCGAGCTATGGTCCTCAAACCAAAGAGGCCTCTCTCGGTAGGTCCTCTCGCCTCTGAGCCTGAGCTCAGCTCTCCGGCAGACACAGAGAGGCCTGGTAGTAAGTGGTTTGTGTTGTGAGGTATGAGGATCCCTGGTAAACTCAGCAGCACATGGTTTTTGGAAACCAGCACACAAGATAAGAACACTGCAGCCAAGCTTGTAACTAATACTGCTATTATATAACTACTGTTCAAAAGAGAAAGGGAAGGAAAAAAAATCCCTATTTTGGGAAGTCCTAAGCTTTGATAAAAGGTGCTCCAACCTCAGAGTTAGTTCTCAGGCAGCTCCCTGTCCGGCGATCATTCTCTCAGTAAAGGCACTTTCGATGCTGATGACGTGATCGGAAAGGAGTGAACTTTAATTACAGTGAAACCAAAATTAATTCCTTGGCACACCTGGGGAGGAGGCGCCATATGGGGCACTTACAGTGATTTCAACAGGCAAATAATGATGCCGTGAGCGTTTCACCAGATGCACACCCAGAACAGAACGCCTGCCCTGAATACACTTGTATTTTTCCTTTAGTTTTCTAGCTGTTTCGAGCTGGAAACAGTTCTATAAAGAGAGCACACTCACTACATGATTGGTTTTCAAGACACTGGCCCCAGCTCTTCCCCACTGTGCTGTGCTTGACAAAATCAGCCAACAGCTGGTGCTGCAGGGGTGGGGTGGGGGGAAGAACGGAAGCAAGTCCAGCCGAGCTCAGCCCAGGACCTACCCCTGCCCAGGTAACGGCGGCTCTGCCACTGGCCCCACAGCAGCTGAGCAGAACATGTGGCCCCCACCACCTGGAAACGGACTTTTAACAGGCAAGAGTGTTTGCCCTCTAAATACAATTGGGGGGGGGGGGGATATATTTTTCCTTTTCTCTCTCCTGAACATTTCTTATTGATCATAGGCTTTAAAAAATGAGTTAAGTGAGATTATAAAAACTGGCAGACAAGGGGTTGAGAAAGAGTAAGAAGGCTGATGGTTGCCTCCACGTGTGACCCTTCAGATCATACTCCCAACTAGAGAACAAATACAGAACACACACCATGTTGCACACGGCACAGAGCGTCAGCCTACAAACACAAGTGCATGATGAGAGCTGTTCCGCAGGAGCACGGCCCCTCCAGTCCCTCGGAGACGGGAGGAATGGGACGGGATGGTTTTCACCGTTTCATGACGCCTGTGCACGTCTTGAAAAGTTTGTCCTAACAGTCTCAGTAGCGCAAACAATTTCATGTGAAACCAGAAGCTGTAAAAATAAATTACTTTTGAAGAAGCGCAGGTTCCTCCGTCTGCGGCTCAGAACTCATCATGTCGTACTAAGGCCTCCCCGAAATCTGTGGCTTGGCTGCCCACAAACAAATCATACTTGTCAACTATCTCCTCCTTGGTCAGCTTGCCGTCCTGAAACCAGAGAAAGCCAGGGACTGAGCAGAACACACTTCCCACGCCACAGGCAGAAACACTGTGGCACGGTCATTCTAATTATTCCTACTAAATTGTATGTGAACTCTACCCTCTCCCTTGCCCCCAGCGCGAAGAAAACAGCAATTAATACATTTCTGTTATCAGGAAAGCTAACGGAGGGAGGATGGAATAACAGAGCTCAACAACCCAACAGCCAGATCTGGGCTTGCTCCCTAGGAGAAAGTTCCCTTACAGCAAAACAAGGAGCACAAGCCGGAGGTGGTCAAGACCCGGCGAGCACTTCAGAGTGACCAGAGTCATCTTCTGGCAGGAAGAACAAAACTGCCGTGAGCCTCGTCCACACCTTCCCCAGCCCGGGCCATCAGCCGGGTCTCAAGGCTCAGACACTCGTCTCATACAGCACTAAGGTTTCCAAGGATGCCCACTCTTCATTCCCCACTATCTCAGGACAAAGCACCTGGCTACTGAAGCGACTGAGAGCAGGAACTCAAGACAGATCAACCCTTAACGTAGCGGGTGAAGCCACTGCCTGTGGTGCTGGCATCCTAGGGACCTGGTCCAAGGCCTGGCAGCCGCACTTCTGAGCCAGCTCCCTGCTGTGGCCTGGGAAAGCGGTGGAAGATGGCCCAGTGCTTCGGCCCCTGCATACACGTGGGAGACCCGGAAGAGGCTCCTGGCTCTTGGCTTTGGACCGCTCTAGTTCCAGGTGTTGTGGCCATTTGGGGAGTGAACTAGAGGATGGAAGACTTCTTTCTGTCTGTAACTCTACCTTTCAAATAAATAAATAAATCTTCAAAAAATTTTCTTTAAAAAAAATCCCCACACTTAGATTCATTTTCAGTTTAAACAGAGAATCTGAATCTCTGAAAAAGGTGACAGGGCTTAGTGATGACACCACGGTCAGTGAACTGAATGCTTAGCCCACTGACCAAGGACACTTTTCACAGGCTCCAGAGAAAAGCTGATTTAAACTACCACAAAGGACTTCATTTTTAAAGTATATATTTAAGAAGGAAATAACGAGCTTTGGGTAGGCAGAATAGGCCTATTAATAGGTAAGGAACAAGAGAAATAACAAAGCCAGGAGATAAGAAAAAAAAAAAGGCAAGCAAGCAAAGACCTGGGGACGCACAGAGAAAGGAGCTGCGTGCTGGGCGGAGGCCACACAGAGGCGGTTTTCTCAAGTCCCAGTTCTGCCCGCACCACCAGCACAGCCGGCAAAGGGATTTCTAAAACGAGATCAGTAGCTACTGTCGCCCTGGAAGTCTTCAATGCCGAATCTATATCCTTGGCAGATTTAGACTAATTAAGGTCTTACATGCTCTATGTGCCTTTATAGACATTTTTCAGGCAATCCTCTAGAAACAAGACTTAGGTCACTGCTAGCTGGCTTGGGCCTGGCCAAACCTACCTTGTTTTGGTCTGATTCATAGACGAGGTGCCTGGCTTCTGCCTCTGCATGGTCGTAGTCTGAGGGGAGGATCCAGTCTTTGGTTTCTTCCTTGTCCATTTTTCCATCACGGTTCTTATCTCGAAACTCAACAAACTGCTCTCGCTCTGTCTTCACCCATTCTGGCTCGTCAGCATTTCCATCGTGGCTATACATGTCACCTGAGCAGACACAGAAAAGGGTTTTCCTTTTTCTTATTTATTTTTTTTTGGGGGGGGGGCAGGCAGAGTTAGACAGTGAGAGAGAGAGAGAGACAGAGAGGAAAGTCTTCCTTCCGTTGGTTCATCCCCCCCAAATGGCCACCATGGCCAGCGCACTGCGCTAATCTGGAGCCAGGTGCTTCCTCCTGGTCTCCCATGCGGGTGTAGGGCCCAAGCACTTGGGCCATCTTCCACTGCCCTCTCGGGCCACAGCAGAGAGCTGGACCGGAAGAAGAGCAACCGGGACAGAATCCAGCGCCCCAAGCGGGAGTAGAACCCGGTTCCTTTTTCCAAAAACTGTCTCATACCAGTCTGGCCTACCCCTTCTTGCTCATCTATCTCTTTAGAACCTAAACAGTCAGAAGGGTGTTTTAGGCCAGAAAGACCTTCTAGCAGGGTATTCTCCTGAAGCTTAATTAATTACCTTGCAACAAAAATATTTACAGCTGTTGCTTTTGAGTGACTAAGAGCAGTGTTTGTACCTTAAAAAATGCAGAACATGTTGGCTTGCTCCAAGAATGATAAAGACTAGTTGTCTCCTATTTCACTTCATCTCAATGTACCTAGGGAAACTGGACAACTGGTTTTAGAAAGGTACAGTTTTAAATTCTCAAGGAAATTTGAGAAGTGTAGTATGTTATATACCAAATCTGTCTCTACTAGCGAATTACTACACAGAGCACATATACCAGTGTCCTTCAGTTGGACAGGCATGCCTCCCGGAAACAAGACCACCACCAGTGGGGCTGGCGTCATGGTACAACAGGTTAAGCCACTGTCTGCAATGCTGCCATCCCACGGTGGGGGCCAGTTCCAGTCGTGGTGCTCCACTTCTGACCCAGATGCCTGCTAACACGCCTGGAAAGCAACTGAGGATGGCTCAAGTCATAGTCCTTGGGCCCCTGTACCCACAGCTACTTGGGGACTGAACCAGTGGATGAAAGATCAACCTCTAACTTTGCCTTTCAAAATAAGTAAATAAATCTTAAAAAAAATAGTTAAATGAGTAAAGACAATAAAAAATATTATTTGAGTTTTTAAAAAATGATCCTATTCAGTGACATTGAGGAATTAATAATTTTGGGGGTTGAGATATATTAAAAAGTTTTCAGAGGGGGTCAATGCTGTGGAATAGCAGGTAAAGCTGCTGCCCGTGACCGTGACATCCCATATGGGCTCTGGTTCATGTCCTGGCTGCTCCACTTCCCATCCAGCTCCCTACTAATGGCCTGGGATAAGCAATGGAAGATAGCCCAAGTGCTTGGGTCCCCACCACCCACATGGGAGACCTGGGTGAAACTCCTAGCTGCTGGATTCGCCCTGGTCCACTGCTGGCTGTGGTGGCCATCTGAGGGAGTAAATGAGTGGACAAAAGATCTGTCTCTCCCTCTTGCCCTATAACTCTTTCAAAATAAATATGTATTAAAAAAAAAGTTTTGGCCTGCGCCGTGGCTCAACAGGCTAATCCTCCGCCTTGCGGCGCCGGCACACGGGGTTCTAGTCCCGGTCGGGGCACCGGATTCTGTCCCGGTTGCCCTTCTTCCAGGCCAGCCCTCTGCTGTGGCCCAGGAGTGCAGTGGAGGATGGCCCAGGTGCTTGGGCCCTGCACCCCATGGGGAGACCAGGAGAAGCACCTGGCTCCTGCCATCGGAGGAGCGCGGTGCGCCGGCCGCAGCGCGCCGACCGCGGCGGCCATTGGAGGGTGAACCAACGGCAAAGGAAGATCTTTCTCTCTGTCTCTCTCTCTCACTGTCCACTCTGCCTGTAAAAAAAAAAAAAAAAAAAGTTTTCAGAAGCACATATATATCTTGGAGACATACAACCAAATGTTTACAGATGAGTGAGACGATTAGAATCTACCTTAAATAAGAAAGGGGGGACAGGCTTCTGATGTAGTGGTTAAGCTACCACTTGGGATGCCCACATTCCATGCTGGAGTGCCTGAATTTGAATCCTGACTGTTCCCAATTCTGGCTTCCTGCTAATGTGCACTCTGGGAGGCAGTAGTGACAGCCCAAAGCAGATGAGTCCCTGGCACCCATGTGGGACACTTGGATTGAGTTCCTGGCTTTGGTTTGGCCCCAGCCTCAACTGATGTGGGGGACACTGAGGAGTGAACCAGTAGATGGGAGATCTCTTTCAAATAAATAAGGCTTTTTTAAAAAAATAAGAAAGACGGCGCTGGTGCTGTGGCGTAGCGGGTAAGGTTGCTGTCTGCAGTACCAGTATCCTACATGAGCACTGGTTCAAGTTCCAGCTGCTTCACTTCCAATCCAGCTCTCTGCTGTGGCCTACAAAGGCAGTAGAAGATGGCTCAAGTCCTTGGGCCCCTGCACCCACGTGGGAGACCCAGAGGAAGCTCCTGGATCTTGGCTTCAGATCAGCGCAGCTCCGATCACTGAAGCCAACTGGGGAGTAAACCAGCAGATGGAAGACCTCTCTCTCTCTCTGTGTAACTCTGACTTTCAAATAAATAAATACATCTTTAAAAAAATGAGGAGGAAGGTAAGGAAATGGATGTGGCTGAGACAGGACTGGCTGTAGGCTGATGGCTGCTCAGGCTCACACAGGAACAGTGATCCGTATACTATGCTGGTCAATTAACTCTGAGTGCGTCTTATTAATGCTACATGTAAGAAGCAAAGAACTGTTTATGATCTCCCTTCTTAACAGCACAGAAACTGGCACATTCCCAGAAAATGTGAGATATTTGGAAACTTAGCATACCCGATATTAATGTGTTTGCATTAGTTATTGATTTGTGAAAGAGGACTCTACACACACACACACAGACACACATACACACACACAGTTACACACATACTTTCTCATACAGTAAATTTTGGTAGTTTCAAGATACACTTCCTCTGCCTTTAAATCTAAATGATGGGGAGAGAGACACCTCCTTATTTGGCAAATGATGATACCTAACAGTTACAGACTGGTGCCGCAGCTCAACAGGCTAATCCTCCGCCTTGTGGTGCCGGCACACCGGGTTCTAGTCCCGGTTGGGGCGCCGGATTCTGTCCCGGTTGCTCCTCTTCCAGGCCAGCTCTCTGCTGTGGCCAGGGAGTGCAGTGGAGGATGGCCAAGTGCTTGGGCCCTGCACCCCATGGGAGACCAGGAGAAGCACCTGGCTCCTGGCTTCAGATCAGTGCAATGCACACCGGCCATTGGAGGGTGAACCAACAGAAAAGGAAGACCTTTCTGTCTGTCTATCTCTCTCTCACTATACACTCTGCCTGTCCAAAATAAAAAAGTTATAAAACTTATTTCTCTCTTCAGAGGCTCAAATGAGCTCTTTAGTTTTAGCAATTGTGATAAAATGTCAAAATCTAAGAATGAGAGAATACATCTGAAAGTAGAAAATCCTAAAACCATCAACTCAAGTTCAGAAAAAGTAGCCAGACTTTAATTCATTATACTGACAGACGCTGCTAAGAAAAAAGTCATTGTGGCAACATTCTATCCTCTACTGTTCATACTTTCTCTAAAAATTCAAAGTACTTCACTGGGTCTTAGAAAAAAAGGAGTTGTAAATATCCAAGGAGTATTCCAATTGGAATAACTCTACAACAGAAATAGTAGGTGTGACTAAACAATATCTAAGTAAAGAAGTGATCTGCTCAATGAAGCTTAATGATAGCTGATAGAAGAATAGTTTAAAACAAAATACACCATGGATGGCCATCTGGCACCGTGCTTAAGATATTTTTGCCCACATCTCATATTGGAGTGCCTGTTCTCAAGTCTTGGCTCTACTTCCAATCCAGCTTCCTGCTAATGCTCCTGGGAAAGCAGCAGATGATGGCCCGAGTGTTTGGCCCCCTGTTATCCATTTGAGAGACTTGGATGGAGTTCCAGGTTCCTGGCTTCAGCCTGTCCCTACCCCAGCCATTACAGCCACTTGGGGAGCGAAGCAGTGGGTGGAAGATTCTCTCTCTTCATCACTCTGCCTTCCAAATAAATTATTATCTATTTATTTATTCCTGGGTTTCCTAGTGTAAGTCCAGGTTTCTTGCAATTCTTTACCATCAATTAATATGACATCCAGGGTACATTCTGTGAATCTGTCAATATGGTAATCACTGGCCAATGTGGCTACTGAGAAATTAAAAGATGGCTGGTCCACACTGGGTTGTGCTATACATATGCATTAAAAAATCAATAATTTATATTAATAAGTGGAAATTATAGCATTTTGGAATATTAGATTAGAGACATTATTGAAATTGATTTCATCTGCTTCCTTTTACATTTTAATGTGGCTAATAGGAAAGTTAAAATTACATATGTGACTCGTATTTGTACTTTAGCTGGAGAGTGTTACCGTGGATACTTTATCATTCCCCAATATCCATCACACTGGTTTGGCTTAAGGATCTGGTAAGAGCTGGCCCATGGAGCAGATTGTTCCCGTGGCTGATCACACCTTCCAAAGTTTTATTTTAGCTTATTTGAAAAAAAACTCTAGAAGTGCACTTACCAATATACTCTTCTAGATCAATGAAACCATCACCATTCTTATCTATATCTTCCATTGTTTCCTAAGCAGGAAAAAACAAAAGACCATTACACTTGGTCTCTGAACAAATTTGCCAGAAGAGAATATGCTATCTTCCCTCTCACAGACAGAAAGACACACACACACAGTTAAAACCATCGGAAACTGATGCTTTTCTACATGGAAAATGGTAAATCAGTCTTCTTGGAAGTATGCTGCCACTGCTCAACGATGGACAAGCCATAATGATGCTGAGGTCATGGCAATGCAGTGACCAGTGATTATGTATACAACCACAAGTGGGACCACTCGGCACGGGACGTTTCAAAAAAAGCATTTCCCCTTTCGTACCTTACGGAGCTGCTAATGAAACAGTCAATATTATCTGATGGAAAGTACTAAATGAAAGCCCAAGATACTTAGAGAAGGTCCAGGAAAATGGTGACAGAGCTTGGAGTTTGAATCCTGTATAGCAAATCATTTCTTTCAAATACACACGAAAGGGGAAGATGGCAAATGCTGTCCCTCACCTGCACCACTATATCTTTCATGTAGTCATACTCCTCAGGATGCAGGAAAGCTGTGAATTCCTCCTTTGTGGCAATGAGATCGCCATCCTTGTCCGCCATTTTAAACCTCCGCTCATCTCTAACCATCATCTGTTTATAGTTGAATCCATCATCAGGGTCTGGATCATCTGGAAAACAAAAGTCAAGTCAAATCCTACAGGCTTTTGGAAAAAACAAAAACGCAAGGGGTAGGGATATTCATTTCCAAGGAAGATAAACCAAGCAATGAAGAAATAACTTGATTGCACAGGCAAAACTGTGGCAGCATAAAGACATTCAGTTTAGGGCTAACGCTCCAGTGATCAGACCTGGGTTAGGTCCAAGCTGACTGTAAATGTCTGCCATCCAACATGGAACCCTGGCTCTAGGACTCACGACCAAATATGCAATGCTTCACTGTTACGGTGTGAAGGTTTCTACAAGGCTTGAATTTTCCAGTTATATGTGCAGTCAGTGTTGGCCCTAAAATCACACCATTCAGGTGTGAACGCTAACACTTTTTAGCTGTGTGAGCTTAGGCAAGTAAATTAACTATGCCTTAGCAGTTAGAGGCAACAGGGGTGTCTGCTTCACAACGCTGTTATAAGGATTAAAATGAGAAAATAAATCAGATGAAGTCAAATGAAGCTACCACTATTTTTTTTTTTTAACTTAAATATTTGGCTGCCATCACGAAGCTAACGCCAAAGGCCTTCTATCCTAGTTCAAGGACACTCAGATTCAAGCAAATGAATTCCAGACATCACAACTCTGAAAAGATCACATTTGGTATGTGTGTATTTTTTAGTCAACTCTGACATCTACCAAGAGGTAGAGGTATTACTCACCCTCTATTTAGAAAAATAGAAAATACAAATTGACCTACAGTTACAGAAAATGGATCACTGGTTGCTTAGGGACAAAGGCATGGGGAGGGTGAGAAGGACAAAAAAGGAACAGGAGGAAGTTTTAGGGGGTGATAAATATATCCATTATCTTGATTGCCATGATGGTCTCATTGCCATATACATTTCAAACTTACCAGCTGTGTACTTAAATATGCCCAGTTCACTGTATGTCAATTATATTTTGATAAAGCTATTTTTAAAAAATAAACATTGGACTACAACCAAACTGAATCTGCACCTATTCATCTGTGGAACTGCACAGCAGCAGCTACACAGTTTTTAGGCAGGAAGAACGAAATCTGGTGTCTTTAAGCTGAAAAAACATGAAGGTATTAACTGCAGAAAAGAAATACAAAAAGTTGCTGTGTGAACCAAGTCACATAATAGATGGGAAAGTATTTTAAAGATAAAAGATACCATGTTAAAGAAAGTAAGTTATTATTCCTGCAATAGTTTTGTAAAAAGACCCACGGGGTCCTTTAACAATAACATACTGCTGACTTTTGATACTCTAGTTCAATCTTTCCATATTTTAAAACAAAACAGGGCCAGCACCATGGTGTAGTGGGTGATGCCAGCATCTAATATGGGTGAAAGTTCATGTCCCAGCTGCCCCACTTCAATTCAGCTCTCTGATAAAGACCTGGGAAAAGCAGAAGAAGGTGGCCCAAGTGCATGGGCCCCTGTCACCACGTGGGACACGCAGAAAACTCCTGGTTCCTGGCTTTGGCCTGGCAGAGCCACAGTGGTTGTGGCTATCTAGGAAGTGAACCAGCAGGTGGAAGATCTCTCTCCCATTCTCTCAGTAACTCTTTCAAACAAACAAATCGTCATTCGTTATTGTATGTAAAAAATTTAGTTAGTATATGAATCATTAGTCACTGGGATCTTATACATGTACACTCAACGCTGTTAGACATGAAGAATTTAAGGAAAACACTGTCTTTCTTAGGTGCAAAGTCATCTCTTCTAAACAAACACAGAGTTTCAGGGCCAACTGTGTAGTGTAACAGAATAACAACCTGCACCTCCACACCAGATTCTCAGTTAAGAGCCTTCCTCCCATCCTGGGGTAAACCCGGTGACCGGGTCAAGTCGTCTGACAGCAACATGCACATACATGAGGATGGAAAAGGAAATGCAGAACTTTATTTTTAATGATGCCCCTTAGGCCTACAGCCCTGCTTGAGCCCTGTAAGTACGCTAAGCACCGGTCAGGGCCCTGGCTGGCCGTACACAGCTGTGGGTAGGCTCTTGATCTAGAACTAGATCAAGGGTGGATCTTTGGGATTTTGTGCTTTATTTGTGGCAGAGACAGTGTTAACATTCCTTTTGAGAGTAGTGGATTCATTGAGACATATTTTACCTAAGAGCTAAGATGACTGCTGTCTGAACTCAAGAGTGAATCAAGAACACATGTTCACACCAGCTCCTCAGCACTTCTTAGCCAGCTCATCCTCCCGGGGCCCGTCAGCCCATCAGCCCGCACGCCTCTGAGGAAAGATGCCTTATAAAGCCATTGCCTCTCCAGCCAGCGTTTCAGCTTCTGTATAGTCTCAGGCAGCAGAAATACCCATTACATTGAATCATCTGCCTTGTGAGGCAACAGAGCCCTCAACAGATTTTTATGCAAATAATCATGCACAGAGTTGAAGAAGCACTCTGGGCAGGGCAGCGAGTGAGCGCTCAAGTGCAAGCTGATGTGTTCACACACCATTCTGTGCAGATCACCAACAGGTCACCCTCGGCTTTGTGTTTTATAATTACTTCCAAGGAAATCCGGAGAATGCTGGGTCTCAGCCAGAGACTCTCCACCTACATGGAGGTTTTAGTATGTGTGTTCTTAATTGGTGTGGGATACGCTTGGTTCTTGGCCAAGTGTCAGGCACTGAGACAGAGGGAGTGCCACTTTAGTCTTAGAAATGAGAGCAAGCCCGACACAGAAATAAAAGTCTCTTCACCAGAAATGCATCCAGCCTGTGATGAACACAGCAGCTGGCTCTCCAGTGGGAAAACATTACACTGTCAAGGCAGTGAGGGGACACTTGCTCTAAGCCAGAGATTCCCCTAATTTCCAGGATAAGAATACAAAAAGCATTACTTATGCACGCTTATCTCAAACTGTATCATGTACAATAGAAGAGTCTCATAAATTAAAACACCTTAGGTCAGCCATGGCAAAGTATAGTAAGTAACAGAAAATTACTGACAGGTGGTCCCCACAAACAAGTCAACAGAAAGCATTCAAAATAACATTTATTTGCCTAGAAGCACTTGCAAAGCAAGCTGAAAAAAGCATGTGCCAGAGAAAACAAATGGGAAATTTTCATTTCTAAACTTAGTAAGCAGACAAACTGAAATAAATTTTTATCAAGGAAATTTTTGTTTGAATGTAATTTTACTAAGAAAAGACAACAGATTTCACCTTATTCTCACTAGTTATAAAGGAATCTAATTGAGTTTGAGTTTCAGGTCCAACACTTGAAAGGGACCATGTGAGCAGACATCTCAAGGTCTCTCACTTTGCATTGTTGCAACAAATGCAGCCTTTTCAGTAAGATCTCTGCTAAAAATTATCTGAGGGACGACAGAAAATGAGCAATCTATTTGTAACGCTTAAGGTGTACAAGACGTCAAACTTCAGAAGAACAAAATTAAACAAGTAACACATAGTGCACAAAGTTAAAACACAGGAAACCAGGTAAGCATGGAATCACTGAAGGCAAGCACAGCTCTTCCTCTCCTGTGTGACCCATTTGTTTCTTTGACTCAAGACCATGGTCTCTGCCAGGCTGACAACTTGCCCCTTACCCAGGTAAGTGCCATAAGTCACGTTTCTGTACTCATCCCAGGAGATTAAGCCGTCTTGATTCATATCAAACTCCTGCCATTGGTTTTCAACATTGTCATATATGTATTTCTTCTGGGCGTGCTTAATCCAGGATTTCAGCTCCCCCTCCGTCACAAACCCATCTTTATCCGCGTCTATTTTATCTACAATCATTCTACAAGACAAAACAGTTACGTTTCAAGGTGCCGGCTCCACAAAGCTTTTTCCCCCAGATTGTAGGGACCTACCTAAAACGTAGCCGTAGGTGGCATTTTTATACTCCTCCCAGGAAACGAGGCCGTCCTCATTGAGGTCATGCCCCTTCCACTGTCGCTCTACATCCTCGTAAATCCAGCGCTTTTGTGCAAATTTAATCCAGTCTTTGAGCTCATCCACAGTGACAAACCCGTCATCGTCGCCATCTATTTTACTTACAATCTTTCTGTAGAAAATGCAGAGAAATCCAGCGAGAGGTTAAAAGGACACAAGGCTCTGGACATAGCCAGGTTGTGTGCTGTGACCACAGGAGCTGCTCAAGGCTAACACATGGAAATAAAAAAATTGTCTCTAAAAAACCAAACAGCTAGATAGGAACTGACAGTTTTCCTCTTCAGTGACCCATCACTGATTGGTAATGAGCCATTCAGGGTAAACACAGTCCCTGGCTGCTGTACTTGCATCCCAAAGCAAACCCATTTAGTCTGTGGTCAGAATCCAGGATCGAATATCCATACTTGTCTAGGTTCTCCATTCTTTATATCAAATAACACACAAATTTCTCTGTCTTCCCTTACTGCTTATAGGAGAAAAAAGAACCTTCATTTCTTGGTCACAACCACTGGTATGATTAATTTTTAAATACAGGTACATAGAGAGGGGGATGCTTATCTTAAAAATGGCCAGCAGCTTTTCTTATGTTGAATTGTATTTTTGTATATAATCAGGAAACTGGAGAATGGAGAACTCTGATGAAATGTCTTAAGAATGTGTATCTGGGGCCGGCGGTGTAGTGTAGTGGGCAATACCACCACCTGTAGTGTTGGCATCCCATATGGACAACACCGGTTCGAGTCCCAGCTGCTCCACTTCCGATCCAGCTCTCTGCTATGGCCTGCGAAAGCAGTGGAAGATGGCCCACGTGCTCGGGCCCCTGCATTTGAGTGGGAGAACTAGAAGAAGCTACAGGCTCCTGGTTTCAGATCTGCCCAGTTCTGGCCATTTGGGGAGTGAACCAGTGCTTGAAAGACTCTTCTCTCTCTCTGCCTCTCTGTAACTCTGCCTTTCAAAAAAATAAATCTTAAAAAAAAAAAAAAAAAAAGGAATGTATATCTGCGATAAGAAGGCTAATAAGCTGAGAGGATTAGTGTGCAGATTACAAAGCAAAAGCAACAAAACTAGTCAGTCACTGTACTGTCTTTCAGATTCGCCATCTTAACTGCAGGATTTAAAATTATGCATGACACAAAAGCTTATGAAAACTCCATCACCTACTTACAGAGGCCAAGACAACCTATGTATCGTCACACATGCAAGTAGCCCTTCTGGAAACAGAAACTTTAAATCAAAACTTCCAACTGGGAGTGTGAGTGAGAGGGCAGGTACAGTGGGAAGAATCACTATGTTCCTAAAGTTGTATTTATGAAATGCAGAAGTTTGTATTCCTTAAATAAAAGGTTTCTGGGGAAACAAAACTTCTAACATGGGGGCTGGCACTGCTGCGCAGCAGACTAAGCCTCCCACTGCAGTGCCAGCATCCCACATGGGCGCAGGTTCCTGTCTGGGCTGCTCTTCTGATCCTGTTTTCTGCTATGGCCTGGGAAAGCACTGAGAGATGGCTCAAGTGCTTGGGCCCCTGCAGCCATGTGGGAGACCTGGAAGAAGCTCCTGGCGGAGTGGATAAGGCCACTAGGATGCCTGGAACGAATCTCACTTTCACTTCTGATCCAGCTTCTCACTAATGTGCCTGGGAGGCAGCAAATGATGGTCCAAGCAGGTACTTGGGTCCCTACCATTCACATGGGAGACCTGAATGCATCTCCTGGCTTTGGCTGGGCCCAGCTGTGGATGTTTTGGGCATTTGGGGAGTGAACCAGCAGATGGAAGACCTCTCTCTCTGTCTCTCCCTCTCTATAACTCTGCCTTTCAAATAAATAAATCTTTAAAAAAAATTTTTAAAAAGCTAATAGAAAAGGTAAAGCAACAGCATGCCTCTCCTTTTTTATAAAGATTTATTTATTATTTAAAAGGCAGAGTTAGAAAGAGGCAGAGGGGTCAGCACTGTGGCGTAGCAGGTAAAGCTGCCACCTGCAGTGCCAGCTTCCCATACGGGCGCTGGTTCGAGTCTCAGCTGCTCCACTTCTGATCCAGCTCTCTGCTATAGCCTGGGAAAGCAGTGGAAGATGGCCCAGGTCCTTGGGCCCTGCACCCACGTGGCAGACCTGGAGGAAGCTCCTGGCTTCAGTTGGTGCAGCACTGACCATTGTGAACAACTGGCGAGTGAACCAGCGGATGGAGGACCCCTCTCTCTATGCCTCTCCTTCTTTCTTTGTAAATCTAACATTCAAAGAAAATAAATAAATCTTTAAAAAAAAAAAAAAAAAAAGGCAGAGGCATGAAGCACGGGGTGGCGGGGGTGGTCTTCCATCTGCTGGTTCATTCCTCAAATGGCTGTAACAGCTGGAGCTATGCCAGTCCAAAGCCAGGAGCTTGGAGCTTCTTCAAGGTCTCTCATGCAGGTGCAGGGGCCCAAGGAGTTGGGCCATCTTCTATTGCTTTCCCAGGCCATAGCAGGGAGTTGGATCAGTAATAGAGCAGCCGGGACTCAAACTGGCACCCAAATGGGACGTTGGCACTGCAGTGGTGGCTTTACCTGCTATGCCACAGTGCCGGCACTAGAAAAGCCATCTCTTAAACACCATCCTCTATCTATATGGACTTAAGGGCAAAATTGTTTTTGTAACTTTGAATCTGTAGCGTAGAATTTCAACAAGATTAACAGATTAAGTTATATTAGTATTGAAAGTTCTGCATGATCTATAATGGGATCCAGTTTGTACTCAAACAGTATTGGCTATTAATAGTGTCACTGTACCGTTAAGAAACAAAAAGGGTGGGGCAAGGTATCAGAACCCCTCCGTTACCAAAAGGTATTTTTAAACTACTATAAATAGTTTGGAGAGAAGGGCTATCCAGATAAAAATGGCATATGACTGCTCAAGATGAGCTTCTTAATGGAGCTGGCTGAATAGTAAACCCCAAATGGTCTGATCCAGGGGTTGGCAAACTTTTGAAAAGGGACAGAGAGTAAATATTTTTGACTTTGTGGGTCACTTATAGATCTGTCATGCACATATAATACAATCCTCTAAAGATGTAAAAGGCAGCCTGTAAGCAGTAACTCAAATCTTTAATACTTTGTAAATTTATGAAGGTAATGGTCTAATAGTCCTATGACAATGGACAGCCCTATGAGTGTAGTTACGATGATACTAAACAAACAGTTATTTCAGGACAAACACACTGCATTTAATTGCTTCCCTGTTATTTTTCCTAAGAGGCAACATATGCCCCTAAGGCTCAAGTAGCATAAAACAAACTTTTAGTCCTTTTAAGAATGGGGGCGGGGCAGCGCCGTGGTATAGTGGGTAAAGCCTAAGCTTGCAGTGCCAGCATCCCATGTGGACGCCGGTTTGAGTCCGGGCCGCTCCACTTCCAATCCAGCTCTCTGCTATGGCCTGGAAAAGCAGTAGAAGATGGCCCCAAGTCCCTGGGCCCCTGCACCCATGTGGGAGACCTAGAAGAAGCTCCTGGCTCCTGGCTTTGGATCAGTGCAGCTCCAGCCGTTGCGGCCATCTGGGGAATAAACCAGTGAATGGAGGATCTCTCTCTCTCTCTTCCTCCGCCTCTCTGTAACTCTGCCTTTCAAATAAGTGAATAAATCTTAAAAAAAAAAAAAAAAAAAGTTGGAGATGGGAACTGGTGCAGTGCAGCAGGTTAGGCTGCCACTTGGAACACCCACATCCCATTAGAGTGCTGGTTCTAATCCCAGTTGCTCCGCTTCTGATCCAGCTTCCTGCTAGTGAACCTGGGAGGCAGCAGGTAATGGCCCAAATACTTGGGTCCCTGCCACCTATGTTGGAGACCTGAATGGAGTCCAGGCTCTTGGCTTCAACCTGCCCCCACCCTAGCTGTTGGGGCCATTGTAATGGAAGATCTCTCTCTGCCCTTGAAATCAATCATCAATCTGGTCAACAAGTGAACTCAGAAAGTTGCATGATAGTCTTAAAATTTTCAATATGCAAAAGTTTCTATATACATATGTGTGTACTTTTCTAAGAGAGTCATCAGTTTTCATCAGACTCAAAGGGTCTGGGGCTGTGATACCCCAAAATGATAAAGAATCACTTTCACTCATTTCTACAGCAAATACATCAAGGGTAAGAACTTTAATATTAATAATCACTTCAAAACAAATTCTTTTGAATTTTCGAAGGACACATGATGAAAATTAAGTAAATCTGGACTTTTTTTGGAGGGAGGAGAAAGATAAGATATACTTATTAAAAATGTCCTATTTGTTAACGTACTTAATAAGAAAATGGTACTGAATATGGCATATTAAATTGGTGCAAAATGCTTCCCGAGGACTTTTTAGATATTACTACCATAGATTTCAAAAACAGTAGTGGATTTTTGCAACTACAGGTATAAACAATGATTTCTCTTAATAATTACTTGTGTTACATAATCACCTACCAAAGCAATGTCTAGAAATGCCATAGAAAATAAAAAAAAAGTTCACTTGGGACTCTGCTTCCAATGGTACAACGCTGCATAAGCTAGGGATATCTGTCACTACGTCCAAAATTCAGGAGAAGCAAGCACCACTTAGCTCATTCTACAAAAAAAAAAAAAAAAAAAAAAAAATGAATTTGTCATCTTAGTCTAATAAAATATCAAGACTGTTCATGCACCGAACTTTTGATATTTACTGATGATAAAGACTTTTTCTCAACTGAAAATTGCTAGCAGAGCTGTTCTGCTACCTGCCAAGAGCCAGAACATCAGTAAAGTATCTTCCACCTAAATGACACTAAACTTGGGGGCCCTCCATTAGGAGTAATTCTGTGAAGAGACAGTGGAGACCAAGTATGTGAGGGACGTGCACAGCGTTAACAGGTGTGACAGACGTTGGGAGCACTGTTGTTGTGCGACTGCATTTTCAGCTTGGAATGTTAGAGTTACAGGATTAAAACAGAGTTAGCACCATCTCTCAAAGTTAGAAAAGCAAACTCATAGTAGATGAGGCTGATGTATGTTTCAAAACTACTTTCAAATGCTTTGGGATAACTGCTCATTCTATATAGCAAAATCTTTTTTTTGATTACTTCTGTCAGGACTGAAGAATAAAATATTGTACTCTTTGGTCAGCAGATAATCCAATGAAAGACTGAATATATTCTGTGTTATCTCTAAAAGCAAACCCTAGGGGGCCAGCGCTGTGGCCTAGTGAATAAAGCTGCCACCTGCAGTGCTGGCATCCCATATGGGCGCTGGTTTGAGTCCTGCTGCTCCACTTCCCATCCAGCTCTCTGCTATGACCTGGGAAAGCAGAAGATGGCCCAAGTCCTTGGGCTCCTGCACCCACGTGGGAGACCCGGAAGAAGCTCCTGGCTCCTGATCGGCGCAGCTCCAGCTGTTGCGGCCAATTAGGGAGTGAACCAGCGGATGGAAGATCTCTTTCTCTGCCTCCCCTCTAACTCTGACTTTCGAATAAATAAATATATCTTTAAAAAAAAAAAAAAAGCAAACCCTAGAGCAACATCTTACAGCACTACCCACGATGGCAAAGTATTTTTGGGAAGTGCACTCGTTACAACTTTCCACACAAATCTCCTGAATGCAATTCAGAAAGCTGCACCAATGCTGCTCACGGAGGGGGAAATCGGTACAAAACTGACCTGCATTTTCTTAAAAAGCAAGGCTTCTGGAGAGCCAAAAGAGATGTCAGAATTCCAGCTAGAAATAATCACCTGGGGTTCTACCCAATCGGCCCTCAGGTAAGAAGCTGCCTGCTGAGCGCCAAAGAACCTGACCACTGCCCGGCTATACCGAGACAGTGACTCGCACTCTGACATTCAGACCATGACTTGCCACACTCTGCTAAGAAAGTCAGGTTGGTTGATTTGGTTTTTGTTTTTTAATAAGTAAATGTCTGAGAATGAAAACAAAGGGGTGAATAACATCCTGGGATAAACTTTACAGAAAATACCCCAGGGATCCAATTCGCAGTTTATTAGCCACTCAAAGATGTGGCTTGGACAACAGTAAATACAGTTTTTAAAAATTAAAAACAGCAGTGAAGCCTCCAGTGACATTCTTTTGGGATCAAGAGGATGCAGTTCAAGGAGGGCTGCAGTCCTTAGTACTTTCTATGCATAATGATTTTGCTATGTAGAATGTGATATAAACTGTTACTCAGTGGATATGAATGAAAGCACACATTTTAGTGGTAGCAATTCTGTGGTTAGCTTTCAGAAGAGGTAGTTCAACACGGTGTTACTGGTGCCAGAAAGGGGGGGGGGGGGCAGGCATAGGCTGATTTAAAGCATGGCATTACCCTAAACCAGCCCCCTGAGAACTGGCATCTTACCCAAGCCTCTCCTTGCTCTCTTCCGGTGTCAGCTGATCAAAAGTCTTTGCCTCTTCAGCACCCAAGAAGGCGTCATGGTCATAATCAAAGCTCTGAGCATCATCGTGAACCTTGTCGCTGAGCTGAGGCTCATGATGTACGCGGTCTTTCTTCTCTGTGGGCTTGCTCAAGGCAAAGGCTGTGCACAGGGACAGGCACATAAGAAACTGTCGCAGGTCCATGACAACTGGGCCTTAAAGAAAATGAAAGGCAGTTAAATTAGGAAGCAGTATGGGTAACAACAAAACAAGAAATTAACTTCCCAGTTAATTTTTTTAAAGATTTATTTATTTATTTATTTATTTATTTGAAAGGCATAATTACAGAGAGGCAGAGGCAGAGACATCTTCCATCTGCTGGTTCACTCCCAAAATGGCTGCAATGGCCAGGGCTGGGCCATTCTCTGCTGCCTTCCCAGGCACACCAAGCAGGGAGCTGGATGGAAAGTGGAGCAGCCAGGTCTCCCATATGGGATACTGGCGATGCAGGTGGTGGCTTAACCTGTTAACACTACAACACCAGGCCCTAGCAAGCTGATTTCCAGGTTGATAATTTTGTATGGCCTGCGAGTGATATTATATATATATCAAATACTCCTTGGCAGAAAAAAGGTTCCCCACTCTGGCAATACTTCTCAGGTGATTCTGATGATCACCAGACTAGGAATCAATGAAATACTAGCAGCTTCCTTGGTCCACAATTCCAAAGTGGCCTGCATCCAGGTTCAACCTCGAGTCACCTTCACTTGCCCAGGCATAAGACCCTGGAGTATGTTCAGAGTACAGATTCCCAGACTCAAGCTGCAAGAGAGAAACCTATTTAGCACACTCTAGATACCCCACAGTACTAGTCAGAGAGGTTAACATCTTGGGGGGAAAACTCACAAACCATAAACTTAAAATCAAGGGGAAAGGTCTTCTTTGGCGCCTATATTGTAACTAATCTTTCGTCACAGAGCAGTATTCGGAATGCTTTTTCCTCTGCAATGAGGGTTTTTATCATTTCACATCATCTCTCATTCATCTCCCTTTATGCCTAATCCTTGGTACCTTGGGATTGTGAATGTGACCTTATTTGGAAATGAGGTCTCTACAGATGTAATCAAGTTAAAATGAGAACATGCTGGATCAGGGCAGGCCCTGATCCAATGAACAGTGTCTCATAAAAAGAGAAACGTGGACACAGACATAGGAGAGGGAATGCCTTGTTATGAAAGAGGTGGAGATTGAAGTGATGCATCTACACAGCAGGGAACTTCAAGGATTGCTGGCAACCGCTAGGAGGAGGCAAGGATCTCCTTGGACCTTCAGAGAACATGGTCCTGCTGACATCTTGCTTTCAAACCTTTAACCTCCAGAACTACAAGAGAATACCTATCTGTTCTTTTCAACCACCCAGTGCATAGCGATGTTACAGCAGCCCTGGAAAACTAACTCAAGAGTGTGTAACATGAAAACCAAATACACATCTTGCCCTAATCTGCATATTAAACCACCATAGACTTCACCTTCCCCACGAGGTCTATAGTAGAACTAGTCTGTTAGTCTAAATCATTACATTTTATATGTAAATAATTGCAAAAATAGGAAAATTCTTTCAGTATTGCTTCCAACTCAGAGGATCTCTATCTAGACTGCACCCTAGAATCACCGTGGGATGTACGGAAAATAAGACTCCTGAGTCCCTCCTCTTATCAATAAATGAGCACATCTGGGGATGGGGCCTGCGTTAGGACCTGCTTGCAATGACAGCGTCCTAGGTCAGGAGGCCTGCTTAACTTCCGGCTGCTCTGCTTCCCATCCAGCTCTCTGCTAATGCGCCTAAGACAGCAGCGGAAGATGGCCCAGGTGCTTCTGGGGTCTTGCTACTCACATGTGAGGCTCAGATGGAGTTCCAGGCTCCTGGCTTTAACCTGGCTCAGCTCTGGCTGTTGCAGGCATTTGGGGTTAACTAGAGGATGGAAGGTATCTGACTCTCTCTTGCTCCCTCTTTCAAATTACGAAAAGAAAAAGGAAAGGAAAAGAAAAGAAAGGAAAAAGAAAAAGGATTATAGTGTGGGGTGAAGCCTGGCCATTAATATTTTTAAAAGGCTGTTGGCCGGTGCCGCAGCTCAATAGGCTAATCCTCTGCCTTCGGCGCCAGCACACCGGGTTCTAGTCCCAGTCGCTTCCAGCTCTCTGCTGTGGCCCAGGAGTGCAGTGGAGGATGGCCCAAGTGCTTGGGTCCTGCACCCGCAGGGGAGACCAGAAGTACCTGGCTCCTGGCTTCAGATCAGCACGGTGGGGAGTGAGCCAATGGAAAAGGAAGACCTTTCTCTCTGTCTCTCTCACTGTCCACTCTGCCTGTCAAAAAAAAAAAGGGGGGGGGGGGCTGCCTAACAAACCTTCAAACCACCACTGTAATACCTAAGAAGTCTGACCTGAAAGTATACTTAAAATGAAGAAAATGTATATACTAGATCCTGTCTGAAATATCTGGGTACTAAAATAAAGGGAGTGAATTGTACTGGGGCTAAGGAAATTAAATATGCCAGACACACTAGATATCTTTCAATCTATCATTTTTTCTTACCCCAAGATAGTACCTAAGTGAAGTTACATGGTTTTAGCTTGGAATTGTAAAGCCCTTTGGATTCAATAAACTAAAAGGTGCTTAGCATGTTAATGGTGGGAATATTATACAAAAATTTCTTAAAAGGAAAGGAAGGCAAGCAGAGAAATAATACTTGTATATTTAATCCCAACACAACCTACAGCGCTCATTATACAAGGTCCCGGCATAAGCCCACCATGAACAACTTTGAGGTCTAAAGGCACCCTGGGTATTGGATGCAATCACAGGGAAAGCAGCTCAGTGCGGGAGGGTGGGAGGTCTCGAAATGGCAAAGGAGTAGACAGCAGAGAGCATCAGGTGTTCTCAATAAGTAGGGCAGCCAATCAGACAAACAGAAATGCAGCTAAAGAGATAACGGGGGGAGGGGATGGTGGCACCACGCCATTCACAAAAAAGGCACCTTAACCAAACAGGGGACGGCTGGCAGGCCTGATGAAGCCCATCAGGAAAGCAATGTGAAGGCCAGAAGACCAGACCCACGGATAAAGGGGTAGCAGGCGGTACTTTTCTTAAGTGGTACCCACCAATGTAACAACTTGGTTTTGTTTCAAAAAAAGCTCTTCAACATTGTCTCTCTTGATTCCATCAAAATGTTCAAATGTACACAAAGGTACTTGTACAAAGATGCTCAATGATGGCTATTTATAATGATAAAAAAACTGGAAAACCAGAGAACTGGTAACATATATTAAACCATATTATGGAGAAGCACACAGAAGTTACAAAGACATGTTGGATCCATGTGCAGTGAAAGGGAGAACTCAAAGTTTTGTGAATTTTAAAAAAGCAAACTGCAAAAACAATGTCAAGATTTCATTTATACAAAAAAAAAAAAAGAGCAAAACTAAACAACCTCCTTAGGTTACTCATGTTTGTATAAAATATAATATTCATAAAAATAGTGTTGGAAGGGTAAGGGGCTGGTGCTGTGGCGTTAGTGGGTTAAGCCAGTGTCTGCAGCGACATCCCATAGGGGTGCCAAATCAAGTCCCAGCTCTCCACTTCCGATCCAGCTCCCTGCTAACATGCCTGGAAAAGCAACAGAGGATGGCCCAAGTGCTTGCACCCATGTGGGAGACTGGGACGAAGCTCCCGGCTTTGGTCTGGCTTTTGTGGCCATTTGGGGAGTGAACAAGTGGATGGAAGACCTCTCTTCCTTCTGCCTTTCCTCTCTTGCTGTAACTCTTTCAAATAAATAAATCTCTTAAAAAAAAAAAAAGGGTAAGTTGGTGAGGATGGTATGGAAGTGAGATCTAATATGGTACTCTGTTATGCAATCTACTTGCTGCAAATGAACTTGTTCTCACGTAAACTACTTTTCTGTATTATTTTCCTGATTATATATAAATATATTAGATCTAAAAAATTTTTTATTTATTTGAAAGACAGAGTAACAGAGCAAGAGGTCTTCCATCTGCTGGTTCACTCCCCAAATGGCTGCAATGGTCAGAGCTGAGCCAATCCAAAGCCAGGAACTTCTTCCGAGTCTCCTATGTAGGTGTAGGGGCCCAAGGAGTTGGGCCATCTTCTGCTGCTTTCCCAGTGCACATAAGGGATGCTGGCACTACAGGCCAGGACTTTAACCCACTGTGCTACAGCACCAGTCCCTCCAAATAATATTTTAATGACATATTTTTATTATTATTATTATTTGACAGGTAGAGTCACGGACTGTGAAAGAGAGAGAGACAGAGAGAAAGGTCATCCTTCTGTTGGTTCACTCCCCAAATGGCCGACATGACAGGAGCTACGCCGATTTGAAGCCAGGTGCTTCTTCCTAGTCTCCCATGTGGGTGCAGAGGCTTTATCTGCCACAACACCAGCTCCTAGGATGATTTCAAACATTATTTTTACTTTTCTGAAAAGGCAGAGAGACAAAGATCAATCTTTCATCCACCAGTTCATGCCCCAGTTGCCCACAACAGCCCAGAACACCATCCAGGTCCCCTATGTGGGTAGCAGGGTCTAAGTATCTGAGCTATCATCTGTTGCCCCCCAGGGTACACATCAGCAGGAAGCTGGCTCAGAAGTGCAGCAGCAGGGACTCGGACTGGTTCTCTGATGCAGGATGCAGGCAACTCAGATGGTGCCTTAAACCACTGTGCTGAACCTCTATCCGCGTACATAGGATCACTTTGTAAACGATTAGTTACACCTTCAGAACAAAATGCAGCCTAATACCCTAACGACTCATGCAAACCTCAAACACTACAATAAGCCCCATAACACTATCAGGGCCTAGAAAGGATAGATATTCTATACACAAAGTTGTAAGATGTGTAGCATATAGAAATGTAACAGATTGATTCACCTTGTGATGTAGAGAAAAAATTAATTTATGTTTGAGGCTTAATCTCAATACAAGGACACAAAAAGAATCCCAAAGAAAGTTATAAGTCTAATGATTTAACTTTATCACGTATTCTTTTTCTTTCTCCTCATTCTTTTTTCAAAGATTTATTCATTTATTTATTTGAAAGACACAGTCACACACACAGAGGACACCTTCCATCCTCTGGTTCACCCCCAAATGCCTGCAACAAAAGGGGTCAGACTGAAGCCAGGAGCTCCATTCAGGAACCCAAGTACCTATGCCAAAATCTGCTGCCTCCCAAGTGTGTTAGCAGGAAGCTAGACTGGAAGTGGACGCAGGACTGTAGGCGTCCAAGCAACAGCTTCATCCACAATTGTGCCACAATGACCACTTTTACTTCCCCTGTTAATTAAAACTTCCAATCCCACCCCTCTATGGGCTCTCCATTCTGTCAACCAATCCTTCTCAGGCCTCCGCCAGCCCAATCAGTCTTTCAGACTGTGCTATTCTTCAAGCTGCTTTTTTCTTTTCCTTCACCCAGACAGGTATCTGACTGCTGCCTTTGCTTGCTTACCATCCAGTCACCCTGAATCCAGGCCTTCTACCTTACCACTGACTGAAATACCCCTAGGGGTGGGGCACTGTGGCACAGTGGTTTGGGCTGCTGCTTGCACCTGCATCCCATATTGGAGTGCCAGTTAGAGTACGGCTACTCTGCTTCCAACCCAGCTTCCTGCTGATATGCCTATGAAGCAGCAATGGCTCACATACCGGAGTCTCAGCTACTCACATGGGAGACTGGAATAGAGTTCCTGGCTCCTGCAGCCATTTGGCGAGTCAACCAGTGGATGGAAGACACCCCTCCCCTCCTTTCAGTCCTCCTCTGTCACTCTGCCTTTAAAATAAATAAATCTTAAAATAAAAATGCCCATAAGGGTCAAAGGCCATCTGATGAACAAAACCAATGGTCCCTCTTACACAGCGGACAATGAAAAATACGCACTTTAAATTATCTCTACCTGGGGCTGATGTTGTGGTGCAGTGGGTTAAGCTGCCACCTACAGCACTGGTATCCATATGGGCACTGGTTCAAGTCCTGGCTGCTCCATTTCTGATCCTGCTCCCAGCTAATAATGCTGGGAAAGCAATGGAAGATGCCTAAATCCTTGGGCCCATGCACCTATGTGGAAGACCTGGATGGAGTTCCTGGCTCCTGGCTTTAGCTTGGCCTGGCCTCAGCTGTTGCTGTTACTTTGAGAAGTAAATGAGAGGATGGAGAATCTCTCTTTCTCTCTCTAACTCTGCCTTACAAATAAATAAAGATTTTAGAAAATTTTAAAGATTTTAAAATCTTTTTATTCATTTATTTAAAAGAGTTACAGAGAGGCAGAGAAAGAGAGAGAGAGAGATCTTCTATCCGTTGGTTCACTCCTCAGATGGCCGCAACAGCTGGAGATGTGCCAATCTGAATCCGGGAGCTTCTTCCGGGTCTCCCATGTCAGTGCAAAGGCCCAAGCACTTGGGCCATCTTCCACTGCTTTCCCAGGTCACAGCAGAGAGCTGGATCAGAAGTGGAGCAGCCGGCACCAGAACCGGCGCCCAGATGGGATGCTGGCACTGCAGGCAGCAGCTTCACCCAGTATACCACAGTGCCACCACCCCCTTCCCTTTCTTGGGGGAAAAAAAGAAAAAACCTCTCTACTTAAACAAATGTTCTGTGTGCCACATACACCAACTCCTACAACTACAAACTTTTCTTGGTTTACGGATACAGACGCTAAAACAAAACAGACTCCAAAACCCAACTGAATTAGATTTATCTAAATCCATACATATAAAAATGCTCAAGTAGAAACAGGATAGCCCCATAAGACAAAGGATGTTTTACATGGGAAAATGTGAAAAGAAACAGTACAATGTAACTTTTTATACAAGACATTTGAAGAATATTAGTGTAGTTCATTTCTGAAGCATCTTTTTCTTTTTTAACCAAAATGAACCCAAATGATAGAAAACTCAATGACTCTTCATTTTCCTCACTATCTTCAACACAGCTACACATCAATGGCTAACAAACATCAGCAAAAAACACAGGAGAGACAGGTATCAGGCCTAGCAGTTACGAAGCCAGTAGGAAACCCGAGTCCCAGTATCAGAGCACGGGCTTCAATCTGGGCTCCCACTCCTGACTCCTGCTGACTGCCACTGCAGACCCAGGGAGGCAGCAGTGATGGCTCAAGGCGTTGGGTTCCTGCCACACATATGAAGACCTGGATTGAGTTCCCAGGCCCCAGCTTTGCGGGCCCCTTCCCCATCACTGCAGGAACTTAGAGTTAGCCAGAGGATTAGAGTGCTCTCTATTAAAAAATTTCAAAAATATGATATGCATAAGTGAAGGGCTCAACCGTGTAAGTTTTTTACCTTATGATCTAGAAGGTAAAACAATGGTTGTGAAAAATACATCTCTCACTTCTCGAATGACCTATGAGTTTCTCTCTCTAGAATTCTGTCTTCTACCAAAAGTAACATGTACCCCACCCTCATTCCCTCCCTTGAAAGCGTTTTTTTTTTTTTTTTTGGGGGGGGGGGGGAAGATACACAGAGACATCACTATCCAGATGGCCGCAACAAGTGCCGGACCATGCCTAGGCTGTGAGCCAGGATTCGCCCAGGTCGCCCACTTGGGTGACAGAGGCCCAAACACGTGGGCCATTTTCTGTTGCTTTTCCAAGGCCATTAGCAGGGAATGAGATCAAAAGTGGAGCAGCAGGGACATGAACAGGTGCCCATATAGGATGCTGGCGTGGTGGGTGGTAGCAGCTTTACCCATTACACCACAAGGCAGGGCCTTCCTTTACTTTTTAAAAAAGATTTATTTGAAAGGCAGACTGAGAGACAAATCTTCCATTCATTGGCTCACTCCCCAAACGCCTGCAAAAGCCACAGCTGGGCCAGGACAAAGCAAGGAGCCAAGAACTGCATCGGAATCTCCCGTGTAGGCAGCAGGGACCAGAGCACTTAGGCCATCTTCCACCCCTTTCCCAGGCCATGAGCAGGGAGCTAGATCAGAGGCAGAGTAGCCAGGACTCAAAGTGGCCGGCGTTACAAACAATGGCTTAACCTGCTGCACTACAAGATCAGTCCCTCTAATAGTTTTTTCCATCAAAAAAAAAAAAAAAAAAAGTCTAGACCCACACTGCCTGGTACAGTAGCCATTAGCCACATGTGACTACTAAGCACTACAAATGTGGCTAGTTTCAGGTGTGGCTAATGTGTTAGATTGTATACAGAATAGCATTTTGTAACATACTGCAGTAAATAAAATACATGTTACTAAAATTAACTTGTTTTAAATTTTCATCTTGTATTATACATGGGTTGTACCAGGACAGCATGACATTAGAGAAACAAATTAAAGTTCTGGAACAGAAAAGAGATCAAGTAGTTATCCTCCTTTTGCAGTATGTCACCAACAATGGCCTCCTGCAGGAGGATTTTTAACAGAAGTTATTGGGAAGCGAGGCCAGGGATGGATGATAATTTACAAGTGTTTTTTTTTTTTTTTGACAGAGTTAGACAGTGAGAGGGAGAGACAGAGAGAAAGGTCTTCCTTCCGTTGGTTCAACCCCCAAAATGGCCGCCACGGCCACAGCTGCGCCAATCTGAAGCCAGGAGCCAGGTGCTTCTCCTGGTCTCCCATGCGGGTGCAGGGCTCAAGCACTTGGACCATCCTCCACTGCCTTCCTGGGCCACAGCAGAGAGCTGGACTGGAAGAGGAGCAACTGGGACTAGAACCCGGCGCCCATGTGGGATGTGGGCGCCGCAGGTGGAGGATTAACCAATTGAGCCATGGCACCGACCCCAAATTACAAGCTTTTAAGGAAATTTCTGAATGGATAAAACAAATGGATTCTTAAGACTTCCTGTTATTAAAATCAAGTAGACAGATTTTCTCCTTAAAAATTACTGGAACTGTTAAAAATCCATTGATTGGGGCTGGCTTTGTGGTATAATAGGTATAATAGGTTAAGCCTCCACTTGAGGCGCCAGCACTCTGTATGGGTGCTGGTTTGGGTCCTGGCTGCTTCACTTCCAAACCAGCTCCCTGCTAATGGACTGGGAAAGCAGTGGAAGATGGCCCAAACGCTTGGGCCCCTGCACCCACATGGGAGACCCAAAGAAGCTCCTGGCTTCAGATTAGCCCAGCTCCAGCCATTGAGGCCATTCGGGAAGTGAACCAGTGGATGGACGACCCCCCGCCCCCAACTCTGCCTCTCAAATAAATAAATCTTTAAAAAAAATTCACTGATCACAGAAATAGTTTCAGGGAAATTTAGATGTCTGGGTTAAACTTTAAACTCAGCTTCTCAAGAATACCAATATTCAGTGATCCTACAATTATTCTGGTTGACCAGACACATTGCTCAACATTAACAAAGGAGAGAAAAGGGTGTGGTGGTAAAATTCCAGTTCTCTGAGCTGGACACTCAGCAGAAAAGGCATTCCTCCATAATGTCGCACAAGCAGCATTTCACTGCTTACGTGTGTACTTCAAGCTGGGGACTAGGGGTGCAGCCTCACAGCAATTTGCCTATAAGGCCCAGGTTACGAAATACAGAAATTAAATTTATCTTTTTTATCTACTTGACAATTTTCACTTAGAAACTTTAGTTCAAGTACCACCAATGGACCACCACATGAAAGTAATAATGTCATCCTTAATGATGATAAAAGCTATGACACCAACCAACCATTTACTAGTGCTTCTCTAGTGATGGAATGGATTCACATCAGGTCATTAGTACATTTCAGTTATTTGTGTGGCAGACGGAGCACACTGGCAAGACAGCTGAGTATATAATAGTGCAAAATTTGGCTGCAGACAAAAAACTCTGATAATCAAACTATTACATAGGCTTCATTAGTTCTACAATCAAAGCAATCCCAAACAACCATTAATTTTTTTTCTGGCTACAGAATAAAAAACTATTGTTGAAAAAAAAAAAAAAAACTTCTAGAAATCTGGGTGAAAAAATTCCTTTTGGCTGATGAAATATTAATGTGTAACTAACTGTCATAGCAATGGTAGGCTAAATGTAGGGACAAGAGCTTTGGTTTCCAGTTGTAATTTTTCTCTGCATGTATAATATACATGAAGTCCTTGAGAATTTGGTAGTTAATTTAGTACAGTGCCAAAGATTCTAGCTCAAAGGATACAGTTACTATGATCGCTTTGGTGTGAAGTGATCTGTACCTGTTCCTTTAAACTTTTATAAGCTTGTTTGTGCTGTCCCATATAATAATGATGAGCTATCTTTTGGTTTTTTAAAGAGGCAAAGAATGAGAGAGATCTCCTACCCACGGATTCACTTCCCAAATGCCTGCAACCTAGCGGAAGCCAGGAACTCAATCCAGAACTCCTGCAGGGGTGGCAGGAACCCAAGCACAGCAGCCATTGCCACTGCCTCCCAGGGTCCTCCTCAGCAGGAGGCCAGAGCCAGGAATCAAACCCAGGCACTGGAAGTGGGACCCCAGTGTTCTACAGCTCACCCCCACAGGATACTACTTTTAGCCATCTCGCCAGCTTCTCTATGCATTTCTGGAAGAACTGCTACACATCATCTAAATTATTAGCCCTTGATAGCCCCTCATACACTGTCTCGCACTTTATAGACACCAATCAATTTTACTGAATTGGGTGGTACGTGGCATAATATGGTGGCTGCCTGTGCTCGCCAATCCCCGTTTCCTGTGCACCAGACCTGGCTATCAGCCAGCAACAGGAGTGTTATTCTGCTGTCTTAACTCTACTACATAAATTACAGCATCAGCAAAACCCACACTGAAGACTGCATAGAGAGAGATCTAGCAAGCATTCCAGGGCTACCCCTCCGACATCCCTGGCCCACCCAGGTTCTGTGAAGACCACTGTACCGATCTCTACTGCTGCAATGTGCATACAGTGCTTATTTCTGGACACATCCCTGGATAAATGGAAGCAAACAAGCATTGTACAGCGTGAGGATAAGGAGCTGGCTTCAAAGCTGCACTCACTCCCATCCACTCAGGTTTACTTAATACATGTTTGTGAACTCAAAGTTCTAGTTGTGATTTTCAAAAGTATCCCATGTGAGATTCCGGAATCACAGCAAGCTTTGGCTGCAGCCTAGGCATGCTCTCCTCTACCCAGACACAAGCGACAGTTCCCCCCGGCACCCCCTTTGGGCTGAACCACAGAAGTTCCTCTGTGAAGTCTACTCATTGGTACTTGGAGTCGCACACGCACTTGTCCCGGGTCAGGTTCCATTCTACGCCAGAGATGAACTTATCAGAGATTCCAAGGTTCTCTACCTTCAAGCTGAGTAAGCCATTAGAACAAAACCAAACCAGAAGCAACCTTAGCCCCAATTCATTAACAGCCACTTTATGGTTCATGACCGGAAGTGAATGCAAGTAAATTCCCAAAGGCTTTTCTGGGACTTTACACACTTAGCAGTTCAGATCGAAGGCCCAAAAGTTTAAACAGAAGACCCGGGGAGTTTTGCCTTGATGCAAAGCAGCCTCCAAATCTGCAGACCACTCAACTCTTAACTGCAGCTGTAGGGAATGCAATTTACATCCGAACACAGCACGCCCAAAAAAAAAAAAAAAAAAAAATCAGAATTAGGATCTGGGGCTAGCAGCAACAAGACAAAATTTTTAAAAATCAATGAATTTCCCTAGTAAAGCTTTTCAAACTGCTTTTCGTCGCGGACTGAGGTACGCGAACACAGACACCCGAAACATTCGGTTTTTCTCTAAAATTACAGGTGTTTTTGCACTATCACACGGTACCTCCACTCGTTCTCTCTTCCCTTGTTCCCACACACTTCCCACTTTCTCGGCAGATGCGCCGCACCGTCGGGATGTGGCCCTGGGGCGGGGCTGCCGGAGAGAGCGAGCCGGCGGCCAGCGGCGACCAGGGCACCGTCCAGCTGCGCTCCGACCTCCAGCACGGACCAAAGTGACGCCCGAGGCCGAGGGACTCGCTGGTGGCGGGGCCCGCTCGGAGGACAAGGACGCGGCACGCCAGGCACAGAACAGCAGCCATCAGGACGCAGGCCCGGGAGCCCGAGTTTCCAGGACCCAGGGCGCGCGGGAAAGCGCGCGGCGGCTCGATTCAGCCTCCGCGCCCAGGGCCCGGGGCGGGCAAGCACCCTCAGGCCCAGCTGCCCGGCCCGTTTCGCTCCGGGAGCGGGGCCCGGAACAGAAAGAAAGCGAGCAAACACGCGATGGTGGAAGAGGGCCCGAGCACCATGGCACTTACCTTCCCTCCTAACCTCCCAACCCCCGAAGCACCGGCTGCCGCGGCCGCCGTCCTCCCACCGGCTCGGCTCACGCGCGCAAGCACCGCCCAACCGGAAGCAGCTCCGCGCCCCGCCTCCCTTCCGCCTCGCCGGCGGCTCTCTGACCAATCATCGACAGCCCCGCCGCTGACGCGCAGCTTTTCTGGACGGCCATTGGTCCCACAATTGCGCGGCAAGGATTGGCTGGAAAGCGCCACGTCCCCACGAGCGCGCCGAGTGGCGTGGGCCGGATTCCCGCCCAACCCTGGTCCTGGGGCTGCGGGGATGGAGAGCCCCAGCCCCATTCTCCGCGCGGCCTGTGGGCGCGGCTGTCTGGCCGCCACGTCCCCACTCACAGCGCGTGACTCTGCCTCCACAGGGCGTCTCGCATTACCCTGCTGGATGCCGCCCTGCGCTGTCTCGGTCGCTGATTGTAATGAATAATCCCGGCATCTTCCCTGCTGCGCTGCCGCCGGGTACGGTGTCTCCCGGCGGATTTGGACTCTGCCCACAGTATATCTTTTCCCGCCGCCTCTTCTCACCTGTGCTGCGCCTGGGCCGTCATGGCGTTCCCCGACAGCCCGTCCTTTCACAGCTGTGCGCTGTGCACCGAGCGGCCTTTGCCTGGTGCTCTGTCTTGGGAAGAGCAATGCAAGGCCCTGTCAGCGGTTAGTTCTAGAAGCCTTTAGGAACCAACTAAGCATAATAAGCATCCCTCCTTTAGTTGCCTTCATGGCACTTTGTATCTTCAGTACAAGGTCAGATTTTGCTACAAAATGCTTTTCCTTTAAACTCCAGGGTTGGGATTTGCCTGTTCATCTCTGTATCCGCAGGAAATCACTCATTTTCAAGTCATGAAGTTCCAACAAGTATTAAAAAGAGGGCTACTATGTTTCAACACAAACGGAATGTAAATCTGAATTCTTAGCATGTGGAACCTCTATGGTTTAAAATACTAACCTCATATAAGAATTAACTACAGCACAAATTAGTTCACTTTTTAAAATGTATATTTTTATTTATTCGAAAAGCAGAGCAAGAGAGCGAGAGAGAGATCTTCCATCTGCTGCTCACTCTAATGGCAGCAACAACCAGGGCTGGACCAGGCTGAGGCCAGAGGCGGGGAGCTTCTTCCAGATCGCCCACATGGGTGGCACCGACCCAGGTACTTTAGCCATTATCTGCTGGCTTCCCGGATGTGCACTAGCAGGACGCTGGATCAGAAGTAGAGGAGCTGGCACTTGAACCAGCAGGCTGGTATGAGGGGTGGGCAGCTGCCCAAGCCTCTTCCCCCCACTCCCTTTCCTTCAAGTGTGAAGGTGAAAGGCTGACAGCCGGTGTTCTGTGCATTCAGACAAGGGAGGCTTCAGGCTGGACTGAGAAAGTGCCCAGTGGCCCGTTCAGCAAGAGGAGGAACAGGAACAAGGACAAGCGGGGGGCAGAGCGGGAGGTCAGTTCTCAGGCCAGGTAAGGAATGAGAAGGGTCAAAAAACAGAGCCATGAAGGGAAAGCGTCAGTGGGAAGCTGGGACAGGTAACAGATGGTCATGACAACCTGAGGAGCCAGAGCCGAAGGCCATCAGCATCGGAGGCCTTTGGGAAGATTTCCAAGGTCATGCCGTAGTGGGGGTAGAATGAAATGGAAGCCTGTTCTTTCGGGGCAGCACAACTGTGAGCAGGGACTGACTGTAAGACAGGCTGTCCAGCAGGTGTGACTCCAAAAACTGGTCTGAAAGTGCCTCCTTGAAGTCAGTACTGTGCTAGGTGCTGGGAACCCATAAGAAATAGGGATTGTGTCCCTGTCCTCAAGAAAGTAGCTCCTAGGAGGAGAGCTGTCCACTCCGTATGTCCTTGTGATGCTGTACGAGTGGTCAGACTCCATCAGAGGTAGGGGCCTCCAACCTGGAGACTCGCTGTGGCCAAGGGTCTGGCCTAGCAAGGGCACGATTTATTTATTTGACTGAAATGAAGCTTCAAGTGCAAGGTGGTCTGAAATGTAGACCCAACAAGTCCTGCACTTAGTGACTGAAGAGGGAGCGCTCAGAAATTCAAAGTTTCAGTCCTGGGAGATGGGGAGAATGAGCTGGAGGCATGGAAGATGCGTTCAAGACACGGTGAGCTGAGTTCAAGACGTGGCCAGGGGCGGGTGCCATGGTGTAGTAGATTAATCCTCCGCCTGCGGCACCAACATCCCATGTGGGCGCCAGTTCTAGTCCCGGCTGCTCCTCTTCCAATCCAGCGCTCTGCTGTTGTCCTGGAAAAGCAGTGGAAGATGGCTCAAGTGTTTGGACCCCTGCATAGGAGGCCCAGAAGAAGCTCCTGGCTCCTGACTTCGGATTGGCACAGCTCCGGCCATTGCAGCCATTTGGAGAGTGAACCAACGGAGGAAAGACCTCTCTCTCTCTCTCTCCTTCTCACTGTCTGTAACTCTACCACTCAAATAAATAAATACAATCTTAAAAAAAAAAAAAAAAAAAAAAGACGTGGCCATAGCACCATATCTATAAAGGAAGAGCCACGGGGTTGGGGGAGAGTCTCTGGAGACGGATCCTAGGCCAGGAAGCGGCCGATGGAGCCGTGAGAACAGATGTGAAACACAAAGCAGATTAGGTCTCATAGGAGCCCCAGAGTTGGAAAGTAGGCGGGGGAGGAAACAGGCTTGAGGGGCGACGTGTAAGTGTCGCTGTCAGCTGCACCCTGGCCCTGGATTCTGTCTCCGGGGCAGCACTGAATGTGTGCTTGTGGCAGGCATGATGTCGCCAGCAGCACACGACTGACGTTCTTCTGCAAGCATCCCAAAGCCAGGAAACAGGAGCTTCCTCCAGGTCTCCCACGTGGGTGCAGGAGCCCAAGGACCTGGACCATCCTCCACTGCTTTCCCAGGCCACAGCAGAGAGCTGGATAGGAAGTGGAGCAGCCAAGTCTCGAACCGGCGCCCATATGGGATACCAGCGCTTCAGGCCAGGGCGTTAACCTGCTGTGCCACAGCACCAGCCCCAGGAAGGTCTCTTGAGAGGGTGACACTCGAGCGAGCGGACATCCGACAGTGGTGGGGAATGTTACTGAAAAAGGAATAGCAATGTTGGGAGTGTATATGGAGCAGCAGGAAGCCGGTGGGTGGAGTGCAGTAGTGAGGCGAGTGAGGATGTGATGTCAGAAGCGTAGTAGCAGGGATGGGGGTGGGGGACGTGATGCAGGGCCTTTAGGCCATTGCAGGGACTGTAGCGCTGTGAGCCATTTGGTGTGGACGAGACGGGCTGTTTTCCCAGCTGTTTCCTCTGCAGCTTGTGCGTCCAGTTGGACAACATTTCCACGTGGCTGAGCTCCCCTCCCAGGCAGGAGGAGAGAGACCTTGTGCTTTACTTTCAGTACTGGCCATACAAACGTGCTCCATGTAGTTCTCCAATGTCTTTTGCTTTCTGTGGCAACCTGATAAGCCAGGAGTGGCTGATGGCAGAGCCCCACGATGGAAGGAGCCCAAGTCCCCGTTAAGGAGCCGCACACCAGGAACACTCTTTTTGAGCATTTTGTGAACGAGAAGTAACAGCCAGGTCTGGGCCAGGCCAAATCTGGGAGCCAGGAACTCCATCCAGGTCTCCCATGTGGATGGGAGGGTCCTGAGTACTTGGACCACCATCTGCTTCCCTCTGTGGTGTGTTAGCAGGAAGCTGGATCAGAAGCAGAGTAGCAGGCACTGGAACTGGCACATAGATGCAGGATGCTGACATTGTAAGCAGCACTACACTGCTCACCCCTCAAGGAGTTTAGTATAAAAGATGGGGAAAATGGATTTTGTGTTATTTTGTTCTTTTTTTTTTAAAGATTTAATTATTTAAAAGTCAGAGTTACACATAGAGAAGAGATGCAGAGAGAGAGGTCTTCCATCCAATGGTTTACTCTCCAGTTGGCCCCAATGGCCAGAGCTGTGCTGATCTGAAGCCAGGAGCCAGGAGCTTCTTCTGGGTCTCCCACGTGGGTGCAAGGGCCCAAGGACTTGGGCCATCTTCTACTGCTTCCCCAGGCCATAGCAGAGAGCTGGATCAGAAGTGGAGCGCCGGGACTAGAACTGGTGCTCATATGGGATGCTGGCACTTCAGGCCAGGGTGTTAACCCCCTGCACCACAGCACCGGCACCTGTTCTATTTTTAAATAGAAAAATAACGGTATATTTAGAAGAGCCAGTGTGTTGTCACAGATAGGAAAGATCAAATTGATATGAAGGGAAAAGAAAGGAAAGTGTCTGGAGTAACATGCCTGGGCAGGAGGTGGGCAGGTGATCAGTAGATCAAGAGGAACAGAGCTGAGTTTAGTCCAGAACAGAGACAGTTATTCCTCAATAGCTGGAATCAGCGGGCCTGGCTCTAGGTAGCTGGTGACCCTGATGGTGAGAACTTGAAGTTGTCTTTCAATACGACACCACTGTCCGTGAAATGCGAAGCTGGGCCGTGAGGAGATCCTGGTGGTGTGAGGAGAGAGGTGTGACACAGGCATTCAGCAGAACAGACGGACCAAGGAGGTGTGAGATGGTTCCAGGCAACCCGAGGAACTTCTTAAGGCCTGTGATGGTGACTTGGAGGTGTTCAGACTGGCTAGTGTGTTATGTGGGCTCCTGCAGGGGAGCTCAGCGGCACAGGGCTGGCATGGAGTTGGGGAAGTGCTGGATTCAGCCAGGTGAGTAGAAGGAAGTGAGACCCAGGTGTTGAGGGCATGTGCAAGGGAGTGTTAACAATGACTGACCACAGAATCCAGGCCAGAAGATGTGGAAGTGAGGACCAGGGAGGATGAGGGATCGTGGCAACCTGGTAGGAGCCATGGATTGCGGGCCTGGTGAGGTTGAAGGCCTATCAGACTCGGGGAAAGCTAGAAGGCAGTGTAGCTGCAGAGTGGGAATAGTAGGGGTGGGTGTAGTTATTAATGACAAGTTCTAGAGAGGCTGGAGGAATTCAAGGTACAGCAGCCCGGGTGTGGGAAGGATCATCCCATGTGGCTGTTGAAATCCTTGAGTCAGAATCAGCCCTTGAGGTGTTCTGGTCTGGCTGAAAAGCCCACAAGAGCATTTCAGGCATGGACAGCCCAGACCCTGGGGAAAAAATGACCTACATGAAGTACCTCGGTGCGTGAGACCCCAGTGGAAAGAAGTGGTCATCAAAGGAGGAGGTTCTTTTCTCTGAAGGGAAGCAAGAACTTCCACTTTGCTTATGGCCTTGTCCAGATGCTGACGGAGTTTGTGGACTCAAAAGGCTTCCATAGCCTTGGCAGCTCATGTCAAGAACCTCGGGGCCGGCAACGCGGCTCACTTGGCTAATCCTCCACCTGTGGTGCCAGCACCCCGGGTTCTAGTCCCGGTTGGGGCACTGGATTCTGTCCTGGTCGCTTCTCTTCCTGTCCAGCTCTCTGCTGTGGCCTGGGAGGGCAGTGGAGGATGGCCCAAGTGCTTGGGTCCTGCACCTGCATGGGAGATCAGGAGGAAGCATCTGGCTCCTGGCTTCAGATCAGCGCAGTGCGCTGGCCATAGCGACCATTTTGGGGGGTGAACCAATGGAAAAGGAAGACCTTTCTCTCTGTCTCTGTCTCTGTCTCTGTCTCTCTCTCTCACTGTCTAACTCTGCCTGTAAAAAAAAAAAAAAAGAACCTCGGGTGATCACTGACGTCATACATAAGAATATTAATTGTTAAATTAACAAGAGTCATTGTACACTAACTTCCCATGCAGGACCTCTGTCCTCAATGAATTGTATTATTATTATGTCCAAGGGCTTGCAAAAGATATATCATTCTTGGGTGCTTCTTTAAAGTTAATTAAGTTTCTAAAAAATGAAGTTAACTTCAAGAGGCAATGACTTTGAACAGCCCTTGTCTCCACTGTTGAGGACCAGTTTTTTGTTTTTGTTTTTTTTTTTCTGTGCAAATTGTTGAACTCTTTACTTAAGATAGAGTTTGTCTTCTGTGTATAATGTTAATGGAAAATGGATCTTAGTGGAGAATGGGAATGGGAGAGGGAGGAGGTAGAGGTGAGGGAGTGTGGTGGGAGGGTGGGTATGGTGGGAAGAATCCTATATTCCTAAAGTTGTACTTATGAAATACATGAAGTTTGCATTCCTTAAATAAAAGGTTTCTTGGTAGGGGAATAAAATAATAAAAGAATATAAGACGAGAATGCCAAAAAGAAAAAGAAATCGCTGAGAGTGAGGCTGTAACTCATTCCTGGAATCACAGTGATCCAGCACTTGTGTTTTAGTCTTCTGACCATTTCAGTGTGAAAAGCACTTCAGTGAGGAAGGAAACACCCCACGATATCTTAAATCAAGGCAAAGCATCTCAAAAACCCATTCCAATCGGATGTTGCGCAGTTTTTCTGAAATAGTTTTTGTATAGAATGTGAAATATCATACATTTTTAAACAAAATGGTGAGCCTGGGACCACCGGCGCTGTGACAAAGTAGGTTAATCCTCCACCTGCAGTGCCAGCATCCCATATGGGCGTTGGTTCTAGTCCTGGCTGCTCCTCTTCTGATCCAGCTCTCTGCTATGGCCTGGGGAAGCAGTAGAAGATGGCCCAAGTACTTGGGCCCCTGCACACATGTAGGAGACCCAGAAGAAGCTCCTGGCTCCTGGCTTCATATTGGCTCAGCTCTGGCCCTTGCATTCATTTGGGGAGTTGTCCGGAGGATAAAAGACCTCTTTCTGTCTCTTCCTCTCACTGTCTGTAACTCTACCTCTCAAGTAAATAAACACTTAAAAAAAAAAAAAAAAAAGGTCAGCCCATGGCCCATCTGGCGGACACTCCAAGACACCTCTGATTTGCCTGTACCTTGAACCTGGACCCTCTCCTCTGAAGTCATAAGCACTGACGAAGCATGTCAACATTTCAGTGTGACGTCATATGCTGGAGAGATGGAGCCAGTGTTTCTGGGCTCAGGTAATTCAAGCTAATGAAAGAGCGTCATGCCGCCTTGTCTCACTAGCTGCTGTGGGAACCGTTCCCCAGCCTCAGACCCAAACCCCTACCTGGAGCACCAGGGCAGGAGGAACAAATCCAAGTCACAGAGGAGCTAGGGACGGTCTAGAGCTTGAATTACAAGTGACGGCTTAGAAAGAAAAAACTGGCAAGAGGGGAGATGGAGAACCCCTCCCACGTGGTTAAGTGGTTAAGATGCCGCTGGGACACCTGGGACACCTGCATTCCCTATGGGGGGGTCTGACGTGACTGCTCCGGGCTCCAGGCTCCCCTTCTGATCACAGCTTCCTGCGAATGCACATCTAGGGAGCAGCAGATGATGACAACACAGGTGTCTGCACCTTTGCCACCCCACAGGAGAGATCCAGGCTCCTGGCCTTCCCTAGCCGAGGCCTGGCTGTTGTGAGCATCTGGGGAGTGAGCCAGCAGAGGGAAGATCTCTCTGTGTCTCTTTGCCTTTCTAATAATATATATACATACATAAAATTGAAAGAAAAAAAAAAGGAAAACCGCATTTCTTTTTTGAGTTTATGGTCTTACTTGCAAGTTTAAATTAGATAAATAGAAGCTTGGCGAGGCCTTTCTCAGGATGGATTCGCTCTCTTGTCCTCTGCGTGCCTCGCAAGTCCCTGCTGTTTCTTCGGTTACGGTTTCTCTTTGTACCTCTCCTCTTCTCCGACCCCCTCCTGCCGCCCGGTTCCTGGGCCTGCTGGGGCAGTGCCGTGGAGGGGGCTGTGCTCACTTGAGGTGGTGAGGAGATGGAGGCCCAGGGGAACGTGCAGCTGGAAGGAGGACAGGCCCTGCCGTCACCAGGAGGCCATTCCAGGATGCCCCGAGCTGTGGCTTTCTCCTCCCCTGAGTACTTCCAGGGTCCCTCAGAAGCTGCACGCTGCAGTGCGACGTTGACAAGGGCTGCACACTCTCCCCGGTGTGAGAGCTTGGCTCACATGGAACTTCCTGGATCACAGGAGAGAAATGCATGTAAACGATCTCTTTTCTGGGCACACAGATAGAGCAGTCCCCCCCACCACGTGTGGAGGATGAGACCCTCAGTGGAGACCAGAATCTATGCATAGTGCGAGTATACACACTTCCCCTGTGTGGTTTCCCCTGTGTGCATGCATACCTACGATAAAGGCACAGTAGGGGATCAACAACAGCCACCCATAATTGAATACAACAATTCTATACAGACTGTGGGGAGGAGGCCTGCTTCTCAGAATAGGGTATTTTCCATTCAATGCTTTTGGATCGTGGCTGACCACAGGAAACCGAGAATAAGGAAAGTAAAATTGCAGATAAGGGGAGACGCCTATATTTAGCTTAAATCATCAACAACTAATAACAGGCCATTATAAGAATTAGTGATTTATTTCTAATTGTTTACCTTGGGAACCGTAGCACCCTGTGGTCAGACAGAGGCCCACAGACAAGGCTTCCCAGTTGTTAGATGACTGAAGGCCAGAGGGATGACTGCTGGGACAAGGGGGCGGAATGTCCGGCACCCCAGGGAAGTTTGAACCCCACTCCCAGTTTTCCTAGTCTGTACCCCAACACCAGCAGTAAGAAGGTGCCACTCTGGGGTGGCTCCAGCAAGTTAAGTGGCCACCCGTGACACTGACATCCCATATGAGAGATGAGCACCCATTCAAGTGCCGGCTGCTCAGCCTCCTACCCGGCTCCCAGCTAATGCACTTGGGAGGAGCAGCGGAAGATGGATCAGGTGCCTTGGCCCCAGGAGTTTCCAAGCTCCTGGCTTTCAGCCTGGCCCCGCCCCAATCACTGGAGCCATTTGAGGAGTGAACCTGTGGGTGGAGGATCTGTCTCTGTCTCTCCCTTCTCTCTGTAACTCTGCCTCTCAAATAAATAAATAAATCTTAAAAATAAAAAATGAAGCCTCCCTCCCCCAACCAGAGATCAAGAGAAAGAAAAGGGAGCGACAAGGGCCGCCCCATTGAGAAGAGAGCAGCTCCTTTCTTCGGGCCATGTGCTAGCATTAGGGCCACTAGCAGCCCTGAAGGTGGCACACTCCCGGGTTCTACTCAGCCCCATTGGAGCTAGAAAAGAATGGGCAGGAGGAAAAAAAAAAAAAAAAAAAGGATTCAGGCCTCCCATCCCCACCCCACAAGGTTCCGGGTTCACCCTTGGGACCCCAGGACCTGGGGCTTCCTCCTCATGCCATACCTAGGGGTGGGCCCAGCTGTGGCCTGGTGGAGGCTGCCAGGGTGCTGAGGAGCGAGAGCGGCTGCGGCCCAGAGGGGTTCTCTCGTTCCCACTCCCCGTGAGACAGCGATTCCCTCCAGCTGAGGTCTCGGGTGCAGGGGATGCTGTCTTCAGAGTGGGTGTCTTTCTCTAGGTCAACGAAAGCAAGGTGTGTGTCTGAGCCCCAGCTCACAGGACCCTCGCAGACCACCACCAACCCGTCCCAAAGGATCATGCACATCCATGCTCCTGTCATCCTCATGGAAACTCTGTGCGGGCAGCACTGCTGTCGTCTCATTTTACACAGGAGGAATCTGAGGCCCAGAGGGGTTGAGTAACTTCTGGGTGGTCACACAGTGAGGAGGTGGAGTCAAGATTCAAAACCAGGCTTCCAGGCTCCAGAGCCCATGCGCCCACCGCATCAGGTGAGCAAGGCAGTGCCGGTAAAATGAATGAACTGATGGGATTTGGCCATGCTAACTGTGCAAGGCTCCCCAGGAGATTCAGTTAGCTGAACCGGCAATGGCCTTGAACCCAGAAGGCCTATGCCAGAACCCTTTCTTGGTCCCCTGGGGTTTGGTGGCCAGCAGCCCAGCAGCTTCAGTGTCACCTGAGTGGGTCAGAAGTGTACAGTCTCATTCCCAGCCAGACTGAATGAATCTGCACTCAGACAAGATCCCCAAGAGCACTGTGTGTTTAATGAAGGAGGTGATGGGGCCAGCATGGTGGTGCAGCAGGTTAGACCTCTGCCTGTGATGCCAACCAGCATCTCATAGGAGCGCCAGTTTGAGTCCGACTACTCCACTTCCAATCCAGCTCCCTGCTAATGCACCTGGGAAAGCAGTGGAAAATGGCGCAAGTCCTTAGATCCCTGCACCCATGTGGGAGACCTGGATGGAGTTCCAGGCCATCTTCTATTGCTTTCTCAGGCCATAGCAGAGGGCTGGGTTGGTAGTAGAGCGGACAGGACTCGAACCAGTGCCACATGGGGTGCTGGTACTGCAGGCAGTGGCTTTACCCGCTCTGCCACAGCACCAGCCCCTCAAATAAATAAATCTTAAAAAAAAAAAAAAAAAGTATGGGAAGTGCCCCCCCACCTCTCCCTGCCATGAGCTGAAATGTTCAACCACATAGGTAAGTTTTGGACCTCTGGTTTTTCCAACTGTAGCTCTTTTTTCATTTGAAAGTTCCAGGAGACTGGGGATGGAAGTGTCCAAACCATCCAGCACTTGGCCCAATGGGAAAAAAGGAGGTCCAGTGGGCACCCCAGGGGGGCTCATTAGAATAAGCCTAGGGGCCAGCTCAATAGGCTAATCCTCCGCCTGTGGATTCTGTCCCGGTTGCTCCTCTTCCAGGCCAGCTCTCTGCTGTGGCCCAGGAGTGCAGTGGAGGATGGCCCAAGTGCTTGGGCCCTGCACCCCATGGGAGACCAGGAGAAGCACCTGGCTCCTGGCTTCGAATCAGTGCAGTATGCTGGCCACGGCGGCCATTGGGGGGTGAACCAACGGCAAAGGAAAACCTTTCTCTCTGTCTCTCACTGTCCACTCTGCCTGTCAAAAAATATATAAATAAATAAAAATTTAAAAAAAAAGAATAAGCCTAGGAACATCTGGGGTGTGGTGGCTTCCATCACGCCAGATGCCCTGAGGCCCTGCGATTCTAGCCATGCTCTCAAATCCTAGACATGAGTCACAAATATTCTGTATCTCTGCTTCCTTCGCCCCTGACCTCACGGGGAATGTAAGTGTGACAACGGAAATGAGTCACCTCAGTCACACAACATGGGACAGCAGCCACAGCCCAGGACAGCCGGGGGGGGGGGGGTGGTCCTTAGCAGCTCTGCCTGTCATGTGCATCAGCGCTTGGGGGCTGGCAGCCAGGAAGCTGCAGCCACAGGTATGTTTTGCTCTCCCATTACCCGTTAGCTTTTCCTGGGCTTTAATATTTTCCGTGTCAGTGAGATGTCACAGAAAAATCCAGATCTGGGGCTTCTCTTGAAAAACCAGAACATCTGGTGGCTCCAGGCGCGTGTTCCAGCACAGCCATTACTAAAGCCTCAGTTGAACCTCTAACACTGTTCTATCACCCCGTTACCTCCTCAAGGACGAACCCAGAGTCAGCTGCTGGCAGTTTCCCTCCGATTGTTGCCTAGACCTTTAGCTGTTTATGCCACCCGCAGGTGTGTGGATTTCTAATCCCTGAGGTGAGTGGCAGTCGCCTGAGCTCCCGGACAGCCCCGACCCCCTCTGTGTTTCTAAGTGTCCTAGGGCCTCAAATTCCATCTCCGGGGCGAGGTGGAGGAACCCACCACTAGAGGCAGATCTGTGGGTACGTTCTGAACTCCCACTGTGTTGTAAGGTGGAGGATCTAGAAGGCTGGGGAGGGGTTCAATGGAGAATCAGAGACGGGGTGGGGGGCAGGAGTGGAGCAGATGAGTGAGGAATGGAAATGGAGAGTTAAAGGTTGACTCGAGAGGAAGATCAGAGCTGGAAGTGGGTGAAGAGGCAGAGGGCTGCCTTCAGAGGAAGCAGGGAGTGGACGGGCCAGGAGGGGGCAGGTGCAGGCAGGGCCGTGCCTGCCAAGCGGAGTGGACTGGCCGTGACTCACTGAGAACTTGGAAATAGGGAACCGGCTGCCCTATCTGGAATTTGTCCTGTTCCCTTACGCACACCCTGCCTCGTCTACTTTATCCAGTTCTGGTGTGCTCACCTGCTACGACTCAGCTCAGACCCCTCATCCTGGGCCAGCTTCCTGGGAGGAGTGAAGGGCCCCACCCTTGGTGCTCCTTGGGCACCCCAGGCATGAGCTTTGACTATGGCCTGGAAGAAGAGCTGTGAATTTTGGAATTTGCCCACCTGACCCCACCAAACTATAAAACTCCTTGCAGTGGGCATCATGTCTTTTGACCCCCAAAGCCTGCAAGGGTGACTGGCACTTAGCAAGTGCATGGTGCATGGTTTTGAAGGGATAAATGAATGAATGAGCCAGTGAGAGATTACTACAGGCTGGAGGTGATGAAGAACATACCAAGAATTTTTGAGAGCAAAGGAATTGGTAGGATGTGGTACCCATGTAACTCTGGTGGCTGAAGAGAGCAGAGGGACTCATACTATGGCGTGAAAGGACAAGGGCAGCCTGAGAGCCCTGGGGAAGGTAGGAATGGGGACCTTACGGCTGCACCTGCTGAGCAGAAGTCCCCCAAGGCGGGGCACCCCGTACCCTCGTTACCTGAGCCATCCTTTTTGGTCTCCACTTTTTTGCTGCTCCTGGGACTCCAGCCATTTCAGGATCAAGGAGATAAAGGTCAAAATAAAGGAAAGAGCATTAAACTGGGATTTCAAATCTCGTTCCTAGTTCAGTTCTCCTGATGCCAAAGCTTTAGAGACAGCTATAAATATGAAAAAGCCAGCTGTGGCTATATTGGTGCATTGTGACGTGCGTGTTAAAGTTGCAGAAGGAAAACCAGGGAAGCAGGAGGGGTTGGAGTGGGAGGTAGGGAGCTGATTTTGCCACAGAGGAGGGGCTGTGCCTCCATCTGCAGAGTCCTGGGTCTCAGCCAGTGATTTTTACAGACTGGTAAGCTGCCTGTGGTTGCCAAGATGCAAAAACTGGTCATGACTGCAACCAGACTAGAACCTGCTAGAACGGAGGAGAAAACATCCCGCAAGCCTTCCGCCTGGGAAACTAGAGGATGGAGCTACAGGGCAGCACAAGGCAATGAGCGAGGAATGAAGCAGGAATGAATTTCCCCGCAGTTCTTGCATCCCTCTGCCCTGCTCCCTACGCGCAACGCAGGCCAGGTTGCCACGGCTTCCTAGCCCATAATTCCACGTCTCTTTTCAACCTCTCTTCAAATCAACTGTGGCAGCCACAGCCAGCCTGACCTTTTTAAAATGTAAATTGGATTGCATCACCTCCCTGTTTGAGATGCGGTGGAAACTGCATGGCTTCTCAGGCCCAGGCTGGCCAGGCCCCTGCCCCCTGTTTCCCGCTGGCCTTCCAGGCCTTTCAGTGAACACACCAAACTCTACCCTCCGGGTGAAGCCTCCTCCTGGCACCCTGTTTCTTCCCTCCCCCTGCTCAACTCTTCGCCACCCTCTATCTGGTTCTTGCCCCTTTCTCCTCCAGGTCTCAGCCTCCTCGGATCTTCTGGGAACATTAAAAGCTGTCAGGGGAGGACGTGGCACTGTGGCATCACAGGTTAAGCCACCGTCTGCCTATGGACACCGGTTTGAGTCCTGGCTGCTCCACTTCCAATCCAGCTCCCTGCTAATGCACCCTGGAAGCAGTGGAGGATGGCCCAAGTGCTTGGCCCCTACCACCCACATGGGAGACCAGGAGGGAGTTCCTGGCTCAGACCTGGCTGTTGTTGGCTTTTGGGGAGTGAACTAGCAGATGGAAAAATCTCTCTCTCTCTCTCTGTCACTCTGCTTTTTTTTTTTTCTTTTTAAAAGCTGCTTCAACAAGTCCTGCTCATTAGAGCCCAACACTGTCCAGCTCAGCAGTGTGCCCTCTCATGCAGAAATTCCTCAGCTACAGATGTCTGTGTGACAGATGAGTGACAGTCTCCAGGATGTATTCTTTACCCCCCCGGGGAACTGCCAAGTCCTTTTCTGTTAATGCTTTCGACCTCCTGCCAAAGTTGGGGTTAACAACGCAGGTTAATGAGCGCATTTAATCACAGCCTATCTGGATGAGGTTGGCACAGTCTTCTTTCCCCTGTACAGGTCTGAAAGCAGAGGCCCAGAAAAATTAACCCATTAAGTCCTGCATTTTCAGTACTGTGACTACTTCAACAACATTGAGACTAGTGCATTAAAATTGGTTGGAAATCATAGACTCGAGCTTATATATCCTTTATTATCTATTAAGAGTGAAAATATAGATTGTCATATAAATTATACACTGGGACAATATAGAATATTCTACATACAAATAGGACGTTGGATAAATATGCTACCCTTTCATACATCATACAGTATGCAAATAAGCAACTCAACAATCATTTTTGATGCAAAGGAGCAAAACACTTCAGAAAAAGGGTTCCATTACATTTTTGACAATGTGTTCCTGGATTCTCATGATATAGCTTGTTTGGACACCATCTTTATCCTTGTCATTTGAGAATGACACGGCTTCTCACGTCAAATCTGATATCACCTGAGCAGCAGCGGGTGGGGCAGTAGTATACCTGTGCCCGCTGATGGGTCCCCCTGCAGCTTTTTAAGTGTGCTGTGTAGACGTCTCCTAAAATCCAACACATTCATGACATCTTCCTTGTCTTTGCTCACAATTTTGTGAATAAGCCATGCATGTACGATACACATATCAATTATTTCAGTAAACAAAGGCCAGTGTCATTTTGTACCTCTAATAGAAGTGGAATATTTGGAAACCAACCGATCATGTTTCTCCACACTGCCACTGAAATCGTTTGGTGCCCAATACCTTTGGTTGGTGGCACCAACCACAGTGGCTCTACCCTCTTTTGCTTTTCCATTGTTGAACTTTGTCAAGTGGTTCCGTTGTATCACAATTCATCCCAACAATGCCATGCTTATCATCTAACCACTCTACAATGAATGCGTCCTTGCTTGTATTGAATCTGTAAGCCTAGGACCCTCTTGCTGGCTTTCTCAGCAACAGTACCAGTTTTAGAGGACCCTTGTTGGGTCCAGCCTGTTTTCTCTCATGGTGCTGTAGCTTGGAACCCAGTATTTCAAAGGTGTACAACAAGTCATAAGCAGCGAATTGATTGTCCAAAAAAAAAATCAGGGTGTGATTGTGGATTCTCTGTCACTTCAAGCATTTGAGAACTACCCTACCCCTAAGCACACAGGCCACAACTTGGCAACAAACAACCGGAAGCAACAACAGGTTAGCGTCCATCCGCCGCAGTGCAGCCCACTATACTTGCCACGCAGTATACATTGTCCCAGTGTGCTATTTATAAGACAGCTATTTTCAAATGCCAATCATCCGAAACACAGTGCATCCCCTGAAATAAAATGACAACCTTGTTCTACAAAATGCTTTCCTGAATGCACTTCCTGTATTACATTCCGGTTAGACACACAAGCTTCTGCTTAGGTGATCACTGAGCAAGAGCAGCGTTTGCAGTCAAGGGTATGCCCTTTCCACCACGAATTTAAACTTGCTTTTCTGAAAAGAACAGAACTCTAAAAGGATAGCATTTATTTCAAAGTTACCATAATGGTCTATTTACTGCCTGAAGTTTGTATCGCTGTCCTAAACAGAGGACGATGGGACGTAATGCTTGGGCCTAGGCCTGTGTGAGCTCTGAACCCCCTCGAGTGGCGTCCTCTGAGCTCTCCTTGCTCTCCCTTTGCCAGCGGCACAGAAAGGAAGGTGACTGTCCTAGCTCAGAGCCTCCGGTCCCGCTGGTTCCTGTCCTAACAAAAATCTCCTCTCTGACACTCTTCTCTCCGAGTGACAATTAGCAGTTCATTTTGGTCCTTCCTTTATTCGTTTTAAAATGTATGTCTTTGAGAAGGTGAAGGAGAGCGTGTCCTCCGCCGCTGCTCACTCCCTCACTCCCCAGCGCCTGCAGCCTGCAGCGGCTGGGACTGGTCTGGCCTGAGGCCAGGAGCCAGGCACTCAACCCAGGTCTCCCATGTGGGTGGCAGGCACTCAACCATCACCTGCTGCCTCCAGGGGGCGCCTTATCAGGAGGCTGAAATGCAGGCAGAGCCAGGAGGAACACAGACAACACGCTCATAGGGGACACAGGCGTCCCGGGAAGGGTCTGAAAGCTGCACTGCATGCCAGCTCCTCCCTTTTACATTACAGATAGCATGCACTAGGAGCCCAGCTCTCACTATCTTTGTGCGCTGGTCTTCGTCCCCTCTGATCTAATATTCTGTATTGTCTCTCTCGTCCCAACCAGTCTTCAACTCAACACTAAGTCATCCTACAGGGACAGTTCTTCTAACACAGGGAGGATGGCTCTGTGCACGGAGCTTTCCAGAACAGGCTGTACACTTAGAAAGCAAGCACAGAAGCCCCACAAAGTACAGACAGAAGCCGAGCGGGCGGGCACATGAACCCAGTAAGTAGACCATGCTTTAAATGATGTTTGGACCTGGCACTGGGCCAGCAATCAGGCCTCACGTTTCCACCTGTGTTACTAACTTGGCGATAGAGAGCTGACCAGCTGTGCTTGTTAAGAGCAGCACCGGTTGCTCCTCTTCCAGGCCAGCTCTCTGCTGTGGCCAGGGAGGGCAGTGGAGGATGGCCCAAGTGCTTGGGCCCTGCACCCGCATGGGAGACCAGGAGGGAGCACCTGGCTCCTGGCTTCGGATCAGCGCAGCACGCCAGCCGTGGTGGCCATTTGGGGGTGAACCAATGGAAGGAAGACCTTTCTCTCTGTCTCTCTCTCTCACTGTCTAACTCTGCCTGTTTAAAAAAAAAAAAAAAAAAAAGAGAGCAGCAACAGAAGTGGGTGAAGGGAGCCGAGAGAGGTTGCCCTGCACTGAGGGTGGAGACTGGATACTGGGAGCAGAGATTGCCCGGCCCTGCCCGTGCTCATTCACCAGGATCCTCGGCTTCCAGACTCCCGGCCCAGACCATCGGAGCTGCAGGCGGCCTGCCCAGGCCAGCCAGATGTAAGTCCTGTACCTGAACTGGTTCTGCGGGTGCAAGTCAGCAAAAATCTGAGAGAGGGCCTCGCTCTCTGCCTTGGCCATCAGCTGCAGGAGGCTCTCGCTGGGCTGGGAGGCTCGGGGTGTCTTCTGCACTAACTAGATGGAGAGAAGGAAAGTGAAACCAGTGGTTGAGGCCTTCGCGTCTCTGCATTTGCCTAAGGTCCAGGCTCCAAAGTGTTGGAGCTCCGACTCCTCCCCGAGGCAGTCACAGCAGCTGCCTGGGGGAGGGGGCGATCCTGAGACAGCGGCTGTGGTTTGCTACCCCCGTGTAGGTATTAATATCCACCAGTGCCCTAAGAATATTGCCTGCATTGAATTCCCGATAACATAATTTAGTAGATAATCTATTCCTATTAACGTGAGGCCACTTCAAAAAGTTTATGGGAAAGGGAACTAAAAGATAAGTTTATTGGGGCCAGTGTTGTGGCAAAGCGGGGAAAGCCACTGCCTGCAACGCTGGCATCCCGGATGGGCACCGGTTCCTGTGCCAGCTGCTCCACTTCCAATCCAGCTCCCTGCTATGGCCTGGGAAAGCAGCAAGCGTGACTCAAGTGCTTGGGCCCCTGCCACTCACGTGGGAGACCCAGAGGAGGCTCCTAGCTCCTGGCTTTGGCCTGGCCAAGCTCCAGCTGTTGCAGCCATTTGAGGAGTGAACCAGTGGAGGGAAGATCTCTCTCTGGCTCTCTTGCTCTCTCTTTTTCAAACAAATAAATAAATAAAGCTTTTTTTTTTTTTTTAAAGGGAAAGCAGTTTATTTGGTGCAAAAATTTTGAAATCTATAGTTCTTTTCCATGAACTTTCTGAAGATCCTCATACAATTTTGCACCAAAATGAACATATCTCTTACTCTCATTTTCTACAAACTTTTTTAAGTACAAAGGAACAGGGAATGACTATAAATGGGCCAGGTGGAAATAGTCTACAGCTGGATTGTTGTGACGGCTGCGGGACCCTGTAGAGCTGCCGGGAGGGTTCAAGGTCACCACACTTACAGTGGGTGAACCTTAAGGGTGTCAATGCCATTTCAAGACAGCTGAAGGCTGAGCCAGCCTTCCCGGGCTGCACCCCCTTCCTGCCCGGCTCTGGCCTCGGCTGGAGGCTGGCAGTGGGGCTCCCTTACCTTAGCATCTCCTGAGGGGCTGCAGTAGTTCTTGGGGACCAGGCAGTGAGTGACAAGGATCCTGGGGTCCTTGGTGGTGATGGACAGCCCCTCCTGCAGAATCTGAAGCAGTCGGATCCAGAAGTGGAAGACGGTCTCCGGGTGGTCAGGGTGCAGCCGGAGGTAGTAGATCTTCTCCGTGACTGTCCTCAGCCGCAGGACGCGCTGGAGCCGGTCGTAGACCCGGAGCTCCACAAACTTCAGCGGGAGAATCCTGGGGGCACAGGGAACACACACATCATGGCCTCGCTGCGTCTCGGCTGACCTTATCGTCCTTGAAATGCAGTGGCACCTCCAGGGCTGAGGCGTTAGGAGCAGGTGAGCTCTTAACTCTGCATGCTCAGATCCGGGGGATCACACACACCTGGAAGCTGGTTTAAAATGCAGAGACCAGAGGTGGGCGTTTGGTGCAGCTGCTAAGCCCACTCACCAACAGGGTTGGCGCTATGGTGCACTGGGTTAAGCTGCCGCCTGCAGCACCGTCATCCCATATCGGCCCCAGTTCGAGTCCCAGCTGCTCCACTTCCCATCAGCTCCCTGCTAATGCACCTGGGACATCAGCGGAGGATGGCCTAAGTGCTTGGGCTCCTGAAAGCATGTGGGAGACCAGGACGAAGCTCCTGGCTTCAGCTTGGCCCAGCTCCAGCCATTGCAGCCATTTGGGGAGTGAGCCACAGGATGGAAGATCTTTCTCTCTCTCCCTCTCTCTCTGTAATTCTGACCTATAAATGAGATTTATTTTATTCATTCATTCCTTCAAAAGGCAGAGTGACAGAGAGGGAGAGAGAGAAAGATCTTCTATCCACTGGTTCCTTCTATCCGTTGGTTCCACAGCCTAGGGCTAGGCCAGGCTGAAGTCAGGAGCCAGAAACTCTATCCTGGTCTCTCATGTGGGTGGCTGAGGTCCAAGTACTTGAGCTATCTTCTGCCGCCTTCCCAGGCACATTAGCAGAGAGCTGGATCAAAAATGGACCAGAGGCCTGGAACCAGCTCTCCGATACGGGATGCCAGCAATGCAAGTGGCAGCTTAACGTGCTATGCCACAACACTGGTCCCAGGAGTCATGTATTAAAAAAAAAATGGGGCTTCATTGTGGTGCAGCAAGTTAAGCCAGCACCTGCAGTGCCAGCATCCCATGTGGGCGTCAGTTCGTGTCCCAGTTGCTCCATTTCCAATCTGGCTCCCTGCTAATGCACCTGGAAAGCAGCTGAAGATGGCCCAGGTACTTAGACTCCTGCTACCACGTGGAGACCCATAAGAAGCTCCCAGTCCCAGCTATTGCAGCCATTTGGGAAATGAACTAGTGAATGGAAGGTCTCTGTCTCTGTCTCTCTGTATAACTCTGCCTTTTTTTTTTAAGATTTATTTTATTTATTTGAAAGACAGAGTTACAGAGAGATGTAGAGACAGAGAGAGAGGTCTTCCATCTGCTGATTCACTCTCCAGATGGCCGCAACAGCCAATCTGAAGCCAGAAGCCAGGTGCCTCTTCCCATGCGGGTGCAGGGGCCCAAGGGCTTGGGCCATCTTCTACTGCTATCCCAGGCCACAGCAGAGAGCTGGATCGGAAGTGGAGCAGCCAGAACTAGAACCAGCACCCATATGGGATGCTGGCGCTTCAGGCCAGGGCATTAACCCACTACACCACAGCGCCGGCCCCATCTCTCTGCCTTTCAAGTAAATAAATAAATCTTTTTAAAAAATAAAATGTAGATATCTGAAGAAACCCTCCCAAAATTCAGATTCAGTAGGCCTAGGATGTGGACTAGAAATCTGCATTTCTAAAGATTTATTTATTTATTTATTTGAAAGGCAGAAATACAGAGAGAAAAGGAGAAGGGCATAGGGGAGGGAAAATATCTTCCATCTGCTGGTTCACTCCCCAAATGGTTGTGATGGCTGGAGCAGGGCCGATCCAAAACGAGGAGCCAGGAGCTTCTTCCGGGTCTCCCACACAGGTTCAGGGACCCAAGCACTTGGGTCATCCTCTACTGCCTTCCCAGGCCACAGCAGAGAGCTGGATCGGAAGTGGAGCCGCCGGGGACTCACCCATATGGGATGCTGGCACTGTAGGTGGTGGTGTTACCTGCTACGCCACAGCACCGGCCCCCAGAATCTGCATTGTAGCCTTCATGCACCATGCCATGTTCCTGGCACCCTGTCTGCGAGAGAGAGCCCAGGAGTAAGAGGGCTGGGGACACGGAGCTTCGCAATTTCTTTCTGGACAGCAGAGAGGGAGCTGGCCACCCATCTGACTTGTCCATTCCCTGACTTTAATTCCTCAGGGGCTCTTCTCAGAAGACTTGGGGCTCACGGAGCTGGCTCTGAATCTACCACCGGGCTGTTCTCACTACAGGCATACCCAGAACACGATGGGGTGGGGAAGGCGGAGCATGGAGAAACGACAGGTGTTCCCGGGCATCTGGGAAAAGCTAGAGATTCTGAGTCACCCCCCGGATTATTTTAAGAAGCTCAGCCATCAGCACAGGGCTGTGTCATCCCGACAAGCATGACGTCACAGTGGGTGACAGTTCCGACAGTCATTTTACCAATGGGAGAACTGAGACGCGGTAAGTGACCTGCGACCCCCAAATTATTTGAGTTCAGTTGGTTGCATCACTGCAACTTCCCAGCAGGGCTGCGTCTGCCAGGCCTCACTGCCTCCGTGCCCTTGGCCAAAGGCTGGGAGGCCTCCCAGGAACGCAGTGCGCTAAGGGGGCAGCAGACGGGCCCTTCCATCCTGCTCACATAACACCCCCTTTAGTCCCATTTGGCTTCCGTCCTCCCAGTGGACCCCTGTCTTGGGACACGGGTGTCTATAAAAATGGATTTCACTGCTGTTGACTCCTCTGCTTTGTCCGCACCCTGCGTGCAGGCCCCAAGCGGCCTCCCCTTTGGACACACCCCTCCCCCTCTTCTCCGAGAGCCCCCCTGCGTGGCTTACCTCTTCAGCATGATGTGTGGGGCTGTGGATGGTCTGTTCCAAGTCTGGCTCTGCCCCTGGCGCCATCTGACGCTGGCCATGAGGAGGATGTTGGGAAGGGGCAGGCAGGGCACGGAGGAGGTCACCCCAAGGGCCATGGTGTTGGAGGCTTTGTAGATGTCTGTCCAGTTCCTGCCCTTTTTGACCTGCAATGCAGCCCCCAGGCTCAGCCTGAGCATTTGATAGAAGCAGCAGGATGGTTTAGCACAGGGGTTGTCAGTCTTGGCTCCACCAAGTTCATTGCTGGGGGGTGGGGGGCTGTCCTGTGCACTGCGGAAAGCTTGGCAGCATCTGCAAGTGCGTCCCCACTCCCTCAAACTGTGACAACCCAAAGCGTCTCCAGACATTGTCAAAGGCCCCCTGGGTGGGGGAGGAGGAGGCAAAACCATTGCTCTCTGGGAAGCGCTGTTATAACCTATATGGGTTGAACACTGTTCCCTGGCGTCTATCCTATTTCTGTGAGGTCCCCCTGGACTCTTTCCTGGGTTTTCTTTGGAAAACTCATCCCCTTGGCGCTGCTCTGGGGGCCCCCTTATCTCCTGCTCCTTCACCCAGCAGGCTGGTCGCCTCCACTCCACAGGTGCACAGGTTCTTGGCTCTCTCTGGCCCAGGCATGGAAACAAAACTGCACTGAGCACCTGTTGGACTGGGCGCTTGGCTTGCCGCGTTTGCATCGAAAGCCCAGGGCCACTCAGCGCTTTCGCAGCAGAGGACGCTGGGGCGCAGGGTGTGTGCGCCTCCCAACAGCAAGGCAGACGACTGGACTCTGAGCCCAGGTCTTCGTGGGGCCCCAGCCCCTGCGCTCCCACGGAATCGCCTTTCTGGCCCTAACCCACACGGGACCACTCTTTTTATTGTCTCTTTCTTCCTCTCCTTCCAGGCCGCAGCTTGGGGACTAACTTGGGGCTAACTGGGGACTCGGAATACGAACCCCTGACCTTGGTCCCCCTGGGGACAACTCTCCCCAGGAGAAGCACTGTGGTTCGAGGGACCGGGCGCTGGCTTGGGAACGGACATGGGAGAGTGCAGGGCTGTTGGGAGCCACCCAAGAGTACCTGGACAAAGTTGCTTTCAAACATCACGGAGTCAGGAAACAGGTTGAATTCTGGAGAATGAACCATCTGGCAGAGCAGCCCCTCCTCCACACCCATGCTCACGCCAGGGTTTGGTTCCCCATCCACAGCCAAGAGGCCCCTGAATTCTTCCCAGGCGTTCAGGGTGGGGAAGGTTGGATAGGATCTTGTGACTTGTACCGTCTTCTTTGGTTTCCACCAAGGCGTTCTACGTGGAACTGATGACAACATTTCTGCACATGCTCAGGGTGCCTGCTGCACGTCCGTCCTGGGATCTCTCTCTGCCCTCCTGGCCTTGGGCGGCCTGCCAAGCCCGGGACAGCCAATCAGCTCACAATGATGAATGGATGACATCATGCTAAACCAGGGCAGGCCTGCAGGAAAGGGACGAGCAGAGGAGCCTCCCTTTACTTCCAGCGTGGGTTTTTTTTTTTTTTTTTTAACACTTACGTACGCCCTGACGTTCTGCAGCCCTACTGGGGGTGCCCAGGACACAGATCTCCCAGGATCTGCTGAGAAGGTGGTAAGCAAGACAGGGAGCAAGAAAGGAGGGGCACTGGTGCTTGGAGGAGAATGCCCTCCCTTTCTTTGAATGCAACTTAAACTCCAGCTTCCCCAGCTGCACGTGAGCTGGGCCCCCACCCCCAGGATTATCTGCAACACAGACTTTTGTGGCCGGGCTGATGCCACGGCCACCATCTACTGCCACAGGATTTCTGTTCCCTTAGGAGGTCAAAAAGCGCCAAGCAGTAGAAGTGATTGACTTCCTGCCCAGAGGCCAGCGTGTGGCCATGCCAGCTGGGAGAGAGAGAACCCCGAGGAGCTGAGTGGCAGCATCTCTCATCACTGGACCAGACCAAGAAGGAGCCCCACGGGTGGGGAAGCTAAAGCAAAGGCAAGGAGCCAAGTAGGCGGGCCGCCAGCCAAGACCACTTCTGGGTCAGATGGCATCCTCATTGGGACAAAATTCATTCCAGAATTTTTGAAGCAATGTAGTAACTGTCCAGGTCAAAGGTGATAGGTTCGGAAAACTAGTTTGACAACCACTATGCACCAAGTACTAGCACGGGAGTTTGATCCTGTGTTGCATTATAAAGCCAGAGAGAGAGAGAGAGAGAGAGAGAGGAAGGGTCACAAGGTCTGGAGCCCTCCCCTCCCCTGGCCATGGAGCCCCTGGCCTGCTCTAGCCCCTCCCTCGCCTCCCTCGCTCTCGGCTCAGTCCTGCGACTTCTGAACTCACCGTCCTGGCTTCATCACGTTTGCCACTTGGGAGAATGTCCTCGACGGTAACGTTCGCTAAGGATGGGGTAGAAACCGCGGCCCGTGGTCCACATGGCCCTGGAAACAGCCTGGAAACCGAACACACAGAGCAGAGCCATGCTCAGTGCTAAACGGAAGCATAGCTTTTCCCAGTTGAAGCTTAGCCCTGGTGGCAAAGCGACTGGGTTTGGGTACATGGTTTGTGTGCGTTCGTCCCTACAGGTGTGCTAAGCCCTCTGTCTCTGTCTCTCTCTCTCCTTCTCCGTCATGCTACCAAATAAATAAATCTTTTGTAAAAAAAGAATCTTATGGCTGTTGTCTTACTCCAGTACCCATTGTTTCCATCTCTTTAGTATTAGAATACCTGCAGTGTAACTGGGCACAAGATTTTCCAGAATATTTCCTGGCTCCCTCACAACTAGGTACGGCACTTTGAGCACATCTGGCTCAAGTGCACGGTGCTACTTCTAGAAGCAATCACTGCAGGAAGAGGGTACACGTCTGTTTCACTCCTCGTTCTTTCCTCTGGCCAGAATAAGACTTGATTGCTGGAGCTTGAGCAGCCCCATTGGGCCATAAATGGCATAACAAGATTAAAAAAAGGTGGGGGCTTGATTCCTTGAGATCGTAAAACGATCGTGTTGAATGTCACAGCCCTGAACTGTGTACTTTCAGACTTCTTTTATGTATGACAGAAATAAATTTAGGGTTTGTGTCATATTGAGCCAGACTTATAACTAGCTAATACAATGATATAAAACTCTAATTTACTGCTCAGCAAATTATTTACCAATAATTCTAAGCAATGAAGAAAATAGGTTACTTTACAGACAGGAAGGCTGAGAAAGGACAAACTTGAAGCTTCTGGGGAAAGTTCTAGAAATGTATATTCTAATCATCTGGGACATCATCGCTTTTATCTTCCTGTACATTCCATGGCACTGGTGCTGCCACAATCATTGCTGTTTGCACCTTGGGTGACGAGAACTTGGTGACAGTCGCCTCAGTTCTATCCGGTCCTCTGGTTTGAGGCTGAAGCCACGTTGACACTGTAAGGTGTCGTTTCAAAGTGTGCTCAGGGGTTGGCACCGTATCTTGTCGCTCAGGCACGGTTTTGCAGAGCTTAAAGCTTAAAGTTTGGGAGACTCTTGGAAATGGCAAGAACGGATGGAGGCAGAAGAAGGAGTTGTCTGCTGGGTACAGAGGTTCGGTTTGGGACGGTAAAGTTCTGGGTACTGATGGTGTGATGGCTGCACAGCAATGCGAGTGCACTCAACGCCACTGAACTGGGCGCTTTCAAATGGTTAAAACAGGGCCTGGCATTGTGGTACAGTGGTTTAAGGTGCCGCTTGGGGTGCCAGCATCCGGCTCTCAAGTGGCTGGTTCGAGTCTCGGCTACTCCACTTCCAATCCAGCTTGCTGCCAATGCCCACCGCTGGAAGCAGTGCATGATGGTCCAAGTGCTTGGGCCTCTGCACCCACTGGGAGACCCAGAGGAAGCTCCTGGCTTCCGGCTTCAGCATGGCCCGGCCCCTATCGTTGCAGCCACTTGGGAGTGAATCAGCAGGTGAAAGATCTCTCTCTCTCCTTCTCTCTCTCTGTGAAACTCTGCCTTAAAAACAAACAAACAAAGCCCAAAATGGGATTCTACTCTGAAAATTGTCTTCTCACCTTTTCCCACCTGTGTCGTTAGGTCACACGTTTGCACTTCAGTAGTCTCATCTCATCTCATCTGGTCGGCAAACCTTATTACAATGTCTCCCACTAAGCTCCAATCAGCGCTACAGTGGGCGTCTCCAAACCAGCCCGCATCCCAGGCCTCTCTCTGCTTTTCGCCTGGTTGTAACCTCTTTGCAGGGCACTCATCCGGGACAGCAGCTGCAGGAGCTGCCTTCCTGGTGCGCCCGGCCACGTCCTTCGGGGGATGCTCGACTTACTCCTGCAGCCATGCATCTCCTAGGACGCAAAAGTTATATCCAAAGGGGTTTGGATCCCAGGCCCAGGTTTTCTTAACAAATTTAAACAGTCTCTCTCTCTTGTGCAGACCCACACTGGGGATCTGTGGAGGACACTGCATTCCCTCCCAAACAGCAGCCCGAGAAAACACCTGGACTGACAGCAGCTCAGAGACAGAAAGAGTTCCAGAAAGAGAAGCCAATGCCGACGAGAACCTTCTCTGCCTGCTCGGGGGGAATGAAACGTCCTGTGGCCCCTGGGAAACAAATAAGCAAAAAAAATTAGAGGTCCACAAACCAGAGCGACGGTGCTGGAGCGATAAAGAAAGAAAGAGAAGAAAAGCGCATGGATATCAGAAGTCACGTTAGGTGACCAGGAGCGAAAGGGCAGGTCCTTGTGTGAAGCACACTCACACAGAGTCCCTGGTGACAAGCAGACGGAGCGCCGGAAGTGGGCGACAGCATCCAAGAAACAAAAACGACTTGTCTCTGAACGATTCAATCTGGCAGAAGCACAGAGGGTTAGGGTTAGGGTTAGGGTTAGGGTTAGGGTTAGGGTTAGGGTTAGGCCCTCTTCCTGGGCCACTGAGTGAAGGCACCGTGGAGACCAGATGAACTTCTGGGATGTTCCAGAATCTCCAGGATAGAAACAGCAGCCCCCACACAAGCACCCACAGGGACCAAGTGACACTGGCCCCACGCTTGTTTTCCGACAGCAGCAGACAATGGGCCTGGCACAGAGACCGTGAGAAAAGGCAGTGTCCACAATTCACACATGGCGTAACATTCCTTCTAGTGTAAAGGTAGCAGAAAAATCACTCCCGAGCACCCTAAAATAAATAAATCCATAGCTAAATCTTAAAAAAAAAAAAGTTAGCTGAACCCACCAAACAACAGTTCAGTTTTTAAAAATGTGAACATTAGGGGCTGGCATTGTGGCACAGCGGGTAAGGTTGCCACCTGAGATGCCAGCATCCCATATGGACACTGGTTCGAATCCTGACTGCTCCACTTCCAATCCAGCTCCCTGCTAATGTGCCTGGGAAAAGTAGTGGAGAATAGCCCAAGTGTTTGGACCCCTGCCACCCACATGGGAGACCGGAAGAAGCTCCTGGCTCCTGGCTCCATCCTGGCCCAGCACTGGCCATTGTAACCCTCTGGGGAGTGAACCAGTAGATGGAGGATCACTCTCTCTCTCTCTGTAACTTTAAAAAAATATATATGCATAAATATATTTTTTAAAATGTGGACATTAAACATAAATTTGAAATAAGAAAACATAAATATGTACAAATAAAGAGTTTCTAAGGAAAGACAGTGGCAAGCTGTCTTAGGATATATTCCAGAGGGTCAGATATCTCCAAATATGGTGACTTTAACAAAATAGAATGTACATTTTCTCTTACATAGTAGTTCCAAGGTAGTCTAGAGCTGGTACAGTATCTCTGACATTCTCAATATCTGACTTCTGTCTCAGTGTCCCAAGGTGGCTGCTCCAACTCCTGCCATCACGTTTGCATGCTGACCAGTGGGAAGGGGAAAAGGAAAGGGGTGTGCACACTCATTCCTTTTAAGGGTGTGGCCTGGACATGGCATAATCACTTTTGCTCACATCCCATTGGTCGGAATTCAGACTCATGGCCACACCCAGAGACAAGGGAAGGTGGGAAATGTGGTGCTCAGCTGGGTGGCCATCAGCCTACTCAGACGTGGGGAGTTATGTTACTTAAATTACTTAAAGAGAAAGACTGCCAAGTGGAAAATCAGCAGCCTCCATAAAGACGTCCTGTCCAGAACTGCTGACGTACACATCAAGTACATAACAGTAAAAGGTCACCTAGTGACCATCTAACAAGGCAGTGGGTTAAGTCAGGTGACCACAGGGTAAGGAGGAGGTACACTTTGGTGCAGTGATAATGGAGAAAGAAATTTGGCTCATACACTCACAGGTGTTCCCAACGATGCCCGGCCCAGCTTGGAGACAGGCAGTCTGGGGGAGTGATCAGCCCGGGAGAACAATGCAGGAGAAGCTTCCCAGAGTAGAAAGAAACGACTCAAGCTCACAAAGAGAAACTTCCACTGACCACAGTCCCGCATTCGGCAGGGATGGGAAAGCAATGCAGGCTGGCAGTGTGCAAGTCCCCAGGTTTCCTGGATCCCCCAGGCCAGGAGCCAGCCCCAGCTAGAGAAGAGGGCACTTGAAAAGCTTTTCAGGAGGGGATTCAGCCTTCAAAAGAAGGAATTCCAGGGGGCTTAGCAGGTAAAGCCACCGCCTGCAGCCATGTGGGAGCCGGTTTGAGTCCCGGCTGCTCCACTTCTGATCCAGCTCTCTGCTATGGCCTGGGAAAGCAGTGGAAGATGGCCCAAGCCCTTGAATCCCTGTACCTGTGTGGGAGACCCGGAAGAAGCTCCTGCTTCCTGGCTTCGGATTGGCACAGCTCTGCCTGTTGCAGCCACTTGGGGCGTGAACCAGTGGATGGAAGACCTCTCTCTCTGTCTCTCCTTCTCTCTGACTTCCAAATAAATACATAAGGAAATCCAGTCCCTGGCAACAAGATGCAGGCACCTGAAGGACATTGTGCTAAGTGCAATAAGCCAGGCACGGAAAAACAGAGACCACGTGCTCACCCTGGGAATCTGAAACTGACTCAGAGAAGCAGAGAGCAGAGCGTGGCTGCCGGGCAGGGAATGGGCAGGTGCAGGTTAACTGATAGAGATTTCACTCACCTTGTGGAGATCCACCAATCGTGAAAGCTAACAGCACTGTCCTGGGTAGATGATGTTTGCCAGAGGGCGGAGCTTCCGGTAAATGTTCCAACACACACACAAAGCGATAAGAATAAATAGTAACAACAGCGAGGAGAGCAAGAGGGGTGATGGATGTGCTTATGGTCTGAAGGTACTGATACTTCACCCCCCAAACTGTCCAGTTGCACCTGCTGATGCCAATCCCACTTCAGTAAAGTGCTCTAAATGTTCTCCTTCCAGGCAAGAGCAGAATCCAGGTTCTCTGATGACGACCAAGGACCACTGGAGTGCCCCCATGCACCCTGTCCCTTTGGGCTAACAGCAGAGCAGATACAAACAACACAAATATGCAACCTCCAAAAATCTATGGTCGATCTTTGCATCTTCCCTCCCCAGAGTGGAGGGACTGGCAGGGAAGCTGGCTGGGTGGCTGTGGCTGGGGGGAGACAGCAGGGTGCCTGCCAGCCCCTGGGGACGCAGTGCTGTCGGGGGGGAAGGGAGGAGTCGATGCCAGCAGTACCATATCCTTTAAAGGCTAAGGAGGGGCAGCAGGACTGTCAGCCAGCATGTCTGGGACTGGGCCCGCTGAGGACTCCATATTGTGAGGGTAACAGGAGCCAGATTTCTTCTCACTGTTGGAAGAGGTTTTTTTTTTTTTTTAAGATTTTATTTTTATTTTATTTGAAGGTAGAGTTACAGGGAAGCAGAAGCAGAGAGAGAGAGAGAGAGAGAGAGAGAGAGAGAGAGTCTTCTATCAGCTGGTTCACCCCCCAAGTGACTGCAACAGCCATAGCTTCGCCGGTCCGAAGTCAGGAGCCAAGAACTTCTTCCGGTCTCCCATGTAGTGCAGGGGCCCAAGGACTTGAGCCATCCTCAGCTGCTTTCCCAGGTGCATGGGCAGGGAGCTGGAAGGGAAGTGGAGCAGCTGGGACTCGAACCAGCACCCATATGGGATGCCGGCAGCACAGGCAGCTACTTTACCCACTATGCCACAGCACTGGCCCCTCCACGAGCTCTTTGTGGTACTCTCATTTATGAATTGCTCTGCCTGAACGTATACATATGTGAACAGAAGTGGAGGGAGAGACGGAGGGTGAGTTTTAATCTCCTAATTCTGTCCATTGAGAGGGACTAGAAGTGGTACAAGATCGACGGAAGCATCTTATTTGCTAGAAAGGAAGAAATTGCTCAAAAATGACAGGGACAAGGCAAAGCAATGCAGAAGGAGCTTGTGGGAGCTCACACAGGTCAAAGCCAACCCTGTGACAGTTTGAGGATCAAAGCAAATGAGGACGTGAAGGAATTCAAGCCCTCGAATAAAATTGGAATCTCTGAATCGCACAGCCCAGACGGGAAACCAGCTGGATGTCCTCCGACAGCTGAGCTGACAGCAGAGCTGGCTGCATCCCAGCCACACAATGGGATCTCACTCAGCAACACAGAGGAACAAAAGGGGGAGAGAGAGAGAAAGAGAAAGAAAGAGGGAGAGAGAGAGAGAGCGAGCGATATCTTGCATCTGCTGGGTCACTCTCCAAATGCCTGCAACAGCTGGGGCTGTATGGGATGTAGGCGTGGCCGCGGGCGGGAACCAGGCACTGCTGTATGGGATGTAGGCGTGGCCGCGGGCGGGAACCAGGCACTGCTGTATGGGATGTAGTCATCCAAACAGCCGCCCCCGCTGATTTATTTTTAACCTCATTCTGACAGTGAGAAACCTGGCGCTCCTTATCTAGAACACATTTGCTCCTTTGTTCGGCCCTAATACACAATGTAAGGCAGTTTCTGAACTGCAAACTCATGCTCCATGAGAGACACATTTACCAACCAAAGAGCAGTTCCCAGACACTCCTGCTGGTCTCCGACAACAGTGTTTCCCAGGGTTCCTTGGACAGGCTCCTTTCTCCTCTGCCCCCAGGGTCCCTCGGCTCATCTGTCGAGGTTAAGTTTGCTCCTCCCTGTCTGCATTCCCCGCCCCCTCCACCGCCCCTCCACCCAGCATCCCCCCACCTGGTTTGCCTCTGGATACAGTGAAGCCACTCTCTGTGGAGCTGGTTTCTGTGGGTTTTGACAAAGGCGGACTCACCTGTTCACCACCACGGGGCCACCTCTACCAATCCCCTGTGTGGCGCCTTCGCTTCCCAACCTTTCCCGGCAGCTGGACCGCCTGTTGCCCTGCCCACACTTCGTGATCCGCAACCCACTGGTTCTGCCAGCTGTTTCCATTCAGTTCCCTTCAAAATATTCTAAAACCTCTCTTGTATCGTCTTTGACCCATGGATTATTTAAGAAATATGTTGCTTGATTTCCAAATACTTGGGGGTTTTCCAGAAATCTTTCTTTTTAAAGATTTATTTACTTATTTCAAAGGCAGAGTTACAGAGAGGAAGAGAGATCTTCCATCTGCTGGTTCACCCCCCAAATGACCACAATAGCCAGGGCTGAGCCAGACTGAAGCCAGGAGCCAGGAGCTTCTTCCAGGTCTCCCACAGGGGTGCAGGGGCCCAAGCACTTGGACCATCTTGCACTGCTTTCTCAGGCGCACCAGCAGGAAGCTGGATGAGAAGGGGAGCAGCTGGAGCCCCAGACATCTTTCTTTGGCTCAGGCCCACACTAGTTCCCTGCTCCTGGCTTTGGCCTGGCCCAGCCCTGACTGTTGCAGGCATTTGAAGAGTGAACCAGCGGATGAAAGACTCTTTCTATTATCAGCCCTTAAGGCATTAGGATCTGGCTCAAGAACCCATGAGAGTAGTTTAGGCATGGGAAGCCAAGACACTCTGGGAAAAAAAAAAAAAAAAAAAGAAGAAGAAGACATAAATGAAAGATCTCTGCGAGTAAGATCCCAACGGAAGGAACGGGGCCACCAGAGAAGGAGGTGCCTTTCTCCGAAGGGAGGAGAGAACCTCCACTTTGACTATGACCCTGTCAGAACAAGATCCAAGTCGGCGAACCCTAAAGGCTTCCATAGCTTCAGCAACTCATGACTAGAGCCTAGGGAGATTACTGACGCCATAAACAAGAGTGGCAAATTGTTAAATCAACAACAGTAGTCACTGTGTACTTACGGCCCATGTATGATCTGTCCTTAATGTGTTGTCCAATGTGAAGTAATGCAATAACTAGTACTGAAACAGTATTTTTACACCTTGTGTCTCTGCGGGTGCAAACTGACAAAATCTTTGCTTAGTATATACTGAATCGATCTTCTGTATATAAAGATAATTGGAAATGATTAAAAAAAATTGGAAGTTACATAAAAATCAATCAATTTAAAAAAAAATCATGTAAGATCTCTGTCCTTAATGTGCTGTACAAGGTGATTTAATGCTATAACTAGTACTCAAAGAGTATATTTCACTCTGTGATGCTATGTGAGGGCAAATGGTTTAAAATCTTTTCTTAACACATACTAAACTGAGCTCCTGTATACAAAGAGAATTGAAAATGAATCTGGATATGAATGAAAGGGGAGAGGGAGTGGGTAAGGGGGGAGGGTAGTGGGGGCGAGGGGAGGTATGGGTGGGGAAGCCATTGCAATCCATAAGTTGTACCTTGGAAATTTATATTCTAAATCAAAATCTAAAAAAAAAAAAAAAGACTCTTTCTATTTCTCCATCTCTCTGCATCTCGAATAAAGAAAATACATCAATTATATTTTCAAAATGAAAACAAAAGTACTGAGGGAAAATACGGTTTATTTGGGAGTATTGGGCTGAATAATTAAAAATTAAACATGACCAATACTATTTTAATCACTCTGTGCTCACCACTTATTTTACAGTTCTCTAGTAGTAACTAATATTAATGAGCACCTATCATGTGCCAGGCTCAGCACTTTGCAATATTCACATCCTCTCTCACAATTTTTTTAAAGATTTATTTATTTTATTTGAAAAGCAGCGTTACAGAGAGAAAGGGAGAGACAGAAAGAGAGGTTTTCCACCTGCTGGTTCACTCCCCAAATGGCTTCAATGGCCAGAGCTGGGCTGATCTGAACCCAGTAGCCAGGAGCTTCTTCCGGGTTTCCTAGGTGGCTGCAGGGGCCTAAGCACTTGGGACATCTTCCGCTGCTTTCCCAGGCCATAGCAGGGAGCTGGATTGGAATTGGAGCTGCTGGGACTTGAACCAGCATCCATATGGGATACTGATGCTGCAGGCAGAGACTTAACCTACTACACCACAGCACCGGCCCCAAAACCCTCACAGTCTTAACATCCAGGTATCATCATCTCCATTTTACTAGGTACTCATCTAAACCAAGAGAGTAAAGAACGCTGGCAAGTAAAAGTACAGAAGAGAGCTACTTTATGCAAGTACAAACCAAAAGAAAACTATTGGGTTGAATGAATATGGGTCTAGCGTGGCAGGTAAAGCCACCGCCTGCAGTGCCGGCATCCCATATGGGCACCAGTTTGAGTCCCGACTGCTCCACCTCCGATCCAGCTCCCTGCTGATAACTTGGGAAAGCAGCAGAAGATGGCCCAAGTACTTGGACCCCTGCACCCTTGTGAGAGGCCAAGAAGCTGCTCCTGACTTCAGATCGGCCCAGCTCTGGCTGTTACAGCCATTTGGGGAATGAACCAGCAGATGGAAAACTCTCCCCCCCCTCCCTGGGAAGAGCAGTGGATGATGACCCAAGTGCTTGGGCCCCTGCACCCATGTTGGAGACCCAGAAAAAGCTTCTGGCTCCTGGCTTTGGCCAAAACTGCATGATAATAAAAATTTGATTTTTGAGCCACATGGCTCACACAAACAATACATTTTCAACTCGTGGAGTTAAAAACTCAGAGTGCTTGCAAACCAGGAGGGTGGGCGCAGCCCTGGGGTTCCTGGGATGCCAGGGTTCTCATGCGTGTGACTGTCTGGAGCGGAGGCTGTAGATGAGGCAGACTGGCACTCCAGCCTGGGGACAAGAGAGGGCTGCTGGCAGGAGCCCGCGCCCGCACCCACGGACCAGAAGAGGCAGGCAGTGCAGGGCCCAGGAGCCGGCCTGGGCTGGCAGAGCAGAGGGGGCCAGGGGACCAGCCTCCTGTGATGATCCAGGCGCTGTCTGAGACCATGCATGGCCAGGGCTCCAGCCTGCTGGATCTCAACACTTTCAGAACAAATCTTTTCTTTTCTTTTCTTTTTTTTTTTTTTTTACCATCCTGAAATTAAATTCATAGTGATTGTAACCGACTTGTACATATAGCTTTAAAAATCGATATGCTGCCTGCACTGTTACAGAAAAGGAAAAATGCAGAGAAACAATACATACACGCCAATGGGTAAGCAGAAGTCATGAAATACAGTCAAAAGCTTGTACACCCAGAACACAGTAGTTACAAAAACGGACCCGTAGAAGCGTCACTCACGGTAAAGCCCCGCTGCTGACTGAGCAGTGGAGCTCAAAATAGCCCACCTGGACAGGACTGAGTTACTGTGCCCTGAGGAAAACCCCCGGGGGTTCGCTTCTCTGCAGAGGGCGGGGACCGGGGACCTTAGAGCCAATGCCTGGGCGCCCCGGCTGCGGCGTGGCGCCACCTGGTGGCAGATTGTGTTCGGCATGCATGGCCACGTGAAAAAAAAAAAATCAGCATCTTGGGACTGACCGACTGGGATTTCTAGGTGGGAGGTTGCTATTCAGGCGGTCCTTTGGTGAGTGAACCAGCAGATGGAAGATTTCTCTCTCTCTCCCTCCCCCTGCCCCTGCGTAACTGCTTTAAAAAATGAAATAGCAAAAAGATGCCCCATAAGGATTTATGCCATCTTGCAAACTGGGTTCTTGGGAACTGTTGTTTCAAACAGTATTAACGAAAGTGTTCTCACTGGGCAGTGCTGTCTTCTCTACCTGGCTTGTGTGACCCTGAACTTGCCCCGCTGAGTCTCCGTTGCGGGGTGCCCCCCTCCGCCGCTCCGCTGGGTCCATGCTCACCACAGCTGCCCCCTCCAGTGACTGGGCACACGAGCTGGGGGACCCAGAGGGACTCATTCCGGGAGACATGGACTTCTGGGATGAGCAGTTGGCTTGAGGGCCCCCCTGTGAGTCTGCAGAAACTTCCGCAGAACTGGGCTACAGCCTGAGCCGCCTCCTACTCAAGCCTCCCTTGCAAACCCTGCCAGAGCCAGAGTGCCCGGAACTCAGTGTCTGGGGGCAGGGAGCAGCTCGGCCCATGGCCATGGCCTGACCTGGGGTGGGTGAGGGCTGCGGGCAGACGGAGGTGTCCTGCAGAGGAGCAAGCGACCGGGCTCAGCCTGCTCAGGTGGCACTGTTGCTTTCTTTGACGGTTAGAAAATTGGAAATTCATGATCTTCTCATTTCTAGGGCCCAGGAGAGTAAGCCTCTAATTATTGAAGCCGTGACTTATGGATTCTTATGGCTTGAGTTAACATGAGACTGATTGGCAATGACCCTAAAGCAAGAAGCCAACTTCCATGGCCAGCACTGTGGCGCAGAGTGTTAGAGCCTTGCCTGCAATGTCAGCATCCCAGGCGGGCACTGGTTCGAGTCCCTGCTGCTGCACTTCCAATCCAGCTCCTTGCTAATGCGTCTGGGAGGGCAGTGGAGGATGGCCCGAGTGCCTGGGCCCCTGCACCCATGTGGGAGACCTGGAAGAAGCTCCTGGCTCCTGGTTTCAGCCTGGCCCAGCCCTGACTATTGTGGTCATTTGGGGGGTGAACCAGCAGATGGATGGCCTCTCTCTCCCTCTCTCTCTCTGTAACTTTGCCTTTTTAAGTGAACAGAAAATCTTTTTAAAAATAAATAAATATAACCTTTTTAAAAAAGATTTATTTTTATTATTTTACTTGAAAGAGTATACAGAGAGAGGAGAGGCAGAGAAAGAGAGGTCTTTCATCTAATGGTCCACTCCCCAGTTGGCTGCAGCTGTCAGGAATGTGACGATCCGAAGCCAGGAGCCAGGAGCTTCTTCCGGATCTCCCACGCAGGTGTAGGGGCCCAAGGACTTGGGTCATCTTCCACTGCTATCCCAGGCCAGAGCAGAGAGCTGGATCAGAAGTGGAGCAGCCGGGTCTTGAACCAGCGCCCATATGGGATGTGGCACTGCAGGCAGAGGATTAACAAGTGAGCTGTGGGGCTGGCCCCAATTGTTTACATTTGAAAAGTTTTTACAATCGCAAATGTCTCCTTAGGAGGGAACCCTTCTTAACCTTTAGCTTGCTTGTGTGTCTAGTTCAGCTGTAGGAACGGGAAGGGCCAGATTATTTTGTGTGTTACAGAAAGAAGAGCTTGGATGGAGGAGCTGATTGGGAGAAAGAGGGGGAGTGAGGTGGGCTGTGCATGGGACAGGAGGACCACCCCAAGGCGGGAGGCTCTATTCAGTCTTTTTTTTAAAAAAGATTTTATTTATTATTTATTTGACAGGTAGAGTTACAGACAGTGAGAGGCAGAGACAGAAAGAAAGTTCTTCCTTCCACTGGTTCACTCCCCAAATGGCTGCAATAGCCGGAGCTGCGCCGATCCGAAGCCAGGAGCCAGGAGTTTCTTCCGGGTCTCCCACATGGATGCAGGGGCCCAAGCACTTGGGTCATCTACTGCCTTCCTGGGCCACAGCAGAGAGCTGGATGGGAAGAGGAACAGCTGGGTCTCGAACCAGGGCCCATATGGGATGCCAGTGCTGCAGCAGAGGATTAACCTACTGCACCACAGCGACACCCCCCCCCCCATTTAGTCTTTCCTGAAGTCCCCCAGGCTCACACCATGCTGGGTACAGGTTCCTTCAGAAATCAACGAAAGCCCCGAGTCTGGACCTCAGAGTGGCTGGGTGTTTGGCATGCACTGGTGCTGGAGGCAGGAATTAGTGGAGCGGCTGAGAAATGTACAAGCTGCCCCCCCCCCCCCCCCCAGCAGCAGCAGGAGGCCTGAGCTACCCCAGGGCTACAGGCGACTTTGAGGAACTCACTCAGCCTGCTTCCTGCCTCCCAGGGATTCCTTCAGCCTTCAGGGCCCTGGGTGGACTGCTCATCGGGTACACAGAGAGCTATTGTAAGAAGGCAGAAAGGAAATGTGGCATTCGAGAAAGGGTTAACTATTTCCTTTAAAAATGCTTAAAGCGTTAACATTTCATTGTCTACTGTAAAAAAAAAAATAGGAGACAGCTGGAGAAATCTGAACACTAGATGTCAGATGATCTATATAGAAAACAGATCCGGCTTTCCAGGGAGGGCTCTGGAGAGAGAGAGAGAGAGAGAGTCAGGGAGATACCGGGGTCTTAGCAGCACGTGCTGGGATCAGAGACAGCCTGGAATCCAACAGAAGTGGAGTCTGCTGTGTGTGTGTGTGTGTGTGTGTGTGGTGTGGGGAGCTCAAGACATCCATTACCCACTGCAGGAACACGGCTTGTCCCAGGGTGCACCTGCCGAAGGCTGGACACCCACAGTACACCCTGCCTTGGGGTGCATGGGCCCAGACGTCACTGCCCCCGCTCACTGCTGTTCAAAGCTCCTCCCTATACTCACAGGGCTTCCAAACCACTGCCACTGCTTGGGGGCTTACCTTTCTCACCTGTTAAGAATAACAACTATCTCACACAATTCTCAGGCTCTCATTAGATTGTGGGTACGAAGGCGCTCTAAAACATGCCAAGCATTGACACATGGAATGCCCTGGGCATGTGTGTGAAGAGCCCATCCCACTCCTCACCACACTCTTCTTGCTCCCACACACGACCCTTGAAGGGCAGTGGGAATGCACGTGACAAATTCCTTTCCTTCTTCGTCCACAGTAAGGCGCTGCACTGGAGACTCTAGGGGTTATCAAGTCAACGTAGAATAAACCGTCTCTGACTGTTTCTTTGCAAGTCATGGATTCCTGGTGCACTTCCAGTTCCTATTACAGGGATTCACGGACAAAAGACAATGTTTTGTTTGGGCATATTTCAGAAGTTTAGTGATATTTCAAGAAAACACGTTATCCGTAGCCTCCATGGAGAAACGCACTGAGTTATTCTAAGGCAGGAATGCGAGTGAGAACCAGAGCTCCTTCTCTCAGAGAGGTCTAGATGGTCCACTTCCTGGTTGTCCCCATTCCGGCCTAGTTCCCCTGTGCTGCCCTGGCCCTAGCCTCAGCGCCTCCTCCTGTTCGTGGGAACGGATGGCACTTTACTGCCCCTGGTGGTCACGTCCAGCTTTCGCATCCGGGTTCATGCCAGGCTCCACGTGGCTCCTGCGCTTTGTTCCTTCTGCAAGCACACTGTGCTCCTTGGCACCCCTGGGTGCGGCTCAGGACCGTGCACTTCTCCATCAGTGTTCCTGGCTCCTCTGCCCCCACGACCCCAGTAGAGTGGATTTGACCCGCTGTCTACCATTTCTCTCAAGACTTACCAGGGCAGGCGTGAAGCCCTAATCTCTTGTCCACCACACATTTTAAGTGGGCCCATCTTGGCACTGTTCCCTGGGAACACTTTTCTCTGAATTCCATCTCCGAAGCTTTAAGATGCCTTTTTACGTTGCTTTGGCAAATGTCATGTCCTGGCGGGCTTTAATTGGCTCTGGATAACAATGTTTTGTTTCTTGCCTCTTTATTAAGCGGCATGCTTACTAGCCTTTAAAACTCTTCCCAATCCCTTGTGTGTGTGTTTTGTCATCTAAGGGCCAGTCTCTGGGAAAGCAGTTCAGCATGAAGTCCAGCCAGCAACAGCTGTGGGGTAGCCAGAGCTGTAACAGCCTCTCACGGGCTGGATCCCAGCAGGAAGCCACAAGCGAGGAAGACACATACGGGTGGCGTACGGATGCCCACACAGCATCTGTGTTTCTGGGTATGGTACCACATCAATTAGACTTCATGGTTGTATGCTCAGAAAGTGACAGGCCAGGGGCCAGTGTAGTCTGTTCGAGTCCCGGCTGCTCCACTTCTGCTCCAGCTCTCTGCTGTGTCCTGGGAAACAGTAATAGATGCCCTAAGTGCTTGGGCCCCTGCACCTGCATGGGAGACCTGGAAGAAGCTCCTGGCCTCATTTGAGCCATCGGTGGGTTAGTGTCAGTGGGTGGAGGGCGGAGACTTGAGCTGATTGTGGCATCTGGGGGGTGGGCCTGGTGGGGGGTCTTTAAGTCCCTGGGGGCTTGCCCTAGGAGGGTCAGTTGGTTGCGCTGAGTTTGGCTGGGCTTCCCCTCTCTGCTCCCTAGCTCATGGTGCAGTGATCCCCACGGGCTGATGGGCTGCCCAGTCTTAGACTGTGAATCTCCAAATCATAAGCCAAAACAAACCTTCTCCCTCAATCACTCCTCTTGAGTATTTTAGTAAAGTAATAAAAATTTGATGAGGCCCGTGCTGTGGCGTAGCAAGTAAAGCCGCTGCCTGCAGTACTGGCATCCCATATGGGCACCGGTTCGAGTCCCAGCTGCTCCACTTCTGATCCAGCTCTCTGCTGTGGCCTGGGAAGGCAGTAGAAGATGGCCTAAGTCCTTGGGCCCTTGCACCCACGTGGGAGACCCAGAAGAAGTTCCTGGTTCCTGGCTTTGGATTGGCTCAGCTCCGGCCATTGCGGCCATTGTGGCCAATTGGGGAGTGAACCAGCAGATGGAAGACCCCTCTCTCACTCTGCCTCTCCTTCTCTCTGTGTAACTCTGATTTTCAAATAAATAAATAAATCTTTAAAAAAAAATTTGAGTAATATACCACCCCTGGTAACACACACACTTGCCTTCCATCTACCATCAAAATACAGTTCTTATTTCCTTTGATTAAATCTATTTTCAGTGTTGTTTTTTTTTAAGATTTATCATAGTTTATTTGAAAGGCAGAGTTATGGGGATGAGGGGAGTGAGAGAAAGAGAGAGAGAGAGAGAGAGAGAGAGAGAGAGAGAGAGAGAGAAACCTTCCATCCTGGTTCACTCACCAAATAATTGAAACGGCCAGGACTCAGCCAGGCTGAAGCCAGGAGCCTAGAACTCCATCCTGGTCTTCCATGTGGGTAGCAGGGGCCCAAGCACTTGAGCCATCCTCCATTGCTTTCCCAGGTGCATTAGCAGGGAGCTGGATGGGAAATGGAGCAGCCGGGATTCAAACCAGTACCCATATGTGATGTCGATATTGCAGGAGGCCATTTAATCCACTGTGTCACAACACTGGCCCCTATTTCCAGTGTTTAGTCTTTCTTAAATATTCGTTCATTCACTCGTTCCTTCACTTATTTGAAAGGCAGAGTGACAGAGAGAGGGAGGATCTCTATGGAAACGTAATTAGCAGAGCCCTCGTGCCTTCTGCACCGTGAGAGACGTCCGCTCTCAGGGGCGGCTGCTCCCCTGCGTCCAGGGCTCTCCTTTCACACGCACCCTGGATGTCCCCTTCATTTCTTCCCTGCACTGATCCCACTCCTTCAGGGCTCTTGATTTCCTATTTCTAACGTCTTTGTAAACATTTACTTATTTTCATTTTATTTGAAAGGCATAGAGCGAGAGACAGAACTTCACCTGCTAGTTTATGGCCCAAACGCATGCAAGAGGACCAGAACCAGGCCCAAGCCAGGAGCCAGGCACTGCATTTGGGCTTCCCACATGGGTGGCAGGGATCACCTGCCGCCTCCCAGGGTGTGACCAGCCGGAAGCTGGGTCAGAAGCAGAGGAGCCAGGACTCACCCCACATCGTTCCAGTGAATTCCACCTGGTTTAAGTAAGAGTCAGCTTCTCTTGTTGACAGCTGAAGAACTCTGATCTCAGAGTTCCACTGTGGAAACAGACATGCGCACAAGCAGCCAGTTGGCATGAGAGTTGCTGTGACAAAGGTGCCCGGAGAACATGGTAGCAGCACAGACGAACTCCGTCAGGTGGCACGAGTGTCATGAGACCACAGGCAGAGGCAGCAAAGGAAGGTCTTTGGGGTTTCAGAACAAAAGTGTGTACAACACCTTGGCAGTTTCTAAAAACATGGGGCATGTTAGAAACCATAAGAAATTTACATGGTGGGTGTGCACAGGTTCAAGGGAGCAGTGGCCGTGGGGAGGCTGGAGAAATAGGCAGGCCCTGGTCATTTCACATTAAAGAGTTTGGGAAAAAAAAAAAAAAAAGAAAAACTCAGTGTTACATTGGAAACTGCATCAAAAAAAATTTATAAGTCTCAAATATATATATATATATATATATATATATATCTCATGTAAGATCTCTGTCTTTAATGTGCTATACAATGTGACTCAATGCTAAAATGAGAACTCAAAGACTATATTTCACTTTGTGTTACTATATGAGGGCAAAGGGACGAATTCATAACTTAACACATACTAAATTGATCACATGTATACAAAAAGAATTGAAAACGAATCTGGATGTGAACAAAAGGGTGGAGGGGGCGGGCAAGGGGGGAGGGTTGTGGGGGGAGAGGGAAAATATGGGGGGAAACCCATTGTAATCCATAAATCGTACCTTGGAAATTTATATCCTAAATAAAAGTTAAAAAAAAAAAAAAGAGTTTGGTTTTCCTAAGGGGGGAATCCGGTCTTAGGTATGGAAGAGGAAGAGACTGGAGATGACCGACTTTGCAAGGGAGCATTTTGGAGCGGGGTCGACACTGCTAGAGAAACTGCATCGCATATCGGAGCGCCTGCATTCAAGGTCTGGTTCTGCTCCCGACTGCAGCTCCCTGCACACCAGCAGAGATGGCTCAAGGACTTGGGTCCCTGCCACCCACCTGGGAGACCCAGGTCAACTTCTAGGTTCCTGGCTTTGTCCTGGCCCAGCCCCAGCCCCAGCTGCTTGCAGGCAACTGGGGACTAAGCCAGTGGATGGAAGATTCTCTCTCTCTGAGACAAAAATTTTAAATAATAATAAAAGATGAGGGAGTTGGGAGTTAGACTGAGTTCAATTCCTGGCTCTGCTGCTTTCTCCTCGTGTGACCTTATGCTACTTCTCGAATCTCTCTACAACTTGTGAAAATAAGAGCATCTACGTTCCAAAGGATTACCTGCTCTGTGTGAAGTCTTACTGTAGTGCTCGGCCCACACTGTTTCTAATGATGCCAGCTCTAATTGTTACAATGAAGGTGGAGCAGCACCTGCCACTGTGGCACAGTAAGTTAATCCTCTGCCTGTGACACCAGCATCCCATATGGGCTGCTGCTCTTCCCATCCAGCTCTCTGCTATGGCCTGGGAAAGCAGTAGAAGATGGTCCAAGTGCTTGGGCCCCTGCACCCACGTGGGAGACCAAAAGGAAGCTCCTGGCTTCGGATCAGCCATTTGTGAAGTGAACCAGCGGATAGAAGACTTTTCTCTCTGTCTCTCTCTCTCCCTGTCTATAACTCTACCTCTCAAATAAGAAAATCTTTAAAAATAAGTAAATAATTAAAAGAAAAAGAAATAAATGAAGGTGGAGTGCGGGAGCCCAGCTGGAGTTATCACAGTAGTGTGGGTGCAAGGCTGCCTTCTAAACCTTTCCCACTAAGATGCCAACAGGAAATTGTTTTTGTGTGTGTTTTCACTAGAGGCAGGAAGAAAGACACCCTCTCTGACCAGGTATCTTTTCTTCTTCATTTTTAAACTCTTTCCCAAGGCAATTATTTCATTCATAAAAATTCATGCATTCATAATAGTCAACAGTTTGCTTTCCTGAAGGTCTGGGTAGGAGCAGCGGGAGCCACCAGGGCCCTCAGGGACGGGGAGTCCTTGTCTCGCTCACCAGGGGCCACACCTTCATTGGTGTGTGCCCAGCCCCGAGAGTCTTCACAGTGTTCACACCAACACAGCGAGTGGGGGCACGAGGACCCGATTTCTCGTTGGAGACCAACGCAGCAGCACCAAGACGTCTCCCAGCTGGCGCCAGCCCTTCCAGGCTCGCTGTCACCTGCGGCTCGTAGCAGCCCTGCCTCTGTTCCTGCTCCCTTGGGAAGAGGAGGTCCGGTCTCTTTTCCCGGGACTGGCTTTCCTGGCTGCTTTGGGGGTTCAGTGGAGCAGAGAGCAGCTTTCTCCCCACTCACTGTCTGGAGAACTGAGCTCCTCTTCTGGCGAGTCCCTCCCCAGCCTGCAGCCTCCCTACAGCACAACCCAGGACAACCAGGACTCCCTTGGAGGTTTATTGGTGGATGTATGGAAGCACCTTGTTATAAACACCATCAAGAGCCAGGGAAGACCGCCGCCCCGCGGGGGCAAAGTGTCAGGGTCCCAGAAAGTTCTGTCCTAGGGAACTGGCTACTGGAGCTTGCGTGCGGTGCTCATCCGGGTCCTCTTGTTCCCAGAGGCTGTGGCTCAGGGCGGCCCTCATGGGGATGTTCAGCTGGACCTGCGATGCCACCAGCGAGGGCACAGAGTCGCAGTTGTTGGAATCGGCTATGTTGATGGTGGGGGTGATGCTCCTGTTGGAGCCCAGGAATTTCAGGGTCATAGAAAGCAATGGGAGAAAAAGAAAACATTCTTAGAATGTAACTTAAAAACCGCTCTCTAGTCATTGTCGTTTCCAGCATGGGTGTCTTGAACCCGGATAGAGCGGTGGAAATGAAGGGCAGTGACGACGTGCGTGGTGTCTTTAAGAGGGCCCGGAGCCCGGACGGCTGCAGGGGTGGGGGGCTGAAGCCAAGGCCTGCCCAGCTGTAGAGGCTCAGACCCTTGTCCTGGCCCCCAGACCTGCTTCTGGTACAGAACATGATGTGTCCCTACACACAGGCAAAATCCGACCAGCTGGGAGCCACCCAGTGGCCACCATATCCCGCAGGGGCTCCTGAGCCTAGGCCTGAAGGAAATTTTAATCAGTTCTCTAAAGTAATAAAGCTTAAAAAAAAAAGCCACCTAGTGCCTACAAAAACACATGTGTAGCCCAAAACGTTTTAAAAATTCTGAGTAGGGGTGAAATATGCATTGGTTTAAAAAGAATAAACCAGCAATTGTAAAAAGCACTGGAAGGAGAATAAAAGGTGCTCATTCTGGAACTACTCAGAGGTGAGTGCAGTAAGCTGTATTCTTTCAAGAGGAACTAACTGCAGAGTTTTTAGCGGGGAGACTTTGGCTGTACATAGACTCTTCACTACAAAACCCCTAGAAATGCTGGGTAAAAGATAATACACATCATTTTCAATGCACTGTAGGGCTCCAGAAAAGTAAAGAAAAATCCCAGAGACTCAAACTTTCCGAGCACGCCAGAACACGTGAGTAAGGGCTGCCAGAGGGAGGTGCCGGCCTGGGGGACCAAGGGCTTGGGACAGGCTGTCGGGAGAAGGGGGCTGTGGGCCTGGGAGTGGGGAGGCCCTGAGGAAGGGGCATAACTCCTGCCCAGGAACCCAGAGGGCAGGCGAGAGGGGGTGGCGGGGCTGTTTGTTGGCGAAGTTAAGAGGGACCCCGCCCAGGAAGGCACAGGAGGGTGGTCCCGGGATGAGGACTGAGCCAGGGGTTGGGGGCAGGCTTGGGGTGCTCTGATGGGGTGAGAGGATTCTCAGAGCTGGCAGCAGGGTGGCGTGGCCCCTGCAGAACCAGGCTGGGGTAGGGGAGGTGTCACACGATGGGCGGGTGAAGGACAGGAAAGGGACTTCAAAGCTCCTAAGAGAAAAAGTCAGCGTTCAGCAGCCTGAGGTACTGGGAGCTCTGCTGGCTTCCATTCCATTTACCCTCAGAGTGGAAGCTGATTTTGCAATTTAAAGAGACCAGAGGACTTTTTATATCAGAAGAGGAAGCCCATCTACTATGGGGCCTGCCCAGAGAAGCGCCTTTGAGTCAGGGGCAAGAGGAACGTTCCCATGGAAGAAAATGATACAGGGATGGCAAAAACCAAACTGCATTCTGGGGAAGCCCTCCAGGTCATGCTTACTTGGCGTGGTGGTCACCCTCTCTGGCTCTGGATTTCCATCACTTGGCCCAGAACGAGTCTGAGGCCATGAGTTAGTAAATGAATAAGATTTTGGAGCTCGAGGGAGTCCCCTCTGTGGGTTACTGTGTATTCTGCCCATTTAACAGGAGAGGTAGCTGAGGCAAAGCAAACCACATGCGGGTCTGCAGGGACTGGGGAGGCACCTGCAGGAGCCTCGGTTGTCAGCTTACACGGAGCTGATTTACTCACCCCTCCTCCTGATTACGGACCCCTTCCCTATGAAAAATCTGGGGTTTGCTTGAAAACGAATCATTGACCTCCCCCCCTGGGGCGGGGGACTCTGCTGGGGGTAACCATGCTGGAGCTGCCCACGTGGGCTGGGGGGAACCCAACCTGTCGGCTGTGAACTGGGCCCTTCCCGAGAGTTCTGAGAAGCTGCCGCTGGTCTGCTCTGCCGCCAGCAGCATGAGGGTCTCGCTGGGCTGGGAGGATGACGGGAAGCTGCTATCAGGCTGTGGAGAGAGACGCACAGTGAGATGGCCAGTGCTGCCGGCTCAGAGCTCCAGGTCTCCTTGTGGGGCTGCACTTGAGTCTCGCCGCCCAGCCCTGGGAACCCATTTGCTGAGCATGAAGCCCCCAGACTCATCAGACCCAACGTGGAAGCCCCGGCAGGGTCACACCCTCTCGGGCATGGGCTGAGGCTGTGAGTAGAAGGGAATGCAAGGACCAGGGGCAGGGGGTGTGGGGCAGTGGGATGCGCTGCTGCTTGGGACACCCGCATCCGCCAGCTGAGTGCCTGGCGCGCGGGGGGGGGGGGGGTGTCCTGCTCCGGATTCCACTTCCTGCTAACGCAGACTCTGGGAGACAGCAGAGGACGGCTCAAGTACTTGGGTCCCGGCTGTGCACATGGGAGACCCAGATTGGGGTCCAAGCTCCTGGCTTCAGGAGCCCATCCCCAGCTGGGCGTACAAGTGACCGTGAAGAACCAGAGCAGCAGGGCTGCGAGAGAGCAGGCTTCGCCAGTCAGCGAGAGTGCACCCAAAGCACACACCTTACACGAGAGGAGGGAAGCAGTCCGATTCTGAAAGCTGGAGGTTTGGGGCAATCGGGGCCATCAAGCTTTCCTTCCTGTGCTTCTACATAAGCAGGCCCTGGAAAAGGCTCATGTGTGTCAAGAAGGCCCAAATAAAGCAAAGGGAAGGAGAAAATCCCTGAGAAAATAGTTGCAAAAACTTGTGATTGGGCCAGCACTGTGGCATAATAGGCTAAGCCTCCGCCTGCAGCACCGGCATCCCACATTGGCGCCTGTTAGTGTCCCGGCGGCTCCATTTCCGATCCAGCTCTCTGCTCTGGTCTGGGAAGGCAGTGGAAGATGGCCCAGGTGCTTGGGCCCCTGTACCCACTTGGGAGACCCAAAAGAACCTCCTGGCTCCTGGCTTTGGATCAGCACAGCTCCAGTTATTGTGGCCATTTGAGGAGTGAACCAGCAGATGGAAGACCTCTTTCTCTGTCTGTCTGTCTGTAACTCTGCCTCTCAAATACACAAATCTTAAAAACAAACAAACTTGTGATCAAAGGGTTTCCAATCCTGATGAATAAACACTTTTATTTTACAAATTGATTTCGAAAAACACAAGACTGCCCGTAGAAAAAAAATCAAAGATTACAGAAGATAGTGCCAAAAGAATATTTATAAGGTGAAAGGTCTCCCAAAACTTCACAGAAAATATGTATGTGAAAAAACTGCATGAATTTCAGGGTTTTTTGTTCCCCAATAAATTTATATTTCAATTATGTTTACATTAATTACATTATTAAGTACTCTCACGTATAAGTAATCGTCAAACTAATTGGAAACTAAACAGATGTTACTTTTTTTCACCATTATATTAGAAAACTATGGTAAAGGTTTAGCGGCAGGGATGCAGTAGGTTAAGCCACCCCTTGGAACGCCCACCCCCCAGATCAGAGTGCATGGTTACTTGACACTCTCCGTGGAGCTCCCTGCTGATGGGCCTGGGACCCAGTGATGATGTCCTCGGCCACCCACGTGGGAGACCTGAACCTCCAGAGTTCCTAGATCCTGGCTTCATAGCCTGGCCCACCCCTAGCTGTCGCAGCCTCTGGGGAGTGAATCAGCGGATATTGCTCTCTTTCTCTCTCTCCCTTTCTCTCTGTCAGTCTGCTGCTCAAATAAATAAATCTTTAAAAAAAAAAAAGACACGGTGACAGGCATTCTCAAGAGTGAGAGTATAATTTGATATGACCTTCATAGAGATAACCTCATAAATATGCATCAACAGCCTTACAAATGTTCATGCTCTTTGAATTTCACTTCTATGAACCTATGCTGGGGCCTGTGTTGTGGCACAGCAGGTTAAGTCATGCGACCACCTTTGATGCCATCGTCCCATACGAGTGCCGGTTCAAGTCCCAGCTGTCTACTGCAGACCCAGCTCCCTGCTAACGACCTGGGAAAGCAGTGGAAGATGCCCAAGTGCTTGAGGCCCTGGACCCAAGTGAGTTTCAGGCTCCTGGCCTCAGCCTACCCCAGCCCCAGCCATCGTGGCTATCTGGGGAATGAACATGTGGATGGAAGATTCTCTTGCTCTCCATCTCTCCTCCCCTCTCTCTGTAACTCTGCTGTTCAAATCAATAAATAAACCCTTAAAAAAAATGGAAACTAAAAACCTATGTTGTGTTTGCATGATTTATAATAATGAAAAATTTTAAATCACCCTACATGTCTAACACTAGGGAATGGTTAAGTAAGTTTTAATTCATATGACTGAACAGTATGACATGATCAAAATAACATTTATAAAGAGATTTTAAGACAGGACAGTGTGTAAGATACAATCCAAAGTAAAGATAGAACCATTTAGTAATACACACATTCTCTCTTCTTTTTTTTTTTTTTTTTTTGACAGGTAGAGTGGACAGTGAGAGAGAGAGAGACAGAGAGAAAGGTCTTCCTTTGCTGTTGGTTCACCCTCCAATGGCCGCCGCGCTGATCCGATGGCAGGAGTCAGGTGCTTCTCCTGGTCTCCCATGGGGTGCAGGGCCCAAGCACTGCACTCCCTGGCCACAGCAGAGAGCTGGCCTGGAAGAGGGGCAACCAGGACAAAATCCAGTGCCCCGACCGGGACTAGAACCCGGTGTGCCTGTGCCGGCGCCGCAAGGCAGAGGATTATTCTCTCTTCTATTTCTGGGGGAATTGGTACCAGGACCTCCCCTTGGAAATGGAAATCTCCAGATGCTGGAGTCCCTGATGTCAAAGGGCACTGTGTTTGCATCACACCCACCCACATCCTCCGGTATGCTCTAAACCGCCTCTAGATGGCGTAGTAGCCTTAACACAACAGACATACTATGCAAATATTGTTACCCTGCATTGCTTAGGGAATTCTGACAATGAAAATGTACTTTTTTCAGTACAGACACAATTTTTTAAACAATATTTTGGCCTTTTAAAGAGATTTGTTTATTTTTAAAGTCATTGTGACAGAGAGAGAGAGAGAAAGGCAGAGAGGGAGAGATCTTTGACTAGTTGGTTCACTCCCCAGGTGGCCACAGAGCCAGCGCTGGGTAAGGCTGGGTAAGGCTGTGTAAGGCTGAAGGCAGGAGCTCCATCTGGGTCTCCCACGTGGGTGCAGGGGCCCAAACATTTGGGCCATCTTTTGCTGCTTTTTCCCAGCCCACTAGCAGGGAGCCGGATCGGAAGTGGAACAGCCGGGACATGAACCAGCACCCATATGGGACACCAAGATCACAGGTGGCAGTTTTACCCGCTATGCTACAATGCTGAGCCCTTAAACAATATTTCACTCTGCGGCTGGTTGACTCCCAGGCCTAGAGTGTGTGCACACATGCGTACATACGTACACTGGTGTCTGCACACATGGGTGTGTGTATTTCTCCCTCTGCGGCTCGAGGCGGGAGGGCCCCACTTACTGTTGCTTCCAGGGAGCTGCTGGGCCTCTTGGGCACTAGGCAGTGGGTGAACTGGATCCTTGGGTCTTTGGTGGTGATGGACAGACCGTTCTGCAGGATTTTTACCAGGCGGATCCAGAACTGGAACACGGCCTCTGGGTGTTTCTCGTGGAGCCTCAGGTAGTAGATCTTCTCGGTGACTGTCCTGACCCTCAGGATGCGCTGGAGCCGGTCGCAGATCCGCAGCTCCACGTACTTCAGGGGGAGGATCCTGAGCGTGACCGGAAGTGACCCCGTTGGTGTTGACCTCGAGGGGCCTCCTGCCTGTGCCTGGGGGATGCCCAGTGCAGGGGGCAGGGGGCAGGGGGCAGGGTAGGGCCAAGACCGGCGGCTCTCTGAGTCCCAGGACTGTAGCTGTTAAAGGATCTGCCCACATCACTAGCAGCAGCTGGGGCTGTGGTCTGGCTGAGTAGGGAAGACAATGATTGAGATGCCTTTGTGCCACATGGAAGTACCGGGGTTCCATCCCTGGCTCTGGCTCCCAACTCCAGCTTCCTGCTAATGTGGAGGCAGAGGGGTGACTCAAGTAATTACATTCCTGCCACCCATGTTGGGGACCTGGACAGAGCCCTTGTCCCAGTCCCAGCCATGTCAGGCATTTGGGGAGTAAGCAAATGGGATCTCTCTCTCTCTCTCTCTCTCTCTCTCTCTCTCTCTCTCTCTCTCTCTCCATCTCTGTCAAGGCTGTCTTCCTGTCTCCCTGGATCTCAGAGGAAAAACCACACAGCTGGCATTGATGTATACTATTCCATCTAGTTCTCACAATAGCCCTTTGAGGGAAGAAAGACGAGGATCACACATTACACTTTGCAGGTTTGGGAAACGAGACTCAGAGAAGCTGAACGAGCTGCCCAGGTTTAGATCTTACTCAGCAGACCCTGGAAGGAGGGGTTCCTGACCCCTGTGCAGGCCCCCTCTCCAGCTATGTTCATTAGCGGTGTTGAAATGGTAAGAAGGATGAATGTCTCCTGTGCAGCCAGTGTTTTTTTGTTTGTTTGTTTGTTTTCACTCTCGACACTTCCTAGTCCTAACTGCCTTTCACATCCTAACTTTGCTTTGCAGAGTCCCTGCTGTATACTAACCAAATAAAAGTAAACAAGAGGAAGCCGAGAGCCCCCAAATGAGGCTCAGGACAGGAACTGTGAAGTGCTTTATCCCCAGCACCAGGGACATAGAGATGCCAAATAAATATTTGTTAAAGGAGTGGATGAATGAGCCCTAGACGGCTCACACACTAAAGAACTTTAGCTTGATCTGCAATCCAGCTACCAAACACGGCACAGGCTGATCTATGTTCCCACCCCCTGGCCCCTTCCTCGAGCTTGTCTTTACCTGTTGAGGGTGATGGCTGGGACAACTCCAGGCTTGTTACAGGTGGAACAGTGACCGCGCGGCCAGGTGACGTTGGCCATCAGGAGGACGTTAGGGAGTGGCAAGGAGGGCACTGAGGAGGTCACCCCCAGGATCATGGCGGCAGGTCTTCCGCAGATATCCATCCTGGTCCCGGACTTGGTGACCTGGGAATCAGTCCCAGGGACACAATCAGAAAGGAGAAGTGTGCCGGCGCTCCGTGTAGTCATTAAGACAGCTCAGGGAGCGGTGCTGTGGCATAGCAGGTAAAGCCGCTGCCTGCAGTGCCAGCATCCCATATGGGTGCCGGTTCGAGTTCCAGCTGCCCCACTTCCGATCCAGCTCTCTGCTCTAGCCTGGGAAAGCAGAGGAAGATGGCCAAAGTGCTTGGGCTCCTGCACCCATGTGGGAGACCTGGAAGAAGCTCCTGGTTCCTGGCTTCAGATTGGCACGGCTCCGGCCATTGTGGCACTTTGGGGAATGAACCATTGGATGGAAGACCTCTCTGTCTGTCTGTCTCCCTCTCTGCCTCTCCTCTCTCTGTGTAGCTCTTTCAAATAAATAAATCTTGAGGGAAAAAAAAAAAAGCTCAGGAGCCTGGCATTGTGGCATAGCAGATAAAGCTGCCGCCTGCAGTGCCAGCATCCCATATGGGTGCCAGTTCGAGTCCCCGCTGCTCCGCTTCTGATCCAGCTCTCTGCTGTGGCCTGGGAAAGCAGTGAAAGATGGCCCAAGTGCTAGGGCCCCTGCACCCACGTGGGACCCCGGAAGAAGCTCCAGGCTCCTTGCTTTGGATCAGCGCAGCTCTGGCTGTTGCAGCCATTTGGGGAGTGAATCAGCAGATGGAAGACCTCGCTCTCTCTCTCTCCTCTCTCAGCCTCCCCAAGCTCACTGCAACAGGAAGCCTGTGTGGCACTTCCTTGGGTTCCCTGCAGTACTTGGCTGTGCACAGATGCACCAGTAAGGAAAAGCTGAGTGGCCTTGAAATTTTGATTCCCCTTGAGTAGGTGAAGTCAGTGCTGGTTTCTGGAAAGGAGATGGTGCCACCACAGTCCCAGAAGGCACAGGCAGGGAGTGAAGGAGCAGTTGTTGTATGGGGTAGACCCACACAGCCCCCGCCTGGAGAAGCTTGGGCAGCTCCCTCCAGGGGGAAGGGGCCCAGCTGGGTGCTGGTTGTTGAGCACAGAAGCACCTGCTCTTGCCAAGCACGCCGGGGCTGTGGTAGGATGGGGGCACTGGATGCCTGGCACCAGGCACAGTGTTTCAGCTGAGACAACCGCATCTCAGGTCCAGGGCTGATGGCAAAATAGCAGTGCTGCATCCTCAAAGGAGCCACGGGGGCAGAGGGAGGAACACGTGGAGAGAGGCCAGTGCCCGAGGCCAGTGGGCCTTCTTGCAAGGGTCTAGACTTTGCAGGACCACCTGAGGACCCCCTTGCACAGTGCCTCATAAAACTGGGGACAAGGAAGAAGCTTGGGAACAACTAAAATTTCACTGCCTACCCACCTGACCAGACAGCATTTCAAGAAAAGTGGATTTTGATTTTGGAAAAAAGTGACATTTCTTGGAGCCCGTGTTATAAAATGAAATTCATACCCCTACAAAACATAGAGACTGCACACACTGAGAGTCAGCGTGCAGCATTTAGAGGTGACGCTGCTTTGAGTGACAACAGTGATGGAGACATGGAGGAAATGGAGGAGAACCAGCAGCACACTACACCGTAACTACGACACCATGACTGTGACTAACTCTGTACTGTAACTACAGCTACACCATGACTGTGACTAACTCTATCTATACCACAACTACAGCTACACCATGACTGTGACTAACTCTAACTGTACTGTAACTACAGCTACACCATGACTATAACTATACCATAACTACAGCTACACCACGACTGTGACTAACTCTAACTGTACTGCAACTACAGCTACACCATGACTGTGACTAACTCTAACTATACCATAACTACAGCTACACCATGACTGTGACTAACTCTAACTATACCATAACTACAGCTACACCATGACTATGACTATAACTCTACCATAACTACAGCTACACCATGACTGTGACTAACTCTAACTGTACTGCAACTACAGCTACACCATGACTGTGACTAACTCTAACTATACCATAACTACAGCTACACCATGACTATGACTATAACTCTACCATAACTACAACTACACCATGACTATAACTAACTAATTTTACCATAACTACAGCTATGCCATGACTGTGACTAACTTTATACCATAACTACAGCTATACCATGACTGTGACTAACTCTAACTATGACATAATGATAACTACACCATAGCTATAACCATACCATAACTATAACTACATCATAACTACTATAACTATATACTATAACTACATACTATAACTACTAACTATAACTGTACCATAACTACAACTACACCATGACTATACAACATAATAACTACACTATAACTATAATCATACCGTAACTATGACATAACTATAACATTAAAACTATACCATAATTATAACTATAACTATGGTATAAAGATAACTATACCATAGCTATAAAAAACACACCATAAATATAACATTATATACCATAGCTATATCATAACTATCACATACTGTAACTATAACTAAAACTATACCATAACTAGAACTATACCATAATCATAGCTATTTCATAGCCATAACTGTACATATACTATATGACTGTATACTATACAACTGTACATGTACTATAACTATACTGTATGATCTTTATAACTGGCCATGTGAGTGGAATCATTTTAAGGAAGCTTTGAACTCTGGTGTGGGTCAGCCTTGCCCTGGCACATTGTGAGTTTCCTGCTGCCGGGTCACTTGGTGTCCATTTAGAGAATCTAAATAGTTGTAAAGGGAATACATTAACAGAACAAATCTGCTGGCAAAACATCACACCCGTAGAGAATCAACTAGAACTTGGGTTCTGAGTCTGATTGCCTGTGCTACGGCTGCAAGGTGCTAGGAATGAGCTGTTCCCTCAGGTCTGCCTGCTGGTGGCCCAACTAGACAACCCCTGGGGCAGCACAGGGCCAGATGGAGCACCCGGAGCCTGGGACACAGCTCTCCCAAATCTGGGGACTTCAGCAGGAGTGGTTCACTGCTTGGTGAAGAATCTGCAACTTAGGCCAAGACCCATCTCTAACTCTCCCACCCATTTCCTCCAACTCTTACCTCTCTACTCCACCCAAGTGGATTCTCCTACAGATCCTTTCTGTGCCTCCACCCCACCCCCCTGCCTTTATCCGGGTACCTTGAAGATCCTCTGCCTGGAATCTCCCACCCCTCTGCTCTCCCACTAACGGAAGTCCCAGTGACCCCAACAACAGCTCAAGACCCTGTCCTCTGGAAAGCCTTCTTCCAGTGCCCACGTCCAGAGAGACTGCTCCGCATGCCCCAGCCCCACGCTCTGTTCCCATGCCATGGGGACTGGCTTACCCATCCTCTCTGACAAGAGCCTGTGAAGTTACCATTTTATATGGGGTGAACCAAGCCCATAAGCTTCAGGGTCGGGGACAGTGTCTGGTCTTTCTTTGCACCTCCCCCACTGCTCACGGTGAGTGTTTAGTGGCCAATTCACCAGTTATGCCACACCTGTGAAACTGCACAGGTGCACAGGGCTTGGCTAGACCCCTGGAGGGAGACAGGCAGCACCTGGGTGAGACCTGGCACCTTCTCCAGCGACCACTGACACCTGCAGATGTGCCATGCCATCCTGGGCCACCATACTCACTTCCGGTGCCACCCTTCTGGGGAATGACAGAGTGTGAGGGAGATCAATCTATGTAGTGGTCTTGCTTTCAAACCATGCTGTTTCTAGACCACCTCAGGGAGAGGTTGGATTCTCAGTGGAGTTTCTAACTGCAGGTGTCATTCCCTATAACATCCAGTTTGCACCAGTGTCTGGGGCCTGCCCGACGACGACTGAGCTCAGATTTCTGCATTTGGAAGATGTGAATCTGTTTCCTTAAGGCATATACCAGCAGGGAGCTCCTTCACATTGCGGGCACAGCTGGGATCAGGGCCCTTGGGCTTTCTCTAGCTGTGGAGGGTTCTTTCTCCTCCCCAGGGCTTTCAAAACCCATGGCACTTTCTCGCCAACCCCTAGGAACAGGATTTGGAGAGGGCAACACAGCTGCCCCTGCACTGCCCAAGGGTACCTGGATAAAGTTGCTTTCGAACACCGCTGAGCCAGAGAACAAGTTGAATTCTGGAGAATGAATCAGTTGACAGAGAAGGCCATCTTCCACCCCAAGCTTCACCCCAGGGCCTGGTTCCCTGACTACGGGTGAAAGGCCCTTAGTTTTCCTCATTGGTTCTTGGGAGGAACGGGCTGGGGGACATCTCTGGGGCTCCACACAGACCCAGCCCAACCCCAGGTGTTGGTGTGACCACAGCTCCCCCCGCTGCACGGCTCCACGTGCCCTCCTTACTTAGGCTGTCCGCCAGGGCTGGGAGGGTCTGCCGGCTCACAATGGCAAGAATGACATCAAGGAATGTGACAGCAGCCACAGGGAAGGGAAAAAGAAGAGGAGAGGAGGGACAGGGGCTGTCCAGGGCTCTTTTCTCCCTCCTTCCACTGCTATAAACCAGTGTATGTAGCCTACCCTGTTTTTTACACGCTCAATCTTACCCCAAACTGCAGGAAAATGACCCTCCCAAAGCTATGCCAAGATGGCAGCGAGCTGACCAGAGCAGCCAGGAAGGCTGTGGGAATACCATCAACGACTCTCACTCTCCTTTGCCAGCTAAGATGTTCATGAAACCTTTCTCTGTGGGCGGGGACTGTTAACAAACGCCAGCCCCACCTGCCCCAGGGGTCTCAGCATGGGACGAAGGGGGCCCACCTTCCCTACCTCACAACCTGGGATTGAGCGGGAATCTTCTTTAAAACAGAAGGCTGGGGGCCGGCGCTGTCATGTAGTGGGTAAAGCTGCCACCCATGGTGCTGGCCTCCCATATGGGCACCAGTTAGAATCCCGGCAGCTCCACTTGTGATCCAGCTCCCTGCTAATGGCCTGGGAAAGCAGTGGAGGACGGCCTAAGTCCTCAGGCCCCTGCACTCACATGGGAGACCCAGAGGAAGTTCCTGGCTCCTGGCTTCACAGCGGCCTGGCTCCGGCCCTTGCAGCCATTTGGGGAGTGAAGCAGCAGATGGAAGATCTCTCTCTCTCTCTCTCTCTCTCTCTCTGTAACTCTGTTTTTCAAATAAATGAATAAATATTTAAAAAAAAAAAAAAAAGAATGCTATTAGACAACGTGGCTGATTGATCCAGAAACCATGGGCATAGGAGGAAGTGGTGGCACAGGGGCTGCTGGAGCCGGCTCCAAACAGGTCATGAGAATGTGGTTAAATTTGCAGGACTTCTACAAGTCAGTTGTTAGACACAGCCATTATTAAAAGTTGAATCATAAAAACCTACAATTAAGTAACATCCAAAACAAAGGTAATAAATGGCCAAAATTCATTATTTATCAATTATTTTACTGCTCTCTACATTTTTAGACTTTTCATTATTTATTTTCATTTTATTTGAAAGGCAGAGACACACACACAGAGTCAGAGAGCGAGAGTGAGAGCGAGCGAGCAACCTTCCATCTGCTGGGTCACTCCTCAAATGCCTGTTACAGCCAGCACTGGGCTAGACTCAAGCCGGAAGCCAGAAACCCAACCTAAGCCTCCTCCAAGGGCGGCAGGAGACCAAGCACGTGAGTTATCATCTACGGGTCAGATGCACTGGAGCTGGACTCAAGCTAGATACGGGATGTGGGCGTCCCAAGCAGCGACTTATAAATTACCCATCATCTAAGAGCTCACCAGGGAAATTATAGACACTTTGAATCTAATAGAAAGAAAACACAGCAGACCAAAAATTATGATCTACATCTAAAGACCCTGATGGAGATTCTAGCTCTTGTTTTTGACCTGGCCCACCCCCTGGCTATTGTGGCCATCTGGGGAGTGAAGCAGCAGATGGGAGATATCTACCTCTCTTCTCCACTCTCCCTCTCTAACTCTGCCTTTCAAATAAAATAAATTTTCTTAGAAAAATCAATGATGGGCTGGTGTTGTGATGCAGCAGGTTAAGGGGCTGTCTGCAACACCAGCATCCCATATGAACTTGGGTTCAAGTCCTGACTTCCACTTCTGATCCAGCTCCCTGCTAATGCACCTGGGAAAGCAGTGGAAGATGGTCCAAGTCCTTGGGCCCCTGCACCCATGTGGGAGATCCAGAAGAAGCCCTGGCTCCTGGCTTTGGATCAGCTCGACTCTGGCTGTTGCAGTCATTTGGGGAGTGAACTAGTGGAATGAAAGATTCTCTCTCTCTTTCTCTCTGGCTCTACCTCTCTATAATTCTATCTTTCAAATAAATAAAATAATTATTTAAAAAACAATAATATTGATAAAAATTGAGCAACTTACAGCTGGAATAATCTAGAAAAGAGAGAATACAGAAGTTGCCAATTCAGAAGAAAGAGGAGACATTAGTATAGATTATACGGATTTTAAAAGTATAATAAGGGAGGCTGGTGTTGTGGTACAGCAGGTAAAGCTACTGCCTGCAGCACTGGCATCCCTTCTGGGCGCCAATGCCTGTCTTGTATGCTCTACTTCTGATCCAGGTCCCTGCCAACGCACCTCAGAAAAGCAGTGGAAGACAGCCCAGTGTTTGGGCCCCTGCACCCATGTGAGAGACCTGGATGAAGCTCCTGGTTTCTGGCTTTGGCTTGGACTTTTCAGCCATCTGGGGGGTGAGACAGCAGATGGAAGATCTCTCTCTCACTCTGTCTTTCCCTCCCTCTCTCTGTAACTCTGCCTTTCAAATAAATAAATAAATCTTTTTTTTAAAAAAAGTATAATAAGGAAATAAGTTTAGCAACATTATGCCAATAAAGTTGACAACTTAGATTTTCTATGCAAATGCCATCAAATGGAAATGATTAAAACTGACAAACTTATTTGGGCAAAATTGAATACATATGTATATTCATACCAAAAAAATGAATTTTTCATTAAAGAGCTCCTCATAAGTGAAACTTCAGGCCCATATGGTTTTACTGGAGAAGTCTGTGAAGCATTAGTAATAAATAACATAAAAAAATTTAAGATCAATCTTACACAAACTCAGGAAATGGAATAGGAAACAATTCCCAACTTATTTTATGACTCAAGCATTATCAAAACCAGAAAAAGACAAGGTAAAAAAAACCAAAGAATAGACCACAGATCAGCACTACTCATGAATATGGGCACAAAATTCCTTTACAACAAAGAGATATACTATGTTCATGGACTGGGAGACACAGTCTTAAGATGTCCATTCTCCTTTACCTGCAGACTCAATGAAATCCCAAAGTTCCAGAGGCTTTTAGAAATGGAAGTTTTGAATGGAAAGGATTGATTTCAGATATATATATATATATATATATATATATATATATTTATATATTTATATTTATATTTGACAGGAAGAGTGGGCCGGCATCTCTCCGGGACCGTTCTGCTCATCCTCAGTGGGCGCTACAGGGGCAGGGGTGGTCTTCCTGCAGCCGGAGAGCTGTGGCTCACTACCTGTGACTGGACCTCTATCCCTCAATCAGGTTCTTCTGCATGCAACACACCAGAAACCAGTCATGGCCACCTCCACGAAAATCAATCGGTGCCAGTAGTGTGAAAATCCCCAAACCTCTCACCACTGCTTATTTTCAGATGCAGCGGTTGCAGAAGCCATGACAAGGGGTTCTACAACACAGAGAAGGAGAAATACAAGATCACAGGGCAGCACAAGGTAGATCCATTTCCCATGAGTGTTTTGAAGTACCCTCATATATATTTTTGCCAGTCTAGAACATTTAACTTTTTCTGACTTTTTTTTTGACAGGCTGAGTGGACAGTGAGAGAGAGAGAGAGAAAGGTCTTCCTTTTCCGTTGGCTCACCCTCCAACGGCCGCCGCGGCCAGCGCACCACGCTGATCCGATGGCAGGAGCCAGGTGCTTCTCCTGGTCTCCCATGGGGTGCAGGGCCCAAGCACTTGGGCCATCCTCCACTGCACTCCCTGGCAGTGGCTTTTACTTGCTACGCCACAGCGCCAGCCCCACTCAAGATATTTTTTAAAAGCCTTTGTAGAGGCTGGTATTGTGGCATAGGGGTAAAGTCATCACCTGTGACTCCAATATCCCATATGGGCACTGGTTCACGTCTCAGCTGCTCCACTTCTGATCCAGCACCTTGGATGTGCTTGGGCCCCTGCTACCCATGTGCGAGACCCAGATGGAGCTCCTGGCTTCGGCCTGGCTCAGCCCTGGCTGTTGTGACCACTTGGGGAGTGACTCAGCAGACAGATCTTTCTCTGTCTCTCCTTCTCTTTCTATAACTCTTTCAAGTAAATCAATTAAGCCTTTTTAAAAAAATTGCCTTTGTAATTTTAAGCCTCTGATATTTTGAGATTGCTTATTTTTGCAGTATGACTTAGCTAATCCTCGTTGGTAATAATCAATTCTTAGAAGTAGAATTGTGAGGCCCAGGGCTGGGGCACAGAGGTTTCAGCCATAACTTGTGACCCTGCATTCCATGTTGGAGTGCTAGTCAGGTCCAGGCCACCCTGCTTCCAGTCCAGCTCCCTGCTAATGCATCTGGGAAGGCAGCAGACAACAGCCCAAGCACTTGCGCCACTGTCACCTACGTGAGAGACCCAAATGGAATTCTGGGACCCTGGCTTCAGCCTGGCCCAGCCATGACTCTTCTAGCAGCTGGAAGATCCTCACTGTCTGTCCTTCTCTCTGTCTGTTACTCTGCCTTTCAAGTAAATAAACAAATCTTTTTTTTTTTTAATATAATTATGGGGTCAAAGTATATGCTGATGCATACTGCCATGAGGCCTTTGATAGCAGACATGCTAATTTACATTCCTACCAAAGTGTCTGAAAGTTTGTGCTTTTCATAGATCATCAAACTTTTGAATGCTTAGCCGGGAGGAAAGGCTAAAATAATGATATTTCAATGTAATTTTAATGAGAATCTTTCACTTGTTATTATTTCTTTCTCTGGGAATGTTCAGTCCATAACATTTCCATCAGTTTTTTTTTTTTTTTTTGCTCTTTTATCTATTCATTGGGATTCTTTTTATATTGGTAAGATTAGTTTGTTGTTTGTGGTATAATATTTAATTTTTTCCCCTAGTCTACCATTTGACTTTTAATGTGTTAGCAGTGCTTTTTACCGTGTATATTTTGCTTTGGTCATTAAATGTACTGGTCTTTTTGTTTACGGTTTCTGGATTTTTGTACTGTATTTTTTTTTAAAGATCTATTTATTTGAAAGTCAAAGTTACACAGAGAATATGAGGCAGAGAGGGAGAGAGAGAGGTCTTCCATCCACTGGTTCACTCCCCAGTTGGCCACAATGGCTGGAGCTGTGCTGATCCGAAGCCAGGAGCTTCTTCCAGGTCTCCCACGTGGGGGCAGGGGCCCCAGCCTTGGGCCATCTTCTACTACTTTCACAGGCCATAGCAGAAAGCTGGATTGGAAGTAGAGCAGCCAGGATTCAAATCCGCGCCCATATGGGATACAGGCATTGCAGGCGGTGGCTTTACCTACTACGACACAATGCTGGCCCCTTTTGTATTGTATTTTGAGAAACTTCCCCATTCCAAGGTATACAATACATTCCAAGTATACAATACTTATTTTCCAGAACTAATGTTATGGTTATTACCTTTCTATTGAAGTCTTCAATCCATCTGGAACTTTTCCTGGTGTGTGACGTGAAGTCTAGAACCAGTGTGTCTGCATCTCCCCAGATGGTTTTCAATCTTCCAACAGCATTTACTGCACACTACATCACACCTTTTTCTTGTTGACCTGAGATTCAGTCATTCAACAGATGTTCACTGGGTACTTATTATACTCTAGGCGCTAACTAACCTGGGTACTTAGGATATAGCAACGAGCAAAGGAAAAAGTTGATATTTTAGGGGGCTGGTGCTATGGCATGGCAGATTAGGGCTTGCCTGCCGCGATGACAACCCACATGGGCACTGGTTCAAGTCCCAGCTGCTCCTTTCCAATCCAACTTTCTGCTATGGCCTGGGAAAGCAATGGAAGATGGCCCAAGGCTTGGGCCCCTGCATCCACGTGGGAGACCTGGAAGAAGCTCCTGACTCCTGGCCTCGGATTGGTCCAGCTCTAGCCACTGTGGCAATTTGGGAAGTGAAGCAGCAGATGGAAGACCTCTCTCTCTGTCTCTCCCTCTCTCTGTCTGTAACTCTGCCTCTCAAATAAATAAATAAATAAATAAAAATAAATTTAAAAAAAAAGGAAAGGAAAGAGCAGAATAAGAGAGATCAAGAACGTTGGTGGGGCTTGGGGAGGGCGGTTATGTGTGTGTGTTTAAGATTTGTTTATTTATTTATCTGAAAGGCAGAGAGAGAGAATATTTCCATTCACTGGCTCACTTCCCAAATGATTTCAACAGCTGGGGCTGGGCCAGGTTGAAGCCAGGAGCCCAGAACTCAGTCTGGGTCCCTCACATGGGTTTTAGGTACCCAAGTACTTGGGACATCATCTGCTACATAATTCGGGCGCATTAGCAAGGAACCGGATCAGAAGCACAGTAGCTGGGACCTGAACCAGCATTCTGATGTGGGATGCTGGCATCCCAAGTGGTGTCCTAACCTGCTGGGCCACGACATCCACCCCAGGCTGTGGTATTAAATAGGATGGTCAGTTTAAGTCTCATTGAGATTCAGGAGAACAGTGGATCCTTCACCAAAATAAAGAGTACTTACTATGATGGTCCAGTTTCAGGATTTCTTTTACATTCCGCTGATCTGTCTAGTCACAGACTAGTGCCACAGTCTTCGATACTGAGGATTTATAGTACTGTGCTTCCAGATCTGATGAGTTTGAAGAAGGTCATTGTTTTTTATGAGAGAGAGAAAGACAGAGAAATTCCCAGCCATTAGCTCACTCACCAAATGCCCACAACAGGCGGGGCTGGGCTGCCTCTCAGGGTGTCCACGGCAGGAAGCTGGAACTGGGAGTGGAGCCAGCAGGTGGACCCAAGTGCTCCAATATGGGATGCGGGCGTCCCCACCAGCAGCTTAACGGCTAGGCTGACCCTCCCCTCCCCTTCCAAGAAGATAACTTTAATGTCTGAAATGTGAAAGCACTCTTCTTTTGAATGGTAGGATATTTGCATATTTGGCAAGTTTTGTTGTGCTAATAGAAGCCATTGCTTACGATTGGTTCCTGGCTTAGGACAAGATAAAATTGACAGGAAAGACATTCACAATCACAGCTCGTGGAAAGTTGAACATAAAATAAATCACTAATTTAAAGTTCATAAAAGAAGTAGCCAACTAGAATTACCAAATACAAAAGTGATAAAAAGTTACTAACTTCTTAATGTTATTGTACAGCTGATGTGTATCATGGTGCCTCCTTTCAAAATGAACTTTCCCGTATTTCTACCATTTCTAAATCCATTACTAATTTTGTCATTGTTTTGAAGTAAAAAGCATTTTTAGCATGATTTTAGAACTACTGAGGAAGGGACCAGTGTTGTGGTGCAGCAGATAAAGCGGCTGCCTGTGGCACCAGCATCCCAGGTGGGCGCCGATTTGTTCCCAGCTGTTCCATTTCCTATCCAGCCCCTGCTAATGGCCTAGGAAAGCAGTGGAAGGTGGCCCAAGTGTTTAGACCCCTGCCACCGCATGGAGGCCTGGATGAAGCTCCTGGCCCCTAGATTCGTCCTCACTCAGCCCTAGCCACTGTGGCCACCTGGGGAGTGAACCAGCAGACAGAAGAGAAGATCTCTCTCTGTAACTCTTTCAAATGAATAAATAAATCTTTTTAAAAATTATTGAAGCATATTTGAATTTTAAATGTTAATATGTTTGTATCTTAAATTTTACTGTTTAGTATTAGCAACTTAAATATGAAAATATTTAAGGTGAAAAGGAAATAAGTAACACTAAACTCCATGACTAATCACTAGGGTTGAAAGTTCACAGTGTGCATTAGAGTAACATCTGAATCATATAGGTACCCTGTGATATAAAAATACAATGACTGGGGGGCCTGGGCTGTGGTGTAACGGGTAAAATCACCACCTGCAGTGCCGGCATCCCATGTGGGTGCCAGTCTGAGTCCTGACTGCTCCACTTTCCATCCAGCTCTCTGCTGTGGCCTGCTTTTTGGGTCCTTGCATCTGCATGGGAGACCCAGAAGAAGCTCCAGGCTCCTGGCTTGGGATTGTCCCAGTTCTGGCTGTTGCAGCCATTTGGAGAGTGAACCAGTGGATGGAAGACCTCTCTCTCTGTCTCTCCTTTTTCCTATAACTTTGTCTCTCAAATAAATAAATCTTTAAAATGTATATATATATATATACAGTGACTGGGTCACAATTTGCAGATCAGTCCCACGTCACCATACTCACCGTAGTGTTTTTTGAAAGATTTATTTTACTTATTTGAAAGGCAGTATGATAGAGAGAGGGAGAGATGGACAAAGAGATCTTTCACCTCCCATTCATTCCCCCAAATGGCCACAATAGCCAGGACTGTACCAGGCTGAAACCAGGAGCCAGGGTCTTCCTCATGATGGCATCATCCGCTGCCTCCTAAGAGCATGAGCAAGAAGCTGGATGGGAGGCAGAGCAGCCAGGACTTGAAGCAGTCCTGCGATATGGGATGCTGGCATCTCAGGCAGTGGCTGAACCCACGGTGCCATATGCCACAACATCGGCCCCACCATATTCATTAAAAACAAAACAAACAAACAAACAAAAAAAAACAACTCTTGAGGCCGGCACTGTGGTACAGTGGGTTAAAGTCCTGGTCTGAAGTGCCAGCATCCCATAGGGGTGCTGGTTCTAGTCCCGGCTGCTCCTCTTCCTATCCAGCTCTCTGCTATGGCCTGGGGTAGCAGTAGAAGATGGCCCAAGTCTTTGGGCCCCTGCACCAATGTGGGAGATTCGGAAGAAATTTCTAACTTCTGGCTTCGGATCAGCACAGCTCTGGCTGTTGAGGCCAGTTGAGGAGTGAACTAGCGGATGGAAGACCTCTCTCTCAGTCTCTACCTCTCTCTGTAACTCTGTCTTTCAAATAAATAAAATAAATCTTTTAAAAAAACACAACTCTGTATTCCATGTTTTTAGTAATAAAGGCCCAAATGGAAATAATTAGCCTGAAGCCTATCTTTCTTCCATTTCTTTTTTTAAAAGAATTATTTTATTTATTTGAAAATCAGAGCTACACAGAGAGAGAGAGAGAGGTCTTCCATTCAGCTGGTTCACTCCCCAAATGACTGCAATGGCCAGAGCTGAGCTGATCTGAAGCCAGAAGCCAGGGGCTTCCTCCAGGTCTCCCAAGTGGGTGCAGGGGCCCAAGGAGTTGGGCCATCTTCCAGGCCACAGCAGAGAGCCGGATCGGAAGAGGAGCAAGACGGGACTCAAACCAGCGCCCATCTGGGATGCCAGTGCTGCAGTCTGGGGCTTTAACCCGCTGCGCCAGAGCGCCGGCTTTCCATTTCTTTTTAGAATCTTTTTGTGAATCCACAAAAGTAAGTGATCTGTGGGCTCTTGTCTGCTAGGAGACAGTGTGGTCAAGGTGTCCATCTGCTGGGGCCGTGGGAACACTGCATCCGCTGCGTCTTCAGGAAGCCATGTCAGCCACCTCCGACGTCTCAGACTTCCCAGGCATTGTCACTAAGTGACATTTCAGGTCACACTTCTAGCTCTTCCTACCACACATTGACACTGTGCACAGGCACACTCTGAATGTTCTAACGCGTGAGTCTGACTCCTTCATTCCTCCCGGCTCAAGGTCGTCTGGGCAACAGTCCATTCATTGTTTCAACGCAGGGGCTGCAGCCTGCAGACCTCCACAACAGTTACCGTTCCCCTGGCAACAATGTCCTTGTAAGTGACCTGAAAAGGGGCAGGCAACTGGCAGGCGCCAGCCTCCGAGACCCCATCATCCCTGCCCCTGGTTGTCCCGTCTTTGAATAGTCCCCAAGACCCCGTCAAATGACATACCCAGGTGTGGGACAGATCACTTCCAAGGTACTGTCATCACGTCTCCATCATATCACGCGCAGCCCTGTGCAGACGCTGCCGGGGGAGAGCTTAACCTCCAGCCAGGCCTGCCCAGAGCAGCGAGCAAGCCTGCAGGGTTGTCTGCAGCTTCGCCAGGGCTCCTGAGCACAGCCGCTCCCCTCCCCAGCGCCTGACCCACGGCTACTCCATGAGACAATGACCTTGGATGCTTGGAGCTTAGGGGTAGTTTGTTACAAAGTTGAAGACATCAGATGGACTGCCCCCTCCGCTAAGGGAGGGTTGCTGGGTACAGTTCAGCTTTCTGCTGATACACGCTCAGCTCGTTCCCAGCAGGCAGTCTTGCCGTCCCTGGATCCTTCCAACCAATTATTAATTTCCTTTACCCTTGGGTGCCTAAACTCTGTGAAAACCTGCAAACTTTACACGGTATTTATGTATTTAACATTCTATTTTGCTAGTAAGCCTTATGGATATAATATACCCTAACTGAGAATTACAGAAAGCCAGATACTTTGATTGCTTGTTTAATTCTGCATGTGTAATGGTCAATCAAACTGCACTCATACTATTACAGGATAATGGAGCTGCCCCGTGTGGGCGGCCCCGCTCCAGGAGACAACAGCAGCTGGTGCTGAAGCGATGAATTATGAGTTATAGATGTGGCATGCTCTTGGCCACATAAAGCAAATCAGAGCTACAGGCATCGCTGATGGTCTATGGGCTGAGCAGCAAGCCAGCGTTCCAAGTTCTGCCCATGATACAATTCTGAATTTGTTTGCAATAGGTTTTCCTTTTCAAAATCCCACACGTTGCCTCCTAAGAACTGCCCTGGGAGTGATAAAAGCTCACTGCTCACATGCTGTTATGCTGCACTCAGAGTCCCAGCAGAAGGAGAAAACAGCCGACGGCAGGAGCCGGAGCTGCACACAGGGAGCCGACCGGCACTCTGCTCCCTGAGCTGTGCAGGCTGCTGAGCCCCGGCCACCCGTGTCCTCGCAGTCAGGGGGAAAGCTGGCAGCAACAACCACCCCACCACACCGGACGCCTGGGCACGCGAAATGTGGTGAATCCGGCTCAAGTCCTGGCAGATCCAGCTCTCTGCCCATGTGCCTGGGGAAGCAGCAGAAGATGGCCCAATACTTGGGCTCCTTCCATCCAGGTGGGAGACTCAGAGGGAGTTTTGGGCTCCTGGCTTCTTATGGGCCGTTTGGGGAGTGAACCAGTAGATGGAAGATCTCCTTCTTTCTCTGCCTCTCCCTCTTTCTTTCTCTGCCTCCCTCTCTCTTTATGTTGCTTTACCATCAATAAAAGAAATAATATATACAAAATACATATTATGAAAAAATTGTGGGAGCTGGCACTGTGGTGCAGTGGGTTAAAGCCCTGGCATGAAGCGCCGGCATCCCATATGGGCACTGGTTCTAGTCCCAGCTGCTCCTCTTCCTATCCAGCTCTCTGCTATGGCCTGGGGGAGCAGTAGAAGATGGCCCAAGTGCTTGGGCCCCTGCACCCGTGTGGGGGACCTGGAGGAAGCCCCTGGCTCCTGGCTTTGGATTGGCGCAGTTCTGGCCATTGCAGCCACTTGGGGAGTGAACCAACGGATGGAGGACCTCTCTCTCCTTCTCTCTGCCTCTCCTCTCTCTAACTCTTTCAAATAAATAAATCTTTTAAAAAAATTGTTCATAGATTTAAAAAATGTATAAAAGTAATGCAGCTAATCCAAGTGCATGCCCACCATACATACACACAGTACAAGAAACATAAAATATAGCATTAATAATTTTGGGGTTGACTATAGGTTGAAATGATCATATTTTGAATGTATTATATGTTAAAAATACTTCCTCCTGTTTTCTTTTTACTTTCAATTATGTGTGTGGTTTGCGTTACGTATATGTATGTGTGTATGAGTGTTTGTTTGGAATGTAGAAAGACAGACTGACACAGACAGAGAGAGCTTCCATCTTCTGACTCATTTCCCAAGTGCCCACAATGGCTAGGGCTGGGCTAGTTCAAGGCCAGGCCAAGAACTCAATCCAGGTTGCCCATGTGGGTGGCAGGAACCAGACTATTTGAGTCATCTCCTGCTGTTCCCAGGGTGTACATCAGCAGGGAGTCTGAATCAGGAGTAGAGCTGGGGCTGGGGCTGGGGCTGGGGCTGGGGCTGGGGCTGAAACCCAGGCACCGTGGGGTGGGGGGAGGGGGTGCATCTAACCCAGTAAGTCAGATGCCTGTCACTCAGGTTGCACTGTATTTCTACTGGACATTGCTAGACTGAATCAAATCGCCCAGCCCTGACATTCTGATATCTTAACCTCTTAAAACCCAAGTTTTCAATTCTGCAAATATTTCAATGACATAATATTGATTTCAAAGTTACCATCAGTGGAATATGTGTTGCTCAATTTCAGTCTTTGTGGGTGCCCTGTGTAGAGGACAATGGGACAGAATAGGTCGGGCTTTAAAGACACAGCCTTTCAATCCAGAAAGCTGGGGAAGCGCATGTAATTAACTCAAACATCCCCTTCCCCTCACAGTCCACTAGAGGGTGCCGGAGCAGGCCTCTGGGCAAGGTTGGGCATTAAAAAAGTGTGTGCGCGGTTCCCTGCCTTTGTTTCTATTGTTCCCTCTACTGGGAAAAGCTTCCCTCACTTGTCTAGCAGCCCATAAACCTACTGATTAAAAAAAAAGAGAGAAAACATTTATTTTATTTATTTGAAAGGCAGAGTTAGAGAGAGAGAGAGCGCGAGCTGCCATCTGCTGGCTCACTCCCCAAAAGGCTGCCATGGCTGGGGATGTGCCAGGCTGAAGCCAGGAGCCTGAACTCCATCCGGGTCTCCCATGTCAGTGGCAGGGGACCACTACTTGGGCCATCACCTGCTGTTTCCCAGGCACATTAGCAGGGAGCTGGATAGGAAGTGGAGCAGCGTTGAGCTCAAAGCAGGGCTCGTATGAAATGCCACCATCGAAGGTGGCTTAACCCGTGGCTCCATAATGCTGGCACCAAACCTACTGATTTTTAAAACTTCAGACCCTCTAAGAAACTTTTCCAGAACATTCCCTCTCCTACCTGCAAATAACTGTAGGCATTCACCATCCTGTACACGTATTTCTATCACACAATCTGCCACTTTGTGTACAGGCCTCCCTCCTGTCTCATGCCTAGTACACTGCTCATGACGAGGTCCAAGTTGATGTCTGCCATCTAATAGGTGCTGTGTGCAATGCAGTCATCAGGTTGGGTTACTACACCTCAGTAAACAAAAAAAAAACCCGACACCTCAGCAGCTGAACACAATAAAGGAGCATTTCCCATGCCTCAGGGACAGGGGGAGGGCCCTGCGCGGGGGCACTCTCCAGGACCTATGCTGCTGAACAGTTCCCACAAAGCATTGCGTATCACTGTGGCAGAGGGAAAGGAGGGCCTTGCAGGATTCTGAATCGGCACTTAAATGTTCTCATTGAGGATTGAGGCGGGTCACTCCCATGCACACTGCACTGGACAGGACTCAGTACACGGCCCCAGCCAACCACAAGGTGGTGAGGAAGTACGAGCAGAAATGTTTGTATTACATCAGTGATAACCACTAACAATGCTTCTAGTCATAATCATTCAATTCACTACCTCTCCTCTGTGGTGGAATAAGAAGGCCATGCCAAGATGGCCGCTGGCCACAGAAACTACCTGGCAACAGGCTGTGATTGGATGGTTTCAGAAATCACATGACAGCGGAGTCTGCCTGGCAACAGGCTGTGATTGGGTGGCTTCAGAAACTGCCTGGCAACAGGAGTGATTGGTTAAGGCATAGACCACCCCTTGATCGGATTGGCTGCCTTGGCTATATAAGCTGTGTCTCCAGAGAATGCGGGACAGCCCATTTGGGTACCAGCCAGAAACATCAAGCCTGCAACTGACAGCCAACCAGAACCAGCTGAATAAGACTGAGAGTCTGCCTTGTTAGCGGATGCACCTGCCCTATCATGCTACCCTGAGAAAATGCCCATAGCCACATCCATTAGTGTTTTATACCCCATTAGCTCTGGTCAGCCACTCAAATGGCCCACAGCCTGTGTGCAGTCACGCCATTCCTGATTAACATTGTTCCTCATTCCTACCCCCATCTGAGCAAGCACTCCTGTGGTCTCCCATTTGAGCGCTGGTTAGTCGACGACAGGTAAGAGCCCCTGGGGGACAACCTAAGACAGGCACAGCCACATACGGAGACCACATGGAAACGGGGTCAACAACGGTATGGCCAAGAATCATGCCTCCTGTTGCTCAAAAATAAACGAAAAGGGGGAAATGTGGTGGAATGAGAAGGCCATGCCAAGATGGCTGCTGGCAACAGAAACTACCTGGCAACAGGCTGTGATTGGGTGGCTTCAGAAACTGCCTGGCAATAGGGTGTGATTGGTTAGGGCATAGACACCCCTTGACTGGATTGGCTGCCTAGGCTATATAAGTTGCTGTAGCAAATGTAATAAAAGAGTCTGCAAGTTGCTTGCCTCAGGCCTGCTTTCACCTGATCCCCCCCCCACCCGTCTGTGTGGTGACTCCGCGCCTCTCCTCCTCTCAGAAGAAATCAACCGCAACACTCCTCCATGTACTCCCCAGAAACAACAAAAGAATTCTGTCCACAAGCAGCTACAACATTGAATTGAGATTTAAGACTCTGAATAACAAGTTGTTATTTTTATTTTAAAGCTAGAGGTGGGGGGAGGGGGTGCAGAAAGATATCTTCTATCTGCTGGTTCACTGTCCAAATTAGTTTCTTTCACAGCAAGGAACTCCATCCGGGTCTCCCATGTGGGTCCTGGGGGCCAAGAACTTGGGCCATCTTCGGCTGCTTTCCCAGGCACATCAGCAGAGAGATGGATCAGAAGTGCAGCAGCCAGAGCTCAAACAGTGCAGCTTAACCCACTGTGCCACAACACAATAGTTCCTATACTGGTTTCGGAGTTTGCTCAGATGGAGATCTAAAACCAGAGACAGGCTGTGCCCTGTACTCTACCTCTCATATTCAGTAATGCAAAAGGGACAAGCTAAATGCATTGGGGTGGGGGGAAGAACGGACCACAACAGCCTAGGGATGATGATAGCCTACTAAGTAGGGGAGGGAAGAGCCTCTTACCCTGGGGGCAGAGAATATGATTAGCTTAAGACCCCGGGGAGGGCAACTGCTTTGTTTAAGCTACTAAGATTTTAGGGTTCTTGCTGCAGCTTAACCTAACAGAATGTGTCCATGATTGATACAGAAATTGGAATGGGACAGGGAGGGGTGTTGTGTATTAAACCACAAACAAGAAATACAACCCCTAACGCGTGTGACATAAACTTGCAACTTGCATGGAGGGCAGCAGAGATGGAGACGATGGTGGAATGGCAACCCTTGGTAAGCAGTTGCCAGCAATTGGTACAATTATTACCTACAGCAACTTAGAAGGCAGGCAGCTTACCTAAGAAGTTTATACATCTAGGAGACAGATTAGGAGAATAAAATTAAATTGAGAATTGGTGGTTACAACAGAAGAGAACTGGGGTAGCTTGCCCACAGGCCTAAGGGGCCGACAGAAACTGAAAAATGGCAGCTTGCTAGGTTGACAGAAGCAACTGTTTCTCTTCCCAGAGAGTACAAAGCTAATTCCAACTTAGCTTTGCTGGGATGGCTGATCAGCAGATCTGTTTGCCTGTTTTTTTTGTTTTTAATTTTTTGACAGGCAGAGTTAGAGAGAGAGACAGAGAGAAAGGGCTTCCTTTTCCATTAGTTCATCCCCTAAACGGCTGCTACGGCTGGCACACTGTGGCCGGGCCGAAGCCAGGAGCCAGGTGCTTCCTCCTGGTCTCCCATGCAGGTGCAGGGCCCAAGCACTTGGGCCATCCTCCACTGCCTTCCTGGGCCACAGCAGAGAGCTGGACTGGAAGAGGAGCTACCAGGACAGAATCTGGCGCCCCAACTGGGACTAGAACTCAGGGTGCCGGTGCAGCAGGTGGAGGATTAGCCTAGTGAGCTGCAAGGCTGGCCAGGACTGGCCCTGGTTTTAGCACTGAAGTCTACATCCCAGGAAATCCCCCTTCCATCCAGGCAAACAAGAACGGTTGTTGATGAAAACAGCACAGCCACAAGGGCCATTGCCCCGAATGGACTGTCTTAGAGCAAAGACCTTGCTCAAGTTACAGCACACACAGATCATTTCAATTAAACCGAACCACTTGGAGAAGAGACTAAGAAGCAGTTCTCCAATTCAAAGTTCGGGGCTGGCGCTGACTTGAGTCCCAAATGCTCCACTTCTGATCCAGCTCTCTGCTATGGCCTGGGAAGGCAGTGTAGGATGGCCCAAGTGCTTGGGCCCCTGCACCCACATGGGAGACCCGGAAGACGCTCCTGGCTCCTGCCATTGCAGCTATTTAGGAATTGAACCAGCGGATGGAAGACCTCTCTCTCTGCCTTTCAAATAAACAAATCTTAAAAAAAAAAAAAAAATTCAAGTTTCAAAAATGCCCAAATTTGTCTGAGAGGCATGAGAATGAGAAAATCTGCCAAATTTAAGAAATCCCTTAAATCTTAAAAAAAAAAAAAAGTGGGGTGTGAGGTGCGGGTGTGTGGCATAGTAGGCTAAGCTCCCATCTGCAAAGCTGGTGTTCTGGGCTAGGTTGGGCCAAAATGAATATCCCAGGCCTTTTACTTAGAGAAGAATTCTAAACACAGGCACAAACACACATGCAGCATGGTAAGGTTTATTTAGAAAGTGAGAATACACAGGCACATTTAAGGAGAGTGGGCCAGGAAAGGTAAAAGGGGGATTTCACAGCCTACTCTGTTCATCCTGGGTCCACGAGGTAAAGACAGAGCAAGAGCAAAACAGCCCCCTCCCCATTCACTGGGCTTCAAAAAGGGGAGTGGTTACCTGGTCCTGCCCCAGATCAGGGGAGGTGCATCTTGGGGAGGGGTCATCTGACGATGACAGGATTACATGGGGGTGGGGTAGGTGTGGCCTCCAGCTCAGGAACTTAATCCATCTCCCTGCCTTTTCCCACATCACCAACACCCCATATGGGCACCAGTTCGTGTCCCAGCTGCTCCTTTTCCGATCCAGCTCTCTGCTTATGCCCTGGGAAAGCAGCAGATGGCCCAAGTGCCTGGCCCCTGCACCCCCCCAGGGAGACACGGAAGAAGATCCTGGCTTTGGATTGGCCCAGCTCTGGTAGTTGCAGCCATTTGGGGAGTAAGCCAGATCTCTCTGCCTCTCAAATAAATATTTCCTCTCAAATCTTTCAAGATAAAGAAGCTCTTGGCTCCTGGCTTTAGATTGGATCAGCTCTCGGGAGTGAACCAGTGGATGGAAAATCTGTCTCTCCCCCTCTCTATCTGTAACTCTACCTCTCAAATAAATCTTTAAAGGGGGGGGGGTATCTAGAAAAGGGCACCCTAGCACGTGAATCTGCCTGCGAGATGAAAAGCCAATCACAAAGGGACCAGCATACATCACTCAGAAGCCAAGAAAGTACACAGCACTAATGGCCGGGCCATACAGTGCTATAGATAACGTGATGCCTAAACCGCTGATGTCAAAGAACACTCAGGAAGCAAAATCGGTTTAACAGAGGGCAGCTGCTCTCCTCTTTCACCTTCAGAAAAAAACAAATTCATAAAAACAATGGACACACTCAGAATGCAAATACACCCTAACCAGAGGCCCAGGAGTGGACCCACTTGTATATGGGGCAGGGAATTGGGAAGCAGTGAATACAGCAACAACCAAAAGCTTCCATTTTTGGGAAAAGGCCAAGCTGCTTAGGTCTGGGGGCTCAAGTCTGTGAGGTGTGGCCACTTCACCAGCTGACTCTGCAGTCGTCAGGTGGAGAACAGGTGTTGACGAGCCCCAGGGTAGATGCCAAGGCCTCCTGGACTGACTGTCCCCCGTCTCCCAGACTCAGGGGGAGCTGATCACTCTCCTGTAGGGGACAGTCACACAGAGATTGTCTCGGTTTTGGCCTAGACGCAGGCAACTGAGATTCAACTGCCCCCGCCCCGGCATTCAGAGGTTCACTGATATTATTTTTCGATGAAGTGCTGTAGGCAATTTCTTGCTCCAAAGCCTTCCCCGGGAGTAATTTCAACGGAGGAAAACGACACGTGGTGCAAATGCACATTCACCTTTATCGCGTTAGAAAAATTCATTTGAGCCACACGGTGGCCATTCATGCTCAGGTCCCGAGCGGGCTCTGTCACCCACCACGTGTGCAGGTGCACACATACGCACAAGACGCTGGAGGGGGAACTGGACAAGGAACAATGAGAGCTCCCCGCTCCCCCTCCCCGCTGACTGTTCTCTACACCCAGAGGAGCTCTCCTGGAAGAGGCTGAACATCAAATAAACTGACCCCAAAGACCCCCAAGTCGAAAGGAACCCCTGGCAGATGCTTAGGAAGTGTGGCCGGAGAGGTGACCATCCGCCAACAGTTAGAGGTGCAGCACAGGTGTCCACAGCCCACTGCCGAGGACTCCAGAGCACAGAGCAGACCACGGGAGAAAAGGAGACCACTCCGTCCCATAGTCACAGGCGACTTGCTCACCCCTGCGCATTCAACAGGTCTCTTCCAGGGCCTGGAGCACCCAGTTGGCTGCACTCTGAGCTTGCCGGCTACCGAAGGCACAGCCCGCTGGCCGCTGTATTAGGTCAGTGTTCCCAGGTACAGCCGGCGTGGACCAGGGAGTTACCGCATCCCTCGGGACGGGGGGTCCGGAAGACCCTTGGGAGGTTCTGCGCTGGCTAGCTGGCCTCTAGTGTTCCAGGAGCTCCCGGCCGACGGGCTCTCCACTAAGCTTTCCAGCGACTCCATCACTCTCACGAAGATGGAGAGCAGGGCCAGGACCACGCCCAGGACGTAGAGGTTCAGCACATGCTTCATGGCCGAGAGGATCCCACTCCTCCACGGAGCAGCAGGACTGCCTTCTGCTTCCGGCGGGCCCCTGGGTCCTGGGGAAAGACAGGCAGCAGTCAATCCGCAGCCCTTGGGGGTACGCAGGCGCGGGCCCGGCCGACCCTGCTGTCCTGCAAGGAGGCGGGGGACAAGTGGGCGTTCTTCCCAGCAGCACCCCCCACCGTATTCATACTGCAAACGCTACAGCTGTGCGTCTTGTTTCGTGAACTAACTCCAGAGCACGCCTTGAAAACGCTTCTTTGGAAGACACTGCTGCTGCTGCTGCAGGGCGCGACGTACAACCCTGTGCTATGCGCAGGCACCAGTTAACAGTCGCGAAGTGAAGGCCCAGTCCTTTTGCAGGAAGAGGTAGAATTTAAAGCCGCGGGGGGGGGGGCGCATCACAGAGGTGACCCCACACTCTTGAAAAGTCGCGATAACTCGGAGGATCAGACGCACTGGACCGAGCACTTCCAACGAGACAGGCGCCCTGGAAGGTACTAGGACAGCGCGCTGAGCCCTGGACAGGAGCCCTGGCCTCGTGGGCAGGCACTGCTCAGCACGCTAACGAGAAGGCGGCGCCAGGGGAGCTCTGGGGGGGTAACCCTGCTCTGGCCAGCGCGGGGTGGCCACGGGGATCCCCGTCAGGCACCCCGGGAGGAACGCCGGGGCGGCTGGCCTGCAGACCCCCGGCTGGGGCAGGGAGCCGGGGATTCGGGTCCAGGCGGGGGAAGCCCGCAGGCCCACTCACCTCGAGAGGAAGAGCCGAGAACGGACGCTCGCTGCCGCAGCACGTCGCGCAGGAGTCGGGAGGAAAGTCCCCCCACCGACGGCAGCGAGGGAGCTCGGGGAACACAGCTCTCGGAGACAAAAGCCCAGAATGCAGCAAACCGCCACGCCAGGCCGCCCGGGTTCGTCTCCTTATAGCCGCGGCCCCGCCCCCACAGGCCGCGCACTCGGGCGCCGCCAAGCCCGCACGCGCACGCGCACTGAAGCCCGCACGCGCACGCCCCCCGGCGCACGTCCGCGGTCCCGCCCCACGCCGGCGAGAGCGGACCGGGATTGGACGCTGCGTCTGCCAGTTGTCGCGGCGCGCTTCCGAGTCGCGTCGGGTTCGAGCCGGAGTAGGATTAGCGGGTGAGACCCTCGCTGCATGTCGGCAAGTCCGTTTGTAGTCGGTGGGCCTCAGTTTCCTCATCTAAAGCGAGAGCATTGGCCGCTGGTTGATTCTGAGGGGGCGCTTTCGGGGTGAACCCGAGAGCCGGGTAGGGGGTCACGGCCCAGCCTCACGCCCGGAGTGGGCGGCTGGGGTGCCGTTCTGAGCCTCGGCGCGGAGTCGGCGTGGAGCGGTCGGGAGGCCGAGCTGGGCGCGGGGCCAGCGGGAGGGAGGAGCCACGTCCCCGCCGTCCCCTTTCCCCTACTTTCGGCGGTCCGGGAAGGCGGGGGCGGGGGCGGGGCGGGGCCCCGAGAAAGTTTGGGATCCAGACGTGCAGACAGACACGCGCTTGGAACGCCTGGAACCGGCTTCCCTAGCAGCCCGCGGCTGTCTGTGGGCCTTTTTTGGTCTCACTGTTCCGGCTGTGCCCTGTAACCCAGAAACGCTTCTAGGAATTGTCCTTACAGACTCGCACGTGGAGAATGGAGCGTGCAGGGGTGGGCCTGGTTGTGCCGTGCCTAACAGCAGAGGACTGGGGCGGGGCCGGGGTGGGACCGTTGATAGGACTCCAGGGGCTGTAGTTGAAACCCTCTGAGTTAAGCTGCCGCCTGCCGCCTGCCGCCTGCGTTCTGGTTCGAATCCCGGCTGCTCCACTTCCGATCCAGCTCCCTGCTAATGTCCTGGAAACCAGCGGAAGATGACCCAAGTGCTTGGGCCCCTGCACCCCGGTGGGAGACCCAGAAGAACCTGGTTCCTGGCTTGTCTGGTCCAGATGGGGTCTTTGCAGCCATTAGGGCAGTGAACCAGCCAATGGAGGATCTCTCTCCATCTCTCCTTCTCTAAGTAATAATAAAATAGGAATCTAGTTAGAGAGGTTAGGATGCATCTGTACAGTGGTTTACTATAAAGCCAGCAAAAAAGAATACACAGTTTTGTAGAAACAAGCGATCTCCACAATATATGAGAAATGCTAAGTGCACAGTATATCTATGATGTGCTATAATTTATGTGAAAGCAAACACATAAAATACAATGTACACAACAAGCTACGGCCTCACCCACTAGGATGATCATGTACCCAAACAAAGCCAGAAAAGAACAAATGTTGGTGAGGATGTGGAGAAGGGGGAACTCTCATACACTGCTGTTCGGAATGTAAAATGGTGCAATCACTTTGCAAAATAGTTTGGCCGTTCCTCAGAAAGATAGGATTACTGTATGATCCAACAGTTCCTCTCTTGTCTACCCAAGAGGATTGAAAACGTGTTCATACAAATATGTATGCACAGGGGCCGCCGCTGTGGTGTAGCGGGGAGAGCAGTGCCGGCATACCATATGGGCGCCAGTTCGAGACCAGGCTGCTCCACTTCCAATCCAGTTCTCTGCTGTGGCCTGGGAAAGCAGTAGAAGATGGCCCAAGTCCTTGGGTCCCTGCACCTGCATGAGAGTTCCTGGCTCCTGGCTTTGGATCAGTGCAGCTTCAGCCGTTGTGGCCAATTGGGGAGTGAACCAGCGGGTGGAAGACTCACTCTCTCTACCTCTCCTTCTCTTTCTGTGTAACTCTGACTTTCAAATAAATAAATACATCTTAAAAAGAAAAAGAAATAGAACATCTGAAAATGAAAGCTATGCTAGCCAAAATTATAAAATTGATGGGCAAGTTAGATATCAGGTTTAATCCTCTCTGCCACAATGCTGGCCCTGAGGAATAAAAATTTTGAATGTCTAAGAGTTAATAACTAGCAAACTGGAATGGTACACTTAGCCAAACCAACATGTAAAGGCAAGAGCACCTATGTAATAGAAAATATTTACAAATTATATATCTAAAAATGGATTTGTATAAAAAATTCTCTTTTTTAAAGATTTATTTGAAAGAATTACAGAGAGAGAGAGAGAGATCTTCCATCTGCTAGTTCACTCCCCAAATGGTCACAACAGCTGGAGCTGGCCAATCTGAAACAAGAGTCAGGAGCTTCTTCTGAGTCTCCCACATGGGTGCAATGGCCCAAATACTTGCGCCATCTTCCACTGCTTTCCCAGGCACATTAGCAGGGAGCTGGTTTGGAAGTGGAGCAGCAGGGACCCAAACTGGTACCCATATAGATGCTGGCACCACAAGCAATGATTTTTCCCGCTATGCCACAGTGCCGTCCCCAATAGGAATTCTTATAACTCAGAAGTAAATGAACACAGGCCAGCATGTTGGTGCAGCGGGTTAAGCCACTGCTTATGGCATTGACATCCCATATCAGAGAACCAGTATGAGTCCTGGCTGCTAATGTACCTGGGAAGGCAGTAGATGATGGCCCGAGTGCTTGGGTCCCCGCCACCCACATGGGAGACCTAAAAGGAGCTGCTGGGTTTGGCCTGGCCCAGCCCTGGCTGTTGTGGCCATTTGGGGAAGGAACCAGCAGATGGAAGTTCTCTGTCTCTGTCTATGTCTCTCTCTGCCTCTCAAGCAAACAATAATTATTTTTTAAAATGGGCAAAGGATTTGGATAGACATTTCTCCAAAGAAGTCTTAGAATTGGTCAGTATGCACACAAAATGATATTGAACATCATGGTCACTAAGGAAATACAAATAAAAACCACCATGAAATACATCCCAACCCTTCGGAGGGCTAAAATTTAAAAAAAAAAACAAAAAACAAAAAACCAAGCCTTGTACACTGCTAGTGGGAGCATAAAATGTTCCTGCAAAATATTAAACATAAAGTTATCACAAAAACTAGCAATTCTATCCTAGATATATACCCAAGAGAATTGAAAATATACGCCAACACAAATCCGGTACACAAACACTCATATGAGTGTTGTCCATAATAGCCAAGGTGTAGAGACCACCCAAATGTCTGATGAATGGACAAATAACATTCGGTATAACCATAGAGCAGAATGTTATCTGAACGTAAAGATGCGAGGTTCTGGTACAAGCGTCTACGTGAATGAACCTTAAAAACACGAAAGAAGCCAAACACAGAAGGCCCTCTATGACGTGACTCATTTGTACAAAATGCCCAGAATACCTCCCGAAAGGTGTGTATTTATGTGTGTGTGAGTGGGCATGCGTTTTCCACCCCTCTCACCAGACACTTGAGAGCGATGTTCTTTGGGTTGGAAGTGCTTGGCTGGAGCAGATGATGTGGAAGAAGGTGGCTGGGGAGGAGAGCACCAGGCTTCTCTGGGTTTGACAGCTCCGTGGCAGCCCGCTGCAGGACGATTCCGGTGGCACGGCCACCTGCTCTGGGACAGCTCTGGCTAACTGAAAAGGCAAGTGATTAAATTTGACCTGGGATTATTTAAATCACAATTAGGCTGCTTAACCGTAAAGAAGGCATTGCCTTAGGTTTTTTATTTTCTTTTAAGATTTCTTTTTAAATTTATTTATCTGAAAGGCAGAGTGACAAGGAGACAGACACAGAGATCTTCTATCCACTGGTTCACTCCCCAAATGGCCACAAAGGCCAGAGCTGGGCCAGACTGAAGCCTGGAGCCAGGAGCTCCATCAGGGTCTCCCACTTGGTGGCAGGGGCCCAGCACTTGGGTCTGCTGCTGCTGTTGCTTTGTCCAGTGGATTAACAGGGAGCTGCCTTTATGGTTTATCCTTGTTTAGCAGTGAGGGAGCTCCAGAATAACTCCATCCCGCAGTACCTCCCAGCACAGAACAGGGTGGAAGGCCTTGTAACAGATCCCTACCAACCATGACAAGATCTAGGTTTACAAATGAACAAGCCAGAAAGGCCTCCATTAAGGCCGTTACAGTAAGTAACGTGTAACCACTCTGTTTGTTCCTTGAAGATGACACGGTGAGGTCATACAAATGCCCCTAGACGGCGAGACCTCACCGGCTTAGTCTCTCTTTCCACCAGCCCCTCTGATCACACCGTTCGGAGCTCCTCTTACTGAAACAGCTTCACCTTTGCGCTCACCATCGTGTCCGGTCTCGTAGGTCATCATCCACACCAGGCCTCAACTCCCCAGGTTTCCTGCAATGGTAGCGTGTGCTGGATGGCAAATGTTGAGGTAAAGGGGTGAACGTCTTGTTCTCGTACGTTAATCTGAATCTCTGGCAAATACGTTTTTGGAGACAGGAGCAGTACGTGGATGCATGGATGAAGAGTAATTGAAGGGGCCTGGTGTGAGAATGTGAGCAGACATGGAGTGGGATAGGATCTTGTCTTTGCCTAAGAAAGAATTCTGACACAGTAGCGGTTGGCAAGGTAGCAAAGTTTAATGGGGTAGGGCATCCGTCACAACAGATGGCACCAATGCAGACATTTCTGAGAGCGGGAGCCCCATCATTCAGATTGGGGAAAGCAAGGTTACCTAGTTGAATGGAGAGACTACACCTGACAGGCGAGCTGGGCCTCTCAGTTAAGGACTAAGAGTTGAGCTGAGAGAGATACACCTGGCGGACCAGACCAGAGCCTCAGGAATGGAGTGCTGGGCGCAGTCTATACTCACATGGGGGTTTATGAGGGAGTGGGGTCCAGCTCCTCCTGCCATTTCTCCTTCCCCCACCCTCTTCTCCTGGACAAAGGGCTTGCTGGGTGTGCAGTAGGTAAAATGCCTCCTTAGGTTTTATTACCCAGTGCGATTAAGCTGGGCAGCCCACCTGGCAGAGTAGAGGAGATTCCCCTCAAGGGTGCCTTCCTTGGGGGAGGGCTGTGAAGGTCATGTTACCCGATGGCCCATTTGGCACTAGGCAGAAGAATTCTCTGGGGAGCATCCCTTGAGGGGAGGCTGGCACCACGTGGGAAGTGACTGGGGTATAAGCAGGACTTCCTAGTGCAAAATAGAGAGCTGTCGAGGCTGTAGCATTCCCGTCCACAGGTGCTTGGCTTTCCTTAGACCCTGTCACACACCTAGGCTAACTTCCTACCTAGCAGGAAGAGTAGGAACCTTTGTCTAAGTTTCCTCAATGCCAAGTGATGCCTACAAAAGGCAGTGCAAGAAAGCCTACAAAAGGTTGCTGACAGGTGCCAGCCCCGTTGGTCAGGTGTGAAGCACGGGGAGTTGAATCAGGGGATTAGGTTCCCAGGGGTGGGGTGGGGCAGGGAACCTGTCTGGCTTGTTCACTGCTGTATCTCCAGTGCCCAGTAGGAACTCTGGCTTGTCATGTTACAGGTATAAGCGTGTGTGTGTGTGTATGTGTGTAAAGAAAAAAAAAAGAGAAAAGAAGCTAGGAAGTTCATGCAGTTAAATAAGAAAAGAGACATAGAAGTCTCAGAAGTATGCTGGCACTACAGTGGGTTCAAGCCCCGCCTGCAGCACCAGCATTCCAAATGGGCCCCGGTTCAAGCCCCGGCTGCTCCACTTCTGATCCAGCTGCCTGCTGATGAGCTTGGGAAAGCACATGGGCAGCCCAGAAGAAGCTCCTGACTCCTGGCTTCAGGTCAGCTCAGCTCCATGGCCATTTGGGGAGTGAACTGGCAGATGGAAGACCTCTCTCTGTCTTTACCTCTCTCTGTAACTTTGTCTATCTTTCCCGCCCAAAGACAATCTTGGGGAGATCTGGTCCCCAGGAATCTTCCTGTCCAATAACACCCCCTATCTGATAACCCTTCTGTCCTGTAACACTGCTCAGTAATACCCCCGGGTGGGAAATCTTGTGCCTGGCAACATCCCAAAAGAAGGAGAAAGGAGAAGAGCAGGAAGAAGTGCACCCTCTTAGGGGCTGCCATTGCGGGACAGCGAGTGGGGAAGCTGCCGCCTGCGAAGCCAGCAGCCCATGTGAGCACTGGTTTGACCTGGCTGCTCCACGTCTCATCCAGCTCCCTGCTAATGGGTCTGGGAAAGCAGCAGAAGATGGCCCAAGTCTTGGGTCCCTGTCACTGGTGTGGGAGACCCTGATGGAGTTCTAGGCTCCTGATTTCAACCTGGCCCCTCTCTGGCTGTTACAGTGGATGGAAGGTTGATCTCTCTCTCTCTCTCTCTCTCTCTCTCTCTCAACTCTGCCTTTCAAGCCTTTCAAATAATTAAAATAAATCTTTAATAATAACAATAAAACATAACTAGCATCTGTCGAGCCCTTCTCTGCCAACTACTGTGTCAAGGGCTTTGCCTACTTCATCTCATTTCATCTTCAAAACTGCCCGGGGTGTGCACCTGCATCACATGGACAGATAACTGACTGGAAAAGGGAGCCTCAGGAAGACTGACCAGGGCCACTCAGCCCGCAGGTGTGGCCCGGCCTTCCACCCAGATGTCTAGTCCTGGAAGCCATGGCTCGTGAGTAGGCCAGCGAGAAATGTCAGCAGGAGAGATCCTGTCCTCTTAGTGCGTCCTCGTGCGGGAATGGCGAGGGCGGCACAGTGTGGGGGCTAGGTGATGCTGGCCCCTGTGAGTCCCCGGTCAGCTGCACCAGCGTGGACTCCTCTCCCCCGTGCTTCCTGTTGTTGTCTTTCGGGTCCTCGCGTGGGCCTTTGTGCAAAAGAAAACGCCTGTTGACCAATCAGCACAAGGCCTGGCAGGTGCATCGCTCACTGCGACTAAATAAACTGCAGGCAATTACTTAGCATTTATATATCAATTTTGTGTGAGTTTTGCTGATTTTATGAACTGTTTTCATAACTATATATTATACAGTACTCAATTTAAATTTTTTGGACTTTATATAAGTGAGTCAAACATAATATAAGTGATTTAAGCGCTGAGGCCCACGACCTTATCACCTAAGGGTGTGGCTGTACTATCAGGCTTCTAGACCTGTACGTGGAATGACTGAGGGATGGAGGGCAGAAGAGTCTCCCAAATGCCTCACCCATTGCTTTTTTTAAGTTGACACTTAAAGTTGTTAGCACACAACTGTAAAAAAGAGAATAACCATGAACAAAATTAAAAGCAAATAGGAAGAGAAATATTTTCATAAATGTAACACGAAGGGGCTCAACTCCTTGCTATATCGAGATCTTGGAGGGAAAGGAGGGCTGGTGTTTTGGGTGCAGCAGGTTAAGCCATCACCAGAAACATCAGCATCCTGTATCAGAGCTTCAGCTTGAGTCCTAGCTGCTCTGCTTCCGTTGTAGCTCCCTGCCAGTGTGCCTGGGAAAACAGTGAAAGATAGCCCAAATACTTGGGTCCCTCCTACTCACCTGGGAGACCTGGTTGGAGTCCCTGGCTCCTGGCTGTTGTTGAGCATTTAGGGAGTCAACCAGTGGATGGAACATCTCTCTCCTGTCACTCTGCCTTTTGAGTCAATAAAAATAAATCAAAAAAATCACTTTTGGCCGGCGCTGCAGCTCATTAGGCTAATCCTCCACCTGCGGCACTGGCACCCTGGGTTCTAGTCTCAGTTGGGGCGCCAGATTCTGTCCCAGTTGCTCATCTTCCAGTCCAGCTCTCTGCTGTGGCCCAGGAAGACAGTGGAGGATGGCCCAAGTCCTTGGGCCCTGAACCCGCATGGGAGACCAGGAGGAAGCACCTGGCTCCTGGCTTTGGATTAGTGCAGCGCACCAGCTGCAGCACACCGACCGCAGCGGCCATTGGAGGGTGAACCAACAGAAAAGGAAGACCTTTCTCTCTGTCTCTCTCTCACTGTCTAACTCTGCCTGTCAAAAAAAAAATCATTTTTAAAAAGAACTTGGAAAATTGATAAGAAAAACATGAAATTTTTAAAAAGATTTATTTATTTATTTGAAAGGCAGTGTTAGAGAAGGAGAGGCAGAGAGAGAGAGAGAGAAGTCTTCCATATGCTGGTTCACACCCCCCAAATGAACGCAATGACCAGAGCTTGGCCGATCCAAATCCAGGAGCCAGGATCTTCTTCCAGGTCTCCCCCATGGCTGCAGGGGCCTAAGGATTTGGGCCATCTTCTACTGCTTTCCCAGGTCATAGCAGAGAGCTGGTTTGGAAGTGGAGCATCTGGGACTCCAACCTACGCCCATATGGGATGCCGGCACTGTAGGCAGCAGCTTTACTGGCTGCACCATGGCACATGAAATCTTTAATAGAAAAAACAAAAAAGAAAAAAAAAACACAAAAAAAAAAGAAAAAGAAAAAAAAAAGAAATCTTTAATAGAAGAGTGGCAATGCTAAACACATGGAGAATGAATAGGTGAATGGAACAATGAATCAGTGACTGTTGAGTGGGGGCCACTGGAGAGATTTTTCTCCTGAAACAGAGCAGGATAACTTTGCAAGAGACCATTGAGGGCCCTGTGGGGACAAGTGTGCTTCAAAGGGGACTTGGTTAGAAAATGCAGAGCTCGCTGAGGTGAGCTTTTCTCAGATGGGGTGATGGGCAGGACTGGAATTGCTGCATGGCCCACCAGGATGGTCAGATGTTCCAGGTAGAGAAGACCAGACTGGAAAATCAGAAAGGAGGTACTGGTGAGTGCCCTGCTTCGGAAGGTGGAGGGTGCACCCACTCTGTAGGGGAGGCAGTCCAGCTCTGTGGGTGACAGCAGTGCTGGGGAGACAGCTGGCGGAGGGGGCACGTCCTCCCACACGCAGGGCTGCTCTCTGTCCTGCCCTGGGAGGCCCAGCCGCAGGAGGGTAAGTAGAAATTTGGGTCCCCAGGACAGCAGCGACTTCTCTCAGTCCTTCCTGGCACAAGAGAATGGCTTTTCCTTGGCCACTCCGGTTGTAACGGGTGAAACGGTGGCGGAGGAAAGACAAGGCAGCGAGGACAGCAAGACTGATTTACGTCAGAGACCTCTAGCCAGAGTGGCCTGGTGGGGGAGGCCTCCAAGAGAGACGAAACCTGAAGGGGCTGGTGGTACTGGGGTTTTTAAGCACAAGTGTTTTGGGGAAAAAAAAAAAAAAAAAAAACTCAGATAATTATTAGTTACAAGGCGCAGTGGGGGGGGGGGGCAAAGCCCATCAAAAGACCCGATTTGTAATCTTATTCACCCTGTCTGTCTTGCTCATAAAATGAAGAGGGTGGGATAGGTAACTTGTTTTCACAATAAACTCTGAGATCAGGAGGCAGCATTACCACTCCCTCAATAGTCTCATGATAAGACGGGAAGCTCCCAAGGAATGGGGCGTGTACTTCTGACCTTGCTAAAGATAACTTTTTTGGTGGGGAGGCACCTGCCGTGCTGGCGTCCCATGTGGGCGCCAGTTCAAATCCTAGCTGCTGCTCTTCCAGTCCAGCTCTCTGCTATGGCCTGGGAAGACAGTGAAGGATGGCCCAGGTCCTTGGGCCCCTGCACCCCCATGGGAGACCTGGAGGAGGCTCCAGACTCTAGGCTCTTGGGTTCAGATCAGCCCAGCTCCGGCCATTGTGACCATTTGGGAAGTGAACCAGCAGATGGAAGACCTCTCTCTCTCTCTGCCTCTGTCTCTCTGTAACTCTGCCTTTCAAACAAATAAATGAATCTTTAAAAAAAAAAAGATAACTTTTGGGGAAAGGCAGTATTTTGCACCCTCAGTTTCCATCGGGACCAGCCTGTCTGTTAACCTGTCCGCTGTCTCACACGGTGTTGTGACCAGGGCTTAGTGACTGCAGGTTTGGTTGCTGTACTTTGTACCTGGCCCTCCCCTGTCTCCAGATCCTGGAATCACCTTGACTTCACGCCTCTCCCTCCAGGGGCCGCCAGCGTTAAGAAGCCCCTCCCCCACAGAAGACCAGGGCGAATTTTCATGGAGAATCCTTTCTCCTTTTTTTTTTTTTTTTAAGATTTATTTATTTATTTGAAAGGCAGAGTGACAGAGCTAGAGAGAGCTCCTCCACCACTGACTGGTTCATCCCCTAAATGCTCACAACAGCTGGGGGCTGAGCCAGCCCGAAAACAGGAGCCAGGAGCTCCATCTGGGTCTCCCATGTGGGTGGCAGGGACCCCAGTCCCTGCGTCATCATCTGCCCTTCCCAGGTGCACCAGCAGGAAGCTGGGTAGGAAGGTGGAGTAGCTGGACCCCTGAACTGGCACTCAGGATGTGGGCTTCATAAGCAACAGCTGAGCCCTCTGTGCCAAGACGCTCAGCCCAGGGAGTAGGAGCTTCATGGGACGGCTTGTTGCCCCTCTGCCCAGCTCGGGAGAAGTAGGGGATCTCAGGTAGCCCACGTCCACTGTTTCCTAAGTAGTTCACTAATCCAGTTGAGGAACCTGGACTTCCCGCAGTGACGACACTGCTCATGGTCCCCGGTACACAAAGCCAACAATCACATGGTGCCTGACTCAGAGACCTGCACCAGGAGGTTGTGAAAGCTGCAGGCCCAGGCCAGACCCTCCAGGATGTCCAGTAGCAACATGGACAGAGTCACGGACAGGTGCGGAGGCTGCCAGTGTACACACACCTGCCCTCGTGGAGAGTCACCTGTCCTCTGATGCACTCAGAGTCCACTGGGCTAAACACGGCCCACTCATTATTTTGGGTCGAGCATGCCTCTCAAGTGAGTCCCAAAGTGGCTGTTGGCCTTAGTTACGGAATCTAATCAGCTAGAATACGTGTTAGAGCCACCACTGAACTCCACTTGTCACCATGAGGGGTCGGAGGCTGGAAAGGGGAAGGGGTTTGCCCTGTGATCCAGGCTGGGCAGTGTAAGGCCACCACAAAACACGCCAAACGCCGGAGTAAGGGAAAGGGTTTCTTGATGGGGGAAATCTGACCAGCCGGAGGGAAAGGGCAAAGAAGAAGGGGGTGGGGGTTGAGAGAGGGAATCAACAGAGAGAGGGTAAAGAAGAAAGAGAGAAAGAGATCTGACGAGAGAGAACATATTCGGGAAGCTGGTACCATTAGGGTGGGGGTGGAGCTGACATCCCTGATTGGGCCATCTGGTCACCTGGTTTCCAGCCATGCAGCAGGGGCTAGAGTCTAGGATGGTGTCTGGGACGTAAATCACACCACAGACAAAACAATGCTGTTTTACTTACAGGCGTTACTGAGTCTGAATCTGGTGATATAGGTGGGATGGCCAGGTTCAGTGTGGCCAAAGGGGTTAGTTAGCCCAAGGAGTTTACTGATTCCTAGGGCTTGTGAGTGATAAGGGGCTGATCCACAAATGACCACTGAGCATCTGGTATGCTCAAGGCACAGACTGAGGAGACTATATATATGCATATACATATACGTAAAATTCTAAAATAATATAAAATAAACTTTAAAATATATATTGGGGTCGGCACTGTGGTGTAGTGGGTAAAGCTGCCACCTACAGTGCTGGCATCCCATATGGGTGCCAGTTCGAGTCCTGGCTGCTCTACTTCTGATCCAGTACTCTGCTATGGCCTGGGAAAGTAGTGGAAGATAACCCAAGTCCTTGGGCTCCTGCATCCACATGGGAGACTGAGGAAGAAGCTCCTGGCTCCTGGCTTTGGATCGGTGCAACTTCAGCCATTGAAGCCATCTGGGGAGTGAACTAGCAGATGGAAGACTTCTCTCTCTCTCTCTCTGCCTCTACTGCTCTCTCTGTATAACTCTGATTTTTAAATGAATAAGTAAATATTTAATATATATATGTGTATATATGTATGTGTATATATATATATATATATATATATATATATGATCTCTTGATTTATTTTGGAAGACAGAGTGACAGGGGATGAAGAGAGTGAGAGAGAGAGAGAGAGAGCTTCTATCTCTGGTTTACTACCCAGGTGGCTGCAATGGCCAGGGCTAGAGCTGGGCCAGACGGAAGCCAGGAGCCAGGAGCTCTGTCAGGGTCTCCAGCATGGGTGAGAGGAACCCAAATTATTGAGCCATCTTCCACTGCCTCCAAGGTTCTTCAGCAAGAAGCTGGATAAGAAGCGTGGAGTAGCTGGGACTCAGACCAGGAACTCTAATCTCTGATGTGGGATACAGTGTCCCCTACAGTGCCACAAAGCCCACCTGTATGTATATATGGTAAAGCAACAGAGAGAGCGAGAGGGAAATCTTCCATCCTTGGTTCACAACCTTCTCCCCACCCCCACCCCGCCAAATGCCTGCAAAACAGGGCTGAGTCATGCTGAAGTCAGGAGCCTAGAACTCCATTTGATCTCTCATGTGAGTGGCAGGTACACAAATACTCCAGACATCACCTGTGCCTCCCAGGTGCATGTTACCAAGAAGACTGGATTGGAGGGGGAGGTGGAGCTTGACCTAGGTACTCTGATATGGGATAGAGGTGTCCCAAATGCAGCTTAACCTGTGGCACCACACCCCTGCCCTGATAATGTTGTGTTTTTTTTTTTTTTTAAGATTTATTTATTTGCAAGTCAGAGTTACACAGAGAGAGAATGAGAGGCAGAGAGGGAGGTCTTCCATCCACTGGTTCACTTCCCAATGGCTACATGGCCAGAGCTGTGCTGATCTGAAGCCAGGAGCCAGGAGCTTCTTCTGGGTCTTCCCACATGGGAGCATGGGTCCAAGGACTTGGGCCATCTTCCACTACTTTCCCAGGCCATAGCAGGGAGCTAGATTGGAAGTGGAACAGCCAGGACTTGAACTGGCACCCATATGGGCTACCAGCACTGAAGGTGGCAGCTTTACCCACTATGCCACAGCACCAGCCCTGATAATGTATATTTTTAAAGATTTATTTATTTATTTGAAAGTCAGAATTACACAGAGAGCGAAGGAGAGGCAGAGAGAGAGAGGTCTTTCACCTGCTGGTTCACTCCCCAACTGGCCACAGCAACCAGACCTGCGCCAATCTGAAGCCAGGAGCCAGGAGCCTCTTCTGGGTCTCCCACATGGGTTCAGGTACCCAAGGACTCGGGCCATCTTCCACTGTCTTCCCAGGCCATAGCAGAGAGCTGGATCAGAAGTGGAACAGCTGGGTCTCGAACCGGCGCCCATATAGGATGCCGGTGCTTTAGGCCAGGGCGTTAACCCGCTGCGCCACAACTCCAGCCCCCCTCCCCCGATACTGTATTTTTAAATCTTAAAGCACAGTCAGCCCTCCAGATCTGTGGGTTCCATGAGCAATCGTGGAGCAACAATATGTGAAGAAATACATCTGTACTGAACATACACAGAGTTCCCCCGCTTTGGTCATCATTCCCTAAAACAATACAGTTAGTAGTTAAAACTACTTAGATAGTATTGGGGATTATCAGTCATCTTTGATACTTTGATACAAGTACCCAGAACACCAGCGGCTCTTGCAAACACTGTGTCGTGCTACACAGGGACTTCAGCATCCTCAGATCTTGGTATCTGCAGGAGATTCTGGACTCATCCCCCAGGGATACGCAGACAACCAGCAAAAATCCAGCAGAGGGGATATGCATCAGTAGGATGCTTGTAACTGCTTTCTAGGACAGCCCCAAAGCTTCCCTCCCTCCACAGAGCCGCTTACCAACGGGGAGGCACAAACACTTGTGCTGGGGACTTGCTGTGGGGAACAGGACCCCAGATAATGTTGTAGGGGTGGGGGGCTATGGCTGGGCTTGGAGAGACCCCCAGATAGACTTAGTACAGGTTCTTGTCTTCCCACATGTAAGAATACCAGCAGGAGAAATAGAGGTGGGCAGAAAAGTGCAACTTACTGAAAGACAAAAGCATAAAAAACACAGACATGAGTATGTTAACCTCGTGAGAGAGAATTGAAAGAGAAGGAGAGGCAGAGAGAGAGAAAGAGAGAGAGAGAGAGAGAGATCTTCCATCCACTGGTTTATTCTCCAATTGGCTGCAACGGCCGGAGCTGTGCCAATCCAAAGCCAGGAGCTTCCTCTGGGTCTCCCACACGGGTGCAGGGGCCCAAGGACTTGGGCCATCTTCTGCTGCTTTCCCAGGCCATGGCAGAGAGCTGGGTCGGAAGTGGAGCAGCTGGGTCTTGAACCGGCACCTATATGGGATGCCAGTTCAGGCCAGGGCATTAACCCGCTGTGCCACAGTGCAGGCCCCATGAATTGCCTTTTTTTTTTTAAGATTTATTTTTATTTATTTGAAAGGCAGATTTACAGAGGGAAGGAAGGAGAGGGAGGAAGGGAGAGAGGGATAGAAAGAGAGAGGGAGAGAGGGAGAGAATTGATCTTCCATCCTCTGTTCACTACCCAGATGGCTGCAATGGCCAGGGCTGGGGCTGGGCCAGGCTGAAGCCAGGAGCCAGGAACTTCATCTGGGTCTCCCACGTGGGTGCAGGGGCCCAAGCACTTAGGCCATATCTTTTGCTGCTTTCCCAGGCACATTAGCAGGGAGCTGGATCAGAAGAGGTGGAGTCAGGACATGAACAGGCGCCATAGGGGATGCTGGCATCATAAGTGGTACACCACGACGCCTACCCCAGCATTTTCTATAGGATAAGGGGAGGGGCTTAGGGCAGGGCCTGACTTAAGAACCAAAGGAGGCAGTGTTTGGAGAGGGTCCGCAGCCCCCGTGGAGGTCTCAAAGTGGCTGTCATAGCATCAGGTGTGTGACAGTAAGTGAGGCTTAGCTGCACCACGAGGCGTGGTGTGTGCCGAGGCAGGTGATGGCAGCTGGGCAGTGCACATGTCTTGGGTGCTGGCTGTCCTTAGCTCCTTGTCCCTCCCTGGCTGCCTACCTCGTGCACAGCACTACGATAGCAGCAAATGACACCTCGACAGGCTAAACCCCACGATGAGGGCTGGGGGTTTCCAGGGCCAAATGGGAGAGCTGGGCGTCTGGGATTTTAGCTGCCTTTTAGGATCTGTAGGTGAGGCTGTGGCTGGTGGGGGAGGGTTTGGGAGGGACCGGGCCACTGCTGTTGAGGTCAGGAGACAGCCTTTCTCCTTGGTCTTTTAGTTACAGTCCAAGGGTGTGGGAGGAGTTACTAGAGAGATGGGGAAGGCTGGGGTTCTCCTCGAACTCCCTCAGCAGCCCCTCTCATCCTTCCGGCCAGGTTAAGAGGCAGAAAGACGAGCCGTGCCCTCCATCGGCCGACACAACACGTTGGAGCAGAGCCCACAGAGCTGGTCAGCTGGCTGCAAAAATGTCTGGCCCTCTGTGTCTGGGGGAGAGGTGCCAGCCAGGGATGATGGACAAGGTGCCCACGCTCACACAGGGTGTGCAAATGCAGGGTGTGTTTGTGTTTGTGTGTGTTTGGGGGCTGGGGAAGCAGGTGTTGTGGTTACAGATGAACAAAGCCCAGGAGAACCCCACTGCCCCCCAGCCCCTGGGCCCCAGCGTCAGCCTCCCTGCCAGGATCCCAAGAGGCACAGCTCCTCCCACAGCCCCGCAGCTCCTCGCCAAGTGGCGCGAAGCTCACTCCAGGCCTGGCCCATCCCCAGCTGAGCCAGGCACCCCTGAGCTCAGAGAGCTTGAAGTCTGCATTTCAGGTGAGCTTCCCTTTGGAGTCTTGTCATTGACAGGAGAGACGGGGCGGTCCATTTAAAACCTTCTCATGCCAAATTACTCTTTCTCACAAACAAGCTTTTCAAGACATTCATGGAGTTCCTTTTTTCTAATATCATTGGTGCTTCTGTGACTGTGGAATCAGCAGCTATGGATTCAATCAACCATAGAACGAAAATATTTGGGAAAAAAACTAAAGATGGGGTCCCCACTTAAGATGTGTACTTTTTTTTGTCTTGTCATTATTCTCTAAACAATGTGGTATAACAGCTATTGACATAGCATTGCATTGTATTCAAGGGTACCAAAGCAATTTAAAGTGAGGTATCTTGAGTAACCCAGAGATGGCTTCAAGTGTGGCCAGTGGAGTGGGTGTTTGATGCATTGGTAAGAAGGCCATACTGGAGTACCTGGGTTCAAGTCCTGGCTCAGTTCCACTCCCAGCTTCCTGACAATGCCCAGCCTGAGAGGTAATGGTGAATTCTCAAGTACCTGGGGCCCTGCCACCTCTGTGGGAGACCCGGATTTAGTTCTGGGCTCCTGGATTTAACATCCAGTCCTGGATGTTACACGTATTTGGGGGAATAAAACAGTGGATGGAAGATTCTCTCTCTCTCTCTCTCTCTCTCTCTCTCTGTGTGTGTGTGTGTGTGTGTGTGTGTGTGTCTGTCTGTTTCTGTGTCTGCTTTTCAAGTTAGTAATAAATAAAAATAAAGGATAAAGTATACAAGAAGCTGTGCATAAGGCTACATGCAAACATTAGGCCATTTTCTATATGGGACTTGAGCAGCTACAAATTTTGTTGTCTGAAGGGGGAGGGAATGAGGGGTTCCCGAAACGAATTGTATAAAAGTTGAAACTCAAGAACATAAAAAGACTTCCACAATGCACCTGTTCTCACTTTAATAAGACCTTCCACAGGCCCTAGCCATAGCTGTTTTAGGATACTTCTGTTACATTAAAATGCACCCACATCCCACATTGCTGTGTTGAATTGAATTTGTCCAGTTAACATATGTCATATTTCCCATTAATTTTTCTTGTGCCTTTTTAAAGTTGTCAAAGGGGCCGGTGTTGTAGCTCACACCAGGTGAGTGGTTAGTGCCAGCGGCAGATGAAGAATCAAGGCCTCTGGAATGCATCGTGTCCTAGTAGGCTAAGCCACCGCTTGCAAAGTCGACACCCCACATCAGAGCGCCAGTTTGAGTCCCGGCTGCTCTGCTTCTGATTCAGCTCCCTGCTCATGTGTCTGGGAAAGCATCAGATGATGGCCCAAGTCCTGAGGTCCCTGTCACCCATGTGGGAGGCCCAGATGGAGTTCCAAGGCTCCTGGCTTTGGCCTGGTCCAGCCCCAGCTGTTGCAGCCATTTGGAGAGGAGCCAGTAGATGGAAGACCTCTCTCCTTCTCTCTGCGACTATGCCTTTCAAATATATAAATAAACCTTTAAAAAAAAAAATTTGAGGCCTGTGGCCCAGGTGTTCACTGTGGGTGCCCTCTGGCCACCTCCCACGGGACACCCTGTTCCGGTTTTCATTTTGTACACATGGCCAAAGCTGTCTCGCTACCCTCTGGCCTCTCACGGCTGCCCTAACCTTTTGACCCAATTTCCCCATCAATAAACTCCCATGTTTGTTTTCCCCGATTGCCTATCTGTTTTCACAACATTGCTCAAGCCATCGATTCACAAAATGCAAGTAAATTAAAATATTTTTCCTTTAATTATAAAAGTAGCAGCTGCATATGGGAAAAAATTTGGGAGAAAAAGTTCATTATCCTGTCACCTAGAAGCGATCACTGTTAAAATATTGTTGCACAACAAATACCAATAAATACGATTACTCATTGGGCAGCTGTTCTTTTTTCCAAAAAATTGTGAAATATCTCAAATACACAAAAATGATTCATTCAGTGAATATCTGTTGAGCAGTCTGGATTTAGGTACACAGTAATTGGCAAGATAGGTCATGTTCTCGTTCTCAAGGGCTGTATTTGGGGTGGGGGTGAGCGCAGGGGATACTCAGCATAAGATAGGCTGGTGGCAGCGAGAACCATGAAGAAAACGTGCAGCCACGTAAGGGAGACGGGAGACGGACGCGGTATCGGGTGTTGCTTTTTACAGGACAGGCAGGAAGGCCTCCCTGAGAAAGGACATTTGATCAGGGCCCAGATGGAAGTGACAGAGTACAAGAGTCCTCCATTCATCCAATATTCATTGAACTTTTCTCAAGACCCTGAAGATACAGCAGTGAATGAACGAGATCTTCCATTCTGGCCACTCGGCTACAGACCTGGTGCTCCCCAAGGGCTTGAAGACGGAATTGTTCGGGAAGGGAAAGGAGAAAGGGACCCTTCACATTTTGATATGAAGATTTCAACAACAGCCAGCAGTATCTGCTTCAGTATCCTCCAACTGAAGATTTGTTCAACTTTATGTCTGCTCCCTGCCTGACCTTAAGTGCTTACCAGGGGTTTTAGTTCATTTTGTTACTTTTTCTTTACCTTGGAGGAGTGGGTGTTGCAAAGTGGGTTACCTGCAGCTCGGGATGCGAGCATCCCATGTCGCAGTACTGGTTCGAGTCCTGGCTGCTGCAGTTCCGATCCAGCTCCCTGCTAATGTCCCTGGGAAGCCACCGCGAGATGGCCCAAGTCCTTAGGTCCCTGCCACCCTTGTGAGAGATCAGGATGGAGTTCTGGGCTCCTGGTTTCAGCCTGGCCCAGATCTGGCTGTTACAGCGCTGTGGGTTAAGCTCCGCCTACTAGCATCCGAATTTGGAATGCCGGTTGGAGTTCTGGCTGCTCAGTTTCTGATCCAGCTCCCTGCTAATGTGCCTGGGAAAGCAGCAGAAAATGGCCCAAGTACTTGGGCCCCTGCCACTCACGTCGGAGACCTGGATGGAGTTCCTGGTTCCTGGCTTGGGCCTGGCCCATCCCCAGCTGTTGTGGCCTTTTGGGGAGTGAACCAGCAGATGGAAGATCTTTCTCTTTTACCTTCAAATAAATAAAGACTCTTTGAAAAGAACCACTCAATGGCTCTAATATTCACAGACTTGTGTAACTGTTACCTCTGATTTGAGAACAAATCATCACCCCAGGAAACCCCATGCCCATGAGCATTCTCTCCCGTTCCCCTCTCTCTTTGGCAACCAGCAGCCTATCTTCTGTCTCCAGGGATTGCCTACTATTTTTTTTAAATATTTTATTTTTATTTATTTTAAAGTCAGAGTTACTGAGTGAGGGAGAGACATACAGATCTTCTATCCCACTGGTTCACTCCCCAAGAGGCCATAGCAGCGTGGCTTTGGCCAAAGCCAAGAGCTTCACCTGGGTCTCCCACATGGGTGCAGGGGCCCAAGCACTTGGGCCATCTTCCTCTGATTTTTCCCAGGTCATTAGCAGGGAGCTGGCTTAGAAGCAGAGCAGCCGAGACAGGAACCAGCTCCCATCACATTTGTTACACCACAATGCTGGCCTGGGATTTGCCCATTTTAATATTTCACTTTGAAAAGTTTGTGATGGGGCCGGCGCTGTGGCGCAGCGGGACCGTGGTGGGACGAGACTGACCACGTTTCCCCTGTGGCCTGCTGGGCAGAAAGGAGTAAGCCAAGGACCATATCCCTCCCGCATTGCTTTTCATAGGATATGGTTTCTTCCCGTGTTTTCTGTTGCTTCTTATTTTTCTCTAAACATCTTTGAAAGTCTTGTGTGCTACAATGGACCTAAACATTCCATCACGGGAGGATAGAATGGATCCCACGCGCTGTTTGTTGGGTATGCGGATGCCTGCTCACACAGGCTCTTTACCTTGTCTGATTTGTTCTTTTTTTTTTTTTTTTTTTTTTGGACAGGCAGAGTGGATAGTGAGAGAAAGAGAGACAGAGAGAAAGGTCTTCCTTTGCCGTTGGTTCACCCTCCAATGGCCGCCGTGCTGCCGGACACACGTCTCCTGGCCCAGTCCTTTCTGGAGAGGACAGCCTTGAGGGCCAAGGTTATCAAGGTGAGCCACATCCCAGCTTCAGAGCCCTGATGGCAGCTCTGGCCTTCCCGCTGCTTGCTGACTTAGCTTTCTCTGTTGTAGATTTCGCTTCCTTTTTTTTTTTTTTTTTCCCTTTAAGACCTGCTGTGTATTTAAAGAAATATTTGTCATGTTTTAGATTTTGTGTTAGGAAACTATCCTATTATCTAGCCCTTAATATTTCCTGGAATTGAACTCCCCCCACCCGGGGGGGGGGGGACAAAAGTATAAATATGCGAACAGGTAGTTTCTGGTGTTCACAGCTCCCCACTGAGCCTCTTTGTGGGTTCCTGTCCCCAGTGGCTAGGTTAAGCAGAGAAGGGAATCCCTACACTGCTAGGTATCTGGTGTGCTATTTATTGGGGTTCTTTAAGAACCTTGACCTGTTGAAAAAGCGTCACCCTTCCGCAGAGTCTGAAGAGGGAAAGCAGGTTCTGGGGCCGGCACTGTGGTGCAGTGGGTTAAAGCCCTGGCCTGAAGCACCAGCATCTCATATGGGCTCCAGTTCGAGTCCCCACTGCTCCTCTTCCAGTCCAGCTCTCTGCTATGGTCTGGGGAAGCAGTAGATGGCCCAAGTGCTTGGGCCCACTGCACCCACATGGGAGACCCAGAAGAAGCTCCTGGCTCCTGGCTTCAGATCAGCACAGCTCTGGCTGTTGAGGTCAACTGGGGAGTGAACCAGCGGATGGAAGACCTCTCTCTGTGTGTCTTGACCTCTCTCTGTAACTCTTTCAAATAAATAAAATAAATCTTAAAAAAGAAAGAAAGAAAAGAAACAGAGAGTAGGTGCTAGGAGACAGGAAGAGAGATGTTGCAGTCCATCACCTTCCACCTGGTTCTTCCACGTGGGGCTCTAGGGGAAGCCCCGTGGAACGTGGTGTGGCTGGCACACAGGACGAGGACAACAAATATTCGATGAGCGGATGCTGAGTGCATAACTGAGTCACCGTGTCACGAGACGACTCACTGACTGTCGTAAGCTTCTCTCTGTGTTGAGGTTACCAATCCCCAGCACGGGGTTGGAGCTAAGTTGGTTAAACTGTCCGTACAGGAAGGCAGGGTGCAGGCACTGGGGTACTGTGCCGTGGATAGAGAATGCAGATCAATCACGGAGAGCTTCCGGAACAGGGTGAACGTGGAGTAGAACGGCAAAGGAAAGGGGTGGGGCTGCCCCCCCCAAGCTCACCGCAAGTTGGGAGGGGTAGTAGCTAACGCGCACGCGCCCCTTCCGCTGTTCCAGCACTGTTCTCCGTGTGCTGGCTCCTTAAATCCTCCCAGCAACCGTAGGGCGTGGGGACTGTCCGGTCCTATCTTATAGATGAGGCGCAGAGACATTAAGGAACTTGCTGCTAAATCAGGGAGCTGGGATCCAAGCCCAGGCAGCGTGGCCCCCGAGCGTGTGTGCTAAGCTGCGGTGCTATGCAGCTCAGCCTGCACGTGGCTTCCTGTGCACGGAGCTGTCGGTTCTTCCACAGAACACGGCATCAGGTGGAGCCTCTGAGCCCCTGCCACCCACGTGGGAGACCTGGATGAGTCCCTGGCTCCTGGCTTCCACTTGGCCCAGCGTTAGGTGTTGCTGCCATTTGAGGAGAGAACCAGCAGACAGAAGGTCCATCTCTCTCTTTTCCTCTCTCCTTCTCTCTCTCTCCTTCTCTCTCTCTCTTTCTGTCTCTCTCTCTGTGTGTGTACTCTGTGTATCTCTCACATTTTGGAAATGGTGTGCTGAGCTCATGCCTCATTCCAGGCACTGTCTAAGGGGATTTTTTAAATTTTATTTGCAGGCAGAATTACAGAGAGGCTGAGGGAGAGAGAGAGGTCTTCCATCCATTAGTTCACTCCCCAGATGACCACAACGGCTGGGACTGTGTTGATCTGAAACCAGGAGCCAGGGGCTTCTTCCAGGTCTCCCATGCAGGTGCAGGGGCCCAAGGACTTGGGCCATTTTCAACTGCTTCCCCAGGCCATAGCAGAGAGCTGGATCGAAGAGGAGCAGCCAGGACTTGAACCAGCGCCCATATGGGATGCCGGCACTACAGGCAGCGGCTTTCCCCCAATACACCATGGTGCCGGCCCCAGGCTCTCCCTTAACTTTCACAGAAATCCTAAGAACTGCGCAGTAATAATAGCCACACCAGGAAACTGGCCTCTGAGAAGAACTCACCTAGGGTAACAGCTCAAAAAAGGAGGAAACTGCGATCTAAGCCCAGTTAAGGATGCCGGACTGTCTGTGTTCAAACCCTTTCCGTGGCTTCTTGAGACCGGAAAAGAGCCTCGGAGACTCCCTCCCTGGAAGCAAAAAGTCAAAGAAGTCATTGTTTTTATGGAAGGTCCCAAGGTCGGGGTGGGGGGCAGCATCCCTCTGTGATGCCTGGATGACAGTAGGTCTGTGTCAGGGAGGTGAGGAGATCCAGGCAGACACACTCACCTGCTGGGGTCAGTGCGCACCAGTGCCTGCCTGCGGCGTAGGTGTGCAAGCAGGCCAGGGGCTAGGTGCCGCACAGCAGCCATGAGCCCTCCGCCAGGCTGGCTCCGCCCTGGGCTGCTGCAAGGGGTCTGTCCTCAGCTCTATCCTCCGACAGATCGACAGATCGAGACCTCGAATCAGGGAGAGGCCAGGCTGCTGCCGCCGGAGTCCCCGCTCATGGAGCCTTAGCAGGTGACTTGGGGAGGGGGATGCGGGCGGCACCGGCTCTGTCCTGTGCCGCAGACATGGAGTCTCCCAGTCACCGTGAAAGCCCCCCTCCCCTCAGGTCTTAGTGGGGACTTGCTGTAGATTGTCCCCAGCATACAGGGCAGGTCCCAGAAGACCAGGAAGCGGCTGCTGCACCTTCCCGAGGGTGACAGCACCTCAACCTGCGCTGGCTGCTGCTGTGGCCCTGGGTGAAGCCCGAGGAAGCCCCAAAGCCGATGAGAATCACACAGCCCTTGGAGTGCTGGAGCCTGGTCGGGTTCCCACAGAGTGGGGAGCAGGCAGTGATGCGGGACAGGTGACCATCGGCATGCTGCAGGGACCTGCGGCTGGGACAGGGAAGTGAGTAGGCAGGAAGGAGATGAGAGATCCCTCAACAGCTCAGCCTCCGCCTGCGCCCATGAGGTCAGTAAAGCCGGGCTGGGCCAGGCAGGGAGGGCGCCAGTGGCTGTCTTTCCCCAGAGCTGGGACGTACATGGGGCTGTCCCCAGTGACAGGGCCAGGCACTGAGCAGCCACTGCAAAGCTCCCCTGAATCAGTGTCCCAGCGGGGGCATTTCTATCCCCCCCCCCCTCTTGCTTTAATACTTGTTTTAAACTTTTAATGCATCTTTATATGTCACTTAGTTTCATGTCACATCTAATAGTTTCTAAAAAGGTAGTGAGGTTGAGGTCTAAGGGAGTGGGCATCAGAACTGGCTGGGACCCCGTGTCTCCACGTGGACACTCGGTAGTAGGCATAGTAACACTGGCTTTCTGGGCCAGTGGCGTGGCATGGTAGAGTAAGTCACTGCCTGCAATGTCAGCATCCCAAATGAGTGCTGGCTTGATGGCCGGCGCCGCGGCTCACTAGGCTAATCCTCCGCCTTGCAGTGCCGGCACACCGGGTTCTAGTCCCGGTCGGGGCACCAGATTCTGTCCCAGTTGCCCCTCTTCCAGGCCAGCTCTCTGCTGTGGCCAGGGAGTGCAGTGGAGGATGGCCCTGCACCCCCTGGCTCCTGCCATTGGATCAGCACGGTGCGCCGGCCACGGCAGCCATTGGAGGGTGAACCAATGGCAAAGGAAGACCTTTCTCTCTGTCTCTCTCTCTCTCACTGTCCACTCTGCCTGTCAAAAAATAAAAAAGGACTTGGGCTAAAAAAGGACTTGGGCCCCTGCACCCACGTGGGAGGCTCCTGAGTTCAGCCTGGCCCAGTCCTGGCTGTTGTAGCCATCTGGGGAGTGAACCTCCAAATGTAAGATCTCTCTCTTTCTCTCTGTCTTCCTCTCTCTGTAACTCTGCCTTTCAAATAAATAAACCAATCCTTTTTTTTTTTTTAAAGAATTCTGGTGTTCAACCCGCAGCTGAGAAACACGTATTTTCCCCACACTTAAGACTCTGATAAGAGCTGTTGGGAATCTCCCGGCAAACCCAGAGCAGAGGCGGAGCTGCCTTCCCAGGTGGCCTGACCTCTGACCCGACAGCCTCAGCAAGCTGACTTTCTCACCAGGGCTACTGGAATCCGAAGCATGTCGCCGACAGCCAACAACCCAACCGGTCCTGGTGTTTCCACTAGCTGCCCACTGCAGGGCTGAGAAAGCCGGGGTGCGGTCAGGGCAGCTGGCCCTCGTGGGCAGGGTCCTACCTCCACGACCACACAGCAGCAACAAGAGGGCAGCTCCGTAACTAGTTGATGTGGAAATAAATACAAACTGAAAACATTGTGGCACAGCTGGTGAAGCGACCACTTGCAACACTGGCATCCCACAGGAGCACAGGTTCGAGTCCCAGCCACTCCACTTCTGATCCAGCTCCCTGCTAATGTGCCTGGGAAGGTAGTGGAGGATAGCCCAAGTCCTTGGGCTCCTGCTACCTATCTGGGAGACACAGATGAAGTTCCTGGCTTGGCCTGGCCCAGCCTTGGCTATTGTAGCCAGTTGGGGAGTGAACCAGTGGATGGAAGCTCGCACTTTCTCTCTCTCTCTCTCTCTCTCTGTGTCACTCTGTCTTTCAAATAAATAAATAAATCTTAAAAAGAAAAAAAACCTAAACATCTTTCAAGGTTTAAAAAAAGGCTCACTTAAAAAATACATTTTGCCAAATTTTGGACTTGAAAACCCCTTGCATTGTGATGCCGCAGATTAAGCTGCCACTGGTTTAAGTCCCAGCTGCTCCACTTCCAACCCAATTTCCTGCTAAAGTGCCTGGGAAGACAGCTGGTAATGGTTCCAGTGCTTGGGTCCCTGCCACCCAAGGGGGAGACCCAAACTGGGTTCCAGGCTTTTGCCTTCAGTTTGGCCCAGACCTGGCTGTTGCAGGCATTTGGGGAGTGAATCAGCAGATGGAAGACCTCTCTCTGTCTCTCTCATTTGCTCTGCCTTTCAAATACATAAATCTTTTTTAAAAAGAAGTCATATCCATCTCCTAATCCTTTGCTTCGTTGAGACATGCCCCTGAGTCCCACGCACCATGCGTTTTCTTTTCTTTTAAAGATTTATTTATTTTATTTGAAAGGCAGCATTACAGAGAGGCGGAGGCAGAGAGAGAGAAAGAGAGAGAGAGAGAGAGAGAGAGATGTTTTCCATCTGCTGGTTCACTCCCCAAATGACTGCAAATGGCCAGAGCTGAGTTGATCTGAAGCCAGGAGCCAGGAGCTTCTTCCAGGTCTCCCACGTGGGTGCTGGGGCCCAAGGACTTGGGCCATCTTCTACTGCTTTCCCAGGCCATAGCAGAGAGCTGCTGGACTGGAAGTAGAGCAGCTGGGACTCGAACCGGCACCCATATGAAATGCCAGCACTGCAGGCAGCGGCGGCTTTACCCGCTACACCACAGCGCCGGCCCCGCAGCACGCGTTCTTCCCTGGACTTTTTCCTGTGCTGTCTTCTCCCCTTGAAATGTGCCCCTCCTGCTCAGGGCCTAACTCCTCCCTGCTTCTAGTGTCAGTCTAGTGGCCACTCACTCCAGGAAGTGCTTGCTGGCCCTTGGTGTCTCCTGTGCGCGCCCGCGACCCCTTTGCCTTCTTCCCGTTTCAACACACCTCACCGGGGCTTTGTCATTGCCTGTTTGCTGTCTCGGTCCTTCCTCGAATCGCAGGCCTCCAGGGCGGTGATCGGCTCCCAGTCATGCCCGTGCCCCTGTGCCTGGCACGTAGTGGATGCTCACTGGATATCTATGAGATGAATAAGTAGGGAGACCGAACCTTCTCCACTTCCTGCTCGTTAGCCGATCCTGAGTTCAACCACCTGCCGGATGAGTCATAAGATTTACCTGTTTCAGAGAAAGGCTGATTTTATAAGCCCATAGAAACAACATCCGAAGGTGGAAACCCAGGCCATCCCCCCGAGGGGCGTGAGAGTTTGTTCTGGGGTTGGTGTTGCTAAGAACCAATGGCAGGGCCCAGGCGGCCACATCCAGTATCAGAGAAACTGGGCTCCTGACTCTGCCTTCTGCCGACACCGCCCTTGGGAGGCTCCAGGTGACCCCTCACTTAGCTGGGTCGTTGCCACCCCTGTGGGAGACCAGGATTGCTTGCTTCCGGCTCTGGCCCGTCCCTGGCTGTTGCAGTCATGTGGGGAGTGATCAGCGGATGAGGGCGCTCTCTCATGCTCTCTCTCTCTCAAATAAACAAAACTTTAAAAAACAAACAACAACAAAGAACCAATGGCAGGGGTTGTGTGTGTGCCGGGATGAAGCGGGGGACATCCCTGTGTCTTGTGTACCCTTTGGTCCCGTGGCTGATTGATGCTGAAGTGATGGGCAGCCCGGAAAGGAAGCTGGCGTGGACTCGCTCGATCCACGCGGCACTGCGGGGCTGCAGGGTCTCAATCGCGGTAGCAGTTGACACGCGCAGAGGGAGGGCCCGTTCAAGGGCGAATTTCATTTGCTTCATTGTTCTGTGCTGGTTTAACCAGCCAAGATGGTGCGATGGTGATGGTAATGGTGGTGATGATGGTGATGGTGATGATGGTGATGTGATGGTGATGGTGACAGTGATGGTGATGATGGTGATGATGGTGATGATGATGGTGATGGTGATGATGATGGTGGTGATGGTGATGATGGTGATGATGGTGATGGTGACAGTGGTGATGGTGACAGTGACATGGTGATGGTGATGGTAGTGATGGTGACAGTGGTGATGGTGACAGGGACCTGATGATGGTGATGGTGATGGTGACAGTGATGATGATGATGGTGATGGTAATGATGGTGATGGTGATGATGGTGATGGTGACAGTGGTGATGGTGACAGGGACCTGATGATGGTGATGGTAATGATGATGGTGGTAATGATGGTGATGGTGATGATGGTGATGGTGATGGTGGTGATGGTGGTGATGGTGACGGTGATGGTGACAGTGATGGTGATGGCGATGAGGGTGTGTTTACAAGAATGTGCTTGAGGTTGAGGACTGGACATAGAGACACCATTGGATATGTGTGTGAGCTTTGCACTTCTGTCACACTCGTGTGTCCCTGTATCTCCAGGTCATTCCTGGAAATGAGGGAAGAAAAGGGAGAGACCAAACACTAACTGAGCCCCTGCTCTGTTCCAGGTCCTACCCGATTTTCCCGCTGCCTGATCATCATGACAGGGTCAGTGGGTTAAGCTGCTTGCGATGCTGGCACTAGTTTCAGTCCCTGCTAATGCTCCTGGGAAAGCAGCAGAAGACGGCCTGGGTGCTTGGGTGCCTGCCGCCCGTGTGGGAGACCCAGGTGGAGCTCCAGGCTCTTGGCTTCACCCTGGCCCAAACATGGCTATTGCAGTCATTTGGGGAGTGAGCCAACAGGTGGAAGGTCTCTTTCTCTATCTCGCCCTCTCTCTATCTCTCTGTCCTTCAAATAATAATAAACTTCCTGACAACCCTGTATTATCGATTTTGCTACTCCTGCCTTGTGGACGAGGAAGCTGAGGATCAGAACAGAGGTCATAACGAGTTGTGGTCCTGAGAGTGATGTCTAATTTACGTCCGCTCTGCTGCTTCCAGGCGGATCCCTCACTCCACATGTAGGTGTGACATCAACGGAGGACAGAGAAGGAAACACTACGGAGCCCAGTTCAGAGGAATGGCTCAGTGGCCAGGCCCAGGGGTGAGCGGTCACACTCACTTCCCACCTCTGCATCTCCATTGTGTGGCCCTGGCATCGCAAAGGTGCCCTTAGGGTGTCTGCCTTTTTTTCAAAAAATACCATAAACGTACCTGTAGTAAGTAAGAATCCAGTAAGTATTTCTGTACTGAGCGGTTTAAGGGAAAATGCACATGCATTGAAAGGCAGCAGCAGCTACGTTTGATTGTTACTAGTGGGAGTGTCCTGCCTGCCTCCCCAACTTTAAAATCAGCTCCGCCACGACCCAGTTTGGGGAAGGTATGGCGTCATTGGAAGGAGAGCAGCGCCATCTACTGGGGTAACGGTGAACTGCGGCGCCCCTCCTGGATTCGCCGTCACTTGGGGCGGCTCTGCGGCCACTTCGGGAATTGCGGGGCTGGGGTCTCGCGGTTCCCGCTTCCTTCCGGTGCCAGGTTTCCCCGCCTATCACGGGGGTTCGCGACGAGGCTTCAGGCAGCAGGCGTCGAGGAAGCCGCTCGGCCTTAGAACCGCCCGGGGCCGCCAGGGAGCCCGACCCTGGTCCCGGGGACCCTGCGGGCGGATTGCGAGGTCCCCGTTCTGCAGGGCGCGGGGGCTGTTTACAACACACCCGGGACGTCTTAATGAGCAGCTGGGCTGGGGAATCGCTGGCCCAGATCATAGGAAATAGGGTATTTTGGAAATAAAAGTAGGGGCCGGTTAAGGTGCCTTAGGCTGACCTGCTGCCTGCGAGGCCGGCATCTCATATTCAATTCAATTCAGTCCATAGTCCACGAATTTTTTGAAGCACCTCATATAGTGCCCTACAAATATAAGGCATTGCTGGGAAGGGGCAGATGTGGTCTCTTCCCTCGAAGAGTAGCAGCAAGGCCTCTGAAAGCCCCGGACACTGAGGGTCGCGGTCCCGCGCCCGCCTGTGCACCGCTCACCCACAGCCGGGACCCCTAAGGAAAGGGAAGGCGGGGTTCACCCGGGCACCTGCCCCGGGGCGGGGGGGGGGCGCCTAAGGAGTCGCTGCAGTACTGGAAAGTGCCAGCAGGGGGCAGCCTTGTTTCAGACCCAAGCCAATTTGGTGTTTCCCCCCCCTCCAAAGCGAAAATACTAATCATTTTAAGTAATTTTTTACTTTGATTTTTAATTGACACAAAATAATTGTACGGATTCATGGGGTACAGTGTGATGTTTCCACACATGTGTGCCAAGTGTGATGATCAAATCAGGGTCGTTATCATCTCCATCACTTCCAGTTTCTGTTGGAGACAGTTAAAATCCTCTTTCTTTGCCATTTTGAAATGCACAGTAATTATTGTTCACTGTAGTCACCCCCAGTGCTACAGAACAATAGACCTTAATCTCCTATTTTGCTACTCATTAATCAACCAACCCTTCTCTATTCTTCCTCTCCCAAGCCATATTTTTTTAAAAAGACTTACTTATTTGAAAGGCAGAGTTAGAGAGGGAGGGGGAGAGGCAGAGAGAGCGCCTCCATCTACGGCTCCACTTCCCAAATGGCTGCAGCAGCCAGATCTGGACCCGGCTGAAGCCAGGAGCCAAGAACTCCATCCAGGTCTCCTATGTGGGCAGCAGGGGCCCAAGCACTTGAGCCCTTGTTTTCACTGTTTTCTCAGGTGCATTCGCACGGAGCTGGACTGGAAGTGGAGCAACCGAGACCTTGCACTGGTGCTCCAACGTGGGATGCAAGCAGCGGCTTAACTTACTGTGCCCAGCTCCTGCCCTACCAATTTGTTTTGCAAAAGCTTAGTGAATGTTTACAGATTTAATTGAATTTTATTAACCACTGGACCATCACACAGAAACTAATTACAAATCCAAGAATTAAAACCAGAAGTACAATATAAAAATCAAAACTTTTAAAGTAACTTTTAATTTGCTTAAGGTTCTTTGGCAGTAGATCTTAGTTTCTTTAGATTCTTCTCCTTCATCATTGTTTTAATTATGAGTTATTACTTTTATATTCATATGGAGCTCACACTTCATCCGTACAAATCATGCGTGCACATGTAATAAAAACAATAACTGGGTCAGTGCTGTGGCATAGTAGGCTAAGCCGCCGCCTGCAGTGCTGGCATCCCACATGGGCACCAGTTTGAGGCCTGGCTGCTCCACTTCTGATCCAGCTCTTTGTTATGGCCTGGGAAAGCAGTGGAAGATAGCCGAAGTCCCTGGGCCCCTGCACCTGCGTGGGAGGCTGGCTCCTGGCTCCGATGGGTTTTGCAACTATTTAAAGAGTGAACCAGTGGATAAAGATCTCTCTCTCTGCCTTTCAAATTAATAAATAAATCTTATTTAAAAAAAAAAAGAAGGGGAAGGGGGAAAGGGAGGGGGAGAGGGAGAGGGAAAGGGAGGGGAGGGGAGAGGGAGAGGGGAGGGGAAGGGAGAGGGAGAGGGGAGAGGAGAGGGGAAGGGAGAGGGGAGGGGAAGGGAGAGGAGAGGGGAAGGGAGAGGAGAGGGGAAGGGAGAGGAGAGGGGAGGGGGAGGGAGGGGAGGGGAGGGGAGGGAGGGGAGGGGAGGAGGAGAAGGAGAAGAAGGAGTTGAAAATCCCTGCGGGGCTGAACCCCTTGGTGTTAGCCTGCACCTTCTCAGCCACCTACAGTGATGCGCAGGGCACACAGGGGACTCCTGAGCTGGTCACCGAATTCCCCCTGCTTTCTGCTTCCTGGCCACACGCCAGGACTGCGCTGCCTGGTCCCTGGTGCTTTTGGGTGTAGCTGTGAGCTGGTGGTGGCCAGCGAGAGGCGAGAGGCGAGTGTAGGGCGGCGTCCCTCCCTGGCTGGAGCGCCTCTCGCCTCGGTGAGCTGCAGCGCTGTCTTCCCCTCCATCGCAGCCGGTGCTAAGGCTCCTGATGCGGCCGCTTGGTAGAGATTCCATCTCACCCACAATGGACACACACAGTAACTGAGAACAAACCTTGTTACTTTAAGCCGCTGAGAACTGAGTTTCGCTGTTGTCCTGGGCCATCCTGATGGGCAGTGTGCTCTGGGGTAAGGTGGACTTGCAGGGCCGGCGCCGTGGCGTAGTGGGCTAAGCCTCCGCCTGCTGTACCAGCATCCCTCAGGGACACGGGTTGGAGTCCCGGCTGCTCTGTTTCTGATCCAGCTCCTTGCTAATGGCTTGGGAAAGCAGTGGAAGGGGGCCCTAGTGCTTGGGCCCCTAAACCAGCGTGGGGGACCTGGCTCCTGATTTCAGATCAGCTCAGCTCCAGCCATTGTGGCTGGGGGGTGAATCAGTGGATGGAAGACCTCTCTCTCTCTCTGTCTCTCCCTCTCTTTGTCTATTACTCTGTCTTTATTCATAACAGCTCCCAGATGCCCTTCAGGTGGGGGTGGGGGGGTCTAAACAGCCTGTGGGGGGTCCATAAGATGGAGCACCTGGCTCAGTAAGAAAAAGGAGGCACCGGATGAATTGCAAGCACTTTGTGCTGAGTGCAGGAGACCCTAAGCTGCACCTCCTGCATGCCATTTGTAGGCCTCTCTGGAAAGAGTTCTAGGAGCAGCCAGCACAGTAGGGGTGCGGGGACTGGTGAGCAGAGGGAGTGATGAGGCCTTGGGGATGCTTACCGACCCCACACATCATGGAAACTCAGAACTGTATATCCAAGTGTGACTTTTACTGCACGTAAATAAAACATGTAAAGGAAGTGAAAAGCCAGGTATTGCTGGATTGCATTTGTATGAAAAGTCCCGAATAGGCAAATTCAATGAGAAAGGAGACAGCCACCTGCGGGGGGGGGGGGGGGGGGGTTGCGGGGACAGGAATGGGGAGATGGGGAGTGCTGCAGGTGGCTGTGGGGTTTCTGTCGGGGTGGGGCAGTGTTCCGGAAGTCGACACTGCTGATGGTTGTATAACCTTGGGGACCTTGTATAACCTTGCAAACCACTGAGCGGTGCACTTGAGAATGCTGGAAATTATGAATGTGAATTATTTCACAATCTGTGAATGTGGGTTAGTCCTTTTTCACTCAGTTTCCTCATTTATAAAATTAATATTCCTGGGGCCAGCATTGCAGTGCCATGGGCTAAGCCTGCAACACCAGCGTCCCATACACAGTGCCACACGTCCACCACACACCCCACAGACACACACACACCACACAATACACATCTCATGTAACACATACCACACACCACGCACGACCACCACACACTCCACAGACACACACCACACAATACACATCTCATGTAACACATACCACACACCACGCACGACCACCACATACCCCACAGACACACACACACCACACAATACACATCACATGTAACACAAACCACAGACCACACATGACCACCACACACCACAGAGACATATACACTACACAATACACATCACATGTAACACATACCACACACCACGCATGACCACCACACACTCCACAGACACACACACACCCCACACAATACACATCTCATGTAACACATACCACACACCATGCACGACCACCACACACTCCACAGACACACACCACACAATACACATCACATGTAACACATACCACAGACCACACATGACCACCACACACCACAGACACATACACTACACAATACACATCACATGTAACACGTACCACACACCACGCATGACCACCACACACTCCACAGACACACACACACCACACAATACACATCACATGTAACACATACCACAGACCACACATGACCACCACACACCACAGACACATACACTACACAATACACATCACATGTAACACATACCACACACCACGCACGACCACCACATACCCCATACAATACATACGTCAGACATAACATGCACCACACGTGCAACACACACACCAAACAACACATATATACCCTACACATACAAATATACACATCACACGTCACACATACCATGCAACATACATCCACACATGTCCACCACACAACTCACAGACACACACACCACACAATACACATCATATATAATACACACCACACACATCCACCACACCCCACCATATACAACACATACGCATATCACATACAATACATATAACACACATAACACACACCACACATACAATACACACCAAACAACATGTATACACACCACACACAAATATACATGTCACACACCACACAACATACATCATACATACACACTACACATACTATGCACATGTCACAAACATAGCACACATATAGCACACACCACATACACACATTCACACATACACACCACACATACTACGCACATGTCATAAACGCACCACACACACAGCACACACCACACACACACATTCTGAGGCTGCCATGTGTCCAGGTTCCATAGCCATGCTGGGCAGAGTGAGGTCCCCCATGGGGTCTGGGAGGAGGGGCACTTCTTGTGCCCCCTAAAGATCTCCCCTGGCCTGGGTCCTCGGGTCCCCCTCTGTGCCTTCATGGGGTGGAGGTCGCCTCAGGGGCAGGCCCAGGGGCAGGGGCAGGTGCCTCTGTCATCCAGGCAAGCAGGAGACCAAGCTGGAGGCAGAGAGAGGCTGGGGGCTAGTGGCGGGGGTGGCCCAGACGACCTCCCCACTGCCTGTGGCCCTCCTGTCTTCTGCCACCTGGGAAGCCCCAGTGCTCTCTGTCCCTTGCGCTCTGTTCTCAACAGCAGCGGCCTGCTTAGCCCTGGGACCTGGCAGGAGGCAGGGCTTAGGCGGGCAGGAGGGAGGGCAGCTCTCTTCCTGAACTTGGGACGCCCTTGTCCTCCCAGACCTGGACCTGTGAGCACTTCTTCCCCTCCCTGCCCTCCTGGCTCGCTGGGAATGGAGAGCCGCCCACACAGCGAAGCCCCAGGTGAGCCATGCTGTGGCCAGGGTAGGGCCTGCCTGCTTCCCGGGGCCACACTGAGCACCAGCACCCAGCAGCCCTGGGCTTCCAAGCCCTCGGCGAGGGACAGGAGTGGGCTGGGGTGAAGGCCGGGGTTTGTTGTGGCTCTGGTAATATCAGCTGCTCCAGGGCAAGAGAAAAGTGCAGCTTGCACATTGCTTACATTTTTCTTTTGCGGCCAGGCTGCAAATGTCGGAAATAAAAGCAAGCGATGGGGAGAGGGCAAACTCTTGGTGCGCCTTTGCCCCTGGCTGGGGGTGGGGGGTGGGGAAGGGCATCTCAGTGGGAATCCAGCTCCGAGGATGCTGGGGCGTGGGTGGAAGGGGTTGCTGTGGTCTCTGCCTGGATGCTCCGGGGACCAGCCCCCCCCATCTCCTCCACACAAAGATGCAAAAGCACACACAGCTGGGGGAAAGCCTGGGGGCCTATAGGACAGGGTGGGCATAGGAGGAGAGGCGGAAGAGGCATGGGCTGGGGCCTGGGTGCCTCTTACTCCCATCCACCCCCATCACTTGGACATGAGTGGCTGGCAGGGATGGGAGGGGACCTGGGTTTGGGGCTCTGTCTGTGGCTCCTCTCACCTGCCCTCACCACCCCCGACCCCGAGTCTGCTCCAGGCAGGTGGCTCCTTGCCTGGGACAGTGCATCGCAGCCCTAACGATCTGCCTGCTTCTTTCCCTCGATCCCATGCCCTGCATCCTCTCCGGTCTAAAATCCCTCCATCGCTTTTCTTTTCCTCTGTCCTTGTCTCCTCTCCTCCTTTTCTGATGGCACTCGAGGGTCCCCATATGTGGAATGGAGCCGAGAGATGCCACAGTGAATCAGGGCGGGCTGGCAGGACCTGAAGCTGGACATAGCTCCCCAGGTGCTTCTTAGATGTGCACCTGCCTTGGCCAAGCTTGCCCCAGTCTCGGGGACGAGCTGCACCCGGTGAGAGTTTTCACCCCATTTCCTGCACCCACAGTTCTGGCCCCTGCATTCCCAGAGCCTGAGCCTTGGCCGGCCAGAAGCTGCCACATGTCTGTTGGACCAGCATATTCATCTTAACCCAGGTGCCACACTGATGAGGCATCTGTGCCGTTAGCACAGCTACCAGCCTCCCCCCGCCCTGCTTCGTATGTGTGTGTGTGTGTGTGTGTGTGTGTGTGTGTGGTGGGTGTCCAGAGCAGCACAGCCTGCCTTGGGGCAGCAGGAGGCTTACTTAGGTCTGAGTGATGCCCCTGATGATTGCTGGGGTGTTCAGCCCGAGGCGGGCTCATAGCTCCAAGGAACTGGATCACACTGCGCAAAGACCAAGGTCTTGGTCTCGCCCCAGTCGGGACAGTCACAGGCTCCTCTCTCAAGTGCGCTGTGCCTTGACTTCCTCTCCAGGAAGGCTGGCTGGCTGCTCCCAACGTGTGCCAGTGCCCTGTTCCCTCCCGGGGACATCCTCCCCAGGGCCCATCATTCCAGAACCCTCCAGGACTCACCCTACTCTGTTCACCCCTACAGAGCCTTCCCTGACTCCACTGGCTGAGAGTGTCGGTCTCTTCTTTCAACTCCTGAACACTCCTAGTGGGCACTACCCAGTGAGCGCGAGCTTACTCTGGTAGGATGTCTCAGCCTCACCATGGCCGATGCGTTGGAAAAGGTGGCTGGCTCTCTTGTAGGGATGCCTCTGTTTGGGGGGAGGTTCAGCAGTGCCCATGGCCTCCATCAGTGTGCCAGATGCCACCCGAAAGATGTCCCCAGACATGGCCGAATGACCTTGAGGGGCAAGGTTGCCTGCAGCTGGGAACCAGGTATTTGGCTTTTCATGTTCCATTCCTCCGGCTGGGCTCCTTTGAATGCCTTGTTGCACCTGACGCCCTGTTACAGGTTGTCATCTTAAACCAATCAGCACGTTCTTTTAAGCATTAAAAGTGCAAACAGGAGTTGTAATAGCTACCTTTAGCCTTCAGTTATACTTTTTTTTTTTAAAAAAAAGATCTATTTATTTATTTGAAAGGCAGAGTTATAGAGGGGCAGAGGCAGAGAGAGAGAGAGAGAGAGAGAGAGAGAGAGGTCTTCCATCCACTGGTTCACTCTCCAGATGGCTGCAATGGCCGGAGCTGCACTGATCTGAAGCCAGGAGCTTCTTCTGGGTCTCCCACACAGGTGCAGGGGCCCAAGGACTTGGGCCATCCTCCACTGCTTTCCCAGGCCATAGCAGAGAGCTGGATCAGAAGTGGAGCTGCCGGGACTCGAACCAGCGCCCATATGGGATGCTGGCACTGCAGGTGGCCCCTCAGTTGTGCTTCTGTGGGGGTATAATTCCTGTCTGTTCCCAGGAGGTCAGTTCACTCTCCTCCCACATCAGACTGCGAGCAACACCCTTGAGCAAGGGAGGGCCCCTGTCATGTTTGCTGCAGAAATTTGGTGACAATATCTGTAACCCACAACAGAAGTATTTCCACGCCCACGCCCACTTACTTCCAGTGATACCTACTCAGATCAAAATCTGAATCACAAAATAATCTAACCCCGTTTTGAAGGCCACTGCCACAGGCCGTGAGTGGTATTAGGTTCTCTGCTGGATGGTGTCAGGTTCTGAGCGTTGCAAGAGGAGAGACGAGTTATTAGACTGTCGTGTCTTCCCCCAGCTGGGACTGTCTCCCTCCTTCGACATCCAGATCTATGGGCTTGTGCCCTTCTTTGGCTCTACCAGGCAGTGTGAGGGTGTTTTTTTTTTTATTTTAAATTAGTTAATTTACTTTAAAGGTAGAATGACAAAGAGAGAGACAGAGACATAGACAAGGGGAGAGAGATCTTCCATCCACTGGTTCACTCCCAAATGGCCCCAACAGCTGGGGCTGGGCCAGGCTGGAGCCAGGACCTAGGAGCCAGGAACCCCCATCTAGGTGCCCCATGCGGGTAGTAGGTAGGTGGATGAGCCATTATCGGCTGCTTCCCAGGCGCAATTGCAGGACGCTGGCGTGGAAGCAGAGTAACTGAAACGTGAACCAGCACTCTGATTTGGGGATGCAGGTGACCCAGGCGGTGGCTCAGCCCACTGCACCACGGTGCTGGCCTCTGCCAGTTGTTAAGAAAGTCTCAGGTGTTGGAGTGAACAGGCCGAGGGTCTCTCCTGGGCCCCACCAATCACCACTCCACAGCTGTAGGCAAGTGCTTAAGCTTTCTGAGCCTCCATTTCCTTGCTTGGGAAATAGCCGTACACACCGAGGGCGGTGAGGAATGAAGAACACGCCGAGTGGCTATCCTCGCGTCCACAGACACCATTCGTGTTGGTCTTCTCCTCCCTGGCCCACTCCGTTCCTTGTTATTTTCACTTCTCCCACATCATGGGTGACTCCAGGGCGAGAGCTGTGCTTACTCCTCCTTCGCACCCCAGACACCTCGCACAGTGCTTGCTGTCCCAAGTGCTTCTCCTATTTATGATGAACGGAGACAGCACTTGACTCCAGGAAGCCGAAGTACACAAGTGCTGTCGGACAAGCACCTGCCCCCCCCCCCCAACAGTCTTCCAGCTCTGTGCTAACCGCATCCTAACTCTATAAGTGTATTGGACTCCTGTGTCCTTATTTAGTTACACAGTTCAGTCCTTTCACTAAACAACACAACACTTTGTTACCACACTGTGTTTGCAGCTGGAGAGGACTTGTATCAGCTGATCCCACTCTGAATTTTCAGACAAGGAAACTGATGCCCACGAAGACACACAGCTTCTTTCCTGCACAAGGGTCGGAAGAGTCTATTGCCAGCCAGCTGCTGGGCAATCAGGGAATGTTGCTTTAGATCCCGTTTCTCCCACTGTGCCTCTGCACCGGGATTGCCCAATCTCAGCACTACCGACGTTTGGGGCTGGACAGTTCCTCGCTGGGATGGGCCCTTCTCTCCACTGGACACTGTTCAAGCACATCCCTAGCCTCTTGCTACCAGTTGCCAGGAATACAGCCCAGGCCCCCTTGGACACAATGGTCAAAACGTCTCCAGATTCTGCCACATGTCCCGCAGAAGATCACGGCTCCAGATGCTACTGCAGGTGCAATCCCTTGATGGCAGAGGCCCAGCCCCTCAGGCTATCCCACGTAATGTGACTGGTGTAATGAATAGTTGCCTAGCAAATCTCATTTGTAGCCAACAAGCTCTGGAGATAAGACAGAGCCACTCTGCAGTGAGTGCCAGGGCTCAGTCACTCCTTGGGCCCGCTGCTTACAGATGTGTGCTTGCTACCTACTCTGCCTACATCTGCGAGCCATGGAAGTGGTCTCAATTCATGTCTCAGAACATCTGGCAGGCTCTGCCCTGCCCAGGCATCTGGACTGTGTGGATGGACTCCTTCTGTCCCCCAGCCCTACTCACGCTGATTGCGTTTGTCTCTCTGCCCCCACTGGACTTGAAGGCCCAGGATGGCAGAGACCATGGCCGTTGTGTTCCCCACGGGACTCCCAGCATCTAGTGGGCACAAGGGAAGTACCCAATAAACACTTGTTGAAAAGCAGATGTCATAGGAATGGCCGTGTTTCTTAAAAGCTGTGAGTCAGGAATACAGAACTTAGCTGTAGCTCTCTTAGGTTTACAAGAATCCTTGCTTCTTTTAAAGAGCTTTCGAGGAGCCAGGGGTTGTCCATGTGCCACCTCGCTGATCACAGAGCTGCGGTGTAAGCTAGATATTATGAGCCCCATTTGAAAGATGAGGCACTGGAAGTTCAGAGCAATGACGACATGGGAGATTGGACGGTGAAAAGCCCACACTTGGACCTACAACCTCACAACTGCTCCACTTGGTCTTGGCCTGCCTTGTCTACTCCTATTCACAGCCATAAGCCTGTGTGCCCGTGCATTTTGTGGGCTGGGACCAGAAAAATGTTAGATTAGTCTACCTGTGCCTTTCCAGAGACATGGCAATGACCTTGTTACACAAACCTCGTCTGTAAAGCCTCCAGGGAGCCGGATAGACAGGCTCTTACTCCTGCTGCTGGGAACAGCTTGCTGTGAGCACAGGAAAAGGCACCACGAAAGATAGTCTGAGATCTCACTGTTGCACAAATTCATCTCCTTTGTGAAACAGCCGCTGAGAAGTCCGAGCCGCCACTCTGCCTCCAGTCATTCCATGTTTCCGTTTGCTCCCTCGGTTTTTTGTTGCTTTTAAAGATTTATTTGCTTGAAAGAGTTACACACAGAGAGAAGGAGAGGCAGAGAGAGAGAGAGGTCTTCCATCCACTGGTTCACTCCCCAGTCAGCTGCAATGGCCCCACCAGCGCTGATCTGAAGCCAGGAGCTTCTTCCAGGTCTCCCACGTGGGTGCAGGGGCCCAAGCACTTGGGCCATCCTCTACTGCTTTCCCAGGCCGTAGCAGAGAGCTGGATCGGAAGTGGAGCATCCGGGACTCGAACCTGCGCCCATATGGGATGCCGGCACTGCAGGCTGCGGCTTTACCCGCCACACCACAGCGCCAGAATTTCAAAAAGCCTTGTCAGCTGCTTCTCTCCCATCCACTCTGTCTCCTCAAATAAGCAGCCCGAGGGGAGGGCCAGGTGCTCAGGTACTCGACGCCGCTGATAATGACGGCATCAGGAAACGTGTACGTCCTCGTCGGGACGTGGATAGGTGTGAGCGTCGTGCGCTCCCTTTTCTCGGGGTTCCCCGAGTGAGGCAAGACTGGGCTCTTTTCTTGAAGCAGTTGGCAGGCGTGCCCGCTCCCTCCTCGGGGCTTGCGTGCAGTCCGTTGGCCTCGCGTTCGAGGTGGTGTCCGTCGGGCAGGTGCGGGGCACGAACAGCAGCCGCACCTGTCTCGCGCGGGCACGGAGGTCTGCGGCCGGCCGGTAGGAGGCGCGCCAGGACCCACACGGGACGCGAGGGAAACCCGGCCCCTGCGCTCCTCCGCACTCCTGTCCCCCGGAGGCTTTGCTCAGAGCAGCCCAGGAGCACCGGACGGCGAGCGCAGGGCGGGGGTCCTTTCCAGTTCCGCCCAGCAGCGACACACCCACCGGCATCTGCTGCGACCCCCGACAAGCCCGCGCCGACCGGGGACGGGGGAGGCAGGCGGGGTGTGCGTGGGGCGCCGCGCCGAGGGGCCCGGGAGAGCCCGGTGCAGAGGACGGGGCCCAACCCACCGCCGGGTGCCCCCACCCGCCGCGCTCCGGCCCCTCTCCGGCTCCGCCCCCGGCCGCAGGCCCCGCCCCACGGCCCCGCCCCCGCCCCGGGACCCGTCCGGGCTGCGCTTCACCGCCCGAGCCGGGGCCCGGGAGCCTCCAGGCGGAGAGGCTGCGGCCGGCCCTGCGCCGCGGCCTCCGCATGGAGGGGCCGCTCCCGCCGCCGGCGGAGCCGCCGCTGCAGGGAGGCGGAGCCGCCGCTGTTCCGGAGCCCGGAGCCCGGCAGCACCCCGGACACGAGACGGCGGCGCAGCGGTACAGCGCCCGCCTGCTGCAAGCGGGCTACGAGCCCGAGAGGTGACGCCCAGGGCAGAGCGCGCGGGGCGCATCCGGGGCGGGCGGCCTAGGAGGGCGCGGCGACTCCGCGAACCTGGCGGCCGGCGGGGGCAGGGAGGGGCAGGCCCGCACAGCCTCCCCCTCTTTCCGCCTCACCCGCTTACTAACTTCCAGCCGCCACGCACCTGGGTCTGGAGTTGGGGAGGCAGGCGGGCGTCGGGCCCCTGGTGGCAGAGAGAGGGAGCAGGACGTTAGATCGCCGCCTGAAATCTTAGCCCTGGAGGGAACTTCGCCTCCGCCCTCGACGGGGCTTGCTGGAGCCTGTCGCATTTGCTGCCTCCTCCTTGGTCGTGTCCTCATAGAACTGTCTTCTGTCGCCCTCCAGGCAGGTGTAGGTGTCCAAATGGGACTGCTCTGCCCTCACCACGCGTTGCGGGCTGATGAAGCTGCAGGTGCAGCTCACCTCGGGGTCTCTCCAAAGACTCAAGACTCCATGCTGGAGTGTGGAAGGCCATGAGGGGGTCGGGAGGCAGAGTGGGAGGGGGGAGTGAGCTGGGCCCCAGGAAACTGGCTGAAAAGGAGCCCGCGCTAATCTCTGGATTGCATCGCAGCTTGAAATGCAATCCCACTGTATTTCCGGCCCAGAGGATTTGGACTCCTTTCTCTGCCCCATCTGCTGGTGCTCCACAGCTTGGGGAGGTGACCCGGTAGCTGGGGTGGGGTGTATGGGGGGGTGGTCTGGGGAATTAGCCCCAGGGGTGGCCGCTTATGTAAGAACTTTTACCGGCTTAAGGGGCTGCAAGGTGTAGTCTGCCCCCCTCCCACTGTGTGCCAGCCTGCCCCTCTAGAATGGACTCAAGCTTGGGCAATCCCTGTCACTCCTCCTCTCCTAGAAATCCAGCCACTGGGGCTCAGGGCCCCAGGAAGGGTAGGGGCAGGCTGGGGCGTTTGGGGTTGGATGGAGGGCAGTTAGAGCGGGTACAGAATTGCAGAAGTTGTCACTCAGAGCCCCAGCCGAGGCCATGCAGGAGCATCCCTTCCCCGGACTGTACTTCTGCATCATGGGGTCACACACCCCCCATCCTCCACTTCGAGGAGCAGGTGAAAGCCTGAGCCCCAGCCAGGTGGTATAACGAGATTCAAAACCCTCTGGCTACACTTCCACCGGCCTCCGCCAACGTGGGCTGTGAGAGGAGAGGGCTTGATGTGAAACCCTGGGTTTGCGTCCAGTGTGGGTGCTCTCTGGTTGTGTCGTGAGCACAGCTCAACAGTGCTACTCTGCCTATTACCTTTTCTCCCTCCTCGAAAGTGTTCTGAAATCTCAAACGGCCTTCAAACGGCCCCAGAGCAGAGAGCGACCTCTTGGCTCCCTGTCTGGACCTCGGGGGCCCAGCTGCCCACTGTTGCCGAGGAAGGAGCTTAGGGCTGCTTCCCTCCCCTCGCAGCTGCCAGGTGGGGGAATCCCAGGGGACCCACAGCCCTTCCTGGGGCCCAGGCCCCTGCTTGCCTCTGAGTCTCCTCCCCACGGAGGAAGCAGCTGGGGACGATCAGGAAGAGGGAGGAGGGAAGCTGGGGGTGGGGTGGCAGGCGGAGGTGGGGGGAGGGATTATCAGAGCCACTGGAAAAGGACAGCCTAACCCAGGGCTGAGCCCAGCAGCTTAGAGTAATGAGGAGCCCCGACACAGGTCAAAGCAGGAGTGGCTGGGGGAGGGTGGGGAGGGGACAGGGGGCAGGCCATAAAGTGGGTAATCCCTGGGCAAGTGACCCTCCCCACAGTGGGCCTGGCAGCTTCCTCCCCTGGGTCTCAGCGCTGTAGGCTGGGGCAGATGTCACATAAAGGCCACCTGGGATGGCAAAGAGGCCAGTGGCTCTCCTGGGCCCCAGCCCTGGTGGGGCTGATGCCTGCTGTCCCTGCAGCACAGTGACCCAGAGCAGGTCCCTTAGGTTCCTAAAGAGACCAGAGGGCAGCTTGTGTTCTGGGCCTGCAGTTGGCATGATGGCTCTGCCCTATGGCCAGAAAGGTGCCCTGGGCACAGCTCTGAATGGCCAAGGCCTTTTTTTTCCAGCTGGTCCCCCTCAGCACACTCCCCTGCCCCAATGGGCCTGGGACTCCCTGGATGAGCTGTAAGTGCTGACCCCTCCTGGGCCTGCATTCGCTCCAAGGTCTCAGAAGTGTCTGCCCCCCACAATGGCGTGAGTCTCCGCTCACCCTAGGCCTCTTGGCCCTGGCTCTATGGGAACCTTCCCTCCCCTCTGCACACAGATGGAACAGTCTGTTTTCCCGGCAGGGAGGCTGGGCATCCCAGGGAGCCCGGAACCTCCCCTAGGCCTGGCTGCCACCACAGCACTGGGAGGTAAACAAACCCAGGGTCCCCTGGGCTGGGAGGCAGCGCTCCTGCCACAGAGCCACCGCCACCACGCAGGGAGAGCCCCGTGCCCTGCCTGCCTCATTTCTCCCCTTACTGGAAGCCACAGGGCAGTGAGGAAGCTGCGGGGTCTGGGTGGGAATCCCAGGCTAGCTGTTGGTCCCACAGCAGGGAGGCTCCGCCCCCAGGGCCACCCTACCTTTCTCCCTCCTGTTCTGAACCCACTGGCATCTAATCTCACTCTCAGGCCCACTGAAAAAATCTGGGTTTTGCTGGGCACCCAGGGCCACCCAACTTCTGCTTTGGGAAATTTTCAAAAGTCCCCTAGTCTCTGTCCTCCTTGGTATGCACACTTGCTTGCCAAAAAGCCAGGCCTGTGTGCCTCCCCCCTCCACCAGGGCCACAGCCCCTGGCGCCCACACCACACCAGGTTGAGGTCTCGCCCCTCCGCCACCCCACCCGAGCCACAGGCGGAACCCTAACTGGTAATGCACAGATCATGGGGTAAATATGAGCATTTAAGACCATTTGCAAAGTGCATCGGGTCCCAAGGCCACCCAAAGGTCAAGAAGTGTCCTTGTGAAGAATTCCTGTGCCCTGGCAGTGATGTTCAAGGCTCGGGTCGCGGGGGTCTGGGAGCCTGGACCCCTGTCTCAGGTGTGCGGGCCTGGGTCAGGATCTGCACCAGGGTGCGGGAGCCGGTGCTGGGGAAATGCAAACCATGTCAGAGACCCCCCTCCCACCATGCTCCCACCCCCGTGTGGGGACGAGGGCAACAGGGGGATCAGTGGCCTGGGGTGTCCCAGGCTGGGAGGCGCGAGGGGGGAGCTGCGGGGGGACGTGTCCCGGGCCGGGTCGCGGGGTCGCGGCGCCGCTGCGGGAGGCCTGGGGCGTGCGTGCTGCTGCGCGCAGGGCTCGGCGGGGCCCTTTGTGCGGCGCGGGGCGGAGGCGGCGGCCTCCCGAGGGAGGGGCGGGCGGAGAGGGCGGCGCCCCGGCCGCCCCGCCGCTGCCGCAGCCCCCGCCCCCGGCCCGCCCGGCCCGCGGCGGCGGCAGCGTGGCCGCGGCGCGGCGTCAGCAGCGGCGGCGGCAGCAGCAGCAGCAGCAGCACCGAGAGCGGCAGCGGCGGGGCTGCCCGCGCGGTGTTTATGTCGGGTCTCGGCGGCTCCCAGCAGCATGGCGGACTACCTGATCAGCGGCGGCACCGGCTACGTGCCCGAGGATGGGCTCACCGCGCAGCAGCTCTTCGCCAGCGCCGACGGCCTCACCTACAAGTAAGCGCGGTGCGCGGCCCCACCTGGCTCCGCGCGCGCCTCCGCCGCACCGCGACCCCAGCCGGCCCTGCACGTGCGCGGCTCCCCCAGGCTGACGCCCGCGTTCCCGGCCCAATGCGAGCGGCCGCAGGCTGGGGCGGGAGGGGGTTTGCTGGGGAGGAGAAGGAAGGAGGCCCGAGCGAGGGACAGACGTGGCACAGCGACATCGCGGCTCTCGGTGCTGTGACCCGTTTCTGGGCCGGAGCCGGATCTGGCCTGTGCCTGCCTCTTCTCGTGGGCATTTGGCCACATGGAGGGGCCCTGGGATGGGTGGGAACCAGAGACGTGGGAGTTCTGGGGAGACTTTCCCAGACCTTGGTCCGAGACGCCCTCCCCTTGCCAGCCGCACCTGGAAGGCAGCGGAGGCCCTTGGAGCTCCCCTGCGAGGTGGCTGCTGGAGTGTGGTCCCCTAAGAGAGGCCCAGTGGGCGCTTGGCAGGACTCCCCACCCCCACCCCCAGCCTGTGCAGCCCTCCTCCCGCCGTGCCCCTGCCTGCTCACAGGTTGGCACTGCGTCTCCCAGGCCAGAGCCTTCTCTCCCTGCCAGCTGCCAGCCCACCCCGCCTGGAGTTTGGAAGGAGAATGGAGACCTACCTCTGGCTCGCTTTGCCTTTCCCGTGGGCCCCGGGCCAGTTGTGCGGGCCTGGCTGCAGCACTGTGTCCCTGCCAGGAAGGAGCCCCGGAACCCCGGACTGGGGCAGAGTTGGGATGCCAGCCGGCAGAGAGCATCCCTGCCGGCCGCTGCCATCCCGGCCCTGGCTGGAGCCTGCGGGCAGTTTTCCTAAGCACCAGGCAGGACCCCCTGCCTGCCCTCGCCTGCCTGCTCCTAGCTGTGGGGTACACCGACCCCTAGACAGTGCCCAGAGGCCCAGGCTCCAGCGTTTCCGAGGGAGCTGCAGGAGCCTGGCTGTCTGCAGAGGAGGGTTGCAAAAGGCAGGGGCAGCTGCGGTTCTGAGTCTTTGGTGATGGGAGAGGGACGTTTGCCGTCTTTCACGCTGAGTCCCTACTGGAGACTGTCCAGGGGCACTCAGAGGAGCTTCTCTAGGCCTTGGGCAGATGAGCGACCCCAGTCCCATCTTCTCTGTGGGTTTTCTTTCCTGCACTGGGGGTGGGGGTGGGGGGGACTGCTGCTTTGCATAGCCGGGTTCAGCGTGTTCCCTGAGTGTGGGTCATTTGCTTTTGGGCGTGTCTGTCCAGGCATGCTGAGCAGGCTGGGCCTCGGGCTGTGGCATTGCATCTGAACATACCCCATGAAGGCCTGCACTCCCCCACCGGGCTTCACTGTGGCCGTGGCGCACCCTAGCATTGGCTGGGGTCCCCTATGCCCCAATGCTCCCCTTTGCCATCCCGGCTGCGTCTGTTGGCTGTTCCGGTCCCAGAGCCTGCCCGGTCAGAGCGTGCCCTGCACTCAGCCCCCTGGGGTCCCCTGCATGCGCTTCTGAACCCCGTGTGACTCAGCAGCCCTGTGCCTGGGCGGACAGCTTGGCTTGTGCCGGGTCACGTTCGTGTTATACATTATGCTACCGAGTTGTTCTCCGGCCCTGTTCGTGTTCACAGGGTGTCTCCTGCATCAAGACTGAGAAGTTTTTCAGGGCAGGCACTGTGTGTGCCGTGTGTGGCCATGTGGAGACTTTGGTATCCCTTGGCAAGGTCTGAGCCCTGAAGGCAGTGAGCATCTCGGGCCACCCGCCCTGGTGGCCCCCGAGGCCCATGGACCCGTTGTCTTGGGCTCTGGCTGTCTGGGCTGGAGTCTGCGAGGCAAAGGGGGTTTACCTTGATGGGACAGCAGCAGGCATCAGGGGGCCCCTGGCCCCTGCTGCTCCTCTGCCCCCCCCCCCGATGCTGCCCCCTTTTCGGCCATCTCTCCTCACTGGTAACACACACGTGTCTGATTTTACAGCGACTTCCTGATCCTCCCCGGCTTCATCGACTTCATAGCTGACGAGGTGGTGAGTACCTCTTCCTTGCTTTAGGGCAGGGGTGTGGGGGGGGGGTGGCAGAGGCGCTGTTGGGGGGCGGACTTGCTGCGGGCAGAGCAGGGGGAGTCTCTTCTCCGGGGTGTGGTGCAGACCGCCTGTGGCTGCCAGAGAAAGCGGCGCATTGCACAGGGTTGTGCCTAATGGGACAGAGGCTGCTGTGAGTTCTCAGGGGGCTCCTGCCTGGGGGCCTGACCGGAGGGCGCTCTGGGCAGGGGTGGGGGGGGTTGGGAAAGGGCCTGGGAGGAGCCGCTTGGCTGTGGCTCCTCATGATGTCAACTCTAAGGACTGGCTGATGTTGAGAGTGCTGAGCAAGGATGCTGTGGAAGCCAGTAAAATCCTGGAGACTTTGAATCCAGTGGGCAGACTTGTTCCCGGATCCACAGTGCCCAAGCACTACCAAGAGATCTGGAAGGAGTCACTTTTGGGCCGAGTTCAAGGAAGTGCAGGGCCTTGCTGTCCAGAAGGGGCTCAGCAGATGAGCCAGACCAATGACCATGCATGTCTGAGCCACTCACAGATGCCAAGGGTATGGGTCATTACGACAGTGGAAGTCACTTCGACAGGAAGTTGATGGGTCTGTGATGAATTCATAGACATGTTCAAAAATGTCATTCCTTTGCTCCTGCTGTCCTCGTGGCTATTTATTCTGGTCTGATTCTCACGGAAGGCCAGCGGGCTTGAGTGTGCCGGGGAAGCTCGTACAGCCGATGCACAGCCACAGCTGACCCAGAGTGAGTTTTAGGGAAAATTCTGAACATGGCACTTTATGACAGCAACCAGGAAGCCTTCTTGGTTCAGCTGTTCAGTTTTTCTTTTTTAATATTAATTAATTAGAAAGACAGAGGGGTGGAGAGAGAAAGAGAGAGAGAGAGAGATCTTATCCACTGAGTCACTCCCCCAATGCCCGCAACAGCTGGAGCTGGGCTAGTCCAAAGGTGGTAACTCAATCTAGGTCTCCCATGTGAGTGGCAAGAACCCAGTTACTGGAGCCATCACCACTGCCCCCCAGGGTCTGCTTCAGCAGGAAGCTGGAGTCAGGAGCCAGAGCCAGAAATGGAGCCCAAAGACTCTGATGCGGGGTGCGGTTGTTGTCATTGGTGTCTTAGCTGCCAGCCAGCCTGCCTGCCTGCCTGCTGTAGCTGTTCAGTTCAGCAGTAGTTAGAGCTGTGTGCCAGACCCTGGGCTGGCTCTTAGCAAGAGAAGAGTGGATAAGACCTGCCCAGCTGTCCAGGGTCTCCTTGTCCATGGCCTTCATGGAAGGCTGCGGGAACTGATGTTGTGATGCAGTGGGCTAAGCCACCACTTTGTGATACCAGCATCCCATATCAGAGCACCAGTTTAGGTCCTGGCTACTCTGCTTTTTTTTTTTTTTTTTTTAGATTTATTTATTTATTTATTTGAAAGTCAGAATTACAGAGAGAGAGAGAGAGAGAGGTCTTCCATCGATGGTTCACTCTCCAATTGGCCGCAACAGCCAGAGCTGTGCCGATCCAAAGCCAGGAGCTTCCTCCTGTTCTCCCACATGGGTGCAGGGGCCCAAGGACTTGGGCCATCTTCTACTGCCTTCCCAGGCCATAGCAGAGAGCTGGATCACAAGATGAGCAGCCGGGACTCGAACCGGCGCCCATAGGGGATGCCAGCGCTTCAGGCCAGAGCATTAACCAGCTGCACCACAGCGCTGGCCGCCTACTCTGCTTCTGATCCAGCTTCCTGCTAATGCACAGGGGAAAACAGCAGCTGTTGGCCTGAGTCCTTGGGCCCCTGCCACCCATACGGGAGACCTAGATGGAGTTCCTGGCTCCTGGCTTCAGCCTGGCCCAGACCCAACTATTGTGGCCATTTGGGTAGTAAACACAGAAAATGTTCCTCTATTTCTCCCTCTATCCTTCTGCCCTTTCAAATGAATAAATACATAAATCTTAAAAAAAAAAAAAAAAAAAAAAAGGCCGTGGCTCTTCTGAGGCATGAAGGGAGAGAAGATAACATTTTCTGGGCTGTAGGGTGAGGGTTCTGAGCCAGGGTCTGTGATAGACTGCAGGGGTCTGTGCATGTCCTAAGGGGTGCGGCTGAGTGTTTTGGAGGCTAGGGTTATTGGCAGCTGTCAATCTGAATCTGAGAGGGGTCAGTGATCTGACCAGATGCGCCATTCCTGGACGGATGACCCCTAGCAAAATGCCTGGGACCAGAGTGTTCTGATGTCAGACTTTTTGGGTATTGGAATATCTGCATACACATCATGAGGTCATCTTGGGGATGACACCCAAGTTAGAGTTACAGGGGGTGGGGGGAGTCCTCCATCCACTGGTTTACTTCCCAGATGGCCGCAATGTCCGGAGCTGGGCAAATCCAAAGCCAGGAGCCTGAAGCTTCCTCTGGGTCTCCAACATGGGTACAGGGGCCCAAGGACTTGGGCCATCTTTTTTCTTTTTTAAAAGATATTTGTATGTATTTATTTCTCTTTATATATACATAAACATAGATATGCATAAATTCTAGTCTACTAAAAAGTGTACATATGGAGAGAAGGAGAGGGAGAAGGAGAGAAGTCTATCTATAGAATTACCACTTAGGAAAGGACTTGGACCATCGTCTGCTGCTTTCCCAGGCCACAGCAGAGAGCTGGATCAGAAGTGGAGCAGCCGGGACTCAAACCCGCGCCCATATGGGATGCCGGCACTGCAGGTGGTGGCTTTACCCGCTACGCCACAGCGCCGGCCCCTGAGACTCGATCTATACGTGAAATTCACTTGTGGTTGAGGTGCACCTTAGACACATAGCCGAAGTCCTTTTAGAGGTGTTTTCAGTGTGTCTGCTTTAGACTGGCACCTGGGTTGGGTGTGACGGCCACCACTGTGGCATCACGTCGGCCTTCCTGGGCGTCCAGGAAACAGACTCCCTCCCATGCCTCTCCCCACTCCCGTCACCACCTGCTGCCCGGGGTTTCCCTTACAGCCTCACCCTGACTGAACACATCCTACCCAGGCGTCTTGTCTCTGTCATTTTTTAATTTTTTATTTGGAAAAGATAGTTATTTGAGAGAGAGAGAGGTCGTCTTCCATGCTCTGGTTCACTCCCTAAATGGCCGCCACGGCCCAGGCTGGTCCAGGCTGAAGCCAGGAGCCCCATCCAGGTCTCTTACGCGGTGGCAGAGGTACAGATACCTGCTCCGTCTTCTGCTGCCTGCCCGGACAACACTAGTAGGAATCTGGATCGGAAGCGGAGCAGCCAGGACTCTGATGTGGGCTACTTGCGTTGCATGTGGCAGCTTAGCTTGCTGCACCATGGCGCTGGCCCCTCTGGCATCTCCCTGTCCCAGTCGTGTGGGCTAAGTGAGGCTGGCAGGGACCCCATCGGCCTCGTTGGCTGCCGGATGTCCGGGTGACTGGCATGTGATCAACCGTGCTCCATCCCCAGGACCTGACTTCAGCCCTGACTCGGAAGATCACGCTGAAGACGCCACTCATCTCCTCCCCCATGGACACCGTGACTGAGGCCGACATGGCCATCGCCATGGCTGTGAGTCCCGCGCCTGGGTGGGTGGGACCCAGGGGCGGGGCTGAAGAGGGCGGCCCCCCCCCCCCCCCGCTCTGACCTCACTTCCCTTCCGCTGCAGCTGATGGGAGGCATCGGTTTCATCCACCACAACTGCACCCCAGAGTTCCAGGCCAACGAGGTGCGCAAAGTCAAGGCAAGTACCAGGCCCAGCTCCAGGGAGATGCCAGGGCAGCCCCTCCCCCAGCCCTGCGGCCGATGCCTTCTTTGGTGGCGGTGGTGGGCTCTTGACTGCCCACCCTAACCATGGGGGGCACAGGGCCAAGTTCTCCCTTTCCCCTGGGCCCCTCTGTCCACCGAGTGCCTGGCTCCCTGGGTGGCACCTACAGGCCCCCGTCTGTCCCCTGCGGCCAGGCAGCCCCGTGCTCCGGACTCCCTGCCAGCCTCTTGTGTGCCCGTCTGCCTGCAGAAGTTCGAACAGGGCTTCATCACAGACCCGGTGGTGCTGAGCCCCTCTCATACCGTGGGCGACGTGCTGGAGGCCAAGATCCGGCATGGCTTCTCCGGCATCCCCGTGACCGAGACGGGCGCCATGGGCAGCAAGCTGGTGGGCATCGTCACTTCTCGCGACATTGACTTCCTGGCGGAGAAGGACCACACCACGCTCCTCAGTGAGGTAGCCGCCGGGCTGGGGCGCTGCGAGGACGGTGCATGGCCTGTGGCCAGGGACCAGAGGGAGGCCCGGCTCCTTCCTCTCCCCACCAACCCGCAGGCCGATCTTCCTGGCCCCACAGGTGATGACTCCGCGGATCGAGCTGGTGGTGGCTCCAGCGGGCGTGACCTTGAAAGAGGCAAACGAGATCCTACAGCGTAGCAAGAAAGGTACCTGCAGCAGGCGGAGAATTCAACCCCAGCCTGAGCTCTGGTCCCCAAGAGCCCCGGTTTCTGCATGGCCGCCCAGGCTGTCCCGGCAGCCACTCAGGGCCTGGGCCAGGGTCTGAGAAGCCCGGGGAAGCCGGAGCATGATCCCAGAGGCCTCGCCCTAGATTTATTTATTTGAAGGGCAGTGTTACAGAGAGAAAGAGAGAGATCTTCCATCTGCTGGTTCACTCCCCAAATGCTCACAGTGGCCAAGGCTGGACCAGGCTGAAGCCAGGAGCCAGGAGCTTCTTCTGGGTCTCCCCCATGGGTGCAGGGGCCCAAACACTTGGGCCATCTTCTGCTGCTTTTCCCAGCCATTAGCAGGGAGCTGGATTGGAAGTGGAGCAGCCAGCATCGCAGGCGGCTGCTCTACCTGCTGTCCCCCAGTGCCGGCCCCACCCTTTGCCCCCTCTTGCATAAAGAATTGTGTACTCGCTTATTAAAGGCTCAGAGAAGTCTTGCAGTGGGTCACTGGGGCTGTGTATGTAATGTTTCCTGGGTGCCCGTGGGCTACCCTAGGGAGGCTTCCCTGGTTCATACTCTACAGAGGGTTCTTGGGGTTTGTCCTGAGCGGGCCCTGTGTTCCCGCTGTGCTCTGACAGGGAGTTTTTGACCACTGTGGCCCGTGGCCCAGCAGGTGAAAGGCGGCTAGTGCTCCGCGGCGGCCCCTCCCAGCCTGGCCAGGCCACAGGGCAGGAAGGGCTCTAGGAACCTGCTTGGCTGGGAGGTGCCTTTGCTTCCTGTTCCTTGGGAAGAGGTCCAGGTCCCCGGGAACACTTCCTGGGTGGTGCTGCCACCTAGTGGCTGCTTTGGGTACTTGAGTAGAATCCCTGGCCTGGTCCTGCCCTGCCTGCCACCTGCCCCTTCGCCTCACCCCTGCACCCTGCGCTTCCCATCAGGGAAGCTGCCTATTGTGAACGATCGGGACGAACTCGTGGCCATCATCGCCCGCACCGACCTGAAGAAGAACCGCGACTACCCTCTGGCCTCCAAGGACTCCCACAAGCAGCTGCTGTGCGGGGCCGCTGTGGGCACCCGTGAGGATGACAAGTACCGCCTGGACCTGCTCACCCAGGCGGGTGCCGACGTCATAGTGCTGGTGAGGAGGCCACAGTCCCACAGACACAGTCCCCGGGGCCTCTCATTAAACCTGTGACCCTCCCTTGCTGCTCTGGGGCACAGCATGCCATGCCAGCACTGGGAGGGTCCCAGGGATGACCTGGGCCCCCCCTAGGGGCTTTCTCACTCCTGATGGGACCCTGATGATGGTGCTCCCATGTGCCCGGACCCTCCCACTTGCCAGGTGCCGATGCAGCTAGCTCAGATCCTAGCAACAGGCATTCCCTGTTGTCAGATGAGGGCCCCTAGGCTTACCCGGATTAAGTTCTTTGATTGGGTGAGGGAGGTGGTGGGAAAGGACATAAACCCAGGCAGGGTCTCCTTGCTGGGAGGCTCAGTCTGTACATTTGTGGTGTTTAACCTCGGGGGGAAAGCAGGCCCCTTTGAGAGTCAGCTTAGAGTTGGCAAGTGCCTTTCTAGAAAAAAGAGCATTTTAAAAAATATTTCTTTTCTTTTTATTTAAAAGAGTGGCAGAGAGATCTTCCATCTGCTAGTTCATCCCCTAAATGAACTGGGCCAGGAGAAAGCCAGGAGCCAGTAACTCCATCTGGGTCTCCCATGTGGGTGGCATGGACCTAAAGCATCCTCCACTGCTTTCCCAGGCCGTAGCAGGGAGCTGGATCGGAAGTGGAGCAGCCGGGACTCGAACCGGTGCCCATATGGGATGCCGGTGCCATAGGCAGAGGCTTAATATGCTGTGCCACAGCACTGGTCCTGAGAATGCACATTCTTAGAACGTTTCTTCTGTGATCCCAGGAGTCCCTCTGTTCAAGCCCCCCCACCCCCAGCTCCGTGCAGACTCAGCATCTAAGCCCAAGCTTTCTGTACCCTCCCCAGGACTCCTCCCAGGGGAACTCCGTGTATCAGATTGCCATGGTGCATTACATCAAGCAGAAGTACCCCCACCTGCAGGTGATTGGGGGGAATGGTGAGTGCGGGTCCCTCCCGCCCATGCTCCGTGTCCTTGGTCATCTATAGGAGAGGGTGGCAGGTGGATTAGGGTCCCAGGAAGCCTCTGGCAGGGGGCTCACATATGTCCTCTGCCTCTCACCCCCAGTGGTGACAGCAGCCCAGGCCAAGAACCTGATTGACGCCGGTGTGGACGGACTGCGCGTGGGCATGGGCTGCGGCTCCATCTGCATCACCCAGGAAGGTGGGTGTCGGGAGGAGGATGTGAGGCTGCGCGCGGGGCCTCGCTCTCCTGCACACGCACTGCCAGGCGCCTTCCTGGGGTGGTGGGCTCAGGAGTGGCCCAGGCCCAGGCTCTTTCCCACCTGCCAAGTCGGGGTGAAACGGGCGCAGGTGGGTCAGGGGACGGTGGGCTTGGGGTGTATGGAAGCCTGCTTCTCCCAGTCTGATTGGTGTGACGTGTTGGAAGCCGGCTCAGGGTTTGGGTTCAGTTAAGAGATACTTGACACCCACAGCACCATGTTCTGCAGTAGTGGGGAGGGGGCTCCACTCACACAGGCCTCTTGTAGGCATGCTCCTGAGGCTGGGGGATGGAGGAGACCCAGTTCATGGTGGAGCAGTGCTGGGGTCTGACCTGGGGCAGTTGGGTCCTGGCTTGGCCCGGGGGCACACAGCTGGGCCCTCTCGGCCAGGTCATTTATCTAGAACCAGAGGGGCCCGCTGGGCCTTCCCCACCAGAAGTATCTCCCCTTTTGGTCTTATTAAGTTTTATTTATTTGAAAGGCAGAGCAACAGAGAGAGAAAGAGAGACAGAGAGATCTAGCTGCCGCTTCACTCCCTAAATGGTCGTAACAGCAGCACTGGACCAAGCCAGAGCCGGGGGCTTCATCTCCCACGTGGGTGGCAGGGGCCCAAGCACTTGGGCCATCTTCTGCTTTCCCAGGTGACCTGGGCCCTAAGCCTCTGTTGCTTAAGCTCCCTTCTCCTTTGCTGGCCGCTGTGGTGACATGCGGGCCCTCTCTCACCCCGTAACAGCTGTGTGTTGAGTACCTGCTGTGTGTTCTTGGCCTGGGGGTGTGGCCGAGACAAAAACGCCAGGCCCCTTCTCTCAGGTGTCCAGCCTGAGGCCATTTCTGGGTGAATGCTGGTGCTTTAGGACCCCCTGTTAGGGGCCCGGCGCTGTGGCATAGTGGGTAAAGCCGCCGCCTGCCATGCCGGCATCCCACGTGGATGCCGGTTCAAGTCCTGGCTGCTCCACTTCTGATCCGGCTCTCTGCTGTGGCCTGGGAAAGCAGTGGAAGATGGCCCAAGTCCTTGGGCCCCTGCATCCATGTGGGAGACCCGGAAGAAGCTCCTGGCTCCTGGCTTTGGATTGGCGCAGCTCCAGCCGTTACAGTCAATTGGGAAGTGAACCAGCAGATGGAAGACCTCTCTCTCTCTCTCTGCCTCTCCTCTCTCTGTGTAACACTGACTTTCAAGTAAAATAAATAAATCTTTTAAAAAAAAAAAAAGAACCCCCTGTTAGACCTTGAAGTTCCCAGAGTTCAATGGTTACATTTAAGGAGATGCAAACGGATGGACGCTTCAGAGCTGGGCTTGTGTCAGTGAGGCTGGGGCGCCGGCTGGTGCTGTGCTCGGAGCCCCCCACCCCCGAATCCTGTGCAGCACTGCTGCCAGTGGAGTGGCCCAGTTCCCTGGTGTCCCTGGCCGGCTGGCAGCTGACAGGCACGCCACCCAGAGTGGAGGCAGGCAAGGAGAAAGGGCTGACCCTGTGTGCCCCCCCCCGCCCCCAGTGATGGCCTGCGGGCGGCCGCAGGGCACTGCCGTGTACAAGGTGGCTGAGTACGCGCGGCGCTTCGGTGTGCCCGTCATAGCTGATGGCGGCATCCAGACGGTGGGCCACGTGGTCAAGGCCCTGGCCCTTGGAGCATCCACAGGTGAGGGGTGGGGCACAAGGTGGGGCCGGGGAGGGAGGGCTGGGAGCTGGCAGGGACCGGGGACACTGACCTCCCCCTGCCCACCTCCGGACCCTACAGTGATGATGGGCTCCCTGCTGGCGGCCACCACCGAAGCTCCTGGCGAATACTTCTTCTCGGACGGCGTGAGGCTCAAGAAGTACCGGGGCATGGGCTCGCTGGACGCCATGGAGAAGAGCAGCAGCAGCCAGAAGCGCTACTTCAGGTGCCGGCCCTCCCCCCGCCCCGCCCCCACCAGCCTCCACCCAAACCCCCTCCCCAGAGGATGCCCCACGCTTGCCTCAATTCTGGCAACCGAGATCCAGGGCAAAGCGGGGCAGAGCCAGGACCAGACCTGGGCCCCCCGATGCCGAGGCCCTTTTGCGTGGTCTCGCCTCTGCTGGCGCCCCCCACCCAGTGGTGGGGAGGGGTCTCATGAGCCTGGGGCTATGAGGCTCAGTCTTCCCCCACTCATTGCAGTGAGGGGGACAAGGTGAAGATCGCGCAGGGTGTGTCAGGCTCCGTCCAGGACAAAGGCTCCATCCAGAAGTTCGTGCCCTACCTCATCGCCGGGATCCAGCATGGCTGCCAGGATATCGGGGCCCGGAGCCTGTCCGTCCTGCGGTGCGTGCCAGGCCTGGCAGGGGTGGGGGGGGCGATGCCTGGCTCCATCCTGTCTCTTTTTCCCCAGCCCGGATGCCCCTGACGTGTCCCCCCACCCCACCCCTCCGCCCCGCCTGCAGGTCCATGATGTACTCAGGAGAGCTCAAGTTTGAGAAGCGGACCATGTCAGCTCAGATCGAGGGCGGCGTGCATGGCCTGCACTCGTAAGTGTGGTGGCCTTGTCGCTGGCATTAAGGGCTGGCCCTGGGTCAGGCAGGTGGCACCCGGGGCCAGAGGCCAGGCTGAGGTTCCAAGGACCCCATGGACATCACCCTCTCCCTCCGCTCCCAGCCCACTCTGTGGCCGCCCAGTGCAGACAGGCTCTCCCCTCCGCTCAGGAAGCTTGGTGGCTGGTGGCTGGTGGCTGGTGGCAGGGGACTGGTGGCGCTGGACTCTTGCTGATGGTGGCCCCAGCCAGGCAGGGCACGTGATGGGGGCAGGAGCCCCCTGGAGGGAGAAGAGCAGACAGACAGATGCTAGGGCCGGTGCTGGGGCGACCGTGGGCGGGGGCAGTGCCAGCAGTAGTGGCAGGCATGTGTCCCAGCTCCCCAGGCCTAGGCGGGCATCTAACCTGTGTCTCTTTCTGCCCTGCCCTCCCGTAGCTATACCTTTCTGCCGTGTAAGTAACCTCGCTGCCCGGGCCAAGCTTAGAGTAGAGCAGGGGCAGTCTGGGTGGGGCCTGGGCTGGGAGGGGTGGGTGCCGGGATGGGGACGGAGCCAGGGACAACCGTGGGACATAGGCCCTGGGACTGGGCCCTCCTAGGCCTGCATCCCCAGCACCACGTGGAGGCAGCCAGCAGTGCCTCCTCTTCCCGGTGCAGGGAGGTGCCCGTGGTCAGAGGCCTGAGACGCCCCATCGACCACCAGCGGCCTGGGTGCCTCGGGGTGGCGATGCGGGCGACAGAGGTTCGGCTCCTGGTGTGAGCTACTTGGTGGGCTGTGCCTTCCTGGGCCCCAGCCCTGTCGGCTCAGGTGTGGTGGTGGCGGCCCTGGCTCGGTTCTCCGGGGAGGCCCAGCAGCCCCGGGCCGGCTCACTGCCTTCCTCCTGCCCCTGTGGCCTGCAGGGCAGGGGCTCAGCAGCTCTGCCCCGCCCGTTTCCATGGGACCCCGGGTGAGGGCTTTAGGGGAAGGTGGCAGGGTCCAAACGCCCACTCTGGGCCACCTCTTGCCTTGTCCCCACAGTTACGAGAAGCGGCTGTACTGAGGACAGTGGCGGAGGCCGGGGCGGGGGCGGGGGCGTGCCCCCGGGCCCCCCTTCCAGCGCGGCCTCCCTCCACGGCTGAGCGGTCCACAGATTTGCACTACGGGTTGCCCAGCTCCTTTCCCGGGCAAGAGGAAGGCGGCCCTGAGGGGCTCTCCCCCTAGCCCCCCACGCCCCGGGGGGGTGGGGGGCCCTGCCAGGCGGGCTGTCAGGGCCCTGTGCCAGTCTCAGGTCTTTCTTGCTGCAGCCTGCTCTGGCCCGGCTCCTGCGCCTGGGGCCTCCTGGCTTCTCCCGTAGGGCACCTCCCTCCCTGCCCCGCCCCAGGAAATGGTGCTCTCCTGGCCCTGCCCGCTACGCCGTGGGGGCACTTCCGGGCTCCTGATCAGGCTAGGGGGAGGTCTCTGCCCCCTTCCCCTGGCCTGCCCTGGCCCTGGCCCTGGCCCTGGGGAGGAGGCTGTCTGACTTCCTGACTCGCCACCATCCCCAGGGCACCGGTCCCGCCCTCTCCTCTCAGCTGCAGTTGAAGGCTTTAACTTTGCACACTTTGGGGTCACAGTTGCATCATTGTATATTAAATAATCGGAATAAATCAAGCAGGTCTCAATGCGTCTGCCGTCCTGTCTGTGTCCCTTGGCCACTGAACGGCTGGCCCTCATCAGAGCCGGGCCGGAGGCGCTTGGCCCAGCCTTCCCAGCGGGAGACTAAGGATGTCGGGAACTTGCGGAGGTGCAGCTGCATGGTGGGCCTGTGCCCACACTGGCAGCTCCCCCAGCTGGGCAGTGTCACAGCAGGGGACCAGCAAGGCTGTAGGACCACCAGCGTCAGGGCCCTCCCAGACAGCTGCCAGAGGGTACCACTGCTACCTAGCCCCGGGCATGGGCGGAAGTGCAGCGTGGTGGTATCAGCTGGGCACGGCTGTGGGTGAGCTCCCACCCTTGAGATGCAGCTCGGGCCCCAAGCCCTGCAGGTGCAGACAGCTCCGCCCCTTGGGCTGCCGCATACCTGCTGGTGTCCAGGGTTCTTGGGACAGTCACGCTGCTGTCCTGTGCCTCTGTGGTGGCTGGGCACAGGCATGGAACCGTCTGCAGGCAGGCAGGAAGTGGAGGGTGGCTAATGGAGATCTGGAGACATCCAGACTCCTGAGGGAGTGTCACGCCCCCTGTTGGCTCTGTGCCAGTAGCTGCCCTCCCCCAGGTTCCGTCTGATGGGCACTTGGGCAGGGCCAGCCTTTCACAATGGCGTTTTCCAGCTTTGTGACGTCCTCGGGGGTGGGAAGGAACGAGGTGGACAGCAGGACATGGCTGGCTCAACAGCTACTGCCACGGGCGTGGCTCAGGAGCTTCCCCAGAGGCCTTGGGGCCCTGGAGCCTGTGGCTGGTGAGCATCTACTTGTCCATGATGACTCAGCTTAGGGGGAAGAGGGTGCCCAGGTCCCACGATGGGGGAACCAAAGTGAGTGCACATTACCTGGTTGTCCTGTCCACTCATTGGCAAACACCAAACAGGGAGCAGCATGACCGGCGGTTGACAAGGAAGGAAAAGATCTGCAGGTTTTTAGATGAATGGCAAGTGCCTCTGATTGAGGCGTGTGTGAGTGGGCCAGAGAATTTTCCTTTGGGAACTAATTAGTGGTGCTGGCCAACAGAATGGCTTGCCTTGCAAATCAGTGACCTGGCCACTGCTCAGGTGCATTAGCATTCGTGTGGGGGTTGCCCAGTGCCCAGTCCGGGCCACCTGCAGAGCTAAGAACACACAGAGGCCCCTGGCTCACTGATGCTGGGATGGCTTCAGGCCTCTAACTTGGTCCCGGCTTCTGATGTCAAAGTTTGAGAATCACTGTTTCAGAGGAAATCGGGTGTGTGTCCTAAGGAAAAAATTTCAAATGACACAGCTCCTATGCCACAGCCCCATCTGAGCAGGAAAGAGCATATGGAAGGTTCTAGGTGCTCAGAGGAACCTGCGCTCTGCCCTCCCCTTGCCCAGGTGAATGACACTGGGGATTAATGCACATAAAAGTCTGGACCCAGCGAGCACATGTTCACTCGGGGTTGTGGGTCAGCCACAGTGGCTGAGGCCCGGGTGGGACGAGGGGACAGATGCTGCAGGTGGAAAGGCCACATCAGGTGGACGTCCAGAGGCCACCCAGGTTGGCTGTGGGACAGACCCAGGTCACATGCAGTTGGCACGGCATTGTGTGTGCACCTGCAGTCCGTGAGGTTTGTGGGGCCCGGTGCACCCTCCCTCTGTCCTCGCACAGTCACCCAGTGCAGCCTGGTCCCAGCTGCGGGAGCTGTATCTGGACTTTATTTGTTCAGGATACCTGTGGCCTGGAAGGGCCCGACTCCCAGCTCCCCCGCCTCTCTGCCCCACCCAGCTTTGCACACAGACCCTTTCTCTCTTATTAGGCAGCTGTAGCTCCAATTCTCCCCACAACACATCTGCCGCCGGCTGAGGAGAGTTTAGACTTAGGGGATGCAGGCAGAGAGAAGGGAGCAGCAGGCTTCCTACACACTCAGGCCCCAGCCCAGCAAACCACTCGGCCTTTTAATTTTTTAAGATTTATTGATTTGAAAGGCAGAGTTACAGAGAGAGAGAGATCTTCCATCCCCTGTTCCACTCTGCAGCAATGGCCTGGGCTGGGCCAGGCCAAAGCCAGGAGTCAGGAGCTTCACCCAAGTCTCCCACACAGATGCATGGTCCCAAGCACTTGGGCCATCCTCCGCTCCTTTCCCAGGCACATTAGCAGGGAGCTACATCAGAAGTGGAGCAACGGACATTGGAACTGGCGCCCGTATGGGATGCCAGTGCTGCAGACCATGGCTTTACCTGCTATGCCACAGTGCCGGCCTCTCCTGGAACCCACGGTTCTCAGGGTGGGTGCCGCTAGTTCTTCCTGTTACTCTTCTAACAGCCCAGCTCAGGAGAGAAGCTGGGTGGGGTCCGGGACCCAGGAGTCCTCGAAACCCTGCCCCCCGCCCCACCCCTCTTAGCCCAGCTGCAGAACAGGGTGTCTGGCTCCCCAGTCAGCTTTGTCCCAGCCTGGCAAGGTGCACAAGAGCCTGGCACACGGTGGGGGTGGGGGACCAGCCTTGACCCGGCCCTATACCCCGGCCTCTCCACCTGCGATCCTACACAGGATCGAGGAGCACCCTGGCCACAGCCAACCCTATAGCTTCCCGCCCCCAACCCCCATCCGCCAAGCCTCAGAGGCAGCATGTCGCCTTTCGGGACAAGCGCTCGGGGCGGGTGCTGCTTCACCAGGACGCCAGGCCAACCAAGACAGGTGCCTCCCAGCTTCTCCCTCCTCCCGGGGCCAGGATGAGCTGCGGCTCCCTGGAGGCGTGCCTGAGGACTGGGGCGGCTGGGAGGAAGGCTCCCTCGGGGCTCCAGGGGAGACAAAGTCGGAGATGTTGCCAAGGCTGCCACCGGGCCGGTCGCCCACACCCTCCAGCTGTAAACCCTCGCGCCCGCGCCCTCGGAGCCGGCTCGTGGGACGCTCATCGCGCATCTGCACTGCGGCTTCGCAGCTTCGGGAAATCAATCCTGGGGAGGGACTTCCTGCAGACCCTGCACGCCAGCACATCCACTCCGGGTGCTGTCTCCTCCCCTGGGGCGAAGGCCGTGGCTCCCAGCCCTCGGCGAGGCCCACAGCGCGCCCGACTCCCGTCCCCGCCTCTGGGCAAACCCGGGGCTTTTAACGCTGGCGGAGAAGCGGGCCGGGGTCGAGGGCGTTCCCTGCGCAGGCGGGGCGCGCGGGTCCCAGCCGCCTCCAGCAGATGGCGCCCGACCCCGCCGACCCGCGGGACCCTGGGGACGCACAGGGGCGCAGTCTCCTAGGCAACAGGCAGTCGCCGCTGCAAACCCTGCGCTTGGCAACCGCTCCCTGGTCAGCCAGAATTCGGCTTCCGAACGACTAGGGGGTGCGGCGGCAAGACCATCCCTCGGAAAGGAGAGAGGGGCCGCTGCCCGGACCGCTCGGTGTTCTGCTTGCCGTTTAGGGCGGCGTCCCCGCCCAGCAACCCCACCAGACAGTAACGCACATCCGACCACCAGGGACGGGAAGACCCAGCTGGCCAGCCGGCCGGAACCGGGCCTGTCCGATGCCCGCAGGTCTCCTCCAACCTGCCGAGAGCCCCCTCCCCACCTCACCACGGGGCTTCCCCTCGGCCCACCGAGCTCTTAGGAACATTCTGCAGGGCCCGTGACCCCTCTGACACCAGGGGCAGGGGCGCACTCCGTGGAAGACTCAAGGCGGCAGCCCAGCCGCAGGGGAGAATTCCCTCTCTGGAGCTGTGGGCAGGAGAGAAGCACTTCCGGTGGGGCAAGGGGCAGGCGCGGAGGATTCAGGTTCAAGTGTCCGATCTCTACTCCCCGGAGACCTCATCTCCCTGCCTGCTCCCCGTCTCACTTTGAACGTCACCAGTAACTGCAATTGCGACCCCGTGCACGGGAGGCTGGGTGCTCCCGAAGGACAGACCAAAGATGTGCACACAAACGGAGGGAGGAGGGGGCTGGCTGGCCCGGGAGTTGGCTCACGTGGCTGTGAGCCTGCACACCCCTCGTTCCACACCCGGCCCCCAGAGAGCCCCTGTGTGCTTCAGGTATGAAGGCCTGGGGAGTAAGAGCCGTGGGGTCAGGTCCAAAGGCCTCAGAGGTCTGCTCTCTCCTTATGTCTGCCCCATCCCAAAAGATAGCAGCTCCACCTCTCGAATCGCCTAGATTAAACCAAACCGAAATCTTGCGTTTCTCACACTCCACCTGCAGTCCATCAGCCGGCACTGCCTTCACGCCTTGTCCTCGGCCTCACCGCTCCCCCACCGCCTCTTGCCTGGGCCCTGTTTGCTCAGCCTCCCTGGTTGCCGCCCTCCGGAGTTTTCACAACACAGCAGCCAGGGCGATTTCCTTGTCGGTGGGGTGGGAAGTGGAGCTGGGGATGCCTACATCCCTTATCAGACTGCCTGGTTCCTGTCCCTTGTCCCGGCTCCTCTGCCTCCAATCCCGCTGTCCCCTAATGCTCACCCTGGGAGGCAGCAGGTGACGGCTCGGGCACTGGGGTCCCTGCCACCCTTGTGGGAGACCAGGATGGAGCTCTTGGCTCCTGGCTTCAGCTTGGCCCGGCCCTGGCTGTTGCAAGCATTTGAGGGAGTGAACCAGCGGATAGAAGATCTCTTTGTCCCTCTGTGCCACTCTGCCTTTCAAATAAAGATAAATAAACGTTTAAGAATACCTGCCCAGGTTGATGCTTTTTTAAAAAATATTTATTTTATTTATTTGAAAGATGAGTTACAGGAGAGGTAGAGACACAGAGAGAGGTCTTCCATCTGCTGGTTCATTCCCCAATTGGCCACAATGGCTGGAGCTGTGCCAATCCAAAGCCAGGAGCCAGGAGCTTCTTCTGGGTCTCCCACATGGGTGCAGGGGCCCAAGGACTTGGGCCATCTTCTACTGCTTTCCCAGGCCATAGCAGAGAGCTGGATCAGAAGAGGAGCAGCTGGGACTCGAACCGGCGCCCATATGGGATGCCAGTGCTTCAGGCCAGGGCTTTAACCTGCTGCGCCCAGATGCTTTTAATATGTAAGCCAGAGTCTCCTTGGTGCTGATGCAAAAGTCACCACCCTCCAAGGTCCACCCCCACCCCCTGCTGGCTCAGACCTTGTTACCAGCTCTTTCCCATGCTGGCCTTGCTGGCCTCAAATGCTTCCACCATGTCAGCTTCATCTGTGTCCACCCCCGCACCCCGTGTGGCCTGTTGGCTCCCCCTCCCTGCCCCACCCCGGTCTCTTCCCTCCCTGCCTTGCCCCCACACTCCCCTCCTGGCACCCCCTTTCCCTGCTTTATCATTACGTGTGCACCGTCTGTTTACCCGCATCTGACTTTACCCCCTAGAACAGTCAGCGTGACTACTTGCTATGAGTGGATGACGACCTGGGTCACGTGGGCATCCCCGGTACACCCAGCGCTGAGGGTGCAGACTGGACAGCTATTGCAGGGAGGAGCCCTGCTCCCTGGAGCCCGGACCCACTTGAAGTTTGTGACCAAGACAGCGTGTTTAGCACAATAACGCGAGGACGTGGAGGCTGGATGAGTCGTTTTATACAGCCTCATGCAGTGGGAGCAACTACCATGCTCATCTCCGGGGAGGGGGAGGGGAAGGGGGACAGGCTCAGAGAGGCCCAGGAGCAGGGCTGAGGCTGGGAGGCCGTCCTTACCCTCAGGTCCCTGCTGCGTCTGCTCTCCCAGGAGAGCCCAGGAAGGGAAACAGGGGGCGGGGTGTCTCGTATCCAGCAGGAGAGAGGAAGGGGAGAACCTATCTGCCAGGGGCCCTAGAGGCCAGGGCACCCTGGCCGCCCCTCTGCCAGCCACCTCCCTCCACTCCTGTGTCCATCGCCACTCTGGGGCGGAGGGGCCCCCTTCCCTGGCCCCAGCCCCCTTGGCCACACCCCCATCATTGCCTCAGGACTGGCTCCGCAGGGCTCCCTTTCTGGCCCAGTCAGGCATAGAACCGCGGGCTGACAGGCAGCTGTGGCCGGCCAAGGGTGAGGTCACAGACTGAGCACTCTGTGCCCACCCCTCCCCCCTCACATCACAGGCTCCCTCCGTCCCTGCCCCGCAGCTGCCCCCCAGCAGGCGCCGGCCCAGGGTGTCCTGTGGCTGCTGCACCTTACAACAGCACCCATTTATTGGCTGGCTGTTCTGAGGCCAGGAGTGGGTCCCCCGGGCTGCATTCCTTCACGGGCCCTCTGGGAGAACCCCTCCCCTTGCCCCCCCCAGCTCCTAGAACCCCCCTTGGAGCCCCCTCCAAGTCAGCCCTGTGCTGTCTCCAAATCTCCCTGCCTTCTGACATCTGCTCTGAGTCTGACCCTCCTGGCCCCTTGCGAGGGCCCTGGCGATTTTTTATTTGAAAAGCAGAGAGAGAAAGAGAGAGAGAGAGAGAGAGAGAGTTTCCATCTTCTGATTCACTCCCCAAATGCCTGCAACAGCCAGCGCTGGGCCAGATGGAAGCCAGGATCCCAAGAACTCCATCTGGGTCTCCCATGTGGGTGACAGGGGCCCAGGTATGAAGACCATCCCCTGTTGCTTTCCCAGGTGCTGGACTGGAAGTGGAACAGCCTGGACTGGAACTCACACTCTGTGACTTAAGCTGCAAGTTCACAGAGTCAGCTCCGGGGCCCACCAGATAAGCCAGGGTGATCGCCTCATCCTGAACCCCTTACCCTAATCATGCACCAAGTCCCTTGAACTTGCAAGCCAAGGCCATTGAACTTGCAAGCTCCCTGAGTTCTGCCCCTATCCTCACCCGGCCCTGGCATGGGTGGGGGCCAGAAGAGGCCCACGGCAGAGGAGGCGAGGGAGAGGGGGTGGCCCGAGGGGCTTGTCCCTTACTGGCCTCCTGCATTCCCTGTTGCAGTCTGGAAGGACCCCCAGGTGTCCTGGCCTAGCACAGGGAAGCTTCCAGGGACCCCCTGGCTGGCTGGCTGTGAGAAGACACAGGTGGGAGTGGCTAAGCCCACTGCTCTCCCCTTCGCAGGGCTCTGCTTACACCCGCGAGTGCTGCAGACATCATTTGCAGGCGTGCACGTGCGGCTGGGGCTATGGAGGCTGCAGCCCCGCCCCCCACACTGCGCACGCGGACCCCCGAGGCCCTGGACGCCCACTCGCGTCCCTCTCAGGTTCTGCGCGCGAGTTAGGCGGTGGGGATCTGCAGCGTGCATGCCCTTACCGGGTGCTCTGTCCGCCCTTGCGGCGACACTTCGGCCGCTAGCCGGCAAGGGCTGGCATGGGGCAGCGGCCACTTCCCAGGCCCCGGGAGCCTGGCCCCTCGGGATGAACCCATGCTCACCTCGCCCCTGGGGTCACTGCTGCTTCCATGCAGGCTTCACCTCCGGGTGCCGCAGGCCTGGGCGCCGGCAGACGTGGCTCCGCAGCCTGGCCCTGGGCTGGTCTCACTGCCTCGCCCTGCGCCCAGTACGGCGACCTCACGCTCCCGACTAGCGCGGCGGCCTTTGGCGTTCGGTGCATGGCTTACTTCACCCTTGCAAGACGGCGAGTGTGGCCTGAGAAGTGGCGCCTACGCGGCACCCGTATTCCGGGTTTGCCCGAACCCTGGACAGGGTTGCAAATGGAGTTACTGCAGCGCCCCCTGCAGGCGCGACCAGAAACAACCACAGACTGCGAGCCGCAGTCTGGTACCCGTAGCCAGACGCTGGACAAACTGCCGGACTGCCCGGGAGAGGGGCGGGGGTGGGAGGGGGCGAGGAAAGGAACTGCGGGCGTCCTGAAGGGCTTCTCTTCTCTCCCAGGGCCTCCGCTCAAACCGTGTTCCCTACCGCATCGCCTGCCTCCGCCTCTCCCCCAGCCCAACCCCTCTCCCGGATGAGGTAGACTAACAGGCCTTCGATCTCAGGGAGACAGGGAGGAGGGCTGCGCGGGGAGACCAGAGATTGCCATGAGGTTTCTGCCTGGCTGCAGGGAGAAGGGAGGCCTGCAGAGCTGATCTGGGGGCCTTATCGGAGCCGTAGAGGGAGAAATTACCTCCCCCCATCCATGGGCAGCCTGCCCAGGCCTCTGTGGGTGCTGATCTGGTGGCTCTGTGGTCATCCTTGGCTCGGCTGGGCTGCAGACCTCTCAGTTGCTCCTCTGTGCTCTGAGGACCCGAGTTCGGGTGTCACCCGGGTGGAGAGGGCTCAGAGCCAACAGGTGCGCAACAGCTGGGTCCTCCAGACATCTCACCTGTGGCAGGCCCTCTGCCCGGCAAGGCCAGACCTCTTTGAGGTTTGCTCCATGTTGACCTTTGTGTGGAAGGAGTGACCTGGAGAGCCTTCAGAGCTGCCTTTGGCGGGACACCCTAACCCCCCCACCCCCACCCCCCACCTGCGTGGTCCCTGGGCCTTAGCAGGGCCAGGAGTAGAGGATCTCCACTCTCTGTGGGCAAGTCTGGAATTTCTCAGTGATGTGAGAGCCGGGACAGTTTTCCCTGGGGCCTACTCTGTTCTGTGAAAGTTAAACAGATCAATATTATTTTTTAAAAGATTATTTACTGTTATATGAAAGACAGAGACACACAGAAAGAGGTCGTCTATCAATCTGCAGACTCAATCCCAAAATGCCTGCACTAGCTGGAATTGGGTCAGTTCAAAGCCAGGAGCTGGGCACGCCATCTGGGTCTCCCATGCAGGTGGCAAAGACTCAGGCTATGAGCCATCCCCTGCTGCCTCCCAGGGAGAACATGAAGAGAGTTAGAACCCAGAGCAGAGCTGGGACTTGAATCCAGACATTCTCATACGGGATGCGCGCTCCTCCCAAGTTACTTTTTTTTTGGACAGGTAGCATTACAGACAGTGAGAGAGAAACAGAGAGAAAGGTCTTCCTTCTGTTGGTTCACTCCCCCAACTGGCTGCAATGGCCGACACTGTGCTGATCTGAAGCCAGGAGCCAGGTGCTTCTTCCTGGTCTCCCATGCAGGTGCAGGGGCCCAAGAATATAGGCCATCTTCTACTGCTCTCCCAGGCCACAGCAGAGAGCTGGACTGGAAGAGGAGCAACCGGGACTAGAACTAGAACTCATATGGGATGCCGGTGCCGCAGGCGGAGGATTAACCACAGTGCACTTTGGCAATGGCCTCCCCAGTCACATTTTTTTTTTTTTTTTTTTTTTTTTTTTTTTTTTTTTACAGGCAGAGTGGACAGTGAGAGAGAGAGACAGAGAGAAAGGTCTTCCTTTTGCCGTTGGTTCACCCTCCAATGGCCGCCGCGGTCGGCGCGCTGCGGCCGGCGCACCGCGCTCGTCCGATGGCAGGAGCCAGGAGCCAGGTGCTTTTCCTGGTCTCCCCATGGGGTGCAGGGCCCAAGCACCTGGGCCATCCTCCACTGCACTCCCGGGCCACAGCAGAGGGCTGGCCTGGAAGAGGGGCAACCGGGACAGAATCCGGTGCCCCGACCGGGACTAGAACCCGGTGTGCCGGCGCCGCAAGGCGGAGGATTAGCCTGTTGAGCCACGGCGCCGGCCTCCAGTCACATTTTAACTGCTGCTGCGCCAAATGTCCACCCCCAAAGGATCAGTATTGCAGATGGTGGTTCAGCCCCTGCCCGCCACCTCTCTCTGTGCCCTTCCCTGCAGCCCAGCCTCTGGTATGAACCTGCTCTTCTTTTCCATTAAGATTGATTGATTGATTGATTTCAAAAGTCAGATTTACAGAGAGGGAGGGAAAGACAGAGAGAAAGATGGTCCGTCCGCTGGTTCACTCCCCCAGATGGCTGCAGTGGCTGGGGCTGGGCCAGCCTGAAGCCAGGAGGCAGGAGCTTCTTCTGGGTCTTCTATGTGGGTTCAGGGGCCCAAGCACCAATCCATCTTCCACTGCTTTTCCAGCAGGGAGCTGGACCAGAAGCTGGGACTCAAAGCAGGGCTCTGGTATGGGATGCTGGCATCGCAAGCTGTGGCTTAACCCCCTGACTCACAACACCGGCCCCAAGAACCCTCTTTTCCTAGCCACATTCATCTCTTACTTGTCCCCATCCTCTCCTGGTATCCTCCATCGATCTCTTCTGCTCACTGCCCCATCCGGTCCCCCGAGCGGCTTTATTTTTTGCCCCTGCTGTCCTAGCACCACAGTAATGATGGTGACGAACAAGCACAGTGTTTCCACGTGTGGGGCGCTGTTGACTCAGTTCATGGTCACAGCAACTCTGCGAGGGGGGGACTATGATCCCCATTTTGCAAACGAGGAACCTGACACACTGGAGAACAATTAAGGTTGAGTTAAGCCTAACAGCTGAAGAAGCAAGTAGACAGAGACCTCCAAACAGGTCCCGGGAGCAGCTGTCTCACTAAAAGATGACCACCCATTGCTGTTCTTTTCATTACAAAGGCAGCTGGGCAGGAGACCTCCTGACCCTTGCCCTGTCTACCCGGAAGACCCAAGAACTTAAGACACAGAGAGATGAAAACTAGGAAGCCAGCGTGCCAGCCCCCAGCCCTAAGAGCCAGTGGCAGCTGCAGAGAGAGACTGGGGACCAGAGCGGGTTAGGGAGCCTTGGTTCCCAGCTCTGTGCCACTAACCCCCTTCCCTCACCCCTCTGTTTCTGATCGCCCCCACTTCATCGCTCCTGGAGAGAGCTGGCAGTCACTGCTGGCACTGGCCTCTGAGTGCCAGGGTGGCTGTTCTGCCCTGCCTGGGAACGGACAGCCCCATAGGGCTGGGCTGAGGAGCCCCATCCCAGACCTGTTTCTTGCTAATCTCTGCAGTGGTCTTCCCCCAAATTCTACTCTGGTGGCTGGGGTACAAGTCCCATGGGAACACCCTTGGAATGTGACCTCACTCTGTGCCTCCGGGAAGGGAATATGGTGGTGGGGCGGGGGGAATGGGAGAGGATGGCTGAGTGCAGGCAGGCTAGACATGGAAGGCTACCAGGGAGGGGTCAGCCAAGGCCACTGGCTGGGGGAGGGGATCTTAGGCTGGCATTCAGGAAGATCACACGATTCTTAGATGGCAGCACTGTCTAAGGTGTTGGGACACCCACCTGGATGACTTGTCTTGCATTCTGATTAGCACTTTTTTCCATTTGAAAAGTAACCCATGAAGGCTGGCGTTGCAGCACAGGTGTTTAAGCTACACCACTTGCAACGCTGCATCCCATATAGGGGCGCCTGTTTGAATTCCAGCTACTTCGCCACCAGTCCAGCTGCCGACTGCTGTGCCTGGGGAAGCAGCAGAAAATGGCTCAGACCTGGCTGTTGTGGCCATCCATGGAGTGAACCAGTGGATGGAAGATTCTCTCTTCCTCCTTCTCTCTCTCTCTCTCTCTCTCTCTCTCTCTCTCTCTCAAGTAAATAAATAGTTTTTTTTTTTTTACAAGTAGTCTATGGGGGCTGGCTCTGTGGTGTAGAGGTTTAAGACTTCCCTGCTGTGCCAGCTTCCCTTAGGGGTTCTACGTCAATTCCCAGCTGCTCCAGTCCTGATCCGGCTCCCTGCTAATGCACCTGGGAAAGCAGTGGAGGACGGCCCAAGTCCTTAAGCCCTTGCATCCACGTGGGAGACCAGGAAGAAGCTCCTGGCTCCTGGCTTCGGTCTGATCCAGCCCCACCTGATGCAGCCATCTGGGGTGTGAACCAGGGGTGGGACATCTCTTTCTGTCTGTTCGTCTCTTGTTCTATAGCTCTGCCTTTCAAAAAACAAAAACAAAAAGGTAATCTATGTATACCTCAAGACTGGAAAAAATGTTTTCAAAGGATATATCTGATAAAAGACTTTTATCCAAAATATACACAGAATCCTTAAATAATCCTTAAATCCTCAATAATAAGAAAGTGAAAAACCCAATTTAAAAGTGGGCAAAATATCTGAAAAGATCGTTCAGAGAAGATACATTAGGAGTTTTCAAAACGCTCACGGAAAATGCATGTTATGGAAAAAACTATGCATGGATTTCAGTTATTTACAGAAAAATAAACTTTAATTTTTCTTTATTATATGAAAGGCAGAATGACAGGTGGAGTGGAAGAGATCTTCCATTATCTGGTTCACTCCCCAAATGGCTGCAACAGCCAGGGCTGGGCCAGGCTGAAGCTATGATCAGGAGCTCCTCCTGGGTCTCCCACATGGGTGGCAGGTGCCCAGGCCCTCAGGTCACCTTCTGCTGTCCTCCCAGGCACGTTAACAGGAACCTGGCTCCAAAGCAGAATAGCTGGGACTTGAACTGGTTCTCTGATATGGGATACCGGTGTTGCAAGTGGCAGTTTAACCCACTGTTCTGTAACACCAGCATGGCTAGGGCTGGGCCAGGCCAAAGCCAGGAGCCTGGAACTCTCTCTGGGTCTCCCATGGGCTGGCAGGGACCCAAGCACTTGGGCTGTCCTCCACTGCTTTCCCAGGTGTATTAGCAGAGAGCTGGATAAGAAGTGGAGCAGTTGGGACTTGAACCAGTGGCCATAAGGGATGCTGGTATCACAGGCGGCCGCTTAACCCACTTTGCCACAACGCCAGACCCAACAGGGCCTCTCTCAGTGTTGCTGATGGGAGTGTGAACTGTACCACCTCTCTGGAAGATGGTTTGGAGGTTTCTTTAAAATGACATGTAGTCCTACTGCACAATCCAGCAATCATGTGCCTTAGTATTTACTCAAACGAGTTGAAACTTAGGTCCACACAAAAATCAGCACTTAGATTTTTTCTTTTTTAATAATTTGTTTATTTATTTGAAAGGCAGAGTTAGAGAGAGAGAGAGAGAGAGACTTCCATCCATTGGTTCACTTCTTCAAGGGCCATGAAAGTCAGGGCTGGGCCAGGCTAAAGCCAGGATCCTGGAACTCCAGGTGGTTCTTCCAGGTGGGTGACAGGGGTCCAAGCACTTGGGCGTCTTCCACTGCTTTGCCAGGCCCATTAGTAGGGAGCTGGATCAGAAGTGGAGCAGCTGGGACTCCAACTGGTGCTCATAGGGGATGCTGGCTTTACAGGTGGCAGCTTAACCTGCTGTGCCATGGTGCTGGTCCTCACATAGTTGTTTACATCAAATATTACAGCAGATTTATTCATAATTGAACAACTTGAGAAGCAACCAAAGCGTCCTGCAGTAGGTGAGTGGGTAAACAAACCAGTACCCCCAGACAACGGCATATTATTCATATTTAAAAAGAAAATATCTCTCAAGCATAAAAAGGTGCCTTAAGTGCAGTGCTTCTGACTGAAATAAGAAATGTGGAAAGTCTACATCTGTAGGGTTCCAACTCTATGACCTTCTAGAAAAGGCAAAACTAGCGAAGCCCATAAAATGATGTGTGGTAGTCAGTGGCGAGAGGGGAGGGAGGGGTGAATGGGCAGAGGATTTCAGAGGGGATGAGCAATCCCGCGGGATACAGTGATGGTGGACAGGTGTCGCTATACATCTGTCCAATCCCAGAGAAAGCACACACCAGAGGGAACCCTAACGCAGGTGTGACTGTGGGTGGTAATGATATGTCAACATTGGCTCATCAGTTCTGACAAATGGGCCCTGTGATGGGGACGCTGATACCGGGGAAGGTGAGGGGGGCATGGGGCTTATGAGCAATCTCCGTACTGTCTGCTCAATTTTGTAGTGAGCCTAAAGCTGCTGTGAAAAACAAAGTCCATTAAAACATCTTTCTAGTATTGGGTGAAATGTAACGGAAACAGAATGAAACCAATTGCCCAATGCCATTTGTGTGAGTTAAAAGCACAAACCCAGGTAGAATATCATTGCATGTTCAAAAAGAAAGCAATTGATGATTAGACTGGAAAATTAGGAGCCACAGAAAATGTAAGGGAGACAGTAAAAGCCATCTGTGATCATAGTGACCTAAGCTAATCACTGCCGATTGTGGTGTGTGTTTCCTTTCTAGGCATGTATATTATATATGCACATGTAATTGTGATATTATTATATATTGGCTTTAGAAAAAGATTTTTAAAAGGCAGAGAGAGAGAGAGAGAGAGAGAGAGAGAGAGAGAGAGAGAGAGAGAGACTGGCTCACTCCCTAAATGGCCACATGGCCAGAGCTGAGCCAGGCTGAAACCAGGAGCCTAGAGCCTCATCCGGGTCTTCCACGTGGGTGTCAGTGGCCCAAACACTTGGGCCATCTTCTGCTGTTTTTCCCAGGTGCATCAGCAAGGAGTTTGATTGGAAGTGAAGCAGCTGGAACTTGGTTCTCCCATATGGGATGCTGGCATTGCAGGTGGTGGCTTAGCTCACTGCACCACAGTGCTGGCCCATGTGTGTGTATATATATATATTCTTCTGTCTTGCTTCTCTCTTTTTCTTTCTTTGGCTGATATTTTAGCCCTATGTGATTTGAAAAATTAACATTGTTACATAATTATTTTGTTCATTTCGTTGCAACCTTTAAAACTTTATTTGCAACAGTTGTGCTAGGGATGTGTAGCGTTTGTTTAGCTAACCCCCCATTGCTAGACCATGAAGTAATGTCCAGTATTCCTTTATTACACACACTGCTGACACAAATATGCATACACATGCATGTTCCCTCAATATATGATTTGTGACAAGGAATTAATGCCTGTGAGAGAAACTATTGCAGCCAGAGGAATGAACTTTAAAAGAAAAATCATACTCATAACACTGTGCCATTTTAACCTGCCCAAACCACATTTTTGGAAATGCCCATTTCACTACACATTTGCTAGCACTAAGTTTTATCAGAGGAGGAAAAAACATTTTTCCACTTGACAGGTGAAAATGATGTGGTTCGATGTTCTTTCTTTGAACCCATTAAGTCAGATGCTTTTCTACACGTGTCTTGGCCATTGTGTGTCTGCAATCAATGGTCCTCTCATCTCTTCAGGGCCTGGAGCTGCACTGTCTGGGTCCACAGCCTGATTCTGCTGTTTCCTAATTTGAGACCTTAGACGAGTCACCTCACCCCTGTTCCTCAGTTTCCACATCTAACAGTCACATAGGATGACGTTATGAAGATTAAATTAATTACTACCTATGAAATACTTAAAACAGTGTTCCATACAAACTAAATAATCAACAAAGACTGGCGATTATTGTTAGTGCCAATTTAATTGCAAGGAATGGAGCTTGGGTCAGCTAAGAGAACGGGACTTTGATGAACAGCTGTGTGTGTTTGGGCCAGTTGTGTCTGATGTCTGTCCTTCTGTCACCATCACTATTTCTCTCTCGTGGACAAGTGTCCTCTGCTAAGACGTGACTTCCAGAACATGGTTTGGCTTGTGATGAGTTTCCCATTTCCCCTGCTAACCAGGAAACTGGAACTTCTCTTGGTAGTTTAAGTGCAAGAAAGAAAAGGGGAGACTATCTAATAGCCCCGGCCCATCTTTCCCCGTCAGTCTGGAAGACACAAGTAAGCACTCGCTCTATCCATTGATATCCATTGGCCAAGAGAGGAGTAGGAGTCAAGGGGTAAACAGAACCATTCTCTCTTAAGAAGTCACAGTTGCAGTGTTCCTTAAAAAAGATTTGGGGCCGGTGCTGCAGCTAATAGGCTAATCCTCTACCTGCAGCGCTGGCACACCAGGTTCTAGTCCCTATGATCGGGGCACCGGATTCTGTTCCAGTTGCTCCTCTTCCAGTCCAGCTCTCTGCTGTGGCCCGGGAGTGCAGTGGACGATTGCCCAGGTCCGTGTGCCCTGCACCTGCATGGGAGACCAGGAGAAGCACCTGGCTCCTGGCTCCAGATCATCGTGGTACGCTGGTGGAAGCATGCTGGCCGCAGTAGCCATTGGGGAGTGAACCAACGGTAAAGGAAGACCTTTCTCTCTGTCTCTGTCTCTCTCTCTCTCTCTCACTGTCCACTCTGCCTGTCAAAAAAATAAAAAAATAAAAATAAAAGATTTGGAAAAACACCAGGGCATCTCTAGTCTTTTATCTGTTTTATGTTAAGATATAATATTTTATTATGGATTTGTAAGGTTTTTACATATTAAGAATATGCTTTGGAGTACTTGCGGGCGGATTGGGCGTGGGACTAGGAAGAAGCAGCAAGGCTGACTCTTTGATTGGCTCCTGTGGGTGGATGGAGCAGTGGACTGGGAAGGAAGAGGTGGGGGCAGGGACGGTGGAGACAGATCCATCTCCGCAGGGCGCGTTTGGTGTGCATGTTCGATCTCTGAGTGGGGAAACATAAAGAAGTCAGGAGAAACCCATCCTCCGTCGCCTGGGCTCCTCGTTGGCAGTCCGATCTGTTGTTCCTCCTCTGGGACCTCTGTCCAAGCCACCAAGGCCCCACCCACAAGTCACCGTCTCTTTCTGCCTATACGTGCTCCCCAGGTGATGTCACCCACTCCCATGGCCTACAAACCCAAATGCTGGTAATTTAGAAATGTACATCACCAGCTCCATCCTCTCCCTGGAGCTCCAAGCTCAAAAACCCAAGTGCCTAACACAAGCAATTCCTTTCGCTGGCTGAGCACCTGTTAGGGATCCAACACTCTGAGGTGCTTAGGATGTGGAGTTGATCTGGACAGACACTCTTCTGAGCAGTGCCAGACAACAAGCCAGTACGGAAATGAACAGGAGGGGCAGGCCAGGAAGGGAAGGAAATGATGGCATCTGATTTATGTTTTTACAAGATCATTCCGGCTGCTGGTGGAGGACTGGCTGTCAGGCAAGTGTGGAATCTGTTAGGAATCTACTGCAGGAACAGGTAAGCCGTGATGCCACCCAGGGAGGGGGAGGAGTGGGTGATGGGAGAAGTGTTCTGGGACAGAACTTCCAGGAGTTGTTCACAAACTAGACAGGGGGTGAGAGAAAGAAAGGAGTCAAGAATGACGATGATGTTATGAGAGCTGCGGAGTAGAGAAAGTTAGTACTATGAAGTAAAATCAGAAAGAATGGGGAGGGCCAAAGAAAAAGTTGATTTCTGCTGGTGACTTTGGCCAGTTGTGTGTGTGTGCATATGTGTGTTAAGTGGTTGGAAAAAAATCAACTTTTTGGTAAATATTTATTTATTTGAAAGGCAGAGTTGGGCCACCGCTGTGGCTCATTAGGCTAATCCTCCGCCTGCGGCACTGGCACCCCGGGTTCTAGTCCCAGTTGGGGCGCCAGTTCTGTCCCGGTTGCTCCTCTTCCAGTCCAGCTCTCTGCTGTGGCCCGGGAGGGCAGTGGAGGATGGCTCAAGTGCTTGAGCCCTGCACCCCATGGGAGATCAGGAGAAGCACCTGGCTCCTGGCTTCGGATCGGCGCAACGCGCTGGCCATAGTGGCCATTTGAGGGGTGAACCAAAAGAAGGAAGACCTTTCTCTCTGTCTCTCTCTCTCACTGTCTAACTCTGCCTGTCCAAAAAAAAAAAAAAAAAAAAAGAGTTGAGAAGGGGGGGGGAGAATCTTCTATCTGCTGGTTCATTCCCCAAATGGCCCCAATGGCCAGAGCTGAGCTCATCTGAAGCCAGGAGCCAGGAGCTTCTTCCAGGTCTCCTGCACGGATTGGGTCATCTTCTGCCGCTTTCCCAGGTGCATTAGTAGGGAGCTGCATCAGAAGTAGGGCAGCCAGGACCCGAACCAGTGCCCATATGGGGTGCTGGCACCACAGGTACACTGTAGTGCAGGTACCAATAATCTATTTTTTTTTAAAGATTTATTTACTTACTTGAAAGTCAGAGTTACACAGAGAGAGTAGGAGAGGCAGAGAGATATAGAGGTCTTCCATCCACTGGTTCACTCCCCAGCTGGCTGCAACAGCTGGAGCCTTGCCAATCCTAAGCATGGAACCAAGAGCCTCCTTCAGGTTTTGCATGCAAAATAATCTATTTTGGAAGTGACCAGGTTGTCACATCCGCTAGATCTTGCTGGACAATGTGAGTCTGCAGCTTGGAGGCCAGAGCTGGTGCTGGCTACTAGATGAACTTACTGGGGAGGGTACTGGTAGAGGAGGCAAAGCAGCAAGGAGAGGCAAGAAACTGCAGAGTCCTCGTGAGTGGACAGCGATTGCGAAGATTCTCTTTATGTTAACGTTTTTTAAACAGACCTTTTATTTAATGAATACAAATTTCTTTTTTTTTTTTTTTTTTTTTTTTTACAGGCAGAGTGGACAGTGAGAGAGAGAGACAGAGAGAAAGGTCTTCCTTTGCCGTTGGTTCACCCTCCAATGGCCGCCGCGGTCGGCGCGCTGCGGCCGGCGCACCGCGCTCGTCTGATGGCAGGAGCCAGGAGCCAGGAGCCAGGTGCTTTTCCTGGTCTCCCCATGGGGTGCAGGGCCCAAGCACCTGGGCCATCCTCCACTGCACTCCTGGGCCACAGCAGAGGGCTGGCCTGGAAGAGGGGCAACCAGGACAGAATCTGGTGCCCCAACCGGGACTAGAACCCGGTGTGCCGGCGCCGCAAGGTGGAGGATTAGCCTGTTGAGCCACGGCGCCGGCCCGAATACAAATTTCTTAAGCACAACTTTAGGAATATAGTGGTTCTTCTCCCATATCTGCCCTCCCACCTCCACTTCCATCCCACCGCCTCCTCCCTCTCCCATCCCATTCTTCATTAAGATTCATTTTAATTAACTTTATATACGGAAGACCAACTCTATAGTAAGTAAAGATTCCAACAATTTGCACCCCCCCCACACACACAAGGTGTAATGAACTGTTTGAGAACAAGTTTTACAGTTAATTTTCATAGTACAACTCATTAAAGACAGAGGTCCTGCTTGGGTAGTAAGTGCAGTGGCTCCTGTTGTTGATTTAACAATTGACACTCTGTGTATGATGTCAGGCTCTTGACATGAGCTGCCAAGGCTATGGAAGCCTTTGAAGTCCACAGTCTCCATCAGTGTTTAGACAGGACATAAGCAAAGTTGAAGTTCTCTTCTCCCTTCAGAGAAAAGTACATCCTTCCTTGATGGCCCCTTCTTAGTGTTAACTTGACTGGGCTAAGGGGTACCCAGATCTCTGGTAAACATTATTTCTGGATGTGCCTGGAAGGGTGTTTGAGGAAGACATTAGCATTTGAATCAGTGAACTGAGTCAACAAGATTGCTCTCAGCATTCAATCCTTTGAAAAACAGAACAAAAAGGCAGACAGTGCATTCTCTGAGCTGGGACCCGCGTCCTGCCCTGGGACCTCAGTGCTCCTGTGTCCCTGGCCTTTGGACTCAGATGGGGACTTCTATCCCTGGCCCTCAGCCTTCTGTGTTGGAATAAATCTACACCAGGAGCTTTCCCAGGTCTCCAGCTTGCGGGCAGCAGACTGTGGGACTTCGCAGCCCCCATCCTGTGTGAGTCAGTCTCTCATATTAAATCTGCCTCTCTACATCTATTAGATTCTATTAGTCCGATTTCTCCGGAGAACCCTGACTAACGCAGTGCTCAGTGGTGCCTGCTGTTTCGACAAGGGAAGGAAGATGACTCAAAGCCCGCTGGACTTGGCGACCTGGAGGTCACGCAGTCCTGACAAGAGCTGTGACAGTCGAGCGGTGGGAGCAGTCCGCGGTAAGGAGGAGGAGAGCACGGGTGCAGACAGCTTCATGGAGAGAGCGAGGAACCGGGGTGGCGGCTGGATCAGTGCTGCTCCCTCCTACCCACTGGCTCTTGTGCCAGATCACAGTTAAACAACGAATGCTGTAACTTTGTCCCACAGGTTAGCATTTATGTAAATGAGTGAATATATACTGTCAAAGGAGCAGATCTGGGCCATCCATCCCATTTGCCATTTTTCTTTTTCTTTTGACAGATAGAGTTGGACAGTGAGAGAGAGAGAGACAGAGAGAAAGGTCTTCCTTCCGTTGGTTCACCCCACAAATGGCTGTTACGGCCGGGGCTAAGCCGATCTGAAGCCAGGCGCCAGGTGCTTCCTCCTGGTCTCCCATGAGGCTGCAGGGGCCTAAACACTTGGGCCATCCTCCACTGCCCTCTCGGGCCAGAGCAGAGAGCTGGAATGGAAGAGGAACAGCCGGGACTAGAACCTGGCACCCATATGGGATGCTGGTGCCGCGGGCGGAGGATTAACCAAGTGAGCCACAGCGCCAGCCCCATTCTTCTTTTTCAAAAGACCATTAAGTATGTTGCCTGTTATTCATACAAATGAGCTTTAGAGGGCCGGCGCTGTGGCTCAACAGGCTAATCCTCCGCCTTGCGGCGCCAGCACACGGGGTTCTAGTCCTGGTCAGGGCGCCGGATTCTGTCCTGGTTGCCCCTCTTCCAGGCCAGCTCTCTGCTGTGGCCAGGGAGTACAGTGGAGGATGGCCCAAGTGCTTGGGCCCTGCACCCCATGGGAGACCAGGAGAAGCACCTGGCTCCTGCTTTCGGATCAGTGCGGTGCACCGGCCGCAGTGCGCTGGCTGCGGCGGCCATTGGAGGGTGAACCAACGGCAAAGGAAGACCTTTCTCTCTGTCTCTCTCTCTCTCACTGTCCACTCTGCCTGTCAAAAAAAAAATGAGCTTTAGAATACTTATTTTGAATTTTAGAAAAATAATGTTGATATTTTAATTGGACTAGCACTAGAAATATAAGTGAAGTTGGAGAGAATCAACGACCTTATAAAATATTGAGAGCCTCTATCAGGAAACAAGAGTTGTTTTCCATTTGATCAAGGCCTCTTTGATCTCGCTCAAGAAAGTTCTATGATTTTTTTTTTCACCTAAGTTCTTTTCACTTATTGATAAACATCTTTCTTTAATGCTTTTTGCACATCTACATATTTTTTCATTTATCTGAAAGACACACAGAGAGAGATAAAGACACACACACACACATACACACACACACACACAGAGAGAGAGAGAGAGAGAGAGAGAGAGAAATCTTCCACCCACTGGTTCACTCCCCAAATGCCTGCAACAACTGGGGCTGGGCCACGGGGAAGCCAGGAGCTCAGGACTCTATCCACATGGGTGGCAGGAACTCAAGAACTTGAGCCATCACCTGCTGCCTGCCAGGGTGCACATTAGCAGGAAGATAGATTGGAGAGAGAGGAGCCAGAGCTGAAACCAGGCACGCTTATGTGGGACCGAGACGTCCCAGGTGGCAACTCAACCAGTGCATCGCATGCCTGCCCCCGCACATTGCCAATATTGCAGAGGATTCTCACCCTCACCTTGTATATAGAAAGTTATTGCTGGGGATATATAAACTTCTTTTTTCTTTTTTAAAGATTTATTTTATTTATTTGAAAGACAGACTTACAGAGAGAGGTAGAGACAGAGAGAGAGGTCTTCTATCCTCTGTTTCACTCCCTAAATGGCCACAATGGCCAGAACTGCGCGGATCCAAAGCCACGAGCCAGAGCTTCTTCTGGGTCTCCCACGTGGGTGCAGGGGCCCAAGGACTTGGGCCATCTTCCACTGCTTTCCCAGGCCATAGCAGAGAGCTGGATGGCAAGAGGAGCAGCTGAGACTAGAACCTGCGCCCATATGGGATGCTGGTGCTTTAGGCCAGGGCGTTAACCCATTGTGCCACAGCACCAGTCCTGGATATATAAACTTCAATACTTTAAAAAACTTCTGGAGGGGCTGGCGCTGTGGCATAGTAGGTAAAACCTCCACCTGCAGTGCCAGCATCCCATATGGATGTTGGTTCGAGTTCTGGCTGCTCCACTTCCGATCCAGCTCTCTGCTATGGCCTGGGAAAGCAGTGGAAGATGGCCCAAGTCCTTGGGCCCCTACACCCATGTGGGAGACCTGGAAGAAGCTCCTGGCTTCAGATTGGCGCAGCTCCAGACATTGTGGCCAATTGGAGAGTGAAGCAGCGGATGGAAGACCTCTTTCTCTCTCTCTGTCTCTACCTCTCTCTGTAAGTCTGTCTTTCAAATAAATAAAATAATTCTTTAAAAAAAACTTTTTGGAAGCTTCTAGACTCTCCTCTTTAAGTTGGCCCATGAGGCTCTATTGTCATCTACAGCTCTGGGGTTTGGTGGGCCCACCTTATGATCTGGCAACCTCTGTTCTGGAAGATGTCCTTGGATTAGTTAATGAATGATTTCCTCCTTTCTGTATTTCTCTCTCTCTCTCTCTCTCTCTCTCTCTCTCTCTCTCTCTCTCTCTCTGTGTGTGTGTGTGTGTGTGTGTTTTCTTTCTTTCTTTGTTATTTTGACGTTGAACTCCTGGAATTATCCCCTAATGCGATTATCTCTCCTGTATTTTCCCGTAGTGTGTTGCTTTACTTTCTTGGGAGATTCGATCAACTGCATCTTTAATCTTCCTGCTGCTTTTGTTTCTGCTGTCACGCTTTCATTTCCCAGGACACGATGGCTGCGGCTTCGGCTGCTGCCGCCGCTGGTGTCAGGGTCTGCTTTCTCTGACTTCTTGTTGGCTCACGGATGCGGTATCTTCTCACGTCTCTGAGAACATCACCATGGTCTTGGTAGTGCCTTCCCTCTGCCTAGCCTGTTTCCTGCGAGCTACTTTTTTGATTGTTTCGTGTCTTTCTTCTGTGTTAGAAACCTTCCAGGATGCCTAAGATCTTTGTTCATTGAGTAAGGTTGAGGGGTAAGAGGTGGTCAGAAGCTCTGAGCTCCTGGGTTAGGTTTGCCACTGTGGGGTGATGGACCCGGGATGTTTTCAGAGGCTCCCCTGTGCCAGTATCTAGATCTTTCCTTGTGGGCTGGTGAAATGCCCCAGGGTGGAATCTTCTAGTCTCCAGCCTGGAGAGCAATGGTCCTGCTCTCGCCATTTTGAAAGCCCAGGCTTGGGAGAAGCTGGGATCTCTGCATTCAGCATTCTCTGTGACACGCCCTTTAATCCTCTTGTTGTCTGCGTGGTATCTCTGTTTACAACGGCGCCTGCAGCTTCCCCAAACCAGATGCCTACTATGGAAACTTCTTTAGGGAAAGATCCTTTAAATCCTGGCTGGCACATACATGGGAAGGATGAGGGAAGAGATCCAGGGACGCACCTGCGTTTCGTCTTGGTCCTCACTTCACCGGTAAGGACAGTCCCACGGCTCCAGGTGTGCCTTGGACAGCCAAAGTCTATGCCTCCTGAGAACCCCGCAGTGTACACGAAGCTGGTTTTCGGTTTTCCCCACTGCCAGTTTGAGATGCCTTTTACCTAGGGGCTCATAACTTAGTAACCGCATGACTGCCTGCCACCCTGTCTCAAAAATTCTGTCGCTATTGTCCCTTTTCCTTGTCTCTCTACCCTTGCAGGTTTGTCTCTTCATTTTAAAATCTTTTTACTGACGCTTTAGTGGCGTTTTGGGTGAGAGTGAAATTAGATGTAGGCATTCAATCACCATCTTGACTCATAACCCCAGCTTCCCTTTTCAATATATTTTTGAAAATATAATTCCTGGGAATAACGCCACTTGGTCATGCAGGATTGCTATTTTAATGTACTGGGATCTGTTTATTTCTGTATTCCCATCTAGAAGTCTTTAAGTGAACATGATTAGCAGGAAATGAGCCTTTCGATGAGGAAGATTCAAAGAAAATGTCCCCAGTAGGATAGCTTTTATTAAGTATACAAGAGAAAACCAGAGACCGATTCCCTGCAGGCAGTCCCCAGGTAGCCCCGAGCAGGTGGGGCGTGGGGGTGAATCCTTTAGCAACCCCTCAGGGTGCACCCAGGGGTTACCCTTTGCAGGGTTTTGTTTAGGGACCCAGAGTAAATCCTGTTGATGACACTGAGAGGGGCTCCGTAGGGGGTCAGATGTGCTCTTACACTAACTGGGGGGTGGGATTCTGGGACCGGAAGTGAGGTTCGGGTCCCTTTTGGAAAGGCCATCCATTGCTCGTGCGCGGGCCTCAGAATTACTCCTCCTTGTTCATTTTATCAAGTGGTCCCTGAGCATGCGCCATGGGCAAAGCCCTCTGCTAGCTCTGGGTAACTGAGACAGAACCTGCGCCAGGTACTTGAGCAGCGCCCCCTCCTTCCAGGGCAGGAGGGAGGGGACAGCTGGGTCACATCCAGGGCTGCGACATGGTGTTGACAATTTCCCTCTTTCTGTGGCTTGTAGGAGGAATAAGTAAGAAGACTGATACAGCACCCACCCTGGGGGTCACACACAGTAGGGCAGCTGTCTGGGTTTCCAGAAGAAGTTTTAAACAATGTAGGGAGCCTCCATTTTATATTGTATGTTCTACTGATACTTTAATTTTTTAAGTATGTATTTATTTGAAAGGCAGAATTACAGAGAGGCAGAGGCAGAGAGAGAGGTCTCCCATCTGCTGGTTCATTCCACAGATGGCCGCGAGCCAGAGCTGAAGTCAGGAGCCAGGAGCTTCTGCTGGGTCTCCCACGTAGGTGCAGGGACCCAAGGACTTGGTCCATCTTCTGCTGTTTCCCAGGCAACAGCAGAGAGCCAGATCAGAAGTGGAGCAGCTGGGACTCGAACCGATGCCAATATGGGATGTCGGCACTGCAACTTTACCAACTACGCGCAGAGCGCCGGACCTGATGCTTTAAACACTAGCTTTTTGGAAGAAACCATGTAGGAATTTGGAACTCAAAGCAGCATGAATGAGAAATGTCCAATAAGGCATTCACTGCTACCATGGGGCAGAGCCCAGGAAATAGCCACAGTGACCCCCGATCCCTTAGCGGGGGCCCCCCAGTCCTGGCCACACAGTGCGGTCTCTGGTTTTGCCTTTCCCTCATCTATCGCCGCACACAAGTTGTCATGCCCCCCCTCACCAGCAGCTTAGCTCACCACTCTTTCTGACAGACAGTTCTGCAACTCTAAGTGCTTCTGAGAGATCGTTTTAGGAAAAAAGTAATGTTACAACAAGGGCTGGCATCTGGCAGTTCACCTGCCAGGCACTGGAGGCACGGGGGTGTTTGCTGTACAGCTGTTGAAAACTGACAGCTGGTGGAGAGGGCAAGCAGAGAGCCTGGACCCAATGCTCGACCAAGCTGTGCTGTCTTGTGCACATTTTCTGAGTCTTAACTTACCCATCTGTAAAATGGAGACATACACAGGGTTGTTGTGAGGACTAATGTGATAAGGGATGGAGAAGAGCCTATTGTGATAAGATCTTGAAAGGAAGTCCCTTATTGCCCTGGGAGCCATGCTGGCACAGGTTGTGTATGTGCCCGTACATATGTGTGGGTACATGATGCTCTTGGAGTCAACTTGTGTCCTAAGGAAGGCATGTGTGTGTGTGCACGAGGGTACGTGCTCACGGTGCTCTGGCGAGGGTGTGTTTCCCCGGGAAGGGGTGTGTTTGTCCACGCGTGTGCGCGCGCGGTGCTCTGGCGCGGGTGTGTTCCCCCGGGGAAGGCGCGCCAGCTGAGCCCCGGGCGCCCGCGACAGCGCCGGGTGACTGAGCGCGCGTGCGGCCGCCGTCCCCGGGTGTGGGGCGGCCCGCGGGCGGCGACGGGCTGGGTGGGAGGAGGGAGGGCGCGGGAGCGAGCGGGCGAGGGAGCGAGGGAGCGGAGGGAGGGCCGCGAGAGCGCGGCTGCCGCGGAGCCCGGCGCGGGCTGCTTCGCCGGGGAGCCAGGCTCGGAGCCAGGAGGCGGCGCCGCCGCGGGGAGGGAGCGCGGAGCGCGGGGCCGGCCGCCCGCCTGGTGAGAGCGCTGCGGGCCGCGGACCGGGCCGGGGGCGGGCAGGGGCTGCAGTGGCTGGACGAGGCGAGCGGGCGTCGGGAGCGCAGGGCTCCATCGCCAGCGCGGGCGCTGGGTGCAGCGGGGAGAACCGGCGAGACTGCGCGCGGCGTTGCCCAGGTGGGTGCCTGGGCCGCCGCGACCGCCCCTCCTCGAGGGACTTGGCGGAGGAGCCCCGCGTGTGAGAGGAGCCGGCCAGGGTGTGTGTGTGCGTACGTGCCCGCGAGGGGGTGTGTGTGTGTGTCTACACAGTGTGTGCGTGTGTGTAGGGGTGTGTGTGTGTGTGTCTACACAGTGTGTGCGTGTGTGTAGGGGTGTGTGTGTGTGTGTGTCTGCATGGCAAGAGAGACGGAGCTCGTGGGGTCGGGACCCATGGGGGAGGGAGGGCGCTCAGCAGGGCGGACTATGTGTGCAGGGGTGTGTGAAGGGTGAGTGTGCCGCGGGCGCTAGGTGTGGCTGCGTGCGTGATGAAAGGGTACCGGGTGCACGTGTGCCCCGGCCCAGCCTCCTGTCCCCACCAGATGTGCCCATGAAGGGCGAGTCCTGGGGAGCAGTGGGAGCCTGATCAGCCTGCTCTTCCTCACCAGGGAGCCAGAAATCACCAAGCTGCCCCTCCCCCAATACTTCTAGGGTCCTGGGGAAAGAGGGGGAGGGGGCTTCTGCCAGTGGAGGGGCCCAGTTTCTCTGGGCAGGGCCTGGGAGGCCTCTCTGGCTCTGCCATATCACTCAGGCCTGTTGGAGCGGGAGACTCCAGCAAGAAGGTTGTTTGCTGGCTTGCAGCTGTGTTTCCTTAGGGTGCTTGTTGGCACACAGTAGGGAGGAGGGAAGGCTGGCAGAAGAGGGGGTGGGGAGTGGGGAGGAAGGCTTCTGAGTCTGGGAGCCCAAGCCCATCCTCTCTGCTCCCCATGAAAGGTGGGGGACCCTGGTTTCGGGCAGAGCCTAGCCTCCGGGTGAGCAGGTGGGGCCGGGATTGGGCAGGAGCCTGAAAGCACTGGAAGGAACTGTCAGGAAGAGCCCTTGCGCCTCTCCCCTGGGGCACAGACAGCACTTTGCATCCTGCTCTCAGCACCTGCTTCTCTGCCAACAGAAGCGCTGTCTGGGGTGTCTGATCCTGGGACCCCCAAGAGGGTGAGTGGCAACAGCCTGAGCTCACAGGGCCTCTCCTTCCTCCAGGACCTGGGTACCCAAGAGGTGCTGAAGAACCAAGCCCCCTGCCCACCCAGGCCGCCCTAGGCCAGGTGGGGCCATGGCAAGGCGTGGCTGTCTGGGGCTGGGGCTATTCTACTGGGTGCTGCTCGCTGTCCCCATGGGCCCCCAGCCTGCCTCCTCTGTCCCTGCGGCCCCTCTCACCACTCTGACCCCGCCACCGCAGAGTGAGGCCTCTGTGCTGTCTCTCAACCTGGGACTTAACTTCAAATTCCACCTTCGGGGCCCTGCTGCTGTCTGGGGGAGCCCTGTCACAGAGACCCAGCCTCTCTCTCCTGGGCCAGGCCGGGAGCCAGGGGAAGAGGTAGCCAGTGGGCTGAGAACCGATCCCCTTTGGGACCTGCTCGTGGGCTCCCCAGGGAACTCCCCTCCAGAGTGGGGCTCTGCCGAAGGCAGCGTTACACCCTGGGCCTCGTCCCTACCTCCGGAGCCCACGTCCCGCGTCTCTGGGCCCACCGACCGGCCCACCGCTCCCTATCAGCCCAGGATGGGTACTGTGACCTGGGACACTGCTCTGACGGCTGCAGCGCCTCCATCCAGTGCCCCCAGGCCCCAGCAGAGCGAGTTGGAGCTGAAGTTTGATGTGGCGCTGAGAGCAGGTGCAGCCCCCACGCTGGGGCACCGGACGCTGCCCCTGCTGCCCAGCCTGCGGGCCAGCCTGGCAGAGATTGCTGGGCGCCTAGGACCCTTTGGTGAGTACCTGCCCCGCCTAGGAGAGTCCCTGCTGGGCACCGCTGGCTGCGAGGTTGCAACTCGGGCATGGGCTCCTTTTGCAGGGTTCTTTGGCACCACTCTGTCTCCGCTCCGGAATTTCTCTGGCTCCAGCCCCCCCGGTGCCACAACAGCCCCCAGCTCTGCCTCCAGCTCTCCAGGTGAGTGTTTATTTCGTTGCAGCAAGCATTTGTGGAAGACCTCTCCATGCTAGGCGCTGTGCTGGGGACCGAACCAGCACCTCCCTTTCTGTCTTGGCTCAGGGGAGGCCTGCGTTGCCTCTCCCAGGCCCTGGGACAGGAGCTGCTGGTCCACACGGGAGCATTCTCTCTGCTGTACTGAGCCTGGGTCCACACTTGCAGCTTAGCTCATAGTGGACCTGAGCATGTGAAGACAATTCCAGGGACAGTGACTTCTACAGGGAAGAGCAGGATTTTCTCCAAAACCCCAGAGGCCAAGCCTGGCTGGTAGGATGGCACCTGACCTCTGTGTGCTCTCTCTGCAGGGTTCTTTGGCGCCACTCTGTCCCCGCCCCCGTCCCCTTTGCAGCGAGAGCTCTCAAGCCCAAGCCTGCTGGACCCAGCTGTTTCCCTAAGCTCTGCCTCAGTAGGAGCAACATCACCAGGTAGGTATCCAATGCATTTGAGCCTGACAATGATTTACTGAGCACTTACTCCATGCTAGTCCCTCATCAGTGTTCTGGGACTCTTTACGTTTCCTTCTGTAACCATAGCCACCATACTCTTTATCATCCCTATGGAGACATATGTCATTGGCCTGAGAACAGTGTTGCTGGGTAATGTCCCACACAGGGTTAAGCAATGGGCCTCCTAAGAGTTTCGCAGTCACAGGCAAAGCAGGATGGAGACAGATGTACCAGGGCAAACAGACACAGGAACTCCTTCATGATTTCCAGTTTCCGTGATAACCCCACCCCCAACTCCCAGCGGCCTGGCCCTTCTCCCCTCCCCCGGCCTGGGAACCCTCTCCTGTGCTGTCTGATCTAAGCTGACAGGCTGTCAGATGTGGGCAGAGCTGGGGCCCTCATCCACAAGACATGGAAGCAGAACCTGGAGCGGACAGATGCCACCTTCGTTCAAGGGGGCCACTCAGAACATGCACACAGATGAACCGCTGGTGCAGAGGGAAAGGCCGTGGGCTTCGAGAGCCAAGTCACTTACTTACCAGCTGGGTGCCCTGGGGTAGGTTACGTTACCTCTCTGAGCCGAAATTCTCTTGTCACTCCAGGGTTTAATAATATTACTCATTTTACTGAGTTCACGTAAAGCTTCCAGATAATTCGAGCTCTTGGCATGAAGCTGGGCACAAAGTAGCAGCTCATTAAGTACTCAATGATCTTGCTTCTCTCCTGCACTGCGCTCCAAATATACTTCTAGATCCTACCTTTGCAGATACCTCGTCCCAGCCCTGGGCCCTGGGATGACACAAAACTTGCCTGGCAGAGGGCACGGGTGCCCAGGGAGAGGTTCTGGTAGATGAGGCCAAGGGAGCCATGGGGAGGGACTCCCAGGAGCAGCTCTGGTCTGCAAAGGGTTTACTGGGGCTGCAAACATTTCAGCCCCCTCTCTACCAGGCCCAGCTGTGGAAACAACTGGTCCTCCAGCTTCTTCCAGCTCCAGATGTAACACCTGACTTTCTGGCTCACCCCGGCATGGGTCACTGCACCCCTCCCCTCCACACCCACCGACTCTGTCCCCCTGGTTATGCCACGGTGCAGCAGGGCAGGAGCTGCTGCCATGGGGGCAGGCTCTGTGCCTCCGGGTGGGGGGAGGATGCTGGCTGGCGGTCTGTTGGCCTTGGTGACAGCGCTGGCCAGGCAGGTTTAATGAGTCTGGACAGTATCAGGCAGCCCACAGCTAGGGCTGGCAGCTCCGCCCTCACTCCCCCTGCTAGCTGGTGGCTGCAGGAACCCAGCCTCTTCCTGGCTGTTGTTCATCTTGGATAAACCCCAGAGGGCTATGGGTTTCCTGGACAGAAGGAGAGAAAGAGAGAGAGAGAGAACAGTTTGGAGTACTGTCAAGCTGTTGGAGACCAAAGAGAGTATTTCGGTTCCACGTCCCCTTCTGGGCTTTTCTAACCTTGTTAGTGTTCAGCTCCTAGGGCTTCCTTGCATTGGGCAGAGCCTAATCCAGCCCCTTCTCACCACAATTGCCCTTGGTGACACCCACTTGCCCTTCGTCTTCTGAGTGTTAGCTCCACTCCCTGAGCACCATGACCAGCCTCTGTCCCGCGTGGCTGCCACCTGTGCCATCCCACTTGTTAGAAATTTTGAATTTTACCCCTGCAATGAGTACCAGCCCTCCACGGTCCTGGTGGTGGGGGTGGGGGTGGGGAGAGGGATAGGGCGGGGCCACCAAACTTGCTGCAGCTTCCAGAGTGGAGCCGTGATAGGCCAGCCCTTTGATCTGGGCAGCTGGTGGATAATCAGGCCTGACTTTTCCATGAATCGAGCTGGCCTCTCCCCTGCCCCTCCCCAGCCAGCTCCAGCCTCGCCAATTACTCACGCTGACATCCCGTCTCCTCCCTGGGCCCTGAGGTCAAGAGGGGGCCGCAGGCTAGGGTGGGACCTCCCTGGAGGGGAGGCCTGCTCCGGGGAGGCATCCTGGGAAAGGGGGACCAGAAGATCACTGTCTTCTGGGGGAAGCCGAAAACTTTCTGCAGAAGCCTCCAATGGGGAGATGGGACCAGAGATCAAGGGCACCCTTCCAAGGCAGCAAGCTGAGTTTTCACCCGCCTGTCCCCACGCACAGCTGTCCCCACGCAGTGCCCGCCATTCGAGTACACTCCCTGACAGATGAGCTCTTCCTAGATTTTGCCTGTTTTCTGGTTTTTATTCCTTTTTCTGGATTCCTAGGGGTGTTGAAATTTGCTCTAGTGCTTGGGGACAGAGCTGAGAGACAGGGTTTCCTGGGGCCCCTGAGTGAGAAGGGATGAGGGCGGAGGGTGAGCAAGGATCAGGGCTGGGAGTAGGGGGGAGGCAGGGCGAGGTCTTCATGCATCTCTGCACACAAAGGCAGAAGAGAGACCAAGCAGAGAAGTGGGTGGGCTAAGGGCACCAGAGAATGAGGGATGAGGGAGGGTGTGGATTTAATCCTCTGATGCCAAGTGCTCCCAGCTAAACTGCCTCTCATTTAACCAGTGGGTGGGGGGTCTTCAGTGCCAGCCAGGTGGCTAGGCCATCAGAATGGTGTTCTATAAACAGAATTCTTAAAGTAAATCAACATGAAGTGCCGCTGTCCACGCATTGTCTAACTGTAGTCTTTCTAAGCAAGTTAGGATGCACTAAGCCTTTAATTCATTCATTCAAGATCAAATCTGAGGTCAGAAGGGGTTGCTGTCAGACGAGAGGAACTGATGAGTGGTCAGTGGTGAACATTGGCCACCAGCCACGGTCATGATCACGCACTGGGCGGAGCTTCCCATGCACTGGGCGGAGCTTCCTGCTTCCCATTTATCCTACAACTCCCATCGTGTGGTAGACGCACTTCCCCATGTCAGATCTGAGGAAGGCGATGGAACAGGGCCCAGGGTGTAGTTCACAGTCAGCAGCGAGCTGTGTAGGCTTAAGTTCTGGCTGCTCCCTCTCTGCCCTCTGCAGTTGCTCAATCCCATCACCTTCCCCTCCCTTCCAGAGCCAGCCTCTAGCCCCCTCACGCCTTTTCTCTTGTTCTCCGAATGATTGCATTTTGCATGTCCGCAGCCTGAGCTGGCACTGTAGGGGTGGCAGTGCTCCAAGGCTCTTTGTGTGTTGTCCAGCCGAGGCGTGGCTGGAGCATGGCCAGGGCACAGGCTGTTGGGGCAGGAGTCTGACCGTCAGGAGGTCTTTGCCGCTCATCCTGCTGCTGTCTCCTGTCCACCTCCCTTTTGATGCCATGTTAGCCTCATCCTCCTTCGCCATCACCCTTTCTTCTTAGTCTTGCTGAGCCTGCTGGGTAAGGGGAGGGAGAAGTTCGGCTTTTAGCACCTTCCCTTGCTGTCTGGTCCCAGGGAGAAGCCTTGGTCTAACTAACTCCTCTCTCGCTCCCGGAGAGTAGAATTAGGGAACTTACTCCATACTGTCTCTTTCACCAAGGGGTGTAGGAAGATGTTAGCAGATGGGGCTGGAGACCTGAGTTAGCAAATCCCAGAGAACCCGAAGGGCTCACTTAATCAGGTGGCAATTTGTCCTACCACCGTGTCCCCAGTTCTTTCTCCCTGGGGCTTCGAAGGCAGCCTGGGAGCCCCCCGGGGAGCCCCCCTTCTGTGAAAGGGGGACAGGGTGTCAGATCAAAGCAGCATCTACCTTCAGAACCTTCAGAACAGTGAGACAGAGGCAGGATGGGGCCCACAGCTGTAGATAGGCTGATGGGAGTAGCGGGCGGGAAGGCCAGTGAGTATGAGTGTGTACTCAGGGTGTTTGGGACAGGAGTATTTGGCTGCTCCCCCTGCTGTGTGTGTGTGTGTGTGTGTGTGCGCGTGTGTGTGCCAGGGACGTGGGGTGGCTGGAGCAGCTGACCAAGGGCAGGGGTGCACCTAGCACCGAGGTGGGGGTTGGATGCAGAACAAGGGTAAGCAAACTAGCATTGGGAAGAGCTCTGGGGTAGGGAAAGGGATCAGACTGGTGCTCGGGTCTGGGTTCTAGTTATAAGCGTGTGACCTTGGACAAGTGTGGACCTTGGACAAGTCACTTTGCCTTTGCAGAGTCTCAGGCACAGTGGGGACACTTACCCTATGAGTGTCTGCTCAGTGCTAACTGTGGGCCAGGAACCATGAGAGGCAGAAGACTCGGAAGTGCACAAAGCGAAGAGGCCTGCGTGTTCTCACAAAGCGGCTTTCTGGTGGGGGGTTAGCTGGGGAGGCCTGTGACTTCTCAGCAGAAACAGAAACAGAGTAAAGAAAGCAGGTGTGGGGGAGGGGCCATGTGAGAACTGAAACCTCCCGGGGAGGGAGAGGTGACAGGCCCCAGGGGTCAGGTGGATCACGCAGGCAGGGCCTGAGGGGCCAGGGTACTTGGCAGACCCTCTGACTGGCGCTCCAGGCCCTGGCTATGGGGAGAGCAAGGAGTCTGCACAGCTGTCTCAGCCAACTGTTTTTGTTTTTTTTAACCCACAGACCCCAGCACCCCCACCTCTGGCCCAGACGGCCCCTCTCCCGGCAGCCCGGGGAGCCCTTCGCTGCAGCCAGAGTGTGCACCAGAGCCTTGCAGCCTGGGGGATCTGCCTGACCACGACGGGCAGCCTTCTGCCGCCACGCTGCCCCTCTTCTTCCTGACCCTGGAGGCCAACTGGGCCGAGGCCAGGGCTCGCTGGGGGCTGGCCTGGGAGGCCCACGTGTACGGGGTAGGTGCGCTCTTCGGCCTGGTGGTCCTGTTGGCATTGCTGGCCCTGGCCCTCCTGCCCTGGCGCTGCCCACCTGGCGCCCCCTGCCTGGCGCTGCTGGACCTGCTGCTGCTCCTGGCCGGGACCACGCGGGCCTTCCCTCTCTTCTACGACGCCTACGGGCACCGGGAGCGGCTGCCCGCGCTCGCCTGGCTACTGCTGCAGGACCTACCGCTGCCCTGCCTGGCCGCCGGCCTGGGACTGGCCTGCCTGCTGCTGGCCCGGCCGCGGCCGCCGCGCTGCCCGGCCGGCCTGGCCGCCTTGCTGCTCCTTGGGCTGGGCCTGGCAGCCGCCGCAGCCCTGGGGAGCGCTGCGCACCGCCCTCTGCGGCCCCTGCGCCTCGCCTCTCGCGGGCTGCACGCCTTCCTCGCCGCGTTGCTGTCGGGGCTCCTCCTGGCGCTTTCCTGCTGGCGGGGCCGGCGGCGGCGCCGGGCTGGGGCGCCCCTGGGAGGCTCTGGCTTCAAGGGCACCACCCCTCTCCCGCAGGCGCGCAGCCCTTTCGCCCCACGGGAGTCCTGGCGGCGCGCGGCACGCACGGCCCCAGTGGCTGGCACCTTCGGACTGCTGAGCGGGGCCCTGCAGGGCTATGAGGTGCTGCACGCCCTGGGCTATGGCGGCCAGTCTGGCCTGGAGGGGCCCTGGTCTTGGTGGGCCTTCCAGCTAGGCCTGCGCCTGGGTGAGGTGGGCGTTGCGCTCCCGCTGGCGCTGCTGGGGCTCTACCCGGCGCTCTGCAACCCCAGAGTGCCGCCCCGCTGCTGGGCCAAGCTCTTCCGCCTGTCCCCTGGCCACGCGGCGCCCCTGCTGCCCGGAGGTTGGATCCCTGGGCCCCCAGACAAGGAGCCCCTGGGTAGCGCCATTGCGCGTGGTGAGGCGGAACTGCTGCAGCTGTGCGCGCTAGCAGGACCGGGCCCAGATCTCCTGCTCCAGGGCGCCGGCTGCAGGGGCTTCGAAGGCGCGGCGGCCAACCCGGGGCCATCCCCGGCCTCCTCCCCCTGCAGCGATGCCACCGTGGACTTCCGCCCGCCCTCCCCAATCAACCTGCGGCGCAGCATCGAGGAGGCCCTTTGCAGCGAGGCCCTGCTCGCCCCTGGCCTCCTCCAGGGCCCTGCCTTCGGGGACGCCCTGCCTGGGCTCGGCCTCTACCGCACCGCCTCGCTGGGAGCGAAGATCCGGACCGGGCCCAGTGGGAGGTTGGAGGAGGACCCTGGCTCGCCGGTACCCCCAGAGCTCCACTCCCCAGGGGCTTGGCCCCCGGGCAGCAGCGCCTCCTCCGGCTCCCTGTGCGGACTATCGCGGGACAGCTCGTCCATGCTGCTGTGCTCCTGCCCCGACAGGCCCCCGAGGTGCCCACTGGTCTGCGCCCTCGGCCCTCCGCGGGCCTCAGGAAGCAGCCCCAGCCTCCCCGCCTCAGGATCCTACCAGGCCCTGTCCCCGCCCTCCTGCAACTCCCCAGAGCCTGCCGCCGAGCTGCAGGCTGAGGAGGCCTTGCTGCGGGAGCAGTTCCTGGATGCCTGCCGACAGATCGACGAGCTGAGCATGGGCAGTGACACCATAGACCTGTGAAGGGCAGGCGCCTCCCTGGCTGCCCCACCCAACATCCCTCTTGGGCTCCTGCTCGGCCTGAGACCTGCACACTGTAACTCTCTCCCAGTCCTGCCTGGTTCAGATGCCTCTCTCCCGTCGCCTTCCCTATGGGGGCCCCATGGGTGGGCGGGTCAGCAGCCAGGCTCTGTTGATTGGGAACCAGTGCCACCCTCTCTGGAGCCCTGGGTGCGGACGCCTTCAGCTGCGATTCCAGGCTGGCAGGTGTCCCGCTGTCCTTGGCATTCACCAGCAATAAAGCCCCAAGGTGCTCCACTCCCGACCACCTCTCCCTGTTTCGGTGCTGAGTCAGAGGGGCTGTCCCCAGAAGCCCTGGGGACCCACCTCAGGGCCCATACCCACCTGTGCCATGCCAAGGAACCCCACACCTGTGTGAGTGAGACTCCCTGTCCTCCCAGGGACCTTCCCCATGAAAGGGTCTATGCCCCATGGCCCACCTAGCAGCCTTGACAGCAGTTGGGTAGGGGTGGTCGTGGTAAGTGCATTCAGAGTTAATTTATCAATAAAATATTTTCAGAGGAGAACATTCTGACCTTCTTGGAAAAGCTTAAATGGGACGACAGCAGCAGTGACACCAATAGAATTGGATAAGAGAAGCCTTTGGGGTGGGGAGTGGGGGGTGCCCCTTCAGACTTTAGGAGCCTTCTACAAGGTCCAGGTGTCTGTGTCTGTGCTGGGATGAAGAGGAGGGGGTGTCCTGGGAGCCAGAAGACCCTGGAAGACACTCTGACTCTCTAGGAAGTGACTTTTCCCAGGGACAGAACACAGCTGGGAGAGCTGAGGCAGAAACGGAGCTATAGGTAGAAATGCTGACTTGCCTGAGACTCAGATCCTGGTGGGCAGCTGGCTTGGGACTAGTTAATAGTAAATGATGCCTGTACAAAAGGGACCCCTGCCATGTCCCCACAGTTTGGGATTCACAAGGAGGAAGCTACCTTCTTTAGCTACCAATGGGGCATCTTCAAGGTTAGGCTCACAACCACCTGCTTCTGCCTCAGAACGCTCATCTCCTGCAGGTGCAAATCCTCCCTGGAGAAAGCCTGCCCCAACCCTAACCCCAGCTCCAGCCTGGCTCCCAGCGCAGAACTCACCGTGCAGACGCCCAAAACCACATTCAGCCAGCAGGCGCTCTGACCCCTGCTCTCCTTAGCATTTGGCTCTGAGCTCTGGAGCGTGCATTTATCATCTGGCTAAAATGCGTTGCTTCAGAGTGGCACAAAAACAGGGTGGTAGATGAGGTTTGAAAATGAAAATTTGACGGCGCTTTGGCAGATGTCCTGCTCAGTACACGAGCACCTGCCAGGGCACACACACTAGGCTTAAAGTGGAAAAACAGAAACCCAAGTGCTTTTCGTCTAACTCTGCCCCCCCGGCTAGCAGGGTTTAGAGAAGGGAGGTTATGGAGCCCAGACAGGCTGTGGCCCTTGGCCAGACCAGACTGGACCAGACCAGAACAAGGCACAAGGGGAAGAATTCAAGCATTGCTGATGATCTGTCTTGGCTGAGAGGAGCAACCAGGGGCCTGGGACCTCAGAGGAAGGAGAGGAATTGGCAATGTTTGGGGGAGAGGGAGAGGGAGAGGCATAGAAGGGGAGAGAAATGGCGCAGAGAAGAGAGAGTGGTGCAGGCACAGTTGAGGGATGGGGCCAGGGTGGTTCTGACCATGGCTCTTCCATCACCTGGCTTAGCAGAGCTCAGAAATTCTTGCTGCATCGTCACTCTGGGCTGAGACCCAGGAAACTGCCAGCCTCCTAATTGCAGGCATTTCTCACCGCTGTCATAGTGGCCGTAGTGGTCTCCCCAGCTTTGTGTTGAGCAAGCGTGGCTTACCGCTCTGAGAAACTGCTCCCTTTCTCTCCTCTCACCTGCCTCGGCTTACACTCAGCTCCTCTCTGCCATCTCCTCCTCACTCTGATCTTTGCCAGCTGCTCTCTCACTCACTTCCCCCCAACCCAAGGTCTTTGGCTTCATGCACACACCTCCCAGCAGAGCAGTCCAAGCTCCCCAACTCCCCCTCCCCCCATACTCTTTCTGTCCGAAAGCTCCAAATGGAGCTGAGAAGGAACAGAGTGGGGGTGGGGAGATAAGAAATACAACACGGGGTCCACCGGCTCCAACATTTTTAAAACGATTTATTTGTCTTTACTTTCTTGAAAGTCAGAGTTGGACAGAGAGAGAGAGAGAGAGAGAGAGCGAGCAGGGAGAGGCAGAGAGATCTTCCATCCACTGGCTGACTGGGCCAGGCTGAAACCAGGAGCCAAGAACTTCACTCAGGTCTCCTACATGGTGGGTGGCAGGCACTTCAACACTTTGACCACCTTCCGCTGCTTTTCTCAGGCCATTGGCTGGGAGCTGGATCAGAAAAGGAGCAGACAGGACACAAACTGGTGCCCATATGGGATGCTGGCGTTGTAGGCAGTGGCTTTACCCACCATACCGCAACACTGGCCCCCTCTGACACCTCTTTGATTTCAGCAAGAATGACCTCAGCCCCTTGACTTCAGAAACGGCCAAGCCTTCGATCACTCAGCCTCCCATCTTGTCTCCTTACTGCTTCCCCAGAAGTGCAGGCAGATCCTCGCGCAGGCCTCCTCCTGTGCCAAATCTCCATACTTTGGGGGACTGAGGGGGCAAAATCATCCTCACTCTTTCATTAGTTCATTCAATCTCTTTGAAGAAATATTTATTGGATGCCTACCCTGTGTAGATGCTGAGGATACAAGGATGAATGAGGTGGACTCCAGCCCTGAGTTTAGGAAGTTGAGTGCCTTTTGGAGGCAGGCAGACATTTAACAGCTAATCACACAGTCGCAATGGCACTGTAATTAACCACAGTTGTGAGCAGTGCTAAGAACAAGAACCATTTGGTATTATAGGAAGTTCGGCTTGCGGCAGAGGGGCTGGGGTAGGCAGAGCTGGAAGGGTGGGAAAGGCTGCCGATGAGCAGCCCAGGCTCTCAGATTGCCTTCCCAGGCTCCTGCACGGTGATGGATGAGCTAGAAGCCAGCAGTTTATTTCCCCGGAAGCCACGTTGCAGGGTACCACAACTCCTGCTATTTAATAAAGAACACCGCGTGTGTCCAGGCTAGATGGATGAGCAAATATTTCTGATTGAAGAACCCTGTGACCTCCCAGATAGGAATGGGTGTGGGGGTTGGGTGGGCAACAGCTGGGGTAGAAAGGGTTCACCGTGCTGCTGTCCTCCCGGAGGGGGACACAGCATCACACTGTGGGTGGCTGCTGCCCCCTGATGGGCATTGGGACACAGTTTAGTTTTGTCCTTTAAGGAAGATACGGGTCCAAGGCATTCAAAACTGAGCATTCGTAGGGGGTGTCACAAAGGGGTGTGGGGACAAACTTCTGAGGGTTGATTTCCCTCGTACATCCTGCAGCCAGGGCTGGGAAGGGCTCCCCACAGATGGGGCCCTAAAGCTTGTGACTTAGTCTTTCAGGATGGGATTTTGATTCCCAAGGTGAGACGGGGGCAGGAGGGAAGGAGAAAGAAGAGGGAGGAATGTGGGATCCCACAACCACTTAGTCGATTTGTCTTTATCCTAGATAAGATTAACGTAGCAGCCTTTAAAAAAACCTGTTTTGGGCCGGCGCCGTGGCTCAACAGGCTAATCCTCCGCCTTGCAGTGCCGGCACACCGGGCTCTAGTCCCAGTCAGGGTGCCGGATTCTGTCCAGGTTGCCCCTCTTCCAGGCCAGCTCTCTGCTGTGGCCCAGGAGTGCAGTGGAGGATGGCCCAAGTGCTTGGGCCCTGCACCCCATGGGGAGACCAGGATAAGCACCTGGCTCATGCCCTCGGATCAGTGCGGTGTGCTGGGCCGCATTGGAGGGTGAACCAACGGCAAAGGAAGACCTTTCTCTCTGTCTCTCTCTCTCTCTCACTGTCCGCTCTGCCTGTCAAAAATAAATAAATAAATAAATTTTAAAAAAAGAATAATTACGGTGATCCTTGCTGTGCTTTAGTAGGTACAATTTGCCAGTGAGGCCGAGTGGTCTCATAGTCTCTGAGCATATAAGAATTGTCCGAGTGATGTATGTGGCATACTTATGTCTGTATTTGTGTGTTCTATGTGCAACTTATGCATGTAACCTGGAAATATAGATACTTCAGATAATATTTATTAAACATCCATTATATGCCAGAGCTGGGCTAGCCTTTGGGCAGAAGTGACTCCTGCCTGTCCTCGTGAGTTGGGGGTCGTTCTCCTAGATTCTAAGCAGTTGTAGAACTGCTGAGGGCGGGTTTCCGTGCGGCGCTGGGACAGGGGGTGGGACCCTGCTCAAGCAGCTCCGCCTCCTGGGCGGTGTTCTTTTTTTATTCACTCCGGAACGTTTCTTTCCTCTTCCTACCAAGTGCCCCCCTCCGGACTCTTTTGAGCAACGGACACTTCCGGGGTCTTCCGGTCCCTTGGTGCGGTTGTCCTGCTGAAGCTGTTTTCACTCGCGTGCGCCGGCTTACTTCGCTCGCCCCCTCGCGAGCCTCAGGTTCCGGGTCTCATGGCGGGCTTGACCCTGTTTGTTGGCCGCCTCCCGGCTTCGGCCCGCAGCGAGCAGCTGGAAGAGCTGTTCAGCCAGGTGGGGCCGGTGAAGCAGTGCTTCGTGGTGACTGAGAAAGGTAGGGGGCGGGCTGGTCGAGGCTGGGGCTGGGGTTTTCTGGGAGTAGGGTGGGGGCGAGGACACCTTGTATTTCTTTACCTGTCCCAAGGAAGGGCTTGGGAGTTGAATTTCTTTTCCAGACTGTGTCCGCCTTGGATGTCTCCATCGGGGTCGGTTTGTGGAAGGCAAAGCATCCCCTGACGTTTCTCTAGCGCCTCCCGTTCGCTGTGCGCGCTCACGTGTACTATCTCATTTGGTAAAAATGAAAATATCTGACTTTTAAGAAAGCATCAGCCAGATTTATTGAGAGTCAGCTGACTGCGAGGCACGGTGCTGAGCTCGACGCGGGTGAGCTCATTGGCTTATTAGGTAGAGCCTGAATCCCATGCTACAGACAGGAATCTAGGGGCTTAGGGAAATTTCGTTACTTTAAAGGTCGGAATAGGTAGGAAGTCGTGGACCAGAATTTGATCTTCAGACCCGAAGCTCCTGGCCAGTATGCCGTCTCTTTGACCATTTATGTATTTAGCAGTTGTTTATTGAATGTCTGTTGTGTGTCTGTTGCACTTGTAGGTCCTGGGGATCCAGCAGTGCGCACCGCCAAACCAGAAATCCCTGGTCTTGGGTCTTGAGGGCAGAGAAGACAGCCAGTTGTGTAGTGATATTGTTGATGGGTGCTGAGGAAAAGCCAGGGGAAGGGGATAGCAAGTGTCTGTGTAATGGGCACGTGTGGGGGTGGTAAGCGGCAGTGTGGATAAGGGTGGTCAGGAAAGGCCGGCTGAGGCGAGAATGAGTTTATGTTTCTTGGGGGACAAGCAATCCAGGTGGAGAGAGCAGCCAGTTCGAGAAGGGGTATGCACACGTGTGGAGGCCGATCAGGGAGGCCACAGGGACTGGAATGAATGCGTGAGGGCGGAGGATTAGGACAGGAGCTCCACACTGCCCCGTCGTTTAGGACCGTATGGGCCTCTGCAAAGACTGGCTTTAGCTCTGAGCTGGAGAGCCGTTGGTTTCAAACAGAGGGCAGTAATATGTTCTGGCTTATATATTTTTTTTAAAAGATTTCATTTACTTATTTGAGAGATAGAGTTACAGACAGAGAGAGGGAGAGATACAGAGAGGTCTTCCATTCACTTGTTCACTCCCTAAATGGCCGGAGCTGGGCCGATCTGAAGCCAGGGGCTTCCTCCGAGTCTCCCATGTGGGTGCAGGGACCCAAGCACTTGGGCCAACCTCTACTGCTTTCCAGCAGAGAGCTGGATGGGGAGAGGAGCAGCCGGGACTTGAACCAGCGCCCATATGGGATGGCGGCGCTGCAAGCAGAGGCTTAGTCCACTATACCACAGTGTCGGTTTCCCTGGTTAACATTTTGAAAGATTCTCTCCGGCTGCTGTGGTGTGAGTAGGCTGTTGGAGAATAGGACAGAAGTAGAGACAGCAGTTACCCAGCTCTGGAAATAATCTAGATGAGAAGTCTTGGTGTTGGAACAAGGTGGTAGCGGTTGAGGTGGGAGAAGGTGGTTGCAATATGGACATTTTCTGGAGTTAGAGCTGAGAGGATCCGCTGATGGGTCAGATGTCAACTACCAGAGGAAGCAGGTGCAGGGAGTCAGGCCTGAGTCCAGGGTTTTTGGTTGAGCCGCCGGAGTTACTGACTTACAGAATACTGTGTCATGTTATGCTGCTCAGCATGTTAGTGAGATGGTGGGTTGGCCTGTGTTAGAATGAGGACACTTCGTAAGGGTTTTCATTGTAGAAGCATTTCCTCCTCTTACCTATACTTCTTTTCTTTCTTTCTTTCTTTTTTTCTATAGATTTATTTATTTATTTGAAGGCAGAGTTACAGAGAGGCAGAGGCAGAGGCAGAGAGAGAGAGAGAGAGAGAGAGAGAGAGAGAGAGTCTTCCATCTGCTGGTTCACTCCCCAGATGGCCACAATGGCTAGAGCTGTGCCGATCCAAAGCCAGGATCTTCTTCCAGGTCTCCCATGTGGGTGCAGGGACCCAAGGACTTAGGCAATGTTCTACTGTTTTTCCAGGCAGTGGTAGAGAGCTGGGTCAGAAGTGGAGCAGCCAGAACTTGAACCGGTGCCCATATGGGATGCTGACACTGCAGGTGGCTGCTTTACCCGCCACGCCACAGTACCGGCCCCAGTGTTTGTTATTTGAAGTTCCTCTGTTGGGACCCCAGGCATTTATTGCTGATCTGTTCAGAGAAGGGTCTATGTTCTGATTTTCAAAGCTACTGTACCTACCTTTCCTACCTTCTCTGGTGATATATATTTTTTAAAGATTTATTTATTTATTTGAAAGGCAGAGTTACACAGAGAGAAGAGAGGCAGAGAGAGAGAAGTCTTCCACCCGATGGTTCACTCTCCAGATGGCCGCAACGGTCGGAGCTGTGCCAATCCGGAGCCAGGAGCCTCTTCCTGGTCTCCCATGTGGGTGCAGGGGCCCAAGGACTTGGGCCATCCTCCACTGCTTTCCCAGGCCACAGCAGAGAGCCGGACAGAAATTGGAGCAGCCAGCGCCCATATAGGATGCTGGCGCTTCAGGCCAGGGTGTTAACCCACTGCTACAGCACTGGCCCTTCTGGTGATACTTTGTTGTATTTGATGGTGAGTACTTCTTTGGAGGCTTAATGTATAGATCATGGATCCTTATATTCTTGAGCTACCAGGAAAGGGGGAAGAACTGACAGTGAAGACACCAAATTAGAAGCAGGAGGAAGTCTTAACACTTTCTGAGCAAAGTGTGGAAGGGGCCACTGGGCCACTGTGTCAGTCTTTTTTTTGACACTTTTGGCAAACTGTTAGGATGGTTGGCAATATATCTGCTAGTTTAGGCTTTTAGGACTTACTGGTTTAGTGCACGTGGCTTGTGATTCTCTGCGTTTACTCTCGTCTTGCCGTGTTGTGTCGTTGCAGGGAGTAAGTCGTGCCGAGGCTTTGGCTATGTCACCTTCTCGATGCCGGAAGATGTTCAGAGGGCTCTCAAGGAGATCACCACCTTCGAGGGTCACAAGATCAATGTGACTATTGCCAAGAAAAAACTGAGGGATAAGTCCAAGGAGAAGGGGAAGAATGGTGAGTTTCTCCCCAGGGCGAGGAGCAGCACGTGAAAGAGAGAGGCAGCGCGCCACAGGGGCGTGGCTTCTAGAACTTAAAGCTTCCTGAAATTCGTTCTGGTGTCCAGAATCATGGAGTGTATTTTTGATGTTCATTGTAGTTTTTTGTCTCCGTCTCACTTTAGAAAATCGCGTTCTTGAATATTGTCATGCTAATCTGTGGAAAGTATCTGTCACAGTAGTTTGTTTCCTGTGATGTTATGGTTTAGAAGTGGGTAGTTTGGAGCACAGACTTACTCCATTGCCTCTTATGTTTTTAGAAAATTCAGAGACCCTGAAGAAGGAGCTGAAGACTAAAAAACCCAAAGCGGCAGATAAGAAAGCCAGGTTAATCATTCGGAACCTGAGCTTTAAGGTAAGTGACAGAGCAGGCATGCTGCCTATGCTGAAGGCTGTCAGGGCCAAGGCCTGCTCCCTGGGGGGGTGCCTCACCAAGATGTCTCTGTTCAGGAATGTTTGGTATCCTAGTTGAAAAAGTGTAAAAGGAGTACAGATATTCAGTCTTCTGATGAATGAACTTAGTAGCTGATGTTTCTTTTTCTTTCTTTACATCTGGCTTCAGTGTTCAGAAGATGACTTGAAGACAATTTTTGCTCAGTTTGGAGCTGTTCTGGAGGTCAATGTCCCTAAGAAGCCAGGTACTGGTACACTTTCACTTGGCATAGATTAAGATTAGTTACCCTGGTTTTCCATATTACCTTTGAACTAAGTACTGTTTGAAACAGAAATGCAAGGTTCATGTCATGGATGATAGGTATGTATGAAGTAGCTGGCACAGTACTTGACGAGCAAGAGAGACCCAAATAATAGGACTATTCCCCAGTGATGTTGTTAAGCTGATCAAATTGCTTTATGTATGTATTTATTTTTAAAGATTTATTTATTTATTTGAAAGGTAGAGTTACAGAGAGGCAGAGAGAGAAAGAGAGGTCTTCCATCTGCTGGTTCACTCCCCAGATGACTGCAGTGGCCGAAGCTGGGCCAATCCAAAGCCAGGAGCCAGGAGCTTCTTCCATGTGGATGCAGGGGCCCAAGCACTTGGGCCAGCTCTCCCAGGCCATAGCAGAGAACTGTACCAGAAGTGGAGCAGCCAGGGCTCAAACCGGTATTCACATGGGATGTTGGCACTGCAGGTGGCAGCTTTACCTGCTATACCACAGCAGCAGCCCCCAGATTTAGTTTTAGAAGACTAGTTATAGTTTGAGAAAAATGCGTCTCCAAGCCTGAGTCAGGGTGTACTCAGCAGGAGGAGGTAAGCTGTTGCTTTAGGAAGGGACTAGCTCTCGGCAGGATTTGGGCCATCTTGCCAGTCCAGCTTGCTGTAATTTCTTTCTTAAAGTTCTGACTCTCCCTTTGCTGCCTCTAACTCTTTTGTACATTTGTACACAGATGGAAAGATGCGTGGTTTTGCTTTTGTGCAGTTCAAAAACCTCCTAGAAGCAGGAAAAGCTCTCAAAGGCATGAACATGAAAGAGATAAAAGGCAAGTTTTCTGTGCCCATACTAATGGTCAGAAAAGTTCCAGTGTTTGGTTGAGTTAGCACAGTAATCTACTTTCTACATTCTCAAGAGATGGTTGCATTGTTGAGTCTCACTGCTAATGTTGAGTCTCTCCTAGGATACCTAGGAGAAACGTTCATAATACTTGATCCTGGAGTTAAACTTGAAAGAACCTATTTCAATATCCTTTATTTTATTTGCTAAGAGTATCCTGTTAACTCCTAATGAAAAATGTCCCTAGGATATTTGGTTTTGATTTGATTTGATTTGATAAGCAGAGTAAAGGAGAGAGACAGAGGGACAAAGAGAGACAGTGTTCATCTGCTGGTTCACTCCCCAAATGCCTGCAATGGCTAGGGTTCCAGGAACTCAGTCTAGGTCTCCCTTGTGGGAGGCAGGGGCCCAAGCACTTGAGTTATCACCTGCAGCCTCCCAGGGTGTGCAAGTAGCAGGAAGCTGGAACTGGGAGTGGAGCTGGGGCTCAAACCCAAGTGCTCTGATGTGGGATGTGGGATGTGGGGTGCGGTGTGGACCTCTCAACCACCATGCCATACCCCCTCCCCGGAATAACTGTTACTACTGCCCAGTTGGTGTTTCAGCTCTTCTTTCGTGGTTGTAGCTGTGATTTAGCACGTACTGTGCTGAAAAAGGGTGAGTTTAGAGATTTCCTAACTTCTGAAAATGGGACAGATTATTCCCAAATCCCTGTTTCGCCTCTTGCTACTCTAATTAGATACTGTATCTTACTCCCTCTTGTCCCAGGTGTGGCGGCTGGGTAGAAAGGCAGAATTTCTGTTCCTTGAACAAAAGGCTAAGGGTCAAAAAGAGCAGGCAGCCACTGGAAGCTTGAATTAAGGACCAACATTGTCTAAATTGGAAGTTTCGTTGTTTCCACTGTTCTGTTACTGTCTTCGAGGAGTAGGAATTACTTACAAGAGAGGGCGATGTTGAGGGAAGCCTTTCTGATGCCGCTTTTCTGTTTGACAGGGCGGACAGTGGCTGTGGATTGGGCCGTGGCAAAGGATAAATATAAAGACACACAGTCTGTTTCTGGCCCAGGTAAGATGTGCTAGTGTTGGGGAGAAGGAGTCTCCTGCTTGTGTGTCCTGAGAGTGGGGAACTATTCTGTGCTTGCGATAAAATTGTAAGGGGACCTGCCTGTTCGAGTGAAAATGCTGAGCTGGACAGACCGAAAGCGCAGGGTTAATCAAGAAGAGGACAGAGCGTGCAGGAGAATGCTCGCAGGGATGTGTGTCCACTCAGATCTGCTCCCAGACCACAGGCTCTGTTGAGTGTAAGTCCACCCTGGGCTGTGGATGTGAGGAAGGCCTGAGGTCTCCGTCCCCTCTCCTTTCTCTCCTTTCCCAGTTCTTTATAATAGGGAGCAGTGTAGCAGAGAAACTTAAGACCCGAGTTTTATTTAGAAAACAATGGCTTTTAAGCCCTCGTGATCTCAGAGAACAGAACTCAGAGAGGAGAGCTCATGGCTGGGCTCCAGCGTGGGCAGGGCGCTGGCTATGGCATACAAGCAGTGGGTTATTGGTGGAGGCCTGGTTGCTACTTCTCTCATTCAGGCTTCTGATGAACCGAATAAACGTTTGTGTTTTTTGCTTTTTTCCTCTCATCTGTCCTCTTGCTATATACAGATTTTACAAAATTCTGTAAAACCAAAGAAACTTGGAACGTGGAGTATTAGTTACTCCTGTTACAATAACCTTGCTTTAGTACTCAGTGAATTCCTAACTTTCTTTGCCTCTTTCTGTAGGTAAGGGGGAAAGCTGTGAACCTGACCTTCAGGAGTCAGTTAAAAAGAGTGGCAGGAAGGAAGAAGATGTAGAAGAGGAAGATGATGACGACGACGATGATGATGAGGATGACGATGATGATGAGGACGATGAGGAAGATGATGACGATGACGAAGATGAAGAGGAGAAGGAAGATTCCAGGGTGCCCAAGGCCGTGCGTGTTCAGAAGAGGTAAGCGGCGCAGCCTGTTGCGAGCCAGCAGAGGAAGAGTGGGGATTGTCTCTGAGGGGGAGTGTCCCGTCCCTGTGCCCCTCCCTGCATTGCCCTCTGTGTGTCTGGCCCGTGTGCTGAAGCTACATGGCCCCTTGTGGCAGCGCAGAGCCTTAGCTGTGGGCTTTGCCATTTCAGAGCAGTCAAGAAAACCGTCCCCGCAGAAAGCAGTGGAGACGATGCTTCGGGTGAGGACAGTGACCTGGAGGAAGGAGACCGTGTGGGTGGTGGCGAAGACCTGGCTGAGAGTGACGCCAGCGCCGGGGAGCAGGAGGGCGAAGGTTTGTCTGGCTCTTCATGAATGCCTTCCGACTTTCAGCGGGCTCCTCACAAACGTGCAGCCATTCCACTCTGGCCTCTCCTCCAATAGGACCCTGGGATGTTTGATCACGTTTATATCTAAATGCTGAAAAGGAAACCTTTGTATTCTTCTAAAGTTTCTTTCCTCTTATTTTTTTCTTTTTTGTTTTTTAAGTGAGTTTGGAGTGGTGTTTGAGGGATAAGATCCTTTCCTGGGAATTTAAAGCCTAGCTTAACACTCAGGTACAACCTTTCTGTCTTGAATGTCCAAGTCCGAGCTGATTGACTAACTGGATGGACAAGATAGTGCTTGTTAAGGCCTGTAGATTTTTCCACAACTCCTTTGAGTTCAGAGTGGGATGAAGGACCCTACGGACAGCTCAGGCTGCCGTAACAGAGTCTGGGTGGCTTGAACAGCAGACATTTACTTTCTCTGGTTCTGCAGACGGGAAGTCCCCGAAGTTGCACTAGCTGGTGGTGTTCCTGGCGAGCCACTTCCCGGCTTGCAGACTGCCACTTCCTTGCTGTGTCCCCAAGTGGCCTTTCCCATGTGTGTTTGAGGGAGGGGGCAGGAGACGAGCACAAATGAGCTCTGGTCTATCCTATAGGAACATCAGTCATACCGGGTTAGGGCCCAGCCTTACGACCCCAGGTAGCCTTACTTACTCTCTACAGTTCCAGTCTCTCTCATTGGTGGTTAGGGCTTCATTAAATGAGGAGATACTCAATTCAGTTTATAACAAGGACCTTTTAGAGTGTTCTGTAAAACTTAACAATCCGGGTTACTCCCTGTTATCAACAAGAGACTCAGCTTATTTGTTGAAGAAGTCAGGCCGTTATAGGACAAAACATGTTCTAGTACTTTGGTTTTTCTGGGTGGAGGTTTTTATTCAGCTATATTTATTCTGGTTCCATTTCTGTGGGTCTGGAATGTTGGTTTGACCAGGTAAGAAATCTGAAGAAAATCTGAAGAAATAAGCTTTTTTTTTAAAAAGATTTATTTATTTTATTTGAAAATCAGAGAGAAAGAGACAGACAGGAGATCTTCCATTCTCTTCTGGTTCGCTTTCCAGATAGCTGCAATGGCCAGGACTGAGGCAGGTGGAAGCCAGGAACCTGGAGCCTCCTCGAGGTTTCCCACATGGGTGGCAGGGGCCCAAGCGCTTGGGCCATCTTCCACTGCTTTCTCAGGCCATTAGCAGGGAGCTGGACCCGAAGTGGAGCAGCTGGGACATGAGCTGGCGCCCGTGTGGGATGCCCACCTTGCAGGCAATGACTTTACCCACCACGCCACAGTGCTAGACAAGAAATTAGCTTTCCTCATGAGAGGACACCTTACAATTGAGGAAGCTTTTATACAGGTGGGACTATGAGACCATGCATTCTACAGCCCAGGCTCAACTATCTCCATATTATAGGACTAATATATGGTAGTGTGAGAAAGTTAGAAGAGCCTGGTATGGAAAGTAAATGTTCCACACCAGTCCCTCCACAGTTTGCCAGAGAAACCACTCACTGGTGTTTGTTGTGGAACCTTCCAGAATTTTTCTGTGTCTGTTTAATCATGTATGTCTGTTCTTCAGAGCAAATGAGTCTTCCTTGTACTCAGAGCCCCAGCCCTTTAGGGCACTTTCCCAGCGACAGCCAATATTACACGCTTCCTCTGAGAGTTTCAATGCATTTATAAACAATGCACATATATATTCACACACAAAATATGGTGAGCATTTGCTTATCAAAGATTTCATGTTTTGAAGTTTTTAAATTTTATTATTTGAGAGTCAGAGAAATAGATAGGGGCAGACAGACAGCTCCCATCCACTCACTCCTCCCCAAATGCTTATAGCCTGCAGACTGAAGCCAGGAGCCAGGAACTCAATCCAGGTCTCCCATGTGAGTGGTAAGGACCTAGTTACTTGAGCTGCTGCCTCCTAAGGTGTGCATTAGCAAGAAGCTACAATCACTAGGCTGTATTATTTTCCCAAGTTGTTCATATTTTATGTTTCCAGAAAATCTACACTGTTACGGTTCTGTAGGGCATATCTTTTCCCCATGCTTTGAAATACTGGATCCATGGATCTTTCTGGTTTTGTCCATCTGTTGGTGAAAGATCAAATTCATTTCCTGTGTGGTGTTTTTATTTAATTGTGAGTGAGTGTGAGCCTTTTTTCATATATTTGGTGAATGCCCTTTGTCTATTAAACATTTTCTTGAAGATTCATACAAGATCTTTGAAGAAGTTTGCTGCTTGTTGAATGGCTTGCACTAGTCTTTTTCAGTTCGTTGCTTTTTCTCTTTACCTTAGAAGCACAAGTCTCAAAGAAAAAGAAGAGGAAGTTACCCTCCGATGTGAGTGAAGGGAAGACTGTTTTTATCAGGTACGCCTTTCTGCCTTGAGAGTCGCTGTTCGCGTTGCATTGGTGGGTCCCGCCTCTCCTCCCCCTTCTCCTTCCCCTCCCCCTCACTTCCTTTCTTCCTCACCTCTTCCTTTTTGGTGCTAGTTCTGTTTCCTAGCCCAGAAATTTAGATGCCTTTATAAGACTTAGCACATTTGATCCTAGGAACACACCAAACAGTGAGAAATGTAGGGGAATCAGAACTATAACACAGAAGATAAATAGCAGAGGTCCTGATGTCCTGTCCTCATTTGGCTTTGAAATTGTTTGTAATCGAGGCGGCATCGCTGGGGCAAATCAAAGCCATTAGAGGGACCTGGTTCTGGCCTTTGCTTTAGGATTGCTGGGGAGGACAGGCACCACTTGTCCCCTGTGATTTTTCTCTTTATGTCTAACTTATCTCGTAGCAGAGTATCTGGAATAAAGATATCACATGTTTCCAGGGAAACTGGGGGGAGGAGTTGGGGTGGGGATAGTTTTTGTTTGTTTGTTTGTTTTTTAAGATTTGTTTATTTTGGCTGGTGCCGTGGCTCAACAGGCTAATCCTCCGCCTTGCGGCTCCGGCACACCGGGCTCTAGTCCCGGTCGGGGTGCCGGATTCTGTCCCGGTTGCCCCTCTTCCAGGCCAGCCCTCTGCTGTGGCCAGGGAGTGCAGTGGAGGATGGCCCAAGTGCTTGGGCCCTGCACCCCATGGGAGACCAGGAGAAACATCTGGCTCCTGCCATCGGATGAGTGCGGTGCGCCGGCCGCAGTGCGCCAGCTGCGACGGCCATTGGAAGGTGAACCAACGGCAGAGGAAGACCTTTCTCTCTGTCTCTCTCTCTCTCACTGTCCGCTCTGCCTGTCAAAAAAAAATTTTTTTTTGTTTATTTGGAAGGCAGAGAGAGGGAGAAAGAGGGAAAGAGGGAAAGACACACAGAGATCTTCTGCCCACTGTTTCACTTCTGAAATGGCTGCAACAGCTGGGGCTGGGCCATACTAAAGCCAGTAGCTTAATCTGGGTCTCCCACGTGAGTGGCAGGGGCAAAGTACTTGGGCCATCTTCTGCTGCTTCCCAAGGCACTTGGCCAGGGAGCTGGATTGAAAGTGAGGCAGCCAGGACTTGAATAGGTGCCTGTATGAATGCCTGCATTACAGGCAGTGGCTTAACCTGCTGTGTCACAACGCCAGCCCTGGAGATAGGTTTTATCTCATGTTAGCATTGCTGTGTTGGCCCTGCTAGCTGCAGTAGATTGGAATTTCATAGGGCAGTGTATATTCTTTTTTAAAGATTTATTTATTTATTTGAAAGTTGGAGTTACACAGAGAGAGAGAGAGAGAGGTCTTCCATCCGCTGCTTCATTCCCCAATTGGACTCAAGGGGTGGAGCTGTGCCAGTCCAAAGCTAGGAGCCAGGTGCTTCTTCTGGGCCTCCCATGCTGGGTACAGGGGCCCAAGGACTTAGGCCATCCTCCACTACTTTCCCAGGCCATAGCAGAGAGCTGGATTGGAAGTGGAGCAGCCGGGACTCGAACTGGCACCCATATGGGATGCCGGCACTGCAGGCAGCAGCTTTTCCTGCTGCGCCACAGTGCTGGCCCCATTTTTTTTGTCCTTTCTTTCTTTCTTTCTTTTATTTTTTTTTTTAAGATTTATTTATTTGAAAGTTAGAGTTACACAGAGAGAGAGGTCTTCCATCCACTGCTTCACTCCCCATTTGGCCGCAATGGCCGGGACTGCGCCATCTGAAGCCAGGAGCCAGGAGTTTCTTCTGGGTCTCCCACATGGGTGCAGGGGCCCAAGCACTTGGGCCATCTTCTGTTGCTTTCCCAGGCCTTCCGACCAGAGAGCTGGTTGGAAGTGGAGCAGCCAGGTCTCAAACCGGTGCCCATATGGGATGCCGGTGCTTCAGGCCAGGGCGTTAACCTGCTGTGCCACAGCGCCGGCCCCTTGTCCTTTCTTAAGTACTATGCACCAGGGTCTGATTTTGGTCTGATTTTAGAGGTATGCCTTTTATCCTTTTGTACAGTATTTTAAGAAGATTTTTTTGGGGGGCTGTGCTATGGTTAAACCTCTGCCTGTGGGACCAGCATCCTATAAGAGTGCTGGATTAAGTTTTGGCTGCTCCATGTCTGATTCAGCTCCCAGCTGATGACCTGGGAAAGTAGTAGATGGCCTAAGTGGTTGGGCCTCTGACTTGTGTGGGAGACCTGGAAGAAGCTCCTGGTCCTGGCTTTGGATCAGCTTAGTTCCAGCCATTGTGGCTATTTGGGGAGTGAATTAGTGAATGGAAGACCTCTCTCTGTCTTTCCCTGTCTGTATATGTAATTATACTTCTCAAATAAATAAATCTAAAAAAAAAAAAAGATTGTTTTACTTGAAAGCATGTCTTTCCATACTTTTTTTTAGCTGTGTTATTCAGAACCTGTGCAGAGTTAATTGTGTTTTTATTATATATCGTTTATTAAAAATCAAATAAAAGTACTTCTGTGACCTTTTTTTAATCAATATAAATTTCAAAAGTACAACTTTGGGATTACAGCAGTTTTTCCCCCTATAACCACCCTCCCACCTGCAAACCATCCCATCTCCTCCTTCTCCCAGCCCATTCTTAACCATCCCATCTCCTACTCCTTCTCCCATCCCATTCTTCATCAAGAAACATTTTTAATTATGTTTATATACAGAAGATCAACTTAGTATATACTAAGTAAAGATTTCAACAGTTTGTACCCACACAGACACACAAAGTGTAAAGTACTGTTTGATGACTATTTTTACTATTAGTTCTCACAGTACAACACGTTGAGGACAGAGATCCTACATGGGGAGTAAGTGCACAGTGACTCTTGTTGATTTAACAATTGACACTCTTATTTATGTCAGTGATAACCTGAGGCTCTTGTCATAAGCTGCCAAGGCTATGGAAGCCTCATGAGTTCACAAACTCCGACCTTATTTAGACAAGGTCATAATCAAAGTGGAAGTTCTCTCCTCCCCTTCAGGGAAAGGTACCTCCTTCTTTGATGGCCTGTTCTTTCCACTTTTTCATTTAGGTCATTTAGGTCATTTTTTGCCAGAGTGTCTTGGCTTTCCATGCCTGAGAAACTCTCATGGGCTTTTTAGCCAGATCCAAATGCCTTAAAGGCTGATTCTGAGGCCAGAGTGCTATTTAGGTCATTTGCCATTCTATGAGTCTGCTGTGTATCCTGCTTCCCATGTGGGTCATTCTCTCCTTTTTAATTATATCAATTATTATTAGCATACACTGGTCTTATTTATTTGTAGAGGATTCTGCCTAATGAGAAGGAAGAAGCTTCATGGTCAGAAGCCTGTGGCCTCAATAGCAAGATTACCTTTCCGTATACCTCTTTCAATGAATAAAGAACTTAGGGCAACAAAGGAATGGGAGAGGAAGTAAAAGCATAGACATACATGATGGGTAAATCAGAAGAAATAGTATAGCTAGACTGGCTTACTGCAGAAAGCTTTTTTTTTTTTTAATATTTATTTTATTTGAAAGGCAGAGTTAGAGAGAGAAAGAGGCAGGGGCAGAGAGAGAGAGAGAGAGAGAGAGAGAGGGGTCTTCCATCTGCTGGTTCATTCCCTAGATGGCCGCAACAGCCAGAGCTGCCCCAATCTGAAACCAGGAGCCAGGAGCTTCTTCCGGGTCTCCCATGTGGGTGTAAGGCCTAAGGACTTGGACCATCTTCTACTGCTTTCCCAGGCCATAGCAGGGAGCTGGATTGGAAGTAGAGCAGCCAGGACTAGAACCCACGCCCATATGAGAATGCTGGCACTGCAGGTGGGGGCTTTACCCACTATACCATAGCGCTGGCCCCTGGAAAGCTTTTTTTTAAAAAAAAAAATTTGAGTTACTTAATGAAATAGAATCATTTGTAGGGTTATTTATTGAGTATAAAAGGAGTAAAATTGAAGCTGTTTATTAAGAACTGTTTTACTCCTGGAAGGATGTGCCAGCTGGGGGAATGAGGAATCTATATTACATTGAAATTTAGGAGAACAAAAAATCTCCTTCCAACATTTAAAAAATCCCCATCAAAAGACTGAGTGCTGGTTGAGTATCCCTTATTCAAAATGCTGAGCTGTTTACAGTTTCAGAGTTTTTTGGATTTTGGAATGCTTACATGGACTTTTCTGTTTGAACATCGCTAATCCAAACATCTGAAATCCAGTATTCTCCAAATTCTGAAACTTTCTGATTATCCTATTGGTGCTGAAAACATTTTGAATTTTCAGGTTACAGATGCCTAATTTGTAAGGTTGGTTTGTTTTTGATTTTTGCATTTAGCCAACAAATTTTTCCAGGTTTGCTTTTGGTTGTTCTGAAGGATTTTCTTTTCCAATCTGTATAACATTTTAACTGAAAGCTCGAGAGAGAAGTCTTCCACTACAACACAGAGGAGAGAATGACTATTCAAGGGAGAGATTTAACTTTTCTAGGTAGCTTGCCGTGAATCTTCTGGCTACAGTAAGAGAAACTAATTTTGGCCATGTTAAATGAGGAAGAGAGTCCGTTGGGTGAATACGGGGCGGCTGTCAGAATCGGAGTGGTTTGAGAACAAATCTCAAGGAGGGGGATGGAAATCCTGACAGTTCTGAGACCCTCACTGCTTGATGCTGGAGCCTGCAGTCTTTTCTCTGGGAACGCCACCTTTGTTAATAAAATAATAATAATAATAATAACAATAAGGTGTAACATGTCCTATTAATTGCATTACTCTTAAGTGTACAGCTCTGAATTTCTTTCATGTGTTTATGGTCATATCTCCATGTAACACCACCAGATCAAGGTGTAGAGCATTTCCAGCATCCCAGAAATGTCCCTCAGGTGGAAATGCTAACATTTTGACGTGATGCTGCATCTACAACTTCTGATCTTTGTAGATGTCTATTTCAGATCTCTGTGGGAGCAGATTAGCTGATACATGACAGTCAGCTGGGACCAAGAGGCAGAGTCCTGTAACAGAAGCCCCCACAAGGGGCCACTGCTGTGTACTGATGCTATCTCTAAACAGTAGAGGGTGCTTTTTAGGAAGGGATCCACCCAGTTGAAGTCTGCAGGTAGATCTCACTGTTGTAACTGACCCTTCTGTGACCTTGTATCTTCTTAGAAACCTGTCCTTTGACTCCGAGGAAGAAGACCTTGGGGAGCTCCTCCAGCAGTTTGGAGATCTTAAATATGTCCGCATCGTCTTGCATCCAGACACAGAGCATTCTAAAGGTATTTGCTGCGAGTTGCCCAGGCCCTGAAAGGATGGAGACCCCTGCCGTGGGCATTGACTAGGTTACACCGAGTGTGCATAATGTGGGCCATTCTGAGGGTTGGCAGTGCACGTAGCTCAGGTTTCTGATGCTATAGGAGCCCTAGGATGTTTTGAGCTTGTCTCCCATGATGTCTGTATTGGTGCTGCCAGACATGTTTTGTCTCAACTTTTTAAGCCCTTGTTTATTTCCTTTAGGGTAATGAATTCTATTTGTTCTCCTTTCAGTTTCTTTTTTTTTTTTTTTTCTACTTTGAATTTCAAATGTGATAGTATCTCCTGGGCATTAATCATTGCACATTGCTTGAAATACTAAGATTGGGCCTGCGCTGTGGCATAGAGGACTAAGCCTCTGCCTGCAATGGTTGTGGTCCCCGCTGCTCCTCTTTCAGTCCAGCTCTCTGCTGTGGCCTGGGAAAGCAGCAGAGGATGGCTCAGGTGTTTGGGCCCCTGCACCTGCATGGGAGACCCAGAGGAGGCTCCTGGCTCCTGGCTTCAGATTGGCCCAGCTCCAGCCGTTGCAGCCATTTGGGCAATGAACCAGTAGATGGAGGACCTTTCTTTCTGTCTCTTCCTCTGTCTATAACTCTTACCTCCCAGATAAATTAAAAAAAAAATAAATCAGTAGGATTTTTTTGTTCCTGAGCCTTTTTTAAAAAAAAGATTTATTTATTTATTTATTTGAAAGGCAGAGGTAGAGAGAGAGAGGTCTTCCACCCGCTAGTCATTCCCAAATGGCTGCATGACTGGAACTGGGCCAGACCAAAGCCAGGAGCCAGAAGCTTCTTCCAGGTCTCCCATGCAGTGGCTCAAACACTTGGGCCATCTTCTGCTTTCCCAGGCCACAGCAGAGAGCTAGATTGGAACTGGAGCAGTCAGGCTTGAACTGGTACCCATATGGAATGCTGGTGCTGCAGGCTGGGGCTTTAACATGCTGCACCACAGCATAGGCCCCACAAGGATAGTTTTAATCTTTTTTTCCTTCATATTTTATCTTTCCTAGCTCAAGTTGAACTTTTCTGACACTCGTCATGTCTATTCATGCAGCCTTGTGCTCCTATAGTTTGCTCTTCTCACTGGGCTGTTTCATAAACTCAAAGAGTTAAATACTTGTTTTTCTGCAGACTTTTAGGGAAATGGGAAGACTGAACCCAGTACTGGCCTTGGGAATGCCAGTGATGAAATTCTTACCTAATGAGCGAGAAACACCTGTTTTCTTTCTGTTGGCTAATCTTCCTGTTAGAAGCATTCCCTCCCCCCATTCTGTTTTATTGTAGGTATCCTTCCACATCCTCAGGAGACTGGTGCCGGGACCCTCATGGGTACTGAAATCTGCAGATGCTCAAGTCCTTTGTATAAAATGGCACAGTATTTGCATATAACCGATAAGCATCCTGTGTACTCACACTTAACATCATCATTAGATTACTGTAGTACCTAATACAGTGTAATAGTTGTTCTATGTTGTATAGGTGATAATGACAAGAAGAAATAGTCTTTACATGTTCAGTACAGATCTATTTGTTTCCATCAATGTTTTCGATCTGTGCTTGAACCATCAGATAATGCAGGGCTGATTGCATTGGTTTTCTTCTTTTTAGTATCTGGAAATGCTGTGCTCTTTGGTGGATGATGGAGAGACAGACAGCCAGGAAGCACAGTTCTTATCCCTGAGCCGTTTGTTCTGTTCTGGAAGATGCCCGCTGACCAGTGCTATAGTAGAGGCAGGAGTGGAGGAGTGAGGGATGGGGACACAGGCGGAGGTGCACTCAGCTCTGCTTGGAGACTGGCCTGCCCCGTGTGTCCTCACAGTTAGGGTGCTGCTGTTCAGTGTTGAAGCCCTGTGAGTTCCAGGAAATATGGCAGTGTTTTCATAAACGAGAGAATATTTAATGTTTAAAGGAATACCAACAAAATATTTTGAAACCATACTTCTTTTTTTAAAATGACTTTTCTTTTCTTTTTTTAAGAATTATATATTTATTTGAAAGGCAGAGTTAGAGAGAGATCTTCCATCTACTGGTTCACTCCCCAAATGGCTGCAATGGCCAGGGCTGAGCCAGGCCAAAGCCAGGAGCTTCATCTGGGTCTCCCACATGGGCGGCAGGGGCCTAGACACTTGAGCCGTCTTCTTTTGCTTTCCTCGGAACATTAGCATGGACCTGGATCATAAGTGGAGTAGCCAGGACTTGAACAGCTGCCCACATGGGATGCTGGTATTGCAGGTGGTAGCATAACTCACTGTGCCACAGCAGTGGCCCCACGATTTTTCTTTTTGAGAAAGAGAGAGACAGACAGACAGACTAACAGAGAACTCTCATCTGCTGATTCTCATCAGATGCCTGCTGGGCTGGGCCAGACTAAAGCTAGGAGCCTAGAACCCATCCAGGTGCCCACTTGGGTGACAGGACCCAGGTACTTGAGCTGTCACTTGCTGCCTGCCAGGTGTACATCAGCAGGAAGCTGATATGCGGGGTGGGGTCAGGACTTGAATCCAGGGACTCTCATGTGGGAAGTGGATGTCCTGACGGGCTCCTTAACCACTAGGCCAGACACTCGCCCCATTTCTTTGTCTGGAATCTACTTTATACACTTTTTTTCCCTCTGCTTATAATGGCTGCTTTTTTTGGACAGTAGCAGAAATTTGGATGGGTTGCTTGGCCCTGCATGTAACCAACAAAAGGCATGCCCTGTAGATTCTAGAGCATCAGCCGAGAATTGAGCACACGGCTTTCCGATTTCCTGACAGTGTTCGTGTGATAGAGACCAAGGGCTTTAACTCCAGGAGGCAGATCTGCTGTTATCTGATGCCTCCCCAGTGACTGAGACAGCGAGATCTGTAATGAGTTTCAGGGTTACGTGGTTCCTGCCTCGTTTTTTAGTTCTGTAGTAGGCACTTGGTAGGTGATGCTAACATAAGTGGGAGGCTGGACTTTCTCCAGCATTTCATGTGGATATTTCTTGTTAAGTAGAGAGATGATGAGACTGAAGTCCTAAGATGCATTAGAGGTGAAGGAAGCAATGGTAAAATTCCACTGAGAGCAAGTGACTATCAGTCCCTGACACAGTGCTGAGCTCCTCGGACTTAAAAAGTGGAAGCCGCCTATCCCTACCCCGCCCACTCGGTGTCAAGCTTCGACTTGGAGTGTTGCCTTTGGCTTCCTGGTGGGCCATGGGAGTTGGAGACCTCACTTAACTTTGTGTCTTGTGTAGGTTGTGCATTTGCCCAGTTCACGACTCAAGAAGCCGCTCAGAAGTGCCTAGCAGCTGCTTCTCCAGAGGCTGAGGTAGGAAAGACATGTCCTCTACCCTGTGTCTAGGAGAGGGTGGCTCCCAGGGCCATCTGACCTTTACACGAAGCCTTGTTATTGTTATTATCAGTAATAATAGCATTTAGTGAACACTTGGTGTGTGTAGGCACTGAACTTTATTGCATTACCTATTTAATCACTGTATCAGCCCTGTGAGGTCTGTAGAATTAGCCCTGTATTTCATAGACGAGGAATCAGGTCGAGTAATGTATCTCAATTTACTGATGGCCATCTGTGTGTCCACCTCTGTCCAAGACTGAGGACATGAAAGACTGAGACAAGAAGGTGTAAGGCTGTGTTTCACGTGGAGTAAATGTTTGAGAGAGGAAGTGGGTGATGGAGAATTTTTCTGTGTGTGTAAAATGTTTTAAGTTATTCTGTATTGCCATTATCCCATAAATTCTCATAAGTAGACAATGTTGTACTACTTTGTTAGCTTTCTTAAGATTACTAAAATTTATTGCAGATCATTTTCCTCAGTTTGGGCCTACTTTGGAAATTAATCAGTTCCCATGAAGTAATTTACTTTCTGCTGCCTACTCTAAGTATACATGTGGCCTTCTCACAGCTGTGCAGCGCTTGTGAGACTCAGTAATCCACTCGTGGCCACTGGTGGGCTGTGACTCGGTGGGACTCAGATTCCACAACACACTGGGTTCCCTCTCCTTGGGATTCCTTGTCCTTAGTTTCTACTTGTGTATCTTAAGAGAGACGTTGCCATCTCATAACAGGGTGGTGGGCTTAAATTGGACGGCCGACAGCTCAAGGTTGACCTGGCAGTAACCCGTGACGAGGCTGCCAAGCTCCGGACAAAGAAGGTGAAGAAGCCGACTGGAACCCGGAACCTTTATCTGGCCCGAGAAGGCTGTGAGTAGTACAAGGGAGCCGTGAACCTGGCTTCTAAGTGGCTGGCCCTGTGCCCTGACAGTGATCCAGGAATACTGTGTTTTGAAGCATGTTTCAAATTAAAAACCCAAATGTCCTATTTAACAGTGTTACACATCTCATTATCCCACTTTAGTGGATGTGGCTTCTCGCTAGGAGCCATCACCCATTTTTGGGATTAGCCAGTCTTGTTCTCCTTTCTGCCTGGTTGCCTTCAGACCTTTCCATTAGAGGTTTGGCAAGTCAAAGAGGGAAGAAAAACTCAAATTACCTCTGCCTCTTGTCATCAGTTCTAATAAGAGGTTTTCTGAAGGAGTTGAAAAGTATGACTTAAATTACTCTTGGATTGTTTATGGATGAAAATGTGTATGCTGTCCCTTCCCCATAATGGCAGAAGGATCATCAGACATTAGCTTCAAGTTAAATAATCGCTTCTTCCCAGTCACAGTATTTATCAGCTTACTGCCTGCCCGGCTGCACAGTCAGGGCTGGTAATGCTACTCCATTAGCCTTTGATATTGGGCGTCTGTGGCAGTGTAACTGTTTTCTAGACTGGCTCGTCTCACTGCTGAGTATTGGCCCCCTCCCCAGTACACAAGCAGCAGTGAGATTCCAGGTGGAACATTTTGCATTCTTTTTTTCATTTTTAAGATTTACTTTATTTGAAAGGCAGAGTTACAGAAAGGCAGAGGCAGAGAGAGAGAGAGAGAGAGAGAGAGAGAGAGAGAGAAAGTCTTCCATCTGCTGGTTCACTTCCCAATTGGCCATAACGGCTGGAGCTGAGCCGATCCAAAGCCAGGAGCCAGGAGCCCCCTCCAGGTCTCCCTCGTGGGTGCAGGGGCCCAAGGATCTGGGTCATCTTCTGCCTTCCCAGGCCATAGCAGAGAGCTGAATCAGACGTGGAGCAGCCAGGACTTCAACCGGTGCCCGTATGGGATGCTGGCACTACAGGCAGTGGCTTTACCTGCTACGCCACAGCGCTGGCCCCTATTTTGCATTCTAAATGCTGAAAATATCCTTAATTTCAGGATTTCCTCTAGACCTTTCCATCTGACTTGGCATATGTCCATGGAGCTTCTGTGAGGGAAGAGAAGGAAAAGGGGAATAAAATCCCCGCATGTTGAGAGTTTTAGTCCTTGAGAGCAGCTCTGAGCCCAGCTTAGCCCTGTAGCCTATTTCTGGATCTAACCAAATGCCACCATGTCCTGGCCAACAGAGTCCTCTGGGCCCATACAGAGTTTGCATCATTCAACTCGCATTTCTCCTGTTGCTCAATGAGAATCCCCTTGGTGATGTCTTGGCCTTTTTCCCTCTTTCTGCAGTGATTCGTGCTGGGACGAAGGCTGCCGAGGGTGTGAGTGCTGCCGATATGGCCAAGAGAGAACGGGTGAGCAGATGAGGCCCAGCCGTGAGGTTCTGCGTGGCTTCTGAGTTCAGTAAAAAGCAATTAGTGAGTGCTAGCTGTGCTGTCAGAGAGCCATGTCTAGGTCACAGAGCCTTCTCACTGTGTTTCACACGGGTGGAACAGCAAGTGACCCACCTAGACACTTGGAGGCCAGCCAGTATAAACCCCGGGTAATGTCAGAAAGCCCAGTCTGGACTGGAGTTGTTAGGGAAGGGAAGAGACACGGGTCTTGGAAGGGATTCCTGCCTTCAAGTTGTGAAATCATTTTAGGAGAAATCCGTGTTAGGAGTTTCCCCTGTTAGCTGGTACTGTTAAAGTCCCTTTGCTGCTGGGTAGTGGTGGTTCCCAGTAATCTTTCCTTTTTCCCATGTAGCTTACACCCCAGAAGCTAAGCCAGTCTAGCATGGTGAAGATGCATAACCATGAACAGAATTAGCTGTGGAACCTGGAAGTGGAGAAGACGCTGAACAGGGGCGACATGCTGACAGCAGAGCAGTGTGTCCTTCTCCCCACATGCATCCCAGACTAGCTCCCGGCTGTTTGGGTAGTGAGATCTGGAAATCATGACATGTGGGTGCATTGTGTACAGCTTTTCTGACCATAGTGCAATAAGGACTTACTTAATTTGAGAGCTAATTTTGCTAGCACAGAGCTCACTAGCCTAGATGTGTGCGTTACAGATTCACAGCAGGCATAGCTTTTTCTAAGAGCGGAGTAGCCTGTTGAATCTTCACGTGGTGCCCGCTTTGGCTGTCCCTTTAATCCTCTCTTCCAGAGTGTGTATTCTGTGATCTGGTGGGAACTTTACCAAATAAGAAGCAACGAGTCTGAGAAGATGTGATAAGAGGAAATAATTAATTGTAAACTATTTTCTCCCCACCTCGTTTCAAAAAACAAATTAGGAGATGTCATCCATCATCTCATTCCAGAGAGGGTGTCTGCAGCATCGTGGTCACTGGCATTCGATTGCCTCAGGGTGGCAGAGTGGGGACAGGACAGTGCCCCTTCCAGTGTTCTTCAGGTCCCATTTCCTTTCAGAAGGACTGGGTCATGTTTGAGTTGGGAAGATGAGAACTGATGATAGCCTCACTATGATTTGCTGTGTACTCTAGGCCAGCTTGCTTTTTTTTTTAATTTTTAAAATTTTTTTAATTTTTATTTTTTTTGACAGGCAGAGTGGACAGTGAGAGAGAGAGAGACAGAGAGGAAGGTCTTCCTTTTTTCCATTGGTTCACCCCACAATGGCCTCTGCGGCCAGTGCACCGCACTGATCCGAAGCCAGGAGCCAGGTGCTTCTCCTGGTCTCCCATGGGGTGCAGGGCCCAAGCACTTGGGCCATCCTCCACTGCCCTCCCGGGCCACAGCAGAGAGCTGGACAGGAAGAGGGGCAACCGGGACAGAATCCGGCTTCCTGACCGGGACTAGAACCTGGTGTGCCAGTGCCGCAGGTGGAGGATTAGCCTATTGAGCCGCAGCGCCAGCCTTTTATTTTTTTAAATTCAGATTTATTTATTTGTAAGGCAGAGTTAGGTAGGGGGTAAGGTGGGGAGACAGAGGGTGATCTTCCATACACTGGTTCACTCCACAAATGGCCACAACGACCAGGGCTGGGCCAGGCTGAAGCAGGAGCCTGGAACTCCATCTGGGTCTCCCACATGGGTGGCAAGGGCCCAACAACTTGAGTCATCTTTGGCTTTCCCGGGTGCATTAGCAGGGAGCTGAATCAGAAGTGGAGCAGCTGGGACTTGAACCCGTGCCCATACGGGATGACAGTGGGCCAGCTTTTGAGCTAGGAATTTTTTTCTGTTATTTCATTTTGGCCTCACATTAGTGCTAAAAGGCTCATATTATATGTGGATCTGCAGTTCCATTTTATAGGTGGAAAACTGAGGCTTAAAATGTCTTGTAACTTCTCCATTTAGGGATGACTTTGTGACTCAACTCTGACTCCAGAGCCATGGTCTTGCTCGCCCACCATCTTGCCTGCATGAACCTATGCTGGGCATTGTACAGCTGCAGGGTGGACAGTTGTTTCCCTTTCTCTAGGTGTGGTTAGAGTAGCGGGGGTTGTGGTGCTTTTGCTTAGGAGAATTGCTAACTCGCCTTTTTACAGGGTGTTAACAGTGTGTTATTCTCTTAGTTTGAGCTACTGAAACACCAGAAACTCAAGGACCAGAATATCTTCGTGTCTCGGACCAGGCTCTGCCTGCACAACCTGCCAAAGGCTGTGGACGACACACAGCTCAGGAAGCTGCTGCTCAATGCCACTAGAGGCGAGAAGGGGGTGCGCATCAAGGAGGTGAGAACTGGCCCTGCTCGGTCAGAACTTGGGTCCTCCTATGTCAGAGTGAGCATCTGCTTCAGGCACTGGTGCCAGCTGAGCCGTAGATTTTTCTTCTGGACTCATTGTCAGCAGGCAAGGTGGAGTTCAGCAGTTTTCTTGTTTTTTCTTCTTCTAAGAATTGTCTTTCGCCTCTGACCAGATTGCAGCAGACTCTGAGGAAGTCTCTGTCTGCAAGAATCTGTCTGTTAAATGTCTCAGCGTTCTACCTAGGCATTGACATGTGAGTTTTCTTGCAGAGAAAATAATCTGGGTGCTTTACTCTTTTTTTTTTTTTTTTTAAGGTTTATTTTTATTTATTTGAAAGACAGAGTTACAGAGAGAGAGCAGAGGGAGAGGTCTTCCATCCGCTGGTTCACTCCCCAAATGGCCGCAACGGCTGGAGCTGCGCCAATCCAAAGCCAGGAGCCAGGAGCTTCTTCCAGGTCTCCCACATGGATGCAGGGGCCCAAGTTCTTGGGTCACCTTATGCTGTCTCTCCAGGTGCATTAGCAGGAAGCTGGATTGGAACTGGAGTGGCCAGGACTAAAGCAGCGCTCCAGTATGGGATGCCGGTGCCTCAAGTGGCACCTTAATCTATGCCCCACGCTGGGTAGTAGGCACCCAGAGAGTAGGCGTGTAGAGGACGGGAACCTCACTGAGTGCCTTCCTGACAGTGCAAGGCTTGGCGTAGATACTGGACGTAAACCAAAGGTAGCATCTAGTTGTCCCCAGGGCTTAACTCCTCCATTACATGGGCATGGCAGCTTCCATGAGTGGTAGCCTATAAACATGATTGGTTTCCTGAAAGTGTCTTACCGTACCTCAATTTGCTAGGATTCCTACTATATCCAGCTGAACAATGTTGGGAAAATTCATGCCAGAGTAGATTGGACTTCCAAGCAGAGCTGAAACCTTGTCCTGCGTGTTAGGAAGGCTCTTTCCTATCCCTGAAATGTCTTTCTTATTTGAAGCCACCAGGCATTCCTTCCTATTTCAGTAGTTTCCTTCCTAGCTTTCTTCTGCGCTAAGATCCACTGTCTCCATCCTCAACAGTCACTTGTTACAAAGCGTAGAATAGCACATACCTCCCAACTTGTGTGTCTTGTGAACAGGTGGCTCCTCGAAGTTTTCCTTGGGAGGTTTTATTTTATTGTATGCTTATTTGTAGACGTGCGTCGATGTCTGTAAACTGTTCGGGGTAGGTGTACTCTAATAAGATGGGCACTCCTAAGTGTTACTCTGGTACAATATAATTGAAGACTGTGTTTCCGTCACCTGATTTCTTACAGAAAATGTTATAGCAGCTCATGCCAGGCAAGACTTCTTACTCTGAAGACTGACTCTTGTCTTATTCTACTCGTAGTGCAGGGTGATGCGAGACCTGAAGGGCGCCCACGGGGCAGTGAAGGGCCAGTCCCTGGGCTACGCCTTTGCGGAGTTCCAGGAGCATGAGCATGCGCTGGGAGCCCTCCGCCATATCAACAACAACCCCGACATCTTCGGGCCTCAGAAGGTGAGCCCCGCCCCGGGGGATCCGCCTCTGGGGCCACGCGCCTTCACGCCTGTCCTCTGCATCTGAATGGCTGGAAGAGTGGCAAGGGTGGATGGGAAGGGGGGTGAGCGGTGGGTCCAGGTGATAGGGGATGAAAGGGAACTGTTTTAGAGAGGCTGCTTGTGAAAGGGGCCCTTCCCTGCAAGAGGTGAGCACTGCAAGAGAAGAGAAAAGGAGTGGCGTTGGGGCACCGCTCGGCTCGCTGGCCTCAGAGCCTCAGGAGGCTAACGAGTGGTGTCCTGTCTTCCCCACTGCAGAGACCGATAGTGGAGTTCTCCTTGGAGGACCGGAGGAAGCTTAAAGTGAAGGAGCTGAGGATGCAGCGCAGCCTGGTACGGAGCTGTCAACGCCCCTCTTTCTCCGAAGGATGCACCGCAGCTTCTGTTTGGTTCCGTTGGTGATTCTGCGCCGCAAAAGCTGGTTTTTTGTTACCCTCTTCCTAATACGCTCCAGGCTGTCTCTCCTTTGGTGGCCCATTTGTGACAGTGCCACGAGAGAAGGGAAGGATGGGGAGGAGAAGCAGACCCCCGTTACTGCCCTGGGTGGTTCTTGTGCAGCGTTTGGTGATGATGAGTGTCACGATTAGTGGGAAGCCTGAGGTTTTATAGTACCTGTGGTTGCCAACTGTCCTCTCTTTAATTCTCCTTTCATCTCTTGTGGTGCCTGATGGTTTGGTCCTGTTTTGAATCTACTGCGGTATAGAGGGCACAGCAAAGGCACGCTCACGTTCAGACTCTGGCTCTGCTTGTCCCTTGGCACATTGTTACCTCTCTGAACTTCAGTATGTAAATGGCTGAAAGATCTTTGTGTCCCATGGTTGATGAGGATTAAATGAGATACCACATGTCACACGCATAGCGCGTGGCCACACCACGGTCCGATACTCATTTTCTTACCCATCATCCTCCAGGACATACAGGCCAGATTACTCTAGATTCCATAACTCTCTCAGCTCTCATCAGTACGACACCTCAGCTTGCGCCTATAGCAGCTGTTTGTAGTCTTGGTGTGTGCCTAGAGCATGACCAAGAGGTGAGTATTCCAGCAGCTAAGACAGTGGTTCTGGGTGGGAAGCCTTGGGATCTGGCTGGGAGGCCCTGGGATCTGGCTGTTGTTCGAGGCAGCTTTGTTCCAGATAATGGAATCGTTACTGCCCATAGCCATGGCTTTGAGGGGGTTCTGAAGCCTCAGCCTTCTTAACCATCCAGATTGCGTCACTTGTTGCCTCCGCTGCTCTTACGTGCAGATGCTGTTCTGTGGATTGTCCTCTCTGACTCACTTTCCATACTCAGATGACCCTTCCTCAAGTCTTTCTCCCTCTCGTCTTGAAAGGGATAAGCCCTTGTCACTTGGACGCTTAGGAATTCCCTCAAACCATCTTGGCTTCTGCTGTGCTTTGCAGGTGTGTCTCCCGTCTCCACGAGGCAGTAAGTTCCGAGAGGGAAACACTCTGTCCTCTGCTTTTGTGTTGTCGCCACTCATCAACAGACAGGCATGCAGTGGGCGGATACTCGGCGTGGCTTCTGTCGGTGAACCTGTCTGGATTTTGACGATGAAAAGGCAAAATGATGCACTTGTTACATTAATTTCACTTGAATCTTCTTTTCTTCCCCCTCAGTGCAGATAAATCTGGAACATTCTTTGTGTCTTCCCACAGCACCATTTCCCTGTCGTCTTCACTTCATTTGTTCCGTCTCACGTGCTCTTTTGTTTATGTCCGTCCGAGTTTCTGCCATGTCATTTTCTTCTCTCTGAAGAAACGGGTGTAGTGTTTCTTGCAAGGTGGGTGTGCTGGTGAGACTGCCTGTTTTTGTTTGTCTGAGAAAGTCTGTATTTCTCCTGCACCTTTTGAAGGATTCGTTCATTGGAAGTAGAATTCTAGGTTGATGATTTTGTTTTTCATTCAAAACTAAAATATCCCTCTCCACACTCTTCTTGATTTCACAGTTCCTGAAGAGAAATTGCACAGAATCTTGTCCTTACTCATCTATAAATAAGATTCTTCCCACTTTGGCTTCTCCCATGATTTTACCTTTGATTTTCTCCAGTGTGACTCTGATAGGTCTAGCATTGGGTAGGGGTTATCACTGTGATAAATTCCCTGAGCTCCTGCATCTGTGGTTTAATGTCTGATTTTGGAAAATTCCTTTTATTAAGGATTTTAGTTCAAATGTCTCTTTAGCTTCTTTCTTTCTTCTGGTATTCCTCTTCCATGTATGTTATACCATGTGTAATTGTCCCCTGCTGCTGGCTTTTGAGTCTGGGGTGAGCAGCCCCTCCACTCGTTGTGTGTCAAGGGAGGGAAGTGGCTGTGTTGTGCCCCCACTCAGTAGCTGCCTGTTACTGTGCTGTGATCCTGAGAGTCACTTGGCTTCACTCCGCTGTAGTCTCCAACTGTGTGGAGGACAAAGCCCCCTTCTTTCACCAGACTCCCATCAAGCTCCTCCTCTGTTGAGTATTTTCCACAAGCACACCTCGTCCTGAAACCAGGTGGCTTGTTTCTTGCTTTCTGCAGCAAAAAATGAAATCCAAGCCTTCAACCAATGAACCCCAGAAGGGGCCAGCAGAGCCTGGAAAAGGCAAGCAGCAGCAGAAGGGAGCTCAGAATCGCGCCGTGGAACACAGCAAGCCACCCCGCAAGCAGAAGGGGAAGGCAGGCTCTACTAACTGGATGGGCTTCCAGACCAAGGAGGAAGTGGAGCAGGTGGAGCTGCCCGACGGGAAGAAGAGAAGAAAGGTCCTGGCGCTCCCCTCGCACCGAGGCCCCAAGATCAGGTGAGCTGCAGGCCTGTCTGTGCTCAGCTCTCTTCCTCCTGTGGCATTTGCTGGATGAAAGGGTGCTGAGTGCTGTGCCAGACCCGTAAGGAAGGGGAATACATACACAGCCCCTGCAGCAGGGGAGGTGGCGCCCTTGGGCCAAAGGCCACTGGCAGAGGGGATCTCGGAGCAGCCTTCCAGGGCTGGCTGCTGTGCCATTTGTCCCCTGTCTTCTGTCAGCTGAGGCCACATACTTGACGTTCATGTAGTTTCTGTTTGGGGCAACAGGTCAGTGCTATGTGAAATAGTCAATTTTTACAAAATATTTATTAAATTAGTGAAGGTCTTTTAGATTCTCATGAGGTCTTAAGCAAACATAAAAAGCAAAAACGATAATCCTACGAATGTTGAGCCATAGCACAGTCTGGCAGTATTGCTCTTTAGCGTGACTCTACCTGTCACGGGCTTAGAGAGCGCCAGAGTGTAGAAAGGCATTTTCTCTCGGGCTAGGACAACGTACGGGTGCCATGTGGAGAAGGGACACAGGCTGACACTCGCCATCTTATTTCAGGTTACGGGACAAAGGCAAGGTGAAGTCCCTCCCTCCCAAGAAGCCCAGGCCCCAGGTAAACCAGCTGAAGCAGGAGAAGCAGCAGTTGTCTTCTAAGCAGGTGAGTTGTGCCGGGCACCATCTTTGCGGTGGCGAGGTCCCTGGGCTGGCAGCCGCTGTCCTACTTGGCTAGTTGAGCAAAATGAAAGGCCTTGGGAAAGTGAAGAGAAAAGCACACCAAACTGCCATCTGTCACTCCGCTGTGACAGTCACCTAGTCCCCGAGCGTGCTTCCCCCACGTGTAAGTACGCCTCCCGTGGCAGGGAAACCTCAGAGTGCCTCTCAGACTGACCAGGCTGTAGCACACTCAGTATGCTATTGTCACGTCTGCTGAGATGAGTAAGAAGCCATTAATACCATCTAGTTCTCCGCCGTCTTAGAATTGCCTCAGTTGCCTCAAAAGCATCTCTTAGGCTTGGTTACTGCCAGTCAGGTCCCCAACAGAGCCCACACAGTATCTTCGTTTTTTAGGATTCTGCACTGCTTTTTCAGTCTAGAGTCTAGCCACTTGTTCCTGCCACCACCACCCTTTTTTCCATGCTGTTAATTTGCTGGAGAAACCAGGCCACTTGCCTTTAGAATGCATTCCATTCCGATGGAGCTGCCAGCTTCCTTGGGCTGCCATTTGCCTTGTTTCTTCTGTGATCTCTCATGTGCCTATCAATCGGTGTTGAGTCGAAAGACTTGATCAAGTTCAGTTTTCTTGCCAAGAGTGTTTCATAGGTAGTTCCTTGTGTTTCCTTCCATCACGTATGGCACGTCATACCTGTCATACCTGGTTGCCCATTTGGCCTGATCGTAGGGCTTAGGGACCATCTGTCTTAGCCCTCTACTTATAAAGGTTTCCCCCATCAATCTTCTACCTAGTGGCTTTAGCATCCATTGATGAGTGTTATACAAATCCATTATTTCATTACTATGGATTGGTGATTTTCTATGTTTTTATTATTTATTTGAGAGGCAGAGTTACAGGCAGAGAGAAGGAGAGACAGAGGTCTTCCATCCTCTGCTTCACTCCCCAAATGGCCACACTTGCCAGAGCTGAGCTGATCAGAAGCCAGGAGCCAGGAGCTTCTTCCAGGTCTCCCACGTGGGTGCAGGGGCCCAAGCCTTGGGCCATCTTCCACTGCTTTCCCAGGCCATAAGCAGAGAGCTGGATCAGAAGAGGAGCAGCTGGGACATGAACCTAGTGCCCAAGTGGGATGTTGGAGCTGCAGGTGGAATAGCTATGGCTGTGTACTTCCTTGGTGACCAGGGTTTCTAGTACTGCGACCTCCTGAGTTTGCGGGTACTGGGTTGACTCGTTCTGGTCGAAGGCTGTCGTTTCCTTGCTGTGTGTTGGCAGCTGAAGCCCCAGCAGGGCGGTTCCTGAGACTTCTGACACGCTCTTGTCTTTGGCAGTGTTCTTGCTTGTTTCTGAAATCCACACCTGGTTTTTCATAATAACATTTTCCATGAGCCTTTAAAGACGCCTCACATGACAGGATGTCCCAGACTCATCTGTAGATTTCTTTTCTAGTCCTGGCATTAGGCATTTTCCCAAGGAACTCTACTTCCTTTCAGTAGAAAATTGCATGCAGCTTCTTGAGCAGGTAAGGTCAGACTTCCTCCTCTTTCCTAGTTTCCCTTAAGGTAAAAAGAAGCATTTGGTTCCCATCCTACTCAAGAAATCTGTCTCAGGCAAATCTGTAACCCTGCACTATTATAGGAAACCTATCTCTGAAATCCCATGGGTAGTGTTCTTGGTAAAGAAGCAAGAATGTTTAAACCCGAGGCTGACTCATCCGGATCGACATTAAAGTGAACTTTTGGTAGCTGGAGTGGGAGAGGCCTCCGAGCGCCAGATAACACTCTGGTTGGCCCTGTACTCACGCAGCTGTGGCCCAGTTTCTTGCCAGTGGACGGTGCCTCTTGGACTTGCATCTCTAACCGCTCACTGGAAGTCTGCCTCTTTCTTGTGGACCTTGGTGTCTGTGCCTGCTTCTGTTCTCTCCCAGGTGGGCTGCGAGAAGGTGGTATTCAGTGTTTGAAGTGGATTATCTCGTGTTTCCTTTTTATTTGTAGGTTCCTAAGAAGAAAGCTAAGGGAAACAAGGCAGAAATCCACTTCAACCGGCTGGTCGAACAGTATAAACAGAAACTCCTGGGGCCTTCCAGTGGGGCACCCCTGGCCAAGAGGAGCAAGTGGTTTGACAGTTGACGACGTCAGCAGGCTGGGCGTGGCGCAGGCTCGTGTGCACCTGGCTGAAGCTCCCAGGCCTCCCCTCCCTGTCTCTTGCTGAGGGCAAGAAGATGCCGAGGGCGCGGCCACCCGCCATGAGGCTCGCCGGGCTGTGCACGTCTGAACTTGGGCCCCGCCTCTGGTGCATGGTTGGATAGCCACAGAGACAAACCCAAAAACGTCATGGTCCTTGTGTATTGTCCAGAGTGTTTTGTGAAGTTATGTCTTCAATTATCCATTTTATTCTGTGTTTCTCGAATGGGGACAATTGTAAAAAGCATTCTGGAGTGATGAATTTTTTAAGAAGTCTGGTTAAGCATCTTCTGTAAATGGAATGTTGTTTAGCTTTTTAAATAACAGACTCTCATTTCTACTATAGGTGTAACCTGTATTACTGGTGAATGTTTTTGATGTGCCTAACTAATTCAACTGATAACACCTGTGTACCAGACCACTGACCAAGTAAGAGCAGAGAAAAGTGCTTTCAAACCTAACGCAGCAGGTGGCAGACATTGGAAAGTAATTGAGGGCAGAGAGGCCTGGCGGGTGTGTGTGTGTGTGTGTAGGGGGGTTGTCACCTAGTAGGAGTTTGCTAAATAAGAGGGTTGTTGCTGGTGGTTGACTTTTAGCCGGTTTGCAGTGGCTCACAGACCCTGGCCTGGCCGGCGATGGCCTGTGTTTCCCTCAGGGGGCACCTCCTCTCAGGGACTCGGAGGGTCGTGGGTGTGGCAGAGAAAGCGGGGAGCAGGAGGCCCAGGCTCTGGGCTCATTGCCATCCGGGCCTTTGAGTCAGATGTCGTCTCTGTCTCTAAGGAGCTTGATTTTCTCATCTGTAAAATGCAGAATTAGTGTTTTCTCTGATCCTTCCCAACCCTAACCTCTTTCCCTCATTCACTCCAATTCATATTCCTGTTACTCCTTTGTCAAAATTGTAGAGGCGTTAGAGGATCTAGGCAGTGGTGAATATGTGAGAGTGAGGGTCCACCAGGGGGTGATGGCACGAGGAATGGGCTCTGAGGGGGAACTTGCTGGGGGCAGACGGATCTCATGCCCAGATCCAAAAACCCAACCGGAGAGCTGCTGGTGGAAAGTTTGAGTCTGTGGACTTCGTCGGGTGGAGCGACAGGCTGGCCACCACGTGTGTGTTGGCTCTGTTAGGCTGTGTTACTACACGGTGCAGTGTCTCAAGTGCATGAGCTGCCAGTACTGCGAGCTGCTCACCTCACCCGTAAGACGCACAGATGCCCGGGTTGTGAAGGAAATCAAAAGGCCGGGTGTTCCTGAGTTGATCGTTGTTGAAACTGCTCGCGGGTGAGCAGAGGTGCGGTGCTGCAAGGGCACTTCAGGGAGTTTCTGGGAACGGGGGGTCAGTAGATAAGTTTATTTGGTGCAAAGCATTTTGAAATGGGTGCATAGGTTTTTTTTTTTTTATAACATGCACTTTCCATGTTGGTTAGAGACCCTTTGTATTCTGGCTTCCGTGAACATTTGACGTTTTCTGTAATACAGAACAGTCAAGTGAGTGGCTGGCGGAAGTGGTGTGCACCTGCCTGCGATGAGAATTCTTGGGGTGGCATAGCTAGGGGTGCAGCCAGAGGTTGTGGAGGCAGCTGAGTGAAAGCCACGAGGGAGCCAGTTTTCACTCAGTGTAGGGAAGAACTTAGCGTAGCTGTCTCAGGGGTGTGAGTCTGTCTCCGACTGTGGCATGGCCAGGGTGTTGTTCAGGGCTCCACTGCCCCTGGCAGCTACAATGGAGGAGATGGTAAGGATCATCTGGCTCATTCGTGTTTGGCCCCCAGGGTGACCAGAAGACTGGCCGCCTGTACCTCCCTGGTCCCTGAGGGCCCTTCCTGGGCACTCTGGCCATCCTGTCCCTAGTGACCTTCCTATGCATGTCCTCACTAGTTCTGCACCTTGCGATGGCTCAGCTCCTGCCCTCCAGCAGTTTCTCATCCCACTTGATTGACATTTCAGCTCCTTCCCACAGCACGCGGTGCCCTAGGTGCTCCAGCCACTCCATGCACCCTCTCCGCTCCGTTCATGTTGGGCCACACCGGCCTCCCCTCAGATCTCTAGACGTTCACCACCTGGGCGCCTTTGCGTCTGTTCCCTCCGCTGGAGGACTTTTCCTTCTGGCTCCTCCTGGAGCTCTGCCGGGGCCTCCCCACTCCCCACCCCGCGGAGTTTACTCACTTTCCAGCTCTACTCTGTCTGACCTCGTTTCCTCAGAGTGTGTACTTTCTAAGGGGGACTTTGTCTTGTTCGCTCTTGTAGACCCAGCAGCTGACCCTGGCATGTAGTAGGTATCAAATAATTGTTGAGAAAAACATAAGGGAAGAAAAGAAGAAACAGAAAATGTTAGGTATGCAGTCCGGAGTTTTTGATTCCCTAGGCCAGTCCAGTGCTGTAAGGGATGGACGCTTTCACAGAAGCATTGCTGAGCCAGGGACGTGACTGTGTCAGAGCAGTGTACTGGTGAGCAGCTGACTGCTCCAGATGCCCTTGACGGTGCAGACAAAGGCCGGCTGAGCGTCTGGCTTGGCCATTACGATGCTGCTTGGGATGAGCACATCCCATGTCGGGGTGCTTGGTTCAAGTCCCAGCTCTGCTCCCAACCTAGCGTCTTGCTAATGTGCACCCTGGGAGGCAGCAGGGAACAGCTCAAGTACGTGGGTCCCTGATGCCCATGTGGGAGACCCAGGTTGCGTTCTTGGCACCGTGCACAGCCCTGGCTGTTTGCAAGCATTTGGGGAGTGAGCCAGCAAATGGAAGCTTTCACCCCCCCAACCCCCTGACTCCCTGTTTCTTTTTGTGCCTTTCAAGTAAAATGAAAATAAGTAAATAAAAAAATTTTTGACAAAAGATGGATGAAGGAGAGGCCATAGAGATTAAACTTTCTGGAGAGCTCAAAAGAACAGGTGCTATATATCCAAGGTCACTTTGAGACAGTGTGACTTGGAGAGTTTCAGATGCTGTGCAGTTGCCTGGCAACTCCTCTGTCCAAGGGTGGTCTGCACGGTGCGGAGGAAGTAAGGTACTTAATCAGTCCGTCTGCCTCCTAGCTTTATAGAAATATATTTTCTTTTTTAAGATTTATTTATTTATTTGAAAGGTGGAGTTAGAGAGATAGAGAGAGACCTTCCATCTGCTTATTCACTCTCTAAATGGCTGTAATGGCCAGAGCTGGGCCTATCCAAAGCCAGGAGCCAGGAGTATCTTATGGGTCTCCCAGGAGGGTGCAGGGGCCCAAGCACTTGGACCGTCTTCCAGTGCTTTTCCCAGGCCATTAGCAGGGAGCTGGGTCAGAAGTGGAGCAGCTGGGACATGAACCAGCGCCCTTATGGGGGTGCCGGCATCGCAGGCAGCGACTTTACCCACTGCATGCACAGTGCCGGCCCCAGTTTCTGTGGCTTCTGATTCAGAACTGGAGCTCGGCTGCAGACGAGCTTGTGTGCCGGTGGAGGGGTGCTGAGCAGGCTGGAGGCCCCCGACGGGGAGCCAGTTCTGAGAGGGAAGCTGCAGGGTCACTGCCCGCCCGATGGAGCATCTGATAAAGGGCAGACCCCGTTGTCCTTGGACTTGTCCTTGCTGCGCAGAGCCTGCCACCTCTTGTGTGAGGGGAGACTTCCCTGCCACGAGTCATCCCTTCGTCTCCTCACTGCACATTTGGTGGAAGGAAAAGCCCTCTGTCCCTGAAGGCGGGGGCTGCGTGGTGCTCTTTGCACAGAGCCTGCAGGCCCAGCACTGACCTGCTCAACGCGGGGGGTTCGTTCAGCATTGTGGGGCCCAGTCCCGGGCATCCGTTCTAGGCTTTGCCAGGCTCCCAAAGGACAACCAAGCCCATTCCCAAGGCGATGTGAGTGGAAGGGCTCCAGAATATGTGTGAAGGGAAAAGACCAATAAAGTGCTCTTCCCGGTGCCCTGAACACAGGGCCTGTGTTCTTTCGGCCTCGCTTTGTCCCTGCCAATCTGGACAGTTCTCTGGGTCCCTCCTCGCTGCTCAGATGCTACCCAGTATCACAGTCCAGTTCCTCTCTGGGCACCTCCAGCGTCCCAGGCCATTGCGATCCCTCTCCATCCCCAGATCCCTCGCTGGTGTCCTCTCCCTCAACAAAGCATAGGGTGTGAGAACTGGCACCCTGTACCCCAGATCCTGGCATGTGACTGTCCCGAGTGATTAGTCCTTGATGATGATGATGGCAACAGGGGCACTGGCCACTCGGATGTCCACCGCAGCTCTCCCTCCCCAGCCTCTGTTTCCCCTTTCTCTCTCCTTTCTTGCTCTGCCTCCTCTCTCATTGTCAGTGCTCAGCAGCGTCTCTTCCCCCCACTCCCCCTCATTTCCCTTCCTCTTTTCCCTGTGCTGTTGTCTGGGCCTCCATCCAAGAGCAACTCTCTTGAGATGTTGCTTAACCTGCCTTGTGCCCAGGGCCCTGGCACTCCTGTGCCCTGGCTGCTGAGGGACTCCCCGCTTTATGCACAGGGCTGGGTGGTAACGGCGGAGTGCAAGAAGCCAGACTGGGAAACTCCCCTATCCTCCTCCCCTTCTCCCTCTCCCCCCGGGTCATACACGTCATTGTCTGCATGCACTTTCCGGCCGAAAGATCCTCCAGGCTGGGCCTTTGGTGACATTTTCCCTTTGGGTGCTGCCACAGAGCAGATCTATCTTCCTATTTTGGCCCACGACAGGGAAGACCCCATCCTAGCACGTGGCACCTCCTCCCACCGAGGGCCGGGCCCAGAACGTTGTCCCTGTGCCACGTACAAGAGGCTCATGTTTCTCTTTTGAATTTTGTTTTGAAAGAGTTAAGGGGAGAGAGAGAGAGAGAGAGAGAGAAAGAAAGAAACAGATCTTCCATTGGCTGATTCACTCCCCAGATGGCCACAACAGCCAGGGCTGGGCCAGGGTGGAGCCAGGAGCTTCATCCGAGTCTCCCACATGGGTGCAGAGGCCCAAGTACTTGGGACATCTTGGACTGCTTCCCCAGGCCATAGCAGGGAGCTGGATGGGAAGTGGAGCAACTGGGATGTGAACCAGCGCCCACACGGGATACTGGCGTCAGAGGGAGCAGCTTTACCTACTGTGGCACAGCACCAGCCCTGAGGTGCACGTTTCTAATAAGATAACACTTGTTCAAAAGCACCCTGCCAACCTCCCCTCTTCAGAAGCACAGGGGCCGTCAGCTGCCACAGGGTGTGAAGTTGTCCAAGCCTTCAGCGCCCCACCAGCTCTGCAGCAGGGCTCTGGGGAGCAGAGCAGGCCTGTGCTGCTGCCTTGGGCGGCGCCACAAAGAAGATGAGGAACAACTCTTGGAGGCAGAGTGCCTCGGCCCCTCCCGAGCCAGCGGTGTCCACTTAAGTCCAAAAGTGGCCCCCGTCACCAGCTTGGCAAGAGGAAAACCTGTCCCCCTTACGCTTGGAGCAGGTGCTCCTGGGAAGCTGGGGCTGGCCGCACTGACAGAGCCTGCTTGGTGGGCTCAGTGTCAGTGAGCCATCCCACCAGTCCTCCCACTGACCAGGAGCCCTGTCCCCTCACTGAATCTGATTGTCATTAACAAGTGTTTGTAGTCTGACTGTGTCAAACCATGGCTAAATTACAGCCCTGGTGGCCGGCGCCGTGGCTCACTTGGTTAGTCCTCCGCCTGCGGCGCCAGCATCCCATATAGGCGCCGGGTTCTAGTCCCGGTTGCTCTTCTTCCAGCCCAGCTCTCTGCTGTGGCCTGGGAGTGCAGTGGAGGATGGCCCAAGTGCTTGGGCCCTGCACCCCATGGGAGACCAGGAGAAGCACCTGGCTCCTGGCTTCGGATCAGCATGGTGCGCCGCTCGCAGCGCGCTGGCCGTGGCAGCCATTGGAGGGTGAACCAACGGCAAAGGAAGACCTTTCTCTCTGTCTCTCTCTCACTGTCCACTCTGTCTGTCAAAAATAAATAAATAAATAAATAAATAAATAAATAAAATCAACTGGTGATGCAGTTATAGTAAAGGGCATTGCATATTTGATTATTGTACATTGTATGCTGATATCCCCAGCAATGAAACATGTAGGACGCTTAGGCAGATCCATGTTTATGCCTGAGAGCTGGGAAACCCCTACCTCTGTCGTAAACCCTGCCGTAAACCAGTGCGGGAGTGGCCAGCCCACTGTTGGTGGCGTCCTTGCTTCTTAAGTTGTGCAAGTCTCGTGATGGCCAGCCTTCCAGGCTCCTCCTCCCCGCAGGGCATATGCGTCAGTATTCTCCAGGTCTGGGAGCTCAGGTAGGCCCTTGGCCCTTCACGGCCAGCTCCTGCCATGAGCGTGGGTGTTCGCAGGAGGTCCTGCCTGGTGAATGCGGTGACCCAGGAGGACCTGGCCCTTTCTCGACGGGGCTGCTCTGAGTGACGAGTGTTAATGGGAAGTCTCAGCTCCACGGGCCTGGATGTGGACAGACTTTCAGTGGGAAGGGGTTTTGAGTCCCCTTTCAAGCCGCACCCTGGGGAGCTTCGGGGGGGGGGGGGGGGAGTTGCACTGTCATGCCCTGGCGTGAAGTGGGCTAGCCCAGGGCTACTTGTGCTGAGTTGGTACGATGAGGCCGCAGGGATGTCTGCTGGACACTGGTCCCGCAGGCCACCTGCCTCCGTGCCCGCGCAGTCAGCTCACAAGCCCCACAAAGGCCACCCCGTCTTAATGCCAATGGAAGCAGAGAGGCCGTCCTCTCCTGAGACCCCTTGGCCACCGGAGGTCTGTCTCCAGGGTCTGTTTAAGGAGCTCTTTTGTATTTGACAAAACAAACAAACAAAAAAACAAACTGCTTTCCCTTTTCAAATGAACTGCTTTGAAAGCAAAGAGCGTTTTCCTTCTGGGGTTGGTGAATCTTCTCGAACGCCGTGTAACTGAGGATGGGTGTGTGGTACAGCAGTTAAGTCCCCACTTGGAATGCCCGCATCCGCGATTGAGTCCCGGCTCCTCCACTTCTGAGCCTGCTGTCGACTCAGGGGCACGTTAGCAGGCAGCAGGTGATGGCTTAAGTACTGGGGTCCCTGCCACCCACGTGGGAGAAACCGAGTGAGTTCTGGACTCTTGGTTCTGCCTTTCGCATAAGTAAATACATCCTTTCGGAACATAACTTCATGTCATCAATAATGGCAATTTTTATGATGAGTAATTCGTGTGAAAATGCAGCCTTCTGCATGACCAACTCCTCCTCCTCATGGCCCCGGGGACAAAAGACACCAGTCAGGACGTGTCCTTGTAGGTTTTTCTTTCTCTTTCTCTCCGGGCTTCTAGCAGCCAGTGTACTCATGCACAAACAGGTGGAAGAGAGTGAGCCGTGGATACAGCCATTTTGTGGCGCCCTTGGCAGCAGCCGGCGTGCCCAGCCTCGGTTCTGCAGCCGCGACGCTTGCTGAGGGACGCTCGGTTTTATAACTGCCTTTCCTGGAATTCTGCAAACATCTTCGCTCCCCTAGAGGTCAGATAAAGGCTGTTTTCCATAGCCCTGAGAGTCTCCTGGGAGAGCCATGGCAACTTGACGAGCGCTATTAAAGGCACATTCGGATTGAAGTGGCTGCGCAGATTAGACGGGGGCCCCATCGTCGTGTGCAGGGACAGCAGCCAGCCCCGACCAGCCGGCCCGGCTCTCCCTGCTGCGTGTGGCTGCGGCTGGCCACCAGCCACCGGGGAGGGTCCCAGGCCTCTGCTGTCTTGCTCCCTGTGGGAGGACAGATGCTCTAAACTCCAATGACAGTGGATGGTAACCGCCGCCAACGACAGGGCGCGCCCCATGCATCACACAGGTGCTAGCGACGATGTCCATAAGTGAGATGTGTACCCCAGAGCTCGGATGAAGACCGCAGGACACGCATGGCCAGCCAGTACAAGCCGGAAGATAGGTTCTGGCTCTCACTTCCCCCTCACTTCATCCACCTCCTGACTAACCCCAGTGCTACCCGCCATGGGCCACCTCCTCTTCTGGAAGTTGGACGCTCTTCCTCCCAAGGCGTCTCTCTCTGTGTCTACACTTGGCCATACCCAATCAGAGCCGGGGCTGACTACATCTTAATCCAGCCGTTGTGCGCATGCGCGCCTCTTGCTCTTGGTCCAGGGGAGAACCGGAGCCAGGCTTGGCTTGGCTTGGCTTGGTTCCAAGGGAGCAGAGCTACACACAGAAGCGAGACAAGCGGTAGAGGCGTTTGGAAATAACTGTGACCGTGTGGTGCAGCCGTCCCACGCCCTTGGTATACACCCAGGAGTGAAAGCAGGACGTTGAACACGGGGTACCCCAGTGTGGGCAGCGGCAGCATTCAGAGCGGGTGAATCCGATGTGCAGGGTAGGTCACAGACAACGGAGCACTGTTCTGCCACAGAGAAACCTCATCCGGGCTACAAACGGCATAGATGAGCCTTGGAAACTTTCTGCTACGGGAAAGGCGCAAAAGAAACATAGTGTGCGATTCCACTAGCAGGAGGTTCCTAGAACATACAAATTCACCGGGAAATAGAACAGAGTTGACCAGGAGCCGGAGAAGGGATGGAGTGGGGAGTTATTATTTACTGTGTTTTTAAAGATTTATTTGTTTGAAAGGTAGATTTACAGAGAGAGAGAGAGAGAGAGAGAGGTCTTCCATCCGCTGGTTCCCTCCCCAAATGGCCACAATGGCTGGAGCTGGGCCAATTCAAAACCAGGAGCCAGGAGCGTCTTCCGGGTCTCCCATGCAGGTACAGGGGCCCAAGGACCTGGGCCATCTTCTACTGCTTCCCCAGGCCACAGCAGAGAGCTGGATTGGAAGTGGAGCAGCCAGGACTCCAAACAGCGCCTACAGGGGATGCTGGCACTGCAGGCAGCGGCTTTACTCGCTATACCACAGTACCAACCCCTATTTATTGTATTTTTTAAAAGATTTGTTTTATTTCTTTTAAAGTCAGAGTGACAGAGAGAGGGTGACAGAGATCTTCCATCCACTGGCTCCCTCTCCAATTGGCTGCAAAGACCAGGGCTGGGCCAGGTTGAAACCAGGAGCCTGGAACTCCATTCAGGACTCCCACGTGGGCGCAGGGGCTCAAACACTTGGGCCATCTTCTGCTTTCCCAGGTTTCAGGGACCCATATGGGATGCCGGCACTGCAGGCGGCAGCTTTACCTGCTGTGCCACAGTGCCAGCCTCTAACATTATCATCTTTCATTTATGTGGATTGTTAGCACTAGGAGGTGGGACATTGTTTATATTTATAGTTCGGGCGTGGGTGTCGGCACTGTTTGGGATGCAGGTGCTGTTTACTGCAGTGCCTGGTTGGAGTCCCACGTCCACCTCCAGTTCAGCTTCCTGCTGGTGTGCACCCTAAAACACAGCAGGTGATGGCTCAGGTACCTGGATTCTTGCCATCCACGGGGGGAGACTCAGACTGAGATTTGGGCTCCTGACTTCAGCCTGGTCCAGCCCCAGGTGTTGTGAGCATTGGTGAAGTGAGCCGGGGGATAGAAGATCTCTCTCTCTCTCTCTCTCTCTCTCTCTCTTCCTCTCTCTCTTTTTGTCTCTCTACCTTTCAAATAAATGAAAAGGGGAAGAGAAGGAAAGAGTGGGAGAGAGAGAGAGAAAGGAGGAGGAGGAGGAAGAAGAAGGCAGGAAAGAAGGAAAGAAAAGATTAGGGAAAAAGCCCTCATTTTGGTGCAATAGCTTTAAAAAAAAAAAAGATTTATTTATGTATTTGGAAGTCAGAGTTACACAGAGAGAGGAGAAGCAGACAGAGAGAGAGGTCTTCCATCCGCTAGTTCACTCCCCAATTGGCTGCAATGGCCGGAGCTGTGGTGATCCGAAGCCAGGAGCCAGGAGCTTCTTCCAGGTCTCCCACATGGATGCAGGGGCCTAGCTAGGACTTGGGCCATCTTCTACTGCTTTCCCAGGCCAGAGCAGAGAGCTGGATTGGAAGAGGAGCAGCCGGGACCAGAACCGGTGCCCATATGCCGGCGCTTCAGGCCAGGGCGTTAATCCACTGCGCCACAGTGTAATAGCTTTTAAATAATGCAGTTGCCAATCAACTTGAAGAATCCTCTATGCGTGGATTTCCAAAACTTTTTGCATCCACATTGAATCATAATTCCCTTTTCCACAAACTTTTTCGATATCGTCATATGTCCTGCGAGTTCTCTGTGTTTGTCACCCAGTTGTCAGCTGGGGTCTCAAGGTCTCCTGATGTGGAGTTGCTGTCTTTTATTTGTGGCAACTGTATTTCCCACTTTGCTATTACATTTTACTTTTGAAGAAGCTATTTTGACTATATTACGTAGAAAAAGCATTGGCTTTCCCTTTAGACTTTTCCATTTTTTTTTTTTTCTAGCAAGTCCTTACTGCTATTGAAAGTGTGTACACTGGGGGCCGGTGCTGTGGCAAAGCGGGTAAAGCTGTCACCTGCGATGCGGGCATCGCCACCTTCTGCCTGCGGCTGCACCGCTCCAGGTCTGCCCTTGCGCCTGGCTGCGCTGTCTGCATTTCAGCTTCGTCACGCGCTTAGCCTCTGGCAAGGCGGCGTCCCCTCGTTCCTCCTCGAGCGTCTCTCTCACCTGCTCTTGCCCATTCCTTCTGAGAACGCTTGAGATAACTGTGGCACAGCAAACCACAGCAACGCAATGAGTCTCCCTGGACTTTGACTGGACCATGTTGAATCCGTGGGGTAACCTGCCGGGCAGCCCCTCTTCCCATCGGGAGCAGGGCGAGCTTTCCATCTACTCAGCTCCTCACTTCTCAGAGTTAAGGAATGTCCGAGAGACAGTTTCCCACTCCCTACCCTACCCGGTGGCTCTCTGATTGCTGGGTGTTTTGTTATTGTGTTGCTGCCCCTAACCCTCCCCTACCCGTTTCCATTTCTGATTGTTGCTAGTATCGCATCCGGCCACTTTATTCAATTCGTCTGTTAGTTCTAATAGCTTTTCAATTTATTCTTGTGGGCTCTCTGCAACCTTTCGCACAAACCAATTCAGATGAATAATTAACTCTCCTGCTGAATCGATGACCTTACCTAAATGGGGCCTCTTCTAAATCGAGGGAATCTGGTGGGAGGAGAAGGCTGTGCAAACACAGAGGTAGTGAGGAGCCTTGGAAACGTCTCTTAGCCTCAGGAGCGCGTCTTTTCAAAAATCAGTTATTTATGTATTTAGTTAAGAGTCAGAGGGATCTTCCATCTGCTGGTTTGCTCCCTCAGAACTGGAACAGCCGGGTGCCGGGAAGCGGGGATGCAGTCCAGGGTGTGGGTGGCAGGGAGCCTCGTACATCATCTGCTGCCTCCCAGGGTTTGTGTTAGCAGGAAGCTGGAATTGGGAGCAGAGCTAGGACTTGAAGCCGGCACTCTATGTGGAAGTCTCCAGTGGGCTCTTAACCTCCCGGCCAAATGCTTATCTCCCCGGGAGACTGTGAGTGCACGGATAGAGATACATGAAATCCTTCCCAGCTCACTCCTCTCCCTACATTGTCCGTCCCAGTTTGAGTCACCACAGTCCAGCAAACTGTCCAAGCCGGACACTGAAAGGTTGTCATGGGCGGGCAGTTGGCCTGACAACCAAGATGCTGGTTGGGACAAATATGTCCCATGTTGGAGTGTCCGGGTTCAATTCCTGGCGCCCGCTTCTGACTCCAGCTTCCTGCTGGTGTGGCCCCTGGGAGACAGTGGCGATGGCTCAGATGGCTGGGTTCCTGCCACCTACCCAGGAAACATGGATTCTCCCTTCCAGTCTGCACATCCCCCACCCACGGCAGCCTGGGTGCTCTCCCTGGGGATTCACTGCTGCCCCCTACTCCAAGCCCAGGAGGGAGAGCGAGGTGTGTGCGGCCTCACCCGGAAGCAAATTAATACCTTGCTCCTTGTGCACCCTCCAGCCCCACCTGACTGGCAGATGATGGACCCCACAGGTGAATCCAGGAGCCCAAGCCTGTTCTTGGGGCACACGTTGTGGATTTCCCTTGGGCCTGGTCTTCCGGCATAGTAGCAGCTCTCGTGTGTCAGAGCTGTGGAGTGCAATTGCTATGGGATTAGTGGCTGTGGTCCCCAGCGTTTCAGAGCTGTGGAATCTGGTGGCTCTGTTCCTTGGTTTGGGTGGGCCTCGTGACTTAGGGGCTGGTTGTGTTTAGAGGTTCTGTGGTTTAGAGGCTGGGGCACTTGGTGACCGCCTGGAATTCAGTGATAAGGGACCTTTAAGAGCACCTGCCCCGCCTCAGCGGTCGGTCTGCCCTGTCAGTCCCCTGCTCCCGGAGCCAGTGCCTTCTGCTCAGAAGCAGTTCTTTGGTCCCTGGGCGCAGGCTCATTTAAAAATGCACTCCTCGGAGGCGCCTGGCAGATTTTCCCGGTGCTTTTCCAAGTTCAGCTGTTTTTGAAGCATTTCCTGTATCCCCCCCTCCCCCGCCCTCTCTCGACCTCAACGTGAACTGCTCAAAGCGCTATCTGTGCATTTCCCCACACCGCCTCGGGACCAGCTGGGTGGGGGCGGCTCGCTCTGACTTTGGAGCAGGCAGTGCGGTGGGCGGACGGAGGTGCTAGGCCCAGGCCCTCGTGTTCTCTCTCTCTCTCTCTCTCTCTCTCTCTCTCTCTCTCTCTCTCTGTAATTCAGGAGACATTCACCGACTATCTACTATATGTGAGACACTGGGCCGAATAGGAAAATCCACATCTGATTAAGAAAGACCTGGATTCCGCTGGGGCTGGGGGCGGTGGCAGGATTCAGGGACAGTCGGCGAGTGGGCAGGCGGCTTCCCTTTCGGGAAAGCACCAGCTTGGGTTGGCTCAGAGCATCACACTCTGGGCTGTGGGCTGGCGCCAGGCGGTGCAGTCCCTGTGCAGAGGCCGTGCTGTGTGCCACCTTCTCTCCAGGGTGCGGCGCCTCAAAGAAGGGGGCTCTGGGGGCTGCACCAGGCTAGAAGCAGGCCCCCCACCCCCACCCCGAGGTGCCTGGTTGGAGGGGTGGGGCGAGGGCAGGGGGCAGCCATTGTGTCTCCCTTGGATGCCTCTCACAGTCTGGAGGAGGAAGCTGCTCCACTTCCAATCCAGCTCCTTGCTAATGTGCCTGGGAAAGCAATGGAAGATGGCTCAAGTCCCCGGGCCAGGAGACCTGGATGGAGTTCCAGGCTCCTGGCTGCGGCCTGGCCCAGCCCTGGCTTTTGTGGCCATTTGGGGAGTAAACCAGCAGATGGAAGCCCCCTCTCTCTCTGCCTTCCAAATAAATTAAATAAACCTTAAAAAGAAAGCCCATGCCACGTGAGAAAGGGGAGTCCGGATGTACTGGCTCCTGGGCAGGGCCAGGCCGCTCTGTACGGGCGCCTGGAAGCCTGGTGGGGCGGCCGCTTGTTCTTCCTTTCTCTCCTCCTGCTCTTAGGCTGCGGCTTGAATGTTTGTCCCCACGTTCTTGGGTTGGAAATGCACTCCCTGAAGTCCTAAGTAAATGGTGTTTGAGGCGAGCCCTTGGGTCCTAAGGCTCTGGATGAATGGGGTCCTCAAGGCAGCGGGCCTGGTACAAAGTCCTGGTTGGCCAACTTGTCACTCTGCAGAGTCCCCAGCAGCAAGGGGCCGTCACCATGGGAGGCTCACGGCCATGGGCTGTCCAGCTCCCAGGACCCTGACAAATAAGGGTCTTTTCTTTCTTTTTTTTTTTTTTTTAAATTTTATTTTAATTAGTTTTTAACAGCTGGAGTATAGTTCATGGATACAATTCTAATAGGATAGTCTCTTTCTCCATCCCTCCTCCTCTTTTTTTTTTTTTAATTTAAATAAGCATCTCTCTCTTTTAAAAGATTTATTTATTTATTTGAAAGGCAGAGTTACAGAGAGGCAGAGGCAGAGGCAGAGAGAGAGAGAGAGAGGTCTTCCATCCGCTGGTTCACTCCCCAGTTGGTTGCAAAGGCTGGAGCTTTGCTGATCCAAAACCAGGAGCCAGGAGCTTCCTCCAGGTCTCCCACATGGGTGCAGGGGCCCAAGGACTTGGGCCATCTTCCACTTCTTTCCCAGGCCATAGCAGAGAGCTGGATTGGAAGTGGAGCAGCTGGGACTTGAACTGGCACCCATATGGGATGCCGGCACTGCAGGCGGTGGCTTTACCTGCTAGGCCATAGCACTGGCCTTCAAAATAAGCATCTTTTAATCTCATTTCCAAAACTTTTCGATAACTCTATAGATCTCTCCATTGCTTTTATTATTATTATTATTAAAAATTTATTTATTTGGAAGGCAGAGTTACAGAGAGGGAGGGAGGGAGGGAGAGAGAGAGAGAGAAGGCTTCCATCTGCTGGTTTACTCCCCAAATGGCCTCAATGGGCAGAGCTGCACTGATCTGAAGCCAGGAGCCAGGAGCTTCTTCTGGGTCTCTCACATGGGTGCAGGGGTCCAAGGATTTGGGTCATCTTCTACTGCTTTCCCAGGACACAAGCAGAGAGCTGGATCTGAAATGGAGCAGCTGGGACTTGAACCGGCACCCTTACGGGATGCCTGCATCGAAGGTGGCAGCTTTACCCACTACGCCACAGTGCCGGCCCCCAGAGTATTTGCTTTATCGATAACCCACTCTTAGGAATTCTGTTGGAGCAGCAGCAAATGGACTAAGACAAAGGGCTTTGGACGAGACCCTGTAGCCCGGAGAGTCTGGGATGCAGACGGGGGAAGGCGTCCCCCGCCAGTGCCCGGTGCCCAGGCCCTCGGGAGTGGACCTGCAGCCGCCAGGACAGGGAAGAGGCGCCGTGGCTCGAGTTCCCACCGCGCGAAGCTGCAGACGCGGCTGCAGCCGCCCAGGGCGCATCTGCCCCCTCTTCGCCCCGTCTGCTTCACTGGGCTCAGCTTGGCTGACTCGGAGGAAGGGAAGAGACACAGGGTGTCAAAACCGACCGACAAAACCAACAGCGATAAAGGGAAATGCGCTGAGCCGGTGGAACTGGCGGTGCAGTCCAGCGAGTCCGCTGGCGCGCGCGGCGGGGCGCCCGCGGGGCGTAAGTCTGGGCGCGGGGATCTGGGCGGGAGACGGGAGCACTTCGGCCCGGGGAAAAGAAGGGTAGGGAAAGAGTGGGGGCCGGGGTCGCAGGGTCATGCCCTGGCGAAGACGAATTCACAGGATAGAAAGGAGACCCCGCCCTGGGCAGCTCCACGGACTGCGGGGCAGGTGCTGCGGGCGGACACCAGGAGTCGCAGGGTCATGGCATGCTCTTCCCGCCCGAGCCCGCCGAGCCCAAGACGCTCACACGTGGTTTCGGACCCCGGCCCGGACGAGTTTGCAGCTTTCCCCCTGGCCTGGCGGCCTGGGCCCTCTCCGAATCCGCGTTGCAAGGGCAGCTTTCCTGAAACCACGAGCGCACGCGAGGCTACGCCGCCGTTTCAGGCCGTCTGCGGAAGGTCCCGCGCCCCCTCGGGAATCGGGTGGGCCCGATTCCCACCCTCGTGGTTCCAGGGTCCCTTCCCGTCCGATCTGCTCGCCTTCGGCAGCGGGCGTGACGCTAGGGTTAGGAGACCCGGGCGCTGGGCGCCGCCTGCTGTCGGCGGAGCTCTGGCCCCGCGTGGGGCGCGCGGGGATTCACTCGCGCTGTCTCATTCCACGTCCGCAGCAAACCCAGGCACCGAGCTGGGAGACAGAACCCCGGCGGCGGCCTCGGAGCCCGGCTTTTAACCCTTGACAGCCCTGGCTCCTGCTGGACCCCCTGTGGCTTCTCGGAGAGCCGCGGCCGGTCCCGGGGCTGAGCGGGCGCGCGAAAGAAAACCCGGCTCCCAGGCTGGTTTAGCCTAGCTTCTGCGCTCGGGGCACAGGACTTCGGCTGCTGGGTGGCTCCGTTGGGGGCCCTTCCGCCTGACACGTGTATTTAGAAACTCACAAAGGACGCAGGATGTGGGTTTTTCGGGTGAGAAAACTGAGACCCAGAGACGTGCACGTGTTTGCCCAGGGCCACACAGCATCGGGGTTAGAACCCGGGTGTCTGGCGTCACTGTTTCGCACCCATGCGCGTCGCACCGCCAGCCCAGCCGGGGAAGCGCTAACCCGAGCCAGCATCCGGAGCCCGGGTCCCCATTCACGTGCCCTGGGAGTCGGGAGGCGCAGCGGGAAGCCCCGCCGGCCGCCTGCGGAGCCGGCGCGCGGCTCTCAGCTCCCGAGTGGGAGCGGAGGCCGGGCCCCTGGGCTGGGCGCCGTCTGGCGGTGGACGCCGGCGAAGGGGGTGAGGCATCGCGTCGCGGCTGGGTTTGGGGACAACTGTGAGTGTTGGGCAACCAGGAGGCGCCGGCTGCAAATCAGAGTTGACTCAGGCTACAGGACTGGCATCTCAGCGCCAGAGACCCGCGGCCTCGGCTGTCCAGGACCGCGCAGAGCTGGTAACCGAGTAGCAGGTTTTAGATACCCCAAGAGCTGCCTTTTCACCACTAGACAGACCCCTTTGGGATGCAAGGTCAAGAACCGTGGGAGTCACAGGGACTCTCGTCCCCTCCCCGCAAGGAACTGAGTGTGGACAGTGACACCCCGCACCCCCAAACTCAGCACCCCGCCCAGGCCTAGCTGGATATGCAAGGAGAAAGCTAGGAAGGATCCCACAAGTGTGCCTAGCTGGTGGTGCCCGGGGGTTGGCCCCTTCCGCTTTCCTGACCTATACATCCACCATCTATGCTGCACACAACAGCCCAAGAGGGAGGTCTGGAGAGCTGGGGGCCCCTCCCACTGGGGGCGTCCTCTGACCTTAGGGCCACAAGTCCCCTCCCCGCTCTTCTCATTGGAGGGCTTGCAGGCTTTCAGCAAGTCAGGTTGGACCTTTCATTGGCCCCTGAATTTGTCAGTTTTCGTTGCTATAAGGAAATACTCCAGGCAGGGTACCTTACAGAGCAGAGAGGTTGATTCCATTTGGAAGAATGAAAATCCAGACAGCATAGGCTGGCCGGAGCCCTCCTACTGTGACGTCATGGTGGATGGATCCTGGCGGCAATGCCAGGCAGGAAGCCAAAGATGGGAGGGGCCAGCCAGGCTCTTTGGTAACAGTGCTCTTGTGAGAGCTAACCCTGTCCCTGGAGAGCTGAGAACTACCTTAATTTATTCCCAGAGCAGAACCCCTTAATGGCCTAATGACCTCCCACTTTTTTTTTTTTTTAAAAAAAAAGATTTTATTTATTTATTTATTTGAGAGATACAGTTACAGTCTGAGAGAGGGAGAGACATAGAGAAAGGTCTTCCATCCACTGGTTCACTCCCCCATGGCCACAATAGCCAATCCAAAGCCAGGAGCCAGGTCTCTACATGGGTGCAGAGGCCCAAGCACTTGGACCATCCTTTACTGCTTTTCCAGGCCATAGCAGAGAGCTGGATCAGAAGAGGAGCAGCCGGGACTAGAACCAGTGCCCATATGGGATGCCGGCACTGCAGTTGGAGGCTTAGCCTGCTATGCCTCAGTTCCAGCCCCAACCTTCCACTTCTTAAAGGTCCCACGGCCAGTTACTATCACCACATTTGGGACCAAGCTTCTAAGACAGGAACCCCTGAGGTACAAACCACATCCAAAACACAGCAGCTATTGATCCTGTAAATGGATCCGTGGCACCTGCAAAGATAAGGGGGCGGGGCAGGAGCATGAGCCCCCTGAAGCTCTAGGAGCTCCCTGTTCCCTTGAGGCCATTGTCTGCCCACTCGGCTCTGAGCTCCCCAATGTGCACCCACTCTGGTTTCTCTGGAGCTGGGCACAGCACCTGGCACACAGTAGGTCCTCAAGGAGTGCTTGCCAACCAGCAATCCCTGTCCCAGCTCCTCCCATTTTGTGTTTCCATCTGCCTAACCCAGAAGATGCCAGGATTGGCCAAACAGCCGTCACTTGCACTCCTGTCCCTCACCCCCCACTCCCCGGCAGCTCCAGGGTGAGCCTGGTGGCCAGGGAGGGACCACAGAATGCCTCTGGGACAGATTTGTTTGTTTCTGCTTTGGCCAAGTCCACCAATATTATCTTCCCACAATTAACAAAAATTAATTAAAATATTTTTAAGGTAAACAAATTTCATGTATTTCGTGTATATATAGATTTAAGAACATAGTGATACTTCCCACCCTACCCTCCCTCCCACCCTTCCCCCACCTTTTTCTCTTATTCCCTCTCTTAATTTTTATAATGATCTACTTTCAGTTTACTTTATACTCATAATATTAACTCTACACTAAAAGTTCAACAAATACTAAGAAGAAAAAGCACTGTTCCCCAACAGAAGAGAGAAGGACTGTAAAGGATTATCGAATCTCAAAATGTCATTTTCACTCCAGTATGTTACATTTTTTGATGCTCTATTAGTTCTCACAGATCAGGGAAAACATATGGTATTTTTCTTGCTGAGACTGGCTTATTTCACTAAGTTGCATTCATTTTATTGCATTCATTTTGTTGCAAAAGACAAGATTTCATTTTTTAAAGGTTTATTTATTTGAAAGATAGAGTTACAGAGAGGGAGAGGCAGAGGCAGAGAGAGAGAGAGAGAGAGAGAGAGAGAGGTCTTCCATCCGCTGGTTCGCTCCCCAACTGGCCGCAACGGCCGGAGCTGTGCTGATCCGAAGCCAGAAGCCAGGAGCTTCTTCTGGATCTCCCATATGGGTGGACTTGGGCCATCTTCCACTAATTTCCCAGGTCATAGCAGAGAGCTGGATCGGAAGTGGAGCAGCCAGGACTAGAACCGGAGTCCAGAAGGGATGCTATGCTGCAAGCCAGGGCTTTATCCCGCTGTGCCAGGACACCACCAACCCTGTTGAGTTTCTTGAGCTCTTTATAGATGCTAGACAGTAACCCTTTATCAGTTGCATAGTTTGCAAATATATTCTCCCATTCTGTTGGTTGTCTCTCACTTTGCTGAGTGTTTCCTTTGCAGTGTGGGAGCTACTCAGCTCGATGTGATCCCAGTTATCTATTTGGGCTTTGATTTCCTGTGCTTCTGGGGTCTTTTCCAAGAAGCCTTTGCCTATGCCAATGTCTTGCAGAGTTCCTCCAATGTAATTTGATGGCATCAGGTCATAGATTTAGATCCTTGATCCCTTTTGAGTGGATTTCTGTAAAAAGGGTAAGGTAGGGGTCTTGTTTCATACTCCTGCATGTGGATCCAATTTTCCCAGCACCATTTGTTGAAGAGACTGTCCTTTCTCCAAGGACTGATTTTTAGCTCCTTTGTCAAAGATCAGTTGGTTGTAGATGCGGGGGCTGATTTCCGGAGCTTCTAGTCTATGGAGCTGGTTTTCATGCTCTAGGCTCCAGCAAGGGATTTCCTTAAGCAGCCCGTGTGCCTCTGGGCAGGAGCACTTGGCCTGCCAGCTCCCCAGCACGTCTATCAAAGGCGTCCGTCACCCAGTCCTCCTGGCCAGGCTGGGAGGGGCAACTTCAGACCTCCAGGCTGCCGGCCAAGGCCCCCCAGGGTTGCCAGTTCAGTGCCAGGGCCTCATTCCTGTCTCTGGGTCCCCCACCGGCCACAGCTGGCCCCCGAGACAGCAGCTGCTTGTCCTCCTTCCTGGCTCAGGACTCGTCCGCGCTTGGCAGTGCCCAGACAGTTCGACTGCCTTCCCTGCGGGCGGCACAGGAGCCGAGTGGCTTCTGCATCCCCTGGGAAAGCGAAGCTGAATGTTCCCACAGCCGGTGTCCTCACTGACCAAGGCGACGATGGCTCTGCCGGGTTCTAGGAAGAGCGAGGCCAGAATGTGTTCTAGGAGGCACCGAGGGATCGCGCAGCTCCCCAGCTGGGCGAGTGGAGCAAGGCCGAGAGACAGAGTGACGCAACACGGACAAGAGACGGCGGTGCGGATTATGGAGATGGAGGGAGGGAGGAGGGAGCCTCTTTTCCAGGCACTTTTATTTATTTATTTCTGTTGTCTTTGCAGGCAGACTTCAAGTGGACTCGGGGGAGGGGGGAGCAGGAGGATGCAGGGCAGGCGGCCGCAGGGGGACGTGCCCTGTGCCCACCATCGTGCTAAAGGCAGAATGCTAGGCGTCACCCCACCCCTGGGGACACAAACCCCTGACCGTCAGGGAAGGGCTTCTACACTCACTGCTTCTTCTCTGTGCCTGGTATAGAGCCTGGTATACAGCAGTTGCTCAATGCACGACAGCTGTGTGCTAGGAGCTAGTCCGAGTCCTGTGTACATGTTAGTGCACCTTATTCTTGGGCCCCGGGATGGGCACTGTTATCTCCCTGTTGCAGTAGGGAAAATGGAAGTATTAAGAGGTGAAGTGACTTGCTCAAGGTCACGCAGTTGGAAAGCGGCAGGGCTGGGAGGCGAAACTTTGCCCATTGATGTGAATGGCTGTGCTCCTGTTCACCCCAGATTCCCTGTGGACGCCATTTACGTCCAATTCCATGTTGTACCTGCTGGAGACCGGGGAGGGAGGGGGCTTGTCCAGGACCCTCCCCCCTGACCAGTTACTAGCGGAGCTGGGATTAGAACCCAGACATCTCCCGATGTCCTGGAGCTGCCCCCCCCCCCCCCCAGCTGGTGCAGGAAGAGAAACAACCAGTACCTTCCCTGCTTTGTAACATGACTTTGTGGCCACGCCAGCGTCTGCCCCCCGCCCTGGCTCCCTGGTGCAGCCCACCGGAAGGTGTTGTAACTGCGGGTCCCCAGGAGGCAGGAAGGTCCCTGTGAGAAGCCACAGCAGCAGCTGCCCTCACGACCCAGCGCTCTGCAGAGGCCGCTGGGTACATGGGGTGTGCCGTGCGGACTTCCCGTGCTTGGACAGTAGCCTAAATTCCCAGTGGTTTGGTAACCTGAATACGTAACATTTTCATGGGAATTTTTCTCCCAAGGCGTTTGTTCTGGCTCACTAATGCCTGGTACACAAGACAGCATTTTTGATTCACATATTTAAAACTCATGTTTTTTTTTTTTTTTTTTTTTTTTTTTTTTTTTTTTTTGCTGTTGTTGCTAGAGACAAGACAAATTGAATGTGTCACTTTCTATATTGGGCTTTTCAGAAACACGGGCTCTGGGGTGCACAAGGTTCCAGTGACGTCATTGGCTGACCAGCGGTGGTCTTTCCTCACTCCTGGGGGCTGGGGAGCTGCAGTTTCTCCAGCTGGGAGAAGGTGGGGGTGGGGTTTTCTCCCATGAAAACCCCTACCACCTGGATGGGTTTCTGGGATCTCCGATTTTTTCATTGCCCTCTGGAAGGCCTTCCCAGCTGTGTACAGCGGGGCCATGGGGGGAAGCCTGCATGCAGGCCAGGGCAGAGGCAGACTTGAAGCAGCCCAGTCCTGCCCACTCCATACAGTGCTGGAGCTCTGACCTATAAGACACCAGCTTCAGGGGGTCTGGGGCCAGCACAGGGTACAGGACCCAGAGGCCTCTGGGGCTGGGCCATTTCCCCCTGCCCAGCCAGTGTGACCTGCTGAGAGCTCAGGGCGGAGGTGGAGGGCAGGGGGCAGGGGGCAGGGCCCGCCTCTGTGGGTGACTGCCACACTGGCCCAGGCCCTGGTGTGGCAGAGCCTCAGCCCCATCTCCAGCTCCGCAGCCCGCCCCTTGGGAGAAGGAAGGAGCTGGGCAGAGGGGAAGGAGTCTGCAGCGAGGTGTGGGCTCCTGGGCACTGGCCCTGAGCGGGAACCGCTCTCCACTGCCTGGCTGTGGCTGAGCCCACATGCTGGCGGCTGGCCTGGGCTTTAGTCCTGACTGTTGGTGACCTGGTGTCTATGTTTTTTTTGTCCATCTAAGCTGCCATGCTTCGTGCAGCAAAATAAGTGGAGCTGGGAGCTGGCCCTGGTTACTTTTTTTTTTTTTTTTTTTTGCAGCAATAAAGCCTAATCTTGTTAAACAAAGCCTTGAATAAATGCCTGGTCATTCTTCTCCAGTATTCCCAACAAGCCACCATAGCTCTGTGACTTTTATCCAGTTGCTTAACCTCTCTGTGTCTATAGAAACCAAGTGTCGTCCTATTGGCTACCTTCCACCCCAGCTATTGTGGGAATATACTCTATGAATAGCAAGGTGCTTTTCCACTCGGGGAGGTCATTATCATGCTCGTGCCCCTGGTACAGCAGCCTGGACAACCACTCCTTGCAACACGAACTCCATTAGAAGAGAGGATGCAAAGAACCAATTTTCCCTATAAAAGGGTGACCCCAGACAGGGCAATACAATAACCTCAATGGGAACAATGACAATTCAGATGATTTACCACCAAGGCCCGATCCAGCACAACCAATAACAAGAGTGTTTTTCAATCTCATCAGAAGCAGTTGGCAGAGCCAAGAACAAACATGGCACGCTTTTCCAAGCCCAGGGTCAGACACGATCTTGTATTTGAAGCTGTGTGTTAAAGCCAAGAGCGATTCAGAGTTGCTGTTGTTTGTCGGTACAATGAGACTGATGGGTCCAAGCGAGTCTCGGCTCTTCCCTGACCTCCGATTTCTTTCTAGAGTTTAGAAGGGAGTCTGGACTGTGACCAGGGCCACAGGAATCAGAGGGGCCAGAACCGGGCTCAGAGCATTCATGGAGGGAATGGGGGAATCCACTCTCTTCTCTTTTCCTTTGGCAAACTTTATCCCCATTCTTATTCTAAGTGGGATTGACCCCTTCCTTGGTTTGAGGAAAATCTGTCCAATCAGAACACTGGGTCCACCCCATCTCCACCCCCTCACCAGCCACAGCCACAATGATAGGCTCAACAATAGGTGTGTGATTCAAGCCAGGCCAATGAGAGTCAGCTCTGGGACTTTCGCTGGGGCAGTGGCGAAGGAGAAGTTCTCACTCCCTGGTGTTGCCAAGCTGGAAAGTGTATGGGAGGCGTTCTGTGGTTATCTTTCCCATCACCTTACATCTTGGAGTGAAGCTACCACCAAAAGAAGCAGAGGAGAGAGAGAGAGAGAGAGAGAGAGAGAGAGAGAGAGAGAGAGAGAGAGATTTCTGTTGCTGTGGTTTGAGCACTGGTCCAACTGCATGGGGAAGGGAAGAGAGAGCAGGTGAGCAGGTTCAGGACTGGCCAGCTTGAATCATGTCAGCAGGCTCTGGGGTACAGGAGCTGTCTGGGACCAGCCTTGGGATATCAGGGCAGGTGTGGAGGGCTCCTGAGTTTAAGAAGCGACAGAGGAGACAGAGACTGTGGTGCAGTGGGCTAAGCTCCCTTGGGATGCTGACATCCCAGATTTGAGCACTGGTTCAAGTCCTAACTCCTTGGCTTCCAATCCAGCTTCCTGCCAATGAACCTGAGGAGGCAGCAGATGATGGCCCAAGTACTTGGGTCCCTTAAACCTATGTGGGAGATCAAGATGCAACTCCTGGCTCCTGGCTTTGGCTTAGCTTAGCCCCTGCACCATCTGGGGAGTGAACCAGCAGAAGGAAGATTCTCTCTCTCTCTCTCTCTCTCTCTCTCTCTCTCTCTCCCTTTTGAGCAAGTAAATAAATAACAACTTAAAGAGAAAAGAGAGACTCTAGAGGTGATGTTTGGGGTAGGCACTGGTGGTTTGCCTTTGAAAGGCTTGTATCCATCCAGTTGTTTGATTCACTGGGGATTAGCTAGTCCTGGGAGGGCTGGCCTGTCTCTCTGCTGTCCGCGAGGTTCCGAGGCATCAAAGCACCAGAAAATACAGAGATAGCACACGAGACAGGCAGGTGGCTCGTCTGAGCGGCTGGTCTGGCTTTCCTCACATGGTGGCTGAAGACCCTGGCAGCCAGAGTTGTCCATGCCTACCCTCTGCTTCTGTGTCATTTGCCACGGTCCCATTGGGTGGCCCAGCCCAGAATCAGGTAGGAGGAGACCGTGTGTGTGTGTGTGTGTGTGTGTGCGCGCACCAGAAGGCATGCTCAGGCGTGGGGGCTGTGGCTCCCGTCACAGGGCACAGGGGGCGGCTCCTGTGGGGAGGTTAAGCCCAAGTCTGCCTTGTGCTCAGTTGGGCCTGATGATCCCTATGTTCCTGCAGTCTCGCCCATGTGAGCAGGCTTTGCGGCCGTACCTGGCTTGGGATCCAGGGCCCCAGCTCCCCTCTCCCCATTTTCCCTGCTCCTAAACTTCACAGCCCAAATGCAAAGGACACAGAGAGGGTTCAGCTCTTGAAGATGGAAGCCCCTTCAATCAACAAATGCTTATTTTGTGCCCACTCTGTGCCAGGGTTTGGCCTAGGTGCTAAGGTAGGTGGGAAACATGACAACCCTGCCTCCTGGGAACACGATACTTCCAGGGGAGGATTTTTTCAAATGATTGATTTATTTATCTGAGAGTCAGAATTAGAGAGAGAGAGAGAGAGAGAGAGAATCTTCTGTCCACTGGTATGCTCTTCAAATGGCCACAATGGCTGAGATTGGGCCAGCCCAAAGCCAAGAGCCAGAAACTCCATCCTGGTCTCCCACGTGAGTGCAGGGGCCCAAGCACTTGGGCCATCTTCTGCTGCTTTGCCAGGCACATTAGCAGGGTGCTGGATCAGAAGTGGAAAAGCCAAGGACTCAAACCAGTGCTCATATGGGATGCCGGCGTCACAGGCAGCTGCTTAACCCGCTGCACCACAATGCCAGCCCCCAGGAGAGGGAGATAAAAATGCAAACCGAAGGCAGCTGGAGTCCATGTGGTGCATGCTGTGAGGATGGGGTGGGCAGCCTATTGTACTGCCCGGGGTGCTGAGTCAGAAGGCTCTGGTGCGAATTCTCAGATGCGAGTTGTTTTGGGGGCAAGTCTGGCGAGAGCTCTAGCCTCAGTTATGTCTTCCAATAAATGGGTTAAATGGTGCACCCTCCGCCTGCTCCCCTGAGGGTGGGAAGGGCTGTAAGTCCCTCCACACCTCAGGGATGTTCCTGGGACCCCAGAAAACTGCTGGAGGATGAAGGCTACTTCCCGATTTGGGGTCACATGCAAAGTTCAATCCCAGATAGGTGGGACGTGCCTGTTACCATCTCAGTTCCGAGCAGGGCGAAGCTCCACTTGCTGAGACTCAAGCCGCGCCTACGAGGTCCACACATACAATTCATACCCGGAGAAGACGAAGCTATGAGGTTTTGCATTTCTTCAGGAGTTGAGGCAAAAGTGATGGCCACCAAGGAGGGGTCTTCTGACCCGTGAGATGCTAGGGATGCTGGGTGTTGAGCAAACATGCGTCTTGGATGAGAAGGCTCCACTGTGGTGCAGCAGGCCTCACTGCTCAGGGCCTGGCTTGCACTGGCTAAGGGGAAGCCCGGAGGAGGGCACCTCCCACACCTTGGGTCACCTCCCATTGGGCCCTGTGGGGATTTCCTGAATTCAGCAGGCTTTTTTGGTTGTGGGCAGACGGCTGCGTGGGCATTGGGAGGGGCAACATGGGACATGGCTGCAGCCACAGCCCCATGTGCAAGGTTTGGAAAAGGGAGGAGAAGGTGCCTGGGACCACCATAAAATGCAAGGGAAAGGGAGCGGGAATCCCTCTCCCCTTCCCAGCTGTCTGAGGGCTTCTGCCCCTGCATGGGGTTGTTTATACGGAGGGTGACTGTGCAGGCCACGAGTCCTCCTTGGGGAGGGGTGGGCGGCTCCCGCGGGCGCAGAAGCCCAGCAGGGAGGGGGCTGATCTCCAGGCTCTGACGACCCTGGCTCGTTCCTACAAGTGTGGGGATGTGCCTCCCGGCATCTTGCAGCCAGCTCCTGCCACTCCTTGTTTGATTGGCTAAATCGCTGTGTTGGCTCACTGTGGCACACCCACGCTGACGGCCTGCTGCTCCCCCACCCCCGCCGGGGACATGCTCCAAGCAGTGGAATCCAACATGAAGTTAAACCCAGCTCAGTTCTCCCTCAATTCCCCATATCACCCCTCCTCCCTCCTTCCCAGGAGGCAGAATGTGTGTGTGTGTGTGGGGGGGGTCTGGGCTCAGCCACACCTGAGGCTGGTGTTATAGCTCAGCGGGTTAAGCCGCCACCTACAATGCCCACATCCCAGATGGGCGCCAGTTTGAGGCTCAGCTACACCACTTCCGATCCAGCTCCCTGCTCATGCCCCTGGGAAGGCAGTGGAGGATGATCCAAGTGCTGGGACCCCTGCACCCATGTGGGAGACCTGGAGGAAGCTCTGGCTCAAAAAAAAAAAAAAAAAAAAAAAACTCAGAAAAAAAAAGTATAGGGCCCCATGAAACAGACTCCAGCACCCCTGCCAGCCAGCTCTAACAGTTATCAACATTCTGTTGATCTTGCTCACAGAAAAATGAAATTAAAAGAGAAGCTTATTTACTTAGGTACAAAAAATGTTGTTTGAAAGCTGCGCAGTTTTTCACTTTATACATTTGCCAAAAAAATTTGGAATCCTTTTGTCTGCATGGATTTCAAAATGCACCAAAATAAGCTGGTCCTTTTTAAAAATATGTATTTATTTATTTGAAAGGCAGAGAGAGAGAGAGAGAAAGAGAGAGAGAGAGAGAGAGAGAGAGAGAGAGAGAGAGTCTTCCATCTACTGGTTCACTCCCCAGATGGCTTCAACGGCCAGAGCTGGGTCTAACAGAAGCCAGGAGCCTGGAGCTTCTTCCGGGTCTCCCATGAAGGTGCAGGGGCCCCAGGACTTGGGCCATCTTCCACTTCTTCCCCAGGCCACAGCAGAGAGCTGGATCAGAAGCGGAGCCCAGACACAAACGGTTGCCCATATGGGAAGGAGGCTCCTGGCCTCTGGCCACCAAGGGGTCGTGGAGGGCGGGTGGATGCTCGCCCTGGCCTCCCCTGCTGCCCTGGCAAGGGGGTCCTCAGCAGACATTCCCTGCTTCCCTCCCTCTGTGGCTTCCTTCCCCGCAGGCACAGCTTCTCCCTGGGGTTTCGCGCATGGCTGCACCTCCCTTTGCAGTCCTCAGCATCCGAGCTCGGCTCTGTTTTCTTGGCTCTTGTGCTACTTTAGGACTCTGTGCGAGAGAGCAGGGCCTGCTGTGGGGATTCTCCTGCAGGTTTAGTTGGGAGGCATCCCTGGGAAGCACGAGGCGAGAGGGAAGGGAAGGGCCTTGTGGACCTGTCTGCTGGTGCTGGCACGCAGCCTCAGTCCCACTGGAGAAGGCCACACCTGCAGAGGGCAGGAGGCTGGGGCATTCGCTGCAGACCCCCATTCTGCTCACTCCTCTGCGACCCTCACTCACTCCCTCTCACTTCCCGGCTGCCCCTTGTGGGCTGGGGTCAGAGGGCTGGCCAGCGTAGGAAAGTGGAGCGATGCTGGTGGACGGAGGAACCTCAGGTCCCGGCTTCAGTGAGCACGGAGGTGGGCCGACACCAGCAGTGTCTGCCACAGGCTCTCATTGCTCTCTCTTCCTTCCTGCGGTAATAACAATAACAAAGGGGCCAGCGTGTGGCCCAGCGGTTAGGCCACCACTGGGGAGCTGGCACCCCATATGACAGCACCAGTTTGAGTCCCTGATGCTCTGCTTCCAATCCAGCTCCCTACTAATGTGCCTTGGAATGCAGCAGAAGATGGCCCAAGTCCTTCGGTGCCTGACACTCTTGCGAGAGACCAGGATGGAGTTCCAGGCTCCTGACTTCAGCTTGGCCCAGCCTTGACCATTGCAAGCATTTTGGTTAGTGAACCAGCAGATGACGAAAGTTTCTCTCTCTCTCTCTCTCTCTCTCTCTCTGTGTGTGTCTTTCCTTCTCTCTCTAACCCTCTGCCTTTCAAATAAATAAATAAAGTAAGTATGGGTGGAAGATCTCTCTGTGTGTCTGTCTCTCTCTTTTGCTCTTTGTCACTGTTCGTTTCAAATAAACAAATAATAAAAAAAGTAGTGGCAAAAAATGCCAGGCATTGGGCTAATATCTTCCCAAGTGCTTTAGCATCAGATTTTCCCAAGGACTCATTCCCATTGTGCGGTCGACACAATGACGCTAAGAGAGGCTATAGAAACTGCGTAAGGGTTGAGTGTTATCTGGGCTGGGTGCTGGGGCATGGGGGCTTTGCTGCTTTGCTCTGCCTCCCCGATCCCATCATCCTCAGGAGTGAGATGCTAAGCTGGCAGCCCCCCGGGGACACCCCTGGGCTCTGACCCCACTGCTTACGGCCTGGGGTGCACCGTTCTCTCTTCCTTTGGAGTAACACAGGGCACGCTCCTTGGCTGTGTGCTGTATGCAGAGCTAGGCAGCCTGCTGGGCTGTGCCCACTGCTGCTTCTGCACCAGCTTGGCCAAGCCACGCCTTTGGAGGGTCCGCGTGGCCAGGCGCTGCCAGCTGCTGGCAGGGGTGAGCTGCTGCCTCAGGGGAGCCCGAGAGAACCCTGAAATAGAGGCAGATCTGGGACCTGAAGGACGTGCCCTCCGCTCTGGACCTGGGAGTCACCTCCACAGAGGTCTCCGTGTCTCCCCACGTGGCTCTCAGCCACGTTCCAGACTCGGAATGCTCAGAAGCAAAGCTGCTCCACTGTCCCAGACGGCCCACCAAGGGCTCGTGCGGCCCCAAGCCCCGCCCCACGGCAGGCAGGCGGGGGACTGGGCTGGATCACAGCTCCCGCATCTTTCTAGGGCCCTGGGGGTGAAGACCTAGCTCAGCCCTGCACCCCTGGACACTGCCACTCCCAGCCCTCTCTCCCTGGATGGCACCTCCAGGAACTCATAGAACAGAAGGACCCTACAGGCCTGCCCTTGGCCGTCACTCTCAGGGTGAGGACAGAGGCCACGGCTCAGGAGCCGGCTGTGCTGAGCCAGGGCTTCAGTCCTGGTGCCAGCGGGGCTGGTCCAGGACACAGAGTGAACCTGGCTAAGCCTTCGCTTCCTTATTGCAAGCATCCATCTGGCAGGATTTAAGGAGACGCTGTAGGCACAACACGTGGGCTAATCTGAGTGGCAGTGAGAGATACCATCCAAAGTCATGCAAAGTCAGAACAGGTAACTTTATTATTATTATTATTATTTTTAAGTTTATTTGAAAGACAGTGTGGTAGTGGGGGGTGGAGACAGACAGATCTTTCATCCACTGGTTCACTCCCCAAATGGTCACAACAGCCAGGGCTGGGCCAGGCCAAAGCCAGGAGCCAGGAGCCCAGAGCTGCTTCCACGTCTCCCACATGGGTGCAGGGGCCCAAGCTCCTGGGCCACCTTCTGCTGCTTTTCCCTGGAGCATCAACAGGGAACTAGATCAGAAATGGAGCAGCCCAGATTCGAACCAGTGCTTACCTACGGGATGCCAGTGTCGCAGGGCCGCCCTGCTGGCCCTAGAACAGAATGCCTTCTAACTCAGAGTCCCCTTTTTGCCCCATCCTCTGGGTGCCCTGGGGTCTGGCCCAGGGACCCTAGCTTTTCCAACTCATAGATGCAGTCCTCTTTGGTGCCGATTCCCCCACGCTTAAGAGAAGTTGGGGAGTCACCCCGGTGACACCAACATCCCATAGCAGAACACTGATTGGAGTCCTGGCTGCCCCTCTTCCAATCCAGCTTCCTGCCACCCTCCTGTGGGAGACCCGGATGGAGTTCCCGGCTCCAGGCTTCAGCCTGGCCCAGCCCTGGCTGTTGTGGTCATTTAGGGAGTGAGCCAGTAGATGGAAGACCTCTCTCTGTCTCTCCTCTCTCTGTCGCTCTGCCTTTCAAGTAAATAAGTAAATGTTTAAAAACAGAAAGAGAGAGAAGTTAGGGCTGGGAGATGGCAGGGGAATGTGTGGTGGGTACTGCACTGGGCATCCCTAGGCTGCTTCTGTCTCCTGTAGACTCCACAACTGGACTTATCAGGCCCCGGTTGGGGCCCGTGGGGCTCCCTAAGGATGCACTTGGAGTGCTGGGGCCTACAACTGGGACTGGGGTCCCCACTCTGGTGCTCAACAGTTCTACAACCCTGGGCGTGGTACATAGCCATCTCAAGTCATTTCTGAGATGATACCTCTCAGGAAGTGCAGGAGAGGTGGGAGCGCTGATCGCCAGTGTGGGAAGATCCATCATGAAGAGGGGAAAGGGCACATTCTGGATCATTCTGGAAGGTGTGTTGGGGCCAGGGCCAAAGACAGTTTTCAGACAGAAGGAGGAGTTTTATTGTTTCCCCACTCTCAACCCCTCCTTGGCGACAGGTGTGGCCACATGATGAAGGCCTGGCTGGTAAGAGCCCTGCCGACCGGGTTCACGGGCACTACTGATGAGAAAGGCGTGTCCATGACCCTGGGCACCACCACAGAGGCACAGAGGAGAGACCCATCAGAGAAGGCAGGGCCTGGGTTTCTGGGCCACGTGGCTCCATCCATTCTCTTTTCATTTGAGGTCGTTTTGCCTTGGGTTTCTGTCTTTTCTGCCTTCTGTACCTGGCCAGGTCTGTGATTGGGTTGCACGCTCTCCGTCTGGCTGATTGCGGGCGGGGATGGGGGGAGCGGTTTAGTGGGTGCAGGTGGGGGGTGTCTTGTGCTGCCTGGGGCTGATCTGCAGCTGCGCACCGCCTCTGGTGCAGGCCAAGCTCCCTGGCCAGCTCTGCACGCCCGCAGGGTAATCCTTTTGCCTGAATAACCAGCAGCTGGCTGTGGCCAAGCCCGGGCGGGGCTGACCCCAGGGATGGCTGCAGACCAGCCAGGCCTTGCCCTGTCACACACAAACAGCTCTCCTGAAGCCCCCACACACCCCAAAAGGCGACAGCAAACAAAAACCAGGGGGCGAAGTCGATTTATTTAAATATCTATTTTTCAGTAAAACAAACATTTTTAAATTATGGGAAAAAAAAAGAAGGAAGACAATCGCTTACATTTGGGGAGTTTCACACTGTGCCAGGTTTTGAGAGCAGAGAGCTGGAGACGCCTCAGCCCAGCGCAGAGGCGGCAATGACCTAAGTCACGCTTTTCTGGGCAGGTTGCACCCTGGCCACCACCCAGCCTCTGCTCCGGAACTCGCGAGTCCCAGCTGTCTGACCATCTGACTTCTGCGGCTCTCAGCTGCCCCTCGACATGTCCCTTTCTCTCCTACTTCTTTCTTCTCCACCTCCCTCTGTCTCCTTCACCCATGCACCTGCACACACCAAGCGTCCAACAAAACCACCTCCTTCCTGCAGTGAACTCACCTCCCTCAGCACCTGCAAAATGTCTCTTCCAGAAAGCACTCCCATCGCTTCTCGGCCTTTTGGCTAAGATCACGTACAGAAAGCATTCCCGTGTCCCCTGCCCTGAGAGCGTTACCCGGAGTGAGGGACGCTCTGGGCTCCAGACCTGCTCCTGCCACCTGTTGGCTGTTACATTCCTAGGGACAGGTTGAACATCCCGAATTTAAAAATGCAAAATTCTCCCAAAGCTGAAATGTTCCAAGCATCTACCGATATGATCCCACAGCGGAAGATGCCACGCCATGAAGCTTTGTTTCAGACAGTTATTAAAAGCATTATGTAAAATTGCCTTCAGCCCATGTGTATAAAGAGTTTATGAAACATGAATGGATATGGTGTTTGGACCTGGGGATCCCATCCCCCAGATGTCTCATTATGCATATGCAAATATTCTGAAATCCAACGTGCACCACTTCTGGTCCTAAGCATTTTGAATTAGGAATACTCAACCTGTCATTTCTTGTTTTTAAAGTTTCAGGTATACTGCTTCAAAAGGATGTGGCTAGGGCCCAACATTGTGGCGTAGCAGGTAAAACCAACTCCTGCGATGCCAGCATCCCATTTGGGCGCCCGTTCGAGTCCCGGCTGCTCCACTTCTAATCCAGCTTCCTGCTGATGGCCTGGGAAAGCTGTAGAAGACGGCTCAAGTGCTTGGGCCCCTGCACCTGCGTGAAAGACCCAGAAGAAGCTCCTGGTTCTTCGCTTCTCCTGGTTCAGCCCTGGCTGTTGCGGCCACTTACTGAGTGAACCAGCGAACAGAAGATCTCTTTCTCTGCCCCTCTCTTCCTGTAACTCTGAGTTTAAAAAATAAATAAATAAATCTCTCTTTAAAAAAAAAAGATGTGGCTACACAGCACTAGGTCCAGCAGTGTCCTAAAAGTCTACACAAGCTACAGAGTACATGCAGGGCTCCCTGTGGGCCCCCGGGTGCTGCCACTCTTGGGTCATTCCATGTGGCACCTGCTGGGGGCCACACTGTGCTTTCAGCCTGTGGGCTGCCGTGGTGGGACATCGCCTTGGCAACCAGCAAGTGGGGTTTTGCCGTGGGAACATCAGGTTCCTTAGGATAGGATTTGCATGTTTATTTGGTGAGCTTTCCCCTAGCTCACAGCACCGGTCAGGGCTGAACACAGGGCAGGTGCTCAGTCTTTAGGTTTATTGCTTTGATTCAAGTTTCCTTGGACAGATCCACCACCCATAGCGTGACGGCGGCATCATGGCAGCAGGATGGTGGAAAAACCCAAGCCTCCTGGTTCATCCTTGTGAACCTGACCTCCAGCGGCCAGGATGACGCCTGGCTTGGCGTACTGGCACCCACCCAAACGCTCTGGCCCAGGGCTTAGGACCACCTGCTGAAGGATTTCCCTTTCCCACTGGAATAAGAATCCCCACAGAATGGGTGGGGAACATGACCTTGCTGTGGATGAACCAATCAGACAAGAACCACATTTGGCACGCAACCCCCAGATAGGGACAGAGGGACACGGCCATGCTGTAAACCCAGAGAGGGGCCAACTGTGGACTGTTCATTTGTAGGGTATGGCGTGGGACTCTTGCTGTCTGAGCTCACAGCTGCCCCAGCCAGCAGCCTCTACCTTCACCCCCTCCCTCAAAGGCATGTGCAAATCCTCACAAGTCCCTTCAAAGAGCGGCCTCTTTTGTTATTTTCAAGAAAACCATCTTAAGTGGCTGCAGAAGATAAGAAAATGACCTAACCCCATCCAAAGAGCCCACCACACACGCATCACTTAAGAAACCCAGTCTAGACCCTTCCCCTCCCCCACTGACACATTCCCACCCCCAGCAGGTGCACACACCTACACACAACACCTGCCGAAATTAACCTGCTTCTAAAAATAACTCAGCCCTTGGAGATCCACTCAGGGCAATGCCATTGCAAACACTGTCACTCGAAGCCAATCACAGTAGACACAACACCAGTTAGCAGAGACCCAACACGACAGCCACCTCGGTGGCCCCTTGCTCGGTCAACCCCAACCCTCAAGTCACTGAACAAGGGTTTGCCTCGGCCAGACCCCTCGCCGGGACTGGAAGCAGCAGCCCAGGAGCGTAACTCATCCCTGGCTGACCCCAGAGAGCCAGGAAGAGCTGACTCTTGGCTTCAGGTCCATTCGGAATCAAACGCGTAATAAATAAACACGTGCCCCCCCCACCAGGGCTGCTTGGGCGTTTCCAGCCACGTGTGGATGTAGCCTTCAGGCCGCTCCCCAGAATTCCCAGAGGGAGCTTTGCTCTGATGGGCCAAAGGCTCTGCCCCCAGCCTGAAGCTCTCTGGATCCCACTGGAGAATGGGGAGGGAGGGAGAGAGAGAGAGAGAGAGCGAGAGAGAGAGAGAGAGAGAGACAGCATGGCTCTTGCTGATGACCGAAGCCTGCTCTTTGCTGGAAGGGACATCCCCTCTCTCCTTGGTATGCAGAGCAATCTTTGGTTCTAAGCCAGATGGAGTCTTGTGCTTTGGAAAGGCTTGGAGGAGTGCAGGAGACACGGACAGAGTGCTGGAGAAGGGACGTCCACTTGCGGCTCTCTTGTCCGAGGGACCCTAGAAGCGGGAGTCTTTCCTCAGCGTGGTCCTTGGGGGAAGAGCAGCCCCCAGGGGCTCAGCACCCAGGGCCCAGGTCCAGCTGCTGCAGCATTGCCTGCAGGGACCCCTGCAGCCTGCTCAGGGCCACCACCTCTGTGGAGTAGAGTGACGCCTCCAGGACGCCTCCCAGGCCCTCCAGGGTCTCCAGGCCACTGGCCCGGGGCAGGGGGCAGCTTTTGGAAGAGGCCAGCAGGTGCAGAAGGTCCCGGAGGTTCTCCAGGTCGTTGGCTATTTGGATCACATTTCGGGACGGCAGACTGGCGAGGATCTGTTGGTAGATGGCCAACGTCTGGTCCATTGTGGACAAGCTCAGGTTTGGGTGGAGGCCAGGGATGAAGTCCAAACCGACGACCCTCTGTCTGGAGGAGACCGACTGCTGTGTGGGAAGAAGACAAAGAGCAAGTGCTGAGCAAGCGCAAGAGACGTGGATCTGCAAGACGTGGATCTCCCCAGAGCCCGCAGTCACCTCTGCCTCCTTCCCCACCACCTGGCCCAGCCGCCCCCTTCCTGTGCCCAGGGGACACCTGGCTTCCTGGATGCCCACCCTTCCCACCCACTCCCTTCTCCACTTCCAGACCGGCCTTCTCTGGTCATTCCTTCTCCAAATGGCCCCTGCGGAAGAATCAGCCGCTACTCCATGTTTCTTGTTGAGTTCAGCCTCTTCCCAAGCATCTGGGCTCCTCAGTAAGCTCCCCAAGCCGCTGCCCTCATTCCCTCCCTCCCTCTGCAGCCTCCCACTCAGGTTCTCATGCACCCACCTCCTTAGGGGTCCAGGCCAGCCCCGATGGGGACCCCCCTCCCTCCTCGGCTCCGGTGGCTCTGGCTGCCAGGGGGGTTCTGCCAGTCCTCAATGCCTGGCACTCAGTCTTGTCATCAGCTACATTGGGACGGCCTTGTGGAAAGCAGGAGACTTAAGGGTTTCTCTCTATGAAATGCCCAAGATTCTGTCTGGAGCTGAGCTGTCCCTCTGGCACCTCCTGGCCACCCACAGTCACTTCAAACATCTACAGTGACCATGTACAGTGGTCACGTAAGTGGCTGATAACCACCTTGGGAAGATGATCTGACATCGCCATCATGCAGATGACCATGGCAGAGCTTAAGGGCATTTTGGAGCTGGCTGAAGATCTCAGACAGACAGCAGATGTGGAAGACTCACAGCCAGTCTTCCTAACTCCACAGACCTCCTCGAGGCAACAGCCGACGGGCTAGGCCTGTGGACCCCAGAGGAAAGCCCAGGGAAAGCCAGGTGCAGCCGCATGGGCCGATGGGAACCAGGGTCACCTTGCTCTTGCACGTGGCCTTGAAATGCAGGAGTGAAAGGGCAGAGCTAGTCCAACTGCCCCTGCGAGAATCCCGGTGACAGAGGTTTGGAGGGTGCTCTAGCCCCGGGCGCCGGGACTGAAGGAGGCGGGTAAGCCGATGGGAGAAGGGACAGGCAGAGGGGGCGGTTTGTGCAGCGGCAAGAGCGAAGGTTGCGAAGCCTGAGGGTGTCACCATATGTCCCTCCGTTAACCTCTGCCCCCAGCTTGCCCTACGTGTCCTTGTGATACTACAGACTCCTGCGATCCGCTCACAGAAACACCTGGCAAACCTCAGCGCCCTTGGAGTGGGTTAGCATCAGAGCCAGTCACTCACTGCCGAAGCCCAGCAGGCAGAGACCGAAATGAGCAGCAAGAACAGGAGCCCCACACTTTCGAACCTCCCCCAACTGCCAGGAGGCGCTGGCATTCGGGGGTGCTCTCCGGCCACAGGCCCGCTTGGTCCCCGGAGCCTCTGTACCGTGTGTGAGATGTCACTGATCCTGGTGACAATGGTTTTGATGAGGGTCTTGGTGTCATCCTGGACTTTCCGCATGGGCACAGCTGGAACACAGGACAGACAGGGCCACAGCCACAGGAGTCGGCAGAGGGGTCCACACCGCATTTTCCTTCCCAGGATGTGTTTCTCGGGCCTGAAGGCAGAAGGAACCACCACCCATTACAGAGGCCAGTAGCTCAGACTGCGCCCATCTGCCTGCGACCAGCCACACTGCCTAGTGCGGATGAACTGAGATTTGTCTTGTACTCTGGCTACCTTCTCCTCTGCACCAAAGCTGAGCCTTTATCTAGATGTCTATTAATGAAATGTGTCCCTTCTGGGAGAAGATTCTTGTCCGGTCCATAAAACCACGACGAGGCGTCCCGCAGGCCCCGGAGCAGCCAGCCCGACTGTGACCAAATGCACTTGGTGGTGACAGCACAGGCTTCAGGGTTGCTTCAAGGCAAAGGGAAAAGCTGTTACGGTCTGGTCTGAAGCTAACCACTCACCCACTGCATAACATCAGGCACACCGGGGACGGCGTTGGGGGCAGTGGGTTAAGCCGCTGCCGGTGACACTGGTGTCCCACATCTGAGTGTTAGGCTTCCAATCCAGCTCCCTGCTAATGCGCCTCGGAAGGCAGAGGAAGTTAGCTCAAGTGTCTGGGCCTCTGCCACCCTTGTGGGAGACCCAGATGGGGTTCCTGGCTCCTGGCTTCAGTCTGGCCCAGCCCAGGCCTTTACAGCCCATTTGGAGAATGAACCTGTAGATGGAAGATCTCTCTGTCTCTCCCTCTCTGTCACCCTGCCTTTCAAGTAAATAAATCTTTAAAGAACAGCTTTAGGTACATCACAGAGTGACTAAAAACTCCACCCTCATCCCTGTGATGGGCCCATCTCCAGGCTTCTATGAGCATCAATTTAGGTAAAATGCACGTGATCACTGACATCATACATAAGAGTGTTAATGGTTAAATTAAGAACAGAAGTCACTAATTCCCCATGCAGGACCTCTGTCCTCAAGGAGCTGTATTATGAGAGTTAACTTGTATTATGAGAGTAAAACTTGTTCTCAAACAGGCTCATATATATGTTGAGAGGCAAGGAGAGGGAAAGAAAGGGGGGGGGAAGGGGAGGGGGAAGGGGAAGAGAGGGGAGGTGGGAGAGGAAGACAGGGGAAAGGGAGAGAGGGGAAGAGGGAGATGGGGGGAGGGGAGAGGGAGATGAAGAAGGAGAGGTAAGAAAGAGAGAGAGAGACAGAGAGACAGAGACAGAGACACACAGAGAGAGAGAGAAAGACTAATTCCATCTGCTGGTTCACTCCCCAAGAGCTGGGGCTCAGGCTGAAACCAGCAGCCAGGAACTCAGCATCTGGGTCTCCCCCTTAAGTGGCAGGGATTCAAGTCCTTGAGCATCATCTGCTGTGTCCCCGAGTGTGCATTAGCAGGAAGCTGGATGGGAAGCGTTCCGTCCAGTATGGAATGTGACATCTCGATGGACAGCTTAAACCACTGTGCCATGATGCCAGCTCAGTTAGCGCATCCCGGGGGACACAGACAAGCCGTACCCACGCAGGAAAAAAGAGCTATCACGGGACAGCAAACGGGGCTCCCTGGAAAAAGTGTCACCTGAGCTGGGCTTTAAAGCCAGGGCAGCGGTCAGGGAGGGCAGACGGTGGTGGCCACAGGCAGCTGAGCAGCCAGCTGGGGCGAGTCCCGAGGTGGGAAGAACCATGGCGTGTCAAACTGTCAAAGCCAAGGTGGCGTGAATCAGGAAAGTAAAAATGTGCAGTTCCTTGCTGGGGCAGCAAAGTCTTAACGAGACACGCGAGGCAAGAGGCAATCAAGCTGAGTGTGTGTGAGTCTGCAGCCCATGTGCGAACCTGAAACAAAACCAAGATGCTAGCAAATAAGGGGACGAAGGAGCCGGAGATGGCGAAAGCTCGCCCCGGCTTTCCACGGTCTCCCGCCTCTGGACCCGGAGGCAGCAGGTGCTACATTTTCCGTCCATAGGTGGCAACATCCGTTTGATGCATTTTCTGGCCATGTAACACACATAAACACTGCGTATGGAGCTTTAGCTGCCACGTTTGAACAAAAGTAAGCGTTTCGATCTCAGTTTTACAGAGGAGAGATAAAGGAGGCTCAGGAAGCCAGATCAGTCTCCCCAATGGCAGACAGCCACACGGAGCATCCCAGATCCGGACTCGGGGCCTCCTGGGCAGCCAGGCTGCTGGGCTCCCTCCGCCCCACCTGCTTCTCCAATTGCAAATCACCCCAGTCCCTCATCCAGGCTGGCTCTGGGGAACATGGGGTTTGCAGCTAACACCCTCTCTAGGCTGAGGCTGTTTAAGTCACACCTTCCACGTCAACTTCTGCTGTGAAAAATACTAAGTAGTTTGGGAGAATGCTTTGTGTTGTTTGCTCTCTTTAAATGGCAGCACTGGACAGCACTGTGGCGTGACAGGTTAAAGCCCTGGCCTGCAGTGCCGGCATCCCATAAGGGCACTGGTTCGAGTCCCCGGCTACTCCAATTCCTTTCCTAAGACTTATGTATTCGTGACCCCTGCTTCCCAAGCGCATCTCTTGCCAAGTTAGCGCCGGTCCTAGTCACAGTCACATAACGACAGTCCCCTCTGATACCTGAATGGACAAACAGCTTGGGCAGCCCCTCCCTCACACTGGTAACCTCCAGCAGCCCACGTGGACATCAGTCACAGGAATCGAGAAGTGGCCGCTGAGTCGGCCTGCCTGACTGGGTGCGGGCCGGGCCGTGCTGTACTGTGAGACACACAGCCTTCGCCTCGAGAGCCACTGTCCTAATTGGAACTCTGCTCAACACAGCCACACTTTATGCTGACTGAGCTAATTCCCCTGCTAGGGCCAGCAGGGGAGAGTGGACAGTAGGTCTGCCTCGGTTCTCCTGTGTCTCAGTCCCCATGGGGCCCGACGATGGCCTGGGGCTGGCTGGCAGGTCAGGGTTTAGGGACTGGGGACCAGAGCCATGACTCAAGGCAGCAAACACAGCCCCATGGAGCACAAGGACTTAGCACGTGCTTAGGGCCAGCAGCTGCCATGCACCGACCATCCATCATACACCAGGCGCAGAGATGGACGGAAAGTCCCTGGGAAGCGGGAGGCAGGATTGGGTCAGAGGCCAGGTCTTGTCCTTGGAAGCCTGGGTAGAGGGGCACATCATCTGACTTTGCCAACTACGTATACGTATATATAGATTGTCTGAAAAAAAAAGCAAAAGACAAAGCTGAGTTCTTAAGCAATCAGTTTCAGAATTCGCTTGAAGGGAGCTGGCGCTGTGATAGAGTGGGTTAACCAATCACTTGCAGCCCGTATGGGCGCTGGTTCAAGCCCTGGCTCCTCCACTTCCCATCCAGCTCCCTACTAATGTGCCTGGGAAAGCAGCAGAGGAGGATGGCCCATGTGCTCAGGCTCTGGCACCAGAGTGAGAGACCCGGAAAAAGCTCCTGGCTTCTGGTTGGCCCAGCTCCAGCCATTGCAGCCATTTGGGGGAGTGAACCAGCAGATGAAAGACCTCTCTCTCTGTAACTCTGCCTTTCAAATAAATAACTCTTTACACACACACACACACACACACACACTAACTCCAAAAAAAAAGAAATTTACATAATGAACTATAATGCAAGGGAGAACATGTAAGCAGTAAAATTCCACAGGGGACCCAGGAAGGAAGTCATCCGGCTAGAATGCAACAGAATTGTGTTTGAGTCAGGGTACAGGACCTTGGAAGAGTCAGCCAATCCCTCCGAGACTCAGTTTCCCTAGCTGTCCATTGGGGATGATACAAATCAGAATCTCCACCTGTGGCTGCTCTATGGCAAGAATGAGGTAAAGCACAAAAGGTGTCGACTCTATGCCTGGCATACGGCCAAGCTCAACACCTGTCAGCTCTCATCACCACGATTTCTGGAGAAGGAACCAGGGAGGCATCACAGAAGAGGCGGCATTTGCCAAAGGCCCTGAGAATGGGAAGCAAGTGGGTTTGTGAGGGTCTGGGAGACTCTGGACAGCCCCGAGGGTCGAGGAGATGAAGGATCCCGGTGGGGCGGGGCTGTGAGCGCCAGGGAGCCAGCAGGTGTTTGCATCCCAGGGGACCAGGAGGATGGAGAGAGGTGAGAGGAGGCCTGGGGACAGGCTGAAGGGGGAGGGGGGCACACTGCCCAAAGAAAGGGGTGTAGAGGAGGCCCTGAGCGCTGGGGGCGCCACCACGGGGGACAGCGGCCTCGGCTGGGTGGGCAGAAAGCCTGCTGTCAGCCACAGGCTGCCTTCCTCAAGGTCCCGCCACTCCCCTAACCCCTGTCACCCGTGCCGTGGGTTCGAGGAGGACAGAAAGCGAAAGAACAGCAAATGTAGCCCCGGGGACCACCTGGAGAAAGGCAGCAGCGTCACCGAGGACAGGCTAAGCCCGGAGAGGCTCACACTCCCATAAGGCATAAGCCGGGAGAGGTTCACACTCCCATAAGGCATAAGCCGGGAGAGGTTCACACTCCCATAAGGCACCGCCCACCCGGGCGAGCTCTCTGACTTCACCCGGGTCCTGGCTGGCGAGGCCCCTGCACTGGTCCTTAGGCGACTCACACCCCCACCTGCCCCTAGCAGGTCCGGCAGGGCCCTGTGCCACCTCCCCGAGGCCACGCCCCCTCCTCAGCCCCCACTGGAAGATACTCCTTTCTACTTATGAGGGGCCCTCAAAGGCTTTGCGCTCAGCTGCTGGGTGGCCACTTGGGATGCCCGTATCCCATATCAGAGTGCCTGGGTCCAGTCCTGCCTACTCCACCTCTGATGCAGATTCCTGCTAACATGTACCCTGGGAGGCAGCACTGATGGAGCCCATGCTTGGGTCCCTGCCACCCACATGGGAGACCTGGATGAAGTGACAGGCTCTTGGCTGCAGCCTGGTCCAACCCTGGCTGTTGCAGGCATTTGGGGAGTGAATCAGTAGATGAAAGATCTCTGACTCTTTACTTTTCAAATAAATAAATATTGGGGCCAGCACCGTGGTTCACTTGGTTAATCCTCCGCCTGTAGCACCGGCATCCCATATGGGCGCCGGGTTCTGTCCCGGTTGCTCCTCTTCCAGTCCAGCTCTCTGCTGTGGCCCAGGAGGGCATTGGAGGATGGCCCAAGTGCTTGCGCCCCTACACCTGCATGGGAGACCAGGAGGGGGCACCTGGATCCTGGCTTTGGATTGGCGTAGTTCCGGCCATAGCAGCCATTTTGGGTGTGAACCAACGGAAGGAAGACCTTTCTCTCTCTCTCTCTCTCTCTCACTGTCCTTAACTTTACCTGTCAAATAAAATAAATAAATAAATAAATAAATATTTTAAGTTCATGGAAAATGGAATTAAGAGATAGGTTTTCTTGGTGAAAAAAAAAATTGAAACCCATGCATACAAGGGTACTTCAAAAAATTCACAGAAAGTGCATATTATGAAAAAACCATGAATGGATTTCAAACTTTTGTGCACCAAAATGAAATTAGATTCCATTTTTTTCCCCACAAAATACTTGAAATGCCCTTGTATACTCACTGGAGCAGCTTTTGACTTTCTGAATGTATTTTGTGCCATGAGCACGCTTTCTCTTCTCTGCAACCCAAAGTAGCATTTGAGAAATCCTGATAATTTCCTTAACTAGCAGCCAGGAAGTGAGTGCGGAGCTAGATTCTTAGGAGCTACCCTGAGATCTGATCTCATTGAGGATGGCAAACGGATTTCAACTCCTCTGTCAGCTCTGATCAATTTTTAGTACAGGGGAATTTGAGGCTCCAGCCAGACTCAGAGGGAGAAGGTGCCATGGCCAATTATTGGTACCTGCACTTGTCCAGCATCTACCAAGAGCCTGCAGCAGGTGTTCCTTAAATATTGGTTGAATGAATAAATGAAGTATTTCCCATTGCGGGTCCCCCAGTGCTGACCAGGTTAATTCATCCCTATGATGGCTCACCTGCTCCCATCGGAGCCACAGCCTAGAATTCACATTTGCCCAGAAGGAATTCCCAAGAAGTTGTCTCTTTTTTTCCCCCTCATTTATTTGAAAGGCAGAGAGACAAGAAAGAGAGAGAGAGAAAGTGAGAGAGAGAATGTCCATCTTCCATTTCAATCCCTGATGCTCACAACCATCAGGGCTGGGCCAGGTTGAAACTAGGAGCCTAGGATTCCACCCAGGTTTCCCAGTGGGCAGCAGGGACCCAAGTCCTTGAGCCGTCCAGTCTGCTGCTTTCCCAAGAGGCGGAGGAGCGAGGACATGACCATGAACTCCACTGAAGGATGAGTGCACCCCAAGCAGTGAGGTAACCACTGCTTCAAACACCCACCCTCAACTCGCCTGTTTTCTTCAGTAACAGGAAAACCTTCTCAGCCAACGGACACAGCAGGTGGCTATGTCACAGACAGAAAGGCTGGGGATTGATGGCGAAAGGGCCAGTAGCAGGCTGGGTGGGTGAGATGATGCCGCAATAAAACAAAACACAAGGATCCTCAAACACTTGCAAACCACAAAGCTGTCCTGACGCAGACAGAAAACCCTTCAGGGTCCAGCTCTCTTTCTCAGGGCACGCGATCTGCTCCCCGCACCTCCTGCATGTCCTCTGGTGCCCACAGGGGCTCAGCTTCTCCATCTCCCCTGTCATCCCCGGGAGCTCCTTGCCATGGTCCCAGTCACGAGCCTGACTCCTGCCCCTCTGCTCTGCCCTCCTGGCTTCTCCCCGCTTCCTTGGCATCCCTGCAGCCAGGGGAATCTGGAACAAGAACATCAAGGACCCAGAACGTGAACGAGACCCAAGGATGTCCGTGGAATGCTGGCATGGCCGCTGACTCTGGGTTCACAGTTGCAGAGAGCTAAGAAGCTGAGTGGCAGACAGTAGTACGCAGTCCGCTGAGAAGTGCGGTGTCCGTGGAGTGAGTGCTAGGAGTCTATGGGCCCAGCCCACGGGTGCGGTTTTCAAGCACACGCAACTTCTCCTGTTCCTCTGACTTACCACGGACCAAGAAGACTTCCATGCCCTCTGCCAATGGCCCAGCGAGGAGCCGCAGGAGCTGGGGATCATAACCCTGCTGCTGGCTGATTGACTGACAGCTGGAGAATTGAACTTGATTTTCCTTAAACCCCAAGAAGCTGCTCATGGATGCATACTCCACAAGGATTCCACCTCTCTGCAGCCCTTTCCCTCCCCCAACTCCCACATCCCCTTGGGTGGCCCCTAGGCTGTGGCAGGACTATGGCCCTGGGTTCTCTGAGCAGAGCAGTCCCAGATGGCCCAGCACCGGCCACTCAGACACGCGAGGCATCCGCCTGGGGCTGCCGGGCAAGAATTCATTGCAACTTCCCTGGCTCGGTCCTTGGCGCTTGGAGCTATTTCCTGGAACAGAGAGGGGTGGAAATATTTCTCCCAGATACCAAGAAGAGTTATTTTGGGCCCAAGATGTATAACATATGAGAGGGACGCTCCTTTGGCCAACATGGAACAGTCTCCCCGTCTCCCAAGCCCCATGTCTTGCACTGCTTGAGAAGGAAAAAGACCTAAAAGTACACACTGCTTTCTCGTGTCTGCCAGCTCTCGATGTCCAAAGGACAGCGACGATCCACGTGGCCTGTCCGACCCTGAGGGCGCTGAGCGGGAGCCAGTCGGTTGTCCGAAGCTCCTCCCTTCAGCGTGCCTCCGCTCTGCTGATCGCCAGGGTGGGAAAGAAACCTAGACCCCTCTTGCTCCCCCGTCATGGCTGCCTCCTGCCCGCCTCAGCGCCACAGAACCAAGGGACCCGCAGCTATTACAGTCCCTCCAGGGTGGTCTACCAGGTGCCTGCGCTCTGCCCGCCTCCCCTGGAGACCACCCGTGGTACAGACCTGAATCATCTCATCCTTGCCAAAGCTGCTCTTGTCTCATGGGACCTAACCGTACTTAAGGAGTCCCCCATCCAAAGTGCCGGCGGCTTTGGCTGCAGACACGGGAGTGGAAAGATGACCACACCCACAGGGAGATGCAAACCAAGCCTAGAGGGAGGAAAGGCTTGGGGGGGGGGGGGGGGATCTCACCTGGAGCTCATCTGTCAGCAGTGTGTATTTAGCTGTCCTGGCTAGAATCACGGACACGGGGAGAAACATGCAGGTAACAGACCCCGGCTGCCTTGAGGCGCAATGGGTGAGTCCTGCCCAGCTTCTCTGAGACACTCAAGTTCTTCCCTAACTGCTTCTCCCCACTTCCACTCCATCCGAGCCCTTGTTCTAGGCTTACGGTCCCTCCCTTTCAGGGCAGGGCCCTTGCTGGGAAAATAAGACCAGAATTCTCCCCCTGGGAGAGCAAGGCTCTGTCCAGTCGTCAGACCCTGCACCCTCTGCACTGCCAACTTTGTCCCCTCTGAATGGGGATAGGTAGGACATCCTGATCTTTGGCCTGTGCTCAAAGCAAATTTCCAAAGCTGCCCAGCTCTGCGGACCCAGCAGTCTCCTGGGGTCCCGGCTGATCCTGCGAGGACGGATCTTTTCCCTCTGGGCACAGCCCAGCCATGAATCCAATGCCCCCAGCTCGCAGCTGCTTGCCCTCTGGCTGGAACTCGGTGCAAAGCTAGTCCAGAATCCAGACATCTGCCCTCGCTGCCGCCTGCCTCAGTTTCCCTAGCGTCTGGAGTGGGGAGCGGTGGCCACCAAGGAAGAAAGGTGGAGACGAAGAAGAAAGGAGCGGAGCGCACTGGGCCTTACCTTGCAGCTGCTGGCGCCGGGACTCCTCCGGGGCTCCATGCCTGCCCGCCCCTCTTATAGCCGCCCCAGCGCAGCTTACGCAACTCCCCGGCAGGCCCCGGCGCACCCCCAGCGCCAGCTCCCGCCCCGCCCTGCGGGGCAGCGTCCAGCCGGGCGGCTGCGGGCCTCGGGCGGCAGTGCGTCGTGCGCTCCGGTGCCAGGAGCCCAGCGCACACTCACAAATGCGTCCCGGAAGGCTGGGGGCAGCCACAGGCACCGAGAAATCCTCAAAGTCCCGCCAGAGGCTCCCGCGCGACGGTGGCGCAAGGATCGCCCCGCCGGGTGCTTTGAGCGGGGCCAGGCGCCGGCTGCTTGGGAGGCTGGGGGCTCCAGGGCGCCCCTCTCGCCCGTGGAGCGTGGACGGCTCGGGATGCCGAGAAGCCCGCGGGAGCTCTGCCCGCAGTGTGCGCGCCGTCCTGGGCAGAGTTGAGGGCGCTGACTTCGCCTCGCCTGCGGTGGCGCGCGGAGGGCGGGCTGCCCGGCTCAGGGCGCATGGCCTCCGGTTGGCGCCCCGGGGGGGCAGGCATCCCTCCCTTGGGTGTGGCGAGCCTGCCTTCACGGCCTTGAGTTTCCACGTCCTCCCGTTGTTTCCCGTGTACGAAGGTGAGGCCGTGGAGGGCCGCACCGGGACGAGCGGCGCGGAGCACACGCCCTTCCCCTAAGAACTGTGCCCATGAACCAAACCCTGCCACCGCTCAGCCGGGTACCGCCCCCGCACTGAGTGAGGACGGCTTGCCCCTCCGGTGGTTGGGGACACGGGGGTGGGGGGAAGAATAGTTCTGACTTGAAAATAATACGAAGTGCACACTTTGGTGTCCGTTAGTAAAATTGTGAGTTTTGCCAACAAAAGTTGCTGGGTGTTTTGCCTCTCTTAGTAGGTGTCGGTACCTACAGAATGTTTTTTGACTTGGCTTCTTGGTGTGCAGAGCTAACCTGTAGTGAAAACGGGTGCCAGGCCCTGATACAGGGAACACACGCTCTAGGAGCCGCCTCCCCCTGGCCTCGGGCCCTCCTCCAGCCGGGATCTCGCCTGGTCAGTACTGGGTGGGGCATCAATGTTGCCATCACTGAGCCCGCTGCTGCTGGCTGCCCCTCCAGCCAACGCCTCTCCCCAGCTAGCTGGGCTGGGTGGTCTGTAAGAGGTCTGGCTGCCCACTCTCCAAGTCCTGGTCCCTTCCCAATGCCAAGGTCACGTGGGTGCCCAGGAAGTCTTCTGAACTGCACCCAGGGGCCACTACACTCCCAGGAGCTGATTTGTGGTGTGTGTTCTATTCGCGTGTCACTGGGTGGGGATTCCTCTAGACTGGCAGAGACTTATTTTAAAACTTGCAGTGTCGGGGGTGTGGAGGGGCCGTGGAAAGCCAGGCTCCCGCAGGTCCTGGAGGTGGTGGCCACATTGCATCTGGCATCAGTAGAAATCTGCTTTGCTCACTGCTGTACTCCACTTCAAGCCCAGTGCCTAGCACAAAGTATTTCATTTTTAAAATGTGTTTTTAGGAGCCAGTGTTGTGACATAGTGGGTTAAGCTGCTGCCTACAACACTAGCATCGCTTATGGGTGCCAGTTTGATCTTAGCCGCTCCAATTCCAATCCAGCTCCCTGCTAATGCTCCTAGGAAAGCCGTGGAAGACGGCCCAAGTGCTAGCCCACTTGGGAGACCCATGTGGGAGATCCGGATGGAGTTCCAAGCTCCTGGCTTCAACACAGTTGTGACCATTTGAGGAAGTGAACCAGTGAATGGAAGATCTATCTGTCTCCTCTCCCCACCCCATAACTCTGCCTTTCAAATAAATGAATAAATCTTTTAAAAAATAAAATGTACTTTTAAATGGAAGTTCCAAACATACAGAAAAGTAGGTGATAGTACAGTTGACTAATAAGACATGGCATTGTCTAGATTTAGCAATTATCATTTTCTGTACTTGCCTCATTTGTTTCATTTAAATATTTTAAAGGAAATTACAAACATCATGACATGTTATCCCTAGATACTTCAGTACTTCCTAAAAGATGAGAATTTCTCTATAACAGCAAGATTATTATCACACAAGAGTAAACCCTTAACATTGTGAAAGAATTAGTGCACATCAATGTCCTCCCAAATGTCTCAGAAATGCCTTTTTATGGGTGCTTTGTTTGAACCTGATTATTTTGTGCTTAATAGGTATTTATTGAAGGAAGAAAGGAAACTGAGCTATGTATTTGTGGAAACTAGAAATTGTTAATATTTGCCATGATTTATACTAGATTTCAACAGCAAAAAGGAAGCCAGCTGAAATGAGGAACTGTTGAGATCATTGAAAAGCAACATTTGAGCAGCGTGCAGGCCTTAAAGTTATGTTTTAAAATCACAATGATGTAGGAAAACTATATAAGAGAAGAATCAGGTCAGAAAATAGGAGCTGTTTTCTCATCATACATGTGCAAACACACACACACACACAGACACGCCATGAAAGAATGCAGTCATTGCCAGGAGTGGCTTAAGGAAGGCTTGTTAATCTCTCAAATGTGTTTTTCTACTTTCTAGATAGGGCTCAAATGAAATTACCTTTTTTAAAAAAAAATATTTGCTCATTTATTTGAGAGAAAGAGTTACAGAGAGAGAGAGGGAGAGACAGAGAGAAAGGTCTTCCATCCACTGGTTCACTCCGAAAAAGGCTCCTAGCAATGGCCGGAGCTGGGCCGATTCAAAGTCGGGAGACAGGAGCTTCTTCTGGGTCTCCCATGTGGTTGAAGGTCCTGAGCACTTGGATCATTTTCTCAGGCCATTAGTAGGAAGCTGGATCGGCAGTGGAGCAGCCAGGACATGAACAGGAGCCCATATGGGATTCCCACTCCGCAGGTGGTGGCCTAACCCACTATGGCACAATGCTGGTCTTGCAATTACCTTAAAATATTTATTTATTTATTTGAAAGTCAGTTACAGAAAGAGGGAGAAAGAAATTTTTTATTCCCTGGTTCACTTCCCAAATGGCCCATGTAAGTGCAGGGGCCCAAACACTTGGGCCATCCTCTGCTGCTTTACCAGGAGCATTAGCAGGCAGCTGAGTCAGACGTGGAGCAGCTGGGACTCGAACCAGTAGCCATATGGGATGCTAGAATCTCAGGCAGTAGCTTTACCCACTGTGCCACAGCACCAGCCCCTGAAATTGTTTTTTTTTTTTTTTTTTTTAAAAAAACACCTTTTATGTCCTATGGGTTTTTCTTGCTTTTCACATCCAGACTGTAGCACTCACTTGATACTGATGCTAGAGGTAACCAATTGGGCTGTTCTTTGGGCCAATATCTACGTAACTTTGCTCTGAGCAAAGACAGAGCTTATTCACAGGGCTCATCAGTTTGAGCATCACCTTCTTTGGGCTCTTTGGGTGCACTGGGACCTGCGGTTATTGCTTGAACTCATGCAGAGCACTGAGACCACATTGTGAGGCTATGGGATGCCTAACTTTCCATCACATACCTATTTTTTTTTTTTTTTGCATTCAATTGATTTGTAAAATACTGCTTTATTTTACAAATAAATAATAGACTACATGGTTTAAAAAGTTCAAAAGAGACAAGGAGATATGAAAACTCTGTCTCCTCCCTAGGTCTTCCTCTCTTAGAAGTAGCTGTTGTCATCAGTTTCTGTCCTGTTCTCCCAGGGACATTCTTTTTCCATCTTTCAAAATGTATGCGTTTGGTGCAGCGGTTAGGACCTGCACCATCCTGTATCATAGTCCCAGCTCCTCCACTTCTCATCAGTTTCCTGCTGTCTTCTGCACTCTCCTTGGCTTCCTTCCGGCCCCACAGGAGATCTGGATTGAGTTCCAGGTTCCTGGCTCTGACCGGGCCCAGTCCTGGCTGTTGTAGGCCAGAAGATGAAGATTCCTCTCTCTCTCTTTCAAATAAAATGTAAAAAATATTTATGTTAAAATGTGTCAAAATAAACCATATGAATGATGTCATGCTTTTCACACTAATGTTCTTTCCTCTTGCCTTTGAATTATTTAGGTGGAAAGTGTTCAGATATCCATAATACACTTATAAGACAAAATGGCATACCAGATCTCCATGCACCTCTCATCTTTTTAAAAAAAACATTTATTTATTTTATTTGAAAGTTAGGGGCCGGCGCCATGGCTCACTTGGTTAATCCTCCACCTACGGCACCGGCATCCCATATGGGCACCAGGTTCTAGTCCCGGTTGTTCCTCTTCCAGGCCAGCTCTCTGCTGTGGCCCGGGAGTGCAGTGGAGGATGGCCCAAGTGCTTGGGCCCTGCACCCACATGGGAGACCAGGAGGAGACACCTAGCTCCTGGCTTTGGATCGGCGCAGCGTCGGCTGCTGAGGCCATTTGGGGAGTGAACCAATGAAAGGAAGACCTTTCTCTCTGTCTCTCTCTCTCACTGTCTATAACTCTACCCGTAAAAAAAAAAAAAGTTAGAGTTGCACAGAGAGAGAAGGAGAGGCAGAGAGAGAGAGAGAGAGAGAGTCTTCTATCTGTTGGTTCACTCCCCAGTTGGCCACAACAACTGGAACTGCACCTATCAAAGCCAGGAGCCAGGAGCTTCTTCCAGGTCTCCCATGTGGGTTCAGGGGCCCAAGCATTTGCCACAGCAGAGAGCTAGATCGGAAGTGGAGCAGCCAGAACTGGAACCGGAGCCCATATGGGATGCTGGCACCGCAGGAGGTGGCTTTACCCGCTACGCCACAGTGCCAGCCCCGCACCTGTCATCTAGCTTCAACAGTTAATGATCTCACCTTGCTCACTCACTGTATCCAAAATAGAATTTGTTACTGGTTCATCTAGAGCTGCTCACTTCTAAAAGTCAGTCTGTATCCCACTGTATGCATGCCTCACGATCTATCTGAACATAGCATTCAGTCCATTATGTTGTAACTCATATTTTTAATATATTTATTTGAGCACTGTCTGGGTATGTCTATGGGAGGAATTCTGATAAGGAGAATTGTGACTCAAAGGGCATGTGCATTGCACATAGAAATATATTGCCAACTTCCTTTCCTTAGAGACTGTACAATTTGCATATGTAATGGACTGTCAGTAACAGTGGCTTAAGCATGAACGACATTTAGTTATCTCTCCTCACCAGGAGCCCGGGGGTGGGGGGTGCAACAGCTCAGTGCCTTCCTCCTATGATCCCTCCTGCCTGGGCCTGGGAGTCCTTGCTTACCTCCTTGAAGCTGCACAACTGATGCTACCCCTCCAGGCATCCTATCCTCATGCCAGTAGGAAAGCTGGGGTAGGGACCACAGGTTTTCTCTGCTTGAAATTGTTTGTTTCCAGTCAGGATGGGGAAGTCAGGCTTTCTCTTACTTCTCATTGGCCAGAACTGATGCATAGTCCCACCCCTGGGCCAATCACTGGCCAAGTAGAATGTGGTTGCCATGAGCCCATGGTAATTCCTCCCCTGTGGCAGGTCAGAGTGGATGAAGGGAGGCCCTCCTCTTAGCTGAAATCCTTAATCGGTGCTCCCTGAGCTTGGAGGAAGGAGTGGAGAAAGTGCTATACCCACCATGCTGCATGGCCACCCTCCTGCTAGGCTTGCCTTGACGACTAATTAGGAAACCTGAAAAACCCTCTATGTTCTAGCCCTGATGACCTTCTCGGTTTTTAAAAAAATGTTGTCACAGCACTTTAGACTTGAATAATGCATTTTAGTTTTCAAAACATTTTACCATCTCATTTGATTCCATCAGTAGCCCACGAAAAGGTGTGGGGCAAGTCTTCTCCCTGTGCAACCAAAGGGGTCCAGAGGTCCAGAGTGGCCAGGTTTTTAGGCGCTGAACCTAACCTCATCTTCCCAAGAGCGTTTCCACCAAGGAAAGGTCACTGGTGCCACCGTTCTCAGTGGAGGTGGCCCCTGCAGTTCTGAACTTGACAGTGGAGAGTCGCCGTCACAGCTGAGCACTCGGATCTACCTGGGTGAGCCGGGATCTGTAGGTCCCTCTCTCCCATCTTGGGCTTGGCAGAATGACCAGTGGTGCCCTGTTGCGGGAGAAGAAAGGCAGGCAAAGGTGACCATTCTGTTCTGATTGTATGTGGTCCCAAGTAGCGTCTCTTGTCAGAGTTACAGAGAGAGAGGGAGAGACAGAGAGAGAAAGAGATCTTCCCTCTGCTGGTTCACTCCCCCAGTGAATGGCCAGTACTGGGCTCTGCCAAAGCCCAGAGCCAAGAGCTTCACCCAGGTTTCCCATGTGGGTGCAGGGGCCCAAACATCTGGGGCCATGTTCCGCTGCTTTTCCCAGACCTTTGGCAGGGGGCTGGATCGGACGTGGAGCAGCCGGGACATGAACTGGTGCCCATATGGGACGTCTTTATTTGCTCTCAACAGAGCAGCCTCCCTTAATACACTCTGACCTTTCTGAACTCCGAGTGGGTTTCTCACGTGGGTGGCAGGGCAGCACCTAGAGCTGTCAATCACTGCCTCCCAGGCGCGTTGCCCAGAAGCTGAATGGGAAACCCAGAATAGCCAGGGCTGGAAGCCAGCACTCAGATATGGGACTCAGGCATCCCAAGCAGTGGCTGAACCCCCTGTGTCACACTGTCTGCCCCAGCCCTATTTATTTCTATGTGGCACCAATCCAAAGCTATAATCAATCAGTCAATTGCTAATCTATCTTTCTTCAAAAACCTAAAGCTGTCTCTTTTAGAATATTTTTGAGCTACAGAAAAATGATAATGATAATGCAGAGGGTTTTTATACACTGCACCTCCGGTTCTCCTATTATTAACAGCTTCCATTAGCATGCTACATTTGTTACAATTAATGAGGCCATATTGGTACATTATCATTAATTAGAGTTCAGGCTTTATGCAGACTCTTCAGTTTTTCTCTCTCCTAATTTATGTGAATTTTTTAAAAATTCCAAGTTCCACGAGGGTCAAGACAGACGTGTGGGAGGGGCTCCATCAACTGTGGAACGGAGCCTTGAGCGGGAGTTCGCTGCTTGGTCATGCCTGGGACAGTAGAGATCTATGGAATAAACACACCACTGTGGTAGCCACTTCATGCTAAGGCTCTTCTGAGGGGGAGGCATTTGGTGCAGTGGTTAAGATGCCCACATCCCCTCCCTGAGTGCTGGGTTCTGAGTCCTGGCTCCACTCCTGATTCCAATGTCCTGCTAATGTGCACTCCGGGAGGCAGCAGGTGACGGCACCAGTACTTGGGTCCCTGCCACCCACGTGGAAGACCCAGACTGAGTTCCAGGCTCCTCCTGGCTCCGGCCTGGTTGCAACCCTGGCTGTTGTGAGCATCTGGGGAGTGAACCAGCAAATGGAAACTCTCTCTCCCTATTTGTCTCTGCCTTTCATACATTTTTTTTTAATTGTTTTTAAATCCACGAGGCAACGAGTGCTTACCTGCATCTGATAGGCCTGGGTGAAGACTTCTTGACCAAGTGGAGCCCAGCCAGCAGTGGGGCACCCAGCCATGCTGGGATCAGACACACAGGCCTCCACCAGGCCCTCCCCTGGCTTCTGTGGGACCACACCTGCAGGTGTCACGCCACGCGTGGACCTGACCTATGGATGAACTTTCTCTAGTTTTGTCTGATGATTTGTTCATTAACAAAGGACCCCGTTATATTCATTCAGCTCCTCCCCCAACTTTCACTTTTTTTTTTTTTAAAGATTTATTTATTTATTTGGAAGTCGAGTTATAGAAAGAGAGAGAAACAGAGAGACAGAGATCTTCCATCCACTGGTCCATTCTCCAAATGGCCACAACATCTAGGGCTGGGCCAAGCCAAAGCCAGGAGCTTGGATCTCCATGCTGGTCTCCCACATGGGTGGCAGAGGCCTGAGTACTTGGGCCATCTTCCACTGCTTTCCCAGGCGCACCAGCAGGGAACCTGATCAGAAGTGGAGCAGCCCACGTGAACCAGTGCCCCTATGGGACGCCGGCACTGCAGGTGGCGGCTCAGTCTGTTGTGCCACTATGCAGCCCGTTGATTTTGCTTTACTTGGGTGACTGGCTCTAGCTTTGTGCTTCTGGCAGGCTTCCTGGCAGAGGAGGATGAGGGAGGAAAGACACTCTGACACCCACTTTTTTTTTTGAGAGATTTATTTTATTTATGTGAAACAGAAAGTTACAGAGACTGGTAGAGACAGAAAGGTCAGTCTTCCATCGGCTGGTTCACTCCCCAGATGGCCGCAACAGCCAGAGCTGCGCCGATCCAGGGCCAGGAACCAGGAGCCAGGAGCCAGAAGCCAGGAGCCAGGAGCCAGAAGCCAAGAGCTTCTTCTGGGTTTCCCACATGGGTGCAGGGCCCAAGGACTTGGGCGATTCTCTACTGCTTTCCTAGGCCATAGCAGAGAGCTGGATCAGTAGAGGAGCAGCTGGGACTAGAACCGGCGCTCCAACACCAGAGGACTTCAGGGAACCCCACTTTCCAAAGGCTTTGCTCACAAAGACAAAGTTACTGAGCTCCAGGCATCCCCGCCCGTGCCCGGGCGCGGCTATCGCATGGTGGGGAGGGTATGGGGCCAGCAGAGGAGACGAGGGTCTGGGCTGCTGTCTGGGAGGGTCTTCAGCCTTTCTGTGCATCCGTCCAGGCATGGTTTGCTGCTAGAGTGGGTGGGTGGTAGGAAAATGAGACGGCTAGGAGCCTTCCCTTTGGGCTATAGAAATTTCCAGGCTCCATCCTAGCCCTGTCTGTCTTGCAAGGCGTCTGTGTGCTTGTGTAAGGGAAGCAGTGGGGGAGGCAGACACGTGGTCCCTCGACAGATGATGCCAGTGTCCTCCAACCCGCCCTCTGCCGCTGCTGCCGGCTGCCTGCTCTCAACCGAGCTCTGGGGATGCCTCCTGGGCCCCGCCTCCCTCCTGCGCTAGAAGCAATAAGCAACAGAGCAGAGGCTTCAGTCGGGCTTTCATAGCTCCCCCTCCAGCCCCAGGGTGCCGCAGCTGCACCTGTGGAGCGCCCAAAGGTGGCGGTACAGCAGCTCCTCCCCGTCAGCCAGCGCGAGCCTTGCAGTCGCCGCGGGTCCTCACAGGCAGAGGCTGGCTGGCCCTCAGCCGGGATGGGGAGCGTGACCGGGCTGGCCTGAGTTTCCGTCCATGGTCACGGTTGTCGACTGGCCCCGGAGCAGCAAGAGGCCAACCCCAACGTGCAAGCGCATCACGTTCACTCTTTCCCATGCACTGTAAAGCCAGAGCCGCTGTGGGAGGAGCCAGTAGCCACAGGAGAGGCTTTGCGGATGGCTTCTGTTGCTGTCGTCAGCCCGTCCCAGGAGGGGGCGCCACTGAGCCCCTGAAAGGATGAGCCCACAGCCAGCATGGGCACTGGAGGCTGAGTGGTTCCCCCAGAGAGAGCGAGGGCAAATAGAGGAGGGCAGCAGAGGGCTCAGGTCGGCTGGGGGCGGGGAGTGGGGGCCTCAGGGCGACTGGACATTCTTTTTCTAAGAAAATCATTCATGTATTTGTTAGAAAGGCAGAGTCTCTCTCTCTCTCTCTCTCTCTCTCTCTCTCTCACACACACACACACACACACACAAACACACACACACCATCTTCCATCTGCTGGTTCACTCCCCATATGGCTGCAATGACCAGGGCTGGGCCAGGCTGAAGCCAGGAGCCTGGAGCTGCATCCAGGTCATTCCCATGGGCATCGGGAACTCAAGCGCCTGGGGCATCGTCTGCTGCCTTCCCAGGTGCATTGCAGGGAGCTGGATTGGAAGTGGAGCGGCCAGGATTTCCTGGGACTCTGATACGGGATGTGGTGTTGCAAGTGGCGGTTTAACCCACGGTGCCATAATGCTGGCCCCACAGGAAAAAAAAAATCAAAGGAGGGGTAAAGGGAGCTGGATTTTAAACGGCCTCCCAGTCAATGGGAGTCATGAAACACACAAGAGGGATTTGCATGGTTAAGTCTCCATTTTGGTAAATTCAACTTGCAGGGGAATGTAGGAAGAATTGTGAGGGGAAGAGACTAAAATCAAGGTAATACGTTATAAAAAGCTAGACACCCACTGGCTCAGACATTTCTTCATGAGTCAAGAAGCAGCAGTATTCTACGTGCCGGGGACTGTGCTACATCCTGCAGGTGCAAAAATCAGTGAGAGACAGTCCAGGAACCCTTCAGCATGAGTGACAGGTAATGAGGAGACAGAGAAAGATCCATGCCTGGCGCTGTGGTGCAGCAGGTAAAGCAGCCGCCTGCAATGCTGGCTTCCCATATGGGCACCTGTTCATGTCCTGGCCGCCCCAGTTCCAATCCAGCTCCTAGCTAATGTGCCCGAGAAAGCAGCAAATGCCTGGGTCCCTGCACCCATATGCGAGACCTGGAAGAAGCTCCTGGCTCCTGGCTTCGTCCTGGCCCAGCCCCTGGCCATTGGGGCCACCTTGGGGAGTGAACCAGCAGATGGAAGATCTCACTCTATCCCACTCTCTGTAGCTCTGACTTCCAAATAAATACTTAAAAACAAAAATCCAAAATACATGTTGAGGAAAAGAACACTGGCCCCGTGGGCTGCATGGTCAACCCTCCAGGGAGACAGCAGCCATATTCCCGTTGGCTTCCCACAGAGACCTCAGTGCTGGTGTTGCCGATTGAGAAGAACTGGGAGGGAGTGCGTGTGGTGGTGGTGGGGGGGGGAAGCTTGTGCAGACGTGGGTTTCCGGTGCTCAGCAGTCCCTGCAGCTGAAGTCCACGTAAAGGACCGAGAATGGAGATGTGGATCCTGACTTCTTTCCCCACGCAGACCCGAGCAATGGCTCCCCATGAAATCACGTGGAGCGCTCCAGGATCTGCCAGGTTCTGAGTGATTGGTATGCAGTGGGGGAGGGTATGAAGGGAGAAGGAGGGGGTGGCACAGGTCTGGCGTGAAGGTCAGAAGGCCCTGGGAGCCGGTGCTCAGACAGGGGGCGCCTTGGATCATGGCAGCACAAGGCTGGGGAGTCTCCCAGGGCAGAGACGCCAAGAGCGACTTTTCCTTCCCTTTAATTATTTAATTGCCCAAATCATCATGTTCACTGCAGAAAATTAGAAAAGGCAGAGAAGCAGAGCTGCGTGAACAAAGTCATCCCTAATCCGACCACGCTGAGATAACCCCTGTTCATAGGCTGGCGCTGATCTGCACGGGCTGGGGAACAGCCTCTTCCATCCCAGGCCGGAACCCAGCCTGGAAACCCCCAGGAGGGTGGTGTCAGCCCGGAAGCCGGCTGCAGCAGGCTCGCCCTCGGGCCGCTGCTCCTGCCCCATGCCTGGTCTTTCCCCACCAGGGTGGAAGGATTCTGCTTATGACTCTTTGTGGAACTGGGTTCTGCCGGGGAGCCAGGGCCAACCTTGGGAGGATGCTCCCAAGAAGCAGCGAAAAGCCCCGGGTCCTACAGAGAGCTGAGACTCCCCCACCCGAGCTCTGCGGGTGTCTGGCCTGATGGTTGCCCACAGAGCAGTGTCTCACCCGACCAGCTGCAGAGTCAAGCCACCCGCAGCTTCTCAGCCAGCGGCATGAGCCACTGCTGCTGTTGGAGGAGACACTGGGCTTCAGGCGCCTGGCAAGGCTCCATGTACCCAGCACTCCAGTGGGTGTGCATGGGCATGAAAGGCATATTTCACACCCAGCGAGAGTCCCCATTCTCCAGGAGAAACCCAGCAGTCGCGCAGACTCACCATGGAAACAGGACTGTGACGGCAGCTGTCCGTCCCCGGGCCACCTTGCCTGCGTTTGAAGCTTGGCCCTGCCATTCATGGGCACGCGGCTTGGGTAAATGGCTTGCCCGCTTCCTGCCTGTGCTGCCTTGGGTGTACTGGGCACCTTGCTGTCCGCCTCGCAGCCATGCGGGATGAGCCGTGGGGGCTGTGATGGAGAAAACAGTCTGCAAGAGCTCATTATGCATCAGAGCAGGGCCCTGGAGGCACGGGGGTGGGGGGTAGCCAGACAGGCTGCCTGAGGAAGGTGCCCCCTGGGCACGGGCTGAGCAGCCATGGAGGGAGGGACAGCCATCGACTGTGCCAGCTCAGCAGAGCCCGACACAGTGACCGGAGACCCAGCCTGCCTGCTTTCACGCAACCATCGGGTCTGGTTTGTCGCATTGTCTTGTTTGTCGCATTCTGTGCTGTAATGGAGCCGGGAGTCAGAAGATCTGTCTGCCCAGGGCCGAGGCAAGGCCGCCAAAGTGCCTTTTTCCCCATTGCGTAAGCAGCATGGAGCGGGGCGTGCACCTGCGCCCGTCTCAGTCGGGGTCTATCAGCCTGAGCCCGGGGGATGTCACTTTGTCTGCTGTTCTGATGGTACACGAATGAACGTTTTTTGTAGAAAACACCTAGAGAAGATAGTGCAAATCTCTTATAATTCCACTACTCTGAAATCATGAATGGCTTATATCTTTGACATGTAACTCTTCTCTCTTCCTGTGTCTCGCTACATTATTTTTCTCTCCCAGAAACAGGATCATACAGTATCTACTGCTTTGCCAGTGTCTTAAGTGTCTTTTCATGTCATTAAATATTCTCCCATGATGGAATTTATAACGCCTGCCTTGTGTGAATGGGCCATAAATTATTTAACCAATCCCTCTGCATGAAAAGTGAGATCATTTTCAATGATTTTCGCCCCCCTCTCCTAAACAAGACTGTCGCGCTTAATCTTGTAGACAAATCTCTGTAAATATTCATGCTTATTTCCTTAGGGTCGTTTCTGAAAAGCTGGGTCGAGAGGCATTACATTGTTAAGGCCTTGGCTGCCAATCGCTCGGCTCCTTGCTGGCGGCTTTCCCACCCAAGGCCCCAAACAAGCACAGTGGAGCCACTTGTAGGGAGCTGCACGGGTTCCCCCCAGGGAGCTTGGCAAGTGTCCCACGGGCTGGGATGGGGAACACGGCAGGAAGTGAAGTCAGCCAGGGTGCACTGGGACATTCAGCTGCCCTTTGAAGAACAGGAGACTAGAGAGAGCTGGGGGGGGGGCAAGGTGAGGGATTCTGGGGCTGGGGATGCACAAGGTACCTCAATGAAGGAGAAGGCGCAAGGGACAGACTTTCCTGCGCTGAAGCCTGCTTGTAGCTGACAGTTTTGTCCCGCTGAGCTGGGGTCTCTCTCCCAGAGATCTGTGCTCCAAGGGCAGGCATGCGTCCCATGGTCTCTGCACACTGCACCCAGCCTAGCGGAGCTGGTGGTGCTGACCTGCCCCTGCCCCACCTCCTCTTCCTCTCTTGCCGATCAAAGCTGCAGGCATCTGTCTGCCTGGCTAAGTGCACGCTGGGGACACCTGAGCAGTGCGTACCCTGCAGGCTTCACGTATGTCTGTCCACCTCTTGATCGACAAGGCCACCTAAAATTGATTTAAGACCTGCACGCGTGACCCCTGCCGGCCTCGCCACCCGCCTCCCTGCCCGAGCTCCCGGGCACTGTTGACATTGGGAAGAGGACATTTCCTGCCCCGCTGCCCATCTCTGTTCCTCTTCAATGCACAGTTAACAAACAGCCTCCTCCGGCAAGCACGCCCTGACCCCCAGCCAGGCCCCATGTCTCCCGGGCGTTTTTAGACTTAGTTTCATGCCTGACTTCTCCGAACTGCCCAACCACAATGCATCGGAGGACAGGCAGGCGGGCGGGCGGCCAGGACCGGTATCATATCTTTATCCCTTGCTGCACCTGCTGGAGTTCAGGTTCAGAAGGCGTGATGGGTGGGCGGACGTGGGCTGAGGCGGCTCTGTTAGGTCACCCCGCAGCTCCGCGGCAGGTGGAGGCACGTGTGCTGCGGACTCGCACATTGTTCTCAGCAGCAGCAACAGTTTCAACCCTGCTTTAAGCAACTGCCATTTGGCTGGGCAAACGGGGGCTGGCAGAAGTGCAAGGCATTGGCCAAAGTCAATGGTCTCGAATCCAGGTGATCTGACACCAAGTTCAAGGTTCCCTTCTTAAGTTGCCTCTCACGGGTATCACAATTCAAATGTGATTCTAACAGAACAGATTTTTTTTTTTCTTTACAATAAGATCTAGCAACAGGGGACTTCTGATGCTGGCAGTGAGGGCCGGGGACGGTTTACTAACTGCAGCTTCATCTGAAGGAGCCAGCTACGAGATAAGGAAAGGAGCCACCATTGTGACACTTGCCCCAAACTGGGAGGTCGAGCAGGTCCTGGAGCCTTTCTCCCCACACCCCACAAAGCAGCACCAGGCGATTGGTAAAACTGAATTCCCATTGGTAATGTAGTTAATTAAGGATGGTGAACGTTTTTGACCAAGGAGGATTAGTGAGATAGTTAACCCAGGCCGTGCTCCTGTAGGAAGCCATCTGGAGTCCCCAGGGCAAAGTGGATAACGCCCTTCCGGTGTGGGAAACCAGACCACCAAGGCTCAGAGATGTTAATTAACCAGTTCCACATCACCCAGCACAGCCCCGATTCTGGCTCTGACTCATTCCCCTAGCCCAGTGGGTCTCACCCTGGCTACACATGAGGGGCTCCTGGGACCCAGGTTTCAGTCCGGTCCAATAAAACCAGGAGTGCTGGGCTTGGGGCAATGCACCAGTACATCATAACAGTTCCCCAGGGCTATAAGGAAAGCCAGGATGGAGAGGCCCTGCTGACCAGTGCTGCACTGCCTCTGAGCTCTCCCGGGGAGGCTTCCGACAGAAGTGACAGGGCCTCCCAGCCCGCCAGACTCCCCTTAGATGACCCAGAAATCTTAAGGTGGAGGCTGTCCTGGGCATCCATTAAGACAGACACTCCCTGGGGGTGGGACTTGCACCTTTATTTAAAAAAAAAATATATTCATTTGGGTGGGGCTGGCTCTGTGGCACAGCAGGTTAAAGCACTGGCCTTGTTAGGTAGGAAGTCAGAAATGAGCTTCTCTGTGTGTGACAAAGGCCTAAGGTATTGGCATCCAGGTCCAGTATCTGCACCTTCCAGGTACAGCCCAGTAGCTGCTCTTCCAAACATCCTGCCCGGATCCTGACCTTCCAGGGAGTCCTGCCCCTTCTACCCAATAACCATCCTTCCTCTAAGCATCTTCCTCTGTAACTCTGTCTTTCAAATAAATAAAATAAATCTTTTAAAAATTATTTATTTCAAAGGCAGAGTTACAGAGAGGCAGACGCCGGGGTCAGGGGGGAGAGGGAGAGAGAGAGAGAGAGAGAGAGAGAGAGAGAGAAAGGTCTTCCATCCACTAATTTACTTCCCAGATGGCCGCAACGGCCAGAGCTGCACCGATCCAAAGCCAGGAGCCAGGAGCTTCTTCCGGATCTCCCACGTGGGTACAGGGGCCCAAGGACTTGGGCCATCTTCTACTGCTTTCCCAGGCCATAGCAGAGAGCTGGATCAGAAGTGGAGCAGCCGGGACTCGAACCAGTGTCCATATGGGATGCCAGTACAGCAGGCAGTGGCTTTATGTGCTACGGCACAGCGCCAGCCCTGGGACTTGTATATTAGCATACACACTTCCTACACTTCCCCCAGGTGACTGTGCAGCCCGTGTTGAGAAGCAGAGGGCAGAGACTTAAAGCAAGCGAGCCTGGCCTCTGTGGGACTCCCACTGAGCGGTGGGGAGCACGGGTGAGGGAGAAAAACCCTCAACACTCCCTGATCCAGGATGCAGAAGTGTCAGGTGCTCAGAAAGAATGGATTCCTGCTCTCAAGTCCCCCCAGCACACCCGGCAAACTCGTCGACAAATTCACTTAACGTTCTCCTTCTCCATAGAAGAAGCAAAGCGCGCGTTAGTCGTTCTTCGAAAGGTGATTTTGCTTTTTTAAATGCCACGAATGAGGTTCGGTGTGGGAACAAAGAGAACTCAGCAGACAGACAGAGCAGGGAGCTGTGCCCCTCCGCTGCGGTGGCTGTGGCTCTGAATGCAAAGCGAATGCTAACTGTAGGAGGGGGACAAGAGGTGTTTGACAATTACTGCATCAAAGAGAGCGGCTGCGAGGCCCAGGAGGGAGCCGCCCGGGGGCTGATGGAGCTCTGCTCACCTGCCACACTCACCGTCTGCTTCTCCCAGCAGGGTCTGACCTTGGCAGGTTCTGCTTGCCCCTGCCCCCAACTCCGCCCCTCACCCGCCTCCCTGCTCTCAAGGGCCTGCTTGGGGTGTCGCCACCCCTCTCTTGGGAGAGCCTGGGACTGGCTGGGGAACTGTAATTAAAAGCCAAAGCTCCTTGCAATGCAGAAAAGCTCACCCCAAAGGTAGCAGAGAAAGAAAACTGTGTTAGGACTTAACAAGCGTTCAGCCAGACTGTGACACGCATCGCGGGCAACTGAACCATAGCCAAGTCGCGCTCAGCACCAGTGATAACTAGTTCTCAGCTGGGAGGGCCTGCCAGCACCCTTAGGTGACAAGGCATCTGTGTTGGCTAATTGTCCAAAGGAAAAAAGAAACTTCCTGGGGCAGGTGTTGTGGCACAGCGGGTTAAACTGCTTGTGACACCTGCATCCCACATCCGAGTGCCCACCCAACTTCCTGCCAATGCACACCCCAGCAGGCAGCAACAGATGTCGGCTCAAGAATTGGGTGCCTGTCACCTTGAATCGAGGTCCTGGGCCCTGGCCCAGCCTTGGCTGTTGTAAATATGTGGGAAGTGAACCACTAGGATGGAGGATCTGTCTCTGTCTCTCTCCCTTTCTCTTTCTGTCATTCTGCCTTTCAAATAAATATTTCTTTTTTCAAAAAATCACTTTGGGCCAACACCGTGGCTTACTTGGTTAATCTTCTGCCTGAGGCGCCAGCATCCCATATGGGTGCTGAGTTCTAGTCCCGGTTGCTCCTCTTCCAGTCCAGCTCCCTGCTGTGGCCCGGGAAGGCAGTGGAGGATGGCCCAAGTGCTTGGGCCCTGCACCCACATAGGAAACCAGGAGGAAGCACCTGGCTCATGGCTTTGGATTGGCCCAGCGCACCAGCTGTGGCGGCCATTTGGGGAGTGAACCAACAGAAGGAAGACCTTTCTCTCTGTCTCTCTCTCTCTCCCTGTCTAACTCTACCTGTCATATAAATTTAAAAAAAAAATCACCTTGATGACAAGAGGTTTTGCAACCTGGAGCAGAAGTTAGGGTCCTACATCTCTGGGAACCTGGACAGAGAGGTCTCTCCTCACTGATGATTACATGTCACAGAGACGGTGCCCAGATCCTGAGACAGGGCTGGGTCACAAAGTTGGCCAGAGGCTTAGTCACTTTAAAAGATGGCTGTCTGGGGACTGGCCCTGCGGTGGAGCAGGTTAAGCCACTGTTTGCAGTGCTGGAATCCCATATGGGTCTTCTTTGAGTCCTGGCTGCTTCACTTCTGATCTAGCTCCCTCTTGATGTGCCTGGGACAGCAGTGAGGATGGCCCAAGTGCTTGGGCCCCTGTCCCTGTATGGGAGACCTGGAGGAAGCTCTTGGCTTCTGGCTTTGGCCTGGTCCAGTCCTGGCTGTTGTGTCCATCTAGGGAGCGAACCAGTGGATGGAAGATCTCTCTCTTTGTCTGTCTGTCTCTCTCTGAGACTTTTTTTTTTTAAGATTTATTTTATTTATTTGAAAGAGTTACACAGAGAGAGAAGAAAAGGCAGAGAGAGTCTTCTATCCGCTGGTTCACTCCCCAATTGGCCGCAATGTCTGGAGCTGCACCGATCCGAAGCCAGGAGCTTCTTCTGGGTCTCCCATGCAGGTGCAGGGGCCCAAGGACGTGGACCATCTTCCACTGCTTTCCCAGGCAATAGCAGAGATCTGGATCAGAAGTGGAGCAGCTGGGTCTCAAACCGATGTCCATATGGGATGCTGGTACTGCAGGTGGCGGCTTTACCAGTTATGCCACAGCGCTGGCCCCTCCATAACTCTTTCAAACAAATAAATAAACCCTTTTTTAAAAAAAAAAAGATGAGTGTCCATTTCAAAGGGATACAGAAACAACTTGGTACAAGTTTCCCGAAGTGTGTGCTCTAAGAAGAGTGAAAAGGGAGGATTCAGAGTGAACGGAGCCTCTGAATTATAATGTACTTAGCCTTTACAGAAGTCAGTGTGGGACCTTGGGTAGTGCCTTCGGGGGAGGCCAAGGGAATGTCTGGCCCCAGGGGCAGGCGCTGGCCCACACTTGGGTAGAGTTAAGCTGGATTTGATCTTGCAACCTTGCGTGTGCCTTTTGGAGCCTCCAGATCTCAGATAGCTTTGTAATTAACCCCGGGTGTTGGCAGTGACGGGTGGTCCCCCCACCACAGACCTCCTGACCCTGTCGGGGTCCCGTGTGTGCACAGCTCTCTGCAGCCAGCTGTCTGGGGATGCAGGCCTCGGCTGGGGGCGGACCCTGGGGCTCCTGCGCTTCCACCCACCTCCCTCTCTGCACAGCTTCCAGCTTTTGCTCTCTTCCAATTAGACTCTAACCCACTGGAAGCTGCAGCCAATTCTGCGGAAAGTTCAGATCTTGAGGGAGTTCATAAATTAGGCTTTGCTGCTAAGTGTTCTCCAGAAAGGAACCATTGGGGGTGGGGGCTGGGGGCTCGCAACGCCCAGCACAGTCGCCGCTCGCTCTTCCTAAGCTCTCGGAGTGTAGAAGTTGCAGGCATGGAAGAGGCACTCTGGAGAGGGGCGGGAGTGGGTGGGGGTGCTGCAGGGGGAGCAGACAGGCCTTGGGGAGCCTAGGCAGGTCAGGGTATGGGCTGGGGGACGGACAGCGGGGAGGTGCAGGTGCCTTGGCTGTACCTGTGCTTTGACAGCCAATTCTAAGCAGCGCCTTGGATTCTGAATGTGTGAGTGGGGGATGGAGTGGGGTCTCCTTTGGTGTTTGGGAAGCCTGGGGAAGGAACCCGCATTTCTGCACACACGTGGTGCATCCCTGTCTGGGCGTCCCTATGTGTGTGCTTCTGAGACTGGGCGCACGGAAGGTGTTGCTGCAGGATTCTGCCTGGCACGCCTCAGCCGGCAGCAAATCTGACAGTTTCTTTGTCCCAAATGTGTCAGAGAGGGAGGGACACTGAAGCCAGGGGCTGTGGTGACAGCGAAAGCTGCCCCTGCAAACTCCTTCCCAGCTTGTCTTCTGGTCGGTGCCCTGTTTCACTCTTTCATCTGGCTTTGAACTTGACAGGCCAGGACTCCCCGTGTGCCATGCACCCTCGCTTCCACAGGCCTTCGCACCTGCTCGTCTCCCTGCCTGGGAATCCCTCTGGCTCTTTCTTCTTGTGACTAAATTCTGCCCCTCCCCAGGGATGTCACCTCGAGCAGGAAGCCTCCCTTGACCTCTCTGGAGAAGGAAGGAGTCCCTCTTGGGGTTCCTGTCTCATCCAGGGTGTGTCTCACTTCCGGCCCTTGCCACGCCCTGTTCTGGTCCCTGGTTGACTCCTGTGTGTGTCTGGGTGCACCGAGCATGCCTTGAGAACAGACTGTGTCTTTCCTGCCTGGCTCTTGGCAGAGCACGTGCTGGGAAATGAAGGGCCTTGGGTAACGGCAGAGAGCGTCTCCATTCGCCCAGCCTTCTCTCTCTGTGCATCCTGCCAGCAGCCCAGCGCCACAGAGGAGACAGGTGCTGGGACCCCTCTCCTCTGTGAGGTCCCCAGGTCCCCCGGGGACCGAGGGCAAGAGCCGCCTCCACCTCCGAGACGGGGCACATAGGGCTGAAGTGGCTGTGAGCCAGGGCAAGCAGGCTGGAGAAGACTTGCCTACATTTTTATTTATTTATTTTCAATTTATTTGAAGTGGAGAAAGAAGGAGAGAGAGTGCACTTCCATCCACTCTCCAAATGCCTGTAACAGCTAGGGTTGGGCCAGGGCTGGGCCAGGGCTGGGCCAGGGCGAAGCCTTAGGCCCCAAACACTCTGGTTGCTGGAGATGTGAGCGTGAGATGGCGGGGAGTGGGATTGTTGCAGACACAGATGTGAGAGGCTGACAGCATATAGACCTGTGGGCTCTTGGTCCTGTGAGATGCCTTTGGCTTGGCCCCCATTCCCTCTCCACGCTCAGGTCCAGGGACCCACTCTGGTTTCCCTGGGTAGGTATAGTAGGTGGGACTCCGCAGAGAAGCAGAGCCATGGTGTGTGTGTGTGTGTGTGTGTGTGTGTGTGGTCAGGGAGGATGGCTGGGTGTGGGTGCATTCAGCAGAGTTGTGGTATGGAACTAGCGCATGCCGATATGGAAGCTGACAAGTCCAGCATCCAGAGAAAACGAGCCTCGAGAACACAGGCCGTGCACCTGCCAGGCTGCCGGCGCACTGTGCAGAATGCTGCTGGGCGGAGGCGCTCCCCTCCCCTCGGCGTCCTGCTCTGACATCACAGCCATCACAGCCCCGGAGGCAGGAGAAGAGACAGCGGGGGTGCTGGGTGCTCCCCTCCACGCTTCAGCCCAGGAGCACCCTCTGTCTCTTTCTCATTCAGCAACACAAGCCCTGATGGGGAGGGCTGCGTGGCTATTTGGTGAGAAATCAGAGTTTCTGCCGCAGGGCCGCTTGTCATCTCTGTGCTGGGAGCGCAGTGGCTCCCTTCCTACTGTCTTTGAAGCAAAGGAGCTGCCCCAGGATAGCTCGGATCCCTGAGGCTCACCCCTGGGCTCCCGGGGCGCCCTCCGGGATCGCACAACCTGAGGGGCTCTCTGAGGGTGTGATGCTTTGGGGGGCCTTCCTCTCCCCTCTGCCTGAACAAACGTGAGCAGTACCACTTCCTGACACTTTTACCCCAAATGCAACAGCAGCCCTCCTCTCTGGGTAATGCTGAGAATGCTGAGTCTAGGCTCACGCGCTCTCTCTCTCTCTCTCTCTCTCTCTCTCTCTCTTATCCACTCATCCTTAGGACATTGGCTGGCTATATTTTCAGGCTATTAAAATGTGTTCCTTCCAGGATGTGGTTTGTTAACCACCATTGATCAAGTGTTACCACGGACATCCCAGTAGCCCATAAGCTGTTTATTTCCTCTGAGTCCCCCCCCCCCCCAGTGGACTGCCCCCAGGGAGCGGCTGATTTCAATTGCTTGGCTCACCAAAGGCATTCATAATTAAGGCATTCATGTCTACTGGGACCAGTGTTCTTTAAATAAATTTAAATGGAGATTTTTATTAAAGCAATCAATGACAAATAATAGCAGGTATTCATTTAAAGCAGCTTATGAGGTTGGAGCTAGGTGGGAAGGAAGGAATACAAACAGCAAAGCCTAAGCCAGACTCTTCATAGCTGGTGTTGCTACTTTGCATTTAGTTTAATCCTGGTTCCTTCTTGCGCTTAGGTAACATGAATTGAGCAGATCTTTTCATCTTGGTGGGCGGGCACCGGAAGTCCTCAGACTGTCAGAGTCCTGGTCTACAGCAGCTCTCTAACCTTGATCTGCAGTGACTAATTGAGGACACTTTCCAGATCCTTGCAACTTGTCAGAAGATCTTTGGTTCCTTTGAGTTTTTTTGTCTCAGCCTCTGCTTCCCTGTAGTCTGCGGGGAGAACGAGACGGGGGTTATAGTGAGACGCCACGTTTCCAGAATACTTACAACCCAAGCTGCCTTTTTCCGAATCAGCAGGAGGATTTTCCCCCCTCTGACTCCCTTTCTCAGCCTGGGCTCTTTGCTGAGTTTTGTTATCTCTGATATCCACAGAAAGATCCCTAGCAACCAGGCTCCTGATAAGGGTGGATGATAAACCAACCTCCTGGCTCTGCGAAGCCTGCTCTTTTGTAGAAACAAAGCAAGCCACTGCAGAACAGGAGTTTTGAAGTACATTCCAGCAGAGACACCAAGGGACTCCGACCGCAGCAGCCTAGCGAGCTCAGCAAGATCCTAGGAGGAGCTCTCTGCCAGTGCAGGTGGTGGCCGCCGGGGGTCGGCCCCAAGGCCTCTCCGCCCACGTGTGGTGGAGCAGACTCAACACGGCGAATTTCCGGCGCGCACAGCAAAGCGCAGGCTGCAAGTTGGACATCTCTGGTTGAAATCGGGCTAGGTTGGGCCTCACGGGAACTTCTAACAGAGTTGGAGGGCGAGGGGGCGGAGCTAGGAAAGGCCATAGGGCTGAGCCCTCGGTCTGCAGGTGTGGCCGGAAGTCCAGAGTGTCTTGGCTGGGCTGTGCACCTGCTGGGTCTTTGGAAGGGGCTTGAAGAAGCCTCCAGTGGGAAGGGAGCTCTTTTGGTTTTAGTAAAACTCAACCAAGTTGAAGTTAGCCCACGCCATCTTTCCCATCAGCAGTGTGCTGACAAAGCCTTCTGTACGTGGTCGCAGCCATCCTGGGGGCTGGTCTGAAAACAGCTGGTGGGAGCTGCAGGTGTAAAATCGTTACCGATTATCGAGTGCCAGCCACCAGCCGGCTCTCTGTGAAATCTTTTCTTCATGGCCTTATGTATTAAGACATACAGGGTCCTCCTCGGAGAGGTCATTGTTTTGGGAACGATCAGGGTGGAGAAGAATTCACAGCACCGGTCATGTGGAGAGGACAGAACCCCAGTGTCGGGAGCACCGACCCCCCCAGCCCCTTAGCCCAGGGGGAGCAGGACCTGCCTCTAGCGTGGCTGCTGCGGGGATGGCTCCACGGTCCACACCCATTTCACTGTCTTGTTTTACCCTCACCATGACCCCATGAGGGATGCAATTATTGTGCCCATTTGACAGACGACACCACTGAGGCACAGAAGGGATGAGGCTTTGCTCACCAAACGCAGCTGGAAGCTGGCGGAGAGCTGTGTTCTGCCCACGTCCAGTCTGACCGTCAGTCGACCCAGGCCCACCCTTTGCTTTCCCCGCTGAGAGGCTGGGGCAGGGTTCAGAGGGTCTGAAGCCCCGTGGAAAGCTGTCCGTCATCCTGCCAAATGGATCAATGCGTAGAGATGAGAGAATGAGCAACCCCCCCCCCCCCCAGCAGTCTGCAATGTAGCGGTTTCCACAGCAGCTGTGGCCGCCACCACAGAAAGTCACAGACCGGGCTTCTGCCATGGCAGAAATCCACACTGTCCCCGTCCTAGAAACCTGAGCCCAAGGTGCCCCCCGGGGGTGGCTCCTGTCGAGGTCCCTCTGTTTGCCTCCTAGTCACAGCCTCCGCCTGAGCGCTCACCCTGCCCTTTCTCTCGCCCGCTCGCCCTGGTGTCTCTGTGTGCCCGGTTTTTCAAGGACCGGATTTCCTTAGGGCCCCCGGATTCTGTCTGCAACCCTGATCTTATTTATTGGTTTTCTTCAAGGCTCTTTTTCTAAATAACGCCACACTGCGACTGGGGCTTCCAACAGACCGACTTTGGAGGGACACGCGGTTCGGTCCAAACAGATCCCGTCTCTCCTGTGCAGCGGACACAGCAGTGGGCGCAGTCAGCGGCCACCCAGGGGCCAGCATGGGGGGATGGGCACCGCCTCTCTGGAAACCACATGGGCGCCCGACCACTGCTCCGCTGAGAATTCAGTACTTTCTACAAAACGTCGCCTCGGTCTCCTCCAGCGCGCTGCACCCCAGCAGTTACAAGTCATTTTCACTTCGGCAAAAGCTTTTGAATTTAACATCTCAGCACAGCACAGAGAGCTCCCTCTCTGATCAAAGCGCCCATCCAAGTGAGAAGTTGCTTTCCAGGCAGGCGTTTGGTGCAAGGATTTAACTCAGGGCTCGGAATGCCCACGTTGCTCCCGTACCGGAGCGCCTGGCTTCTAGTCTTGCCCCTGCTCCTCAGTCCAGCTTTCTGCTGGTGCACACCCGAGGAGGCAGCAGGTGCTGGCTTAAGGCTTGGGTCCCCACCATCCAAGCAGAGGTTGTTCTGGGCTTCTGGCTTTGGCCTGGCCCGGGCTTGGCTCTTGTAGGTATTTGGCGAATGAACCTGTATATATATATAACAAATAGTTTTTAGAGGTATATGTATTTACTTGAAAGGCAGAGTCACTGAGAGAGAGAGAGAGAGAGAGAGAATATTCCATTCACTGGTATATTCCCCAAATGGCTGCAATGGCCAGGGTTGGGTCAGGCCAAAGTCAGAAGCCTGGAGCTTCTTCTGGGTCTTCTATGTGGGTTCAGGGTCCCAAGGACTTGGGCCATCCTCTACTGCTTTCCCAGGCCATAGCAGAGAACTGGACTGGAAGTAGAGCAGCCAGGTCTCGAACCAGCGCCTATATGGGAGGCCAATGCAACAGGCAGAGGCTTAGCCCATTATGCCACAGCACCAGCCCCAATAAATAAGATATTTAAAAAAAAAGTTCAACAAGTAAAAAGCAAAAGACTCTAGTGGGAATAAAGGAAAGCGCTATAAACAATAATCAAATGGAAAGAGGACATTGCACCCATAGGCAGTAAATTTCAAAGTAGTTACAGGCCATTAAAGCATTCTTAACCATTAGCTTGACAAAGGTATACAACAAAGTCTGACAAAACTGTATTTGCAGCAGTCCTGATTCACAGAGGCCTCTTTTTAATTTTTTTCCCTACCCTTTTTTTTTTTTTTTGACAGGCAGAGTTAGTGAGAGAGAGAGAGAGAGAGAGAGAGAGAGAGAGAGAGAGAAAGGTCTTCCTTCTGTTGGTTCACCCTCCAAATGGCCACTCCGGCTGGCACACTGTGCCAATCCGAAGCCAGGAGCCAGATGCTTCCTCCTGGTCTCCCACGCGGGTGCAGGGCCCAAGGACTTGGGCCTTCCTCCACTGCCCTCCCGGGCCACAGCAGAGAGCTAGACTGGAAGAGGTGCAACCGGGACAGAACTGGCGCCCCAACTGGGACTAGAACCCGGAGTACTGGCGCCGCAGGCGGAGGATTAGCCTAGTGAGCCACGGTGCTGGCCTTTCCCTACCTTTTTAATTTTAGCTCCCATATAAAAGGGAGCCCGTGCGGTATCCGCCTTTCTCACAGAGTCCTTTCGTGGCCACGTGAGTCTGCTCTGGCACACCACCACCACTCACCTCTCCCGTGGTCATGGGGACCATTTGGTGGCTTTTAGTTTGGGTCTTTATCAGAATCAGGTTGACTAGGGCCTCCTGGACTCAGTCACACAATTTGACTTCCATCCCCTCGTGAACAGGTGATACATCTGGTAAACCTTCCTAACGTAGACAAACTGCTCATGGCAGGAGATCAGGGGCTTCCAACTGGCCGTGGGAATTTATGGCGCTACACGGGAAAAGCCACCAGTTCATCAAGGCCAGGCCAGGGTGAGCCTGGTGGCAGGTGTACGAGCTGCCCAAGCCTGGGCTACCTTGTCCAGACCTGGACATCGCTCTCTGTTTCATTCGACAAAGGCTGTGGGGCCTCCACAAATGCTCCTCCTGCCCTGCTGTGGTCAAGGTGATGGACAAGTTCCCCTGGGGCCTGAGTGACCACCTGCCCTCCGTGTGTGGACATGTCCAGGGAGTTCTCAGTGCAGAGGCAGAATTGAGACGGTTCCAAGAGGCAGGCTCCAGAACATTCCAAAGTCCAAGTCCATAGCCAGGCTACTGGAGTTCAGAGTGAAGCAGTGGTCTGGAAGCCGATGCTGGAGAGAACTGGGCTTGGAGGCAACACACTCCCTCCAAATACAAGTGGGATGTGCAGTGGGCTTTGGACCTGGAGTTCGATGGCACCTACAGGGACGGGCACGGTGGAGCAGGTACACGCAGAGCGGTTCCCCCACCTCCTTCCCTGACTGCTCTGGGCAGGGGTGGGGGGATGGGCCCTTCACCTCCCCTGCCTCCTAGATGTTCTCTTCTCTCCCTTCCTCTGTCATGTGTTCCTCAGATTACTCCGGAGCCCTGGGTGAGCCAGCCAAAGTAGTCATGAAAATACTAGTAAGCTGATTTAAGAGAAGAGATCAGCTCTCCAGGCCTTTGGGCAAGACCCCGGCTGGTGCTTCGCTTGGTCAGCTACCAGGCTGCAGACAGACTGGCAGGTCCTGCCCGACTCCACTGCCTGATTCGTGTCTTACCTTCCGGGGTATCAGCAAGCACTCCTGCGAGGGAAGCCCGCCTTTCCTCCTGCAACAGAAAGGCTAGTGGGAGCTGGTATCTTCGGGACCCTCTCTCTCCTCTTGGGTTTCTCAGAGGCAAAGGAAGGTGGGCACAGACGACTTCTCACTTCCACTTGCCAGGGCTCTCCTGAACGTGCGATGACCTTGGGGCCATCTGTAATGAGCTAGCCACCTCCATGCTCTCTTGTTACTTACAGGGCTACTCCGAGGGCTGCAAGAACTTAAAAGAACTATAGTTGAGCACCTACTCTGTGCCAAACATAATAAGGACATTACAAGGCAGGAATCCGATCGCTGTTTTCTGGCTGATACCAAGACTCAGAAGTTAACAGATCTGCCCACAGTCAGCAAGTGCCCAGATTCCAGCCAAAGTCTTTTTACATGCTGGACCTCGCATTTTTCTACTGTGTTATGTAAAACATTGCATCAGTTAGATTGGGCTGAGTTACAAGTGACCCCCACCCTCAGTGGCTCCTAACAGGAAGTTTGCCCTCAACCTCATGGGTGATTGACATGCGTGTGTGGTGGCGGGGGGTCTCCGTGGCCTAGTGTCCCAAGATCACGCTGGCGAGAGCAGGGCCAGCAGCCTCACCAGGCCCCACCCCAGAGGGCGACCGAGCCCTGGAGGTTCTACAACGAACAGTGAAATGCCCTGGTGTTGGATGGACACGCATGGTTCCACCCACAACTCACTGACAAGGATGCTACGTGGCCCTTGCACTCCACAGGAGGGAGGAGGTACACTGAGAACAGAGAGGAGCCGGTGAGCACCACTGGGACCCACCAGGAGGGCATGCCATGGGGCCGGGTCCCTAAACATTCAGCTGATTTACTCTACGCCCGTCCCCTTCCTCAGCCTCCAACAGATCACAGTGGAATCAACAGGTCCCTCCTCGTATCTCCAGCTGCAGGCTTGCTCTCTTCACTGGTTTGCGACTGGATGGTGGGATGCTGCCAGTGGTCCACACCAGGATCACAGTGTTCTGGGGGTGGTCTCTATCCGTTATCCCGCGGGGGCTGCAGGTGATGGCCCGCCCTCACACACATGACACACGACACCCTCCCGTGGGCATCTGATAGGCTCAGGGCTACAGGCAGCCCCCGTGTCTGGCAGCTGCAATTCTGCTTCTTCGTCTTCCATACAAGGAGGCATATCGGTGCTAAGGAGTGGCGGGGCATCACCTTAGGGAGACATGGGGCCCGTCCTAATTGGTTTTCAAGACGTCGTCAACCATTGGAACATCTCATCCGTTTATTATTAGTAGCTGATTGCCTATGACACAGCTCGTAGCTGCTCCAGGCACGCGGCATGTCAGGACTCCACGGGGCAGGATCGCTGGTCGTGATGCCTCCAGAGCAGCCAGTTGTGGAATGATGCACCTTGCCAATTAACTGGTTGTTTGATTTGCACCATGCCCAAGAATCGATTGGAGAGAACATGATGTCCACACGGACTGAACTGGCCAGGGGTCCAGGCATTGTGTGGACACAGCCAAAGGATCAAACCTGTGAGCACAGCGTGCTCGCGTTCACGGCGCACCAGGTTAGACCGGGTGGAATGTCTAGAAATAGTTCCCATACCTTCCCGCGGTGTCACAGACAAGGACCCTGAGCAGCAGCCAATGTCCACGCCGCACGGCTGCTGACTATTGTCTCGGGGAAGAGGGCAACGCGGACACGTCTTCACCCACTGCATTTTTCACATTTTCTGAAGCGATTTCAGCGTCAGATGCCCGCTGAATGGCACTGCGCGCTGTTCTAAAAGTAGACAGGAATTTGAGAAACACCCGTGGTGCAATTGTTCATTGCTTAAACTCGCTGCTGACTCATGTGCCCTCCGCCACCAGCGGTGGAGTCCCTCACTCCCCAACTCTTTCCCGACTCTGGTCCCATCCTCCCTGCGGGGCTGGGCGACGGGATGCAGTGACGTCACTGTCGTGAGTCCCCATTGGCTGGTGGCGGGTGGGGCGGGGTGGCGGACGGCCCCTGCTGGGAGCCCTGGGCACGTGGCTCAGTCTCCTGGGCTCCAGGCAGAAGGAAGCCACCACTACCAAAAGTGGAAGAAGGAAGTGCGAGTTTTCGGGCTTCGTTTGTCCTTTGGGACAAACGCGCCCGCTCCAGATAACTTTGGCAGGTGCCACTTCAGGGGTCAGGGAAAAATAAGTCCCGTGGAAGCCCGCGGCTCCCTTTGCTCCCGCTTGTTTGTGAGTTCCCCTTTTTTCTCATTCAACTCAGGTTCCTGGCTCTCTTTTGTCGGTTGAGTGGTGGGCTCTTTCATCTCCCTCCCTTTTTCAAGTTAGCTTCAGAGGCTCATTGCTCCAGGCGCCGTGTCACGTGGCCCTGGGCTCAGGGCTGGGGTCCGTAGCGGGAGACACCGGCTCTCCTCCGTCAGTGCCCGGTCTAGGGCTGAGCAGCTCTGCCAGCCCCACAGGCCCTGATGCAGGAGCAGTGCTCGGCGTGGACAGAGAGCTCTTAGGCTTGGGGCCAAAAGTCAGCCCTTTAACCCAGATGAACACGTGGGGCTGCCTCTCCCCTGCACCCAGCCTCCACCCCCTCGCGGGTCTGCACAGTTTGGAGCAGTGTGTGGAATCTGGCCAGGGTAGGTAAGCAGGGAAGACGCAGCAGTAGGGAGACACCCTGGACCAGGTCTCTGTAGTCTCACAACAAGCTGGAGTGGAAGAGAGGCCTGCAGTCTGTGGGCCGATGCTGGGTCCCCCGGCTTCTCCTCCTCCTGGCTTGGCTGCATTGGTGGAAAGACACAGTGGGAAGTCCTGCCCTCCTCAGCCCTTCTTCCTTGTGGATCTTGGCAGAGAGCTACACACACACACGTGTATACATATACATCCACACACACATAAACACATACATAAATACACATATACACATGTACATATATACATGTACATATATACATGTATGCACACACGTAATACATATATACACAGACATACACATACCTACACATATACACATTCATACACACGTACACACCACACACCAGCACACACATACCAATGTCCCTTCTTGGCCTCCGATTCAGATTCTGGAAAACCCTAGAAGAATCTATGGCTGAAGAATGTACAACGCTAAGAGAAAACGGAGGTGGGAGAAGAGATTTTGGCATGAGTTTCGGAGTTCAAACCACAGCAAACTTCAGTGTTCACCAGCAAGCAGGGGACTGGGTGACTTGTGCTCCCTTGGCCCAGCTGAACGTGCCTCGGCAGGTAGAGGGAATGGGTGAGTTCTCCACCTGTCCACACAGAAGGGTCTTAGAAGCACAATGTTATGTGTAGAAAGTTCCAGAATGACGGGTTCCAAGGGCCACCACTCACATAAATTAAGAAGCAGACCAAGCTCGTAGCGTATGAGTGACACGAGTAGGTGGGTGGCCCGGGGTGGCTCAGGTGAGAAGCATCCCCATCATTTTCCAGGGTGGCTGCCCCCTTGGGAGGAGGAGAGGGTCACACAAGGGCTTCCACGTGTCTGTCTTTAGCCATACTCCGACATACATGTGGCAGAATGCTTCTGCGTGCCATCTCTAGTGGTGGCACCATTCCCCTTGCGTTTTCTCTGTGTGTTTGAACTATTTCAAAGTTGAAAAAAGAAACCAAGATTCCAGGGGCATTGTGCACACGTTTCCATAGTAGCAATGGACGTGGTGCTGGTTTTTTTTTTTTTTTTTTTTTATTTCTTTCAAGTTCATCCCTTGAAAGAAACCCCTTAGCGTTTCCCTTCCTTGGGTCCCCAGTGAAATGTCTGTTTTTCTTTGCTGCATCCAGAGGGGCGTTCTTCCAGCCGGCGATCCGGGACGTGCCCTTCTGATCCCATGACTCAGAGAAACAGCTCAGCCACCTCCCCATCCAAACAAGTGGGGGCATGAGGACACTGAAAACAGGCTTGTGGCCAAACCCTTGGGCAGGGGCCAGAGGCCTCGCCTCTGTCCGGGGCCACCTCCTGCCAGAGGCTTTGCTGCCCCTCGGGCCCGCGGTGGAGCCCCAGGATCTGGTCTACCCCCCCCCCTTTCTCTGTCTTTCCCCAAGTTTCCTTGAAAAGCACGCCCCTTGGCCACCCAGCATCTCCCCTTGGCATCACCCATTTCCAGCAGAGCTGGCCCAGGGGATAAGGAGCCTCCATCTTGGGTGTTTGTCCTTCTCCTGAATGTCCGACCCCTCCCACGCTGCACCTGTCTCTGGGGAGCACAGCCCAACAGGACACTGCCCTCTGCTTCTCCCCACTCCCCACCAGCTGGGGCTTGTCAAGGAAAGAACCCTCTTTCCTGGGACTGTGCCTGGCAGAACAAGGCACATGGGTGTGGGGGGGAGAGGGGTGGGAGGAGGAGCGGATAGAGGGCAGTAGGAGAAAAGGGAGACCAGGAGGTGGGCACTGGGGCAGTGGTTAAGTGGCTGTTTGGGAGGCCCTCATCCTCCATCAAAGTGTCTGGTTCGCATCCCTGCCCCTCTGCTTCTGACCCGGCTTCCTGCTAGGGATGTGCACTCTGGGAGGCAGCAGGTGGAAACTCAAGTACTTGGGTCCCTGACACCCACGTGGGAGACCTGGATGGGGTTCTGGACTCCTGGCTTCAGCCTGGTCCTTGCTGTTGGGGGGCATGTGGGGAGTGAAAGGCAGCAACTCTGCCTTTCAAATATGAAGCCAGAGGAAGAGGAGGGGAGAGAGACCCCGGAATAAAGATGCTGATTTGGGTCAGCAACTTCCAGGGGACGAAGGGTCTGGCCCAGTCCAGCAAGTGCTCGCCAGCGCCCTGCCCTGGCCCTGCTGGCCTTCTGCGAGCTCTCGACCTTCTTCTGTCATTTCCCCAGGCCCAGCCCAGAGGACGGCACCTTTGGGGAGAACAAAGGATGCCACGGGTGGACTCTGCTTTGATGAGAAAAATCATCCCGGGAGACGGGCAGGATTAACACGCCGCTGCTTCACCAGACACACTTGTGATGCTATCACAGTGGACTACAGGATTATGTCATTAGGATTACAGGGTGCAATAACTCTGGGTGCATTTGACATTTCCATTCAAATGGTGCTTGGGGGAAATCAGGCGGATTTCATTGCTGGTAATTCCTCTGCCTGCTGCCTCCCATATCTGGCAGTCCATCTCAGGTTGCCCACCACCCGGCTGGCAGGCCCTGAAGCCCCTTCCATGCGCTCGCCACGGCCCCACCTGCTTCAGGTGATGCCCCAGAGGCGAGAACAGCTCCTCCCGCTCTCCCGCCTTGCTCCCAGGGCCCTGGGGAGAGCTGGTGAGACAGCACCCTCCTCCATCTTCAAGTCTCTTGGGGCTAGCTCCTTGCTTACCTGGGAGCAGGCAGGCTGCCTTCCCCACAGAGCACAGTCCCCAGGACACCCTGCCTAGGGGGGCTAGGTCAGGGGCCAAGCAGCTGCTGCTGATTTCAATCAAACTCATTACTAAACATCAATAACACATGCACCCATGCACACAGGGAGACACAGGCTCATAGAAGCAGCCTAGGGCTGGCTCGGCATTGGGGGCTTCCTTCCGGAGTTCTTTCTTGCGATGCTATTTCATTGACTAGGACCCAAGGCGCTTTTAGGAGGGCATCATTACCCCCAGTGTGCAGAGGGGAACACTGAAGCACAGCGGGGAGGGTTAAGGTCTTTCCTGAGCTCACCCGGCCACTACAGGGAGGCCCTGAGACTGGAATTCAGCTCTGAGTGGCGCTGAAGCCCCTCTGGGGGCAGCAGGTCCCCCAGGTTGCAGGGCTTTGAGTTGCAACCCGACAGGTTATGTGAATGGTTATGTGCAGCTGTGTTTGCGAGGAGGACTAGAAACTGGCCTTGGAAGCTGACCCAGCCCTAGGAGAGCAACAGAAACAGCCCCAGAGTCCCTAAGCCTGCTGCGCAATGCAGCGCTTTGTAGGCTGTGTCAGTGCATTTCCCCATTATGACCACACGGTGCCGCCCTTGAGCTGCCCACAGGTTCCTCACCTGCGTGCTGGTGGCAGGTGGCGGAGCAGCCCCACTTCGCAGCTGGGTGGGATTGCGAGGTCAGGGGGGGCATCAGAGCAGGAGCTCTGGTGGCCACAGGCCTTAGCCCCGCAGTGCTGCCAGTCCCGGTCCTGCCTTCGCGGATGTCTGGCTGTCTCCAGCTGGGGCCATAGCTTGCCTCACACACCTGCAGCGATTGCTCCAGGACCCATACACCCAACCCTCCTGCTGAAGCCCAGGCCAGCTCCTCTGCTACTTCAGAATTGCATCCAGCAGCTCTCGCGGGAAGGAAGCGCCCAGATGCCTTCTTCCTGAGAACTGTGGCTCTGTGACAGACAGACACCTTGGGTGGGGGAGGCCGGGCACCGTGTGCCTCACCTGGGGCCACCTTGGTGCAGGAAGCCACCCAGGGCCAAGTGCAAGGCTTCCAGCCAGGAGGGGCACTGGAGCCAGGCCTTTTCCTAGCCAGGGAGCATGAAGAGGTTCAGGTGCTCTTTGGAAATGAGAGGGATGCCTGCATGGCCTCACCACGGGCGTGGCGGCCACCTGCTGGCCACCCAGCTTCAGTAGGGGGGATGGGACCCTCCTCTGCCCTTTATCCCCACGTGGTTCTTACCTGGAGGGGGGAAGCTTCTTTGGGGGCTGTAACCCAATGCAAATGCAGGAGCCCTGCCCCCTGGGGCCAACACCCTAGGGGACACTCAGATCCTCCAGGCCCCACACCCCCGTCTCTCCTCCCCTCCTGGGGGCGCGATCCCACCTCCCCCCTCCTGAGGAAAGCAACAGTACTGACTCCACTTAACTTCAGCAAGCAAGGCTTTTATTTGGAGGGGTTTCGGGGTGGCTCACAGGATGAAGGGACAGTCAAAGGCCCAGGGAAGGGCAGATGTCATGACACATGTGGCGACAGCTCACATGACAGCTTCTCATCCCACATCAGCCAGCACCCCTCAGTCCGTTCCCCATCGTGTATCCCTCTGTACAGCCCGAGCTTCGTCTTGTGTCTAGCCGTGGGTGAGGGGGGAGCGGGGCATCTTGAGTGACAGTCCTGCCAGGAGTGCTGGTGATGTGGGATGGGCGGGCCCCCAGGAGCAGCTGAGAGGGACGTCATTCCCAGGTGCAGCCTGGATTTGGGGAGGGCCACGCTGCCGATGTCCACCAAGCAGTCTTCCTGGCCTATAACTGAGCGACCCTGGTTTCTCCTTGCCTTGCAGGGTCTCCCCCTAGGCACTGCCCACAAATAAAGGTGCATAATGGGGTCTGGTGTTGTGGTGCAGAAGAGGATTAAGCCACTGCCTGCAATGCCTGCATCCCATACGGGCGCCGGTTCGAGTCCCGGCTGCTCCACTTCCAATCCAGCTCCCTGCTGATGTGCCTGGGAAAGCAGAGGAACATGGCCCAAGTGCTTGGGCCCCTGCACCCGCGTGGGAGACCTGGAAGAAGCTCCTGGCTTCAGCCTGATTGTGGCCATTTGGGGGAGTGAAGCAGTGGATGGAAGATCGCTTTTTGGTCTCTCCCTCTTGCTCTGTCACTCTGCTTTTTTCAGATAAATAAAATGAATCTTACAAAAATAAAGTGTGCATAAAATGGGGGCGCAGAGAGTCTCCGCGCTGACTCGAACCTGCTCAGCTGCACGAGATAACAGCAGGAGGTCCCGCGCGGCTCCCAGGTTTGGTGTGTGACTGCCTGGCGCCCTCCGGGGTCTCCCCTGCAGACGAGGCCTCCCGCAGATACTTTTTGGGGTAAGGGCTTCCTGACTACTGCTGAGAGGAACAGCAAGCCCAGACCGCAAAAAGATCCAAAGGAGGCGGCATCCCCCGCTGGGCGGGGGCTGGGGAGGCTCCGCCCCTCGTGGCTCCGGCTGGGCTGGCAGCTGGGGTCCAAACAGGGAAGCAGAGCCAGGACCTGGGGAGAGAAGAGGAGGCGAGAGGGAGGAAGACGGGAGGGGATAGATGTGAGCCGGAAGCAGGCGGCAGCAGGGGTCCCAGCTGTCATCGCCCCGTCCCCGTGATGTCACTGCCTCATGGTTACCATTGCCAGGGGGCTGATGGAGCCCGCACAGCCCCCTGCATGCCCCTCACCTCTGCAGTGACCAGGGCTCGCTCCTACGCTTTGGTCCTTGGTTCCACAGCCTCAGCTTGCTCAGCGCCCCCTGGGGGTTTTCCCGGTTACTGCATGTCCAGAGACCTGGAAGAAGGTGCAGCACTAGGTCACACCTCGGGGAGGCGCTCCTTCCCACCCGCAGGTGTGGGCTCCGCCCGGCTGCTGAGCCTGCTTCCTCTTCTGCCAGCGTCAAAGGAGCTGCTGCACCAAAAGCTCCCTGGGAGCACCCAAGCCAGTGCCTGGCTCTTACCTCCCTTACGTGGAGGCCCCCGAGGCCACAGCCATGCAGGAGGAGAGCAGGGCTCAGGATCGCAGGCCACCATCGGCTGGGGACGGTTCATCCACCTCTGGCTCTTCCCGGAGGAGCCTCACGCAGCACCTGCTGAGGAGGGTGGACCCCATGCCTTCCCATGATGCCCATCACCGCAGGGGCTGCCTGGATACGCTGGCCTGGGGAGGAGGCTGGGGTGTGGGACACCTGGCTGCGGGCAGCTGCAGTGGCGTGTCTGGGGCTGGATAGGGCTTGGAAGTGCTGAGGGTGGCCGTGCCTGGGGCAGGCCTGTGCTCGCTGTCTCGGGAGGAATGGGAGGAGGGCAGCCTAGCTTACCCAGAATGCAGCTCTCTCCTCCCCAGGTGCTCCTCTGAGGCCTGGACGCCTGTGCTGGCCGTGTCTCCGGCAGCAGGCCTGAGGTTGGGGCATGGGATGGAGAGCTGCCCAGAGCCAGCTTGGAACCCTAGCTGCCCCCAGGGCCCATGGGTCCCACCCCCACCAGCGTGGTCCCCACACAATCTCTCGGGAGGAGCTTATGTGGAGCCCAAGGGGACACCAGCGATGAGGGGGGAGGGGGGGAGGTCCACCCTTCTGGGGTTTGCACCGAGCCACCTGCGCCTTGGGGGGGAGGTCCACCCTTCTGGGGGGTTTGCACGGAGCCACCTGCGCCTTGGGCCCTGGACCCTGAGGCAGGACAGCAGCCAGCCACCAGGGAGCCCAGGGCCCCTCCCTCTCTTGCACAGGCCCTGCCCCGCAGGGGCTCTCTTTGGCTTCACCCCCAGCCTCTTGTTCCCAGGTTCCTCATCTGCATCTCCAGCAAGTCCATCAATTAAGCGCTCCCTGCAAGCCTTCCCGGTGGGATCCCCTGGTTCCTACAATGGGAAATGCAGTCCTGCCTACAGCTTCAGGCAAAATCCTGAGTCCTCCCCACCCCCAATCCTCTCCCCCTCCCTCTCCCTCCTCTCCTCCTCCTCCTCCCTCTCCCTCTCTCTCTCGTGCGCATCCTCATTCCCTGTGTCCCCAGCTGCTTGCTGAGACTTCATCATACTTATCACAACCAGAAGTCGCCTGTTCTAATTGCTGCCACGAGGCAGGAGGCCATCTGATCTCATCATTGCTGTATTTCCCGTGCCCAGAGCTGTGCCTGGTGCCCAGCCCCGGGGCCCAGGAAGCGCACGCTACAGGAAGGCGTGTGGGAAATGCGACCCAGGGGCCACGGTGCTGCCCAGTGGTGGACAGCGCCCAGCTGCCGAGCAGCTGAGTGTGCCCAGGGGGGCTCTGCACAGGCCCCTCCCCCCAGGTCCCCCACAGCCCCTTCCCTGGGCTCTCACACTTGTGGCTGGCTGTGTGCGGGTTCCGCTCGCTGCTGGAAGCCCACACCTGTGGAAAGCCGAGTTCAGAACCCTTCCTCCCAAACCAGCAGCCCTGCAGGATTTCCCCAGCCAACCAGCTTGCCCCACTCAGGCATCCATGGCAGGTTCCTTGCAGTGACCAGGAGACCTGGGAAATTGCTGCTTCGCTCCACTCTGTCCTCCCACTCCTCCAAACCGCGGCTCCACTGGAAAGGGAGGGGAGCTTTCTGGGAAGAGTCTGAATTAGCCTCCTGCAGAGGTGAAAATGGCTGTGGTCCTACACTCCACTCCGAAGGGGAGCTGGGAAACAGCAAACCAGCCTCCGAGCCCTCTTGGTCTGTTGATCTCTCAGTGAGTGGGGACAGGGAGGAAAGAAGGGAGGGGCTGGGGGACCGGCCACACCCAGCCTTTGTGCAAAGAAGGTCCCCTCTGGAGAAGTGGGGGCGGCTGGTTTCAGCCCATGTCCCAGCCTCCTGGTGGGCACCCCGGTCAAGACTGGTGGACACTGAGACCTCGCAGGCTGACTGCTGGGAACAGCTGTGGCCTCTCCCCTGTCTCGGGGTGGGCTCTGAAGTCCACCCGCAAGAGTCCCACTCTCTGCCACGGAGCCCCCAGGCCCTGCCCACTGTCCCTATGCTGCCCCTCCCCACTCCCTGGAAGAAGCTGTGTGCTCCACTGAGACTGCTCCTCCCCAGGGTTGCTCCGGAGGCTTAGCAGGCATAGAGCCTGCTGGCATCTGGTAAAGGCTCTGTTGTGTCCCCCTCCTGTCCAGGTCCTTCACCAGGGTCTGAAAAAGGCTCTTCTCCAGCCATGCCCTACAGGTGAGTCGGCCTGAGGGCTCCCCAGCCCCAGTATCTTTGATAGTGAGACCCAGGATGACATGGGGGGGTTGGATCTCCCTTGGGCTGGTACCTGTCCAAGCGGCCCTTCTACCTGGCACCCTCGCTCAGCCAGGACCACCTCAGCAGACCCCACCTGTATCCCACCCCTCCCCCAGAAATCCCATCCTCCCCCTCTCCAAATGTCTTTCTCATCACCTCCTCTGCCCCCCACCATCACCTCCTCCTCCCTTTCCCTATCAGAACCCCTCCCTGCTCGGCCTCCATCAAGTCCACCTCCTTCCTGAACCTCCGCCTGGGTGCCCTAACTTCTTCCCTGAGGTTACTCAGCCTGCACCTGCCATATCAGCCCAGGCAGTGTGGGCACGATGTCCTCAACAGTCCCACAGAGCCCACACCCTGAGCAGCCCAGGGCCCCAGTGCTCCGCTGGCCCACCTCTGCCAGCAGCAGGCAGCCGCGGGGGCCAGAGAAGGACCCTGGTCCCTCCAGGTGACCAGGGAGGTGCTCCAGCAGTCAATGGGCCGCCTCGGATGATTTACAAGTGGGAAAACTTGGTGCAGTCTGCTGCTGATGGAAGAGAAAACAGAAGCTTTACAGTGCTTCTGACAGGCAGCAAGACGGGCGCTGGCCCCGGGGACGGATGCAGCAAGTGCACCAGGGTGTAATGGACAGGAACGGACACGGTGCAGGCCATTCCAGAGCGCAGAGAGGGCCCAGCCCCTGGGACAAAAGGGCGGGAGTCTGATCTGATCAACAGAGTCGTTTTCGGCTCTCCAGGCGTGAGGCTGGGCAGTGACCTTGCTACTTGGAGGGCGAAAGGGACAGAGGCTGGAGGAGGAAGTGGACCGTGCAGGGTGGGGCTCGCAGCGTCCTGGATCTCTCCGCAGAGCTCCATGCCTGCGCGTTCTCTGGCACCGTCCCAGGGGGCCCAGGCGACCCGCAGGGCGCAGGAGGTGCGGAGAAGCCCCGGAGCACGCCCACCCGGGGCCCAGGGCCACGCCCTCCCGGCCTGGACGGGGCGTGGCCTCCTGGAGCCGTGGGAATGTGATACCACTCCCCCGGCCACCACCAGGGGTGAACACCGGACACAGGTAAAATCCCTGCCTCCATCGCAGCCCTGCCTGCCGACTCCCCAGGTGACCCTGGGGTTTCCTGCGTCTCTCTCGGAGGCCGGCGCAAAGGCTGCTGCGTTCGGGTTTCCGACGCACAGAGGAGAGACCCCGTGCTCTCACCGCACACCCGCACCACCCCTCTGTGTGCATTTTTTTTTTTTTAAAGTGCACTCGGCTTACTTCCTCCACCGCTTACTGTGATTTGTTGCGGCTCGTGGGATTGCACCGCCTGTCCTCACTGGCCGTTCCCCAGGCTCCTCCTCCGTCAATCTTCCCTTCCCTCCCAGGGCCCCTGCAGCCCGGGCACGCCTCCAGCTCTGTGAGCTCGCTGAGCTTGCCTGGGGCCTTTGCCCTGGCTGTCCCCTCTGCCAGGAGCGCCGTCCCTCCCACTGAGTTTAATTATCACTCCCGCTGAGAGCCCTTCCCGGGGCACCCACATGCGATGCACCCTGTTAGCCCTCTGCCCAGCACCCCGGCTTCCTCCCAGCACTTAATCTCCTTTTGCCGGTATCTATACACGGCTGTGGTTTTTGAATGTCTGTCTGTCTCACTTGCATTGTATACCCCTGGGCACAGACTTCTCCAGGAGCTATTCCATGCCTGGCGGCCATGGTTAGTGCCGATGGAATGGGCAGAAAAAGGATGGAGGAAGGGGGAAAGTGGGAGAGGGAGGCAGGCGGCTGGAGGGGGCTGTGGCTGTCCTCCGAGTCAGGTTGAGGGCGGCAGTGGTCAGTGTGTGCAGGGGAGCTCACTCCAGGAAGCCACCTTTTTCCACAAGCGGGCAAAGGCAGAGCAGGGCTGGGGTGGGGGAGGGCCCACCCTCTAAGCTGGGTGCTCTCTGCCTACTGCTTTCTTGGCCACCCAGGCAGGTGGGGGAAGGGGAGCACGCAGAGCGAGGCAGGAGAGTGACCAGAAATGAGCCTGAGAGAAGTGACTTTGCAAGCCCTAGGAAGCTGGACTTCTGGCAGCACCAAGAGGGAGGCGAGCAAGTGGCAGGGAATGGGCCGGGGCCTTGTCACCAATGCTGATTTTGGCTTCATGCCCTGCTCGTGAGCCCCACTTCCATGGCTCCTCTTAAGGGGCTGTGGAATTTTCCAGAAGCACCTGGCTCCTGAGCCCTCCCATTAAGCGTCCTGCCTTCCAGTTGCAGTTGCTGCTGCCTCAAGTGACCCCTCCTTCCTGGAGAGCTCTGGGAGGGGTCTCTTCAGACTCTACTCCTTTGATCTAGGGCTTGGACATGGTTTGTTGTCCCCAAAACTCATGCTGAAGTCTGGTTGCCAATGTAGCCGTACTGGGAGGCTATAGAGACTGGGTCCATCCTCTCATGCCTGGATTGTTTTAAAACGATGCCGTCATCCTCTCGTTTTCTCCTCCACCCACCTTCCACATTCAGCAGTGCAGGGAGCAGCCCACGGCCCTCACCAGAAGCCAGCAAGATGTTGGGAGTTGCAGAACCATGAGCCAAAGTAAACCTCTTTTTATATTACTCAGGCTCATTGTTCTATTCTAGCAACATAAAATGGACTTAGAGACTATGTAATGGAACTCTGGTTAAATGGTAGGAATTTTTATATTGTGACGTCATCATCTGCTGAATAACTTCTGTGATATCTTTCTTTATTTTAGCCTCATATCTCTTGATTTGTCACCTGATTGGTGAAAGTTGTCCTTTGTGATTTTCTCCATTCATATTTTTCTTTTTTGGTTCATATTAAAAGGAGAAATATATTTTTTTTCCACAGGCAGAGTGGACAGTGAGAGAGAGAGAGACAGAGAGAAAGATCTTCCTTTGCCATTGGTTCACCCTCCAATGGCCGCCACGGCCGGCACGCTGTTTTGATCTGAAGCCGGGACCCAGGTGCTTCTCCTGGTCTCCCCTGCCGGTGCAGGGCCCAAGCACTTGGGCCATCCTCCACTGCACTCCCGGGCCACAGCAGAGAGCTGCCTGGAAGAGGGGCAACCGGGACAGAATCCGGCGCCCTGACCAGGACTAGAACCCGGTGTGCCTGCGCCGCTAGGTGGAGGATTAGCCTAGTGAGCTGCGGCGCCGGCCGAGAAATATTTCTTACTGAAAATATTTCTTACTGAAGCTTTACTCATTACTTTATAGGCCAGTATTTATACTCTTTTTTCAGCTCAGCAATAATATTTTTTAGATCTATTGTAAGTTTTTATTGTCTTCATAGTTTCATCAGCCATTAAATGAAACTAAATAGAGTAACAGTTGTTTAACATCTGAATCTGATTCCCACTCAGGAAATAATGTAGATAAAAATAACTATTGTATACTCTGAATGATGTATGAATGGAGATATTGCCATTTATAAGATTGCAATTCTATGAATAACTTCTAGAGTTTCTTGGTCTCTTTCTGATGCTAATAGAAATGCAGCCTTCTACTCTGACCCCATCTGAACTTGCTATATATGGGGACTTGAGGGGAAGGAGAGGCCCCCAAATCCCGAAGCTTTCGCCCTTCACTGGGCCTCTCCGGCATCTGACCTCAAGGAAAAAGAAACATTTCAGATGATCACATGTGCAGATATACCTGTCCCCATGGCACCTGGGGATAGCCTGAAAGCCTCAGCCTCTGGGCTTGGGGGGTGGGGACAAGAAGCCACAGAGACAGGCAGAGCAGGCGAGTTTCCTGTGGCCCAGGAGTGGCCCAAGGAGTGGTGTGATGGATCCTGTTGGCAGATGCCCTCAGAGAGGTCTGGGTGCTCAGCACTATGGGTGGGGAGCACCCACGTGGTTGGGAGCTGGTCTGTAGGGAATGTGGGTGCAGAGGATCCGGGCTGAGTCCCAGCTCTGTTGGAGACATAGTCTGCTCTCCAGGGGGCTTTCAGCCCTGCCCATACATGGCGCCCTCATCCCAGACTCATAAGAAGTCACTCTGATGATCAAGATGGCTTCCTGGGCTGTGCTTGCTGACCAAGCAGTGGACAGCTGCTGGACACGAGTTAGGCAGCCCCAGAAAGTTCCCCCTGGCCCCTTCTACCCACAGTCAAGGAACAGCTTGCCCTCAGGTCTTTTCTGCTACTAGCGGGACAGTCCCCTGGCCCCTGGCGCACCCCTGGGTGGACAGACAGGAAGTCGTGATTCTAACCTGCAAAGATTGCACCCAGGCTTGGGCCCAAAGCACAGGGCCAGCTGCAGCCCTGCACAAAAGCCACTGGCTGCGCCTCCTGCCCTCCCCCGCTGCTTCCACCTGATTCCCTTTACAGGGCTGTTTTTCTTTCTGTCCCCACTGTCTCTGCTTATCTCCCCATAAAATCTTCCTGCAGTGCAAGTCTGGCTTTCTGATGTCTAGCGCAGTAAGTGAAGCCAACCGAGGAGCAGGCAGGGAGACGCGTGAAGGGGGAGGTGTTTTTACTCAGTCTCAGCCTGAGGTCTATGGCTGGAGAGAACAGGGGAGCAGTGGGAGGGAGACTCGAGGCAAGCCAGGCCCACGGATGCCCATTTGCTGCCTTGGGCGTAAGAGAAAGGAAAGCAGAGGTTACAGCCTGCTGAGAAAGGTCTGCTTGGCCTCAGGAGTAATGCTGACCACGGAGGTGGGGCAGAGATGGTCAAGAGCCGGCGTTGCGCTTCACAGCCAGCCAGGTACAGCCACTGGCACTAGACTTGGTCAACAAAACATGGGAAGCAGCTGCTTGCTGGCCTACACTTGCTCCAGATTCTCTTCTCGCTGTGGAGACCAGCACACAGGGCTGCTACTTCATGGACTGAGTTGTGCCCCCCCCCCCCCAAAATTCACAGGTAGAAGCTCTAAGCCCCAAACCTCAGAATGCGACTGTTGGGAGACAAGGCTGTTAGGTGATTCAGTTGAAGCGAGATTCCTGGGGTGGTGCTAATCCAGTTCAGACTGGAGTCCTTACAAGAAGAGGAGATTTGGGCACAAGAAAGACGCTCTGAGCTCAAACTTCCAGCCTCCAGAAACGGTGGCACCTACAAGGAATCCTGCTGGGCAACTGGTTGAGGACTGGGTTGCTGTGCACAGGGCAAGACCTCACAAATCCCGCTGCTGCAGGGTAAGAGCTGAACAGGGTAACCACAGTTCATGCAGAGCCTGGAGGCGATGTCCCAGGGCAGCAAAGAGCAACAGGACATCAGTGAGCCCTTCAAGCATCCAGGAATAACCCCTGAAAGGCCACACCTTAAGAGTAACCCCTGGGTCCCAAAGTAGGTGCCATGTTCTAGGAACGTGGAAAGAGAGCAAAGAAAAAAAAAGTTTGCTAGGATCAAGATGATCCACTTTTTTTTTTTTTTTTTGCAGGCAGAGTTAGACAGTGAGACAGAGAGAAAGGTCTTCCTTCCGTTGGTTCACCCCCCAAAATGGCCAATTTGATGCCCTGTAAATTAAGGGAGAAAACTAGATTCCTATACTGTATCATCCTTAAAGTGCAGTATATAAAAAGATAATTTTAGACATGAGAGGAAACAGGAAAATGTGGCCCATGGTCAGGAAGAATGGACCCCTGTGGCTTACTGTAAGCTAATAGGAACAGACCCCTAAATAACAGGAACCAGAATCAGTGGATAAGGACTTTTAAATTGTCATTATAAAGATGTTCAGTGCTTAAGAGAAAAAGTTACACATAATGAGTGAGCAGAAACATGGAAACTATAAATGAGACTCAAATGGAAACTCTAGAACTAAAAACTATAAGGTATAAAATAAAAACTTCAGTGGATAAACTATGTAACAGATTGGAGCAGATTGGAGTCTGAAGAATAAAGATTCAGCAACTGAAAATAGGTCAACAGAAATCACCCAAACTGAAGACCACAGGAAAAAAATTGAAAAATTTAACAGTGGGTGCCGGCACCTGTGATGCCAACATCCTATGTTGGAGCATTGGTTCACGTCCTGCCTGCTCTGCTTTCAATCCAACCCCCTCCTGCTACTGCACCTGGGAAAGCAGTGGAGGATGGCCAGAGTACTTTGGCCCCTGCCATCCACACGAGAGACACAGTGGAGTTCCTGGCTCCTGTATTTGACCAGTCCAGACCGAGCCATTGTGGCCATTTGGGGAGAGAACCAGCAGATGGAAGATCTCTTTCTCCGTGTGTCTGTCCTTCTCTGTCACTCTGCCTTTTAAGTAAACAAAAACTTTTTTTAAAAAATTGACACTCACAAACTCATGGGACAATATCAGATAATCCAACATGTGGCTGGAGAACCAGAAGGAAAGAAGGGGGAGAATTGAGCACAAAGGATTATTTTCAGGAATGATGGCTGAAAATTCCCCCATTTTGTGAAAGACATCAGTCTACATGTCTGAGAAACTTGGGAAACTCTAAGCAGGGTAAATACAAGGGAAACCATGCTTGGGTACACTGTTAACACAAAAGCACACAAGGGAAATTTCTAAAACACTGGGGGGAGGGGGACACGTGTAACATCACTACGGCTGACTTCTCATATGGAGCAATGACAAGGTTGGGCAATGGAACATCTTTAAGACCCTAAAGGGTGGGCTGGTGCTGTGGCTCACTAGGCTAATTCTCTGCCTGTGGCGCCGGCACCCTGGGTTCTTGTCCTGGTTGCTCCTCTTCCAGTCCAGCTCTCTACTGTGGCCCGGGAAGGCAGTGGAGGATGGCCCAAGTGCTTGGGCCCTGCACTCGCATGGGAAACCAGGAGGCAGCACCTGGCTCCCGGCCCCTGGCTTTGGATCGGCACAGCACTGGCCATAGCGGCCATTTTGGGGGGTGAGCCAATGGAAGGAAGACCTTTCTCTCTGTCTCTCTCTCTCTCACTCTCTAACTTTGCCTGTCCAAAAAAAAAAAAAATGCTAAAAGGAAACAAACAAAAAGCCTCTGTCAACTCAAAATTCTGTATCCCATGAACATATTATTTGTTTTTTTAAATTTTTAAATTTTTATTTTTTTTTTTGACAGGCAGAGTGGACAGTGAGAGAGAGAGAGAGACAGAGAGAAAGGTCTTCCTTTGCCGTTGGTTCACCCTTCAATGGCCACCGCGGCCAGTGTGCTGCGGCCAGCGCACCGTGCCCATCCGATGGCAGGAGCCAGGTGCTTCTCCTGGTCTCCCATGGGGTGCAGGGCCCAAGCACTTGGGCCATCTTCCACTGCACTCCCGGGCCACAGCAAAGAGCTGGCCTGGAAGAGGGGCAACCGGGACAGAATCCGGCGCCCTGACCGGGGCTAGAACCTGGTGTGCCGGTGCCACAAGGCAGAGGATTATCCTAGTGAGCCGCGGCGCCAGCCTGAACATATTATTTGATAAGAAGCAACACGATGTCAGAGGAATGAAAGCTGAGTGAATTGATTGCTGGCAGCCATTCATATAAAAATGACAAAGGGTGGTCCTCAGTCTGAAAGGACCTGGTACCAGGTACAAACTGTGGTCTACAAGAAGAAAGAAAATCAGGAGTAAGTAGATGGGCAAATCTGAAAGTTTTTTTTCTCTCAATTTTGTATAAGATTTATTTATTTATTTGAAAGGCAGAGTTACAGAGAGAGATATCATTCCTTAAATGACAGCTAACTGGGCCAGACGAAAAGCAGGAGCCAAGACCTCCATCCAGGTTTCCCACAAGGGTGGCAGGGGGCCAAACACTTGGGCCATCCTCAGCTGCTTTCCCAGGAACATTAGCAGGGAGCTGGATTGGAAGTGGAGCAGCTGGGACTTGGACTGGTGCCCATATGGGATGCTGGCATCTCAAGTGGTGGCTGACTCACTGTAACTCTGTCTTGGAAGCAAAATAAATATTTTTAAAAATACTATATACTATATGACCCAATTTATGCATTTTTTAAAGAGTTACTTATTTGAAAGGCAGAGTTATAGAGAGAAGAGAGACACAGGGAAATCTTCCATTTATTGATTCACGTTCTAAATGGCCACAATGGCCATCTGGGCCAGGCCAAAGCCAGGAGCCAGGAGTTTCATCTGGGTCTCCCACATGAGTGCAGGGGTCCAAGCACATGGGCCATCCTCTGCTGCTTTCCCAGGCTATTAACAGGGAGCTGGCTCTGAAGTGGAGCAGCCGGGACTCAAACCAGCGCCCATGTGAGATGCCAGTGTCACAAGTGGTGGGTTAACCTGTAATGCCATAATCTTGCAAAAACATAGAATTTATGCAAAACCAGAAAAACCTAGCAATGCAATCGGAGAATTCAGGCCAAGCCTCTGCATTAGTCCTAAGCTGATTACCTTATCTATCATGAGGACCGCAAACCACCTCCTCCCAGGATTCTGCAACCCTTTACTGGGCTCTGTGTCTATTTTTTTTAAAGGTTTATTTATTCATTTGAAAGGCAGAGTTACAGAGAGGCAGAAGCGGGGTGGGGGGAGGGGTCTTTCATCCGCTGGGTCACTCCCCAGAAGGCTGCAATGGCCAGAGTTGGGCTGGTCTGAAGCCAGGAGCCAGGAGCTTCTTCCAGGTCTCCCACACTGGTGTAGGAGCCCAAGGCCTTGGGCCATCTTCTACTGCTTTCCCAGGCCATAGCAGAGAGCTGGATCAGAAGTGGAGCAGCTGGGACTTGAACTGATGCCCATATAGGATGCCGGCACTGTGCAGGTGGAAGCTTTACCTGCTACACCACAGCGCCAGCCCATATTTATTTATTTATCTTAAGATTTATTTGAAAGGAGGAAAGAGAAAGAGGAGAGAGAGAGAATGAGCCCAACTACTGCTTCATGCCCCCAGTGCCGGCAGCCAAATGCCGGAGCTGGGACTAGGACAGAAGCCAAGAGCCAGAAACTCAGCCCGGGGCTCCCATGTGAGAGGAACCCAGCTGTGCATTAGCAGGAAGCTGGATTCAGGAGCTGGAGCTGGGACTGGACCCCAGGCGCACTGATGTGGGATGTGAGCATTTGGGCTGCCAGGCTAAATACACGGCCCCGTGTCTGTGCATCTGCGGCAGCACTTCACTTCTGACATATTCCTGAGCTGCGTATCCCTGTGAGTCCCTCTGCGGGCAGGCAGGCCCCACGGGGCGGGGGGTCCTCTGACTCCTTCGTCAGGAAGCCCCGAGATGTGAAGCCACACAGCACGCAGTGGGCTTCAGTAGACACGAGGGTGGGTGACGTTTCTGTTCATGTTTTTTCCACCGTTCTTTTCCTTGCTGACCAGTGGAAAGCCTTTGTACTTATTTTTTTTTTTTTTTTGACAGAGTTAGACAGTGAGAGAGACAGAGACAGACAGAAAGGTCTTCCTTCTGTTGGTTCACCCCCCAAATGGCCGCCACAGCTGGTGCGCTGCGCCGATCCAAAGCCAGGAGCCAGGTGCTTCTCCTGGTCTCCCATATGGGTGCAGGGCCCAAGCACTTGGGCCATCCTCCACTGCACTCCCGGGCCACAGCAGAGAGCTGGACTAGAACCCAGGGTGCTGGCGCCGCAGGCGGAGGATTAGCCTAGTGAGCCGTGGTGCCGGCCAAGCCTTTATACTTTAACTTCCCAAGTTTAACGTGTTGCCAATAGTTTCCTAAAGCTTTTGACTTTCAATGTTTCACTCTTACGATTCATTTGAAGAACAGAGGTCCTTCATTCTCATGTAGTTTGATTTACTAATTCTTTCCTTTCACTGCTTCTAAGTCAAGTTTCCATTTGATCTATTTGTCTATTCCTACACCATGCCACATTGTCTTAATTACTGTAGCATTAAAACACTTTCTGAGTTCTAGTAAAATAAAGTCTCCCTGGGGCCGGTGTGGCGGGGCACTGGGTTGTGAAGCCAGCATCCCATATTGGAGTGCTGGTTCAAGTCCCGGCCTTGCTACTTCCCATGAGGCTTCCTGCTCACGTGCCTGGGAAAGCAGCTGCAGATGGCTCAAGTACTTGGGTCCCTGCCGTCCACGTGGGAGACGCACGTGGCATCTCTGGTTCTTGGCTTTGGCCTGGCCCGGGCATCTGAGGAGTGAACCAGCAGATGGAATCTCTCTCTCTCTCTCTCTCTGCCTTCTGAACAAATAAGTAAGTGTTTAAAAAATAGAAGCTAAGTCTTCCACTACAAGTTCATTTTGCTATTTGTAATATTTTTAAAAAATGTGTATCCAATGCATGAATTGCTTGTGTTTTTATAATAAAACATATAAGTATAGAAATGGAAATATTCATAATACATATTTAGGTTTAAAAATCAGTTTACACAAGAGTTTGAATAGGTTGCTTTAAGCTGAAAGTATTAAAATACTTATTTGTACATTTATATTAAAATGTAGAAGAGAATATTCCTAAAAGTTAACAGTGATTTTATCTCTGGCTGGAGCAATTGCGAGCGGTTTTTATATTTTGCTCTGTCTTCAGCTCTATTTTCTAAATTTTCTGCTCTGAGAGTGGTTTATTTGCCATGAGCAAAAACCCCAACTTTATAATTGCATGTAGGCAATGAGTGTAACAGTGGGGGGGGGGGCAGAAAAGCATAAATGTTCAGAATCCTCTGCCCTGCCTATTTTCAATACAGCAATCAAAGAAACGATGACGCCAGAGTGACGGCTGTGCCCTGATTTGATCTCTACTGTGTGTCTGTGTGTCCAGACATCATGTGATGCCCCACAAACATGCGCAGTCATTATGCCAATTAAAAATAAAGTAAAACAGGCCAGCACTATGGCACAGCATGCTAAGCTGTCACTTGCAATGCTGGTGTCTCATATCAGAGAGTCCGGGTAAGTCTTGGCTGCTCTGCTTCCGATCCAGCTCCCTGCTAATGTGCTAGGGAAGGGAGTGGAAGGTGAGCCCTGATACTCATGTGGGAGACCCCGCTCCCAGCTTTGGTCTGGCTTAGCCTCGGCCATGTGGCCATTTGGGAAGTAAACTGATGGGTGGAAGACATCTCTTTCTCACTCTGCCTTTCAAATAACTAAATCTTACCAAAAAAAAAAAAAAAAACTCAAAAAAAGAAAAGGAAAGAAGGAGGCATGTGGCGGTGTGAGGGCTACAGTCCAGGGCAGTGCCTGGCAAGAATGGAGCCAGGAGGAGGGGCTCTTGTGGGGAAAGGAGAGACTGCTGAATTGGTGCTTAGATGCCTTGAGTTCTGGGGCTCAGCAGGAGAGAGGAGAGGAGGGTCCTGTGAAAGCCCACAGAGAGCTTGCCCCTGGCTGCAGCCACTCCCCTAGGTTTGAGCTGGGGACGGAAAGTCTCAAGGGTTGAGAACAGAGAAAGCTCCAAGGCTGGGGGGTGGAGGGATGGGGAGGGGAAGGAGAGGGGCTCAGGCACTGCCCTCTCTGGGCTCTGGGAGAAGAAGACCTGACAAGGACCCAGAGCCCACAGATCCGACTTGGAGAGTGTAACACCTGGACACCAGGTGGAGCAGGTGAAGGGCGGAGGAAAAAGAAGAGGCAGGGGGGTGGGGGGAGGAGCAGGAAAGAATGAGGGGAATAGAGGACTGGGAAGTGATGGGAGGAGGAGGATGGACACACAGCGAGGGGGAGGGGGCAGGAGGTAGAAGGAGCTGGAAGAACTGAGGGGCAGGAGAGGAAGGAAGTAGAGGCAGAAGGAGGCAGGAAGTGGGGGCAGGGGTGGTGCTGGGGAGCAGAGCGAGCTCCCAGCTGGGAGCCCAGTGCTGAGGGCCCTGGAGTGGAGTCAATACGCTCAGGTGCGCAAGGTCAGGAAGACGCACAAGTCCCATCACATCTCAGAACGGGAAGGATTTTTGTGAACGACACAGCATGCACACACTTCCCCAAACCATCTCACTGAATCCATCTTCAAAATGTAGCTGTCGGGGCCAGCATCGTGGCACAGTGGCTTAAGCCGCCACCTGCAATGCCAATATCCCATTTGACCGCCAGTTCAAGTCCCAGCTGTTCCACTTCTGATCCAGCTCCCTGCTAATGTGCCTGAGAAAGCAGCGGAGGATGGTCCACGTGCTTGGACCCCTGCTACCCATGTGGGAGACACAGAGAAAGCTCTTGGCTCCTGGCTTTGGCCTGGCCAAGCCCGGTAGTTGCAGGCATTTGGGGGAGTGACCCAGCAGGTGGAAAATTTCTCTCTGCCTCTGCCTCTCCTTCTCTGTAACTTTGCCTTTCACATAAATAAATCTTAAAAAAAAAAAAAAAAAAACACAAATGATTTCCTTTCAATGGCTTTTTCCGGGAGCTTTCTCTCCACTCTCTCAATCTTTCTGCTCTTTTCAATAAAAGTCTTTTGCTAAAAAAGTCCCTTCTCAATTTGTTCACCTGCTTCATACTTCATCGCTGAGAGAACCAGTTCCCAGGGTGACTCAGCTGTAACAATGGTAGTTAAGAAACTTGGCGTGGGGGCCAGCCGGCCTTGTGATACAGTGGGTTAAGCTGCTGCCCACAACACCAACACCTCATGTTGGAACACAGGTTCAAGTCCTGGCCACTCAGCTTCCGATCTAGCTTCCCTGCTAATGTGCCTGGAAAGCAGCAGAAGATGGTCCAAGTAGTTGGGGCCCTGCCATCCATGTGGGACACACAGAGGGAGTTCCAGGCTCCCGGCTTCTGCCTGGCCCAGCTGACTGCTTGGGCATTTAGGAAGTGAACCAGCAGATGGAAGATCTCTCTCTCTTTCTGCATCTCCCTCTGTCACTCTGCCTTTCTAATAAGTTTAATTTTAAAAAGCAACTTGCCCAAGGGAATAGTGAGTAGCAGAGGCAGTGTTTAATAATCCAGACCTTTGGGGTCGGCACTGTGGTACAGTGGACTAAGCCTCCATCTGTGAAGCCTGCATCCCATATGGGCACCAGTTCGTGTCTCAGATGCTCCACTTCCGATCCAGCTCTCTGCTGGAACAGGATATGGGAAGGTTACATCAAAAGGTGAATAGTGATTTTTTTTTTCTGAGAGAAGAGCTGAGGGTAGTTTTTCTTTCTTTCTTTTAAAAAAATGGTTATTGGGGCTGGCAGTGTGGTGTAGTGGGTAAAGCCACCACCTGTAGTGCTGGCATCCCATATGGGCACCAGTTTAAGTCCCAGCTGCTCCACTTCCAATCCAGCTCTCTGCTATGGCCTGAGAAAGCAGCAGAAGATGGCCCAAGTGCTTGGGCCCCTGTACCCACATGGGAGACCCAGAAGAAGCTCCTGGTTCCTGAATGAACACAGATCAATTAAGCTCCAGCTACTGTGGCCATCCGGAGAGTGAACCAGTAGATGGAAGACCTTTCTGTCTTTCCCTCTCTCTGTAACTCTGCCTCTCAACTAAATAAATAAAATCTTAAAAAAGAAAAAAATCCAGACCTTTAACCTCAAAGCCCAAGCCCTTTCCAAACTTCTTAGTTTAGGATTGGGGGAGGGGCTAAGGTGGAGGGGTTTCTACGGGGTGTTAGAGGGGCTCCCTGACAGCCCAGCTGCAGAGAGGCGGGGTGTGGCGGGGAAGGTCAAGGAAACCTCCTCTCCAGCTGGAATGTGTGATGAAGGCGTGATGCCCAAGCACTGGGCCAAGGGTCCTTGCAGAACTGAGAACTGGACTCTCACTGCCCCAGTTTTCCCTACGACACTAGGCAGCTCGGGCGCCGTCAGTGAGCTGATCCACGCAGGGGGCTGAGCAGACTCTGGGACCTGTGCTTGGCGGGTCCCTCCTGAGCCCAGGCCCCATTTCTGTGCCAGAAGCCATGGTAATGACAAATACAGCATGCTAGCTAGCTGCATTAGGGCACACTGTGGGCAGAGGGCAGATCCCGCTTTAAAACCCAAGACCTCCTCCCATGCGGCCACCCACCCTGCCGGCGTGCATTCCTCTCCAGGAGCTGTCCTTGGCCAAAGAGGGGCCTCATCCAAAGTCAGAGCTCCTCCCGGGGGCAAAGCCCTTCAGCTGCTGACTGTGGACCAGCTCTGCAGAGCCAGCTCAGCTTCCAAGTTCAACCCGGCACGGCCCAGCGGCCCCTGCTGCCCGGTTCTGCTTCCCTCCCATCCCCGCTGCGGTGTGGATCTGTAGGACGCTCCCTAAGGTGCCTGTGCACCCCTCTCCCTCTCAGTCAGCTGCCAGGAGAAGCACCTGGATGCTGCTCTTACCACGACAGCAACTGGCAAGGAAAATATAACGTAAGCATTGTAGGTCCCCTTTCTGCCGATGAGAGAAGTGGAACTCAGGGGTGGCCACTTGCCCAAGGTCACACAGCTGGCGAGGGCACACTCAGGGTCTGAACTCAGTCTTCAGGAGCCAAACCTCAAACTCACTGCACCCCTGTCTCATCTCTGAGGGGCACGGCTCCCAAAGAACTCACCAGGAGAGGAGGCAAGGGCTTGGGCCACTGTGAGATGGAGCAGGTCCCCTCGGGCCCTAGCGGGGTATGCAACCCTTTGTTCCCTGGCTGCGGGCCACGGTCCAGGTTGGACACTTTTCCTAGCCACCCAGAGCCCAGCTGTGCAGGGCAGAGCAGGTGCACCCCCCAGTCAGCATCTCCACCTAACCTCCACAACCGAATCACACTTCCCCGTGTCCCAACACACCATCCCAACAGCACAGACTTTTTGTAACCAGCCAGGATGTGGTAGAGCATGAAACCCGTTACATAAGCAGTCTACCTTAAGCCTTGCTGCATTCTATTTGTTTTGTGACAGGGCAAAGATGGAAAATTTTGCCTTGAGGTAGAAATATAAAATAAAGACAGAGCAGCCGACCACGTGGTGTGCAGCCTCCCCTGCTCTTCACCACCACCTTGCCCCTGAGGGAGGACCTGTGTGGCTCCCTGGCCACACTATCTGCCTTCCACACTCTTCCATCAAAACCCCAGCCCCTGATGGATCCTCTTCCACGCTCTCAGGGCTCCTAGAATAAATAACTATGTCATCTTGTAAACTCATGCACAGATTCTAGGGTCAGTGGGTCCAGGCGCCTCTTGACAGTGCCTCGGGCTGCCCCCACTTCTCTCCACAGCTTTTCTACAACTTGCCTCCGACGCCCATCCACCAATCTACAGGCAAGCTTGCCTCCTTGACCCTGGTGACCACTGATGCCTTGCAAAAGTTGTCAGAATAAAAATGGAGTCACTTGTGTCAACCCCAACAGAAATAAATAAATCTGAGTGGTTAAGAAGCAAGGGCCCCTGGGCACATTGCCTGATAGTAACTATCACAAAAGGCTCCAACAGAAGCACAAAGCAGCAGGTGCACAAAGACCACCACAACCCTCTACAGTCGCTTCTACATCTGCCTAGCACCTGCCTAGTCAACCGCACAGTGACATCACAGTGCATCCTTGCGACCATGGGTAATTGTCTCAAAATATCTTGTGTAGGGGTGGGCATTTGACACAGTGATTAAGTTGCAGCTTGGGAAGCCTACGACCTGCATCAGAGTGCCTGGTTTGAGTCCTGGCTCCCCCACTTCCAATCCAGTTTCCTGCTAATGCACACCCTGGTAAGACAACAGGTGATGGCTCAAGTACTTGGGCTCCTGCCACCCATGTGGGAGACCTGGATGGAGTTCCTGGCTCCTGTCTTTGGCCAGCCCCAGCCCTGGCTGTTGGCAAGCACTGGGGAAGTGAAGTCAAGTCAACCAGTGGATGAAAGATCTCTCTCTCTCTCTCTCTCTCTCTCGTGCCTTGAAATAAAACAAAAATAAATAAATTTTACAAAATAAAAATATCTTGTGTAATTCTCATTTCTGCCTTTACAAATGTCCCTTGAGTCTCTGGCACACATGTTCCCAGTGCAGGGCTCCGCTAGTCCCAAATAAAGCAGGATTCTGCTTTGATTGTAACCTCTTCGTGTTTCTCTTGGTGGACAGCCTCTGACTGCACCTGCCCCGTTGTCTTCTGCCCCAGCCAATCCACCCTCCCATCTGCTCTGTACTCCTTGCTTCCAGTCTCAGGACAGGCGCTCTCCCTCTGCTTTTAGCTCCTGGCGACGACCGATGTGGACCCCACTGCACCATGAGCACCACTTCCTCTCACTTCCGCAAGTCCCCCTCCCTCCTGGCAACACCCCAAAGTCTATTAATACACTCGCTGCATGCGCTTTCTCAACTCTGAGTCACTCTGAGCTCCAGAGCTTTTTGGAAGAGTGATGTGTCCTCTCGCAGACCATGGGGAAAGGCAAGAGAAGCAAAACGTTACAAGTAGGACCCAGCAGCCGAGAACTACAAATCATAAAATGAACAACACAGTGAAGTTTATCCCAGAAATCTGAAGCCTGCCAGCATCAGGAAATCTATTAATGAAATTCATCTCAAGAACAGATTAAAGGTGGAAAGTGATAGGACTGGTTGATAGATGCCTATAGTACTCTTGATAAAATCCAATATACATTTTTTTAAAGAAATGCTTTTAGTAAACTAGGGATGAAAGGCTAATTCTAAATCAGGATAGAGAACCAATCTGAACCAGAAGCTAGTGCCATAGCTGCAAGATGAACCACTGCTATACAGGTGCACCAGGATGTCTGGGATTAGAGTGGATATGAACTATTGTTTGGAACTACGTTCCAGTCAATGTGATCCTCAAAGGGAAAAAAATTAAAAGTTGATCTAATTCTTGAAAGGGGAAGCCAAATAGCAGGTTGAGGGGGCAGGGAGTTAGCCTGGGGGCTGAGATGCCCCTGTCCCACGTCACAGTGCCTGGGGTTGGTGTCTAGCTCTAGCTCCTGCCAATGTGGACCCCGGCGGGCAGCAGTGATGGCTCAGGTAATTGGATTCCTGCCACGGTCCTGGGAGACCTGGACTGAGCACTCAGTGTCTGGCTCCAGCCTCAGTTGCGGGGACATTTGGGGAGCTCTCTTCACCTGCCCCTCTCTGTGCCTCTCTCTCTCTCTGCGCCTCTTGAAAACAACAAAAAGATTAGCTCTGTGGAAGAGCCAAGGATCAATGAAAATGATTGTAATTAATGAGGAAATTTAATCAGGCAGGTAGTTACAGACCTATTCTTGCTTTTCTATAGAGTGGCAACGATCAGCTAGAAAATACAATAGGAAAAGGAATTCCATTCACAGCAGCAACCAAAATATAAAATATCAGCGAAGAATCTTTCCAAGAACAGCGTAGGACCTCATCAAAAAGAGCTCACACCTCACTGAGCAGTCCTGACAAACACGGGCCCCTACCCGGTTTCAAGATTTGAAGACTCGATATCGGAAAAATGTTCACCTCCCCGAAATTCATCTGCAATCTGCCATCATTGCAAGCAAAAATCTCCATTGAGCTCTGAGGAGAATTAGATTAAATGACTCCAACATTAATTTGAATGGTTAAGCATGAGGAAATTTGTAAGAGAAATTGGAGAAAAACAGACTGAATTGGAGCAAGGCACACTTGTCATGTCAGATACAGAAAAAATATATTTTAGGTCCACAGCGATCACAGCAGTGGAATCCTGGTGTCAGAGTAAACCGACGGAAAGAGCAGGCTGGGGAATCCGGCTCGCCTTCCAAGCCAGTGGGGAAGACATGAGCTCTTCAAGGGGCGGTGTGGGACCACAGTTAGACTGCTTCATCTGGCTTGACTTGATGTTAGTGAAACATAAAGCATTTCCATATGTCAAAGACACTACTTAAGTCAAATATTTACAGCAAAATTATATTTACATAAAAAATTATACCATGTCTTGAATTTGCTTAAAAGAACAGGGAAAGTTGGGAGGGGAGTCAATGGAGCTACACGGATGCTATTTTGACAGTGGCCACAGCTGGGCCATGGGTAGGAGGGGCTCCCGAAACCAGCCTGCCTTGTTTCACACGTGTTTGCAATCTTCCACGATAAAATGGCTTCAAAGACCACAGGAGTTACAAATCCCAATCAGGAACATGTTTGTGCTATGAAACACAAAGAAAAATGCCCTTAAGATACAAAATCCTTTTACAAAGTAATACAAACGTTCAGTCTCAACAGCAATAAAAGAATTACAATTTTTTTCCTAAAAGGAAAAGTAATTTTCAGTCTGTAAGAATAACAAAGATTTGAAAAGGGCCAGTACTTATCACAGGTGGAGGTGGGGGAGATGGGCCCCTTAGATAAGGGAATCAAATATTCCAACTCTCCCAGGGGCCAACTGTCCATGGAGCTAAGGAGCCATTACAATACACTTGTACATTGACTCAGCAGTTCAAGGTTTAATAATCTTTCTCACAGATATAAATACATAAACAAGTTAGGGGTTGGCGTGTGGCATAATGGGTAAAGCCTCCACCTGTGACACCAGCATCCCACAAAGGCACAGGTTCAAGTCCTACCTGCTCCTCTTCTGATCCAGCTCCCTGTTAAAGGCCTGGGAAAAGCAGCAAAAGAGTGCTTGGATACCTGCCACCCACGTGGGAGACACTGAGGAAGCTCCTGGCTCCTGGCCTCAGCCTGGGCTGGCCCTGGTCATTGTGGCTATTTAGGGAGTGAACCAGTAGATAGAAGATGGATCTCTCTCTCTCTCTTTCTCTCTCTCTCTTTCCCTCTCCCTCTGTAACTCTGACTTTCAGATCAATCAATCAATCAAAACACATAATCAAGTTTACAGAGATGTTTACACATGCATGTTTATCACAGCAATCATTGATTGGTATTAACAGTGGACTGTTGGGAAAGCCCCCAAATGTTAGTCACTAAATAGTACAATGAACTAGGATGGTTCCACCATGAACAAAGCTGATGGAGATTTAAAGTGGATGACACAGAAAGAGATGCTGACAACGGAGGAAACTCGGATTAGCGGTGGTATGCGAGTCAGGACAGCATTTCAAAAACAGAGGCAGGAAAAGGATCTGGGAGGATTACATCAAAAGGGGAACAGTGATTTTTCTCTGGGCAAGGAGACTGAGAGTGGCTTTGCTTTCTTTCTCTAAAAAAAAAAAATGGTTGTTAGGGCCGGCACTATGGTGCAGCAGGTAAAGCTACCACCTATGGTGCCAGCATCCCCCATGGGCATGGGTTGATGTCCTGGCTGCTCCACTTCTGATCCAGCTCCCTGCTAATGTGTCTAGGAAAGCATTGGAGTCCTTGGGCCCCTGCACCTGTGTGGGAGACCTGGAAGAAGCTCCTGGATCCTGGCTTTGCATCGGCCCAGCTCCAGCTGTTGTGGTCATTTGGGGGAGTGGACCAGTAGATGGAAGACCTCTCTCTCTCTCTCTCTCTCTCTCTCTCTTCTCTTTGCCTCTCTGTAACTCTGTTTTTCAAATAAATAAATATTTTAAAAAATGGCTTGTGACTATAGAAAAAGAAGCTCAACCTTATCTACAGCATTGCTAGCCTACCCTTTTAATGCTAAAACCCTGACTGTGCCTTGGTCCCCTGCTGTCCTCACTGGATGCTCGTTGGGACACTGCCCCTGTAGCCCAAGGCAGGCTGATGGCTCTTAAGGCTCCACCCCCCTCCCCCAGGTCTGACCTCTCCCTAGAGCCTCTGATGAGTATAATCAACAGACTCCCAGGCACCCCCATTTGAGTTTCTGCATCTTAAACTCAACACCAAACCCCCTCCTCTTGAAGGAGCTGCACTGTCATCCACCGTGTCCTTCTGGATGAAGCTCCTCCCACTTCCTCATTCTGCCCCTCCAATCAATCAAGACCCACCACACCAGTTGCTTCCTCTTGCTCCACCCACTGTCCCCGTTCAGACCCTCACACCCTCCCTCCCTGGGTGGACATAATAGCTTCCTAAATGGGCTTTCCTTCACCTCTCTGGCCCTTTAAGAACCAGCTCCCAGGTTGTTGCTGGAATCCCAAGTGCCCGGTAGTGTATTCTATGGACCTGTGCCACCCAGCCCTGGTCACTTTCTCCACAGTGGCTCTGAGACACCCCGCTCTGGTGATCCGCGTGGGTCACCTTAACCAGTGCTCAACCTCGTGGCCCAGGATGCTTGAACCTTCTCTCCAGGCATGCCTACCACGCTCCACATTCTGATTTAATGTTTACCAAATCAATGTGAGCACGTGATACAGAAAGTCAAATTATAGAAAAAGGCCGGGCTGAGTAAGATCCAGCCAGGAGCCTCCACTCCCACTCCCATGCCCACTCCCCCTTCCTGCCAGGCAAACACTTTGAATTTTTTCAGCTGTTTCTTCTGATACTCACTTTCATATCTCTAAATAATATATTTACACAGTTGTTTGGGGATTTATCAAATTTATGCATCGTTTTTACTGCACACGTGACGGACATGGGCTTAGCTCTATTAGATTGCCGTCATCTCGCCTCTCCCACTGTATCTGCTCTCTCTGGTTAAATCATGTTTAGGTGATTGTGGCTATAAACACTGTCACTGCAGAATCCAGTAGGATGGAGTAAAATCCGCTTGTGTGTGTGTAGAGCTGTGGTTTTCTAGGAAGTTCCAGTTGTCTTTTATTTTACTTTTTTAAAGATTTATTTATTTGAAATGCAGAGAGAGAGAGAGTGAGAGATATATCTTCTATCTGCAGGTTCACTTCCCAAATGTCCCACAATGGCCAGGGCTGGGCCAGGCTGCAGCCAGGAGCCTGGACTGCCAAGCAGATCTCCCACATGGGTGGCAGGGGCCCAAGCACTCGGGCCAAATGCATTAGTGGAGAACTGGATTGGAAATGGAGCAGCCAGGACTCCCAGCTGGTGCTCACAGGGGATGCTGGTGTCGCAGGCAGCGGCTCAACCTGCTGTGCCACAGCGCCCTCCCTTCACTTCTCTTTGTCATCCTCTCCTGTAGATACCTCTCCAGGCTGGCTTTAGAGGCTCTGGCACCTGTGCTGCGTTACTGAGTCTCCCTCTCTCCATCCCCCACCTTGAACTCCTGTCCCCAGCTCCAGGCTGGACGCAGCTCCCACATTCACTCACAGCATTAGCCTGGAACGTCACTTCACCGCCCCCGGCTCAGCCTCCCTTTCTTGGCTTGCTCCCTCCCTCTGCTGGCACAGATTATTAATAACGTCCTTTAACGTACTGAGTCCTCACACGTCTGAAACAGTGTCCTATTCCACCTCAATGCTTGATGGTGCTTTGACTGGGTGTTGAATTCAGGGTGTAATTCCTTTCCCCTTGCAATCTAAAGGCTTTTTGTTCTTACTTCTCAGGCCTGACATTACCAGTAAGAATTTTCATGCTGGGGCTGATGTTGTGGCCTAGTGGGTAAAGCTGCTGCCTATGAATCGCCATTCCACAGGGTGCTGGTTTGAGTCCCAGCTGCTCCACTTCCAATCCAGGTCCCTGCTGATGTGCCTGGGAAAGCAGTGGAAGATGGCCCAAGTTCTTGGGCCCCTGTACCCACGTAGGAGACCCAGATGAAGTTCCTGACTCCTGGCTTCCACCTGGCTCAGCCCTGTCCATTGTGGCCATCTGTGGAGTGAACCAGTAGATGGAAGATCTCTCTGTCTCTGTCCTCTGCTCTCTTTCTGTAAATCTGCCTTTCAAATAATTAAAGAATATTTTTAAAGATTTATTTATTTGAAAGGCAGAGTTACAGAGAGGCAGAGAGAGAGAGAGACAGAGAGACAGAGAGAGAGAGAGAGAAGTCTTCCATCCGCTGGTTCACTCCCCAAAGGCTGCAATGGCCGGAGCTGGGCAGATCCAATGCCAGGAACCAGGAGCTTCTTCCTGGACTTGGGCCATCTTCTACTGCTTTCCCAGGCTATAGCAGAAAGCTGGATTGGAATTGGAGCAGCCAGGACTCAAACTGGTACCCATATGGGATTCCGGTACTGCAGGTGGCAGCTTTACCTACTATGCCACAGCACTGGCCAATTTTTTAATTTTAAAAATTTTTTTAAAAAATTTTTAAAAAATAAAGAATTCTCATGCCACTGTGAATTCACAGGAATTTCATATTTTCTCTGGAAGTGTTTTGTGTATTCTCTTTGTCCTTGATAGACTGAAATTTTAGGTTGACATACATTGCTGCAATCTATTCTTTCTTCTAAATATTTATGTATTTAACAGGGAGAGAAAGAGAGAGAGAGAGAGAGAGCGAGCTCTCATCTGCTGATTCACTCTCCAAATGCTGGCAACAGGCAGACTTGGGCCAGGCTCACACTGGGAGCCAGGGATTCCATCCATGTCTCCCACGTGGGTGGCAGGAACCCAAGTACTTGAGTCACCACCACCACTTCCCAGGGTCTACATTAGCTGGAGTCAGGAGCCAGCGCCAGGAATCGAACCCTTGCCCTCCAGTGTGGAGTGTGAGCATCGCAGCACCTGCTCCCTAATTTCTCTCTTGGCGCTGGGCTGACTCAGTGAAGTCCTTCATGCTCTCTAAGCTTCAGGGCTGGGAACTGTCCTGTATTATTTCTTTGATCATTTCCTCCCCTCGATTCTGTCTTTCTGGGATGCCTAACTCGTCCAGGATGAGCCGTCCAAATGGGGTCTCCTTTCATCTCAGATCTTTTCCATCTGTCCTGTTATTCTGTCTCTGGGATGCTTCTTCAGCCTCATCCTCCAATTCTATGGAGTCTTCATCTTCTATGGTAAGGGAGAGGTCCCTAACCTTATCTCCAATTCTGCTGAATATTGTATTCTGGCAGCTGTGTCTTAACTGTTCTAGTTTCCGAGAGCTGTTTCTTGTCCTCCAAGTTTCCCTCTGCAGCCCAGTCTCTGTGGACCTGAATCAGAGCTTTTGTTGTTTGGTTCTGGATCTTTCTGCTCTGCCCATGATTTCTATGTCCTCAGGGGTCCTCTGCCCCCGTTTCAGTCCTGTTGGATCATCTTTGTGGTGATGGTTTGCGAGCTGTGTCTTTGCAGGTGGGGTTTTCTCAGGGCCTGAACTTGACCGTGGGGCTCTCACATGCCTGGGTCTCTGGGGCCACTCAGCTGTCCTGGGGAGGAGCCTGCACCCTCCCGGCCGGGCAGGAGAACCCTAGCTGTGAGCTCTGTGTTTGGTGTGGCGTTTGACTTTGTTCCAATCCTCCCCCTGTTCTGGTAACAGTTCCCATTCCTGCCTCTGCCACATCTGGCCCTTTGGGGACCACCTGGCTGGGGCAAATGAGGCCCCTCTTTCCCACACCCCTTCCCTGAGCTCCCTCCGTGCTCCCGCGTGATTACCTCAGCCCTGCACCTCAGTCTCCTGGAATGCAGTCGAAGCTTCTCATCTTTCAGCGGCTTCTCTTCATCACTGCACATTTAAGGTTTTTAAAGAAACAACCCTCCCTGTTAAGACTAGAGGGGTCTTGGGAGGGAAGGGAGACAGGCACATGTGTCCAACCTGCCATTTTATGGCAGTTTCACCTCTGGCTGGGCTCCCAGGGACAACAGCTGCTCCTAAATCACCTTTGTGTCCCCAGAACTGAGCACAGCGGATGGCCATTGGTCAGTCAGCAGCCAGCAAAGCACCCATCTGACAGAACTGAACCTACAGGTCTGAATCCCTCATGCTCAGTGCATTGCCTGGGTCATCCAGGGCGACAGGGGATGCAAATCGTCACCCATGGTGATGACCGGAGGAGGGCAAAGGGAAGACAGGAGTGGCGGGGCAGGTGCATGGAGTTTATGGCCACCTACAACATCAGGGAGAGCTTGCGAACCAGAACTCATGCCTTGTGTGGCCTTGGGGGACATGGCCGGGAACAGTCAGAGATGGAGCACCCTCAGTGACAGTCTCGGCTCCTCCGGGCAGTCACGTGGTTAACAGCCAGCTCCTGCCGGCAGAGCCCACTGCCTGGAGAGGCCGTGAGTTCCCCACTCGGGAAAGGCACACGCAGAGCTGGACAGCCATCTACGAGAGCCACTGCAGGGAGAGCTCAACTTCCTGATCGAGAGATTGCGCTCAATCCGTGTATAACTCTACCAGAATCAAAACACGTTTTGAATAGCAAATATGATCATAGGATAATATCCCTGTTATTATGCTAAATGAAATAACAGAGTAAAACCTACTTTTAAAAAACAATGCAGTAATCTTAATTGTTATGTAAAATTAAAATTACATAATTTATAATGAAAGATTATGCTTTTCAGCAGGTCAACTCTGGCATGATTATGCATAAAACAACAAAGCAGTGAGATCACCCAGATGCAGAGTCATCACAAACACGACTGGTGCACAGGGATTCTGAGCAGGTGAGCGGTTTCAACCACTCAGTCACGGTGGGGAGCTGTGGTCTCCCAAATGACACACAGCTGCTAACACTCCCCGTTCTCTACACAGCAGCAGGTCCAGGACAGTCAACAGTGTTTGTGTAAACCGTACAGCAGAGCTACTTCTGGCCGGGATTGTGCTGCTTGGAAAGGACGTGTGGCTATGCAGGAGTGAATGGTGCCGTGGATGTCAGCAGCTGTGCTCTAGTCATTGTCACAAAGCGTCCCTCCCATCTCCCAAATGCCCCCAAGGATCGCCGCTGCCTGAGAACCACTGGACTAGATGGACCTTAAAGGGGGGCCGGGGTCCCCATTCTCTACAGCTGCGGGACACAGAGGGGCAGCTGCCGCTGAGGGCTCTGTGGAGGCTTCCTCCTTCCAAACAGATCGTCACAGCTGAGAAACCAGCGGCTCCGTGACGCGTCATCCCCTACCTGGAGGACGACTGAGTGTGGGTGGCTGCCCCCGCATTCCACCCTCCTGGAAGGAAAACTTGGCTCCTACGATGAGGACGTCAACGGCGTTGCCCCCAGCACCCTTCATGCCCCTCCTCATTTGCTTCCAGTGTGCAGAATCCCCGAATCTGCAGCAACCCAGCCTCAGTCATTCTCCTCCTCCCCCCAGCCTCCGTGGCTGGAAAGATGCACTGTGGCGCAGGCTCCTGGGCCACTGCAGATGGAGAACCCGCCACCTCCCACCCCTGTCCACTCCCTGCACCCCGAGCTGCATTGGGGCCGCTCAGCCACGGGTTCCTCCCTGCTGTCCACAGAGGACCTGGCCCCCGTCAGAGGACAAGGAGAAGCCCAGTAGGGACACTTCCACATCCCTCTCCTCTCCAAGGTGAACTCTCTCTGTGCTCTGGGCCGTGTCCCCTCCCAGCACCCTGGGGTGGGCTCTGTCACTCACTCCCCAGCCTCAGTATCCTTAACCACATTCCGCTCCCTCTCCTGGCTCAGCTCCCCTGACCTGCTCAGGAAAGAGCTGCTCCAGCTCCCTCTCTGCTGCACGCAGGCCCCTCCCCGGGACCCCAGTGTCCCCGTCCCCACGCCTCTGCGGCCGCCAGCTTGCAAACGGCCAGGCCTTCAAGTCCCATCCAGCTTTCATCTCCTGCTCGAGCTCTCAGCCTCATTCAATCCCCAGAAACGTGCGCTTTCTCCTGAACGCCCGCTCTGGCTGTCAGGGGTTCTTTGCTTTTCCTGCCCATTCTTTGCTGGCTCCTTCCCATGTCTCCATCACCACCACCCCTCCCCCAACTTGTTCCTCGCCCCAACCTCCCCGTCTGTGCTAGGGGCCTGGCAGCAGCGTCTTCTCCCCCTTCTCTCACTTGCTGCTCTGCCTCCCACAAGCCTTGGATGACGTTTCTCCCCAGTCTACACCCAGCCCCAGCTTCCCTCCTCAGCTCCAGTGCCCAGGGCACACCGGCCCGCCAAGCCTCTTCAAACTTGCTCTGGCCCCCGGAGGTCTCTAACCCACAGCGCGGAGCAGCCTCACCTGTGCCTGCTGTGCACACTGGGAGCCACGATCTGCTTCTCCCATCCCTACCCTCTGTGCGTCTGCACCAAACCCAGTGGGTCCTCACCCAGGACACCCCCTGCACCTGACTCTGCTCCGTCCTCGCTGCTACCACCACCCAGCCTGAGGTCTCTGGGCTCTTTCCCCAGCTCTCAGCTACCCATTTCCACAGCCGGCAGGTTTTCTCTGTCACTTGCTCTTCCGGGCCCACCTGACTCCAACATGTCTTCCCTCTTGCTTAGTGCTCCCACGCTCACTGTCCTCGGCTCCTGTGCAAGGCGCAGCTCACCCTTCACCAGCCTGCCCTGTGCCCCTCTCTGCTGCTGTCCTGAGCCCCTGAAACCCTGGGGTCTGCCAGCTGACTGCTTCGCTGCCCAGGACCGTGAAGGGCACACATCTGTGCTCGCTCACACAACACGCTCTTCAAGCTTCTGTAGGCGCTGGTGTTACTCTTCCTTCTGGTATTAGCTGACAGCTGTGTGCCTGCTGCATGCTAAACCTTACTCTTCTTTAAACAAGCGATGCCCTGCGCAGAGTAGCACGCAGCAAGTGTCAGTGCTGATCAGTAAATGACAATAAATGAGCAGCGGTGTTGATTTAAAAAGTATGCCTTCATGTGCCTCTTTGTTATAGGTCGAATTTTAATGATATACAAATTACCTGGAAATTTTGTCAATGCAGATTCTGATTCGATAAGACCAGGTGAGACCTGAGATTCTACATTTCTAATAAGCTCCTAGATAATCTTTGTGGGTTTTTTGGTAGGTTAAATTTTTTGAAAATTAACTTACTTGAGAGGCAGGGAGAAAGAGACAGAGTTCTACCATGCACTAGTTCAGTCCCCCAAATGCCTGCAGTGGCTCAAAGGCCAACGCCAGGAAGTGGGAGTGCGGTCCAGGTCTCCCACGTGTGTGGCAGGGATCCATGTACTGAGGGCATCACCTGCTGCCTCCCAGGGTGTGTCAGGGCAGAAAGTTGGAACTGGGAGTGGAGCCAGGACCTGAACCCAGGCTTTCCAGTAGGGGACGCGGGTGTCCCAACCCAGCACCTTCACTGCTACACCAAACGCCTGCCCCATCCTAGGTGATCTTGATACCGGTGGTCAGTTGGCCACACTTCAAGGAGCGAGGCCCTGTCCCATTGCTGTGATTTGGTCCAGTCTGAGTGTCTCCTCAGTGTAAGGTATTAAGAGGTGGCAACTTAACCTGAGTATGGAGTTAGGAGGTGGGGCCGTTGAGAAGTGAGCAGAATTGGATAAGGCCATTCAAGTGGCACCCCACGATGCAATCCTGGTGGCTTTGCAAACAGGGAAGAGACACAGAGGAGCCACAGATGCATGCACTCCTCTCTCTTCCTCTGACGCTCTGCGTTCCTCGGGACTCTGCCACAACAAGGCCATTAGCAGGTGAGGCCCCTTGACCTTGTACCTCCAGAATCACGACCCCAAATAAACCCTTTTTCTTTATGAGGTTGCTTCCTCGGGTACAATAATGAAAACCTAAGACACCTATGCCAAAAGTTGTCAAGTTTTGTCAGATATTAGAATCACCTGGAGAGCTTTTTAAACTCCCAATTTTTTTTTTGCCAATTAAATCAGAGTGTCGGGCAGGAACCACGGGTCAGTGTATCGAAAGCTCCTCGGATGATCCCAATGCACCCTGAATTCAGGAATCCTGGGCCTGAGCCATCTCTTACTCCATCAGCAATGACCCTCAACGCGGGATCCTCTTTAGAGTCACCCGGGGAGCACTTGCTAGCTGCAGCTGCCTGGGGCCCACTCAGGCAATTAAATCAAAGCCTCTGGGGCTTGCACCTGCACATTTCTAAAGCTCCCCAGGAGAGTCCAGCACTGATGTGACGGCTCATGAGTCTAGAACAAAGAGTAGGCATGAAGTCAGGTCTGGGTCCCCATTCTCCATAATCTTGGAGAAGTTAGTTTAGCCATCTCTTCAATAAGAGATTAAAAATGCATGTTCTGGGGCCAGCGCCATGGCTCACTAGGTTAATCATCCGCCTGCAGCCAGCATCCCATATGGGCGCTGGGTTCTAGTCCCGGTTGCTCCTCTTCCAGTCCAGCTCTCTGCTGTGGTCCGGGAGTGCAGTGGAGGATGGCCCAAGTGCTTGGGCCCTGCACCCCATGGGAGACCAGGAGAAGCACCTGGCTCCTGGCTTTGGATCGGCATAGCTCCAGCCGTAGAGGCCATTGGGGGGTAAACCAATGGAACATCTGGGGAGTTAATCAGCGGAAGGAAGATCTTCTCTCTTTGTCTCTGCCCCCCAGCCCCCATCACTCTGCCTTTCACATAAATAAATAAATGAATGGTTTGAAAAAAAAATACACATCTTTCATCTTACCCTAATTTTAGTAGCGGCCTCTGGAAGTCATGAAGAACCAAATAGAATTTGGGAAAATGCCCGCGTAAGAGCCTGTGTTCCCCTCTCTACTACACAGTGACCACTTGGTCCTTGGCCCCAGAGCCAGCGGGAGAAGCGTCTGTCATGCGTGAAATCCCAGCTAGGGAGCAGATGGCTCGGCAGCAGCCAGGCCTCCACAGGACAAGTCATAAGGACCTGCCTTCGCAGGCAGACCGAGGGGTGGAACCAAACACGGCCCCTGTGAAGAAGCCTGGCCTGCAGCCTCGATGCTGCGGGTGGCCTGGTCGACCCTGGCCAGGGAAAGGGCACACACACCTCCTGTTCTCAGCACACCCTGCAGCGCTGTCACCTGACCACAGCCCTGAGCCTGCAGGTGAGCGCCAGCCTCCTCTTCTAGGAGCGTTCTCCGGGCGGCTGCCCTGGTGCCTAGGGAAGGGTACAAAACAAACACAAAAACACCTGGTTCACTCACATGTGGCTCCACACCTGGCGGCATGGACTTGGGTCTCAGTTCCCTCAGCTGCTGTTATTACTGCTTTTAGCAGCATAATGCTTCTAGACAAGGGTGCTTCCAAAACATCACAGGAAGTGGAATTAAGATATGTTGGTCTGGATGCAAAGGTGTGAAGTCGATGCATAGTTTTTTCATAAATTACATTTTCTGGGAAGTTTCTGAGGACTCCCCCTACGTATGAATTTCCAAACATTTTGCATCACAAATGTAATTTTTATTTTAGTTTCTGTCACCTTTTTAAAGACCGCATGTATGCAAAGCCACTGGACATCGCTGCACACTCCTGTCTCTAGAGGCAGCAGAAATCTTGGGCCTGCAGGTGCAAGGGGCTGAGGCCAGAGGAGGCAGACTCCAATGTGGACAGATTCTGAGTCTTTGGTACAGGGGCTCTCCAAATGCACTTAGATTGTAAAAACTGTTTGTGTTTGTCTGAAGTTAAAATCCAATGGGTGTTTACTTGTTAAATCAAGTGATCCTTCAGAGGGGAAGAGGGAGCTGGAAGGCATAGCAAGTGCTCAGGTCTGGGCGGGGACAGCCTGCCTGGCTGAGCTGCCTCTTGGTGGACAGCCGCAGGGCTCTGAAAACCAGACAGCAAAATCACACATGCTTCTGTCCCCAGAGCACCTCCTGGGACTAGGTCATGGCCAGCAAAGCTCAGTCAGTCCCCTGGGGCAGCTGCAGCTGGGCTGAGGCTGGGGGGAAGGGTCTTGACTCCCACCTCCACCATCCCATTGAGTCACCCAAAGGACTAAGTCAGTGTGCCTCTGACTCCACAGGATCAGAAATGTCCGCTCACCTCTTGCCTTCCAATTGCCCACCTGCAAGGATGGGTCCTTACAGCCCACAGGCAGAGACAGCCCTGGGTTCTCCCAGGTCCCCTCCCACCTGGAAGCAAAGCCACAGACGATCCTGCCCCAGAAAGGGGAAGGGGCTTTCAGTGACATTTGGAGACAGCCAGCCCTGGCCACTGGGTCTGCTTAGAGAAGTAACTCCAGACGGTACAGCTGGAGCACGCGCTGTGGACCCAGGCATCCTGGGAGGGCAGCTAGATCTGTGTGATCTTGGCTCATTCGACCATCTCACGGTTACATTTTTGGGGGAGATAAAGGAGACTGAAGCATTGCAATATCAAGCCTACCATTTTAGGGGCTGCCTTGACATCTTCGAGTCCCCAAGGACTAGCTCTGAGCTCCCCTGCTCTCTAGACAGGCCCCACCCTACCCCGTCCCGATGGGATAAACTCCTCACCTGCCCAGGTCCCCTACAGCAGGGCCAGCGGCACCTCCTGGTCTTCAACCTAATGGCTTTCACCTCCCCACCAGCCCATGTGATTATTCAAACCAGCCCACCCAACCCCCTGCAGGACCCAGGGGACTCCCTGCCTTCTTGTCACAACAAAGCCTGCCTGGCCGGCGCCGCAGCTCAATAGGCTAATCCTCTACCTGCAGCGCCAGCACACCAGGTTCTAGTCCTGATCAGGGCGCCAGATTCTGTCCCGGTTGCTCCTCTTCCAGGCCAGCTCTCTGCTGTGGCCTGGGAGGGAGTGCAGTGGAGGATGGCCCACGCGCTTGGGCCCTGCACCCCATGGGAGACCAGAAGAAGCACCTGGCTCCTGCCTTCGGATCAGCGCAGTGCGCCAGCTGTAGCTTGCTGGCTGCGGCAGCCATTGGAGGGTGAACCAATGGCAAAGGAAGACCTTTCTCTCTGTCACTCTCACTGTCCACTCTGCCTGTCAAAAATAAAATAAAATAAAATAAAATAAAATAAAATAAAATAAAATAAAATAAAATAAAATAAAATAAAGCCTGCCTGTCCCAGCTCATGCTGGCTCACTGAGCTCCAGGCACAGCTCTGAGTGTACTACCATGGGTCTCTGCCTGGCACGTGGGGTCCTCCTCCCTTGAGCAAACTGCAGCCCAGCCCATCTGCCCATTGTCAACTGGACTCAGGCATCTGCCACCGTCCATGTCAGAGGAGCCGACATTCACTTCCAGAAGTGGCCAGAACGTGTAACTCGGCAAGACTGAGGATGCTGGAACCCACCAACATTCTAAGTCTTGAGGCTTCTGGGAAGGGGATCCTCCTGGTAGTCCTGAATGGTGGTGCCTGGGCTGCCAATCACAGGGAGAGGCTGAGGCTCTGACCACAGAAGAACTTGACCAGGAGGAGATAACATTTGAGGTCTTCTGGGTCTCAGACCCCTATGACATGGCTGTCTTCACTGTACCTCATCAAACGTGCCCCTTGAGGGGCCACGGCAGATGCTGCATCTATTTTCATGCTATGAGAAGTGGCTAGTCCAAGTCCAAGGTCACACAGACGCAGACACATTATCATCAGCACCAACCCTGCACCTTGCAACCTCTGGATGCCCATGGAATTTGCTCCTGGGGCTGGGCAGATGCCCCCTCCTAGACTCATCAGATTCACCCTGGTAAAATGTCTACAGGGTCCCTCCAGACTGTGAGCTCCCGACAAGGGCTACAGAATCCAGAGGCTAGCCTTGGGCATGAGGACTTGTCTCCTGGGAAACCCGGCATGAAGAGCCAGTCGCCTTGTCCTAGTTCACTTGACCTTGGCTGTGTCCCTGCTGGGCTGATAGACAGTGGTGAACAGGAGTAGATGATTCCTTGCAGGTGGGAATACCCTGAGTCCTTAGCTTCAAAGGTAAACTTTGGTTGATTGCCATTTTCTCCTGTTCTCTGCATGGGGAACTGGGGATTGCCAACTGGAGGCCTGAACTGGGGGCCAGGGCTGAGTGGCTTTGGTCAGCCGGGGTCTGCTCCTCACACATGCATCCTGTGGACACAGAGAGCCCCTGATCTCTGAACATTAGGGTCTGAGCTTCAGTCGACATGGAACCTGGGTCGTTGGCAGGGAGAAAATTGGGCTGGGAGGCAGGAAAGTGACCAGCGGGTCAGATCGACGTTTCCTGTACCACAAGCCTGTGGGAACCTGGGCATTTTAACGGGCAAGACAGCCAGCTCTCCTGGTTAGTTCTGATTCCAGATGCTAACACAATGCTGTTTTGCTCCCTCAGAACAAGCCCACTTCCAAGCTGCAGCTGCTGTCTCTGATTTAGCTAACCCCCATTACACAGATGGAGAAACCGAGGCTTGTCGTGAGGACTTGCTTGAACTGTCTGCATAAGGCTGAAAGACGAATCTGACCCTTGTGCTGGGAATGGTGCTGCTTCAGTCCAGCTCCCTGCTGAGCACCTGACTCGGGTGACTCACGAGACCAGCAGCTGGTCTGGTCTGTGGTGCTTGTCGTCAGGAAAGGACAACCACGGGAACCTGGGCCCTTCCCACATCAGAACAATGTCACAAACTGGTTTCCTGTAGGGTCCAGCCCCCCTTCTTGCCTGGATCTCCTCCAGGAGGTCCCTGCTCTGCAAAACCAGAGATGCCAGGTTCATAGCCCTGTACTCCCCTGTACCTGCCTGACCTTGGCCAGGCTCCCCTTGAGGCCACAGCCAGATGTTTCCCAACTGAGCACAGAGAGAGGCGAGGGAGCCGGAGCTGCTTGGGCAGCAGCCAGGAGTGGGGTGAGGCAGATGGTGATGGCTTAAGACCTACTTTTGGCTGAGGATCCCGGGGAGGCCACCGTCCTTCAGCAAAAGGCACAGCTCCTTGCTGATTTCAAGTTTCGTCCACACTGCCACCTGCTTAATTGGGTCACACACAGGTCTATCTGTCGTGAAAACCAATTCATTTGGGAGAGCAGACATTTCCCGGCTTCCTATGGAGACCCACGGAAACTCTAAGGATGCTGTAGGAACTGGGCTTCTCATCCACCTGATGAAAGGAAGTGCCATAGCGGCGGGATAGCTGTCTCTCCTCCCCTTGTCTCCAAGCTGGGGCCCTTTTCTCTCCTCTCTCTGGAAGCCCAGCCGCAGGCAGAACAATGCCTGCTCCAGAGAAAAGGCCGCTTCCTGCTGACAGTGTTCATGCCTTGCTCCAGGTCCCAGAGCTTCTGCAAAGGAACAGCCTCCTCCCCAAGACCTCCTGGCCTGAGGAGCACACACAGAGACTCCACCAGATCTGCTGATGGGTCAGCTTTAACAAGGCTGGCCTCAGAGAGGAGAGGGTCCAGGAGAGAAGAGGTGTCTGACCCCCACGCAGGGGAAAGAGCTGGATGGCCAGTTTCAAGCTTGCCAAAGGTCTCTGAGACAGGGAAGGGGGAAGATGGGGCTCCCTGCACCTATTCCTGAGTTAGCAGGGGCACCACACGTCCTCTCTGCTCTCCCTGGAGGAGCTGGAAGGCAGGCGACTACTGAGCTAAGTGGAACGAAGTATCTGGGATAGTATTCCAGCAATCCCTTTGTTTTAGCAGATAAGAGGGCAGGCAAGTGGGAAAGTCACAGGTAGAGCGAGCTTTGGGCTCCCCCAGAGGTCTCTCAGTGGCCATGGCCCAGCCAATGCGGTGTGCACAGAGCTGTCATCACTAAAATCACTTCTGGGAGTCTCTTGGTAGCTCGGGGCACATCTTGTGAGAAGCTACACAGGCATCGTCCCTTCCGGGACCCCCAGCGACTTCCCTGACTGCTGCGGGAAGAGGCGACAGGTCAGGATTCGCTCCCCCCCCATCCAATGAGGCTCAGGTTTGGGAAAGGAAAGTAAGGAGGGCTGTGGAGATGTCTGGAAGGGGATCCCAGGGGTCACCCCTAGGTTTTCTAGAAAATCCTGGATGCCCCAGTGCCATCTGAAGCCTGGCTTGCCTTTTTTAGGGGAAGGAATCTGGCTCTATGCACTGATTTTAACAAACTGAGATGGGAAAGGGGAGGTGTGGCAGTCTCTCTCCACAGCCGTTCGCCCCCCTGAAAAAAAGCAAGTGGTGATGTGGTGGCCAGGCTGGACAGGTGAGGACCAGACTTGTGTGCCTGTGCTCGGGGCAAAGGAAGAGAGTTTAGGACTGTGATCTGGACCTGGTTTAAAGCTGGCAACGGAAGGGATAAGAGTGGAGTACTAAGTCCTAAGCCAGCGTTCAGGCCAGAAAGGGAGGAAGCCACGAAGGGCAGAGCCTGGAGCTATCCAGACGATGGTGCTGAAAACAGAGAGCGCTGGCCAAGAGGGCACAGAGCAGCCAGCCAAGCTCGCACCTCTGTCCCGGGTGAGAAGGGGTGGACGGAAGGGGATTCCTCCCCACCTCCTTCCTACTCATTCTCCAAGGAGCTAAGGGCACAAGCCAGCTGTGGTCACAGGCAGGTGGAGCTCTGGGAAGTGTGCAGTTGCCCTAGGCTGCGGCTAGCATGCGGAAAGAGGGCCGTGGCCCGGCCAGGAGGAGGGTGCCATTGGCCCAGCTGCAGAAGATAAGCAAGGAAGACCCTGAATCAGGGTTGGTCCTTTGCTGGTCCCCTACACTCTGAGCCAGTACCGAGGTGCACAAGGTGTCCTCATGTGTATGACACAGACACGCATGCACAGCGGACTTGCGTGGGTGCTAACCCACCCGTGGACACCCGGAACACACTCCCAGAACAGACACGCACGCAAGCAGTCCTGCACCCGCACCCGCGCCCTACACAAGGCTGGAGTGCCAACCCCGAATCCCCGTGGCCGTCTGGCCTGGACATCCCTCCCACTTTGCCTCCTGGCCTCAGATGGCGCCCCCAAGGGAAGCCCCAATTCTAGCCTGAGACCGAGGAAGGCGAGAAGTGGAGCAGCCAGCCAGCTCCTCCGCCCAGAAAGAGGAGGCGAGACAGGCGGCGGCAGGTCTCAGACACCCCCCTTCTTTCCCCAAACTCCCAGCAAGGTGCCAGGACACAGAGGTGTGTGGACGGGATTGTGTGTCTCCCTCCCAAACTGGGAACACCCCAAGGACCAGCGCGTACCTGTGCGTGGGAGGCCCCGCGTGGAGCCCCCTCAGCGAGTCCGGACCTGCTGGCTCCTGATTCCCACTGGATAAAGGCAGAGTGGGAGTGGGGGGTTACCCCGTTTGACCTCCACACAGCCTCCTTGGTGTCTGTGGGCTACCGAGAAACTCCGTCTCGGGCGGCGGGAAGTTGCCTGGGTTCAGGCGCTGGGAGGGGGCGTCGTCCGGTCCCTGGGCTGGACCCGGCTCCCGCGCCCCCGTGCGCGCCGCCCTCTCCTCTGGCCAGCGCCCTCCCGCCCGCAGACTGCGCGGAGCCTGGAGCCGCGAGCCCGCCCGCCCTCCCGGAGAGTCTGCTGCTGACCTGCATTGACGTCATTGCGTCATTAGGTTTCCCCTGGAAACACTGGCTCTCCCGAAATAGTAACACATTAATTCAGGCCGGGGAGCGGGGAGAGACTGTTTGTAACCCTGCAGCTAACTCCACGCGCCAGCCAGCGCGCCCCGGCCCCCGCCCCTCCCTGGGGCACCGGCGGCCGCTCGCCTACTATTTTGAGAACAAAGGAAGGCAAAATATAGCTCCCTGGAGAGAGGGCGCGGGGGACGCCCGGCCCCTCTGGCCTCACACGCGCGCACACACGCAGACGTTCGCGTGTGCGCACCACGCCTGGGTGGGTCCATCTTCGGCGGGGGCTCCCGATTCCCACCTTTCTCGGGGACCCGCTGGGAGGAGGGGGAGTGTCCCTGGAGCGCAGGTGTCCTGGCACCCATCACCAGGACCCAGCAAGGCAGCGGGCCCACCGCCCTCCATAAACCCATTCCCACTTGTGCACGGGGCCTGAACCCGGGGAAGGGGGGGTCTCCCAAGACACCAGACACACCCTGCCCATTCTCCTACAGCTGCGCGGGGCCAGCGCGTGCGGGGCATCCAACTGAGCTCCTGTGCCTGGGGCTGGAGTGCGCTCCCGTGCCTCATTCGGGGAGCAAGAAACTGGGGTATGGGGTTGCGATAACACGCTCTAGAATCGCTTGGGCCGGGGCGCAACCGACTTTCTGTGTGCCACTCCTGCGGCTCTCGGGTCAGCCGAGGCGGAGCCCTTGGCTTCTGCGGCTCTGATGAGCTCTCCGTCCGTCCCGGGGCCCGACTCAGTCCCTCTCCACTACGCTCCTCCAGATCAGAATAGCAGGCCTAAGCGAGGGGGCCCGAGGGCCCACCCGCGTCCCGAGCAGGCTGGGCGGGCTCCCACACTCGGTTGAGTGGGTGTAGGGCCAAGGAGGGCATCTGAGAGAGCTTGGCCTTCCTCTTCCTCACGGAGGCCGCTCAGGAACTTGCCGAAGGGCGCAGAGAGGTCCGTGTTGTTTTCTTCCACCCTGGGCTGATCTCCCTTCTCCTGTCTGTAGCAAGGACAGGGGGCAGGGGCGCTGAGGATTCAGGGATGAGGCCCCCAAGGTCACTGCCTCTGTACAGGTGCAGAGCCTGGGGCGGTGACTAGGCTCACCCAGCACGCACCTCTCCCAGCCAGGGCGCCTGACACTCAGGATCGCTTTTGATCCATGTTGACCATTGAAGGCCCCAACCTCTGGACAAAGAAACCCAGCTGAAGTCATCAGGGCGGAGCCAGACCACAGAACAAGTCCTGGGGATGGAGGGGACTGGGAGGGAAAGCCTTGTGACACAGGAGGTTGGCCTCAGCTTGGGACGCCAGCATTCTATATGAACGCCAGTTAGAGTCTCCGCTGCTCTGCCTCCAGTCCAGCTCTCTCCAATGCTCCTGGGAAGGCAGTGGAAGATGGCCCAGGTGCTTGGACTCCTGCCACCCTCATGGGAGACTTGCCCAAGTCCGACCAGAGGGACTGGGGGAGTGAGCCAGCAGATGGAAGATGTCTCTTCTCTCTTTGTCCCTCCATCACTCTGCTTTTCAAATAAATAACATTAAAAAAAAAAAAAGTCTGTTGAGGACAGACCTGGCCTTGCCCCTTGGGAGCCCTGTGGTCCCTCCTTCTGCCTGTGCCCTGTCTCCCCTGGCTGCAAGGGCCTCTTCTGCACAACAGGGTCCCCGAGCCACTGCACAGCTGTGGTGGAGGTGCAGAGAGAAGTTACCCTTACACAAGGAGCAATGACAGGCCCCGTTCCTGCCCCCGCCTCTGCCCCTGCCTAGGGTGCTGTCAGCAATGTGTGAACCCATACTCTTCACCTTGTACAAACTCCCTGGAAACTCATCAAGGGACACTCTGGGGACAGGGAAGAAAGACATCTGGGCTCTTCACCTCCCATCATCTGTCACTCTGATCAAAAGAAGTTCTGTCATTTTTCCAATTAAAACTTTTACTTGTTTTTGTTTGTTTGTTTTTGTTTTGTTTTTTGTATTTGAAAGGGAGAGAGAGACAGAGACAGGAAGACAAAGAGATTTTTTCCGACCTCTGGTTCATACCCCAGATGCCAGCAAGAGCCAAGGCTGGGCCAGGCCAAAGCCAGGAGCCCAGAATTCCATCCAGATCTCCATCTGGCTCTGCTGTGTAGGTGGCAGGGACTCAAGAACTTGAGTCATCATCTGCTGCTCCCAGGATGCGTATAAGCAGGAAGCTAGATTTGGAAACAGAGCCAGGACCCAAACCAAGGCAGTATGTTAAGATTTATTATTTATTTGAAAGGCAGAGTGACAGAGAGAGAGAGAGAGAGAGAATCTTCCATCTACTGATTCAGCTCCATTTGAGTCTCTCACATGGGTGCAGGGGCCTAAGTTCTTGGGACACATTAGCAGGGAGTTGGATCAGAAGCAGAGCAGCTGAGACTTGAACCAGCAGTCTGATATGGGATAATGACATTGCAGGTGGTGGCTTACCCTGCTGTACCACAACACCGGCCCATACTGTACCGACTTAGATGATCACCAAATTCCCACCCCCCAAAAGCAGTTCTTTAATGCCTGACAATGCAAGCTCAGTCAAGTGGCAGTGGGGGCTTGTGATCCAACTCAGCTTCCATCTCTGTGGCCTCATTTTCCAGGACATGCACCAAGGCTGTGTGTCTGGGCCCTGTTATCCTTGCCCTTCCTTCACCTTCCGGTCCCACTGCGCTGCAGCCATCAGCTTCCTGTTTGGCTCCTTCTCTGGACCCTGGCAGAGGCCATGTGAAACTCCTCTGTTCCCCCAGTTACTCCTGCTACAGTGCCTGGCACCACTGTGAGCAAAGATCCAGAGTCCATTTGGGGAAGCTCCTGCCCCAGCCCCCTGCTCCCAAATATTTACCTCTTGATGTCAAAGCCACCCTGCCCTCCAAGGCCCAGGTTGCATTCTGACTCCTCCATGCAGCTCTGTGGGATCCCATGGGGTCAGCTCAGCTGTCGCTAGTGCCCAGATTGCTTGGAAAGGAGGCTTTGATCATTTTTCTTCTGGACTATCATTCTGTGGAAGTTGTCATCTCCTCTCTGGGTTAGAAGTTCTCAGAGCTGGAAGAAGGTCCTACCCATCTCTGTGTGCTCCAGGAGGCTCAGGCGTGCCTGCCAGGCACACAGCAGGTGCTCAGGGCATGCCTGCTGAACTGCACTCTGCAGGTCTGAGGTCTGAGATAGAGCATGCTGTAGACAGGGGCTAACAGAGACCTCGGCCATCTCAGCGGGAGAGGCCCCAGCCCTGGCAGGATTTTGCCTCTGGTCAGCTTGACCTCTGGTGCTAAAAGGTTTTCTACCAGCTGGTGTTGTGGCATAGTGAGTTAAGCCACCACCTACAGTGCCAGCATCCCACATGGGTATCAGCTCAAGTCCTTGCTGCTCCACTTCTGATCCAGTTCCCTGATAATAGCCTGGGAAAAGCAGGGGAAGACGGCCCGAGTAGTAGGACCCTTGCCGCCCATATGGGAGACCCAGAAGAAGCTCCTGGCTCCTAGCTTCAGCCTAGCCTAACCCCAGCTGTTGCAGCCATCTGGGCAGTGAACCAGCAGATGGAAGATCTCTGTGTCTTCCTTTCTATAACTCTGACTTACAAATAAAAGCATAAATCTTTTTTTTTAAAGGCCCCTCACTTGAAGCCTTCTTATTCTCTCTCGTCTGGGATCCTCCTGTACCAAGCAAGGTGCCCAGATCCCCAGGTCCTTCTAAGGGTATAGATGAAGATCCATTCATTCAATCATTTATCAACTACAATCAGCACGAGACCACTTTTGCCCACCAAGTTTTATCCAAGCCTCTGTCCAGGGTTGCTCTCAACACTTCCCAACCCACAGTTCCAGCCTGTCCCCGAGAGATGCCGTCATCTCCTTCATCTTGCCAACCTCCAGCTCTGTGCCTGAGAGCCCTGGAAGGCATTCCCGCACGCTCTTCTCACCCATCACTCTGGTGCCCTTTCCACCTCCATTACCATCTGTTTTCCCCAATTCCCTTGGCTTCCAACCCTTAAGAGGGGAGCACTGAACCAAGGATCCCATTGGCAGGACCCTGAGTTCAAGTCTTGCTTTCTGATCGAGGCATGATTGTGCTCGATGCTCTTTCGGGCAAAGGTGGAGGCAGTTTAGCAGCAAATGAGTAAATGTGGAAGACCTGCCAAGGATCCAGTGGCATAAAGCCAAGAACTAGGTTCAAACCGAGGGGTAGAACAGGTGCCAGCTTAGCTGGGGGGACAAATTCTGTAACTAGAATTCAGAAAGGAAGCACTCAGGCAGGCTGGAGAGGGCAGGTCGGGTCCACTTGGGGAGATGACACTTGGACTGAGTAGGGCAGAGGGGATGGGAGGAAGACAGGTGGGTGCCCCTGGATGAAGTGGTGATCTCAACCCAACTGCACTTTGCAATACCCTGTAGGGGCGGGGTCTACTTGGGCTCAGCCTAAAGACACTCCCAAGATTTTCCGATTTCACTGGTCTGGGATGAGGCCCAGACACTTATATTTTGAAAATTTTCCTTTGGGGGCCGGCATTGTGATGTAGTGGGTTAAGCCACCACCTATGATGCCAGAATCCCTTATGGGCACTAGTTCAGGTCCTGGCTGCTCCACTTCTGATCCCGCTCCCTGCTAATGGCCTGGGAAGGCAGCAGAAGATGGTCCAAGTTTTTGGGCCCCTACCATCCACAGGGGAGATCCAGATGAAGTTTCTGGCTCCTGGCTGTTGCAGCCATTTAGGGGATGAACCAGCAGATGAATGATCTCTCTCTCCTCTGTCCCTCTCCCTCCTTCTCTCTCTGTAACTCTGCCTTTCAATGAAATAAATCTTTTTTAAAAAAAAATTTCCCTTGTGCTTTGTGATCTGTTGGCAACTCTGTGTCATGCTACATTTTAAATTTTCAGTATAGTGTAAGAGGCTAGAGGGATGGTTCAGAGGCAAGTCACCTGACCAGGAATGAATGATGTCCCCAGCTTCCTAAGCTTTTAGAGTGGTGACAGTAACAGTAGTGCCATCTCCCAGGGCTGTCCTGTGGCCCCAAGAAATCATGCCTTTGAGTGCTGAGCCTTGGACCACTGGGAGCCTCACGCCTGTTGGCTCCACAGATGATGCTGATGTGTAGCCAGGGTGGGGAGCCTCTCACCAAAGGTGAAGGCAAAGATGTTGAGGGCCAAATGGCTGTTAGGGACTCACGGGTGTTGGGGAGGACGTGTAGTAGGGGATGGAGAAGCTGGAAGCTGGATCAGGACTGCACAGTGGAAGGCTAATGACAGAGTGAGGTGTGGGGCCTTCATCCTATGAAGAACAGCTGAAGCCCAGATGGGGCCTCTGAGGATGGGGAGTGAGATGAGGCGTTGCAATAGCTCAGGAATCTGGGGCGGCACAGCCTTGGCTGCAGGAAGGTGGAGTCGACAGGATGTGCTGGGGTCAGGAAGGCCGGGAAGACTCAGAGGAGGCGCGAGTGCGAGCAAAGCCCAAGGGACGACTCGACAAGATTCGGGGCCCTGGTGGACATCAGCGCTTATGAGATGGAGGGAAGAAACATAAATTTAAGTTGTCAAGCCCAGAGGGACTAAGAAAACAACCTCTGTGTTGGCTAGGGTCATATTTAGCTGTGAGTACCAGACAAATCAATAGTGGCTTAAACAAAACAGAAGTTCATTTCTCTGCCAGTTAAAAGCCTAGACGCATGTGATTCAAAGCTGCTAAGGCTGTAAGCCAGAGAGTCCTGGTGCTCACTCACCTGCCCCCGGTATGCATGGTCTTTATGCTCAGGACACTGGGTAGCTCCCTGGGGTTCCAGCATCCCTGTGGACAAAGGAATGGAGAGGAACTGGCAAAAGGCAAGAGCCTCGTGGGCAAGGTTCTTTATAGCCATCATCGTGTGCACTGACATTCCATCCAGAAATGAGTCTCACAGCCACACCTCATTGCAAGGGAAGCTAAGAAGTATGGTCTTTCTTTTCTAAGTGACCTTGTATTCAGCTACAAATTCTATGGTGCCTTATGTGGTAGAAGTAGATTCTGCTTTTTCAAAAGAATTGAGATACGCCGGCGCCGTGGCTCAACAGGCTAATCCTCCGCCTTGCGGCGCCGGCACACCGGGTTCTAGTCCCGGTCGGGTGCCAGATTCTGTCCCGGTTGCCCCTCTTCCAGGCCAGCCCTCTGCTGTGGCCCAGGAGTGCAGTGGAGGATGGCCCAAGTGCTTGGGCCCTGCACCCCATGGGAGACCAGGAAAAAGCACCTAGCACCTGGCTCCTGCCATCGGATGAGCGCGGTGCGCCGGCCGCAGCGCGCCGTCTGCGGCAGCCATTGGAGGGTGAACCAACGGCAAAAGGAAGACTTTTCTCTCTGTCTCTCTCTCTCTCACTGTCCACTCTGCCTGTCAAAAAAAAAATAATTAAAAAAAAAAAAAGAATTGAGATACTGGTAGAGAACTAATAGTCACTGTCATCGCCTCATTTTCTTAAATGGTAAACTTGAAGCATAGGTCCTATTTAGAAAAATTTTTTTGAGCTTTATTTACTTATTTTTACTATTTGAAGGACAGAGAAATGCAGAGAGAATAAAGAGAGATCTTCCACCTGCCGGTTCATCCCCCAAACGCCTGCAAGAGCTGAACCCAGGGTTCCAGGAATTCTAAGCAGCATCTTCACAACTGTGCCAAATATCCACCACAGGTTTTTTTTTTTTTTTTAATGTATTGAATTTGAAATTTGGGAAATAGAGTACAGACTTGAGGCTGTGGTGGGCAGCATTCCAAGATGGCCCCACAATTCCTGACTCCTCCATAAGCAGGAATTTGGAATATGATGGAAGTTTCCAAGGGAAATTTTGTGGCATGGTGGGGATGCAAGTCAAATGTAAGGAACTGGGGCCGGCATTGTGGCATAGCCGGCATCCAGTATGGGCACCAATTTGAGACTCAGCTGCTCCACTTCTGATCCAGTTCCCTGTTAATGACCTGGGAAAGCAGGGGCAGGTGGCCCAAGTCCTTGGGACCCTGAACCTGCATGGGAGACCCAGAAGAAGCTCCTGGCTCCTGGCTTTGGTCTGGTCTACTGCTGGACATTGAGACAATTTGGAGAGTGAACCAGCAAATGGAAGCATTTTCTTTCTCTCTCTCTCTCTCTCTCTCTCTCTCTCTCTCTCTCTCTCTCTCTCTCTCTCCCCAAGTCTGCCTTTCAAATAAATAAGATAAATCTACAAATATGTGGGGAGTTAATGAGGAAGTGGTTGAGAAGAAAGAGGAGGCCATCACCAACATGAAGAAGCTTTAGCACAGCACAAAAATCCTCCGTGAGCTGGCCCCGTCTGTCTTCTGTGGCTAATGCTTTGTTTGGGGCAGATCTAACCTAAGACAATGGAATTCCAAGGGCCTATGAGAGGATATCAGAGGAGATATAACCTAGTTGGATCTTCTAGGGTCTCCTGAGGAAAATCTATCTGGGAAGCGATCTCTTAGCGGGGACCTAAAGAACAGGCGGGAGTTCTCTGAGAGAAGATGTAGGGTGGATGTGTACGGAGCCTGGCACCTGCAGGAGTGTTCACACCGAGTTCACACCGGGGTTCACACCGAGCACAGCACCTCTGAATGTTGAACGAGCCTGGAGGAGGAGTGAAACGAGGTGGAATTGGGTGCTGAGCAGGAGTATCTTGGAAAACCTTGTGGACACCGTGTAAGGAGTTTGGGCTTGAACCCAAGGTAATTGGTAGAGACTGGAGGGCTTTAGGTAGGCATGAAACATATGGAGATTTAAAACAAAAAATTAGGTTTGCTGTAGTGTGAAGGGTGGATAAGAGCAGGAGAGATATGGAGACAGTTTAAATAGATCAGAGGCTGGTTAAAAAATAAAATCCTGGAGACTGTGGACAAGAATCACTGTACAAGAGACAGAGAAAGGGACAGACTCAAGAAGGTGGACTCTGGAGTCCTGTGTTCTTGATCAGATGTGGTGGTGAGGAGAGAGTGTGAGTCGGGGTCACCCTCAAGCTTCTGATTCGAGGAACTACATGGGCATTATGGAAAATGCTGGCAAAAACACAGCTTCAAGGACGAAGACAGAGTCTGTACTGAGGTGCCCCTGAGGACACCATGTGGATGAATCGCAGAAGCAGCTGCAGGGGCCAATGCTGTGGTGCAGTGGGTTAAAACCCCCAACCTGCAGCACCAGCATCCCATATGGGTGCCGGGCTCTAGCTGCTGGTTCGAGTCCCGGCTGCTCCTCTTCTGATCCAGCTCTCTGCTATGGCCTGGGAAAGCAGTGGAAGATGGCCAAGTCCTTGGGCACTTGCACCAGTGTGGGAGACCCAGAAGAGGCTCCTGGCTCCTGGCTTCAAATCAGCTCAGCTCTGGCCACTGTAGTCATTTTGGGAGTAAACCACTGGATTGGAAGATATCTCTCTCTCTCTGGCTCTATCTCTCTAAGTGTGTCTTTTAAATAAATAAAATAATTCTTAAAAAAAAAGAAACAGCTGGAATGCACAGAGGCATGGGGAGACACAAATCCCAACCGTGTCAGAGTCCCTTCCCTCCTCTTTGTGAACTGGCATTTGCTGGCTCTGCAGGTCTGAGTCTCAGGAAGACAGGCCCAGCCCAGGGTTGAGCTTGGATACGCCTGTACTTAGCATAGCCACTTCCTCACCCGACCCTCCACGGGTTCAGGGCCGAACCTGCACCTGCCGTCCACCACCTCTATAAATAGACGGCGCTCCGGGAGCAGAATCCCTCCTGGCAAAGGGGTCCCAGGCTCCCGTGCAGATGTTCCCATCCACACGGATGAGACACAGTCTAGAGAAAAAGACCAAAACCGCTGTCTGCATTTAGCAGGGAGAAGAGAAAGAGGAAGGTCTATGGCATTGCTAGGGAGAGAGGCTGCTCTTTTTCTCCTGAGGTCAAGGGGTGGACTTGGGATCCAGCTGGAGAATTGATGCTTAAGGCCGAGGGGGGGTCTTTGTCGTAGCCCCACCCCAGGGACCTTTGGCAAACGTGGGGCAGTAGTAGGTTGTTTTGTGTTGCTGTGGCCATGTGGTGGCTAAGTAGAGATCAAAGACCCTGAAAACACCATGCAATGTACAAGACAGCCCCTGCACCAAGGCACTGTTGGACTTCAAATACCGACAGTGCCCATACTGAGACAGCCTAAGTTAGAGAAATTTAGTTATTTAATTTATTTTGAAACCAAGAACCAGTAGTCACTCAGTCCCCCTTAAGAGGGAAAGAGTGTTCTATTTGAACATTTGAAGACAGATGCAGCTGGGAACTGGAGTCAGGACAGCTGTTCAGGAAATTCTGATGTCTCTGTGCTGCCTCTGCCTCCTCTCCCAGCTGATTGGCAAACACTTATACACTTCTAAAGGGAGCATGCTGATAGGTTAGCCAATCATCATGGCTCCTTGGGAGACTCCATTCCTGATTGGCTACCTCCCGGGACTCTGGCCAGCCCAAGGGTGAAAAATGCCTTTTGGTCAGTGGCCAGTTCACCTTCCAATTAGAGGCCACTCATACAGGAACCATCCTTGAAGGGGAGACAGTGAGCAAGAAGTTAGAAGGAGGCATTGGAATTGAACACAGCACCAGCAGCATTTATCTTGCGCTTTCTGGAACAATGCTATCTTTTTCTTGAAATAGCAAAGACACAGATGGAATACAAAGCTATGGTTTTCCGTTTTACTTCAAAGCTGCACTGTCCAAGATAGTAACCGCTGGTCTTGTGTAGCCACTTAAATTTAAATTATTTAAAACAAAATAAAATGAAAAGTTCAGTGCTTCGGTCACATGAGCCACAGTTGAAGTGCTCTGTGGCCACGTGGCTAACATACTGGATGGCACAGACAGAGGACATTTCCGTCAGGCAGGAAGTTCTGGTGGGCAACACCGCTTCAGAGGAAAACGCTAACCAACCAGAAGATTGTGCACAAAAAGGCAAAGCACATTTTAGGGTCAGCTCTAAAGAGAAATATGAGTCTTTTCACTCACAGTCCTGACTGCACGTAGGTGTGAAATATTGCGTGCAACTGTGTTTGTTACAGAGTCCACGCCTTGGTTTGGTATGGAACCCAGGGATTTTCTGTCTCTGGTCACAGAAGCAAGAGCTTGGAGAACAGTTTTACCGAGGACGATTGCCAGAACGTATCCATTCAGATGAGCACTATAACCGTTTGGGTGGAAAGAGTAGGTGAAGAGCTACCAAGAGTGCATAACCAGCTTTGCAAACACCATGACAATGGATGACACAGAGAAATCTACCACTCAGGTGAACAGCATGTATATGGCCGGAGTTGTTTAGCCTCCCCGTCGTGCCTCTGAGCGCCTGCCAGGTCTTTTCTTTCTCAGCTTCCATTTTTCCTGGCCTTTCCTTTGCTGTCTTGCTCCAGCTTTGCCTCTAAAGAACAAATTTTCTTTCCCTATGTGCTTATCATTGCTACTGCTCCCAAAATACTCCCAGATTTGCCTTCTAGGCACTGGTCAGGATTCTACTTCCTGTTCCTTGTAACTGGGAGTGGCTGTGCCTATGGAACTGGTCTACCTGCAGAGTGGAACCTGCATTTCTCCATCTGAGCCTCTGATCACTGATGTGAGACCATCCGCAGGACTCTTTTAGACCCGGCCACCAGTGGCATTCAGAATGGAGCCTGCCCAGTGTCCTGGATCCGTGAATGACAACCGTGTTCACTGGCCCTGTCAGCCCTTGATGGAAGTGTAATGTGAGAAAGACAAAAACCTGTGTTGTTTTCAGACATTGAAATTGGAGGATTTTTTTTTTTTAAATTGTGGAGTAATCTCATCAATCCAGCCTGGTCACTTCCTCTTTCACATTGTCAATCCCCAGTCTAATTGGCCATGACATTGCAATTGGTTGCGTTGATTAGCTGAGGTTATTTCCTGTTACCGAGAAAAACAAGTTCATTGAGAGCTGGACATTTGGTGTAGTGCTCATGTCTCTGGGATGCCCATGTCCCATATCAGGGTGCCTGGTTCGAGTCCCAGTCCCTGTGCTTCCAATCCAGCTTCCTGCTGATATGCACCGTGGGTGGCAGATTTACTTGAGTCTCTGCCATCCATACGGGAGACCTGGATTGAATTCCTGGCTCTTGGCTTCAGCCTAACACATCCCTAGCTGATGTGGGCATTTGGGGAGTAAACTGGCAGATGGAAGATCTCTCTCTCACCCTTCAAAGACAATGAAAATTAAAATGAAAAAAATCACCTCTTAATTTAAAAAAAACCAAGGGAATCTGAAACTTTAAATTTGTACAAATATTGAACCTGGATGTTGAGATGATTAATTTTTAGGCAGATGGTAGACATAGGTAAGACAGATTAGATAGATGATGGATAGGTGAGAGGGAGAGAGACAGAGAGCGGTGATAGAGCTCTTGATACTAGAAGGACGCGCCTCCTCCCAGGCTGGGAAGGGGGAACGTTTCTCCCTTAAGCTGGTTAAGGGCAGCTGCCTCCTCGCTTCCCTGTGGAATGACCTCAGGCTGATAACATCTTTAAAAGAGAAAGTCAGGCTTTGCAGAGTGCCTGCTCAGCTGTTTGTTAGTCCCCAACTACTGGTGAACCAGTGACTGGGTTCCAATAAAACCTCACTTACAGACAGTAAAACCTGAATTCAGAATTTCTTGCATCACCAAATATTAGTCTTCTGATTTTTTTCAACCATTTAATGTTGTAAATCTCCTTTTGAACTCAAGGGCGGTCCAAAGCCCCTGGCAGCAGTCAGGAGTTGGCCCGCCCCTTTTTCAGACACCGGACGCAGGAGAATGGTTGGAGCACTAGGATGGGTGGGGGGAGCTTTTGCAAATTAACCCATCAAAGGGCCATGAAGGCTTAGCCTGGGAGGCTGTGGAGAAGGAGGCGAGGGGCTGGGTCCCAGGGCAGGCTGGTTCACAGGCGTGGAGGTGAGAGGCCGTGAGGAGCTGAGGATGACTCCACGGTGGTGCCACTGACCATGAGGGGCCTGCTGGGGGTGGGGGCGGGGCTGCAGGAAGCGGAGAGAGGTGTGGGCCGCCTGGAGTTGGTGTCAGTTTGTATCCTGATGGAGGCAGGGCGGGGCCGCTTCACACCTGCCTTTCCCATCTCAGTTGCTTTTCCATGCTGCTCTGGATAGGGTGGAGCCTTAAGACTTCTCAAAGAGGGCAGCTAGGGTTTGTCTGTCTGAAGGCAGAGTAACAGAGAGAGGGAGGGAGACAGACAGACAGACACACACACACACACACACACACACACACGCAGATCTGTCATCCACTGGCTTACTTCTCAAATGCCTGCAACAGTCAGGGTGGAACCAGCTCAAAACCAGGAGCCTGGAACTCTATCCAGGTCTCCTATGTGGGCAGCAGTAACCCAAGTACCTGAGGCACCATCTGCTGCCTCCCAGGTGCACAGCAGGAGGAAGCTGGATGGGAAGTGGAGGCAGGGCTTGACCCCGGGCACGCTGGTACCGAATGCCCACATCCCAAGCAGCAGCCTAACCTGCAGAGCCACGAGGCCCGCCCCCGAGCTAGCTTTCATTCATGCTCTGGGGTTAGCAAACCATCAAGTATTATTATGAAATAAATGGGGTGGGGGGAGATAGGGTGGGCTTCCTAAGAAGAGGACAGGCTCCGAGGGTGGCCCTAACTACAGACCCTCTACCTGGGGGGTGGGGAGGCTGCAAGTAAACACTCCCTTCCATTCCCACAAGTCACTATGCCCTAGGCCCAGGTAGTGTCACCACCCTTCCGCCCTTCCGTGGGCAGGGACAATACTCTGTGTCAGCCACCCCTCCAGCCACGCCCACCCCCACACTAACCCAGCCCCAGCACAGCAGGGGACCGGAGTCCGCTCCCAGCACAGTGAGTACTCTTATCCTTGCTGTGTCTCTGCCCCAACTGACTTCTAAAAATCAGCCAATATTTACTGGGCCTCTATTACCATAATGCGCTTTCCAGTCCTCGGGAGAGTTCCCTGGAGCTTTATAAGCTCCCTGAATCACTAACAGTTAAGAAAGATTTAAGTTAAAAGAGCACAGAGAAGGGCAGGGAGAAAGGTGCCATTATCTATTCTCCCGGGGCCCAAAAAATCACGCCCGGGGAACGCACTGCCGTGTGCGCTTTTCTGCCTAGTATGTCACGTTTATGCCTTTTAAAACCATACACAGTAAATAATGTCCGAACATAGTATCCTCCACTGAAACGGGCATCGTAAATAAAGTTGATGTCCACCACCATCCCATTCCGATCCCCTCCCACCACCACGACAAACACTATTATGAGTCTGTCAAGCTCTTTCTCACTGGTAAAATGCATTTTATGTACATAATTGTGTCCATCGAAGATTTATTGCCTTGTTTTGTGGTTTCTATTCACATAAACAAATGTAATGCCCACTCCTTGCTTTTACTCACTCATTATTATTTTTTTAAGACCCACCTACAGTGACACCGATTGGTCTAACTCATTTCTTATGACTGCTGAGCCGGGTGAGAGACCGGGCCCCAGGGGACTGCCCAGGTCCAAAGACTGGAGATGGCAATTGGGCTTGACTGAGTTTTCTTTCCAGGCTTCTCAGTGGTACAAACGCACAGAACCAGCTCATCTCCGTGCTCCAGATCTGCCTGCTCTCGCCCTGTCGTTTGCAGTCTCCCTTAGGGAGTGAGGATTCCACACGGTGTGAAGAGAGAAGGACCAGGAGCTCCCAGCGTCCGGACCCGGCGCTCTGCCTCAGCATCTTTCGCACACCTTGGAAACTGGTTCTTTTCTGTTTTACTCCATGTGTTGTGGCTGCTACTCAGAATGTCCAGGCACTGGTCTGGCAAAGGCCTAAGGTGGAATGAGAGAACGCCAGCCTACGTCGGCACCATTGCAACCTCTGCACCGTCCTTGGTGGGACATGGAGGAGGTTGTGTCACTGAGTGTCCTTGCATGGACTCCCTCTGCACCAGCAATGCAGCTACCACCAAATCGCCAACAACTTCATTGAACCAATCCAGCCCCCGACCAGCCTGCACCAGGAGGCTACGGTCCCAGGCCAGCGATGTCACTTGACATTGTCAGACTTTTTTTTTAAACTTACCCTCCTTCATCCACACAACTGAAACAGTACAATAGCAAGCCTACCCAAACACCAATGTAAAAACTCAACCTCTCTCTCCTTCGCCACGCCCCCTCCCCCGTCCAGCTTCTCACTCATACCCTTGCAAAGGCCAGCAGCATGTCTGCTCCCTTGGAATCCATTCTCCATGCAGATGAAGGGTGCTTTCTTGAAATGAAATCTTTCAAATCTTGAGACAGGCAACGAGAAAACTGAACCATCCACATACCCAGCTTGATCAATTTTTAACATTTGGTTGTGTTTACTCCCCAGCCATGTTTTCACAAAGCCTCTATAAATTTATCTAGGAAGCATAACCATAAACAATATGTGGGATGTTTTTGCATATTTTGGAACTTTTCATAAACAGCATCATTTACTATGCATTCTTCTGCAGCTCCCTTGACGTACACGCTGAAGACAGCCACGCTGATCTATGATGCAACAGTGGCACTGAACTCTGTTATGTGGCTACATTGCAATTTATCCATCCCCTTTGCGATTCCTGTTTTTTCATGGCTACAATCGGTGCTGGGGTGAGAGTGAGCAACCCTGCAGGCATGCACGTAGTAACATCTGTAGGGAATGTGCCTGTGAGTAGAGTGGCTGCGTGTGGAGTACACGCCTGGGCTCTGGCAGATGCTGCCACATTGCTCTCTACAATGTTATGCCCATCTACACTCTTAGCAATGTGAATGTTGACTCATGGCCAACATTTAACAGCCAACAATGCTACCTCAATGTGTGTTCACCAGGCAGTTTCCTGGTGACTCTCAAGGTCAGGCAGCTTGGGGGATGCTTACTGCCCATTTGGGCTTCAGATCTGTGCATCATTGGCCAATTTATGCATTTTCAACTTTTTAAAGACTTATTTGTTTATGTGAAGTTGGGGAGAGAGAAAGAGAGAATATCTTCCATCCCCTGGTTCACTCCCCAAATGGCCACAACAGGGTGCCTGCACTGTGGCGCAGAAGGTTAACTTGACACTTGCAAGCCAGTGTCCCATATGGGCACTGGTTCATGTCCTGGCTGCTCCACTTCTGATCCAACTCCCTGCTAATGTGCCTGGGAAAAGCAGAGGAAGGCGGTCCAAGTGTTTGGTCCCCTGCACACACGTGGGATAACTGGATGCAGCTCCAGGCTCCTGGCTCCTGGCTTGGGCCTGGCCCAGCCCTGGCTGTTGCAGGTACCTGGGGAGTGAACCAGCACATGGAAGGTCTCTCCCTCCCTCCTCCTATAACTCTCAGAACTGAGTCCTGCCAAAAATAAATTAAAAACATTAAGAGGAGCAGAGCAAAAGCTATAAAATTTTATATATATATTAAAAAAAAAAAACCTCTATCCCCAGCCTTCCAGAAACTCTCTCTGAAGGTGAGGTGCCAATTCTCTCCCTGCCACCCTTGGCCTCTTCTTGTTTTTAAAATAAACTTTTAAAAAGGAAAAAAAGTCACTCTTGCTATTTCTTTTTTTTAGTTAGAGTTGGAACATTCTTCGGACCAGGTGTTGGTATTGCAGGACCCCCGCAACCTGCCCTTCCTCCTGCCCTTCCTCCTCCTCTTCCTCTCTATTGCTCCTCTTCAGCCCCGGCTCAGCCCCTGCCCCCCCACTCCCAGGACTGGTCTGCTCCATTGTCTTTTGATCTGTTCAAGAGGAGATTGAAACTAAAAATGAGAACAAAACAAAAAAAAATTGTATGGCAGTTTTTACTTTTGATCGCTCATTTTTAACTTCACAAATAAATGATAACAAAACCTGGAAACCTCCTATAACTTTCAAATTTTAAAAAATGGCTGCAACAACTAGGGCTGGACCAGGCAGAAGCCAGGAGCCTAGAACTCCATCTGGGTCTCCCACATGGGTAGCAGGGGCTCAAGTCCTTGGGTCATCTTCTGCTGTTTCCCAGGCACACCAGCAGGGAGCTAGATTGGAAGTGGAGCAGCCAGGACATGGACTGGAGCTCATGTAGGATGCTAGAATTGCAGGCAGCAGATTAACCTGATGTGACAGAACACTAGCCCCCAGATTTTCAAATTTTTTTAAAAAGAAAGATATGTAGGATATTTTAATTTACTTTAGGTATAAGTCGCTGGTTATTTTCAGGGCAAAAATTGTCTCTAATCTGTGTTATGTCTTTACCTGTGTTCACAATATCTTTTGTTACACAAAAGTTCTGACTTTTATTTTATTTTAAATATATTTAGTTGAAAGGCAGAGTTACAGAGAGAGGGGGAGGGAGAGAGAGAGAGAGAGAGAGAGAGAGAGAGAGAGAGAGGTCTTCCATCTGCTGGTTCACTCCTCAAATGGCCACAACAGCCAGAGCTGGGCCAGGCTGAAGCCAGGAGCCTGGAACTCCATCCAGGTCTCCCATGTGTATGGAAGGGCCCCAAGCACCCTGGCCGTTCTTAACTGCTTTCTCAGGTGCATTAGCAGGGAGCTGCAAAGGAAGTGGAGCAGCTGGGACTCTAACTGGCATTCATAGCAGATGCATGTGTTGCAGGCAGTGGCTCAACCTCCTGTGCCATGATGCCAGCTCCAAGTTCTTACCTCATTAAAGAGGTAAGATTTATCAACCATTTTCTGGAGTTAGGAGGTTTTGTGTCTTGTTTAAGAAATCCTTCCCGAGGCCGGCGCTGTTGTACACCGGGTTAATGCCCTGGCCTAAAGTGCTGGCATCCCATATGGGCGCCAGTTTGAGACCCGGCTGCTCCACTTCCGATCCAGCTCTCTGCTATGGTCTGGGAAAGCAGTAGAAGATGGCCCAAGTCTTTGGACTCTGCACCCACGTGGGAGACCAGGAAGAAGCGCCTGGCTCCTGGCTTCGGATCAGTGCAGCTCTGGCTATTGCGGCCATTTGGAGAGTGAACCAATGGAAGAAAGACCTTTCTCTCTGTCTCTCTCTCTCACTGTCTGTAACTCTACCTCTCAAATAAATAAATAAAATCTTTAAAATAAATAAATTTAACATGTTTTAAATATTTATTCATTTAAAATGAAGAGAGAGAGAGAATCTTCCATCCGCTGGTTTACTCCTCAAATGCCCAGAACAGCCAGGACTTTGCTAAGCCAAAGCCAGGAGCCCAGAACTCCGTCCAAGTCTCCCACATGAGTGGCAGGAACCCAAGCACATTAGCTGCCTTCCAGGTGCGTGAACAGGAAACTGGATTGGAGCTGGGGGGGCTGGAATCGGGCCGGGCACTCTGATACAGGATGCAGGCGTCCCAAGCAGCTCAAACCACTGTGCCATAATGTCAGTTCCAATAAGTAAAATTTATTAAAAAATGTAAAGTCTTGCTTTTCAACAAGAGTTTTTAATCCATACCGAATGTTTACATGGTCTCCACTGAGATTTATTATCCCATGAGGAGAATCATTTGTCTCAGCCCTGGGTATTAAGTAGTCCTTGTTTTCCCCGTGAATGCAACACGACCTCATCATACATCAAGTTTCCAAATATGAGTGAGTTTATTTTCTGGGCTACTTTTCCGTCTCTGTGCTAATACCACACTGTCTCAGCTACCGTAAGTTCATCATAAATCTTCACATCTCTGAGGGAAAGCTCCCCAGCCCTCGCTATGCCTCTTCATGGTTATCTTAGCTCTTTTCTTCATGTTCTCCCACATTAATATTAGAATAAGCTTGTCAAGTCCCACAAAAAATTCCACAGAAATTTTCCCTTGTATTGCTTTAAATTTATAGATTAAATTGAGATGAGCTGACATCTTTATGATAGTATCTCCAACCCATGAATATTAACCTTGAACATTTAGAAATCTCCATTTAGTTAGATCTTCTTTTATGTCCTTTTATATTTTGTGATTTTTCTCCATAAAGGTCTTGGGCATCTTTTGTTAGATTTATGCCAAAGCATCTTAAAGTTTTGTTACAGTTGTGAGCGATATTTGTTCTAGTATATATTCTAATTGATAGTGACCAAATTGCAAAGAAATCATATGGATTTTTCTATGTTAACCTCTTTTAGCAGCCTTGTTGAATTCTCTCTAATTCTATTTGTTTCTCTGGTTAAAAAAAAAAAATCCTAGGACTTCCGCCTCGACAGATGGCAGTCTAGACACACCGACAAGTCTGTGGTCAGGTTCATGTCCATCCTGCTGGAAACACAGTTCCTGTGGCAAAGCAGAGACCGCAGGATGTCAGCAAAACCTCTAAGGCACCAAGCAAGCTGAAGCCAAAAGCAGGAGTGACGTACAGCGGGGGGCTGCCCTGAGTGCAAATGTCGCCACGTGTGCACGCAGCAAGATAAACATTGCAAGACCCAACTTGGGGCCAGCAGCATGGAGAAGCAGGACGAGGACCCCTGCAGTAGGCAGGGACCCTGGGAGACGATCACAGTGATCAGGTTAGTGGGTTCCCTGGCACCCTGGAAAAACAAATACGGATCTCTGGAGAAAACCAGCCTCGGTGAAACTGCAGGGTTCCCACGGATGGATATCAGTCAACATGAACCCACAATCAAAATCACCAAAGATACAAGCAATCCAACTGCCCTGAGTGGGAGGAGAAACAACCAACAACACAGTTGGGTCCCCACGGATACCAGATGTTGGAACAATCAAAGAGCATAAGATAAGTGTGGAGGGAATGTGTGGAGAAATAAAATATTGATCACAAAAATGGGCTAGCAATGAACAACTACCAACACTGGGAAGAACTGACAAACACTGATAGCTGTGTTGTTCTTTTAGTAGCAAAAAAAAAAAAATTTAAAAAACACATTTTATTTACTCATTTATTTTTTAAAGATTTACTTATTTTCATTTGGAAGTCAGTCTTGGTGCCGGCACTATGGTGCAGCGGGTTAAAGCCCTGGCCTGAAGCACCGGCATCCCATATGGGTGCTGGTTCAAGTCCTGGCTGCTCTTCTATTGATCCAGCTCTCTGCTATGGCCTGGGAAAGCAGTTGAAGATGGCCCAAGTCCTTGGGCCCCTGCACCTGCGTGGGAGATCCAGAAGAAGCTCCTGGCTCCTGGCTTCAGATTGGCGCAGCTCCGGCCGTTATGGCCATCTGGGGAGTGAACCAGCAGATGGATGATCTCTCTGTCTCTACCTCTCTCTGTAACTCTGTCTTTCTGTCTTTCAAATAAATAAAATAAATCTTTTTAAAAAAAGAAAAATAAAGTCAGCCTTACAGGAAAGAGAGAGAGAGGGAGAGAGGGAGAGAGAGAGAGAGAGAGAGAGAGAGAGAGAGAGAGATGTCTTCCTCCACTGGTTCACTCCCCAAATGGCCACAATGTCCAGGGCTGGGCCAAACCAAAACCAGCAGCCTGGAGCTCCATCCAAGTCTCCCAAGTGGATGTCAGGGTCCCAAGGACTTGGCCATCTTCTGCTGCTTTCCCAGGCACATTAGCAGGGAGCTGTATTGGAAGTGGAGCAGCCAGGACTCAAACCAGCACTCACGTGAGATGCTGGTGTCACAGGCAGCTCAGCTCACTGTGCCACAACTCTGGCTAAACCCTCAAAAATGCACCAGAATGTGGTGAGTAGCACACTAGAGACATTGAAGATTCAGTTGAAAAGAGCATTGGTGAACTAGAAGACAAATATGAAGATAGTAGCAGTAAGTTAGTACAAATTATGACACAGAAACAATGAAAAAGTTAAGAGATGAAAGATAATCTGGGGGCCAGTGCTGTGGCACAGTAGGTTAATCCTCCATCTGCAGCGCCGGCAACCCATATGGGTGCTGGTTCTAGTCCCGGCTGCTCCTCTTCTGACCAGTTCTCCGCTATGTCCTGGGAAAGCAGTTGAAGATGGCCCCTAGTGCTTGGGCCCCTGCACCCATGTGGGAGACCAGGAGGAGGCTCCTGGCTCCTGGTTTCCGATTGGCCCAGCTCTAGCCATAGCAGCCATTTGGGAAGTGAACCAGTGGATGGAAGACTTTCTCTCTGTCTGTCCCTCTCACTGTCTGTAACTCTACCTGTCAAATAAATAAACAAAAATATCTTTAAAGAAAAGAAAAGAAAAGAAAAGATAACCTGGCATACATCTAGTAAGAGTCTGAAAGGAGAATTGGAGAGGGAATGACAGAATTTTCTAACATTGAATTAAGATAGCAATCTTCATTTGTCCCAAGCAGGATCCATTAAAAAAAAAAAAAAAACAAAACACTCCCAGGGTGCTGAGTAGAACATCTACAAATTCTTCAGTGCTTGTCCCTCCCGATAGTGGAAGCTACTCTCTCCTCCATGAATACAGGGTTGGTTCGAGGACTTTCTTATCTCTTAGCTTTTCTTCCCCGTTTTCCACTTCTTTTTCTTGCTCTTTCTTCTGGCAGACTGCCTCAATTCCCTCCTCCTCGTGTGATGACCCTAGTTTGTGCCTTCTCTTAGCAATTATATTTTCCATATCTAATATTATATATAGTTCAGCTGTTGTATTTTTCACATCCAATGTTCTATTTCTGCTTGGTTCTCTTTTTGAATTTTCTTATTTCAGTTCATCTTGTTAATATCACCCTTGATCTTTCAATGTTTATGACGCCAAATAGAAAACTTTGGCCCATCTGTTTTAATATTTATGCTTTTGATGGAAGCAGAAATCCAATATGTTGTTTTTGTTTCGGAACATTTATGCTCCTCAGGGTTCATTTTTGCCTGCAGCACTGGCTACCCAGTCGGGACATGCAAAAGGCCAGTTTTCTGTGTCTGTCGGTCCTGATTAGCTCTGGGACCATGCGCGGAGAAGAAGAGATTTTGGGCAGAAAGCCTCAGATATTAGCAAAATCAGTCCTCATCCACAGAACAATTTCTATTTCTTTTTTAAAAGATATAATTATTTATTTCAAAAAGTTAGAGAGAGAGAGAGAGAGAGAGGGAGGGAGGGGCAAAGAGAGGGAGACATATGCCCACTGGTTCACTCCCCAGCTCTGGGCCAGGCTGAAGTTAGGAGTTAGAGTTAGGAGCTTCGTCCAAGTCTCCCATGTGGGTGGCGGGGGCCCAAACACGTGGGCCATCTTCTGCCGCAGGGAGAAGATCCAGCAGGGAGCTGGATCGGCAGTGGGGAAGCCGGGGCACGAACAGACACCCATATGGGATGCCAGTGCTGTAGGTGGTGGCTCAAGCTGCCATGGCACGACGCCAGCCGTGAAACAATCTCTTCTGTCGGGACCTCCCCACCCCTCTGCCCAGGGCAAGGCCACATTAGGAGGCTACAGTTCACTGCAATCTACTGGGCCTGGGGATTTACAGATTGAGGGGTGAGGAAGAGACTGTCCAACGATGGCAAGTCCTGACTTTTTCTCAACGTGGGGCTTCTCCCCCCTTAGCCCCCGCAGCTGTGCACAGAACACAGACTATTTCTCCCAAAGCAACAACACAGAGGGAAGTAAAGAACAACTCCCACAGTCCCCAGGGATGCTTTGTGTTTCTTGTAGCTTCCCAGGGGGAAGCCAGAGTGCAGCTAGCTGAGCACCTGGGTAGGAAACAGAGCCGCCTCCGGTTCCCGCTTGTGGATGCGAAGTTTCTCTGTCGCCTTTAAGGGCAGGTCTGAGAGTCCCCGCTGTTCCTGAAGTTCTCGTCTGCTTGCCTGGTCTGCTGCAGCCAGCTTGCTTTCAGATGCTGCCGGGCCCCTTTCTTCCAGGTGAGAGCTTCTTCAGATGCTGACAGTCCTTGGCTGGCTGTTTGTAACCCGCCGTGAGATGCCACTGAGCTGTTTGGAGGCTCGGAGTCCCTGGTGGGCCAGGGAGTGGACAACACGTGCAGCCTCTGCGCACCTCTGCGGAGTCCTTCGGGCAGACGGGTTGAGTGTGCCTGTGTCAGTTCCTTTAGGTCTTTCTTCTCGGGGGCCTAGAAGGGATGAAGGCTGGGCAGTCTCAGGGTGTCTCTCTTGCTTGCATGCAAACTTCATACCTGGCTTCCTCACTCCAGGAAAGACTTCTGCCAGGGTGGAAGGGACCACTGCACAGCAGTGTGGCCGCCGAGATCCTGGTCCCACTGCTCCCTGAACAGCTGCGACCAGTTATCCCTGTTCACCTTCACCACTACCACCCCCCCACACACACACAACACACACACACACACACACACACACACACACACACACACGGGCACGTATATCCCAGCAGTAGCAGGAACTGAAGTCCCAGAAGTGCCCCACTCACCCACTAGCTCAGACCTGCTGTCAGCAACCTCTTGTCCATCTACTTCCTGGTTTCTCAAATATTATTGCTGACAATTTCTTGCCTGTTTTTCTGGTTCTTACAGATTTATACCGATTTTTTTAAAAAAAACCCTTTATTGTAGTTTTAGCTGCAAACCAGGAGGTAGAAAAAAATAGATTCATGTGTTCCACCTGTGGTCTTTTCCTGGGAGCCTACACTTTCTATGTAGACAAGCATTACCTCTGCAATGGTGACAATATTTTTTCTTTCAATTCTTAGACTTTGATGTCATTGTGCATAGACTGTCAAGTGTTGTGCTGAACAGATGTTGTAGGGAACTCCGCCTCTCCTCTGATTTTTGTCGGGAGTGACTCCTATGCTGTTGGCCACATCTGTTTTTATAAATTCCCTTGATCGGTACATCATACAGGTTAATCTTTGACTATAAGCAACAGAACCACCACAAACAGCTGCTTAAACAAGTTAAAAGCTTACTTCTCTCTAAGCAGCCCAAAGCTGAAAGAGAAGCCCCTAAGCCCTTGGGAGCCCCCCCCCCCCCCGCCCTGCCCCGCAGTTCTCCATCTCCCACGTGAGGCTCTGGTCTCACAAGACAGCTTCAGACAAGTCTCAATTCAGCAAGAAGGAAAGAGGAAAAGGGAAGGGAACGCCACACCCCCTCCAGTCAAGGCTGCCTATCAGAAGTTACACACATCACTTCAGTTTACAACCCATTGGCTGGAACCGATTCACAGAGCCACACCCAGCTGAAAGGAAGTCTGGGAAATGTAGTTCTTCACTTCCAGCTGTTCCATACCCAGCTAATCTGATGACTTTTCAGTCTTACCCATATCTGCAGTAATACGTCACTTTTCATTCTTAATATAAGTCATGCTTTTTGCACTTTTCAATAAGTATTTTTGTTGATCCCATCTATTATTTGTTTTCTATTCATCAATTTCTACTTTTTCTTTCATTCTTTCCATGCGTTTCTTTAAAAAAGATTTATTTTATTTATTTGAAAGACAGAGTTACAGAGAGGTAGAGACACAGAGAGAGAGAGCCTTCCATCCTCTGGTTCACTCTCCAGATGGCTGCAATGGCCGGAGCTGCGCTGATCTGAAGCCAGGAGCTTATTCTGGGTCTCCTACATGGGTGCAGGGGCCCAAGCACTTGGGCCATCTTCTACTGCTTTCCCAGGCCACAGCAGAGAGCTGGATCAGAAGAGGAGCAGCCGGGACTAGAACTGGTGCTCATATGGGATGCCGGTGCTTCAGGCCAGGGCTTTAATCCACTGTGCCACAGCGCCGGCGCCTCCCTGTGTTTCTAAATTGTTGGACTTATTTCCCCAACACTTTGAAATAAACACTTAATTCAATGATTGATTTACTTCTTGATAAAGTAATTAAGGAAAAAAGTTATCACAAATTAGCACTTTAATTGCATCCATAAGTTTTGATGTATAGTACTATTTGTGAGAGTCTTGAATCTACACGGGTCTGAGACACCTCCCCCACTCGTTCCCTGCATCAGGAAAACAAAAACACAGAGGCGCCATGCACCTGGAGAGCCTCACCATCCCACAGTTGGTCCCAGCTGCAAATCAGGGAAACATCCTGTCCCTCCCAGTCCCTATCACTGCCCCAGCTATGAATCAGGCAGCCCCGGGACTCCCTGTGTCAGGGACACCTGTCTCACGGTATCTGGGATCCTCTCCCACTGCTCCAGCCTGCATCCCACATCCCTTTGTTCAGCTGCTCCAACTCATCTCCCACCTGTCTCCCTCCTCCCCTGACACACGTTCCCTATAAAACCCCAGCATCACGCGTGAGCCCCGAGCTCCTCTCCCTCTGAGGCGGCTCCTGGCAGTTCTTCACCCTAATAAAACTCTTTGCTCACCGTGGTCTTGATTGTCGTTCTCGGTCATGGTTGAAAACCCTAACACTACTGTTCCACTATAAATACTCTGTACATTCCATTTGGTTACCTCTTTGAACCACATGCGACTTAAAAATTTTTCAAAATATGAAGGTGGTATTTGGTTGGTGGGTGGGTAGAAAAAAACAAACTCAGACTCAAATTCAGCCTCTACTGCTACATATTTACAACACCGATTATCTCTGAGATCCCAAAGGTGTTGGGATTTCTCCCCGCCAGTGAGCAATGGGTCGGTCCTGCAGCTGAAACCAGCTGGGTGTCCTCTAGTCCATGCCAGTGCTGACATGCCTACCCGGGAGATAGCCTCGGATCCCACAGGTTGAGTGCTCGGTCCCCAAGGCCGCCCCTCGCTTTTCATGCCAGCTGCAAGCTGTACATTGTTTTCCCTGTGCTGCTGCGAACGGGCAATGAGCTGGGGTGTCCACAGGCCCCTCCTCAGCTAGAGAGACTCACAGGACTCAAGGCAACACTCACTCCACTGACCAGTTATAAGGGACACAGAAGGCGAGACGCACAGGACAAGGCATGGGAGACGGGATCCGGAGCTGCCACGCCCCCTCTGGGTGTGCCACTCCCAGGAACTGCCCGGTGTTCAGCTACCTGCATGCTCTCTGAATGCTGTCCTTAGAGGGTTTGGGGTTTTTGTTGTTGTTGTTTGGTTGGTTGGTTGGTGTTTTGCTTGCTTGGTTTTTGGAGACTTCATTGTACAAGCATGATTGGAGCTTACAAGTAAGCAACCTTGTGACAACGTGATTGGACCGGAAGCATGAACTGAACACTCACTCAGAGCCAGCAAGGTGTCTCGATTCTTTCTGGCCTCTCAGTGCAGAACTCCCTTCTCCCAGGGATGGGGCAGTCCCCTTCTGAACTCGAGGTCTCACGATCCACTCTCAGACAAGGTGGGTCAGAGACTGCTTTGTGGTCAGCTCCAAGACAGAGCAGCAGGGCAAAGATTACAAATTTCCATGACCTACCTGGGGGAAGAACCTTTCCGATTTCCAAGCCAGGCCTTGGGGAGGGAGTTACGAGCCAGGAACTGTAGATGAGAACAAAAACCTATATATCATTTCACAGTTGGCTTGTTTATTTTCACTGTCTTTTAAATCATTTTAAAAATCTAATTACAGTGCGGTCAGGGGAAATGGTCTGTAGAATATCAATTTTTTGAAATTCATTTAAAATGATTCTTATGTTTCTGAAAATGTATGTTCTCTGTTTGGTGCAGACTTCTAAGTGTATCTGTGGGAGCCCCTGGTCAGTGTGCTTACTTGATCTAGCAGTTTCCAGAGGTATGTTAAAATCTCAAATGACTACAGGTCCATCAGTTCCTCCTTATAATTCTATTAGTGCCTGCTTTATACATATTTAGGACGTGTTGCAAGACACATAGCACATGAAGTTTCAACCTTTGGGGACTCTTTATTATGTAAGGTCCCTCTTTCTCCCTCTCAATAGTACAGTATTAAAACCTACTTTGAAATTAGTATTGCTATATCAACTTTCTTGGTTAATTTTTTTTAAGGATCAGGTGGTCTTATTTAATTGTTTTTAAAATTTATTTGAGAGACAGAGAGACAAATGCCCTCGATGGTTGAGGCTGGGCAGGGCCAAAGCCAGAAGCCAGGAGCTCCATCTGGGTCTCCATGTGGATTGCAGAGACAAAGCACTTGAGCCACCAGCTGCTGTCTCTCAGGATGCATTAGCAGGAAGCTGGATAGAAAGAGCAGAGTAGCCAGGACTTGAACCAGGGATGCAGGCATCCCTAGAGGCCACTCGACCTGCCACGCCACAATGCCACCCCATCTTTGCACTGTAAATATGCATGCTGAACTACGAATTATTATAACACAGCCAAAAACTTAGTATCTGTGGTCTCTTTCCAAGCGCAAGCTCATTAGTTTTAATCACCTACTGAATATCACCTTTTCCTTATGTTTTTATCATCTTTTCAGTTTCCATTTCGCCATAAGTCACAGAAGCTTTGTTTTTAAAGGCAGAGGTAATCGGCTCACTAACATCTTCTGATTGTCTGTGTTCTCTACCCCAGATCTTCCTTCTGAGTCAGTTTTGGTGAACCACTTTTCCTTACAGTGAACATCTGGGGGTGCTAAATCATCTGTCTTTGTATGTCTGAAAATACTTTTAGGTTGTCTTTGTTCCCGAGTGGTAATTTAGCTGCATATAAACTCAGGACTTGGTAGGTATCACTCCATCATCTTCTGGCAGGCACGCTTGCTTACAGGAAGTAGGCTGACAGTCTAACAGACATGTCTTCAGGTGTATCGTCTCTTCTTTCCTAAAGCCTTGTTATCCTCCATGCTCTGCAGTTTCAGAACAATGCATCTAGGTGTAGACTTATTTTTTTTTAGCCTTTCCTGGCACGTTGAACGCATTTGTAATAAAAATAATTCACATCATTGTCAACTCAGGAAATTCTCAGCTTTCTTATTCCAAATATGACTTTCTTTTCTTCTGAGACTCCACTTTTCAGAGGTTGGGACTTCTTTTACATGTGTATTTCCCTAAGATGAAAAAAAATTTATTTGAAAGGCAGAGTGACAGAGAGAGGGAAAGACAAGAGAAAGAAAGAGAGAGAGGATTTTCCATCTGCTGGTTTACTCCCCAAATGGTTCCAGCAGCCAGGGTAAGGCCAGGCTGAAGCCAGGAGCCAGGAACCCTGTCCAGGTCTCCAGCATGAGTGGCAGGAGCCCAAGCACATAGGCCATCTTCCACTGCTTTCCCAGGCACTTCAGCAGCGAGCTGAATTGGAAATGGAGCAGCTGGGACTCAAGGGAGTGGTACGAAAAGCAAACAGTGCACAGTCATCCGTCAGCATCCATGGGGAATTGGTTATAGGACCCTCATGAGACCAGATCTGCAGATCCCAAGTCCTTCATCTAAAATGGCATAATCTTGGGGGCAGTGCTGTTGTGTAGTAAGTTAAACCTACACCTGTGGTGCTGGCAAGCCATATGGAAACTGGTTCGAGTCCCCGCTGGTCCACTTCTGATCCAGCTCCCTGCTGATGGCCTGGGAAAGCTGTAGAAGATGGCTCAAGTGCTTGGGCCCCTGTACCCGCATGAGAGGCCAGGAAGCTCCTGTCTCCTGGCTTCAGATCTGCCCAACTCTGGCCATTGCAACCATCTGGGGGAGTGAACCAGCAGATATAAGCCTTCTTTCTCTGTCTGCAACTCTGCCTCTCAAGTAAATAAATAAATCTTTTTAAAAATGACATAATCTTTGCAGATAGCCTCTGATATCCTCCCACATAGTTTTTAAAAATTCCTTCGTGGCATTGCTGGAGTTTATATCTGAAGCTGTTGCTGGGTTTGGTGTTGGCATCACAAACACAACTTAGCTACAATGCCAGTCCCTCACTCTTGTGGGTTGATTCGTCCTCATTTTCATTCCCTCATCTCTCTATGCTGCATTCTAAGCTAATTATTTTGCACTATCTTCACATCTCTAATATATATACTCTTCAGTTCAATTTTGGACTTCTTCCCTATCGCATTTTTTCAACAGCTAATTTTTTTCTTCATTTCCAGGACAGCTACTCCTAATTCGTCTCTGCCTACCTGAATGTCCTGTTTTTTTTTTTTATTTAATAGAAATTATTTCTTCAGTCATCTCTTTGAGCTCCTTCAACACAATGATTTTTAAACATTTGTCAAACTATTTTATAAAAGGAATGTCATAGGCAGTGACTTCATCCCCTGGTTGTAGATTCTCTTGCCTTTCTTAGCATTAGAATCCCTCATATGTTGGATAATTTTCTGCAGTAGATGTCAGTGGTTTGCCTGGTGGGTTTTCCTTTTATCTCCACGTGCCCTTCTGTGTGTGGCATTTTTTATTATTATGGTCTCTGCCTGTCACCCCACAGGGTCCCCAGCTTAGAAGTAGATCTTTTAATAAGTCACTGTCCTCCTGCCTTTTGGAACATAAATATCACGGGGCAGGATGAGAAACAAACAGATCTATATGGCAGGTGGTAATCAACGCTCTGGAACCAGGAAAGCAGAATAAGGGGACAGAACACAAGGGTGGGAGCCACTGGAGCAGAGACCAGGGGAGTGGTGGAGACACGCAGCCGTCTGTGGGGAGGTCGGGCCGTTGAGGCAGAGAGAAAGGCAAAAGGCCAGGAGTGCTCACAGCCACAGCAGTTAGCATGTGCCGGGGATGGTCTAGCTGACCAGTGAGCAGTTCTATGATGGCTGAAAGCGCATAGAGGAGAGGCTTCTGGGAGTGGGTTCTGTATGGTGTTTGCTCGTGGCTAAGTTTCTGGCCAGAGTGCACGCAAGTCTCCAAGAGTTGGTGCCTCCTCCCTACCCCGGCAGGGGTCCGGCAGCCAGTTGAGAGGTCAACGGCAGAGCTGAACCTCCAGTGAGATCCATGGCAGGGGCGTCTGGGAGATCGCAGCGCACCCAAGGGGCTGGCCCAGAGCCACCGCTCACTCCGGAATTCTGTAGACAGACATGACTTTCCCCGGCACCACGCCCCCTGTGTGTGCCTTTGGCTCCCAGGTGTCAGGGTTCAGTGGGTTGGTCCAGAGACTCTGGGAAGCTCCTGGGCACAGGAAGCAAAGGCTGAGCCTCCCGGTGTCTGTCTACCTAGATCCTTGGGAACACTGCTACCTGGGGCTGCAATGGAACTGCTGGCGAGCCCACGGTGCTGGAAAGCGGGGTCCCTTCCGGGGTGCCGGGTCCAGCCCTCCCACGCCCTGCCAGGAAACCTCAGGCCTCAGCCGGGAACCGTGAATCCCCCAGAAGGTGCAGGGTCCAGACAACCAGATCTTTGGCAGAATCCACGCGTGGAGGGAGGGGGTCAGCGTGGGAACTGGGGGGGGGTAAAGGAGCACCCTTCCCGGCAGCCCTTCTGGGTGTGGGCCTCCTGCGGGCACCGCCTGCAGGCAGATACCCCACAGCGGCTGCAAGGCTTAGGCCTGAGAGCCTCGCGGCGGCAGAGGGGCTGCTGGACGGCGACGGACGGCAGGGGAAGAGGCCCTTGCTGGGGCCGTCGGAAGCCACAGGGGTGAGCGGGCGCCGGCTGCTCTCTGCACCCCCACGGCGGCCCAGGGGTCGTCTCCTGCCTAGGCGGGCATGGCCCTCACGTCCCGGGACGTGCGTCGCCTTCTAAGGGCAGACTGCCTCCTAGGTGACTATGCGAGACTAGAACCGGGGAGACGGCGGGGGTCTCCGTGTACCACGTACCCGTGTACTCCTGCCGTTCATTCGCTCCACGAACACTGCCTACGGGCCCGCTGCGCTGGCAGGGCCGAGCCCACGCCTCCCCAGCCCGCGGCCCGCTGCAGACCCGCGCGCCTCGGGGCTCCGGCGGCGCCGCTGGCCTCGCGCGCCCCCTCGTGGCGGCTCCGCGCAGTGCGGGCGCCGCCCTGCCCATCGAGGCTGGGTCCGCCCGGGAGGAAGCCTCCGCCCCGTCTGGGCACTCAGAGCCTCTATTCACGCTCCGGAAGCCTCGGCCCGTCCCCTCAATCTCCCTGCACGACCCCCCGCCCCTGTCTCCCGCTCCTGCCGCTCCCCTCGGCCCCGGCCTTGAGCACGAGGGGGGCAGGCGCGCAACCCGCGCTCCAGGACCTGCCCCGCCTCCCCCGGGAGCCAGCCCAAGCCTTGGGCTTCAAATCGCGGTCTGTGCTGCCCGGGACCCCACTAACCCCAGCCCCTTCCCTGCCTCTGTGTGCCTTTAATAGCCTCCGGGACGTGGGGGGCTCCCCGGCACCCCGGCTGCGGCGGCTCAGCCCGGTCAGCCGCCGCAGAGCCCGGGCATCCCCAGCGGGGCTGACCGGGGTGCCTGAGATCGAACCCAGAAGAGAAGCCGTGGCCGCTCGCCGGACACCCCCAGGAGCCCCGAAACGCGGGTCCACGGGTCTAGAGATAAAGCGGCCAGCCAGCACGTGGAAGCCCGCCCCTCTCCCACACACGAGGCTCGTGAACAAGTGATCACGTGATCAGTGAGGCTCACTCACCCTGTGGCTCTGAAGACGGTCACTGTTTCTAAAAAGCAGAGGGGTGGGCGTTTGGCACAGCGGTTGACACCACTTGGAAGACCCACAAGCCCTATCCCGTGCCCCGCTCCACTTCCCGTCCCGCCTCCTGCTGATGCGCACCTGGGAGGCAGCGTGCGATGGCTCAAGACTTGGGTCCCTGCCCTCCACGTGGGAGACAGCAAGATTCAGGCTTCTGGCTTCAGCCTGACCCAGCCCCAGCGACTGTGGGCATTTGTAGAGTAAATTACTGGGTGGAAAAATCTCTTGCTCCCTTTCTGTCTCTCTCTCTCTCTCTGCCTTTCAAATAAGTAAAAATAAAGTGTGTATCTTTAAGAAACGAGTTTTATTTTACTTGAATTGGGAAGCTAGAGACACTGACTTATTAAACAATTTCGCATTAAACTATAATGACTGACCAGCTTTCCCTCTTTTATAATTTAAAAACACTTTTTAAAAGCAGACCAATTCTTGTTAACTCAAGTGAATTTCCAATACAATTAGCGGGATCTTGGCGTGTGTGAAGAATTCCAAGCAGTGAAAAGGAGAGCTGTGGCAGAGACCACAGCCAAGCTGTGCAGCCACAGACAGGGTCTGAACAGCACTGGGGCCGCAGGTGCAACCACACAGGAGGCAGGAGGGGTCTGCACCCACTCAGGGGGTGGGGATTTCTTCCGGGTGATACAGTGCTGGCATCCAAGAATCCCTTCACCCTCCTACCAGCAGAGCAGACCTGAAAATGCTTTCTAAGACATATCAATATTTGTATATTTTTAAAAAAACATATGTCTGATTTGGCAGGCAAGGAAACAGATGCCTACAAGGCATGATTGGGAGCAGGTGATGGGGGGGGGTGCTCTGAGGCTGTGTCACTGTCACAGGATCTGCCAATGGATCAAGTACCAGTATGGTATTGCCATAAGGACAGACCCAAACACCAACTGAATAGAATTGAGAATCCAGGGGGGGCACCATGGCTCATGTGGTTAATCTTCCGCCTGCGGTGCCAGCATCCCATATGGGCGCCGAATTCTAGTCCCCGTTGCTCCTCTTCCAGTCCAGCTCTCTGCTGTGGCCCGGGAAGGCAGTGGAGGATGGCCCAAGTGCTTGGGCCCTGCACCCCATGGGAGACCAGGAGAAGCACCTGGCTCCTGGCTTCGGATCGGCGTAGTTCCAGCACCTGGCTCCTGGCTCCTGACTTCAGATCAGCCCAGCTCTGGCCATTGTAACCATTTGAGGAGTGAGCTAGCATATGGGAGATTTTTCTCTCTGTCTCTCCCTCTATCTATAACCCTACCTCTCAGATAAATAAATAAAATATTTTAAAAAGAAAGAAAGCTGTAAGGCTATCACTGACCCCCAGTTCTTTGGCTCTCTGACAAACAGAAATTGCCAAGAGGCCAACATGCTACCCAGGTAAGGTTTATTGGAGTCTTACGGCAGGAAGAGATTCCAAGCTGGCTTCTCAATGGGAACTGACAGGTGCTTTTATGGGGTTGGGAAGTGTGGCATTTCCCTCTCAGCACACCCTACTCTGGTTTGCACTGGGCTTGGTGTTCTGTCCAAGTGGTGTTTTGTTTTCTGTTGTTTGAATAAATACACTCAACATGGTGGTGGCGCTTACTGTCGCCAGCCCAGGAAGGTCACATATTGGTGGTTCATATTGAGCTATGCTGAGCGTGCATGCAGGTTGGGAATTCCCTAACAGGGCACTAGGGGGCGTCTTTTGCAGTTAGTGTCTGGATGCTCCTTGCTCTTGACTGGTATGGAGCTATAGAGCTGGCTCTACGTTAGGTTCTAAGGGGCTTGATTTAGAGAGCCTATTTCAGTCGTGTCTCAGGACCAAATAGCAAGTGGCCATTCCCCCAGGAATGAGTACGAGACAGCAGAGCCCCCTGGGAGGAGGGGACGTCCTCATAGCCATCCAAGTGGCAAAGACTTTGTAGTGAATGCTGAGAAATACCTAATCAATAGACTTAGCGGATCCAAGGAGAGAACACTGCACAGTGCACTCCTTGGGCAACTGGACTGTGTCCACGGATTAGAGGACTCGACGCAGAAGAAATGTCAGATCTTCCCCAACTCTATCCCAGGTTTAACGCAATTCCAATAAACAACCTTTTTTTTTTTTTCCCGACATGGGCTAGCTTATCCTAAAGGTTATATGGAAAACACATAAGACATGCGCCCTAGAGTTTAACTAGAATAGGTCATTTAATTGTCCCAGCTAAATAATTGTGAAAAGGAAGAATACAGTGGGAGGAATCACCCTACCCCACAACGCCTTAGTATACAGCTCCAGTCATCAGAACTGTGTGGGACTGCCAAAGGCGTGGACGTATAGATCAATGGAACGAATACATAACCCCAAAATAGACCTGGCACAGAGACACTGGACCGATTTTTGGCAAATGTACAAAAGCAATTCAATGGAAGAAATATGGCCTTTTCCACAAAGGGTGCTGGAGCAATTGGCCATCTATCAAAAGGGGCTCTCGAATGCCTGGCACTGCTCTTGCATAGTTCTCTGCTCAGTCCACCCTGCAGTCTCCTGGCTGAACATCTCCCACCACTGTCTTCCCCTACCATCTCCAACACTGACTCACTCGTAACTGACAGTTGCCTTCATTGCATATTTCCCCAGGAAGGGGACCTCCCCGCTCCCCCAGCCTCATCAGCTGAGGCCCTGCAGGCAGCCCCTCCCCTCTTGCTAACCCAAACACTGCATTTGCAATATGTCCTAGTAACGGTCATTTCAAAAAAAGAGAAGCCCCTCACCACGACACCCTACTCCAGGCATGACTCTGGTCAGCTCCTCAGCAAAACTCCCCGAAAGACCATCTCCATGGGCCAACGGCACAGCCTCGCTCTGCATTGATTTTCCTCATGAACAATGTCTAGTCTGAAAGCTGAAATGTTCGCCAAAGTGAGGGAATGGTACCACAACCCCCCAGACACCAGTGCAAGCTATGTTATGGCCACTCCCCACGGCCAAAATCCCATCTCCAGAAATCCCAACCCCCAGGACTTCAGAATATGCCAGGATTCAGAAATAGGGCCCTTTAAGAGGTAATAGGGGTAACATAGAGCCACATGGTGGGGGGCAGCTTCACTGGTGTTCTTGATACAAACAGATTAGGACACGAACAGCACAGAATGAGGGACAGCTAAGTGAGGCCACAGCTGAGGGGCAGCCGTCTGCGAGACACACAGCTGGGCTTCAGGGGAAACCAAACCTACCTTGACTTTGGACTTGCAGTCCCTACCATTGTGAAAGCCACTGCCGTGGAAGCCTCTGAGCCTGTGATGAGCTGTGAACAGCAGCCCGAGCGGAGACGGCGCATCGCCCAGGCTCAGTGACCACCCAGGCGCCTTCTCCACTCGATTTGCCTCCTCTGTCCTCTGCACTGTAAAGCCAACCCCAGACCTTGCGTCACGTCACTCCCACGTGCTTCAGCACATGGACCCAAAAATGCACATTTTCTTACACAATCACAATGGCTTTTTCACACTTGGAATATTAGCAACACCTAACTCTCAGTCTTTATCCAGATGTCTCTGACTCTTAAAAATGTCTTCTCAGAGCTGGGTTAGAATCCGGATCCACACGTGTTTATTTTGTATAGAGCGTCTGTTTGGGGTCCTGGCTGTTTCACACTTTCAATCCAGCTTCCTGCTGATGCGTGCCCTGGCAGGCAACAGATGGTGACTCAAGTACGTGGGTCCCTGCCACCACGCAGAAGACCTAGACCCGGATGGAGTTCCAGGTTCCTGGCTTTGGCCTGGCCCAGCCTGAGCTGCTGGGGGCATTTGGGAATGAACCAGAGGATAAAAGATCTCTCTCTCTCTCTCTCTCTCTCTCTCTCTGCGTGTGTGTGTGTGTGTGTGTGTGTGTGTATGCGCACAGGCCTGCATCACTCTATCAAATAAAAATAAATATTTAAAAATAAAATGAGAGATTAAAAAATCCCTTTAATCTAGATTAACCTCCCTTTTACAAGAATCTCTCATCTCATTGACATTGGACAAAACAGTCCATCACCCCATCCACCGGCTCACTTTCTGAATCTGCTGTTTTCCTTTCTCCTGTTTTAATTTTTCTCTGTTTTGACATATTTCAAATTGAAGGAAAAGATGCAATCACAACATTAAAAACTTTCCTTTTCTTGATTGACTCGGGTGTGGGTTGCTGATACAATGCCCTGTCACCCAAGAAGGCTTTCACGGTGCACTTCCTATAAACAAGGACATTCCCTATAATGTACCAGCAAAATGAGGACATTGACACCAACACTTCATCACCACCAACTCATTTGTGCACTCCACTCAAGTCTCACCTACTGTCTCATGCACGTCTTTTCTATGAAAAGGACACAATCCAAGATCATACTGTCGACTAAGTTTTCACAACTAGTCTCCTTCAGTCTGCAACAGTTCCTTAGTCTCTCCTTTACCTCCAGCACCTTGGAAAAAAATATTTTTAAAGATCTATTTTATTGATTTGAAAGGCAGAGTGACACACACAGAGAGAGGTTCTTTCACGCAAATGGCTGCAACAGCTAGGGCTGGGCCAGGCTGAAGCCAGAAACCAGGTACTCCATCTGGGCTTCCCAAGTGGATGGCACTGGCCCAAGCACTTGGACCATCATCTATGCCTCCCCAGGCACATTAGCAGGAAGCTGGATTAGAAGCCGAGCAGCTGGTACCAGCGCTCCGATATGGGATGGTGGCATTGCAATGGACAGCTCAGCCCAGTGCGCTATAACGCCAACCCCCAGCACGTTGGCAGTTTTGAAATCACAGCCTGGTTATTTTGTGGAGTGTGCCTCAATGCAGGTTTGTCTGACACTTCCCCGTGATTAGATTCAGCTTATGCATCTTCGGCAGGCATATCCCAGAAGTAAGGGGCGCTCTTCTCATTGAGTCTTGGTGGGAGGTGCATGATTTCAATTTGTTCCACTCTGGCGATGTTAACCTTGATTACCTGCCTGAGGCTCTGGCTGCCAGGTTTCTCCACTGAAAATCACTCTTTCCCTCTCGGCAATCAATAAGCATTTGGAAGCTCTGTAATATCCTCTTCCTCTTCATCTTCCACTCGCTGGTTTCAGCATCTATTGATGTTTCCAAGCTGAGTTAATGTTACTATACGTCTTGCTAAATTTCCTAATTCCATCATTCTTTTGGTATTTATTAGTCAGCATTCTATTATAAGCAAAAGCTATGCCATCCAGTCTCCTTCTTCCTCTATTAGTACAGTCTCATGGGTTCCCTCTTTATTTACAGGGTTGTAATCTGTTGTTGGTATTCAATTTGACCCTCAAGTATCCTCAGAATTGATGAGCCCGCTGAGGCCGGCTTTGGGTGTCCAAAGCACATCCTTACTTTCTGTAGGCATTCCAGGCTTCTCATGTCATTTTCCTGCCTCTGCCTTGGAATCAGCCAATTGTCCATGCCACCCCAGTTCCTTTCAGGGGACAATGGTATTTAGAGACCGACCAAGATCTGAGAACTTGGTGTGTGTCTTTTGCTATTAGATGGTGCTGTGCCCAGGCCTCTCAGTGGAGAGTTAGAAAATTCCCTCTCTCTCTCTCTCTCCACAAATTTTCATCTATGTTTCTCTAGCTATCAAACTGACTCAACACAGTTAACTGAGAAACACATCCAGTGTGTCTTTAAGAACTACATGCAACTTCATGACCTGAGGAAGTGACCTTGGGAGGAAAAGACCCAGGGACAACTGCCTGGGACTGGATGAAGCTGTCATACTACGAACTTGGAGCCACCACCACACACACACACACACACAGAGACACACACACTGCACTTCAGTTTATAAAAACAGGGCCATAACCCAGCCCCACTGGTTGGGACAAACAGGAAGCAACTGTATTTGAAAGACCCCAGAATCTCATCAGGTTGTGTGTCACCACCCCTCCCCGAAACACACACTCATCAAAAACCACTGGGCCCTACGTTTTCCTCCCAACAGGAGACGTGGACAGATACAGGATGTTCCCACCAACATTTGAGAAAGACCAGACGCACTGACTAAAACAACGAAAGGAAGAATCACTCCTGCGGAAATGGTAGTGTGCAGGCGAGAATTTAAAATATAGAAGTATCTTCATAGGGGCCGGCGCTGTGGTGCAGCAGGTAAAGCCTCTGCCTGCAAGGCCAGCAGCCCATGTGGGTGCTGGTTCAAGTCCAGGCTGCTCCACGTCTGAACCAGTTCCCTGCTAATGTGCCTGGAAAAGCAGTGAAAGATGCCCCAAGCATTTGAGACTTTGCCACCCACATGAGAATCCTGGAGGGGGGGGGCAGAGATTGGTCTTTTATCTGCTGTTTCACTCCCCAAATAGCCTCAATGGCTGGCATAGGGTCAGGCCAAAGCCAGGTGCCGGGAATTTCATCCAGCTCTCCCAAGTGGGCATTTTCTGCTGCTTTCCCAGGTGTACTAGCAGGGACCCAAATGGGAAGTGGAGCAGCTGAGACTCCAATACGGGATGCCAACAGTGTAAGTGGTGGCTTAACCCATCACACCCCAACACCAACTGCAGGCTTTGGATGCCAGGGAGGCTGGTAGCAAATCTTCAGGGGGTTGATAAAGCCAAAAACTGGCCACCCAGGCCCCCAACCTTGCCACAGGTTGCAGCTGAGTCTTTGAGAAAGCCCACAGGTGCAGAAATTAACCCTATCTACCATGGGTTGCTCTGTTCTGGCTCCCTGTAAGAGAAGTCCAGGTCAGCATGGAAGCATTCCCAAGCAAGGGTGAAAGGAAAAGCCCACGACCCAGCCTTGAAGCATAACAACCTTGTGCTTTGAAACAGCGGCCAGAAAGCCATCCGTGGGCTAGAATTAGCGAGGGTAGAGCTGTGCTCTATGGGAATCTGCTACCTTGCATTTGTTTATGGAAACAACTCCTGTAACTTTTATATGACTCCGTTTCTGGTTATATGAGGACACAGCAAGAAGGCTCCATGGAGGAGGACCAGGCCCTCACCAGGCCTCCAATCTGCAGCAGCCTTGACCTTGAACTTGGCAGCCTCCAGACAGTGAGAAATGAATTCCTGTCATTGATGAGCTGCTCAGCCTACGGCGTTTGTTAGAACAGCCCAACTAAGATCGAGATGGTATCTGGGGTGCATTCTACCGAACTTCCAAATTACTAAACAACTCCTACATGTGCCAACTTTTTGGCTTAGAAAGATAAACTAGAGAAGTCTCAGTCTCATCTTCCGAGGACAGGATCGCCTGATCCTAAGAGTAGACATGGACAGCACAAGGCAGAACTGCAGACCACTCCCATTTATACGCACAAATAAAAAAGAATCAATCGATGATCCCGCAGGTTTGGTCCAGAAGAATGTGCAAGAGGAGTTGAATTAATGGGGATTATACCACGTTCACGGTGGGAGGTCTCAATCACAGGTCTTGGGTGTTTTTTATTAGGTTTCCTTTAGAATTTACGCTTCTATGGAGACACCATGTCCAGCATATCCTTGGATCCCAAAGCATAAAAGCCAAACGTAGAGAAAAAAAAAATTGAGATGTTCAGTTTCTTGTCAACACCATAAGGTCTCTGCTTTAGCTTTGGGTTTATTTGTTATGCAAAACTAAAATTCCAGGTCAAATCACCCATATCCCATATCTGAGAGCAGCTTTGGCTCCCAACTGCCTTGATTCCCACCCAGCTTCCTGCTAATGCTTCTGGGGAGCAGTGGGTGCTGGTTCAAATGCTTGGGCCCCTGCCACTCACGTGGGAGACTCTGGAGTTCCTGGCTCCTGGCTTCAGTTGACCCCGCCCTGGCTGCTGTGAGCATTTGAGGAGTGAACCAGCAATGGAAGATTCTCTCTTCTCTCTGCCTCTCAAGGAGATGAAAACTAAAAACAAACATTTTAAAAATAAATAGAGAAAGAAAAGGAATTAAAATCCAATATCTCTACGACATCTGCAACTCAAGGAAAAAAGACAAGTGACTTAATAGAGAAAGATGGAACAAAGGATGTAAGTGTTCCATTCAAAGAGAAAATATAACTGGTCAATAAGCGTCTAAGAGATGCTCAGCCCCAGGAGGAATCAAAGAAATACAAATCAAAGCTCAAAGGAGATTTTAATCAGCAGCTTGGCAATCTTTTTTTTTTTTTTTTTTAATAAAGCAAGTGCCACTAAGGGCTATGGAAATGCGTGTGCTCAGATAACTGGAGAGTGGGGGATGAGCGTGGGGGAGGAGGTTTGCCAACCATCCCAGCCACCTTGCAGAGTGATTGACAGTACCCACTCCATGTGAAAACGTGCTGGGGGTCATGTGTGACAGCACTAAACACTCATGCGCATGCCCAAGCATGGCCAACGATGATCCCTGAGACATCTTTGAAAAGGAAAGATAGTAGGGGCGGATCGATACAGTGCAGTATTTTTTTAGGATGGAAGACTGATGCAGCCTCAAAAAAATGAACCAGGCTTAAAGCTGTCAACGTATATAGTCGGTACCGTTTATAGGTAGTTTTTTGAAAGCAAATGTCCCAATTTCTGTTGATTGTATCTAGTGGGTTTTAAAATATTTTTAAAAATCATAATAGTGTTCCCCTCTGGAGAGAGGGGCGAACCAAAGCTATTAAGCTGATAGAGGCTTTAGATCTAGTTTTAATAATTTTAACCACGATAGAGTCAAGTACTGATGTATTGATTTGTAATGGAGACGAATTCAAGCTATTAACCCTACAAAATACAAATTCCTGTCTGAGCAGGGGTGTGGTCCACGGCGGGCCACGGGGAGAGGCGCTGCCCTTGCCCTTCCCAAAGGCTCCCGCCGCCCCTTCCCCGCGCCCGGCCGGCGTCCGCAGAGGCCTCGGGGCGACCCGGCGAGCCCTGGGGGCGCCCTCCCCTCCGCTGTCGGCCCTGCCTCGGCTGCCCCGGCGTCTCCGGGTGCAGGGCAGCAGGGGCCCCGGCCCGGACGGCGAGGGCAGGAGCCGCGGGGCTGCCCGGCTGCTCCCAGTCCCCAGGGGCCGCGCGGCGGCTCCGCCCGGCGGCTGCTCCCACGGCCGGGGCTCCGGGGTCGGGCCCGGGCCGGGCTCGCAGCGCCTGCACCTCGCGTGGGGCTGTGAGGCCGGGGTCTGGGCGGCCCCGGCAACCGCGGGGCCTCAGGCTCTTCTTGCCCAGAACCCCCCAGCTCTGGTGACCGGGGAAGAACAAGGACCCAGGCGGAAGAGGGAAGGGAAGAGCGAAAACAGACGTGTTGAGGGGGACGGGGTGGGGCGCCCGGGAAGGTGGACCCCAGACCGTAGCCCTCGCGGTGTGACCACGTCCGATCCCCCCAGTTACCCCCAGACGCTCCAAGGCGAGACTGCTGACTTGACTCCGGGAGAAAGGGGGCGCCCCTTGCGGAAGGCGTCGCGGGGCTCAGAGCAGCCCCGCAGCCGGTCTCCAGCCTCCCCTCTGCTGGGAGCCGGTTCTGGGAGAGGCCGTGGGGTGGGCATTGAAGCCGCTGCCTAGGACGCGCGCCCACGGTGTCTCCCGAGGGCCAGGCGTGAGACCTGTCCCCAGCTCCCCGGGGTGGCAGTGGCTGATGGCGCTAGTGTCTGAGTCCCCGCCAGCCCTGGGCTGAGTTCCCAGCTCCCAGGTTCAAGCCCCTCAACAAGTGGGGGGCATTTGGGAAGTGAACCCCAGGGGGATGGGAGCTCCCTCTGTCTCTCTCATAAATAGAAAATAAGACAGTGTCGGCCCCTGAAGCTGGGACGATGCACCTGCTCCCTTGAGGTGGGCTCAGCTCAGATGACAGCGGACGGTAGAGAGGGGGCTCACCGCGCCCCATCCCCATCCTCTCACATCTTCCCCTTAAGCTGGGACCAGAAGAGCAGCCCAGCCCTGCGCCTCCTCCTCCCGCGTTGAGCCCGCCCCTGGCAGGCTTAATTAACTTCCAGAGACACTGGATAGCCCTGGGTGACAGGAGCTATAAAATTGCAAAGTCTGATTAAAAATAATAATGAGAATGCCTATTGCCTGCGCTGAGCCCTTAACGAGGGTTAATTAATTAATCAGCCTCCTTGCCGCCTGGGGAGGGGGCAGGGTACTGGCACCCTTTTCCGATAGGGGAAAGGGTGAGAGAGAGCTGGGGACGTGGCCATCCGCATTGCCCTCTAAGGCACACATGCCTGAAGGGCGCAGCTCCCCCACCCCCACCCCCACGGCCCCACGCAGTTTCCTGGTCTGTAAACTTCAGAGGTGGGAATGATCCCACTCCCATGCTCCTTCCAGCCCTGGGGTCCGGTGGCCAGGGGGCTGTATCTCCTGCATCTATGGCTGCTGCCTGGGGGCTCAGCCCCTGCCCCACAGGAGACCCTGGCCGAACCATTGTCAAGTGCACCAACGTCCAGAGGCATTCAGCCTAGGAGTGGGCCCACACAGTTGTGTTCTTTTGTGACTGGCTTACTCCATCATCCCGGGCTTTGTGACACCAGGATTTTCACATCTCCTAGGCTTCTGTGGGGGGAGGGGGTGGGGCGCAGGTGCAGAGGGGCCACGAGGCTGGTTCTCTCACAGGGGCTGGCAGACCTGTCTGGGGTCTCCCTAGGGGGTCCAGGATAAAAGGGCACAGCCTTCAGGCATGTCAGTTTTCCTTATTGGTAAACATTGTAAAACATTCCATATTTAAATAAACACGACTGCATTATAGAACAAAATGCAAAAGGCACATGAATTTTTCACTCAAGGCTGGGACTTGAAAGAAACTCGGTGCTTGTGGCACATTTTCTTCCACCCTTGGGCCCTGCGGGAATTTGGTGGGAAGCTGAAAGAAGTGCAGGCCCCAAGCCCTCGCCTTGCTGGGAATGGGTGTGCCCTGGGCTGCAGAGCAGGTGCAGCCTAGGAGGGAACCGGCAGCCCCCACTCTCACTGAGGCCCTAGAAACCCCAAGGGGTCAAGGACGATTACTGTGGGCCTAGCAGGTGCTGTTCCTCTCTCCCTGCGGCTGCGGGCTGTCTGGGGGTGGGAGGTGGGGTCATGCCGCTGGGGTCTGGGGGCGCCGCCAGGATGCTCGGGCTCCGCCTCCAGGGCCCTCTGCTGCAGCCAGAAGTGCTCCACTGTAATTTGGCCTGAGAGATGAGCGCCGCAAAGTTGCCTGTTTAATTTAATTTATCTCAATTATATTTTAATTTAAGCTCTTCCACAGCTATCTTTTTTCACTCCTGAGGTTGTTGAATTATTGCCGCTCATGAAGAAAGGGAAGATGGAAAATGGCCAGAGGGCCTAGGGGACCCGGCCCCAGCCCTGAGCCCCTCTCCCCGTGTGCCCTGTATACCTTACTGGGGCTCTCCAGCCAGACTGAGGTGGGGGTGGGGGCTGCCCCTCTCGTGGGCCCCTTGAGCCCCGCAATGATGCCAACAACTCACAGGGCACCTGCTGCATGCACGATGAGGCTCTTTCTTATCCACGAGCTGCTCGCCCTCCCCCGCCCTGCCCCACCAGGGCCCCCGCCCTAGTTCCATCTCTCAGCAGGGTACCCGAGGCTCTCAGGCGAAGCCTTTGGCCCAAGAAGCACAGCTTCGCACTGCAACAAGGGTGGGGAGGAAGAAGGCCTTGGAAGATGGTCACAAAATCTTGCCTCGCTGCGGCCAGCAGTGTGGGGCTGGCTCTGGGCTCCACAAGGCATTCCAAGGGCCAGGGGCCTGTGTCAGACAACAGGCCAGCAGGGCTGGGGCCCTTCAGACCCTCTGCTCAAATCCCAGTTACCAGTTCTGGAAAGAGTCCCTAGTCAGTAGGGGCCCACAGAGGAGCACCCTTCATTTAGCATCAGCTCCCTTACCCGCTGCTGTGTGTCCCTGGGCATGAGAATTGCCCTCTCTGGACCTCAGGTTCCAGATTGCACAGTAGGGTAGTAATATGCATCCCTAGAAAGCTCCATACGTATCCTGGCCTCTAAAAAGTGAGCACAGAGAGACTGTCCAAGAAAGCCTGGGTGTAAAATGTGGGAACTCAGGAAAGCCTGGGTGTTGGTTTTGTTGTTGTTTGTTAAAAGCAGTTTCTGGGGTCCTCGTTGTGGCACAATGCATTAAGCTGCTACCTGGGATGGGAGCAAAGGTCTTAGCCATCCTGACAAGTGCATTTCCCACATCAGACAATGCCCCCCATGTAAGAGAAGCCCTCCTTTCATATCCAAATCTTCATGACTTTAGCCCCAGGTACACCTGTGAGTGGCCCAAAGGTGCTCCCCGTTGCATTATCAATGAGAAATGACCTCAATGAAGCAGTGGCCTCCAGGGGTCACAGGACAGGAAAGTTTACAGGCCAAAGGGAGGGTCTCGCTCTCCATGGCTTGTTACACTGATTGAAAACATGGAGAAAGCAGGAGTGAGGGATGGGTAAGCTCCCCTACCTAGGGAGGAGGGGCACCCCCAATCCTGGCTGTGAGATGTGTATGTGGCCTCTCTCTTTCTCTGCTACATCAAGCTTGGTCGTCGTTGCGGGGGGCAGGGTGTGAGAGGGAGGGGTGATCGGAACCAGGATTGGAGTCAGGTGGGCCAAGGGGCTCCCTGGACATAAGATGCCAGGAATTCATGACTGCTGCTTCTCTCGGAAAGGGAGTGGGGGTGGGACGCCAGCCCTGCTCACCTGGCTGACAGGTGAGCAGCAGAGTTTCCAAGATTCAAACCCATTTGATGCTTTATTTAGATCATTAAAGGCATTTTCCACGATAAGAGTTAATAGAAGTTAGCACCTAGGGTATATTTTAAGCAAGCAGTTTACTAATTTTCTGGGCACAGGACACACAGGGCAGAATGGGTGTCACCAGGGAGTGGCTGACTGAAGACCTCAGGCTGCGGAGCAGGTCAGGGGTCTCGTGTAGATTGAGGGTCTGGGGACATCTTCCTGTCGGTCCCATTCTTCCCGCCTACCAAAAATACTCTCATTTGTTCTACTCTCCTTTTTATCTCTGTTCAATATACATATTTTTTCTTTATTTTTTTGTAAAGATTTATTTACTCAAAAGTCAGAGTTACAGAGAGAGAAAGGGAGAGAGAGAGAGAGAATCTTCCACCCACAGGTTCACTCCCTAAAATGGCCACAATGGCCAGGGCTGGGCCAGGCTGAAGCCAGGAGCCTGGAACTCCATCCAGGTCTCCCATGTGGGTGCAGGGGCCCAAGTACTTGGACCGTCTTCTGCTGCTTTCGCAGGTGCACTGTCAGGGAGCTGGATCAGAAGTGGAGCAACCGGGACTCGATCCAACGCTCATGGGGGAGGCTGGCATTGCAGGCAGCAGCTTAACCCGCTGTGCCACAACACCGGCCCCGTCTCAGTTCTTACTCCTTTCCCCCAGTAAAGAGAACACTGGGGCTGCTTCGCCTTCCCTAGCCCCGTTCCTGTGTCTGCTCGCCATCCCCCGTGGGCAGACGCTTCTGTTTCATTCAGTCATCCAGCACTGACGGAGCATCTCCAATGCACCAGGCAGTGCTCTTGGTCTTGGTGATTCAGCAGTAACTTCCCATTCTCATAGGGGAGGGTCACGCACCGACTGTTGGTGCCTCCCCAGCCTCACACGCTGACATCCAATCCCAAGGTGACGTGTTTGCAGGATGCCTCTGGGGGTGCCGTGAGGGTGCAGCCCTGGTGAGTGCGATCCGTGCCCTGATGAGACGTCAGAGAGGGGGCGGGTGTTTGATGCTGTGGTTAAGCTCCACTTGGAACAGCCACACCGCCCATCAGAGTGCCTGAGTTCAAGTCCTGGCTCTGCTCTCCATTCTAATTTCCTGCTAACCCAGACCCCATAGGGTGGGTCCCTGCCACCCACTAGGAGATGGTAAGCCAGTAAGTTCCTGGCTCCCAGCTTTGGTCTGGCCCAGCCTTGTCTGTTGTGGGCATTTGGGAAGTAAATCAGCAGGTAGAAGATCTCTCTCTCTCTCTCTCTCTCTCTCTCTCTCTCTCTTTCAAATAGAAACAAACACACAAATGAATAAACGCCTTTTTGCATGTCGGGGTTTGGGAAGTCGGCCGTCTGTGATTGAGAGCAGGCCCTCCCCAGAGGCTGGCCACGCAGGGACCCTGATCGGGCACGTCCAGCTCCAGAACTGCGTGCGATACATCTTCTGTCTATGAACCCCTCGTGCGCAGTGTTGTGTGACAGCAGCCTGAGCTTAGCCAGGAGACTCACCGGACGGCACATGGACACATGGGCTGAGTACTTGAAGGTACCAGGCGACTTGGAGGAGGGGGCAGGGACTACAAACCAGGGAAAGGGGCGGGGACCAGGGCTCAGGCTGAGCCGCCTTTGTAGATACAGTGGTCAGGGGAGGCCTTGCTGAGAAGGTGACACTCAGGAGACCTCGAGAGCCTGCCAAGGAGATGTACTGGGAAGCGTGTCCTGGGCTTAGGGAATGGCCAGTGCAAAGGCCCTAAGGTTTTGCTCAAAGGTAAAGCTATCAGCTGAGTTTTAGAGTTTTTAAAGATATCTCCCTCCGTCTGCAGGGGCAGCTTCTTCCAGATGCACGCAGAGAGGGCCACGGCTCTGGTTAGGGTCAAGTTTAGGGTCAGCAGGTGACTGCCCTGGACCCCAGCAAGGTCCGGTCCCCTCCCAGGCAATCAGACGGCTCCCCGAGGGCTCCTTTTCTGAACAAAGCAAAGAAGTCGCTTTTTTTTTTAATTGTTTATTTATTTGAAAGCCAGAGTTACACAGAGAGGAGAGGCAGAGAGAGAGAGAGAGAGAGAGAGAGAGAGAGAGAGAGAGAGAGGTCTTCCAACCACTGGTTTACTTTCCATGTAGCTGCAATGGCCGGAGATGCACCAATCTAAAGCCAGGAGCCAGGAGTTTCTTCCAGGTCTCCCACATGGGGGCAGGGGCCCAAGGACTTGGGCCATCCTCCACTGCCTTCCCAGGCCATAGCAGAGAGCTGGATCAGAAGTGGAGCATCTGGGACTTGAACCCGCATCCATGTCGGATGTTGACACTGCAGGCAGCAGCTTTACCCGCTACGCCACAGCACCAGCCCCAGAAGTCACTTTTAAGATTTAGTTATTTATTTATAATGTATTTGAAAGGCAGAGTTACAGAGAGAGAGGGGAGAGAGAGAGATCCTTTATCCACTGGTTCACTCTCCAAATGGCTACAGTGGCTGGAGCTGGGCCACACTGAAGCCAGGAGCCTGGAAATCCATCCAGGTCTCCTACGTGAGTCGCATTGGCCCAAGCTTGTGGACACTTTCCACTGCCTTCCCAAGCGTATAAACAGGGAGCAGGAAATGGAGCCGCCTGGACTCGAACCAGTACCCACCTGGGATGCCAGTGTTGTAGGCGGCGACTTAACCCAGTGCACCACAGCAGCAGCTCCCAGTGCACTCTCCTTACAGTGTGGGAGTCGGGTCCCCTCCCTGGGGCCTGGTGTGGCTGGAAGGTGCTGTGGGCCAGGACTGGGAAGTGACACAGTGCGACTCCCGAAGCCAGGTCAGCGAAGACAACAGGGTGTCTGCCTGGTTGGCTGGCATGAGCTTCTTCTCAGGAGCCATCGGTGGCCAATAGTGGTCTGATGGCCCTGAGACCACCCCATGGGCCCAAACTGACCCACATGGGAAGTCACACAGGCCCAGCTGCGAGCAGCAAGTGACGGAGGGCCCCATCACAGGGCACTGAGGCAGGACGCGCCGGCCGCAGCAGCAAAACTCCTTGTCTGGCTCGTCCCCAGTGGGTCAGACTTCCTCCCGCCAGCTCCAGCACTCGCATCCTTGGCTCCCTGCCTTCGTCGAGTGCCCAGGGAGGCCTCGGTGAGGCTGGAGAGCCCCGTGCGGGAGACGGCTTCGGGCCATCTCCCCTGTTAGAGCTGCTCACTCAGGATGCATTGAAAGGTTTGCATCCCCATCAGAGCCCGCCCCTGGGGCTGGTCTCTCAGTCCCAAAGCAGGAGGCACTGGGGGGTCTGTGATGAGCCGACACCCCCACACCTCAGGCCCTGGCCAGCCAGCCTGCTGCATGCTGCACGCTGCACCTGTCCCGGAGGACGTGGTCCTTAGAACCCATCTCTGCCACCAAGCCCCCGTGTGCTAAGCGCCACCGAATGAGCCAGGTGTGTGCAGTCCGAGGCTCTCGTCCCGACCCTACACCATGATTTTACAGGGAGTGTTTTTTCCCATTTAGCCTTGGCCTCTCGCTGTTCTCGGCTCCCTGTGTGTCTGTTGGTTTCAGCCCATTTAGTTTGCCTCGGGTGTTTCTCTGTGAGTCCCTGTTCCAAGTCTCTCTCAGTCTCGCCCCTATACGCACCCCAAGTCACTTGATGGGAGGGGGCGCCTGCCAGGCACAGCACAGACCAAACCTCTGCCCACGCACACACCCCAGGCCTCACCCCATCTCCATCCTCCCTGTCCTGGATGCGCAGGGCCCCTCTGAGGAGCAGAGGCACATGGGAGGGGCTTACAGACCCTGCCTTGGAGTGAGGCTGCTGGGTCCAAACTTGACTTTGCCACTCATTCGCTGTGTGGCTGAGGGCAAGTTACCCACCCTGGCTGTGCTTCGGTCTCATGTAGGAGATGGGCTGTGATGAGCCCTGCCCCATAGCAGACGTGAGAATGCATGTGAAGCATTGAGGTGGGACTGAGTTCGGTCCTGCAGGTCTCTGAGCTGCTCGCTGGTGGTGCACGTGGTGTGTCTTACTTCCCTCCAGAGGGGCTGCTCTTTCTGGTACAGGCAGGGGGCGCCTGCCTTAACTCCCACTGTCACTGCCTCCCCTCCCCAGCCTGTCACACCCCAGCCAAGTCTTTCTGTATCTCTGCTCTGTCTCCCGTTTTCCCCACGCCCACCCTTTCTGCAGCCACAGCGGGCACAGGTGTCCGGGGAGCTGTGAGCCCACTGCTCCCACTGGCACCAAGTCTGGGAGACTCCAGACGTCCACCGGGAGTCCACTCCTCCTTCCTCCCCCATTCCTGGCTTTGGGTGTTGAAGTCCTGGGGTATGGCAGCCAGGGGCTCTGTCTCTTTGGGACCACTGGCAGTCCAGTGCAAACTCTTCCCCAGGGAGAGTTGGTGAGGGAGTAGCCACTGTGGTTCTCAGGGCGGTGAGACAGCCACAGCTGTCTATAGAGTGAGCCAGCAGGACAGGCCGAGCCACGAGCACCCGGGGGCCCAGGATGCCTCTCTGCCCTCTTCTCCCCGTGTCCCCAAGCCCTGCCCTCCTTCCCAGCCCCCTCAGTGTCCCCTGGGCGGATATTCTGCCAGGCAGCTTCGAGATCTCGCTCAGCGCATGAAGCTGTGACCCCACCACCACCCTGGAAGTCTCAAGAAGGCAGAGCCGGTGCCACTGCTGTCGTTGGATCCCCACGGTGCCTGCTTCCTGGGCTATGGTTAGAAGGACCGTGTGCTGCTGTCACCGTGTGGATGCTGTAGGGTGCTTGTCCGTCTGCAGAGGAGCATGGAGCTGTCCCCATCGCTGCCTCCGTCCCTTGCTTTGGTCCCTCTGAGATGTGACTCACTCTCCGTGCTCTGGAGCACAGTGGGGGCCTCGCTCACTTCTCCTGGGGAAAGGCAGGACATGGGCTGCTGCCAGCTCCCGAGGAGCCACGGGAGGTGGACAGAGCACAAGCCCCCCCGACAGACCCATGCATGGGCCGCAGAGCTGGGCAGCAAAACACCTGAGACACGTAAGGGGAAAAGCTCTACGTGGCTCAGGGTGTTGGAAGCTCAAGCCCAACTGGGAGTCCTTCCCTTGGTTTGGGACGTGGTGAGGCCAGGGATGGTAATGGCACCTTCGAGTACTGCCTCCCCAGGGCGCGATCCGGGGGAACTAAGGACCTCCCCGGGCCCACCCCTCAGCCCCAGAATGGGTTCGGTTTCTACCCTCTGAGTACCATTAATGCATGACTTTGGGGGTTAAAGTCCTGTATGAATTCTGAGGCCAACTCAGCTTTGAGCATCAGCAACGATCTGTCATAATGATTCATAATCATTGACAGCAAACACTCCCGGAGCCTGGCCCTGAGCCAGGCCTGGTCCTGCGCCCTGTCTCCCTCATGCCTCAAAACAGTCCTGTGAGACAGACCCTCGAATTATCACCCCCATTGTACAGATGAGAACAACAAGTCCGGGAGAGGTTGAGAGATTTGCCCAGAGACGCACACGTAGATAGCAGCAAGGACAGAGCCAGGACGGAATCCCCAGGCTGACGCGGTGTCAGCCCTCCTCATGGCCACGTTACACCGGCACTACCACCCGTGCCCAGCCGCTCGCTACACCCGTGCAACAGCTTTCTGCCTGCGCTGCACTCTCAGCCTCTATCATCCACGTAAGAAGCCACCCTCACAAACCCCAGGGGCTTGCAACAAACAACACGTGTATCACCAGGCTGCAGGTCAGCGGAGGCGGCCACATTTATCAGACACCATTATGGGCCATGTACTGTTCTCGGTCAGGAACCACCCACACAGCCTGGAAGATACACAAGACCCTGTCATGAGAAACACAAGGACTGGGAGAGTCCAATGTGCTAGGGCAGCACGCAGATGGGCGCCAGTTCGAGTCCCGGCTGCTCCACTTCTAGCTCTCTGCTGTGGTCTGAGAAAGCAGTAGAAGATGGCCCAAGTCCTGGGCCCCTGTACCCTTGTGGAAGACCTGGAAGAACCTCCTGGCTCCTGGCTTCGGATTGGTGCAGCTTCAGCCATTGTGGCCATCTGAGGAGTGAACCAGCAGATGGAAGACCTCTCTCTCTCTCTCTCTCTCTTTTTCTCTGTAACTCTTTCAAATAAATAGATACATCTTTTTAAAAAATGAATCAGATCAAGAGAATGAAGCTGGAGAAAGATGTTCTAGAAAACGGGAACCACGTTGGGGCGTTCACAGGGGCAGACCACTTCGTTTGCTGTGTGAACAGGGAGAGAGGAGGCAGCAGGCGGAGTCAGGCCAGGCAGATTGAGAGCCCTTGAACTTTGAAGCTGCAGAGAAAACTGATTGGTTTTTTATTTTCAGTTATTTGAAGGGGAGAGAGCGAGAGAATTTCTATCTGCTGATTCACTCTCCAAATGACTGCAACAGTGAACGCCAGGCCAGGCTGAAGCCAGGAGCCCAGAACTCAACCTGGGTCTCCTCCATGGGGGGCAGGAGCCTGCGTACTTGAACCATCACCGGCTGCCTCCCAGGGTGTGCGTGAGCAGAGAGCTGGAATCAGGAGCAGCAGCCAGGACTCAGACCCAGGCACTCCGCCATGGAACGCTTGCATCCCAAGCAGCATCTTAACCACTATGCAAACACCTGTCCCCCTTGCACTTCTCAAGTTCAAGTCCAGCAGAGAGGACTGAGTGGCTCTTAAAGGGGAGGAAGGAGATGGGGTTCAAAGACTCGGGCAGCTGTCCAGGTAAGAGATGTTGCAAGCCTGGAGCCAACTGAACACAGGGGCGGGGCGCACACGAGCTGGGTGTGCATGATCCCAAGGCGGGGGTGGGGGACAGGAAGGCCTCCTCTCCAAGCTGATGCAGCAAGGCCTACGAAGCAATGTGAGGCGTTACTGAAGCGTTTCCCTCGGCGGCTGCGTGCCGAGATGAATCCCAGTGCCGACCCCTCGCCCCGGTGGATGCTTTGCAGATCCCCGACCCATTCCCTAACTGGAATGTTCACTCTTTCAGACACAGGTGCATTACAGAGGAGCCAGAGGCCCCGGGCTGAGCCTGGGGTTTGCTCCCTGTGGGTCACGGTCCATGTTCAAAGACAGCCCGCCAGGGGGAGGGTCTGCACGTGTCCCTGCCAAGGGCTGACAGCTAAGCCCCTGGGGGGCCCAGCACCATGCGGTCACTCAGTGCCCTTCAGCAGTGACAGCCAATGCTCAGTGCTGACAGCAAGCAGCCCTGGGGCTGCGTGGCCCAGCCAGGCCCCGTGGGGATCCCCGAGAAGTCAGGGGGACCTCACTCATCGCTCTGTCTCTGCTCCCCGCATTCCGGGCTGCCCAGCCAGGCCAGAGGTGAGGCCGCAGAGCCAACGGACACTCGCCTGGACACGAGCAGCCCACACGGACAAGGAGGAGCCACGTGGCCAGCCCCGGCCATCGAAAGGAGGCCGCTGCGGCAGGGAGCAGTGGCTTATTTTTAGCCCGCTTATTGGCTGGGGCTCTGCAGACCCGGACGCGGCTCCTGCTCCTCGCTGATGCTGTTATTTCTCCCCACCGGGCCCGGGAATTGGTTTCTGGCCGGGCAGCCCCGGGCAGGCTGCTGTGTGTCTGTTATTTTTGACTGCCCGTCTTATGGGGCATGAAATCGCCCTGGGGGCCCAGGCTCGGCATGGTCCTCACTGCAGCTCTGCAGCGGGCAGGGCCAAGGTGGGGACTGCCGTAGGCTGGCTCTGGCCAGGAGTCCCCAGCACCCCCGCGGCGCTCTGTGCTCCACAACCCCGCGGCCCTGAGGGTACCGTGTGAACGGCTGGGCCTGAGATGCAAGAGAAAGACTTCAGCTGGGAGCCGGCGGGCGGGCAGGGAGGCAGGCAGCGTATCTGCCCTGCTGGTGCTGCTGTGGGCTCAGACCCTTGCGCCTGAGACGTGCTCCGGCGGCTTCGTGCCTCGGTTTCCCTTTTCAGCAGAAACCCGCAGGGTCCTACTCCCTTTGGGGGGAAGCTGGAGGGCCACAGTGTCTTCCAGCTTCCTGTGGCTCCTGGATTCCGTGGCCTTGTGCCAGCATAGTGCTAGGCTGTGCCCCCCTGCCTTCCCCACCTGGCCTTCTCCCCATCTCTGTCTTAGATCCCCTGTTCCTTTCCCTACGAGGATGCCAGTCCCTGAATTTAGGGTCTACCCTGAACCCAGGATGGTCTCACGCTGACATCCTTGCTTAGCTTCAGTACTGCTGCGGTCTGAATTTTTTTTATTGATGTCTCTTCACTTGAGTGACGTAGAGACAGAGGGAAAGAGACAGAGCGGGCATTCCTGCTCATGGGTTCACTCCCAGATTGCCTGCAATGGCTAACACTAGGCCAGGCTGAAGCCAGGAGCCAGTAACTCCATCTGGGTCTCCCACGTGGGTGGCAGGGGCCCAAGCACTTGAGCATTACCTGCTGCCTCCCAGGGCGTGCATTAGCAGGAAGCTAATGAGACTTGAACCCAGGCCCTTTGATATGGGGTGTGGAGGTGCACCTCTAGCGTTCTAACCACTGCTCCAACACCAGCCTCCGATTAGAGACCTCAGAGGGCTACTGAGCGCCTTCCACCTAGTGCGGAGGAGGCGGGGAGGCAGCGCCTGTGAAGCCCTGTGCGAGCCCTTGCTGGTCATGGTCACAGTCACAGTCACGGTCACGGTCACAGTCACGGCATCTACTGCACTTTGATCCTGGACGCCTGGGGCTCCAGAACTGAGAGGAACAAATTTCTGTCGTGTGTAAGTCCCCTTGTCTGCTGTCTTTTGTTATGGCCGCCCGGACGGAAGTGAACAAGCGCAGCTTAACCACATCTCCAAGTCACAATACAGCCACTGGTCCTGCGGCTTAGGGTGTGGCCCCATCTTCTCACTGGGAATCACTTAACCCATTACAGCCAGGTACCGGTGAACATGCTGCTTGGTTCTCTAGCCCGGTGTGATGCAAAGGTCAGATAGGTCAGAGGGCGGAGAGGTCAAAGGGTCTAAGGCCCTCTGGAGAAGCTGTTTGCCAGAGTGCTGGGCCGCTCACGCACCCCCCCCCCCCCAGTTCTGGTGCAGGTGAGTCGTCTGGCTAGGGTCTGAGCTGCAGGTGCACAGCAAAGCCCCGCCTCCTCCCCTGTGGGAAAGCCAAATAATAGCATGAAGAGACACAAAGACAGGGGGCTGAATCCAAGCAAGGGGGTCCCCACCAGCAGCTGAGAAAGCATGGAATGAACAAAAGTGACAGTGCCAGACCTTGGCACCTGACACCCGCCTATGCCCACCCTGGAGAGCCAGGCTGGCTCCCGCAGCACCCTCCCCCACCTCGCGCACACACTCCTTCCTCCCAGGCAGGTGTGGGCAGGCCCCATCTCACCCCCTGGGCCTAGTCTCAGCTTCCCCAGGTGACAGCGCACCTGCAGCCGGGAGTTGATGACTCAAGCTGTTAATGACCGCCAGCAACAACATGGGCTGATGGGAGGCATAGTTTGCATTTTCACGCACAAGAGGCTTCCAGCTGGAAGAGAGAACGCCCCAGTTGTGGCTCCTCGGGTCCTGACAGGTGGCAGACACACACTTCTGACTCGGGGGTCCCTCCTTCTCTCTCTCACAAACTCACACACACACACACACACACACACACACGCTGTTTCGGCATTCAGAATCATGGATCTCATCTTTTCTTACTCTGTTCAGCATAGCCTTTAATTCCCCTGTGTCCTATGTGAAGGGAGACTCCGTGCCGTTGACCCAGCCCAGCTCCCAGGAGCGGTCCTCCAGGTCCTCCATCTCCCACCTCCTTGAGGAATAACGGCGCCCTAGGTGTGCTCACACCCGTGCGTCCTCGGGGGTACGCACCAGGAGCGGGGGTGGTGGCCCGCCGGGGGGGGGGGGGGTGCTGGCTTGCAGGATTACACCTCCATGCGCCAGGCAGCCTCTCTGATCGACACAACCATAGCACAATCTCCCCTCACATTCTCCGGGCTCCCTGGCTGAACCACAGAGCATGGTGTCCTGTCAGGCTGCCAGGGTTGACAGCGAGCATAAGTCCTGGCGAGGCGAAAACGTGAGAAGAGAAACCTTACAAAGTCACATGGCCTGGCCGGCGCCGCAGCTTACTAGGCTAATCCTCCGCCTTGCGGCGCCGGCACACAGCATTCTAGTCCCTGTCGGGGCACCGGATTCTGTCCTGGTTGCCCCTCTTCCAGGCCAGCTCTCTGCTGTGGCCCTGGAAGGCAGTGGAGGATGGCTCAAGTGCTTGGGCCCTGCACCTGCATGGGAGACCAGGAGGAAGCACCTGGCTCCTGGCTTCGGATCCGCCTGGTGCGCCGGCTGCATCATGCCGGCCGCGGCGGCCATTGGAGGATGAACCAACGGCAAAGGAAGACCTTTCTCTCTGTCTCTCTCACTGTCCACTCTGCCTGTCATAAATAAAAAAAAGTCACATGGCCTAGGAACGTAATCATGCTCTTTTAAAAAAAAGGTTGTTATTTAATTTTTTTATAAAATATATAAAAATTATATTTCTGGAGCACCATGTGATGTTTTCATATATGCATGTACATATATATGTAAATATATAATATATATGTTAATGTCCAGACAGGGTAAACATATCTAGTTCCTCAAATATTTAACATTGATTTCTGGTGAAAACACCCAAAATCCTATCTTCTAGTTTTTGGAGTTTTTTTGTTTGTTTTTCAGAGAGGGAAATATACAGTACATTAATGTGATCTATAGAACTGTATACTTTTTTAAGATTTATTTATTTATTTGAGAGGCGAAGTTACAGACAGAGAGAGGGAGAGACAGAGAGAGAGGTCTTCCATCTGCTGGTTCACTCCCCAAATGGCCACAATGGCTGGAGCTGGGCTGAACCGAAGCCAGGAGGCAGGAGCTTGTTTTGGGTCTCCCACGTGGCAGGGGCGCAAGCACTTGGGCCATCTTTGACTGCTTTCCCAGGCCATTAGCAGGGAGCTGGATAGGAAAAGGAGCAGCCAGGAATTGAACTGGCACCCATGTGGCATGCTGACACCACAGGTGGAGGCTTAGCCCACCATGCCACAGCGCCAGCCCCGAAGTACCACTGTGTACCCAGTGGTGGGCTCTTCCCTCTCCCTTCCCCCCAGCCTCGGGTTGTAGCCTTGCTACTTTTTTTTTTTTTTGACTGGCAGAGTTAGTGAAAGAGAGAGACAGACAGAAAGGTCTTCCTTCCGTTGGCTCACTCCCCAAGTGGCTGCTACGGCTGGCACGCTGCGCCGATCCAAAGCCAGGAGCCAGGTGCTTCCTCCTGGTCTCCCATGCGGGGCCCAAGGACCTGGGCCATCCTCCACTGCCTTCCTGGGCCACAGCAGAGGGCTGGACTGGAAGAGGAGCAACCGGGACAGAACTGGCGCCCCAACTAGGGCCAGAACCCCGGATGCCGGTGCCGTAGACGGCTGCCTTGCTACTTTTACCTGCGGTGCGGATCGCCTTTTATTTAGACTCCACGCACGAGTGGGGCCACAAGATGCCTGTCTCTTTCTCTGCTTGGCCGATTTCACTTTACATCGCGACCTCCAGAGGAGCCATAATCATTGATGGTCTGCTCCATTTCTGCCGACTGCCCACACAGTCCCGTGACCCCGCCGCCCTGCCCCAGTCCACCTCTGTGAGGCTTCCTGTGCACGGTCGCAGGTTGATCTACCCGGCGGCACCACCAGGCTCCCTTCTCCTTGGCTTGTGGCGGGCCCTGGCCATGGGGAGGCACCAGCCTCCGATGATGGGGCAGGAGAGTGAAGTGGGGATTGAGTCCTCTGGCTCCATGCTCCCATCAAAATGCGTCCCATGCCCTTAGAATCGCATTTCTGCTGATACTGAACCACCTGCACGCTGGCTTTCTCCCAACAGTTCCGTGACTGCCCCCTGCTTCCCTCCAGCCCAGGGGGTGGTGGCCACTCCTGTCTGGTGAGCCTGGCGCTATCTCTTGCCAATCTCCCTACACTCTGCACATACACTTTCCTGTTCACTCCTCTAGTGGATGGAACGTGTCGCCTACTTCCTGCTGGGATCCTGACCGATGACAGTGTCTGCTATTCTAAAGACTCAACCCTGAAATTCTGCATTTGCGGACAAGTACCACATCCTCTATATGCTTATGTCAGTGACGCGCCTTCATCGGAAACACCACCCTGGGGCCCAGGTCCCGGGTCAGCCCCATGCCCCAGCCCACCCCCACGCCACCCTCGGCCCCTCCCATGACGGTCACAGAAGAGGAGATTTGGATGCCAGACACAGCTCTTCGGTTCCCCGGTGTGGTGCCTGGCCTGTAGCACTCCCTGGGCTGGCCCTTTTCTCCAAGCCCACCAGGAACCTCCCTGGGCCAGCATCTGCCTGGCTCCTCTTCCACCCTGTCCTGAACCCCAAGACCTTTCCCACCTCTGGGAAGGGGACACGGACAGGAGCTGGCCGGCGTGACTGGGAGCTTGTGGGGACCAGCGGGCTGACACTTTAATTGCATCATTATTTCCACAGTAACCACGGTGCTGGGGAAGACGAGGGCCCACTCCCTGCAGGATGGATGGCGTGAGGACGGGTGAGTTATATTTTCCCAGATAAAAGCACCGATGGCCTATAAACTCCGATTCTGCCTGATGTAAAAGCCGCTTTATTGCACATCCAGAAATTACTACCCGTATAAAAGCACATTATTGTGATGTAAAAATAGATTTTTATATAATTTTTTCATGCCGCCACCTTGTAATTCCTCATTTCCAAGCACCCTGAGATTGCACTGAGGTTTGTTTTTTCTCTTTTAATTGTTTGCCCTGGCACACCAGTTTGTGGTGACATATTCTCTCTGGCCATAAATATCAGCCATCACGTGGGGTTCTGGGGTACCCCCAATGCCACCTAACAGCACCGATCCCCTGTGATGCCACAGTTTGGGGCGTGGAAGCTGCAGCTCTCCTGGAGGGCAGGGAAGGGAGCAGGGCTCGATCTCTTCTCCCACCTTGGCGCTCGAGGGTGAAGTTCGTCCCTGCCTCCCTGGCCCCCTGCCTGCCAGAACCCAGCCACGGAGGGCTGGCTCTGGGCTGCGGCAGCCCCAGCGCCCGATCCCGTCCCGCTGGCTTCCATCCCCCACTGTCGGGAATCCACTACCCCGCGGCTTCCCGCCTGAGCGCTGCCCTTGACCGCGCGGAGCCCTTGGCCTGCCTCCCTCCCACGCGGGCAGCCCACAGGAGCCCCGCTTAGGACCGACGAGAGAATGTCGCCCCCTGCAGCATGGGGCCCACAGTGGCCCACCCAGTCAGGCCGCCTCCCTGCCACAAAGAACAAGACCCCTACCCCTCCTGGCCTCCTCTGTCCTCACCAGGCAGAGCCTGTCTCCATGGCTCTAAGGGTGGGTGCTGTGAGTGCAGCCTGGGGGGGGGGGGCAGGCAGCTTCTCCCCTCCCCCCGCCCGAGGGGCGTCCTCAGCGGCCATGCAGGGCCTCCTCTCCAGCTCCTGATTCCCTGGGACCCACCCGCAGGGCTGGGTCTGCCACCAACCCTACTGAACCTATTGGGGGGCGGCACACGGGACCGCGGCTGGCCGGTGCTCCGCGTCGGTCGGGTGATGAATGAGTACGTGAACGAACGGATGCGTGGATCAGTGGCTGCTTGGCGTGCGTCAGGCTCGCCCGCTGGGCCCCGCGGTTTCTGTTTGCTGCGGCGTGGGAGGATTAGCGCCCGGAACCAGTTCCCTAGCGCCGCCGCCGCGCTGATCTGGAAACCGGCTTTGGGAACTACTAGCTCGGACTGTGTCACAGATCACCCCGATGGGGGTTGGGGGTGGGGACCACTGAACGGTGTGTGGCGCTGACCAAAGGCAGATGGGGAGCGCGGGGCAGGGCAGTGCCCGCGCGTGACACAAGTCCCCCCAGGAGCCGGACAGGTGGAGGCTCCAGGGGACTGGGCCTCGAGGGCCCCAGTGCAGTCGGAGCAGGTGCCCAAGTGGCCTGGCCTGGGGCGGGGCGGGTCACGGCGCTCAGGACCCGAAGCCGCGGTCGCCTCCCGGGGTCTGCAACCTCCTTCGCCTTTGCGCCCTCCGGGGTGAGGTCTCAGGAGTCCGTCAGAGGCCAGCGCCCCACTGCGCCAGATTCCGGACGCTGCCCGGCGGCACCGCGAGGGGCGCGCACGCAGCACAGTCGCCGCCGGCTCCTTGGCCCGCAGATTCTCTTCTGGGCCGCGTCGGGGGAGCCCCCTCTGCGGCCTGGAGGGCTGAGGGCAACCTGCGGGGCGCAGGAGGCGGCGAGCCAAACTCCGGCTTGCACTGTCGACCCGGCAGCTACCTCGAAGCGACCTTGGTCAAGTGCTTCCCTTCTCAAATTTCTTCACCTGTAACATGCAGGACGGGGACCATGATTTTCGGTTCTGCGGCTGTTAGACTTAGGATGTGCAAGGCACGGAGAAGCTCCTGCCTACGCCACTCGCTGACCCTAACTTGGCTCGCGAAGCGGCAGCACGCGTCCTTGCAACAGCCGCCACCCGGGCCTGGCGCACTTGGCTGAAGACACCGAGCAGGGGGCATGGACGGTGGGGCTGTCGCTCAGCTCCGCCCGGCTGCCTCTCCCTGGCCCCTAGGGGGCGCTGTCTCCAGGGCACCAGCGTGGTTGCAGGTACCAGGATCCCACGTGGGTCTGCGCTGTGCTTGGCCCAGAGCCTGACCCAGGGTTAGAGCTTTGTGGATAAGGGGGGGGGGGGGGAGTATCTATAAAATGAGGACTCACAGGCCTGAGGCTGTTGCTGACATCGTGGGCAGGTCAGGGGCTAACCTTTTCGACCCTCCTGTTTCCAGTGTGGCTCTGCCAGTTCCGTGGTGTTGCTGGCACTCCCAGAGCAGAGAGGCTTCACCAGCCAGCACCCCTCCTGTGGAGCATGACCAGCCTGGCTCCTGCCCTGGTCAATGGGCTCCTGGGAGCATAAGCCTCCGTCAGACCTCCCAGGCGCCCTCTGTGGGGCCCGGGTCAGCTGCCCTACCCACCTGCTCCTGTGGGTAGCCTCTGAGCTGGAAAGGGACTAGGGAGGAGGAGCTAGCCTCTGGTCCCGGCCCCAGAGCTCCTCCTAGGAGCTTGTTGGAAATGTGGATGCTTCAGGGCCGGTGTTGTGGCACAGCCGTTTAAGCCACTGCTTGTGATGCGTGCATCTCATCTCGGAGTGCTGGTTCGAGTCCCAGCTTCTCTGCTTCTCACCCTGCTTCCTGCTATTGCACCAAAGAAGGCAGTGGATGATGGTCCAAGTGCTTGGGACCCTGCCACCCACGTGGGTGATCAGGATGGCACAGCTGGCTGTGTAGCCCTTTGGGGAATGAACCAGTAGATGGAAGTTCTAAGATTTATTTATTTATTTGAAAGGCAGAGCTACAGAGAGGCAGAGGCAGACAGAGAGCCAGCGAGCAGTCTTCCATCTGCTGGTTCACTCCCCAGATAGCCACAATGGCCAGAGCTGTGCCTATCCGAAGCCAGGAGCCAGGAGCTTCTTCCAAATCTCCCACGCAGGTGCAGGGGCCCAAGGACTTGGGCCATTTTCTCCTGCTTTCCCAGGCTACAGCAGAGAGCTGGATAGTAAATGGAGCAGCTGGGACTAACTGGCACCTCTATGGGATGTTGGCACTACAGGCAGTGGCTTTACCTGCTATGCCACAGTGCTGACCCCCTCTCTGCCTTTTAAAGGGGGGAAGGGGAAATAAAAAGTGGATGCTTAGCCACGACCCAGACTTGCCGAATCAGAACCTGCATTTTAACAAGATCCCTGGGTGCCCATAAGCGTGAGACAGCGGCACCTGGAAGGCCTTCCCCACTCTGGCTGGGCACAGCCTCCCTCTGCGCCAAGGAGAAGGCTCAGCTGTGGGGCTGCTGTGCCCAGCACAGAGGGGTGCTGGACTTGTGTTCCCTGACCTGAACTATTGTTTGCAAATGAAACACAGCAGCAGCAAGCAGAGGCCAATGACCGCTGTCCAGGGCGCTGTGGGAGTGCCCCATTCTCTGATGGAGTGCTGCCTGAAACCTCTTCAAGCGCCAAGGCCAAGTTAGCAAGCAGAGGCGATGCACATGACCGTCCCCCTTCCCCAGGCTCTCGGCAGACATCAATAATTGATTACAGCTGACTTGCTGGCATGACCTTAGAGTCCTTTTGTACAGCACCCCAGGGAGCCACTATCTACTGATCAGACATGGCACCGTTTGCGACCTGTGCCTCGGGTCTCCCCGGGGAGCTGCCCTCTGCAGATCCGGGCAGATGAGACAAGGCCAGCACGCTGGTTCCCAAGGACGCCATTGCTCCCCACCTCCCCCGAGTGGCTGTGCCGCTGCCCCTGGCAGAGCCCCTCTGTACACCGCAGCCCCCATGGCTGTTCGCAGGTTGGGGGTGAGGTGCAGCCCTGGACTGTTCGCCTCACTGGGGGCCCAGGGGGCGTTAGGTGGCTCACCAAAGTGGTTCTCAGCAGCTTGCCACGCTCACGCCCCCTCTCCTCTCAGCCTGCAGGTCAGGTCCTGGCCTCTCCTGGTCTCCACCTACCTTCCGAAAGAGAACCCCCCGCCCCTGCCATGTACCGTGGTGTCCGAGTGCGCCCCTCTGACCCTGGGGTTTCGGTGGACATGAGGAGCGTCCAGCAGAGCCCCCACATGTGTGAGCATTTCCCGCCTGGCCCAGGGCTCCCAACTTGGCCCTGGGGGTCCCTGGCAGAACTTGGCACTGGCTTTACTCAGAGGCGCCCGAGACCCGGTCCCCCCTCTCAGAGCCGGGAGGTGCATCCCATGGCAGCACTGGGGGTAGCTGCAGGCCCCCTCTCCCAGCGCCACTCCTGCTCCCCTCCGCACCCCTCCCTGCCCTCTCAGCTGCGGGTTACCAACCTGATTGGCTGCCGCAACCCGTGCTCACACAGCCAAGCCCTACCCTTTCCCTCCTGCCTGCTAAGTCAGACTTCAGGCCCGAGGGGTGATGTCCACATGCAAACTCTGGCTGGGCACAGCCTCCCTCTGCGCCAAGCGAGCTGAGTGGGCACCGTGCACTCAGGGCCTCTGTGTCTCCACTACCCAAACCGCGCCAGGCACCACAGGCGCTCAGTGCACACGGGCTGATTTCTCTGAGCTGCAGAACTGGTCCTGTGCCTGCCATGGAGCCCAGTCTCTGCCCCGGGTGTGAACTCCCACCTGCCACCACTCCACGCCAAGTGACTTCAGCCCCTTTCCCCTTTCCTCCCGACACCCTGGCTCCCATCAGGCATTGGGTCTTCCAGGCCTGGGGCTTGGCTAACACCTCACTAGTTCTTTTCACCAATACAGTCCTGGGCAGGGGAGACAAAGCAAACCCCGCACACTGCACCTGCACTGGGCTCTGTGCACGGGTTTGTACGTCTCTCTCCCTGGATCGCTTTATCTGCCCGCAGAGGCCGGGATTTTTAGCTTTCCTCTTAAGTTTACAAAGAATGGAACGTGGCGGAGGATGGGTTGGGACTGGGACTTGAATGCAGCCTTCTGAGTCCATGTCCTCAGCCAGCATGGTGCACAGCCCCATGAGACAAGTCCGGTTTCTGAGTCCAGTCGCAGCATCCACCCGGCCTGATCATCACCGAGCGAGCTGACATCTATTGACTTGGTCTCTGCCATGAAATTCTCTGAAGCCCACCCTTCCCTCTGGCTACACGGCGGACTGGAGAGATGGTCACCCCCACCTGCCCCTGCCCCTGCCCCATCTCTCCTTTCCTGTGATGAGTAAATACCTTGAAGCCAAGTGAAGTATCAGCAGGATTAAGGGAAGCAACTGAGAACAGGAAATGGGAACCCCATGGGATCTGTGCCCAGGCTGTGGGCAACTGGGCTGCAGGAGAACCGAACATGTTCCTAACAGTGGAGAGGGTGCACATGTTGTCTCCAGGCCCAGGACCTACGACATGGACTCCTGGGCTGAGCCAGCATTGTGATCTGCCTGCCAAGGCCTGCAGGCAGGCCTCTGGGGTCTCTTGTCTCCTACTTCCCTGGATGGAGGTCCCAAGGCAGTATGGAGGGCTCTGAGGGCCCCACCCCACCCAGTACTGACTCCATGGCCCCAGGCCTAGGTGCTCTGCTAAAGGTTCCTGGAGACTGTGGGGTCCTATCAGTTCCCTAAGGAGCCTTCTCAGGAGACAATGCTTTCCAAGACCCTGGCACCGGGGTGGCAGGGACGTGTTTGGCCTAGCAGTTAAGGTGTAGAGGAAATATGGCTGCAACCAGAGACAAAGAGAAGCAGACCCCTCCTCCCGACAAGACCTTGAACGTAGCTGCTTGCAATTAGCTAGTGAAGCAGCTGCCCACTGTTAACTTGTCTACAGAGGGAAGAAGCCTAAGTTCTGCTTCTGTCAACTCCAGTCATAAATCTGCCCTAATAAATCTTCCCCTGGCATCTCTTCAACAAACATATCAGGCCCACCGACCATTGGAACTGTGGTCCTAAGTCACGTCGGCTGCAACTGAAACCCACCAATGCTGTACCAGCTAAGGTCTGATGCTGATGAACCTATAAATACTGTAAGAAACCTGGGGCTGTGGCTCAGTTCTGGGAAGTGATTCCAGCTGAGCCCGCTGGCATAATAAAGTACTTTGATCCTCCACTGTCGCTGCTGCCTGTTTGAACAAAGGGAGTCTTCCCACCTCGGATTTCTGTAACAAAGGCACCCTCATCCCACCCTGGCGTGCTGCGTTCAGTGTCCAAAGCTGGGCTCTGGCTCTGGACTTCAGTTTCCTGCCAATGCAGGCCTTGGAAGACAACAGGAGATGGCTCTAGTTGGGTTCCTGCCACTCATGTGGGAGACCCGGATTGAGTTCCTGGATCCTGGCTTTGGCCTGGCCCAGTCAGGCGCATTGTGGGCATTTGGGGAGTGACCTAGCAGAAGGAGTTCTGTCTTGCAAATAACACAGCCCTATTCAAAGAGCGGCCAAAACCACTGGGCCAGGTAAAAACTCATTGCCTTTGAGAACAGGGCTGTCAGGGAGATTGTGGGAAGGCTGATGTTCTAGAACTTGGTCTGCGCGCTAGTCTGATTGTGTAGACGTCCATTTAAAACCCCCAGCTGTGTAGCTTAAACCCCTGCACCTCACTTTGCAAAGGCAGCAGGGGGTCTTGGCGTCTCCTGCTGGCCTGGTCAGTGCTCCCTACCCTACCAGCTGCTATAGGAATTCTGCCACCTGCATGGGAGACCTGTATGGAGTCCCTGGCTACTAGCTGTAGCCCCTGGCTGTCGTGAGAATTTGGGGAGTGAACCAGCAGACAGTAGCTCTCTGTCTCCATCTCTCTCTCAAATAACCTTGATTTTAAAAGTCCCAGCAGCCAGGACAGGACTTGGCTCCATGCATGCCCTCAATGGGACCTGTTCTTAACTGGCCACCTGGTGTCCCTCAAACCCTCCCCCTGCATACACCCTGGAAGGATGAAATTTCTCTCCGAGGTTTTTCTGACCATCACCCACACCCAGCTCTCAAACAAGGTTTTTCTCCTTTGAGCTCTCACATGGCTTCATCAGCTTGGCACTCAACACCCCAAATGGAGACAGACACTCCTGGTAACACAGGTCTCCCAGCATCCTTCCCTGTCCCACCCTTGGGATCCCTTGCCCCACTTGAGGGACCACTGTACAGATGTTTCTGTGTGTCAGCCCTTCTCTTTGGCACTTTGTATTAATTAATTTATTGGAAAGGCAGAGTGACAGGGACCAGGGACCAGGGACAGAGAGATCGATCTTCCATCTGTTGGTTCACTCTGCAAATGGCCACAATGGCTAGGAATGGGCCAGGAGCCAGGAACTCCATCAGGGTCTCCGCAGTGTGTGGCTGAAATCCAGCGTGGGTGCATTCTCACAGGTGCCAGCAGCCCAGGAGGGAGCTGCTGGGCCTCAGTGTTCGTACATCTGCACGCTACTTAATCAGGTCCTCCATCGCCACCCTATCGTCCTCAGTAGACAGTGAGCCTCCTGAGGCTAGGAATTATTAATTTAAAAAACTTATTTGAGGGGCCAGCACCGTGGCGCGGCGGATTGAAGCCCTGGCCTGGAGCTCCGGCATCCCATATGGGCGCTGGTTCTAGTCCCGGCTGCTCCTCTTCTGATCCGGCTCTCTGCTATGGCCTGGGAAGGCAATAGAAGACGGCCCAAGTCTTTGGGCCCCTGTGCCCACATGGGAGACCCGGAAGAAGCTCCTGGCTCCTGGCTTTGGATCGTGGCAGCTCCAGCCGTTGTGGCCATTTGGGGAGTGAACCAGCGGATGGAAGACCTCTCTCTCAGTCTCTACCTCTCTCTGTAACTCTTTCAAATACACAAAATAAATCTTAAAAAAAAATACAATTTGAAAGGCAGAGTTAACTGAAAGAGTAGAGAGGGAGAGAACTTCCATCTGCCACTTCACTCCCCAAATGGTTGCTGATAGCCAGAGATGGGGTGATCCAAAGCCAGGAGCCAGGAGCTTCTTCCGGGTCTCCCATGTGTGTGGGAGGGCCCAAGCACTTGGGCCATCTTCTGCTACTTTCCTAGGTGCAGCACCAGGGAGCCAGATCAGAAGTGGAGCAGCCAGGACCCACATGAGATGACGTTGCCACAGGCAGTGGCTTTACCTGCTGCACCACACCCCCACCCCCAGGCTAGGGATTATCCCTTGCTTTTCCCAGTAGCTGAGGCAACGCTGAAGGGCTGACCATTCGGAAGTCCGGGTTGGCTCAGGGCAGACCCACTCCTATTCTAGAAGAAGAAGAGAAAAAAAAGCAAGCTACCCTGGTAGAAGCTGCCGCTGGCAGGGCAGCGGGCGCAGCTGCACGTTCCCGTGTGCCAGCTCCAGCTCCTGCTCCTGCGATGGCTCTGCACAAATTGAGGGCGCCGTAAAACACACAGTGCCGACAAGCATTCTGCCTGCTTGAGGGCTGCAGGCCTGTGGGCCTGTGGCAGGAGTCATCCCATCCTCTGTGCCTGCCCAGGGACACCATGGCATCCACCGACTGAACCAGGACCCCAGCTCCCTTGAGGGCCCCCGTGGGAGTGGCCCACCGAGACGGACACCCAACAAGGTGAAAGCCATGATGTCAAGAAAACTCACAGGCCTGGGGCCAGGGACCTGTTTTCTATTCCTGGCCCTGCCATTAATAAGCTGGGTAACCTTGGACAAGTCACTCCGTCTCTCTCATCTTGCGAAACGATTCTGGACAGTGATAGCTACATTTTGAACTGGACAGCTCATCAGAATCACCTTTGCAGCTTGTTGAAGCCTGGGGCCTCAGGTCCTGCTCCACAGGGCCCAAAAGTCAGGCATGCTGATGCAGGGATGAAGTTAAAGGCCATCTGTGGGGTTTACAGCGCAGCAGCATACAGGGTCATACCGAGGGGCAGAGTGCTCCGTCCCCAGGGGTGCCAGCTGCGGGCAACCACTCTAATCATCCTGTTTTGATCTTCTGGTGGTTGCTAACCGACTACAAAACATGAACTAGCTTATTTGACCATTGACCGTTGTCTTTTTGCCATGACAGATGAGGGTTTTGTTCCCCCATCCCCCGACTCCCACCCCAAGACAGTTCTGGCACTATTTCCGGAAGCGGTAGTTAACGAGCACCCCAAGTGATGCTGGCCGAGTGGGTCTGAAAGCCACACTTGGAGAAGCACGGGCGGAGGGAGACTTCTTGGCCCCTCTCCTAAGCCCCTGGCTCTCTTGCTGGGCATGCAGGGGCTCTGTTCCTCTCTTGCTGGGCGTGCAGGCCCTGTCCCTTCCCCTGCAAGCCGGAAAAGGCTGGGTACCAGCCATGCTGGCAGCCGCGCAGGCCTGGGTCTGTGGGGGCTGGACGTGTTCTGCCCTGTCGCCCTGCCACCCCTTTTTCTCGGTATCACCCCTCCCCCCCCCCGTCCCCCAGCTGCGAAACTGGGATGAGCAGCTTTCTCCTTTAGGCACTGGCACAGTTCTAGCCCTAGCAGACAGCTGAGTACTCGCTTTCTTTACAGCAGTCAGGCGTGGTCACACAGTGGCGCTCACAGCAGAAGGGCTGCATGGACCAATCCCACAGGCATGTTCAATGAGAGGAGGCAGCCACGCTGAGAGTGAGTCCACCCATGCAACACGTGTGATCAGGCAAAACGGAAAAACAAAAACCAATATCAAAACCTAACAAATAAAACCCAGGGGAAGGATGAGCTACGGGTGTCAGTGACTGAGGAGGGGGCGGGCCCTGTTGGGACTCTGGGTGTGTGTGCTGCATTTCTGTGGCTACGTTCGCTGTGGAGACCGGAGCGGGGCACTTTCTGAATGCCTATTTCCTTATGAACGTCACCTGCAACCCTCTCCACCAAGGCGGAAAACCACACAGCTCTCCCCTCCTGAACCCAGGCAGGCAAAGGGTGCCAGCACCCCAACCCTAGCCTGTGAGGTGCACGGTGGGTGGGGGAGGAGGCTGTGGCCCAGAGCCCTCCCTGCTCCTGCCAGATGCATCTCCTGGCTCCAGCCTGGCACCCCACAGAGCCGTGTGGCCTGCTGGGTCATGGAGGTAGCTGGAAATGAGGCCTGAGCATGGTCCTTGGCGAGGAAGACAAGATCCCAGCCGACCAAGACTTGAGTGCCATCTTCCCCACCTGCCAGCAGCCAAGCTGCCCAGGGGGAGGGTGGCGTATGGGCCCCCAGCCCGCCTCCCCAGGCTGCTGGCCAACCCAGTGTAAATATTATTACACTCCCACGCATCTGAAGGACGTTAATTATTAAAACACATGCCACCCAGGGTAGTGCACTATAATTAGGTTCAAATTAAATTAGCATCTTCTTGTAATTAGGACATCAATAACCACTCTTGAGGCACCAAACCTCCAGCCCCTCCCTATTGCTTCCCAACACGGGCTAGAGCAGGAACCGGGGTCCACTGACTCTCTCTGCAGGACATGGAAATAATCAAACCCATAAATAAAGCAGAGGCAGCCAAGAAGCTGCCTTCTCCCCACTGCTACTTTCCCTGCTGGTCCCGAACATGAGCAGCGAGAAGGGAGCCGAGGGTCGCAGGGGAGGGGGCTCGGGCACCACTATTTCCCTGGTGGTCACTCCAGGAACCCTGCTTGGCTGCCTCTGCCCTCAGAGACTCAGAGTTTCTGAGATAAGCAATGCTCTTCTGCTACCTGCTAGCCCTGACTCCTCTCCCTCCGGGAAGCCTTCCCATTGCCCACACTGGGGCGCCAGCCCCTTCCAGTTCAAGGGCATGGCTATTGCCATGGCTGATTACAGATGGACCAGCACCTGCTGCTTCCTCTGCAGCCAGCCCTCCCCTTCTCGAGAGCCTGAGATGGCTCTGACACCCACTGGACCCGAGGCTGCACTCAGTGTTACATGGCTCTTATCCCCTGCCCGGTGAATGCACAGTGGCGTGTGTGGTTTTGGGGATCACAGATGCTCAGCTCGTCTTGATGTTCAACTGGGAAAGTGCATGAGGAGGCAGAGCCTCGAGTCCTGAGATCAAGGAGAAAGTTCTGTGCCTCAAGGGGGAAGGAGGAACCAGCAGGGAGCTCCCTTGGCAAGAAGGGTGGTGCTGACTGGATAGCCATGGATGAAAATAGAACACGCAATGCGTGCACTTGCTTGGTGAGTGCCTCAGTTCTGCACCCCAGGGGTGCAGCTTGCCTCGCGCTGGGGCCAGCCCTGCTCAGGACAAACCAGAGGAACTCAACAACGTGGCAGAGAGAAAGGAGCACCAGGGTGGGGTCACCACGACACAAGCAGCAGCGGCAGCCGCCGCCTCCCTGCCTGGTGACTGCTCTGACCTTTGTCTAAAGCAGCCTTGGAAGAGAAAGAGGATAAGAAGTGGGGAGGCTCGAGCATAATTTCCATTGGAAAGACTGAGGTGGGTTTATCCTTGGGTGCAGATGTAACCAAGGCAACTGTTGAGACAGTGAGATGATTTCAGGCCCTTTTACAAAAGAGTGTGCTGGCGTCTCGCCCCTGTGCTGATCCAGCTCACCGGGAATGCACAGCCACCCGCCTCGTGGCCTTAGCAAGGAGCGCCTTGGAGGCAGAGGAATGGTGAGATGGGCCTTCTCTTCTCCATGGATAAAAATAAAGTGAGACCATGGAGACAGTGCACCTGCCTGCTGGGGCAGGACAGCTGTTCCCGGAGGACGGATGATGGAGAAATTCACACCGAGTCACCATCCGCGCTCCTGCTGCCTCCTTGGGTACCATCCCCCGCCCCCACCCCACCCCCGCCTGGCAGCTGCAGTCATGGGAAATGCAGTTTACCAGACCCTACAAGGCCGGGTGCAAGGGGTGTAGGCACCGCCCTGACCAACATGGATGGGTTGGGACAGGCTGCAAGGGGACAGTGCTGAGTCCTCGGGAGGTGGTTTGTGGAACTGCGGCTACAATTCTCTCCACTGCCTCTCCCTCCTTCTCATTCTTACCTCTCCCCTAAACGAGTGCACCCGGAGTAAAAGTAACACACACCTTTATGTCGACAGACAGGAGTCCTGGGCGGAAGCAGGTGAACTTGCTAACCGACTGCAAAACGCGAACTAGCTTATTCGAGCACTGCCCGTTGTCTTTCTGCCATGACAGATGAGGGTTTTGTTCCCCCATCCCCCGACTCCCGCCCCAAGACAGTTCTGGCACTATTTCCGGAAGCGGAACAAGTGTGTGTCTGCGCAGGGCCTCGGGTTTAGGGATGAGATGGGAGGCCACACCCACTTCCTCCCTGCCAAGATCAAAGGGCCTCATCCCACCAGAGAGGCAGAGAGGTACCAGGGGCTCTCAGCAGGTCTTCGTGTGTGCCCGGGAGGGACAGGCAGTGGGACCCAGGAGTGGTGACCTCCTCACCACCCGCAGCCCCTCTCCCTGACAGGCCCATAGCTTACCACGTGGCTGTGCTGGGGTCTTTCTCCTCCCTTGCGTGTCAGGAGCTCGGGAAGACTGGTCAGGGCAGATGGCAAGAGCTCATGGAGTGTGCACGGCCACCATGCTGGGGACCTGCCCGCCCTGGGCTCCAGCGGAGGACAGGAGGCCGCCCGATGCCAGCCACAGCAGCAGGGAGGGCAGTCACCTCGTTTCCTTCCTCCCATTCCTGCTGGGCTCTGCTGGGCCACCTGGGAGCTGCACACACTCCCAGCAGGACAACAGGTCTAGGCGCTGTGTGCTGAGCTGCCGTCCATTTCCTAGGTCCTTGAGGGCAGGCTGGGTGTCGCGAGGTGCCAAGGGACACCTGTTGGGCCCAGGAGTTGCCTGGAACTCTGCAGAAGGGCCTGGCTTCCCCCAGCCGCGGTGGGGTCTGGGAGGGCTGGCGGGGCCACCGAGCCCCCAGGCGCTGGGCTGGACCGTGAGCAGTCGGGGATTGCAGACAGCATGTACTACTTTATTGGGCCTCAAAAGCTTTAAATACAGAACGGGCTGGTGAGGGGCTGGGTGTGGGCGCGCTGACATCTGAGAACGGATATGTATCAGAGAAGTCACAAAATCAATGTTGACAGGGCTGAGGAAGAAGGGCGGCTGGGACAGAGGCAGGGACAGGACTGCACACGCCACTAGGACCAAGTCTTCCAGGTCTCTTCCTGATTCGAGGACATTTTTTTTTTTCCAAAAAAACCACAAACCCCCACATAAAAATACAAAATCAACTGGGAGAGGCTGAGCATGATGGCACCTGTCACTCCAGAGGACGATGGCCTGTCCCCAGAGAGCCGGGCCCCTCCCCTCCCCGCCAGCCCTGATGCCACAGTAGAAGAAGCAAAGCTAGACCCAATCTATGCCCCCGCCCCTGGGGTCTGCAGTTGCAATCCCCTCCCGGCACAGGAAGAGGTACTGGCGTGAGCAGGGCTGGGGGCCGGACGCGACCCCTCCTCAGCGGCTGTAGCCAAACTCATCTGCATCGTCGGCTCGGAAGTCTCCATAGCGCCACAGGTTCAGCTGCGGGACAAAACAGAACAGGGCGGCTCCTCAGGGTGTGGGACGGACTGGGACCCAGGGGGCTAAGCCCCTCAACTCAGCAGGCTCTGGGGGCTCCCAAGGCAAGAACTCACCCGGGCGCTCTTGGCCGACTCCTGGGCGTTTAGGTATTCTGTGATCTGAGGGGTGAGAGAGACAGTGGTCGACACAGGTTTTCTCGGCATCCAGAACCAGACCACCTAGCAAGGCCCCCTGGTCCCTCGAATCGGAGTCCAAGTACACAGTCCCGCAAGCCCTCCTGGGATACTGCTGCCTGCCTCGTGTCCACCTGGCTACCCAGCCCAGCCCCATTGTGCTTACACATCATCTCCTGAGTGAGGCCCCACCTGGGACCCCATGTGAGTTACCACCACCCCCTCCTACATACTCCTTAGCCACTTTACTGTTTGTAAAACCCCCAGGGCTTGGAGCTGGGTGAGGGCTCCCTGTCACAGAATGGGAGGACGCGCTGCCAGGCTGCTGTGGGGACTGATGGTGATCGTGGGAGCCAACGCCTGGGAGACCCGCGTCCCCTTCATTTTACTTTTTCCTTCCCACCGCACCTGCCATCTTCCACCACTCTACCCAACGGATCTATGTTCATAGGTGTTGTCTGTCTCGTGGCTGGATGTCAGCTCCACCAGGCAGGGATGCCTGTCTCTTGCTGATGAGCATGTGGTAGATCCACAACACACGAGGATGAGTAAATGAATTAACATGTTGGGGGTATTTCAGACATCGAGGCAGGAGGACTTTTCTAGATGCTGGAGACACTATGGGCAGCTTCATACAGGGGACATGAACAGCTCTAATTCTTATGGAAGTTTTAACCTGCTCAGAGCCACCTTGGGAAACAGGGGGTCTCGAGCAGGGGACCCAGGGTCGGCCCTCTCAAGACACAGTAGCAATCCCCACGGAATCATCACTGTGCATCCCTAACCAAGCCACGCAGCCACAAACCACCAACGCATTCTGTGGGCCTGCAGTGCAGCTGGGGAGAGAGCACACTCCAGTGGGGCTGGGAAAAGGGAAGGCACTGGGCAAAACCAAGAGATGAAAAGAAGCCTGCCTCTCCCAGGCCCATCTCGGAGCAGTGTGGGCAGGCGCTGGGTGCTGCCTCCTCCACTCTAGCCTTATAGCAGGCAGTGCAGCGGGGAACCTGAGCTCCCCACCAGCCCCCACCAGCCCATCTGTCTGGCATGGGTCAGGGGCTCAGCTCAGCTGGGAAGCAGGGCAGGCTGGTGTCTGGTGAGAGGCTAGGGAGGGACGCAGAGTGAATGGGGTTGCCTTGCATCCACAGCCCAGTCTGAACAATCGATAACTGAGCAGCGCAAGGTGTCCCCTGGGCTTTGGCTCCCGCGGTCGCGATCAATCCCGCACAGCAGCACGGCAGCGGGTTCTCTTGTTCTGTGAGACCGGAGACTCGGGCTTCCCAGGGCTGAAACCTGGAGTGGGCAGCACTTGGCCAGCTCTAAGCCCTGGGGGCTTTCCAAACAGCCGGGGGGGGGGGGAGTGTCATGGCACAGTGCTTTCTGGCCCTCAGGTGGCACTGGGAGGTGGCTCTGGACTCAGGAGTTGCGCGTTGGAATGGAAGTGAGTGGGGGAGGCGGGAAGACGGGGCTGACCCTCTCCATCCCAGGCCTGGCAGCGCTCTTTAGCCTGTCACACGGGGGCACGGGTGCAGGGAAACTTTCCGCTCTAGTTTGCAGCTGCATCCTCAGCCAAACCCGCAGCCAATTAATTTGGGATGTAATTAGCTTTTTTTTTTTTTTTTAAACCCAACAAACCCAAATCCATTATCTTTCCCCAGCAGGAGCAGCAGGGTGTTGGGGTCCCTGCTCCCTCGCTGGCTCGAGGTGCGGTCCCCAGTCCCCTGGCTGGCGATGGAGGGGGGCTTCCACGGCACGGCACGTACCACTTTCTGGAACTGCTTCTCCTTGCGCACTTCCACCATGACCAGCCCCTCCTTCACCAGGCCCAGGCCCACGTCGCCCTTGGAGTCGGCGAACTGCAGGGTGACGTGGGGGCAGCCGGCACTCAGGTGCTCCACGTTGAGCAGACACTGAGTGTTCTGGATGTCCCGAACCACGCTGTCCACGGCGTCTGTGCGCGCATCCTCCTGGCAGAGGGATATGCCCGGGTCAGTGGGAGGGACCAGGCAAGCCAATCAATAGCTACCTGGGCCTGGGGTCTGGTCCACGGACCTCCCAGAAAGTCAGCCCAATGGGGGCCTGCAATTCTCCCTGCTGGGACCCTCTTGAGGGGAAGCTGGGCCTTGCGTCTGAAAGACTCAGTTCCCCTATCTGAGTCTACCTCTGCATAGGAACCCGTCCTTTCCTACTCTTGCCACCCCCGCCCCCGACCTGCCCAGGCTCTCCAGTGGAAAGTGGTCTCCTTCCCACCCTCAAAAACACACCTGCACTTGCTGTCTGGACCCTTCTCATCTCCTGCTCTCCCCAGGACCTTGTGCCAGAAGTGACCCCTGTCGTGTCTCGGTTTCTGCCTGTTAACTGTGCTCATGGCTGCCCATCCCCCCAGATTCCAGCCCTCTGTGTGGTACTCATCCTCGTCATCTTCTGGGCTCCCTTGAGCAAGTCTGTGACAAAGGCGGGGGTGGGGGTGAAAGCAGTCAACAGTGCTGAGTCCCCCTCTACCCCTCGCTACCACCTCCCTGCATCCGGGGGCAGTGCTCTCACTCTGAGCCCCACGCACCTCCTCCAAGCTAAAGCCAGGGGCATCCCCGCCAGTCCGAGCCTGCCTGAGCTCCCAGTGGAGCTGGACCGTGGAAGGGCTCTCCTGTGCTGGTGACTGAGATGCACATCCTGCCCCGCGGCTTCCTGGCCTGTGGCTGTGGGAACACCAGCACGACCCAAGGCGCTCGGCCCCATCGCGGCCCGCAGGGGCACACGCCACGCAGTCCTGTATGCTCCATGGCTTTAACCCCTCAAGCCCGTGACTCCAGGTCTTACCTTGCTTCCAAACTAAAGCGGCTTGGAGGGAGGCCCCAGAGCCCGAATCGACGCCTTCCTATCCCTTCAGCCAGCAGCGACGCAGCCACACACAAGAAAGCCAGTGCACCCGAGACCCCCCCCCCCCATCCTACCTCCTGTGATGCTGCCACCTGCCCCGGGTCCCGCTGCTTTCTCCCCACCCCCACCCCAGTGGCCCTGGTGTCTGTCTCTCGCCTGGACTGCTGCGATCATCCGCGGCCATTGCTTCCAGTCCTCCCCACCCCGCTGCCCAGCCCCACAAGGCCACTGCATTGAACTTTCAGACAGACGTGACCAGGTCACACTTCTGATGAGAATCCTGCCAGCACCCTGTGGGTATTGTAATACCTGGGTCCTAACCTCCAGGAGAAGCCGCCTGGAGCCAGTGGCGGCGGCTCGGGCCTACTTTCTCAAGCGCTCCCTGAATGGTCTGAAGTTATCCTGTCTGTGTGGCATCCCTCAATGGCCACGGGCCACGGTCAAGGTTCCTGTCTCCCCTCGCCGAGTCCATTACCAGCAGAGCCCTCGGCACTGCCGCCACAGCCAACCCCGCAAGGGCCACAGCAGGGCTCCGCGTCTCTACTCACATCTTGGGGCACCTGGATGAAGGCAAAGGCGTACTCTGTGGCTTGAGCTGGCAGCGCGCGGGTGCTGAAGGCCGGCGGCAGGGTCCCCAGACGGGAGGGTGGCAGGATCTCTCTCTGCAGAGGAAGACAGGCTCAGCTGCACCACGACCCCGGCGAGTCCTGACGCGGGGCCTCCCTCGCTTGCCCTGTGCAGGATTGTGCACAGCCTCCCCCGGTGGGCCAGGCTTTGGGGAGAACTGACGCCATTAACGCAGTCTCGGTGGCTTCAAGGGCTGCTCCCACGTCCTCTCCTTGCACTCCCTTCCGTGACACAGGTCACCTCCGCCTGGCAGGGCCTCTGCCTTTGGGTGTCCCCAGGTGACACTCTGGGAGCATGGCCCAGCTCGGGTAGATCTCTGGCCCCAGTCCTTGAGGAGGGGACAGAATGAAAGCGGAAAGCCTCGGCTACACCTAAGGGCAGCTGTGACCCAGAAGGACAACCCCTCTCCCACAGGGATTTCTCAGGGACTGTCAACAGGCTCCCAGGCCCAGCCTGCGAGATTCTTCTCCCAAGGGGACTGATCGCTCTATTACCCTGACTGTTCCCTGCCAGCAAGCCTGGCGTAGCAGGAGCATCAGGCCTACGGGTGTAAGGGTTAACAGAAACCCTGGGCCCATTCAGAGATGCTGGGCAGAAGGGGAGCTGTGGATGTGGCTGAGCCCTCCTCCTTGGGGTCTAGGGAACCGTCAGGGCCCACAGGCTTCTGGCCACAAGCACCTGCTCTGCCCTGTCACCCAGGGGTGCTGGTCTGTCATATAGCACAGGTGCCCAGAGGCTCATGGTTGCGTCAGAAGCCCACAGGGACCTTTGACAGGTTGTGTGGACTTGACCTTGGGACTACTGCACCTGCTGGCCCTGCGGTGCCCACTTCTCCACACCCCGGGCCTCAACACTCACGTTGCCGTAGTCAATGTAGAAGACGTGGACTTTGGTAGGAGACTCGACTTTCTCCACTCGGGCGCGGTACCTGCAGGGGAATCATGGGAAGAGTGCAGAGTTTGGTCTCCCCAGGGCCTTGGCGATGGCAGAGCGGGGGCACAACAGTTCACTGCCCAGGTCCCAGGGCGGCCCTCAAACCCTGGCAAGGCCCAGCCCAGGGCGCTGTGGCCACCGTGGAATGGACTCAGAGCCTCGTGGGGAGCATGGGGGGGGGGCAGAGAGCACGTGCAGCAGATTAATGTGCCCTTGGGGCATAAAGCAACAAGACTAATGACTAGATTGATGTCTGCTGTTTACACCCAGCACACTGAACAGCAGCTGTAATTAGCTGGCAGATCTGTCTGGGAGGCCGCAGCAGGGAACACATCCAAGACACTTCGTCACCCTGGGAAGGCCACAGGCCCTATCCCTGGTAGATTACATGTAAGTGACCTTCCTCCAGCCTGCGAGGGCTGCTGCTCATGTCCCAGACAGCTGGGGCAGAGGGTCGGGCGGCTGTGCGCCAGCCACCATCGTACCCCCACGACATCACTCCCTCTGTGTTGGAGAGCCCCAACCTGCCCCCTGGAGTTCCCCGGGGGGTGGGTGTGGGGGCTGCTGGACAGCAGGGGGCTCAAGGGGCCAACGCACGGGCCCCCGATTGCCTGTGGGGAGTGACAAGAGATCCGGACATCTAGGAGGCTGCCACCCAGTGGGAAGCAGAGAAGGCAAATAAGTATCCGAGAGCCGGCGGCAGCTTTGCAGGCCTGGGCCCTGATACCGCCCTGCTATCCCCCCCCCCCTCCCCTCACGACCCCTCACCAGGCTGCTCTGAAGGGTTTACCATTCTCCATCGACAAATTTGGCAATGCAGAAATCTCCCCGGCGGGGGGCATAGGAGCCCTCCACAGGGGGGTGGCTGGTGATGTCGTTGCGCATGTTCTCCATCAGCTTCTCCAGCTGGGTGCCTGCCAGGGAGGAAGAGCGTGGTGAGACCTGGACGCATGGCCCCTGGAACCATCTCTGGGCAGGTCTGGGGGGTGAGCAGGAAGGGAGACTCAGGAGGGCAGTGCAGCACGCGCTCTGCCTGGCCCACCTGGGTCCCTCTTAAGAGGTTTCCTGCCATCTGACTTCCAAAGCAGGACTGGTGAGCCGCCTTCCGGGGCTGTGGAGCCCTGGAGAACACGCCTGAGCCTTGATTCCGGAGGTAGGGAACGGGGGCAGATCCGGAGCAAGGCCAAGGCCAAGCAGCTTCCCTCAGGGACAGAGGATGGCCAGCACGTACCCCAGTCCACCCAGACCAGAGAGGGCTGAGTAAGAGCAGCCACTGTCCAATGTCTCCCAGGGGCATCAGGGGGGTAAAGGATGGACCAGGACCCTGAACAAAGAAAGGTCCTCAGAACCAGAGCCAGCAAAGATGGGGGAGGAAGTCCAGGAGCAGGGCCCAGAGGCTCCAGATGTTCAACCTTCGCCACTCCTACCCTTGCCACCTGCAAGATTTGTGCTGAGAACTTCTGGTGCTACTGGTGGGGGGCGGAGGGGTCGTCCGCCTGGTTCAGCACCTGCGGGAAGAGATCCCTCTTCCCTGTCTTCCCCTAACTGCTTAAGCCTTGGGTCTGCTGGAGTTTCTTTGCCTATTTTAGCAACACCCGGGGTCTGCTCAGTTTCTTCCCTAGCCCCTTCCCACAGCATCCTCCCCATTGGACTTAGCAGAGTGCCCAGCGTCCGGCCTCCTATGTCCTTTTGGTCCCTTCTCCGTCAGAAGCAACAAGGGGTGGGGCCAGTGTTGTGGCACAGTGGGTTAGAGCCCTGGACTTTAGTGCTGGCATCCTGTATCGGTGCTGGTTCGAGTCATGGCTCCTCTTTTTTTTGACAGGCAGAGTGGACAGTGAGAGAGAGAGACAGAGAGAACGGTCTTCCTTTTGTCATTGGTTCACCCTCCAATGGCCGCTGAGGCCAGTGCACTGTGCTGATCCGAAGCCAGGAGCCAGGTGCTTCTCCTGGTCTTCCATGCAGGTGCAGGGCCCAAGGACTTGGGCCTTTCCTCCACTTCTGATCCAGCTCCCTGCTGATGTACCTGGAAGGGCAGCAGAGGATGGCCCAAGTCCTTGGGCCCCAGGACCAACTTGGGAGACCTGGAAGAAGCTCCTGGCTCTTGACTTGGGATTGGCTCAGCTCTGGCCATTGCGGCCATAGTGGAGTAAACTGTCAGATGGAAGACCTCCCTTTGTCTCTCCCTTTCTCGGTAACTGTCTTTCAAATAAATAAAATAAAGCTTTAAAAATGAAGAGAGTGGCTAGGGATGTGTGCACGGAGAACAGAATTTGTCTTTGTGCAGGGCTGAGTGCCACTGTGCTGCAGCAGGTGCGAAACACATGTTCCACTCGCCACGGTCGGCGTCTACGTTCCTGTTCTGTGTTTATGTTTCTGCCACTACACTGTGAGCTCCTCGGGGCACACACCATAGCTCACTCGCTTCTGCTGACTGCATGTGGCCTCGCAGAATCCCCAGTGCATGCAGCACGCTCAATAATTCAACCGTGCTGAGAACGATCTCTGGGTATGCACACGAGGCAGCACATCCGCTGTCAGGCCACTGTCCGGGCATCCACACGACTGGGCTGCACAACAGGGACTTCCAGGTAATGGCTAGCCTTGCCCTGCCCAGTGGTCACCCGTCTGGGATCCTCCTGTTCTCTGCCCACGGACAGTAATCTTCAAGGGACTAAGAGGCCTTCGACACGGTTCTGTGCCTTTACTTCGAGATGGGGTAGGCAACAGCAGCAGGATTTTGCCTCTTACCAACAGGCAGGGCCCTCTGGGAGGTCCCTATAAAGCCTGGCTGGTCATCTGCAACTAATGGCAGTCATCAGAGGCTTGCTTCCAAGGGTGGTCTGGACAGGACCAGAGGACATCCCCCAAGAGGATGACAGGCTTCAGAAGAGCCGCAGGTCTCAAGGTCAGCTTGCGTGGGCATCAGGGAGCCGCCCCAGGGCACAGTCCTCTCAGAAGCCCACCACAACTCCCTAGGTGGCCCCTCTCATCCAACGTGCTGAGAACACACGGTTTTTCCCTCTAGGTCTCCTTCCTTATCTTCTGCCCTGGATGCCACTCACGTTGTTGTCCTGGTTTCCCAGAGTTGCCAGGACAGCACGCCATGGCAAAGCGGTCACAGGAAGCCTTGTGCCCTTAAGTTCTGCCCGGGGAGACCACAGGGCTGTCGGTCTCATTCAAGGCAGAAGCCGGCAGCCACGTGGGGCCTGCCTAGGATTCCTCGTTTACTGAGCAGGGTCTGTGTTGAGGGCCATTCTGCCTGGCTCCTCCACTCATAGACAACCCCCCTTTTCACCTAGACCACCACCACCCACCATGGGACTCCCTCCTGGTCACACCACGCAGACCTGGCGGCTGGCTGCCCCCTTCTGGGCTCATTCCCGAGGCAGCTTCCACCAGGACTGCCGCTGACCTCAAGGGAACCCACTCCCAGAGGCTCATCAGCTCCATCTCTGCCGTTCTCGTTCTCAGACAGAGCCAGCCCAGGGCCATGAGCGGTCAAGTTCTTCGTGGTGAAATGACATTGCCACGAGAGCAGCTGCCCGGGAAATATCATTAGAGGGGAAGTAGCGGAGACGAGGCTGTGGGCAATCTGGAGCGGGGCTGGGCAGGGGCCGGGCAGAGCTGTGTCCTGCCATTCCCGGGCTGCCAGCCACCGCCTTGGCACCCCCGGCCCCGCGGCCTCTACCAGCGCTTCGTGCCTTGCACCCAGAGGCAGCTCTAAGAGCGCTTTGCTCTGTTCCCAACTAAATTGTTTCCTTAACAGGATGGCAATGAGCTGAGGAAGGTCAGGCTGGGAGCGTGCAGAGTGTGAGGAGGTGGGAAGTCGGGCAGATGCTCCTGGAGCTGTTGACACCGTCCTCAGCCCTCCAGAGGCCTGAGGTCTCTGCCTAGGGGCCCCTGGCCGCAGCGAATAGCCCCGGGGGCAGCAGGCAGGAGAGGATCCTTTAGAGAGACTGCCTGGGGATGAATTCCCCTAGAGCACACGGCCCGTTGCCATGGCAACTGGCTACCACTCTGGGCTGGGTTAACCTCCAGAGGAGGCGAAACCCAGGCTCCCTGTTCTGCCTTCCCAGGGAGCCTGCAGGAAGAGGGGCTGAACCACAGCCAGCTGCTCTTCCTGACCAAACACAATCTGCTTGTGGCTGCCTGGCGGACGGAGGGCTGCGGGGCCCAGCCACGGGTGTCTAAGAAAGCCAGAGCACTGCCCAGACAAAACGTGCTGCCCCTCTGGGCTGCAGCGGAAGGGGCCTCTCAGCCTCAATTACCTGGCCGCACCTACTCCAAGGGTGCATGACCCCGGGGCCCAGAGAGCAGGCACAGCTCCTCCCCCCCAGTGAAGAGGCCCCCACCCAGGCGAGCTGGACCACTGCGGGAGCTCGGAGCCCATGGCTGCACTCACCCGTCTCCACGTCCTGCACGTAGAAGTGCAGGTCGTCAGTGATTTCCGTGACAAACACGGGCTTGTAGCTGGCAGATCGCTCCTTCTCCTCCAGCATGGGCATCACCTCCTCCACGGGCTGCTCCTCATAGTGTGCCCAGACCTGTGTGGGGAGGGGGCAGGAGACGAGGAAGGGAAGTCACAAAGGACCCTGGGAGAGAGGCTGTGGGCCAACAGGGTCACCTCTAGGGCCGTGAGTGGGGGGTCGCCCAGAGCACGGAAATGACAGTGGCTGCGCCCCGGAGGCCTGTCCCTGAGAGAGGAGGAGACTTCGCTGAAGTTCTGACCCAGGGATTCTCAGAGGCCACGGGTATACAAAGCAACCGGGCTTTTAAAATGCAGCTGCCACCCCAGGCCCACAAAACTAGAATCCCTTATGAGGATGCCAGAGCCAATAAAAGACCCAAACCAGTCAAGCCAGCCCAGTCAAGGGACACCTGCGCACACCTGGGCATGCGGACCCCGCTCTGAAGAACAGCCCTGGCTTTGGGCTCCCTGCCCCACCACCCGCAGTGTGCTGGTGCCCTGTCCTCCATCCCCACAGTGCTTTGGCACTCAGAGCCACAGTCCCAGGCCTGGGGAGGCCTTGCCTCAGCAGTGGGGTGCTCTGGCCCCAGCTCAGAAGTGGGGCAAGCCCCTCTCCACCCTTTTCTCTCCTTTCCTACCCAAGCTCTGCACTGTCAGGGCTGCAGCGGCTTGGAAGCTGATTCGACGTGACAGCGCGTCAAGTCCAATCCTGCGGCCAGGACATTATCCAAGTAGCGAGGCCTGTCAGCGCAGGGGGGAGGTGGTGCTCCCGCTGAGCAGCAGGGAGGTGTGGGGGGGGGCAGGCCACTGGACCACACAGGGGGTCACACAGACACACATGCGCTCAGGAGTTCAGGGCTGGTCAAAGTAGGAGCTAGAAACTTCCATGCTTCCTGGTGCCACTGTAAATATTCTCTAAAGCTTAGCCCGCCAAGTGCTCACAACCACCCCTCTGAGCAGGCGTTGGCATGATCCCCGCTTTACAAATGGGGAAAGTGAGGTCCATAGGCTTACAGTCAGGGGCATTTCAGCACAGAAAAGTCAGCACTGGGCAGTGGTGGAAGCGGTAGGTGGAGAGATGGGGCCTCTGTCCCCAGTGCCCTTCAACTTGACACCTGACTCTGGCCAAGCTGTGTGAGCCCTCCGGGTCTCTCTACTGGGGCCACACAGTCACTGTGACGGTGCGTCCAAGCTGACAGGTGGTCCGGGAAGCAGTTAAGGACAGGAACACAGGAACTGTGGGCCAACCCTGGTCACACTCCCAGGCCACACTTCTGCCTCTGTGTCATTAGGAGCGGAAAGGCCTGAGAACAGGAAGGAACACAAGGGCCTCCTGAGCCCAGTGGAGGCTGCTGGGGAGGCTGAGACAGTCCCCAGGCCCCAGGCCCTGGCGGGGCTCCAACCCAGATAGCTCTTTCCCCTCCCAGGATCCAGACCCACCAACAGCTGTCCCACTCTACTCACTCATCGCCCAGAGGCCTCTGCACATCCTGCTGCTCCCAGCGGCCCCAGGCCTGGCCAGCCAGAGGAGAAAAGGCAGGTGGCAGGCCTCCGGTCAGCAGACCGTGGCCTAGTCCCCAGGTGGGGAAGGGGTGTCTAGTCTGTGGACCTCCCTATAAAAGGGATCTGAGGCACGGCCACAGTGTTCCAACCCCAAGGCCTGCACCCCGAGACGGCTGAAGCTTTCCTCCTGGGCCTCGCTGATTGCTGGAAGCTCCCCTGATGAGGGTCTACTCAGCCAGGCGTTCCATTAGACATCTGGGCTCCAGGCCCACAGGGACTCCTGCTGCTCGGGGATCGATGGGACTTGCCCTGCCTGAGAGCCGAGGCGGTCAGCACTCCCCAGAGGAGCTGCAGCCGAGCCTGGCCCCTGCTGCTGGCGCCCCGCTCCAAGGCCTCAGTGAGCTCCAGCCCATGGCAGGCCCTTCCGCCACGCTCACTGCTCCTGCTAGCTCCTTCTTCCCCTGCACTCAGCTTGACAAAGAGAAGGGGCCCTGGACCCGGGCACGCTGGGGGCTCCCACCCCAACCCCAGCCGGCTTCCCGTGGATGGGGGAGGGTGGCCCTCCTGAGAACACAGTGACAGGGTGCAAGCAGAAACTGCCTCAGGCGAGAGCAGCATGTTCCCTCCCAGGGGAGGGGCCGGAGCTTCTTCCCTGGCAGGCTCAGGTGGGCGGCGGCCTGAGGTCGCGGATGATGCCAATAAAGCCGCAGGGATGCCCCCGGCCCAGCAGTGGGGGCTGTCCTCTCCCGGGCAGGGTATTGCAGTTCCCTGCGCAGGAGGGAGGCGCACTGCTACCTGAGGTGAGAAGACACAGAAGGTGTCCCCACAGAGGGGCTGCTCGCAGGGTGTGTGTGGGGGGGCTCACATCAAGGGGCTGTTTCTGAGGGAGGAGCCAGAAGGGCCCCTTTTCTCATGGGGATGCAGGTGAGCTGCTGGCAGCCAGACCCGAAGCCAGCTGGGAGATGCAGCCTGGTTGGGGGGCCGCTACGTGGGAAAGGGTCAGTCAGTGGGGTGGGCTGGCTGCCCACTGCCCCATTCTCACAACAGGTGTGTTCTGCCCATGCTGACAGAGCCAGTCAGAGCTCCGAGGAGGAGATACCGGGCAGACACCTGCCTTCCCGTGCCAACCCAAGCCCCCTCCCAGCTCCTATCCTGGCCCAGAAGCCAGTCCTGGGCAAGTCCCACGATGGGTGCGCCTCTTCCCAGCACTCCTGAACACCTGGTCCAGCAGAACAGAGAATGCACACAGACTCACAGAGGCAGGGCCTGGGGAAAGCCCCTCCAGCCAAGGAGAGGGCAGAGGCCATTCTCCTGGGCTCTGGAAGAAGGCAGCAAGCTGGCCCAGGCGGCAGGGCCCAGGGCTACCCCTGCGCCAGGACCACCCCTGAGCTGCACTCGGGAGGGGAGGCTGGTCAGCCGGCCTGTGGCGGGGTCTGTGGCAGGGCCTGTGGCGGCGTCTGTGGCAGGGCCTGTGGCGGGGCCTGTGGCAGGGCCTGTGGCGGGGTCTGTGGCAGGGCCTGTGGCGGGGCCTGTGGCGGGGTCTGTGGCGGGGCCTGTGGCGAGGCTGTGGACAGCAGCGCTCTGGCATCCGCAGTGAGCTCTCTGTTCCAAGGCAGGGCCTCTTTGTGACCCTTCCACGGCCCTGGCTGCCGGCCAGGGCTGAGAGTGGCCAGGGGAATGAGGCCCTTCTCCTTGCATCTGCTGCAGGCCGCTTCCAGTCTTGCTCAGGTCCTTGTCCACCTCTGGGGGCTCCTTATGGGCCCCCGCTGCTGCAGCTGCCCCCGGGGAAGGAGGCTACCAGGCCAGGCACAGGCACACTTAGGTCAGGGGCAAGGCCGTCTCTCCTCCTGGCCTCTCCCTGCCCCTGGCCTTTTCTCTTCCCTGTACTTCCTCCCTGGGGAGTCCCAGGTCCTCCTCCTCCTCCTCCTCCTCCTCCTGGCAGGAGATGGGGAATGTGGACGGTGGATGCACTGGCCGGAGTCTTTCGGAGTCCTGTTTAATATCACAGCTCACAAGGCTCCAGAGGCAGGACTGGCATGGGGCCATGGTGGCGGGGGCCTGTAAGGCCGCAAGCAGGGAAGCCAAGCTAGATAAGAGCCATCAATGGCAGCCAATCCGGCGCTGTCCATGGTCCTGCTGCACACACAGGGCGTGTGTGTGAGACAGACAAGGTGTCTGCCATGAGGCTCCCTGTGTGGTCCTCAGTGTGCCTGGGTCCCTGAGGCTCCCTGTGTGGGTTATCCTCCGTCAGCCTCCCGCAGAGGGAGGGGGAGGGCCCTATCAGCCTCTTCCCTGTGCACAGCCGTGGGGCACAGGGAGGAATTAAACCCAGCAGGAAGGCGCTAAGTCCTCATAGCTGGGAAATCAGCATTGTCGGGTTCCCCAGACAGACACACTCACGAAGCACGCTCACATAATCACGTTCCCCAGAGACGCCTGCACACGTTCGTCCTCTCACTCTCTGCGTCACGTTTCCTTGGTTAGCAGGCGGGTGTGCTTCCTGACGCCTGCACCACCTCTTACACCTTGTCTCCCCACAGCTGAGACAGCCTTTGTGGGGCCAGGCTGGGGACCCCTCGGATACTCAGGTCACTGCCCCCAGCTGCTCGCTGAATCCCTCACCTGAATCCAGCCAACTCTGAGGACTGCTACAAAGCTCTGCCAATGACACTCTCAGGAACGGGCCCCCACCCCCACCCCGCTGCCCCCAGGAGGAAAGCCAGCCCAGGTCCCCCAAGGCCCTTGAGGAAGACAGGGATCTGCAGGAGAGGGACCCTGGAGGAGGGCAGGCCTAGCCCTGAGAGTCGTGCACTGCGTTTTAATTGGAATGAAAACGCGCAGCCTGGGTAAGTAATGAAATCAGTGGTAATGACTCCTTGGCGTCATGAGCTGGCATCAGTGAAATGACGAGGTGGGCTCTCAGTCAGACCCGCTGTGGAGTAACGACGCCCAGCTCAGCACCTGGCCAGGAACGCAGTGCTGGCGTGCAGGCCCGGCTCCCCTCCCTGCCCTACCCAGGGGCCCTTTGGGGTCTCTGAACTCAGACAGCAGAGCACTGCCCAGAGCCCAGGACACAGCCTCGAGGCTCACTTGCAGGCCAGCGGCAAGGGTTCTTCCAGACCGAGGCCTTACACGCCGGCGCTGCCACATGACCCCGGCAGCTAGTTCCATGGGTTCAGCCCTTCCACAGGAAGACTCGGCACGGCCTCTCCCCCACCTCCCGGCAGCAGGCAGCTCACCATCACGAGCAGGAAATCCAAGAGGAAGCACGTGACCCCCTTCCCTGCGGGAGCTGAGGCTGCCCACTCCCCCACCATCTGGGAAGCCAGGGTTTAGCGCGGGCAGGGCCGGGTGTGAACCTGCTCCAAGGCCTCTTGGTGGCCGCTTGTCCAGGGCACGACAGTCCCTGCTCCCTGCCCTAGAGGTCAGGCCACCTCTCTTCAGGGTCCTTCCACCGCAAGCGGATGGTCACCTGCCCCAGTCCCCAGGGGATGAGGAGGCAGGATACAGAAAGACCTCGCGGGCATTCCCCGGGCCCAGTCCTGGGGCAGACAGCAGCGTTCAGGGAGGGAGCGGCTCTGGGCTTGGGGAGAAGGTTCCAGCAGGTGCCTGGGCCCTGGCTCTGGGAAGAGAGCTTCAAGCCAGATGGCCGCCCCCTGGGAAAGGAAACGCTTACTCCTGGAACAAATTTATGGCTCAGCAAGGCTGTCCCACAAAATCCCCCCTCAAGCTCAGAGAAGCCCTGACAAATTGGTGGCCGGCTGATTTATCCCCATTATCAGGCCGGGCCATAAGTCAATGCAGACAGGCTAGCGTCAGGGGTGCGGAGCCCAGCTCTCACCCCCAAACCACTGGGTGTCTTAATCGTCAATTTGTTTCCGGAAGCTGCTTCTGGCCCACCCCCCTCGTCGCTTCCATGCAGTGCCTGCGGAGACGGATGGGCTATAAATCTGCATTCCTGAAAGCTACGCATCTCCTGGGGCTGCTTCCCTGTGGGGCCACAGGAGGGAAATTCCACAGTGGGCCCTCGGAGGGCACCGATGGAGAGCAGTCAGGCTGAAGAGGGAGGGCTTTGCACAGGACACAGGCCTCCTCACCCTCCCCGGCCCCATCCCCATGCCCAAGCGTCATTTCTGCCACTGCTCCAAGGTCACCTTGCAGATGGCCTTATTCTCCAGGACCACTCAAGCAGGCCTAAGGGTCAGAGCCCAGGCCCTTCAGGTCAGCCACTGGCTTGCTGCCATGGACACCTAAGCGGACAGTCTCTCCCTTGCCCTTGGCCCAGTGTGGCAACTTGGTGTGGTGTCTGACAGCAACACTGTCCCAGGCCACCCCGGGGGGAGTGACAGAGTGACTTGTGCCTGCACTGTGGAGGCAGACATGCACAGAGGTGCACGTGGGGGGCTGGGGGGGGGGGCTGCAGAGGCAGCGCCTGCACACCCTACCTTCTCTTTCTTCTGTTTGGCGGCCTCCTCGGCAGACAGCAGGGACTTGTAGTAGGAGCTGCGCTCAGCGGTGAAGTGGACCTTGGAGAGCGCGTGCTCCACCAGCAAGACGGACAAGTTGGCGCCGTCCATGTGCAGCCAGCCGATGAAGTTGCCGGCCTTGTCCATGCTCTCCACCTCCACCTCCACCTGGGGACAGAGAGGCAGGCTGTCAGCTGGGGAGGGACAGTCCACGGTGTGGACAGGCTGTTTCGCCAGGGAGGAGAGCAGCGCCCAGGACTCCCAGGCCTTGGGCAGCTGCTACCACTTCATCCCACGTGCAAGCACAAGCCAGAACTCGGCCAGGAGGAGAGCAGGATGCACTTGACATTCTCTTAAAACCCTTCGCTTGAGCTCTGTAAGGCAGCTGAGTGTTTTTAGCCCTGCACATCCATAATCACACCATGTTTTAAAAACAATTTTGTTTTTATGTTTATTTATTCAAAAGGCAGAGAGAGAGAGAGAGCGCGCGCGTGAGAGAGAGGGAGGCAGTCAATAAGTGAGAGACAGCTGGATGTCTTCCATCTGCTGGTTCACTCCCCAGATGCCTCAACAGCTGGGGCTGGGCCAGGCCACAGCTGGGAGTCCAGAATGCCATCCAGGCCTCCCTTGTGGGCAAGAGGACCCAGGTGCTCCACCCCTTATCTGCAGCCTCTCAGAATGCATTAGCAGGAAGCTGGATCAGAAGTGTAGTGGCTGGGGCTTGAATCAGCACTTTGGAAATAGATGCTACTGTCCCAAGCTGTTGCTTCAGCTGCCACAAGCCACGAGCCACAAGCCCAGCTCCAGAATCATCCTTGGTGGACACGTCACTGACAAAGCCACTTGCAAACTGCCCGCTCTTTTCAGCCACCCTTCCCTTCACTTCAGCAGAACTGGGGGGGTGGGAGTGGTAAACTCGACCCCTTGGTTGCAGTGAAGGAGCCCTCATTAGTTGGGGCTGTGTCTGTCATGTGCACAGGCAGCAGCTGGGGCTCACGAGTGAGAGAAAAAGCAGACAGAGCCTCGGGTGTATCCAACCCTCCTTCAGCATCCACCCCTAGCCCTGTGCTGGGAAGCAAGGCAGTCCCTTGGGGAGGGGGAGACTGTTTTCCTCATGGAGCAGTGAATGAATTAATGTTTAATGAGGGCAATTAAAGCAGCTGCGTGAAACCCAGGAGAGGAGAGAGGAGAGGTGAGGCGAGGCAGGGGGAAGTGGGCAGGAACCGACATGCAAGGGTTATTGGGAGGTGACCCCAGTTGGAAGCGACCTCTGAGAAGGAGCACTAGAGGGGGTGCATTCACTGCTACAAGCTCAGGCCCCAGAACCCACTGGCACCCCCACAGGGGCTCAAAGACTCCTGGGTCACCTCTGCTTACAACCAGGGTCTCTCGCAGGACCCTGGCCCCACACCTGGCACTGCCTTGGCTCCTGCGAGAGAGCAACCTTAGGGACGGGGCCCCCGTGAGGCTGATCTCTCCCACCACAGCACGGCAGCGGCCCAAAATAAAGTCCTTCTTGGATTTCCTCCTGACCTTTTTTCTTCCCCTGCTAAAGGGGCCTGTAATAGCCTTTGCTGCCAAATGTAAAAAATTTGTATTAATTTAAATGGCTTCAAGCTCGATTAAGCAATAAAATGAATGTCTAAATACCTGGGACTTCTCGAAGCCTGGGCCTGAGCCAGCAGCAGAGGGTTCGAAGGGATGAGGATGGAGAGTCATGCGACGCCCCAGAAGTAGACAGAGGAGGCGAGGGCGGCTGACAAGGAGAGGGGAGGAGAGACGGGGCAGGACCCCGACTTCCTCCCACCATTGAACATCTTTTTCTTAATCTTTCAAGTGGAAACACAGGCTCAGTAACGCCTGAAGTTGGAGTAGGGTCCAGAAAAGACTATGCAGAGTCTAGGATGTTAGAAAAAAGATCCCTACAGGGCAGTGCAATTTGATTTTGTAGGTGGGGAAGGTAAGGCGTGCAGAAGAGGGGTGGAATTAGGAAGGCGTGGTGCTGACAGCAGAATCCGGGTTTCTCTACGCTGCCTTCCAGAGGGAAAGCCCTCCTCTGTGGATCCCCCCGCCCCCCTTCCCGAGAAGAATCCTTCCTCCCACCAGCCCCACTGTGAACTCCTGCCTTGCTTCCCCTGGGGCAGTGCCAGATCCCTCCTCCTCTGAGGACCCTCGACCTCAGCACTGGGGCAGCCCGGTGCTTGCACTGCATTGCTGTTGGTGATGACGCAAGTTTCTCCTTCCTCTAATTCTGGCAACAAACTTACCGGAGGACCTCCATGTGTGGGGAAACAGGGAGGAAGCGATAAACAGTGCTGGCATTCCCCACTTCTGATGCACCTGGCGTGGCACCGTGGAGGCCTGGCAGCCCCCCACAGCATGAGGGCGGGGAAGGGGAAGGGGCTGTTAAACCTGCAGCGGATGGACAAGAACTGCCGAGGGCAACAGGACTCAGGGAAAGACCATCTCACCTTTGTCCTAATTTCCCAAGGTTTATCAAACACGCTAAGGCTAAGGAGCAGCAGGTCCGAGAGGAATTCTGGGGAGGCAGTAGGAAGAAGAGGGGGGCTGCCTGCCTTGTGTTTGGAGGCCTATGAGACACACACGCAGTCAACGCTGCTCCCAGGCCCATCTCAGTCTCCATTCCGGGACCTCAAATCGTGCACAGTTTGAGCGGCCAAGTGTCCATCCCCCCAAACTGAGGACGGCTGCCCGGCTTGGAAACAGGCCTGGCAGACCCTTGAGGGGCTTGTGGTGGGTCAGTGTGGCTCTGGGCCTCAGGGTGCTGGGACTGTCGCAGGAACTTCCCAGCTGGGTTTCCCAGACAAGTGGGTGGCACACTGTCTCTCAGCCTGTCGAGTGCTGATGCTCAGACCACACCGCATGTGGCAAAACCCTAATTCACTCCTCTCTCGTAGCGGCCAGAATGCAGACGCTCACCTCTCTCCAGGGCTCCCATTAGAGAGTGCCCAGCGACGAGCAGCCACACCTGCGCCCGCACAGCCAGGGAGCAGCCAGGCTCTCCTTAGCAGGTGAGCAGTGGCTTCATAGCCAATGTCTCTCTGCTGGCGATCGATACGCTAACTTGGGCTTGACAAGTCCCTGGGCCTAGCCAGCCATGGAGGGAAGAAATCTCTGGCCTTGGGCACTGTGCTGCCATCAAATCCATCTCAGGTTGTAGAGGCAGATAAAGCCGTAGCCCGAGAAGGGGGGTTAGGGAGGGGCTCTGTTTCCCTTTATATTAGAGCTGCCAGTCACAGCAATTTCTCAATCAAACAGAGGCCCCCACGGGGACGGGGGGCTAGGCCACACGGTTCCTGTGGTCTCTTGGCTTCCAGCCTCTCCCACCATAGCCCTGCTGCATCTGCCTGTGTGGACAGGCCTCATCCCTGGAGGCCTGCAGGGTGGCCTCTGCAGGCTTGGTGAGAACTATGGGCGTTGCAAGCAGAGGGTTAAGGCAGCGAGCTCACAGGCCGGCCGGCCGTGTGATGACAGCTTTCATCATAGTTCCTTTCCACAGGGGTTGCCAGGAATATGTGGCTCGTGTGTCAGGTGATGTGGGCCACTGTCTGTATGAGCTCTAACTTCCGTCAAAGATACACAGAGACACAATCCATTCTTGGTGTTCACGGCAGTTATAAAATGACCATGAACCCTCAATTAGTGAACACTGAACCACTGAGAAACAGTTTGGATCCATGTAAGAGTTTCGTAGCAATCGACATACAACTAAATGAGTTTCTGTGTAAAGAGAACTTGTTTTACATATGTTTTTGATTCACTAGCGCTGAACTCACTGCCAATGACACGATAACTCATGCCTGAAAACAGTTTATCTAACACGTGTATTTTCTCCATGAGGCACAACCAGACTTTCTGAGCTTAGAACACTAGCCAGTCCCTCAGGACGTCTGCAAGGGGACATTTTAAATGATAAAACCACCAACAAAAAGCCTCTACACACAATGCAAAAAACATGGCAGTGACCAGACTGCACAGACACCTGTTCACAGTCAAAGAGATGAAACAAGAAAGCACGGTTGCCTTGTTCGATCGAAGGGGCACCTGCTTACCAGCTGACCCTCTGCATGTCTGAAAACAACTGCAAAAGCATCATGGATGGGCCGGCGCCACAGCTCATTAGGCTAATCCTCCACCTGTGGCGCCGGTAGCCCGGGTTCTAGTCCCAGTTGGGGTGCCGGATTCTGTCCTGGTTGCTCCTCTTCCAGTCCAGCTCTCTGCTGTGGCCCGGGAAGGCAGGGGAGGATGGCCTAGGTGCTTGGGCCCTGCACCCGCATAGGAGACCAGGAGGAAGCACCTGGCTCCTGGCTTCAGATCGGTGCAGCACGCCAGTCATAGCGGGGTGAACCAACAGAAGGAAGACCTTTCTGTCTCTCTCTCTTTCACTGTCTAACTCTGCCTGTCAAAAAAAAAAAAAAAAAAAGCATCATGGATGTTGGTTTTGGGGCCACATACAAATTTCAGTGAGTAGGTGAATTTGCACACCTGTTATCTGTGACTGACAGGGACTGGCAATGTATAGAAGGCACTATTTCCCGTTAGTTGCCCCTGCCTCAAACTGAACAAAGAAGGGGGAGTTCATTCCTGTCAAATACACAAGAAACCTCTTCTCCAACTGGCAATCACCAGCATTAAATCACCTGACACGAGTGGGGCTGGTGTCGTGGTGCAGTGGGTTGAGCTGCGGCTTGCAACACCGACATCCCACATGGGCACCAGCTCAAGTCCTGGCTGCCCCACTTCCCATCCAGCTCTCTGCTAGTGCCCCTGGGAAAGTACCGGATGATGGCCCAGGTACTTGGACCTCTGCCACTCACATGGTAGACACAGATGAAGCTCCTCAGTCATTGTGGCCATTTAGGAAGTGAACCAGTGGATGGAAGATCTCTCTCTTTCTGTAAGTTTGTCTTCCAAATACATAAAATAAATCTTTTTTTTTTTAAAATAACTACAAGAAAAAAAAACTTCAATGCTCATGATAAGCCATATTTTTTAAAAATGAGATTTTATTGATGGGATGTGATATAAATTGTACTATATGATGTAGCTACCTACAGCTCTCTGTATCCTAGAGGGTTTCAGGCAGAGAGCCGGACTCAACAGCTTCCGCAGAGGCCTCCCAAAACAGCAGGTGACACCAGGAGTTCGGGCCTTGGGTGACTAGCATGGGCCGCCAGGCGGCTGGGAGCAAGCTTCAGTCACGTGTGGGCGTTTGGTGTGTACACACGTTTGGGCGGATATGGCCTTGAGGGTCCCAGAGTATGTGTGCGCAGCTTCAAGGGCCAGATGGCAGCTCCTCTCTGCCTAGTGCACACGCCCAAGCTGAGACCCGGGAAGACACATGGCACCGGGGGAGGGAGCGGACTCCCACGAGACTGTGTGAAGGGGCAGGGTGGTCTTGCAGGGAAGCAAGTGGTTCAGATAGGGGCAGGGGGCTCAATGGCTGAAGGTCAGCCGTGAGCTCAGGTGCCGAGGGACACCGCGGTGCTGCTGTGTCGGTCTGCCAGCGGCTCCCGCCCTCTGCTCTTGGAGCCGCCAGGGCCTGTGGGAATTCCGCAGCTGCTGCACACCTGGGCTGCACTAGCATGGGCTGTGCTCGCCCAGCTTCAAGGCCACTCTCCACGAAGCCTTCCTGGACTGCTAGCCTGCAGGAGACCCCTTTCCCTTGGCATTGAGGGGGTAGCAGGGGCAGTGGTCAGCGCTGAGGAGTGGGGACTGTGGAGTCACATGGCCGGAGTTCCCATCCGGCTACCTCCTCATGAACTTCCACGCCTCTGTTTACTGTGCTGCAAACTGGGTTTGCAACACTGCCGCACAGGATCGGTGGAGATGACCGAATGGGCTTCCTGCGTGGCACACACATGCCACATCGTGATCATCACCACCACCACCAGCAATGACTTCCGACCCTGCAGGGGCAGTGGTTTTACTTCACGTCTTACGTCTCCCACTAGACAGTCAGCCGCTGAGGAAGGAGGCTTGTTCTGTTCTCCAGGTCTCCTCCACACTGACGGAGGTCCCAGAGACTCGGAGTCCCGCTCCAGCTGAGGGTTTCCGGGCAGCTCTCCCAGACTGTCCCCTAAGTGTACAATGAGGAGAGGGCCCTGTGGACTGGGTGAAGTAAACCTGCTTCCTTGTCCCGTCAACAAATGCCAGCAGCTTGCAGGTTGGCCCTGTGCCTCTGGGACAGTTACACCCAGTAGCCATCCTGCCTGGCTGCGCACAGGAGTCTTATCAGACACCAATAATCCCTGCGTACCTGCCGCACCCTGAAAAGCGTTCACCTGAAGTGCTCACACAAACTCCAGGAGCGCAGCTAAGGCACAGGAGGGCTGACACGAGGAGTTCAGGTGTGTGGCCGCGCCCGCACCCACCTGAACAGACAGATGCTTTTCCGCCAGGTGCTGGGCTCTTTCCTCACCACACCCAGCCGAGTGAGTGCCACTAGGTGGCCACACCCAGCGGATGGCTGGACCTGGCCTGCACCTGGGCCGGGGCAGCCTGCGGGCCCCGCTGCTGCACAGTGGGACACGTCCTCCTGCTCCCAAGCACATTAATGTGCCACTAATGAAATTGTTCTGGCTTATTTACCAAATTAATACAAACGGCACAGGCTGTTAATTTGCATGTCTCCTAATTACCAAGGCTCTTCATGCCCAGGCAACGCACACCTCAGTGCCCACCCAGCTGGGCTGTGGTCTCCTCCTTCCTGGTTGAGGGTGGGGGAGGAGGAGAGGGAATGCAGAAGGAAAAAGAAAAGACAGCAACCACCAGCTCCATGGCTGGCAGCGGGAGGGGAGACGGTGGGGCCAGGGGTTTGTGCCCCTTTCTCATTGACCTCAGAGCCCCTGCCCCATCCCTAAATGTGGCCCTTTCAACCACCTGTCTGGATTCAGTCCAGCTCCTTACAAAAGAACAGAGGGGCTGGAGTCACTGTCCTGCCTGGGATGTACTGCAGGGCCACGTGGGTGCTGGGGGTCTGTTGAGGGATGCAGAGGAAGGAAAAGAGGGAGGGGAGCCAGGCGAGGGCTGACAGCTTTATAAAATGTTGACGCGCTCTCAGCTTCTCCTGGCTCGTCCCAGCCAATTAGCCTCCTCATTCTACAATCTTTCCTAAAGATGTGTGTGTGTGTGTGTGTGTGTGTTTGGGGAGCAGGTGGGCCTGAGTATTTAGGAGCTCAGCTATCAAGTCACAGAGCAAATTCCAACTACCTGGTGGCGGCGGCGGGGTCATTTCTGCAGTGCCCATCCCAGGAGCCAAGGTGATGCTCAAGGACTCTAAATAAGCGGAGGACCCAGAGTGCCTGCCCAGAGCCTCTTCAGGGTTGTGATGAGACAGCGGATGAGGGCAGAGAGAGAAAACCTACATTGGAGCCGCCTGCTCTCAAAGCCTGGTGTAAGTAAGGCAGCCAGGGGCGCTGAGGGTGAACAAATGAACAGGAGAACACACCAGGGGGGTGTCCCCCGGAGTGGCCCAGGGCAGCCATAGCTGATGGCCCATACACGGGGTTCCATGCAATGGGGGAGGGCAGAGAGACTCCCCGCCCGCCCCTGCCTCCCCAGTCTTTCCCTTCTGATTTGCCAGGAGGACGGGAAGAGGTACTACCTCCACCAAGTGCACTGCATTGTGGCTGTGTGCACCGCCCGAGGCAGCACAGGGAACTACTGAGGCTCAACCAGCCTCAGCCCCAGGGACAGGGAGGCGCAGAGCGCCTGGGAAGGAGCTGCGGGGGATGTACCCTGCACAAGGGAGATGGCCCCGCAGGCAGGACAGGGCCCCAGGCAGGAAGGAAGACTTCCCACACAGAGTGGGGGTGTGGGGTGGGCTTCTGGGGGCAGAGCAGGTGGAGGAGACAGCAGGAGCCCCAGTGGCGGCTTTGCAGGGAGAAGTCTGCATCCCTTAGCTATGCAGTCTGGCCACATCCTTGTTTCCAACACCCCCAAAGCCATCAGCCGCAAGCACTGTGAGTCTTGGAACACAGAGCTGTGACCAGGCACTGGCTCCACTTCCTACTCCAGTGTGTGTCACCCCTGTCCCCCGTGCCACGTAAGGTTCTCTCTGTTCTGATTTCCTGAGGCGGGGCTGGTGGGCGAGTGTCAGCCCTGGAGCCTGGGACTGGGAGCGAGAGGAAGGAGCCCCTGGGAGAGAAGCCCAGGCAGGGTAGGTCCACTTGCTGATCAGGTCCATAGCAACCTGGGCAGAGGGGAAGGTGCGAAAGGAGCAAGGAGGGGCCAAATAGTGACCCGAGACACTCCTGTCCCTTTTCAACATGCCACCCCACCCACAGCTTTCTGCCAGGCTGGGCGTGGGGATCCAGAGTGCACAGAGCCAGGTGCTCCACGGGGCTGGTTTTCTACCAGCATGGAGGCTGGGAGGGAGGCTGAAGCTGCTGCAGCCTGAGCTGAGAACTCGAGGAGACACTTCGCCTCAACATAGTAGCAGTTTCACACAGCCGATTTGTCCCCTCCACTCCTGGCCATGCACAGACAGACCAACTTCCTTCAGAGCCAATGAACATTAACACAATGCAATTAATAATGCAATGCCCAGGGAGCTGGGAGGCAGTGCCTCCGAAATGCCTCCTGGGGCTCTTTACCATCAGCAGCGGTGGGGAGTGGGCAGGCAGCGGCATCTGGAGCGGCAGGGACGCCAGCGCCACCAGCGCCTCCGCTCTGAATTCCCCATCACCTCCAGACCAGATGACTCCAACCCACGGAGCAAAACGCTTTTCCAGAAAACCTCTTTCCTGAAGGCTGAGCGCTGCTCCATGCCAAAGCCCCAGGAATGCCTGGAAGTCAGGCCCAGGTTGGGGCACTGGTACGAGGGGCCAAGCAGCTCCCGGAAACGCAGGGAAGGCTTAGTCTACCTCACTCGCTCTCCTTGAATGCCTTTTCCCTACTCCTGGGGCCGAGGGGTGGGATGACGGGGTGGGGGCCGAGGGGGCGGCTTCTGGTCCTGCGTGAAGCGGAGGCAGCAGCCAAGGCGATCAGCATCGCTGGAGTCTGCCGGGAAATGCAAACCTGCTGACTCCAGGCCTTTGCAAGCGGTAACACAGTTTACAAACTGACGCAATCTGTTCCTTTGGTGCAGACAATAAGGAAAGCAGACTGTTCATCTTCCCAGGAAAACCCCAGGCTGGAGGCTGGAGGCTGGAGGCTGGAGGGAGAGTTAACTCTCTCTTCCCTGAGGTTTGCGTAGGCAATGTGGCAGAGGTGGGGCTTGTGTTTTGCTCCAGCTCTCGCGAGGGCACCATGACTGGAACCCTCTCCCAAATGTTTGCCGAGTCCCAGGCGGGCTCTGGGAGGCCTCCGGAAAGCCAGGCACACCTGATTGGCCCAGCAGCTCCCCAAGCTCCTAGGCTGACGTGCAGGAGAACAGTCCTGGCCAAAAGGAGCCTGGGCTGCGTTCCAGCCGCTGCCTCGCACCACACAGCATTCTTTCCCCGACTCAGCCTGGGCCGGGGATCCAGCCCCTCAGCTTCAGGGCTAAACCTGGGCCCTGAAGGACTGAGCGTGGGTTGAGAAGAGAGTTAGCCTCTCCCAGAGGCTGGATGATCTGTGGAGTAACAGTGTGAGGTCATCAAATCTCACAGCAGGCCTGGCCTGAGAGTAAACAAGCTGTCTCCAGTTGAGTCAAGTTCAAATGCCACTTACAGGCACTTGTCCTTCTCTCAGTGACCCCAAGGCCCGTCCTGGGGACCAGAGCAGACCCTGTTCTGTGTGCTCTGCTTAGCTGGCCCCCAATCCCTGGGCTCATTTACTTGATTCATTGTGGGTTACTACAGGGACCCACACGTTGCTGCTGGTAAGCATTAGCTTATCGCCATGACTGCTTCTTTCCCTTCCAGCCATCTTGCTGAAACAAGAACTGGATCTGGATCACTCCTCCTTCTGCCTCCCTGGGCACCTGTCGTAACAGTGACCTTCCATGGCTGCCTTTCCGACGTCCTTTCCTACCAGCGTTGGCCTCGCTGCCTACAAACATCTTCCCCGTCTTAGAAAACCTTACTTCGACATTACGTGCCATCATGTCCACCTCTTTTCCTTTACCCAGAGAGCATTCTACACTTGCCCGGCCCCTCTCTCTCCTCCAGAAATACATCTGGTTACCATGGTCAGTGCCCCAAGGTCACTAAACTGCAAAGGTCACTCAAGAGCGCTTAATTGCCATTTTAATCATTTCTTCACAGATTTCATCATTTGTGACCTTTCAAACGGTCTCACAAAGCTAAGCACCCTCTTGCATTTTTTTCTTTTTCCTGAAAACTTTTTTTTGGCGATCTCTGTGATTCCCAGTCTTGGCTTTTTCCTCCTGCTTTTCTTTAGTCTCAACTGTTAATTCTTCCCCCACATCCTGGCCGTTGACTAGGGATGGTCCCGGACGCCATCCTCAGCTGCAGACAGTCCCCTGCACGCTGCCACGGAGTTGCAGGACCCCACACTGCTAACTCCAGTCCGGACCTCTCTTCAGAACTCAGCTCCACCAGGTCAATCTCAACCATGACGGGTCCAGTGCTCAATCTTCCACCGTGAAACCTACATTTCTACCTGCACTTCCATTGCCTGGCAGTGGCACACAGAGCATAGGAACGGTGCTGGGCTCCTGTGCGTTCATTCACAGCCAATCCCCAGCTCCCAGATGCCCCTGCAGAAAAATTTCTCTTAGATTCTTCCCCCTCCATTTTATCCTCAATGCCACTCCCTAAATTCAGGACCTCGCTTGACAACAGTTCCCCACAGGTGTTCCAGTCACCTTCTAATGCCCCTGCACAATTCTGGAAGTGTGGTTTATCACAGGCAGTGCAGCACAATGGTTAGAGGCAGGCACTGGAGCCAGAATACCTGGTTCAAGTCTTGTTCCACTGAAGTGCGGGACCCTGAGTGGGTCACTTAAGTTCTCTGGGTTTTAGGTTACCCCTATCTGTCAAATAGGTTCCATACCGAAAGGTGCCTCAAATGGCATTGGTGGAGAGTAACTGAATGGGCTCAAGTTACAGCATTTAAGAGACTGGCAGACGCAAGTTCTCAGCAAACATCAATCAGTCCACTCAGCCTGCTGCTGAAATCCTTTCTTAGAGGAGACAAAGGTCAAGTTCCTCAGCACAGCAGAGTATAACTGTCTCATAGCTGTGCTCTTACGGGCCTCATCTTCTGCCAGTCTGGCTCCTAAGTCACACCAAACGCCCTGCAGCTCCATGCATGATGCACACACGCTTCCCTCAGCCTAGAATGCACCTTCGTATGGCTTCACTCCTCCCAGTCTATCTGTGAAGACTGGGGACAGCCGTGACCCCACTGGAAGCATTCTGTTTACGTAGGCAGGGCTCTTCCCACAACACCACTGCTACCACAAGCATCCTGTAGTGCCATCTGGCCGGCACTCGGCAGGCAGACAACGGAACGCACAATGTCCAAGCTTCTCCAGATCATGTGCTATGCCCTGGGGGCAGGAAAGTTCCTGGGACCAAACACTGATTGATTTTGGGCAAACGGGGTGGCACCAGCCTGACCTCTTTTCAGAAGCTCTCTGAGGTGAGAGGGCTGTCCCACAGCTGCCCTGTCGCTGCAAGCCTGCTCACAGGAGCCCCGAGGGGCAGAACCTGGCTTTGGTCAGTGCAGGCAGCCCTGATGTCTCGAGGCAGCCCAGACATGGTGAGCAGAAGGGGCTGTTTCGCACTTGGCTTTGCCTGTGCTGAATATAACTGGAGCGAGGATGGAGTCCTCTATTTATCTAGGCATGAGCGCAGGCAGCAGCTGCGGATGCCTCCCTCTGGTCTCCTACACATCTACCACCTCCTGGCCACTGAGCCCTCACCAAGGAAGGGCTGAAGAGCAGAGGCTGATGGGAGATATGTAGAGAAGGGCCTAGAGGACAGGACTGGAGCTAACAGGAGCAGTCAGAGGCCAGGGGGAGGCCAGAGGAGCCTTGAGGTCCGGGTCTCTGGATAGCACACTAGTGCCCAGCTAAATCCTCCCAGCGAGGGGTTAGGCAGGGCTGCTCCTGCCACAGTGGCCCCAGGGAACATACAAATATGAAGGCCAAGAAAGCCTACAGCTGCAGGTCACCTGCTGTGTGGGACGGTCTCAGGCCTTCTGAAGGAACATGGAAACCTTCGAGGAAAGGCAATGCTGCTGGGTCTGCAGGAATCTGGGCTTGGTTTGGGAAGCCAAGTCCTGGCTCAGTTATTTTATAGAGTGCTCAAGACCGGATGTGGCCATGGGACCACAAATGCTGTCAGGACAGGAGTGTCCCATGTAGGGGGAGAAGGGGATGGCTTGTTGGCATAAGGGAACAGACCCCAATCCCTCTTGCAGGCCAGAAAAACACAAACAAAAATTTTACACTTGCAGCTGGAGATCAGGCAACCTGACTTGTTTTGCTGAACCGAATGGAAGAAAAGGCAAACCACGGCATCACTCCTGACTACTGGCAGGGCACCTGCATGGAAGGCAGAGCCGAAGGCACGGAAGGGAGTGACGAGCAGTGTCACCAGAGGGGACTCCCTCGCCCCATCCTCTTCCCATCTTTCTCATCATCAGGCCAACTAAATACCATCCCCTCCCCAGCTCCTATGAGGAAGGCCCTGCCCCTGCTGGTGCACTCATCCCTACCCTCCCTTAAATCCATCCTGCCCCATATGCCCAGCAGGAAGCCCGGTACAGGCCTGCTCTCCTCACCAAGCCATGCACCGAGTATACAGGGAAGCTAGCCTTTACTGATCCACACAAAGGTATCGCTGTAGGTTTATAGCAGCAGTTCAAACTATACTCCCGGACAGAGTCCCAGCCTCTTGTCCAACCTCATCAATGATCTTCTCAGGCCTGGGAGAGAAGAGATCTGGGCATTTTGGGACTCTGCCCATGCCTGATGCAAGTGCCCAAACTGTTTAAAACCTAGTTTAACAACGAAGGAAAAAAATAACCTCCACTGAGATGGTGCTGAGCCTGAGACTTCTCGGAGGCCGAACAGTGCCAGTGCGACAGGCCGCTTCACATCCTTGCTGCCACACACAGGACTGGGATCTTGCTCGTGCGGCTGATCTCTGTGGCCTCTCAGTAATGCAAAGAAAAGCCCATGGGTAAAAGCTACCCATTATAAGATCTGAGCATGTACACACGGAATAAGGATAAATGCAGCCTTCCAGGACAGGCTGGCCCCTGCCCTCTCCTGTGTGTACAGGCTGGGCTTCCGCATTGCTGATGTTTTACCGCTAAGAACAATTAAAACATAGCATCACTTACATTCTCAGAGTGGAGCTCTATGTAGACCGTAAACCCTCCCGGAGTTCCAGCGCCCGCTGGAGTTCTGGGTTGCAGGCCAGCAGCCCTGCCCCCACGGTCCTTGCCCATAGGAAGGGGAGCAGTGGCGAGCAGAACACCATATTCTTTCCTCCTCCACTGTACCCCCTGCCCTGGCAGAAGCTCCTGACGCTCTTGTGGGCCTGGGGACCAGCTCCCGAACCTTTGCCAAGCACTGCAGTGGGGTCAGAGGCAAGGCAGGAAGAAATATCAGGGACACGATGGAAGAGTGGGTAGGAAGGGTCAGCGGATCTGCTGACATGACTCTCCGCCCATCTTCTTGCCAGGAGCCAGAGTCCCATTCATCTCAATTATTTCCACTATCCCATCTCACCAAATGTCTCCACTACAGTTCGCCGTAACAAGGTCCCGGGAGCCAGTGGGTGAGTCTCCCCAGCCCCTACAAATGCCCAGGCTGATTTCACCCTGTTTCTCAGGCAGGGGGAAGCAGAGGGGTCCTGGAGGCCTCACTGCCCTGCTCCACCTCGCAATTTTGTTGTGCAAAGCAGAGTTCCACCAAGACCTGCCCGGAGCTCCAGGTGAGGAGCCCCTGCCAAGGCAGGCGTGCTCTGAAATGGAGAGCGAACGAAGATGCTCAGTGGCTGTGGAAATGACTTCCTAGAAGTCACAATTAAGCTTTCAAAGAGAGCACCATTTGACTCTGGAGAAGAACGGTGACTAACCCTCGCGTAAGCCTACCCACCTCTTCCGAGAGGGGTCACGTGGCTGCAGCCACTGCTGTCAACACGGCATCTCCCACCGTGGACTTCCTGCCAGTGTGCCCTTGGAAAAGCTCTGACTCCTGCCCCCACCCCGCCTCGCAGTGTAAATACCATTTAAGCAATCTGATTTCTTTTAAGGCTATCTGGGGGTGTTCTCAATTTGCCCGCTGCTCCTGAGCTGCTGCCTAGTGCCAGCGGGCAGAAAAACGCAGTGTGGGAAAGTTGGGAGCAGCAAGTGGGAAGGGAGGGGCTCGCCCCATGCCTGATCTTTGGCAGGTGCCACCAAGAGGTTGCAGGCAGGACTCAGCACATCACACCATCTCAAAGAGGAAGTGCACTAGATTGGCACTCTCCACCCTGTCCCACCATCCTACTCCACTGATGCTCTGGCCTGGCACGGCTCCTCTGTGTGTGGTGTGATCTGCCCAACCCACACCCTATAGCCCTGCCAGTGCCTGATACCCTGAACCTGGCTGCTGAGGCCAGACCAGCAGTAGGCGCCCCTGTATTGCCGAGGGAGGCAGAGCTCACTCAGGCAGAGAACCGTCCATTGCCCACAAAGGAACACTAAGGCAGCTCCCTCAGGTCCAGGAGCACAGTGTGAAAACAGATGCAGCTGTTTGCTAACAGCATTCCCACCCCAGCTTTGTCTTCCAGGAAGCCCTCCCGTTTCACGACGCCGAACAAGTGACTCAGGTGCTGCTCCCTATCAGCTCCCTTACATTGCACCCGTTAAGCTCTCTGAGGGAGGCTGCTGCTCCGTTCCTGTTAAACCCACCCCCAGTCCTCAGAGCCTGGGCGCAAGCAGTAGTAGTCTAGCAAGGTGCTGGCTGCACTGTGGGAGGGGCTATGCTTGGGAGGGCTCTTCTGCTTCTGGGCAGCACCTTGCACGTGACCTCACTGCTCACTGCTGGCCAGAGATTTCCTAACAAAGACAGCTTTCAAGGCCAGGCAAGCGGCAGGCAAGGCTGCAGTTACAATAGAGTGCAGTGCACGCTGTGAAGGAAGATCACTGTGGTTTCATGTTACGTCTCCAGAAAGCTACAGCAGGGCCACAGAAGGGCCAGGGATGCCCAGTTGCGCTGATGAAAGAGACAGAACATCCAAAAATGATTAGGATTCTTCAAAATGGGAAGAGCAATGCTAAGGGAACCGAAATGTATAAAAATCACTAAGGGTATGTAAAGAGACCGAAGACTCATTGTACTCAACCAACCAAGAAATGGTTATTTGGCAGCCACTAAGTATAAAAGCATTGCATTAGGCACTGCAGTGGATCCACAAGGAGAAAAAAACCAACTCCTGCCTTTGGAGAACCTAAGATTGAGTTAAGAAGACAGGATGAAACCACATCACACCAGTACTGGATTCTGTACATTCTTAGGAAGGCAGGAAGGAAGAGGGAAGGACAGGGACCTGAACAAGATGCACCTGTTACAGTCGTGAAAGGCTGCGGCACAGGGAGGGCAAGGAAGTGGAGGCGCACAGTGACAGCTTGAACTAGAAACACAACGTGCACGGGGATCAGGCAGCCGGAACGAGGCCCCAGCCCTCACCAGGCTGAGTGTCAGCGTGCAGTTCTCCTCCTGTGCTGCATAAAACACAAGCACCCTGCTTTCTGCCCAGTCCTACCTTCACTCATTTGCCTCAATTCCTGATGCTGGCAGAAATGCACAGTGGTTCCCGGCTCCAGGAGCTCTGGAGCCAGACTACCTGGGTTCAGTTCAGCCTCTGCCAGTCAGTAACTGTGAGAGTTAAGATTTTTAAGTTCCTGAGGGTTCATGGGGTAGATATCCCAATATTCTTTTAGGTCTGCGTTAGTATGGCCAGCTCAAAGACTACATTTTCCAGTCTCTTCTCTCAGTGCGATTCAGTACACATCGGGTGCTACTTCTGGAAAGCATCTGCTATCTTTGCATTTTATCCCTGTGATTTGGTTTCTGGGACAGAAGAAATATGTGAATGGCAGATGCTCCACTGGTGAAGGAAGCAGGAGGGGCTGGCATTGTGGCATAGAAGGTTAAGCCACCGCCTGCAGCGCCAGAATCCCTTATGGGTACTGGTTCTGGCTGCTGCTCCACTCCTGATTCAGCTTCCTGCTAATGTGCCTGGGAAAGCAGTGGAATATGGCCGACTGTCTTGGGCCAAGGAAAGACAGGCTCCTTCCGTCACCCCTTTGGTAGTGTAGAAAGCTCTCATTTAACTTTGGGAAGAGTCCATTGACTTTAGATAGAGATGATGGGAGCTGGTGCTGTGGTGTGGGCGGTAAAGCTGCAGCCTGTAGTGCTGGCATCCCCCATGGGTGCTGGTTCAAGTCCCCGCTGCTCTCTGCTATGGCCTGGGAAAGCAGCAGAAGATGGCTCAAGTCCTTGGGCCCCCGCAGACCTGGAAGAAGCTCCTGGCTCCTGGCTTTGGATTGGCCCAGCTCTGGCTGCTGCAGCCATTTGGGGAGTGAACCAGCGAATGGAAGACATTTCTCTCCATCTCTGCCTCTCCCCATCTGCAATTCTCTCTCTCAAATATACATAAATACATTAAAAAAAAAAAAAAGGAAGCAAGATGACAGAGGGGCTTGGAGGGGACATGGGGAGTCACTGCATCAGTTTGGGACTCCCTGACTTCTGAACTTTTATTTTTTTGACAGGCAGAGCGGACAGTGAGAGATAGACAGAAGGGTCTTCCTTTTCCGTTGGTTCACCTCCCAATGGCCACTGTGGCCGGCGCACCGCACTGATCTGAAGCCAGGAGCCAGGTGCTTCTCCTGGTCTCCCATGCAGGTGCAGGGCCCAAGGACTTGGGCCATCCTCCACTGTCCTCCTGGGCCACAGCAGAGAGCTGGACAGGAAGAGGAGCAACTGGGACAGAATCTGGCACCCTGACTGGGACTAGAACCCGGGGTGCCAGTGCCACAGGTGGAGGATTCACCAAGTGAGCCGCGGCGCCGGCCCTGAACTTCTTTTATGAGAGAGAAGTAAAGCTGAACCACATTCAGTCAGCACATGGCTCCCAACTGCTGCACTGGACTCTCTCTGGAATACATGTCCTTCCTCTCTCCTTGGCTGGGCTGCTGTGTGCTTGTCCTTTCAGACCCCGACTGGGCAGTGCTTGCTCCAGGAAATCCTGTCTGAATCCCTCCTGGTGCTCACAGGGACTCCTGTGCAGCCCAGAGCATCGATTGCGGGGGCACTCCTGAGACCGCCAACTCCCTGTAGGCAGAAGACACAGCTTCCTGGACTTGGTGGCTTGCAGCAGAAGGTCAGGACACGTCTGTTAACTCAGCTGAGTGAAAAGCTAATACAGGTGGCAATCACTGGCACCCATCTATTGATTGGTTTTTGCTTTTAAGAATCTTTGATGCAAAGATCATAAAAGGAAGCTAATCACAGAGAATAAAGGCTCTCTGTTTCTTTTATTAGTGATCCAAACACAGTTGCTGGCATGTACGGTTCCTGGGGCCAAGGCCTGATCCCGTGGCTGTGCCCTTCCTGCGGCAGCCCTGCACACAGGCTCCGTGAGCCTCAGCAGGAGCAAATCACCAACACTGGAGGCCACAAGACTCTGCAGTCGGCCAATTCCACCTCTGACGGAAAGACCGGCAGTTCCTTGTTACCGGGAAGAGGGAAGGGAATTAACATTTATTGAGTACCTGCTGTGTGCCACATTCACGGGGTTTCCCTTAATCCTTACAGCTGTCTTCTGAAATGGCTGCTTTTTGCCTGTTTTACTGAGAAGGGACGGGAGGCCGAGAAAAGCTCAGGAACTGGCTCAGGGCCATTTTGTAGGCAGAGAGGCCAGAATGTGAACCCAGTCCTGTCTGATGCCGCCGCCAGGCTTCGGTCACTAACCGGCACACCGAATCATTCTGCTGCCGTCTGGGCCAATCCCACTCGCAGCTGTCCCAGGCCTCTACAGCGGCAGAGGTAGAGGCTCGGGCCCAGGGAGTGCGGATGAAAAGACATGGGAAGGGCTGGGAGGCGGTGTGAGGAGGAGGTCATTAAGGAGGCTGCCGTTCACCTCCACTTGGTGAGCTCCCTTCCTGTGATCCCACCCTGGGCACTCCAGCTAGCGGTGCTCTGGGCTCACTGCCCTTGGGGGCTCACTGCATCTATTCTCTGTGGGATGCTCAGCATCACCCCTGACTGCCTGAAGCCACCACTGCAATCTCTTCTTCTTGGGCCTGCACTGCCATGAGGCCACCAGGGTCTACCAGCTCCCATTCCACGGCTCTCCTGGCTTCCCTGCTCTGCTGAGGAACGCTGTAGCCGACACTCCCAGGGGACTCTCGCCTCTGAAGCTACAGGAGCTCCCTCAGATCCCCGTGGTAGAAACATGAGCCACACAGGGACGACAAGAACAAGGGAGGGGCCGCGTTGTGACATGGCACTGCTTGTGACCCCCACGTGAGCACTGGCTCACGTCCTAGCTGCTCTGCTTCCAGTCCCGCTCCCTTCTAATGTCCCTGTGAAAGCAGCAGAAGATGGCCCAAGTGCCTGCCTGGGCCCCCGGCCACCCACGTGGGAGACCTGGATGGAGTTCCAGGCGCCTGGCTTCTGCCTGGCCCAGGCCTGACTGTTGTGGCCATTTGGGGGAGTGAACCAGGGTGGAAGATCTCATTCTCTCTCTCTCTCAATAAAGAAATTTAAAAAAGGGGGAGGGGAGTGCTTGGGAGAGGGGCCCAGGCTTGGGGAAGGGAACACAGCAGGGTGGGTACAACTCTGCTTACTTTCCTGCCCCACACCCCCTACTGGTCCTCTCCTATCTGTTGACCAAAACAAGATCTGCTTTCCCCAACTGGAAGGGAGCCTACGTTTACAATGGAAAAGGCCGCAGAATGTATTGCCATGGAGATGAGGAAATTTAAACTCATAACCGTCCTGCAGGCCACGAGATGAGGCGGATATCCACCCTACTGGAATAGCTCCGCGCGGGGGCTATCCATCTTATTCCACTAACTGGTTAAGAAAGGCCCCACACCCCAGAGCGGCAGCGGCCGGCTTTCCGCTCACCTTCCCGGGCACATTCATCAGCCCATTTTGTTTCCTCTGTAGAGATCAGCCCCAGAATTACAAACTGCTGAGAGGCAGCAGAAGTTTTAAATTAAGCATTCATGGGCGTAGGTGAGCTCGGGAAATGATGGTGGGTCGCGAGGCAGGCAGACAAGATTTAGTGCTTCATGTGTGGGGGAAAAGCCGAGGCTCATCAACAAGTCTGGATTGAGCCTGGGGCCAGAGGAGCCAGGGAGAGAGAGAGGAGGAAGAAGGCCAGGGAGGAGGAATTTAAAAGCTCTTTGGTCAAGGGGCCAGACATTCCGCATGAAAAAGCGAAAATGATTGGAGACTTTGAACCACGGCTAATGCCAACCTCCGTGCAAGGCATAAATATCTGCTGTGCCGAACAATGCATGTGGGAGGTGGGGACCCGGGCAGGACTGCGAGGCAGCCAGCCAGTGCTCCCTCCCACTCCTCCCTCCCCTCCCCAGACTCCACCTCTCCCAGCGAGGTCTGGAGGGTCACTAGCACTCTTAAGGAACCCTTGCCCTGTTTCCCTGGCCCCTCTGGGCACAAGTCCATTTTCTCCCTCTCTGGTTTGCTCTAGGAGGTGAATAGGCTTCTCTCGGCTCCTAGCCTTCCCGCGACTGTAGGGCAGCCAAGTCGAGGTCTAAGGAGTTTGGCACAAGGCTGCCTGTGCCCCAGCTGCTGCAGCTGTTCCCTCTGTCCAGGGCCTGGGTCACTCGCTCCACTCCAGGGGACCACAGAGGACTTAGGACGGCGGCCTTGGCAGTGACTGGCGGTGTGGGGAAGATGGGCAGCAGCATGCCTGGTTCTCGAGGGGACCGCCCCAGGACACCAGCCATTATGACCAGGTTTTATTTCCTCTCCTCCCACGGAGGCTCCAGTGTGGGGGCACTAAGGCCCCGACTGCTGCACTCCCCAGGCCTGGACTGGAGGAGAGCTCAGCTCCCTCACGTAGGGCAGTGTGGAGAGAGGAGCCTGAGCCCAGCACGTGCGCCCCAGGGGGCACCACCAGAGAAGCCTTCCCTGGCCAGGAAGACCCTGGAGGACCAGCAGAGAAAGGAAGCAGGTGCATCCAGAACCCCTCCTAGGAAAAACCCAAACCCAAACGCACTGCTGTGCGCTCCCTGGTACTCCAGGGCTGACCTCTTCCCCTCACTGTCCCGGCATCCGCCCTCTGACTTCTGAACAACTTCCTGTTCTCCAGTCTCCTAGGTACTGGAGGACAGAGAGCCGGAGGACCCCCCCTGGGCTGCGTTCAGGCCCCTGGGTGGAAGCGGAGGGGGAGGGCAGGCAGGAGGAGAGAATCACCCTCGAAGCCAGCCGCTGACTGAGGCGGGTAGAGGGCGGGCTCTTTGCAGAGAAGCCAGCAGCCCTGGGAGCCAGAAGGGCTGCGGTGGCTGAGGGCTGCAGAGTGGTTTCTGGAAGGGTCAGGTGCAGGCTTGTATAGGATAAAAGAGGCTTCTGGGAGAGGAAAGAGAGGCAGCGAACTGGCTGACTGCCAAGACACGGGGCGACAGAGCTCCATACAGCCCCAGTGGTTTACAAACACAGGACCTTTGCCAAAACGTGTCCTTGTCAGTTCTGAAAGCCTCAAACCCCCCTAACTGCCTCCCTAACGAAACCTTCCAAAGAGACTTTCCCACCAATCATCTGCAACCCGCTTGCTTCAGTAGGCTACGCCCTACTTGATATACACTTGCAGATTTTTTATTAAGTTCATTTTGCTTATGCTTTATTTAAGGCTATCAACTACAGACAATTAGGTGTCAATTCTGTATGCTCTAGACGTGCACTGTCCACACAGCAGGCCCGAGCAGGATCTCTCGAGGGGAAAGGCTGGGTGTTGGTCTCTTCATGTAATATTAGCGACCATAATTCTCCTGTCCCCTGGGAGCCACCCATACCACGAAATCCCTGGGAGGAACGATTTTCAGGGCACAGAAGTAGGGTGGGATATAAGACTGGCATTCCAGGCACAGCGCATCGGGCCAGGCTGTGGACAGGAGATGGATTTCGTCTGATTTCCCTTGACGGACGAGTTGTGTTCAGCAAACAGCGCGGCATGCAGCTGTCACTCTGATGCTGCGCTCTGACAGGCATCGATCAGGCTGTGGTGTGAGCATGCAGATCCACTCACGGGCTTCGTCAACATCGCTGGCGCGGAAGCCAGGGCTGTCTGCACCCCCTCAGCGGATGCTGCTGAGCGGGAGACAGCACCCACAGTGGGCAGGAGACGGAGACCCGTTCCCGAGCGGGAAGCCAGCAGTGGATCCAACACGTGGAGGACAGCCAGGTCCAGCCTTGACAGACAAGCTGCCAGGACGGGAGACTGTTCAGACAGCTCAGCTGAGCACGGAGGGCGCCAGGCTAACGCCAGGTGTAAATGGTCTGTAATTTGTAAGCCTGAGCAGAAGACACAGCCCACTGACAGCTCCACGCTTCCCTCCCAGTCTCCCACCCCACACTGTGCCTCACCCTTAGAAAGCCCTAGGGCACTCTGGAAGATTCTACCCAAACCAACCTCATCTTCTCTCCCTCCGCAGCGTGGCTGTTGGAGGCTGGGGAGGTCACCTGAGCTGCTTCCCACTGGCCCAAGACTGGTGCTTTGGAGCCATGTGGATCAGACACGATCCCCCCTTCTCATTAACCAGAATGTAACTCGGGGGCCTGCTTTGAGGACTAATGGAGAAGAGGCTCATCAACTGAGCAGCCCACAGTTCAGCAGAAGCAAGGACACCGGGAGAGTCCCTAGTCTGCCTTCTTGTACCTATCCGGACCCCACCTTCTACACCACCCAGGTCCCATCGTAGGATGTCCCTCCACTTATGAAGAGCGCCACATGGAACACAACATCCCAGGTGCTGCTTAAGCAACGCAGGTCAGTTACCTCCTCCCAGGAATACGCTTCCATTAGCCACTCCACATAGCTGTTAGCACACAGGGTGCAGAGAGCCCAGCCACCTGGGGTCGTGTTCAGATGAACCGCCCTCAAGCTGGGTCACTGTCATCTAGCGATTGTGCAGCTGGTGTCAGAACACACAGGCCTCGGCAGCTGTTACAACGGGCAAATGACGTTTCACATTCTAAGGGGCAGGCAGGCATCTCTCTCCTTGCTCTGAAATTTGGAACCTAATTTTCTGTACTACCATAAAGCAGGTCTGTTTCACTCAAAGGCCCTTCTGGGTGGAAGGTGGGCCCAAGGGAAGAAACATAAACGTGCATGTGCATTCTGAGCTACTGCATGAGGGAGGAGAAAAAAGCCCTCTGCTTTTGTCAGAGCGTGAGGGCGGCTCCCTCCAGAGGACCAGGCTGAGCTCGACTCTCAGCAAACTCTGGCCTGTGTCTTCACTGACCTCAGGCACGCACACTGGGGAGCTGGCGTGGTTTAGATGGATCCAGACACGGATGCTCAAAACGGAGGAGAGATGGACAGGAAGGCAGAAGTAGCTTGGAAACGAGGCTCTTCTCAGCTCCGGAGGCCAGATGTGGCCCTCTCCCCTCCCAAAGCCCCTCAGCCCCGCCTATTCTCTTGGAACCATGGCTGTCTCTAATAAGAACAGAAATTCTCAGGAGAAGATTGGCTGGGTCACAGGTAGACGGCTGTGGGAATGCAGAAAGATCTGGGCAGAAGCACAGAAAATGGATTTGCGGGCGACAAGATAAATGGAAGAAGGATTTGGGCCCAAGATCAGGGGGAAATGGTGAGAGGGACGACTGACAAATCAGCCAGGAACCTGGGGCGAAAGCGAGCTTTTCTCACTAAGTGTTCCAGTGGCAAAATCCTGGGGGATGTGAGGGACACACGGGGCTCATCTGAGGCCTGGCTCCCCAGGTCTGACCCTGAAGGTAAGTGGCCTCTCTGGATGGTTTGGCAGCGCCGTGGGGGAGTTGTTGAGACCAGTGAGGGCGAGGCTTGCTGGGCGCACACTGTGAGGTGGGCTACCTGGGGGGACGGAGCAGTGGAGGAGGCAGGCGGGATGGGACTCTCACTGCACTCCATTCTTTTTGCCTGCAGATGATATCAGAATAAAGTTAAGGTTGCCAGAGAACAGTGGTCACTGTACAAATTCTTCATCTGCACTACGGAAACTTGAGTAAAGAGGAAGGTGGGAAAGGCGGCAATCGGGTAAACTGAGAACTCTTGGTCTTGTCCTGTTAACGCCTGCTCCCCCCCCCCCCACGCACCCTAGCACCTGGCTCCGGGTGAGAGTAATCATGAGGTCCATAGTTTTGCTCCTGTAAGAAGAGCAAAGGAAAAGGGGCAAAGGGGCAAGAATGGGGGGAGCAGACTTCAAAGGGCATCAGATCTGGCTCCACTTCCGCCCCCAGGAATGACTGACCTCAGGGCCCGCGTACCTAAGGCTGCTTATTGGGAGCTCGACAAGGCTTGTGCTGCTGCTAACTTCCCCCAAAGGATCTGCCCTTTTGCTAACAGAAAGATGGACAGCCAGCCAGGGGAACAGCTGGAAGGGGCTGCCAAGCAGGGAGCACACTCTCTTGACTGACAATGCATTGAGGCCGAGGCCGAGGGGTGCTCGGTTTGGAGAGCTGAGATCTCGCACAGCGGCACACACCCTTCTCCCCACAGCTTTCCGCTCTCTCCCCCGCCCCTCAAGCAGACGCTGTCACCGGCGGTGCTCACCCCACACCGTGCAGCTGGCCTGGCCACAAGGAGCAGCTGTCTTCAGGGGGTTCCCTCCCCACCCCCGTCTCATCCCCTCGGCTCTTACCACACAGGCTGCGTGCCTCCCCAGTTCAGCCCCCTCTTCCCAATCAGCGCTAATTGAAGCACTTAACTCAAAGATGATCACATTTGTCTTTGGAAACCATTAAGGAGAGTGCCTCCATCTCCGCTCCGCCTCCGCCGAGGCGGCCTGCAGGAGGCCTGCTCTGGGGCCGTGCTCCGCACGCACAGACAGGGCCACGGCTGCCCCCAAGGCCCACTGCACACCTAAACATGCACGCCACGACCAGAGCTCAAGGAGACGCTCTGCAGAAGCCTCGTCAGCAAGCGTCAGGCTGTCCTCAACAGAGTTCCCTGAATTAAAGGAAAAGGAAGACGCAGCGCGTTCCACTCGGGGCCTGGAACTTGCAGCTGTGGTCTCACAGCCCCTCTTGTATTCCCTGAGGTCCAGATAAATCCTCAGAGCCCACGGCACTCGGGGATGGGATCCTTAGCGGGGAAGGAAGCGCCTGCTGTATCCCCACCCCTGGCCCCCAACTCCACGGGGCAACGCTTCCTTCTCGTCCATGACGTCACCAGCAACAGAATGATGCCGAGGTGTGACACGGCCAAGAGGGACATCTCCTCTCCTGAGAACGCCCTGTTCCTGAGACCCACATAACACAGGCGACCTCCGGGATGAGGTCTCTAAGTCTCAGCTCTCAGACCCCTGGCTTCCAGCCCTCGGCTCTGCACCGCTGGCTGTGTGCTCAGCTCCTTTCCTCCCGTGTGTTCCTCTTCCGGGACCGGGGCTGTCAGGGCTCCAGCGCGGGCCTCTGGCCTCGACTTACCCAGTTTCTGCCCTTTTGAGCTCAGAGGCTGTGCCAGGGGGTGCTACAGGGTTCCCCTTGGAGTCCCACTGAGCAACATCAGGCCTTAGCAGTTACAGCCTGGCTGTTGGCGGGGGCGGGGGTAGGGGCACAGACACAGAAGTGATGCTCCTAGGACAGAGACAGAAGGCTGGTCTGACCCAGAGATGGGGGCTGGGCGCGGGGCTGGGGAGGGAGTGGAAGAAGGTGGCTTCCATCAGTCACTGGGAAGAAAGCCAGACCAAAGTGCACCTCAGCGGCTCTCCCAGGCTAGATGAAGGGTGCCCCCTCCCAAACCCAGGTCACTCCACCCTGGCTTCCCCTGCGGGCGGGGCTGCCAGCACTTGGAGCAAGGAGTCTGTCACGAAGCTACCTCCCTGTGGGAACGGAATTATGATCAGTGGGTCAGCGATGGCACAAAATGAAAACCACAGTTACTCCCTTTTCAAGACCTCTCAACTCTGATTTTATTAAAGAGAAATCCCAGTTTGCTGCTTATCTGTCTTTAGCATCTTTTTAGCAAAACAGAGGCAGGGCCTTGTTATAGGCCAATGGGACTCAGCCGGAAGGCACTGACACTGCTCTGTACTCCAAGTATTTATTTCCAAGGCTTCCTTTATGTTAAGAGATGCTTTTCTGGGCCGGCTCCGTGGCTCAACAGGCTAATCCTCCGCCTTGCGGCGCCGGCACACCGGGTTCTAGTCCCGGTCGGGGCGCCGGATTCTGTCCCGGTTGCCCCTCTTCCAGGCCAGCTCTCTGCTGTGGCCCGGGAGTGCAGTGGAGGATGGCCCAAGTGCTTGGGCCCTGCACCCCATGGGAGACCAGGAAAAGCACCTGGCACCTGGCTCCTGCCATCGGATGAGCGCAGCGCGCAGGCTGCAGCGGCCATTGGAGGGTGAACCAACGGCAAAGGAAGACCTTTCTCTCTGTCTCTCTCTCTCACTGTCCACTCTGCCTGTCAAAAAAAAAAAAAAAAAAGAGAGAGATGCTTTTCCATTTAAGCCAGAAAAGCCAGAGTGAAAAATATACTGACGGAATGGGACAGGTGGTACTGCACCTGGCAAAAGCACCTAGCAGGACGGCATAAAGATGCCTCAGGACGGGGGACTGCAGTGCGTGAGGTGTGGCGGGTGCAGCAGGGGTGGGCCTGCCTCAGTCTGCAGGGCTGGGGGTGGAAACGCGCACTGGCTGCCCAATCAGGAGTTCCCTCTGCCTCTCCCCTTGGCTGGCAGCACCCCCCCCCCCCCAGGAAAATGCTGACTGCTCTAACTTATTTTTTGTGCCATTTTTACAATAGTGCCTTTAAATGTGTAAGGTCAAATATATAAGAATGTAAAGGAAACCAAATATATTGAAACACAGTTAGGAAAATATTTTTTAAAGCTCCCCAAAATCAAGATATAGTGTATACATGTGCTTTTTTATTAGTGTACTAAATAACAAGATCTAGCAGATCTCAAAACTACTATAATTTCCAAGTAGTGATAATAAACACTATTTTAAAATTCCTGCAATTACTGTGCTGTGATATGAAAACATTTGATTTTTATGGGAGATAACTTTTTCTAGGCTCTGCTCCCTACATTCATATTCAAAGGAAATGCTAATGTTTAGTTACAGGTTAATAAAAACCATTTCCTCTTTAGATTCACAGATGGCACCAATCTTTGGTCTCGGCCAATCACTGCTGTGGAGGGAGGTGAGGGTGGGGTCCCTGTCCTGGCCCATTGGTCCTGGCCCATTGGCACCTTACATCTATATATGGACAAGATGTACCAGTCAGCTGAGAGGCTTGTGGGGAAGGATTCTTTTGCTATGAAAAGCACTGCACTTTCTCTTGCCTTTGGAGGCTGGTGTATGAGCACGCCATGCCTGGAGCTATGGCAACCACCCTGCAGTCAAGAAAGGCAGGTGTGGCCCTGCGAAGAGAATGCAGACCAGAAAGGAGGAGAGAGCTGAGGTGTTCGGTTCCGACCCGGGGCCACATTTTGGTTAAACCCACCCCCTGGAGCTGCCCTGCTTTGGGTGAGGAAACATCTCCGCATTTCAGCTGCTTGGATGTCCTGCGCTCGCAGCACAGAGCACCTTGTGTCTAAAGCGAGCCAGGAGTCTTTGCAGAGTTACAGCTGTCTCTTCCAGCCTGCAGAGCAAAACCAAGTGCCTGGACCCCTAACAGGAGGAGCGGCAGGGTTGCTCTGGCTCTTTGTTCAGCCTCTCGGGCTCCTTGCTGGAGAGCAGGAGAGCTGTCTAATGAGAACTGACAAGATGGAGGCCACAGGACTGCTGATGACAGGGGAGAGTGCTCCCGGCAAAGGATGCCACCCAGAGGGCAGAAGCCTGGTTTAGAGCTCCATCCTGGGTGCAGCCGCAGGGGAGGGGGGGAAGGGTCTGTGGCGGAGAGGGAATAGGCAGTTCAGCATAGTTGGGGAGTCCAGAGTCAGAGTCAACACTTGTAGGTTCTTAACTGGGTCCGAGCCAACCATCAGAGCTGATACCACTCTGTGGCTTTCCAAGAGCTTTGTTCTGCTTGCCCCATCAGCCTGCATCTACCTCTAGCTTCCATTCTATCCGTGTGCGCACTTCTCAATTCATAGTCATAAATCTGATACAAAGCTTGGAGGAGATATCAGACAGACCCTATAATCTCTGCTAATCCTGTAATCGGGAGCTAAACCTAGGACACAAATGGATTTGCAAAATAAGGATTTTAAACACTCAAACGGCATTAGCAGGCAACAGAGACAAATGTACACAACAACTGGATGAGATCTATCAGGAACAGCAACAGATACATTCCTTCTACTTCCTATGCACTGTCTGGAAAAATACAGGGGCGAGAGACAGAGGCTGCTCTCCCTCTAAGCAAGAGCACAAAGTCATGGCGACCAGCTCCTTGTGGAAGCTTCTCTTCAATTACCTGGGAGCACGAGTGAGAGGAGGGATAAGGTGGGCAGGGGAGACGGAGGGATGACAAGTTCCTCTTTTATTCTGAGCTTTATCTTCTTGGGTGTAAAAACAAAATGATTTCAGCAAAGTAAAATCAAGGAGGAACACGTGTGGGGCCCAGGCAGAAAATTCCCTGGTAACCACCGGGTTTAGATGGCTCTGCCTGTCCCTTTGTACATTTTTGGGGTGTTTTTCTCCAGGTATTCAGATGAGAAAGCAGTGAGTGTGGTGTGAGCGCCTAGTCGGGGCCTCACCTGTGCTTCTTTTCGGTAGTAAATACTCTCAGAATCCTGCGACCCTGCTCTGCTAGCTCCTGTCCCCTGCCTGCCTCTCTTAGGCCCACAGCCCTTCCCTGGCACGGAACTACCCCTCTACTAGAGGCTTCTGAAAATGGTGGTGGTGGGGGGAATGGGTACCACTGGCCTGTTGACTGGACACCCAATGGCACATAGGGTGGTGTTTACACATGTTTAGGAGGCACCTTCAAAAACTTCACAGAGAAGTCACATCACCTTTAATTCCATTTCTCTCCCAAACCCCTTTAAGAACCCTCATATGATTTAGGAGACAAAATATGGCCAGGAAGGTTTTTTGGTTGTATTTTTGTCTTGAGTTGGACTTGGCCCCTTGACTAATATACACAAAATGATTAGGGTGACTGGGATTCTCTAGGTTTTAACTGGACAAAGGTGAAGCCAGCATGAGCAAAGCAGAGGCATTGAAGGAGGGAGCAAGGAGAGTGGCTGGCACCCCTGATTGGGCCACCTGCTTAGACAAAAGTCAGCCACCCTCTCAGGCTCCTCTCACCCAGAGAGGTGGCCTAAGATGGAGATGCCAGGAGGCCAAACACCTGCCCTCGCCACCTGTTCGTGTATGTCACGCAGGCTCACACGTGAGTGTGAGGCCTTGGTAAATTCTTCCACATCCACTTCCTGCTTTCTTTTCCCCCCCTAGAAAACAATACTTAAAGAATGGTTTTGTTTATTTAGGCAAGTGAGTCAAGGTTATGTGTTTCAAAAACTCACCAATAACAAATATTTCTTTACTCGAAAGGCAGAGTGACAGAGAAAGAGAAAGAGAGACTGCAAGAGAGATCTGCCACCTGTTGGTTCAATCCCCAAACAGCCGCAACAGCCAGGGTTGGGACCAGGCTGAGTCAGGAGCCAGGAACTCCATCTGGGTCTTGTGCTGTCATCTGCTGCCTTCCCAGGCACGCGAGCAGGAAGCTGGACTGGAATCGTGGGACAAGAGCTAAACCTGCTGCAACACAACATCACCCTGACAAACAACATTTTTAAAGAGACAGACCAGGTGTGGGCATAGTGGTGCAGTGGGCTAAGCCCCTCCTTGGATACCCACATTCCCTATCAGAGTGCTAATTTGAGTCCTGGCTCCTCCACTTCTGAGCCAGTTTCCTAATGACACATCCTAGTTGGTAACAGATGATGGCCCAGTGATTGAGCCATCCATGTACTAGCCATGTGGCTGACCTGGAGGGTGTTCCTGGATCTTGGCTTCAGTCCGGCCCAGCCCTGGCTGTTGTAGCCATTTTGGTATTAAACTAGCAGATGGAAGATCTCTCTCTGTCACTCTGCCTTTCCAGCTAACAAACAAATCTTAAAAGAAAAATAAAGAGACAGACCTAGACTAAGAGAGCTGCAGCAGGAGCCAACTCCTTAAGAGGCATTGACAGTGAGGCAGGGTTGGTGGTGCCCAGAGCCAGAGGCGGGCCTGGCCTCCTCTCACAGTGGGAATACCTCCTGGTCTCAAGTGCACAAAGAATTCCACCTTGAAACTGTCAGATGCAGAGGAGCAGAGGGTCTTATTTCTGTCTCTTTTCAGACAACAGGAGCAAAAGATAGCTTTAATTTGCTGGGATATCAGAAAGGCTCAGGCACACACGGGTGTGTGTATGTGTGTGTGTGTGCACATGCGGGGGGCAGGACAGGGAGCTGGGATGGTCCAGCAGGACGAGCAGCAGTGTGCTGGACACAGACTACCTCCTGCTTATTAAGACTCTGAGGTTTCCCCTAGAGAGAGGAATGAGAATGTCCCCACTGGCTGCTTGGTCTGTCTGTATTCACACTCTCTGATTACTTACTGTGTCACTTCCGCACCGACGCAGCCTGGGAGGGAGCCCACTGACTGGCATTTGGAGGCAGACTGCCAGCAGCCAGGCCAGCAAAGACGGAGCTCAAGCTGCCCAGTGTGCCCAGGATCCCAAGATGGTGTCCTCTCGGGGAGGGATCCCCAAGGGCTCTGTGCCAGCAGAAGGCACCACCAAGTCGCTGGGCCAGAGTGGACACTGGTGGGGGCACAGGGGGGTTGCCCTGTCCGGCGCAGACACTGCTCACGTCCACAAAGGATCCTTTCAGAGGTATTGGCTGGCACGGCTCCTCACGGGCTTTTCTGAGGGCTCATGCACGGAATACCAATGAAGCAGCCTCTCTGGGCTGCCACACAGACTGGCCACAGTCACCAAGAATGTGATCCGGAACCGGGGCTCCCCGAGCCAGGAGCTCCAGATCCCTGGCTTGTTGTCCACAAAGCCTGGGGCTTCGGCAGCTTCTTTGGGGGCAGAGTCATTTTAGCCTAGGGTCCATCGGAGACCTGGTTTACAGGAACCCAAGACGAAAGGGTCCCCAAAGCCCCCTGCAAGTACCTGCAGGTGGTAGTGAGGCAGAAACCGAAAGGCGGGGGTTGCTGGGGGAAGGAGGGAGGAGGGCCACAGCAGTCATGCCACCCTCGGTTAAAAACAATAACCAAACCTACCGGTCCATTCTGATCAAATTCAGAACTCTGCATGAGGAAGCCAGTAAGTAAAAGAGAGAGATTATGTATAACAAGAGGCCTACTAGCCAATCAGCCAGCTAAGAACATTCTAATTCTTCTCTCTAAATCTGACAGAGGAGCCCAGGGTCCTGCATCCTCTATTTCACGTTCACTCAGTCCCCAGTCATTTCAGATAATCTGGTGATTCCCACTGGAGACACAGTCACGGCTCAAACTACGGACCCAGAGGAGGCTGGCGGCTGGCAGGTCTAACTGCTGAAGAAATCCCTATCATAATGAAAAAGGGTTGCAGCATCAAGGAACCTGGGTGTCGGCCAACGCAGCCCTCGGCTAGCTGATGACTCATGGGGAAGCCGGGAGTGTGAGCTCTGGGCTGGACTCCTGGCGTTGCCAATGCTGCGTCCCCCTTCCCCTGGGGCAAACACTCTGTCCTTATGCTTAAGACTCCAGATGGGATGGGATGGTCACACCAGCAACTGAGACAAGATCCAAGCCCACATTTCCATCCTGGACTCTGAAATTCTCCCCTGCAAATGCTTCAGATAGACCAGTGGAGACATGGAGAAACCCAAATCCTGGACGGTAAACTGAGGTCATACCAACTGAAACTAGGAATGCCCCAGTCATAGCAGAAGTTGGCAGCACAAAATGAAAGACAATTAACAAATTATGCAAGGCAGCTTCAGGGCCACAGACGCTGATCCAGAAGGAAAATATCAGACCAAGGAGGCTGGCAGACAGAAGCCAGCAAGAATCAACACAGCCACTCTACAAACCAATAGCTAGCAATGGCTGGGAGACCATGGAAGAGATGTGAGAAGAAACCATAGCAAAGACCACAACAGGCCTCACCCCAGAGGTGGCAGATCAAAAGAAAAGGAAATCCTTAATGGAGGAGACCTCTTAAATTCAGTCAGAAATTCTGTTAAGTGTATGCTCTATTTTGGTCACGCTTCCTAGATGCTAAGTTTTTTCTTTGGAGTACTGAGTTGTTCAGTATAGGGCCTTAGAATATTCCTAGGTCAATGACCTTAAAAAAAAAAAAAATCACTGTCAGGATTGGTGCTGTGGCACAGCGGGTTAAAGCCATGGCCTGCAGCGCCAGCATCCCATCTGGGTAGCAGTTCGAGTCCTGACTGCTCCACTTCCGATCCAGCTCTCTGCTAATGCACCTGGGAAAGCAGCAGAGGATGATACAAGTCCTTGGGCCCCTGCACCAAGACCTGGAAGACCTGGAAGAAGCTTCTGGCTCTAAGCTTCAGATAGGTCCAGCTCTGGCTATTGTGGCCATTTGGGGTGTGAACCAACGGATAGAAGACCTCTCTCTCTCCCTCTCTCTGTAACTCTGTCTTTCAAATAAAAAAAATCACTGTGACACACTGTGTAGTCACAACATGAAGAAAGAGCTCACTGGGCAGTGTTGCGGTACAGTGGGTTAGGCCGCTGTCTGGATCGAGTCCTGGCTAACTCTGTTTCTGATCCTGCTTCCTGCTAACGCACCTGGGATGATGGTGCAGGGTCCCTGCCACCCACATGGGATGCCGGAATAGGGTTCCTGGCTCTCCGCTTCAGCCTGGCCCATCCCTGGCTCTTTCAAATAAATAAATCAACCTTTAAAAAGAAAAGAAGGCAAAAGGAAAAGGAAGTCGGATCTGGATGCGCAGTGGGAGTCACCACACAGCTCTTTGCTCTGTCTCCCCTTGACCATTTTAAACTGTTAATGGGATTGTTTGTTATTTAGTTATGCAAACTGCGGGGACTGACAGCCAACAGAGATGAGGACCCTGGACAGAGAGGAGGACCAGAGCTCTCAGCTGCCCTCCTGGCCCAGCGGGGTGCTGCCACAGTAATGCAGCTCAGGCTCTCCGTGGGGTATTTATAGTTGCCTTTAAATTCACCCAGCTCTCCGTAAAGCGAGGTAACGGGGAGCCCTATACTGCTGCAAGGGTGATTGTCCTAACATTCTTTAATTAGCAGAAAGCGTTGGCACGGCCACTTTCAAAGCATTTGATCTCACTGTCTCGGTGCTGCCTGCTTCGGGCTCGCAGCCCCCACTCCCTTTGGGGAAAATGCACTTTAGCAAATTTAAAAACGATGGACAACCTGGACAGGAGCAGGCACAGATGTGTGCATCTGTGCTCCGAAGCTCCTCCTCTAGCCACAGCTCTGCATTCAGGTATGGCTTTGTCATCCCACCCACTGAGGGGGTGGGGGTGGGGAGGGATTCTAAAACCTGGAGGATGTCAGCAACTGTAGGACCCACCTTTAATTTTCCCAAACAACATAAATGGAGCAGGGCTAGGTCCATGGGTATGCCACCAGGGAGAGCAGAGCTCTCATCAAGAATCAACTCATTCCAGGGACCTGGGTATTGGGAAAGAGACAGGACGGGGCTCTGCCTTTATGAAGTATGCGATAAACAAGTAAACAAATAAGAGTATAGGTGCCGGCACGCTGTGGTGCATCAGGTTAATGCCCTGGCCTGAAGCACCGGCATCCCATGTGGGCGCCGGGTCTAGTTCTAGTACTGGCTGCTCCTCTTCTGGTCCAGCTCTCTGCTATGGCCTGGGATAGCAGTGGAGGACGGCGCAAGTCCTTGGGCCCCTGTGCTCACGTGGGAGACCTGGAAGGGTCTCTCTGCAAACAAAAGCTGTTCAAGAAGAAGCTAGCTAGGTGAATACTGAAAATGCGGGAGAATATTCTAGGAAGGGGGATCAAAGACCCGAATGGGGGGGAACCAGCCGGAAGAGTCTCCCAGGAGAAGAAAGATGACCGGTACAGCTGATGGGCAAAGCAGGAGGAGGCCCATGATTAAAACCAGGGAGGGAGCACAGTGGGATGAAGGCTTAGCGCCTGTGGGCTGTGTCGAGCAGTTTGGGTGTTACTGGAATGTATAAAGGCAAGAATGGAGCACTTGGAGCAGATCAATCACATAATCTGATCTAACGTCACCAAGATCCCTTCGGTTGCTATGGAGAGTAGACGGCAGAGGGCAAGAGTGGAAGCCTGTGCTGTGAATAGCTTAAGTTCTGAATAAATGTTCTGTGTTAGGTAGGAGGTTAGCGCAAGAGGAAGCTGGCTGAGGGATGTACCTTCTCTATCAGTACTATTTCAGACTGTCTGGAACCCGAAAATTACCTCTGAATTTAAAATGTTACAAACAAACGACGAGAAACACCTTTTGCATGAATGAAGAAGTTCTGCTCTCTCTGCCTCTCCTCATCTGTCACTCTGCCTTTCAAATAAATAAATAAATAATTAAAAAAAAAAAAAAAAAGGATGAGATGCTCTGAATTAGGTAAAAGATCAAGAGCAAGAGGGTCTGGGGAACAGGAACAAGAGGATTCTCTCCACTGTGGACTTCCAGCAAAAGTTTCTTTCTATACTAGTCTCCATGTTGGAAAGTAGAAGGTATTGCTACTGTAACAGTTTGTTGAGACTGGCTGTGGTTTCTCTTTCTTGTTTTTACTCCACTAACTATGATACAAATAGAGTTACCTGAGCTTTAAAAACCTTGTATGTAGATGGTCTGCCAAAGGTGGAACTGTGATTTGAACTCTGCTTTGTCTGATACTTCACTTCATAGCCGCCACCATATAATGCCCACTAATTCATGTGTACACACTCATTTTATAAAACTCAGTCTGGGGACGCATAAATACTTGCCTCAAACAAAATATGAATAGATTTATACCCACATTGTGTGTGTGTCTATGACAAGGCTAACTATAACTGGAGACATGGGTTCCTGATTAATGATGAAATTTATGTTTGAGACATTGAAAAGCCATTCTACTCAAAATGATCAGTTGTACACCCATACCTGCTGGCTCTGATCAGGAGGTGTCTCAATCTCTTGCAAATACAAAGATATGGATGAGCCAAATTTTGGAGCAATGCAAATAGATACTTTAGTCTCACTGGTAAAAGCTTAAGTGTTTCAAGATCTCCTTGACATAAAACCTAGAGATCATGTAAACAAAGAGTGAGAACAATAAGAAATGAAATAAAAACAGAAAATAATAAGAGGCAAATTTCTTGAGTTTCTCTTGTCAGCCTTTTTTCTTAAAAAGATTTAGGTATTTATTTGAAAGTTAGAGCCACAGAGAGAGGGAGAGACACATAGAGAGATCTTCCATCTGCTGGTTCGCTCCACAGATGGCCACAATGGCCAGGGCTGGGCCAGGCTGAAGCCAGGAGCCAGGAGCCAGGAGCATCATTTGGGTCTCCCATGTGGGTGGCAGGAGCCCAGGTACTTGGGCCATCCTCTGCTGATTTTCCCTGGCCATTAGCAGGGAGCTGGAGAGGAAGTGGAGCAGCCAGGACTTGAATCGGCGCCCATGAGATGCTGGCACTGCAGGTGGCGGCTTCAACTGCCACACTACAACTCTGACCCCGCCCTCTTTTCTTGAGCCATGCAATGTTTCCTATTTTTTTCCCAAATCGTTATTAATTTATTTGAGAGATAGAGACACAGAGATAAGAGCTCCCGTTCACTGATTCTCTCTCCAAATGCCCCTAATAACCAGGACAAAGTCAGCAGCCAGGAACTCAATCCAGTTCTTCCGCTCGGGACAAAAGAACTTTGAGCCACTGGTCCTGCCTCCCAGGGTTTGTATTAGCAGGCAGCTGGAGTCAAGAGTGGAAGGCTGGGTAAAGAAGCCAGCTATTCTGATGTGGGACGTGGGCATCTCCGTGAAAGACTGAGAGCCTCCACGTGACGTTAACTGTGCACTGAATGAGGGACCTCTTCCTTTCCAGTGTAATGACCCTACACTCACCCCGCTCACGCCCGGCAGACACACCTTCCCCTTTCCCTTACTCTTCAATGGCACACCACAGTCTGCTTCTGGGTAGATTTGATTCTTGGTTAGTCACTGTAATAGTCCCAGACTGTGTGACAAAGCCCCATTCGGAAAATGGGTCTTTGCAGATGTAACAGACAACCAAGTTAAAGATCTGGAAATGAGGAAGCATCCTGGATTATACAGGTGGGCCCTGAGTCCAATGACAAATATCACAAAGAGGAGAGAGATGGAAGAGGGCCATGGGGGCGGAACCGAAGTGATGAGGCTACGAGTCGAAGGATGTCACCAGGCGCTGGCAGAGGAAGAGGCAAGGGCTGGTGGTCTCCCCCTCGAGGGCCCCTGCAGGGAGTTCAGCAGCCATGCCAGATTTTAAACTTTTAAGCTTCTAGAACTGTGAGAAAATAAGCTTCTGCTGTTATAAGCCACTGAATGTGGTCATTCATTAGAGTTGCCACAAGAAACTAACAGTCACTCACTCATTCTGCGATCCCAAGAAAGCTTCTGAAATTCATCTGCAAAGTGGGGAGACCTAGTAGTATCCATCTCACAGAGGCGCTGTGAAGATTAAATACGTGTAACTTAGCATGGTGCTAAGTATCTGTCACTGTCCAGTAAAATCAGCATTATTACTGCTATATATGGACGATTAAAAAGGAGAAGCCGCCAAGGCGGGGGTGGGCCAGCGCACCTGCAGAGGTGCGTGTTCAAGGCTGCTCGCCGGCCCTCTCCACACTGCCTAGGCGTACAGATGACCGTGGTTATTAGCACGGGCACCACAAGAGCTTCTCTGAGAGGAGTCGTGAGGCTTCCTGCTTCACTCAAGCCTGGTGGCTCACAAAGAAACCGGGAGCCACGGGAAACGAGATCTAGAAGCAGGAGAGAGGCGCTGTGCTCTCTGGCTCTTCACGGGTCTCCTTATCCATCTCATTTTTTTTTTTTTCAGCTGAGCTTTTTAAAATTTGCAGGGGCAGTGTTTTGTCCACTTCCTTCTGACTTCCTCAAAGAGAAAAGTCCTTGAGGGGAAGAGAACACTGGATTCCGAGGGCGTCTGAAGAGTGGCTTTCTCCAGAACACCTGCGTGGCCTTGAAGCATTAGCTCAAGGAAGAAGATCCACTCCCTCTATGATCGCTGGGTAGTAAGGACACAGCCTGACCTCTCTACACAATCACAGGCAAGAAAAGGAACCTCTTGTGCAATCGTAACGGAATCTGTTACAGAGAAACCTCACGACCAGGTCGCCCTGGAGAGGTGCGCGTGCATGCGAAGTGTGCAGTAGTGTGGGAGACAGAAACAAGGCAAGGAAGCTCAATGTGGCAAGGGGAAGGGGTGACTGTCCACACTGCCCGTCTAGACGGTTTTGTCACTATCATTCACCCACCAGTATCTTCCCTTTCCTTTGCAGAGCATAATTTCTGCACCACTATTTTTTTTTTCCCCTTTCTTCCTGGTTGGCAAATCCTCTCGGTGTTTTTTGGTGCTTGTTCTGTTCCTGCCATTGAGGGACCTCAGCTCAGGGACCCCCAAGCCTGCTGGAGGCAAGATGGTGCCCGGCTCCTCGCAGCACACCCTGTGGGGCGTTATGGACATCTAGTGGCTGCTCAGGATAATGCCTTAGGGACATACTGCACATCAGGGTGGGGAGTGGCCCAGTTATCCTGGCCGGGGCGGTGGCTCCAGGTCCTAATCCAGTCAGCCTCTTAGACGACCATTTTTCCCACTTCCCATTAGAAGTTGGACTGGCACACCAGCCCTGTGATGGAGAGCCATCTTTTTCACAATCTCTGGTCTGCGCACCAGACCAGAGACAGGCATGTGGAATTATGTTCAAGCCTCAGGTTTAAATGCCAATTAGTCATCCAACGTCATCTCGATGGAGGGGCTGGCCTCAGAAGGGACAGACTCTGACTTTAACTAGCCATGTGGCTGTGGGTAACTCACGGGGCCTCTGTGAGCTTCATGAACGACACCTGTAAAATAAGAGGTTAAGTCCTGATACCCTCCAAGGGCTCTTTGAGTTTTAGTGTTCCGTGATCTAAGGGGCTTTTCAGTGGCTTGGAAAATGCAGCCGGATCTGCTCGGGTCTGGCACTGTGGATCACTAGATTCAACTGAAGGAAAGCATTCTCTCCTCAACTTCGTGGCCCGTTTCCAAGGCTTGGCTACAATCCCAAAGTATCAACTTTCTTCACAGAGCCATATATCTGAGAAGGGGCGGAAATTATGTTCCAAGAGCTGCAAGGAACTTTCTAGTCCATTTCCTTTATCATTGAAGAAACCCAGGTTCAGAGCTATCTTAGGATTTGTCACACGGCTAATCCACGGCAGAGAGGAGACCAGAACTCAGGGGTCCCAATCCGGATCCAGGGCCTGCCCCCTAATCCTCAGCTGCTGACACAAGCCTTGCCTGAGCACGGCCGCTCTGCAGCTCTCTCCGAGGGACACGGCCAAGTGAAACTGTTCTCAGTCTAGCCCTCTGCCTGCCCTTTCACCTACGGCTTTAAGCCTTCTTCTATCTTATTCTTGCAGGTGGGGGACCACATGCAATCCAGAAGCGGTCAAAACCAGGGGCTGCGAGAAGTGAGGCACAGCTAGACGGTACCCTGGTTCCCAAGCAGAGAGGCCACAGCCTTCTGGGCAGGTGCATTTTCTAGGTTCAAGGTGCTTCCCTAACCCAGCTGGCTCACAGAGGGGGGAAGCACCTGCACCCACAGAACCGGGGCATATTCCCCCTTGTTAACAGAAGCCTCAGGAATGCACTGAAAGACAACATGATCAATACGTACTGCTTTGATCCATGTCAGCCCAGACTTCCCTCTACCTCCACATGGTGCCGGTGGGGCGGGGGGTGCAGGGCAGGACCTTTCATAAGCTGGGCCTGGGGCTGAGCAGAAGGGGGTCTGAATTTACCTGCACAGGCAGGAAACCGGCCCAGGCCGAGCCCTTCTCTTGCATGGGGCGAGAGGGGCAGCCATCCTCCAGTGAGCGGCCCAGATGCTGAGCTTGGTGCCGGCTGTGGAAAGGATAGGAGCCCCTCACTAGCTAGTTTTCCCGGTTCCTGCCCAGATCCCTATCAGCCTGGGGTCTCCAGGAGTGTAGCCCTGCTGTGAAGACAGGACACAGAGAGCCAGCCCCCCACCCCCTGGGGGGGGGTAGCTAGAGGGAACCAAACCCTGGTATCAGGGCTCCAGTCACCTGCATTTCTTCTCCCTATCTTCAGAAAAGAAAGGATTTACTTTCTCAGCCCCCTCCTCTCGGACCCTGGGCTGAACTTTCAGAACTTCTCACGTTGCCTCGACCAGTTATGCTACATAGACACAGAGGACATTCTTATTAATGCAAACAAAGCAAAATGAAACGAAAACCAAAACAAATAAACAAAAAACCAAAAGCAAAACCAAACATTGGGCTTGGGGCTTGAAGACTGGACTGAAAAGCTGGCTGCAGGATTTTCTGGTTACAGGACCCTGAGCAAGTCATCTGCCTGTCTAAGTGCCTTCGTCCCTCAAATGGCAACAATATTGGCGAGCGAGCCACTGAGTAAATGAAGATTAAACTTAGATGGATAGAGGAGGGTACGTTAGATCCCCAGACAGGCTGAAGGGGACTGATGAAACCCAAATTCTGGAATGCTGGGAGAATTCTTTGGGGGAATCACTTCCATATTCCTTGACAACTGAGGTGTGTCAGGGCTCAAGTATGCTACCACTTATTTACATTGTTACCACTCTACAACAAATCTGACCCATTCATGAAATGGACAGCAGGACTGCCAGGAACATTAACAGTGATACACAGATTATGGACTCAATAAATACTATTTGACTACAAATCCAAGCAGAAAGATCTTAGTAAAGAATGGAAAAACCAACTTGCCTACAACGAAACAGTTTTGGGATTGCAAGAATTCCTTACATATTTAAGGAGGTTCAGCTTACTGGGCAGCACACAAGACTGAGGGATGGGTGTGGTAGAATCCAGAGTCTTCTTTGAGGGTGGGAAAAGGCTGCCCTAACTTGTTCTCTTACAACAATCTGTCAAATGCCCCAGGCTCCCCCAGGGCCAGAAGTCGGGGCAACTGCTACCTAGCTGTGCTCGGGAAGCCCCAGGAGAGGGGCTGGTGAACGCTGAAGCCGCCTCTCCCACTCCCAGGGCGCTGGGGGGAGCCAAGGTGCGACGCCGGGTGCAGGCTGCGGCTCCGTGAATGAACAGGTCACGCCGCAGGTTCTGGGAGCTCACGCAATCCTTCCCAGGCTGTCATTCCCCCGGCTCCCGGCATTTGGTCTTTCCTGCCACCGTTTCCCACCCCCGCAACCCTCATTAAGAAAGCTATCATTAAAAGCCCTAGTTAGAGCCCGGGAGATGAGGAACTGGTGAGAGGGAGATAGGACAGACATCGGTACAGCAGCCAAGCCCGGGCGCTGGGTCTCCGGCTCCGCGCGGCCCCCGCGCCCGGCCATGCAGCCACGAAGTCCGAGTTCGAGCGCTTGAACGGCGCTGCGCGACTACGCGCCCCGACAGCGTTGCGCGGGGTGAGGACGATGCGGTCCCGGAGGGAGGCAGGCCAACTGCCGCAGCCCAGCCGCGGGCTGGCGGGCCCGCCTGAGCCCGCCGCCCCGGAGCCAGGGGGCGCTGGGCGGCCGGGAGCCGGCCGGAGGGCGCGCTCTCCCGCCGCAGCCCCACGGCCGCCCAGCCTATCAGCGGCCGCTCAGCCGCGCTCTCGGCTAGCCCAAAATAGCTGCGAACGCCTGCAACTCGCGCGGGCCCGCACTTGACGCTCACTCCGACTCGCCCGCTCGCCCAGCCCGCTCCGTGCGTCCAGAGGGGGCGGGGAGGCAGCGGCCCCGGGCGGGGGAAGGGGGAGAGGGAGGAGGGGGCAGAAAGGAAGCGGCGGGCGGACCGAGCGGGCGCGGGGCGCGGGGCTGCGCGGGCGCGCGGCGCTGGAAGGCGCCGCGTTAACCCCTCGCGGGCAAGCGGCGGCGGCGGCGGCGGGAGCGGTGTTAATGCACACAGCTCCGCATCACGCTAATCTTCTCCCCAGAACAGTATGCGTCAGCAGTACATTCACGTTCTGACTGAAGGACAAAAGGATGAGAGAGCAGTCTGCGTGGCTGCCGCCTGCAACACCGCGAGCCCGGCGCGAGGAGGAGACGGTGGGCGCCCAGAGCGGGGCCCCCGCTGCCGCCGCCGCTAGCCAGCGGGGACCATGTTCCCGGGCCCGGGAGCGCTTCCCGCAGCCGCGACCCCCGCTGCTCACGCCGCCGCCGCCGCCGCCAGCGCTCGGGCCGCTGCAGCAGTGCGCGGACAGCGCAGCCACTGAAGGCGCCGGGAGCCCGCGCCGCGAACTCGCCCCCTCTGCACAAAGCCAGAGCCGGCGGCGCGCCGGGGGCCCGGCAGCGGCGGGCGGTTGCGCGCCGCCGGGGGCTGCGGCGGCCGTCGTCGCCGCCGCCGGACCCGCGCCCGCCCCCGGACTCTCCGAAGGGGCCTGCGGAGCGGGCGCGACCGCGGGAGCCCAGCTCTTCGCCGGCCCGCGGACCTGGTCCCGGCGCTGCCGCGGCGCCGCTGCCCCTCAGGTGCTGGACGGATTACTGCTCCTCGCGCCAGCAGACGGCGGACTGGAGAACTCAGCCCAGTTTTTGTCTTCTTAACCCTTCCGAGAAGGCCAGGAGAAAGGGGGTGTGTGTCTGGGGAGGGAGAAGGCGCCGCGAACACCTCCTCTTAACTCTCGCAGCCCCGCGAGCTCACGACTGCAATCAGCTGCCGCCGACCTGGGCGGCCGGCGACGGAGAGCGGAGCGCAGCAGCAGCAGCAGCAGTAAGCGGCGGCAGCGAGCGCGGCCTGGGCGGCTTCGGGCGCCCCCGCACCCCCTCCGGCGGCGGCCCAGGGCGCGGGCTGGGGGCGCTGGAGGCACACTTTGGCGATGAAGCGCCTTCCCCCGTGGATGGAGAGAGCCGGTGCCAGGGTCCAAGGACAAAGCAGGGAAGCGCTGGTGGCGCCGCTCCTCGGGCCGAGGGGGGGGCATGCACCTGCATAGCCCGCCGGGCCTGGGTTCTCCCTGGCGCGCCTCAACTCCACGGCTTTGCCGTCTCTGGCTCCGGATTTACTAGAAGCCATTTTGTCTCCCCCACCCCTCCCCTCCCCTCCCCTCTCCTGTGCCCTCCCCACCCCCACCACTTCCCCCTTTTGTTAATTAAAACTAAGAAGTCAGAATGGGAACGAGGTGCCCGGCTCCCGTGGAGAAAGCTTAAGGACAGCACGCCACTTCTCTCCTGCCTTCCTTCCGAGGTAGGTGACGGCGAACTGGGTGGGGATGGTGGCACTGTGGGGGAGAAAGTCTTAGCCGGCAGGGGGCTGGCCTCGAGAGTGGGCTGCTGGAGGAGGGGGCCACTCTAGTTTGGGCAGGGGTTTTGCGGCCGATCCGCGCTCCGTCTCTAATCGCCCCCTCCCCACCTCCTTCTTCAGATGGAAAGAGGAGCTCCTAGCTCACTTAAGCCGGGGTAGGGCTGGTTCTCCTTTCCGAGCCAAAATCCCAGGCGATGGTGAATTATGAACGTGCCACACCATGAAGCTCTTGTGGCAGGTAACTGTGCACCACACCTGGAATGCCGTCCTGCTCCCCGTCGTCTACCTCACGGCGCAAGTGTGGATTCTGTGTGCAGCCATCGCTGCTGCCGCCTCGGCCGGGCCCCAGAACTGCCCCTCGGTCTGCTCGTGCAGTAACCAGTTCAGCAAGGTGGTGTGCACCCGCCGGGGCCTCTCCGAGGTCCCGCAGGGCATCCCCTCCAACACCCGGTACCTCAACCTCATGGAAAACAATATCCAGATGATCCAGGCCGACACCTTCCGACACCTCCACCACCTGGAGGTCCTGCAGCTGGGCAGGAACTCCATCCGGCAGATCGAGGTGGGGGCCTTCAACGGCCTGGCCAGCCTCAACACCCTGGAGCTGTTCGACAACTGGCTGACTGTCATCCCCAGCGGGGCCTTCGAATACCTGTCCAAACTGCGGGAGCTCTGGCTTCGCAACAACCCTATAGAAAGCATCCCCTCCTATGCCTTCAACCGAGTGCCCTCCCTCATGCGCCTGGACTTGGGGGAGCTCAAGAAGCTGGAGTATATCTCTGAGGGCGCCTTTGAGGGGCTCTTCAACCTCAAGTACCTGAACTTGGGTATGTGCAACATCAAAGATATGCCCAACCTCACCCCGCTGGTGGGGCTGGAGGAGCTGGAGATGTCAGGGAACCACTTTCCTGAGATCAGGCCGGGATCCTTCCATGGCCTGAGCTCCCTCAAGAAGCTGTGGGTCATGAACTCGCAGGTGAGCTTGATTGAGCGCAATGCTTTCGACGGGCTGGCCTCACTTGTGGAACTCAACCTGGCTCACAACAACCTCTCCTCTCTGCCCCACGACCTCTTCAGCCCACTGAGGTACCTGGTGGAGCTGCACTTACATCACAATCCCTGGAACTGTGACTGCGACATCCTGTGGCTGGCCTGGTGGCTTCGGGAGTACATACCCACCAACTCCACGTGCTGCGGCCGCTGCCATGCTCCCATGCACATGCGAGGCCGCTACCTGGTGGAGGTGGACCAGGCCTCCTTCCAGTGCTCTGCCCCCTTCATCATGGACGCGCCTCGGGACCTCAACATCTCTGAGAGTCGGATGGCGGAACTCAAGTGTCGGACTCCCCCCATGTCCTCGGTGAAGTGGCTGCTGCCCAATGGGACAGTGCTCAGCCACGCCTCCCGCCACCCGCGGATCTCTGTCCTCAACGACGGCACCTTGAACTTCTCCCACGTGCTGCTCTCAGACACGGGGGTGTACACGTGCATGGTGACCAACGTGGCTGGCAACTCCAACGCCTCGGCCTACCTCAACGTGAGCACGGCCGAGCTCAACACCTCCAACTACAGCTTCTTCACCACAGTCACAGTGGAGACCACGGAGATCTCGCCTGAGGACACCACGAGGAAGTACAAGCCCGTGCCCACCACGTCCACTGGCTACCAGCCGGCATATACCACCTCTACCACGGTGCTCATTCAGACCACCCGTGTGCCCAAGCAGGTGGCGGTACCCGCGACAGACACCACTGACAAGATGCAGACCAGCCTGGATGAAGTCATGAAGACCACCAAGATCATCATTGGTTGCTTTGTGGCAGTGACTCTGCTGGCTGCCGCCATGTTGATTGTCTTCTACAAGCTCCGGAAGCGGCACCAGCAGCGGAGTACCGTCACGGCCGCCAGGACAGTTGAGATTATCCAGGTGGACGAAGACATCCCGGCGGCGGCTTCGGCGGCGGCAACAGCGGCTCCAGCCAGTGTATCAGGTGAGGGGGCAGTAGTGCTGCCCACAATTCATGACCATATTAACTACAACACCTACAAACCAGCACATGGGGCCCACTGGACAGAAAACAGCCTGGGGAACTCTCTGCACCCCACAGTCACTACTATCTCTGAACCTTATATAATTCAGACCCATACCAAGGACAAGGTACAGGAAACTCAAATATGATGCCCCCTCCCCTCAAAAACTTTCAACGCAATAGAATGCACACACACACACACACATACACAAACACACACACGAGACAGCAACTTTTGTACAGAGTGGGGAGAGACTTTTTCTTGTATATGCTTATATATTAAATCTATGGGCTGGTAAAAAAAAACAGATTATATTAAAATTTAAAAAGAAAAAAATCAAAACAAAACTATTTTCTAACTTGTAAGTTCTATTTAAAGGGGGCGGGAGGGGAATCTTGGGAACGTTGAGGGGTACGAGCCCCATGTACTTTTGCTCTACTGCCAGAAAAGGTTTCTGGTAAGAGGCTGAACCTGCTAAGGTAAAACTAAACCGCCAACAATTAGCATCCCTAAAGGGGTAGGGTGTGGGCTGCGGAGGGCACAGGCGGGATGGACTGACCTGTCCTTTTTTTAGAAGATGCTTCATAGGATACAGGAGTACCCGTTTCTACAGACATCTTTCTTAAGCCGAGAGCTGTCTTTGCAGATTATCTTATTTAAAAAAAAAAAAAAATTCTGAAAAAAGCTCCGTGAATTTGTACTCTGCCAAAATGTTGAGAGGCAATAATATTTTTCTCTTCAGAGGCCAAGGGGATGATAGATCTGTAGCTGTATTGCAAACAGGAAAACCACCAGATTTTTCAAATGAATCCTTCGAGGGGCTGAGTGTCGGTCCGTGCGCGCGCCAGGTCTCCGGGGGTTGTGCCGGGGACCATGTGTCTGATGGAGTGCTTCCCGAGCAGGGAGGAAGGGAGCTGTCAGATGCTTTCACATTGCACCAGATTCCTGCAGTGGGGCTGAACCCACTCTGCAAGGCATGTGTCTATTCAGGGTTTCCCAGGAGAAGGAGGCGGCCCCTCAAGGGGGTGCGGCGCCAGGCAGGGAGGCGGGGTGGGGGAGGGGGAGGGGGAGAGCAGCAGCAGGGAGGCTGGACTGTCTCGGAGGCTATAAATTAGCACTGTGCCAGGTCCACCTGTTGTTCCAGGTATCTGACAAATGATTGTAGACAACGATGGCATTTTACGATTTTTCAAATAGGTTTTGTTTGTTTGAAGACGGTGAGGGAGGAGAGGCTGGGTGGGAGTGGGGAGCTTGGGGGAGTGGAAGCTTTTCCAGGCTTGGGGTTTGGTGACTATTCTAAATGCTGATTCATTAGGGATTATTACAGCTGATGCCAGCTGGTAGTGGTGATGGGGTAGGGGCAGAACACGAGTGGAGCAGGAAAAGGCGAGACTAGAAGGGCACAGGCTCACTGAGAGTGAGGATGCCTTTCCTAACCTGGCTGGGTCACGGAAGAAGTGGGAGCCACAGTTTAAACAGAAGTGACACAGGCACACATGAGTGAGTTCTGCATGGAGTCCTGCTGCATGGGGGCCGGGGGCGGGGGAAGCTGCCCTCCCCAAAGCCTAGCTGAGGAGGATGTGGAAGGGGAAGGGAGAGGGTGGCTGTGGGTGGGGGAGATGGAGATCTCTGTTATACTGGTCCATGTAATGTAACTTCTGTCAGTCGTTATTCTAGCTTTAAAAGGAATTCAAGGGTTCAGATTTGAAAGGGGGTGGTAGGGGTGGGGGGGATGCCAACAAAGAGAACACTGATTGTAATGTGAGAAAAGTGTATTTTTGTATTTTAATAAATATTGTTCAATTTTTAATTCCCTGTCCCCAAAGGGTTAAATTGAATGAGACCCTGAGCCTATAGATTCTTAGGCGCATTGACCAAGTTATTTCTACTTGAAGAAAAAAAAAGGGGGGGAGGGTGGGGTGGTGGGGAGGGGAGCAGTGTGATGGGGGAGGGGGGAGACAAATGTTATCTATTTTTTAAAAGTACGGGGAAATGCTAAAGCTGTCAAAAAACCTTTCCTAGCTTAAATAAAAGCACCCTGATTCCAGTGCACCTTCCACAAGCTAAGTGTGTTAGTCCCTGCCTTTGTTGGGGGTATAACCACCTTCCCTGTCCCCGGGAAAGCCGGGGAAATGGGTCAGCCTCAGCTCCTGAGACCTGGCCACAAGGTAACCGCCACGCTGGCGGAAGCCGCTGGTCGGGCAGCACCAGCGCTGCACGAGGCCCCGGGGGAGCTGGATTTAAGAGGTCTGCAACAATGCAGTTTGGCTTCGATTTCCCACAGGCAGGGCTGCTTTGATTCTCAGGGTGTTAAGGAGCCAAACACACCTTCGTGCTGGTGGGAGTCTGTCTCCTGATGCTTGCGGGAGGCTGCGTGAGCTGCGGGCCCGTGTTTCTTCAGTGCTAGTATTTATACTAATGCAGGGAACTGGGGCTGAGTGGGTGTGATCTCTCTGGCACTGAGGAGGAGAGAGAGGCAGGCGGCACTTTGCAGCAGTTGGCGAAGAAATGGCCAATTCCAATCATCCTGGCATCTAGACCCTTTCTGGGTGTCAGTGTCTCTGGGGGCACATACGTATGAGCACACACTTAAGAACGAACTGTCACTCATGTTTCCAGACCCCACAATATGTTCCCTCTGCCTTGCCTTGACCATTCTACCCGCACGAGAGAGAAAGGAAACTACAGCAGAGCCAAGGGTGGGACTTGGCTAGGACCAGCTGAACGAGCAAGAAATCACTCCCTTTCCTAGTGCGGGAAGACACAGTCAGGCTGTCAGAACAGCTTCCCGGGGATACACTCAGAGGAGACTGTAGAGCAAGTCACTGTTTCCAAAACAGAGGAGGGGGCGGCAGTTCCCGAAGGCCCCTGCGTGTTTGACAGCTACTTGGGCAGTCAGGGGATTGTGCAGGATCCTGCTCTGTGGCTAAACAAGGGCCTGGAAGGGCGAGTCGGGGCTGAGCCTGTTCAGGTCTGGGGATCTGAGGGAGAGGCGCTTTCCAGAAGGAAACTGGAGGAGACAGGAAATACGGTGCACAGGTCTATGGGTAATTCCTTAGCTCCGTGCGCCTCGCCTTTGATCTGGGCACGGCTGTGGCTTTGGCAGCGGTTAACTGTCTTTACCCTGATGCTGGGTGTCTCCTCCTCTGTAGCAGGCACCTGGGAAAGCTGCTCAGAGAGGAGTCCAGTGAGCACCACGTTAGTGACGCGTCCTCAGGCCCTGGGAACGGAACAGGGGTTGGTGGCTCTTGGGGGACGGGCGCGGGGGCGGGGGGGGGCAGTCAGAGGGAAAGACTCTGCTGCTGATTATATGCAGGCCGAGCGTTTTCATTATAGAATTTCTTTACAGCCATGAAAAATCATTTAATTTGAGCTCTTTACATTTTGCAGCTAAGGAAACTGATCCCCAGAGAAACTGAAATACATGTCCAAGGTCACATTGCTACTTAAGTGGAAGAGGAAGGCCTAGGCCACGGGTCTCTTGGCTCCCAAATCAATGTGCTTTCTCGAAGGCAGGATCTTACTGGCTATCAGGAAGGTGTTCCTTTCGTTGCCAATGCTCAGTGAACACGGAGCCTCCCTACACATAGTTCTGGGTTCTCTTCTTCCTGTCAGAGCTGGCTGCTCTATCTCCCTCCGAACCAGCTCGGCTGCCCTGCAAGGCCGGCTCAGAATTCTGCCCGCAGGGCTTCACAGCTGGCCCAAGGGCCCTGTGTGCTCGCTGAGGGCCTGGAGTCTCAGGACTGCAACGAAATAGCTGCATGATTTTTGGCGCAACGGCAGACAAGCTGCAGGATCCCTCAGTGGGTGACAACCACAGGAGGCAGGGTGAAGCAGCTGAGATGAGGTGTTTACAGTGAGGAAGCGACTCTGGCTTCCTCCCAAACTCAGGCGTAGCAGCTTTGCAGAGAGGGAGATGGACAGACGTCTCAGAGTACACACCGGAGAAGTTCCCCACGGTGCAGCAGCTCCTGCAGAAGGTGGGGTGGGGGCGGAGTCTCCTTAACTCCTCCCCTCTGTCTACTCCAGCCTCGGCTCAGGAGGTGCCACTGCCCTATTCCGCACCAGGCCTTTTGATCACCCTTCAGGGTAACACTGCACCCGCTTAGCAGTGAAGGAAGAAGTAGGCAAGACTTGGAGACATTCACTTTACCATGTACTGAGGGCAGCAACGAAGTAGAACAGCATGCACAGAGACCCTGCAACAAAATTCCTACTGTTGGCAGGGACCAGGGCCAAGCCCAGAGCCTCTGGCTTCCTTCAGTGGTGATGGGTAGAGAGACTGGCAGAGGACTGAGCTGGCCGTCCTCACCCCGGGCTTCTACCTTAGGGGGCCAGAGCCCACAACTAAGGAACCGCCATTTCACTGCAACAAAGCAGCAGGGGCTTAAAATTAGAGGAAAGAGGAGAGAGGGAGAAAGAACATTTATGTCCAAACATATGTCTGATTTTATCTCTTCTACTAGCATTCAGCACTCTATGCCATCGGCTAATGCAGGCACTGTTCACGCCATTTGTAAATCCTGCCTCAGCTAAACTGCAAGGCAGCTTTGGCTCAGAGCAACTCTCTTGGTCTCCATCCATTCAGAAAGTACCCTTTTCCCTGCAGGGGGAAGATGGTTTGGGCAGTGGATTAAGGTTGTTTTCATCTTTGCTTTAAATTAAAATGAAGCAAATTACTTCTTGGAGCAGGGATAAGGGCTCAGGAATTAGATCAGTGAAACATATAAATATACACAAAGCAATATAGCATAGTGCTGGCAAACATGGACTACAGAGCCAGTCCTCCTGGGCTGGACTGCAGCTTCACCACGTGCAAGTTGTGTGACTTTGGGCAAACACGCAGTTTTTTTTCATCTGTGAAATGCAAACGTTAGTATCTAAATTCATATACTCTATCTACCTCACACTTAGAATAGTGCTGGACATCAAATAGTAAATGATGTATTATTGGTAGTCATTTGACAGTGTCCACAAGGGTATACAGACCAATAGCCCAGCCGCCATCACTGCCTATTCTTGACACTTACTCATGTCCAAAGAGAGAACACGGCCCTGAGCTGACTGAGGGCGGAAGGATGATCTGTCTACAAGCTCGCGACTGTCACCTGTAAACCCAAGTGCTGTGGGTGAGGGGCACATACCTTTCTTCATAGAAAAACTGTGCCATGTGCTCTGATCCCCGAACTAGCTCCACAGTTGGCCCAAGGCACAGTCTCCATTCAGGACTAGGTTACCCCTCGTTGTGGTGGGCGCTAGGGAAGCAAAGCCGTGTCTGCTGGCAGAGGTACACAGGCTCAGGGCTGGGGCAAGAATTACCCACCAAGGAAGCCCCGGTACTTTACCAGGGATCTGCCTACCATGCCTCTCAGTCAGGGTGCCATCGAAGCAACATTCTTCAAAAGGTCAAAAATAAAAAATTCCCCTTGACTATGAAGCCCACCCAGGACTGTGAGGGGCCTGGTGGGGGGTGGGGTGGGCAGGGAGGAGCATGTAGCACTAGAGGGTTTGGAGGAAAAGCGGAGACAAAAAGCACTGTAATTTGAGTAAGTGAGAGAAGGAGGAGCTGCACGGCAGGTGCACAGGCAAGGGTCTGCAATGCAGTCAAGGACGAAAGCCAGGGGGATTCCTGTGTCTCAGCAAGCAAGAGGCTGGCTGGACCCTGGGTGGGGGAGGGCTGTTAGCATGGAACGCGTGGCACAGAACAGAAGAAACGCACTGAGATGAACTTTCCAAGAGAGGCCGAAAAAAGAATACATTCTGATTTCCTAATGGGAGGCTAGAATTAGATTTTAGGATGATCACAGGTTTCATCTGGTACATGCCAACTTTGCTGTCAGTCCTTGGGCCAAACCAGCTATGCCTAACAGTCTTGTTCCACAACCTGGAAGTTGTCCACTGGCCGGGGAAGCAGTCCAGCACTGGGGGCTATGATGCTCACTTGGGTGTGCTCTGAGTCTGTTCTGTCATTTCTATGGACGCGTTGTCATGGGCAGTGGGGGAAGGGAGGGAGAGCATGGAACGGGGTCTCACTCCACAGGCAGGGTGTTCCCATCTCGGTAATGACGGCTGTGAGTTCAGTGCTCATGGACACTTGAAGTGAGTCAGAGATTAGGCCTAGGACTGGGCTGCGGATATTCCTGAGAAGCGCTCTGTCAAAGGAAGCTAGCATTTGAGAGGATGGCTTTATCTTCTGAATGGCTTAGCCCAGGAAGAGTTTTGAACCTAGATTAAGGAAGCCTTGAGATGCGAGGCTACTGCAGTGCCAAAGGTGAGGGCTGATGGGCCAAAGTAGGAGGCAGAGTCTCAGGTTCATTCATCCTGTGCACCCAAAGACAACACCAGAGCACTTACTAAAGTTGAGATTACTTACGAGAGACCAAAGAACAGTCTGTGATACACCGTTTCTTTCTTGTTATAGCCCCACTAATAATAATTGAAAAAAATCCAGAAACCCACCTCCCTTCAGTTAATTATTTCAGCAGGTTTCCTTTCCCATAATCTGCATGTGAGTACCTTTATGGCATGACAGGACCCAGGAAAGCCTACACGATCCTTCTATTCTTCTGAAGTTGTCCTGGTATTCCTCTCCAAGACAGCTCCTTACTCTGCCATCTCTTGCACAGTTCCTGTAAGGTCTCCAGCCTGCGTTCCCTGCACCTCTGAGCTGGTGCTGATTTAGTCACTAGCTATGTCACTCTACCTGCTCAATGAGTCAGCAAGGATGACTGAGGGCAGCTGTCACACACTCACTGTTCCCTGGGCAAAGTTTGGTTTCCTGGCCTCAGGCTACTTTCTTCCCAAGTCTTTAAGGTCCTGGTTTCTTTCTTCCCTTTGCCTGCTCTCATCCAGATTCATTAAGACCACCCAGACAGCTTCTCCCACTCAGATCCTCCCCCGCAGGTGAACTGATGGAGTACAGGCAGCCGTCCACATGGCCAGCAGGTTTGGAGAATGCTTCTGTGCGTCTCTCACGATAGGCCCAGGAATGGAGCTGAGGCCTCCGACAGGGACAGCCTGCTCCTGCAGCCTGCCAGCCACAGTGGTTACAAGTTATAATCTATTACCATTGCAAGAAGACTTAATTTCTGGACTTAAAGGAAGTCGGATAATACTTTATCCTATTAGCGTCTGCCTATGTGAATTGACAATGGCTTCCTTCTGACATGACAGCGTATACTTCCAATTCATCTCTCTAAGGCTGGGGAGGGGGAGTCTGGAGTACGAAAGCAGGGAGGAAACTGAAAGAAAAGCCCAAAGAAGAGGCAGGCGAAGGCCCCAGGCAAAGGGAAGACTGTGTTTTCTGTTAGGAAGCGAGGAGAGGGCCCTCAGAGGCGGAAGGCAAGGCTGCGCGGCTTCAAAGCCCTGCGTTTCATTTTGTTTCTCTCACGAGGGAGGGGTCTGTAAGCAGCGGGTGTGTGCTGTGCACTGTGTCAGGAGAGGGGGCTGAAGTCAGAGAGAAGCATGCATGCAGGAAAATAGGGGGCTGGGCCCACGGCGCATGCTGGGTCGCTTTCCCTTTGCTTGCTCCTTCCTGGGTAAGTCCACAGCTGTTCTGACTAGTGGTGCTGTGCAATTGCACATTGCAGCTGTCTGACTCGTGGGATGGCAGCAGCCCGAGTCAGAGCATGGGTGCGCCGTCAGTGAAGAGAGCGTCCAAGTCAAGTCGGGACATGTCACTGAGCCCTGTCCTTTTAGTTAGGAGAAAAATGAGGCCCAGATGTGACCAGTGCAATATCGCATAGCACATGAAGCACAGATCAGCCCCGTGCGTTCGCAGCCCCGCACTGGTATGAACACCAGCAGGGCCACCATGAGTCACAACCCTAGGGGGCGCCATTTACAGAAATGAAAAAGTGATTGGTGCCCCCTGGAGCTTGTAATTCAGTGCAATCCCTTCCAGTTCCCTTTTGGAAGGGGAGGGGAAGAACGGGAAGGCCTTTCCCACTCGTACATTCACTGTGCTTAATGCTCCGAGACAGATGGTGCCCACTCATGATTTCATTCAAACAGCGAGAGCTGAGAAATCAGGCAACTTTTCCTTTCTCTTCAACCATAACCGTTCCAGGGCATGTGGATTTTGACGGCAGCTCAAAGAGCTAATAAATCAAAAGGAGCCTTTATTGCTTACGTGGCCTTCCCCTTCTCCCTGCAAGAGGGTAGGGCATTAAAGCAAGGAACACCTATCCCCAAGCGGGGAATGCTTACAGAGCTGAATCACAAGAGGTCAAGGTCAGGAAGACCCCTGGGGAAGCAGAGAAACCTGCTGCTTCCACCTCCCCAGTCTCCCAGGGGTCGTGCGAGCAAGGACCCCTCAGAGGGGAAGTCCGGGAGTGTGCTCCGTGCCAGGGCTCCAGGAAGCTAGTGAGTTGCCTTCCCTTCCTCCCATCCCAACAAATACTTCCCGGGGGAATTGGGTGGCCCTTGCTATTGTTTTATCACAAGAATTTCATCTGAATTTGCCTCCTCCAAGATGGTTTCAGGTAAACAAGCCCTAAAAGAACAGCCGCTTTCAGCCAAGGATCTCTTTTAACCAAGACACTTCAGCAGGGATCTGCCCTCATGGATTGGGGGGCATTACACCTCTCTTTTCAATTTCAAAGCCGGAAGAGAAGGGAGGTGGGGAATGCAGAGAAATAAAGAGGAGGGCGGGGGCTTCAAGCACATGAGTTTCCGTCTATTAAGGAGCAGTAATTTCTGCGCGCGCCCCTGGAGACCGGTCCCCTCCAATAATGGCCTGGCTCTAATGATTCCCAGTCCTAGGCAACAGCCTGTGTTATGCTGGTGTTGAGATGAGCTGTGCCAGAGAATTCCCTGTCTCTGAGGATGTGCTAGTGTGTGCAGGAGAGAGGAGCCAGTTAGGAGGATGTGCTGCTGGTGGGGGCAGAGCAAGACAACTCAGGCCAGGCTCTCTGGCAGGTGGGGCACAGCCGACCGAGGGGGGAGGAGGCTGAGATCAGAGGTTCGCAATCAGGAGGAAGGATGACCTGCCGTGGGCAGATCAGGCATACGGAAAGTCTGGGTGCCTCCTGATTGAGCTGATGGAGTTCAAGGCTAGAGAAACACAGACTGGTAGACCGGGGTCGGGGTGGGGATTAAGGCCACGCTTAATGGACAAAAACTGTTGAGAATTTGAATTCTGAAACGTGCGCATCATGCACTCAGTGAAAGCAAGGGAAAGAGAATCATTTTCAGGTCCTTAAATACCATCACTCTGGGGGCAGAAGTACAGGGATTCGGCCCAACGACACCCTAGTTAGGGTCTGAGCTGTTACTGGGAGGTGGGGGTGGGGGCTCGTCTCTCACTGCCCTCTCTATTCTCACGCACTGGACTCTGGGGTGAGAGCTAATACCGTGGCTCTCATTACTGCGGAAGCTGATGCCAGCAGGTCTTGAGTAGGGGGTAGGGATCCTCTTATTTTGCCACTGGTGGCTTCACTGAGATGGAGACAGACTGCTTCCATTGCCTGTCTGGCCAGATGTGCCAGCAGGCAGCCTGGCCGGAGAGCGTGCGGTGCAGACAGATGCCCTGGGCTGTACTCGGGGTGGCAAGACCCTTTATGGTAATACAGCTCAGCTCTGGGGCAGTGCCAGAGCGGCAGGGTAATGTTCCTCAGCCAGATTCATTTTCCCCCAAACCTTTTCAAATATGTGGGCCACAGAGGGAGGCGAATTTAATTAAATTACTATGTTGCGTACTGTCCGTCCTGGGCAAAGGCTGAAAGTGGGCTCCTGCTGACATACAGGCCCATCTGTGTACACAGAGCATGCGTTTCTTGTGCTGGGCTGTGCAGCTGGACGGGGCTGGCGATGCCCAGGGCATTTACCGCAGCAAGCCAGAGTCAACAATAATCCAACCTGGACCCCGTATGGCTCCAGTGACCTTTTCCTTTCCACTTAAAAGGTGACCGAGTGGCATATCCTCTCCCTCCATGAATTTATTTCTTCCCAAATGCCCCACTGTTGCTGACACCTAGCACTTTCCCGTAAGGAGAGGCAGGAGAGTTGAGCTGTAGTGAAGTGTGATTTATCCCAAACAGGGTTGGTGCAGCTTGGCAGGCGCTGGAGGGGTCTCCCTGGCGAGTCTCGAAGAGCGCTGCCTTCAGCAGATCCCCACTGGCGGTGCCGTGCTGGATAGGGAAGCTTGTGGGGTGTCAGAGGAAAGCAGTGGGGCTTCCTCTCCCATTTCTCTGCACGAATGCCACAGTGGATACAGGAACTCTCCAACAGCAGAGCAGGGGAGCTCAGGAGCAACTGGAAGCATTTAACCGCAACCAAAACCAATGCTGGCTGTGCCGCACCTGTCAACCCCACAAGGTCAACTCACTCCCCTCCTGGAAGAGCAGGGCTCACTGTTCCAGTTGACAAATACCACAAGGGTAAAGATTTCACCCCTGAGAAGTGCTGCTGCTGGAGCTGGAAGACAGCTTCCCCGTGCTGGTGTCAGATGGGCTGAGACCAGGTGTGGGGTGGGGACTGGCACACGCACAGGGCCCCCACGGTGGGCACAGAGACTGGGCAACAGTCAGTTGAGGAAGTCTTTCCCCACCTTGTCTCTAGAACAACAGATCTGTCTCATGGCTAGAACTTTAGTGGAGGGGTGGGTATAGTGACACAGTGGATTAGGACTCCTGACTCCTGTATCCCAGATGGAAGGATCTGGTATGGAGTCCTGCCTCTGCTTCTGATCCAGCTTTTGGCTCGCCCTTGGTGGCAGCAGGTGATGGTTCAAGTACATGGGTCCCCACCACGCATGTGGGAGACCTGGATGCAGTTCCAAGCTCCTGCTGGGGCCTGGCCCAACCCAGGCTGTGATGAAAATTTGGGGAATGAACCTACAGATGGAAGATCAGCCTCTCTCCTCCCCTCTGTTGCTCTGCCTTTCAAATGGACTAACTAGCTAAATAAATAATATATACTTAAAAAAAAAAAGTCAATGCACACAACAGGAGCCTAAGAAGTAGCAATGTGTTCGAGGAGCCCCTCTTCCTGGGTGACGGGTAGTTGTGCTCACCCAGCCCCTCACGACTAGGGTTTGTTGTCAGGAAGCAGAAACCTGCATGACTTATAAAGTGATGCTGGGAGTGATGGCAGTGGTCTGATGGCCTCACTGAGGCTAAGGTGTGGGTGCTGCCACACGAGAACACTGGCAGGATGAGGAAGGTGTTTCTGTCTGCCACATGCTGTTGCAAGTTAAGATTCTGCCTAGGAATTCAAGGGTGACTTTAAGGATGAAGAGGAATGCTGTCATCCCGGGGCCTGGGGACCCATCTCAGGAACCTGGACTGTGCCTGCAGGTCACTCTCAGGCTAGCACTTCTGAACAACTACAACGTCTAGATCAAAGACAGAAGCAGGAAGTTACTAACGCCAGAGCACTTCCTGTGCGGAAGGCGTGTGACCGGAAGAGACCACCACTACAGCAGAATGCAACTCTACAGAAGGAGCGCAGGGGGCAGTCAGGAGCACAACGCTGCCAGCATGGGTGAGATCTGTCACTGGGCTTTCCAGAAGGATGGCGCTTGGGTGCTCTACTGCGATAAACGGTCTTTCTGTCTTACCAAATCGGATAGAAGAGAACAGACGGCAGCTCTCGGCTGTTGGTAACCATGACACTTCAGTGGGATGGGGTCCACAGTTCCAAGCTATCCACATGGCCCATGCCCACTCAGACATGGAGAAAGCTCACCAAATGACCCATTTCAAACTCAGTCCCCTGTCTTCTTTACTCAGTAGGTTACTGGTCCTTGGGTGCCAATAAAGGGATTTTATCATTACCAACCATCAAAAACATCCTTATCCTGAAGAAAACATACCAACTTGAATAGAGAGTGGATAACAGAGCTGACTCCTGATAATCCCTCTGTAAGAAAAGGTTTGCTTTGGGGAGTTCATGTCCTCTCTATTTAAGTGGCCTAGGACTGGAAGAATTTTTTCCGGTAGCGGCAAAGCTTGAAATAACTGGGTTAATAGCTAAATGAGCATCAGGGTGAACAATTCCAATACAAATCAGCATTCGTATCGCTATACAGATGAGCAGAATGAGCCTGTGTGTTCTGTTGTGTGCCCATCCCCAGTGACAGGCAGCGTGGCTGACTGCTGCCTCAGGTGCGTCCCTTCTGGCAACTTCTGCAAGTGGGTGGCTCCTGGTAGGGACGTCTGATTCCCGTGCAGCTCTTTACCTCCGCTGCTCAGCAGGAAGCCAGCCTGGGAGAAAGGCAGAGGGGTGCCCCAGGGTTGCTGCAGCCAATCATTCTGCTGGAGAAGGTCACCCATGGGCCCCGCTCACATTTGTTATCAGTCACTTCATTTCTGTGTGATAACAACGGTGTATTATGGAACCCTGACCCGGGCTGAAAAAAAGAGGCCAGTGCTTTTAGAAGTTGCCAAAGTCGGTGTTAAAAGGGGGAAAGGGAAGGAAGAGGAGGAAAGGTGATTTCTGACACCTGCTCCTTCCTCTGATTCAGCTCCGAGGAATACTCACGGAGCAAACTGGGTGGCACTGTGACCATTTGTAAAAACAAATTAGCTCTGATGCAGGCTAGAAACTGTTTCTGCACAATATGACCTTAAACCTTAAAATATGACCTTTAAATCCTTCTCTCATCAGTTTCACATAAAATTAAAAAAAAAAAATCAAATCACATCACCTGGGTGAACATGCCAGAACATGAAAGTTAGCCCCAGGTTGACCTGCAGGCCAGGACCGGTCCAGTCCCTTCGTCTCGGGAAAGCAGGGCAGGAGAAGGGATGGGAGTGGCAGCTGTCGCTGGGTACAGCTGGGGCCATCTGCAGCACTGTGAATCCAGGTTAGCTCTGACAGAAGGCACAAGGGAGGAGGCGCGGCTGCTGATGGCTCAGACAGCTTGGACCTGTCCAGGCAAACAAGCCACTCAAGTGCAAGAACAGCCAACCAAGTTCGGCAGCGCACGAATAACACACCTGACAGGATATGAGGCAGGGTAGGAAACTGTCTGGGATTTCAACTGGTGTCTGGCCTTGCCTCTCTCAGCCGAGGCAGGCTCTTCGGGACCAATGGGTAGGGTAGGATGCTGGGGAGCTGGGGGGAGGGGATGTGGGTGACAGTTCCTGGGTTCACATTGTAGAAACAACTCTGGATTATGATCCCTCACCAACGAACCCCAAATGAAAACCAAGCCCCTTCCATTTGGCTCGTGTGTGTGATGTGGGAGGCACAGACTGAGAACTGTCTCAGAACTCGCTAAGGGGAGGGTGGCACAGAGCGTGCTCTGCTCTCCAGCGCTCCTTGGAGAACAGCGGTGGGCTGTTCAGGGAAGACAAGTACTACTCCAGCTCCTTGGAGTGAGCTCCCTGGGACAAGCTCTCCTGGCCCCAGCCGTATGTTACTAGCAGTGACGAAGCTGTTACAAAGTACCGGTGCTTACATCAAGTACATCCCAGTGGGTGATGGGTGGTGACAGGAGACTCAAGTGTACACCCGCGATGAGAAGCTCCGGTCTAGAGCCGAGGGGGAGGCAGGGAAAAGCCTCTGGGCAGCCTGGTTTCTGGTAGGCAGGACAGACAGGCCCGCTACCAAGTCCAAGCATTCGCTGCACTCGGTTTGAGGTTCAGTTCTGTCTCCGGGGGGACTTCCATCCTCCTCAGGGCCCCACACAAGGCGGGAGGGAGGATGGACTGCTCAGAGACCCCTGCATATCAAATGGGAGGAACTGAGGCAGAGGGAAATTACCCTTTATTCCACAGGCAAAAAGAGGAAGAGAAGCAAATGGCATGTTTGACACTACACATTAGCAGCCATAAACCATCCCAAATTAGCCATGGGCTGCTCTGTAAGCTGATCTGAGCAGGGCTGTGCGTTGTCATAAGCTCAGGTTCAAATGAATGAGACACTAACAAGAGTTCTACACATGAGATTTTGCACTTTACCATGGTGGTTCTTCCTGCCACAGCCCCTTCCTTTGTTCACAAATTCATGGGCTCCAGTACAGGGACCAGTGGTCAGCACTCTGCCAGGTGCTGGGGAATGATGAAGATCAAAGACTTGGTCCTTGACCCTGGCACTCGGCACTGTGGGGCAAACAGTACTGTGGATTGTCTAGAAGTGGTGACGGTGCAGCTTAGATTCAGGGTGGGTAGTATCCTGTGGGTAGGCCAGGCAGAGCCAGGGCAAACCTTTGCCTCTTTTTGTCCAGAGTCTCCTGAAGAAATGCAGAGAATGGGCCAGAAGCTTCAACTTTTAAAATGTATTGTATCAGAGCCTACTTGAACGTGAGAGTGGGCTCAGTCTGGATTCTTTTCCTGTAGCTATGTGCTCACAATACTGTCTTAGGGCTCCCTGAAAGAGAGGAGGAGGGCAGCAAGGCTCTCAGTAAATATGTGGGTATCCAGCCTTTGGGCTGGTTGAGGGACCTGGGCAATTGCTGGCACTCCCCCTGCTGCAGCATCCATAGCAACACTTAGAGCAGCTTCACGTTCAAGTACAGAACACAAAGCCCTGTGAATACACAAGAGCTAACATTCTGCCCTTGAAGAAAGAGATGCTAAGCCAGGCTCTGCTGTGGAAATGTGGCACAGAAGCTTCTAGCCTTAGCTCAAAGCTCCATTTAGTCTGGCTACAACAAGGTGCTATTTATCCCACCTGCTGAGCATCCGCAGCAAAACAGTGCTTGGGAGTTGGAACAGGCACACAAGCACACAGAGCCGAAAGTCCTGGGCTTCAGGGAATGGGGAGAGAGGTACAACTTCCAGCCACCTCGCCCCAGATCTTGCCACATGGTCTGAGGAGATGAGGGCTCTCATGGCGTGGGTTCCGGTGTGCCTCGGGAGCTAAGTATGACAAGGCAGCAAAATTCCAGGGGTCAGCCAAGATGTGGTTCGGCAGGAGAGAAAACTGTCCACTTGTCTGGTCCTGAAATCTGATCTTAGATGAAGGTCTGAATTTGTTGTGTTCTTTGTTCCCCACCTGGAAGAGTTGGGATTGCTCATGGGAACTTATCCCAAATGATCAGGCATAGGTTATACAGAGTTCAAAGTCAAAATAGATCTTGAGGTGTGTGGAACTAAATTTACTCTCCTAAATCAATGGTTCACAACCTTGGCTGCATATGACTCTCTGGGGGAACTTAAACATTTTTTATGGTATGAAAAATTTGAAACACTGAAAACAGATTAGTAATGAGCTCCCATGTACCCAGCATTCAGAGTCAACATTATATGTTTTCATACTTGGCTAAATGAAGTATTTTTATTTTATTTATTTTTAAAGATTTATTTATTTGAGTTACAGAGAGGGAGGGAGGGAGATACACACACAAACACACACACAAAGACAGAGACGGGGTGGGGGAGAGAGAGGGAGGGAAGAAGGGAGGGAGGGAGGGAGAGGGAGAGGGGGAGAGGGGGAGAGAGAGAGAGAGAAAGAGAGAGAGAGAGATCTTCCATCTGCTGGTGAACTCTGCAAATGCTGCAGCAGCTGGGCCTGGGCCTGGCTGAAGGCAGGAGCCTGGAACTCCATTTGGGTCTCCCCTGTGGGTGGCAGAGGCCCAGCTACTTGGGCCATCTTCCACTACCTTCTGAGGCTCATTAGCAGGCAGCTGGATTGGTGTTTATATGGGATGCTGGCGTCGGAAGTGGCAGCCCAACCCATTGCACCACAATACTGGCCCCGAAATGAAGTATTTTAAATTTATTTGAAAGACAGTGATAGATATCTTCCATTTGCTGGTTCACTCCAGTGCTTGCAACAGCAGGGACTGGGCCAAGCAGAAGCCAGGAGCCAGGAACTCCATGTGGGTCTGCCTTGTGGGTGGCACACACACAAGTCTTTGTGTGATCACCTGCGCGCATTAACAGGGAGCTGGAATGGGAAACAGAGTGGGGACTTCCAGCACAGGCACTCTGAGGTGCAGAGTCATCGCCTCTACCAACTGCCCCCTCCTCTTTGCTGAAGTATTTTAAAGTGTATCCCAGACATAATGCCATCTCAGCTCTACACACTTCAGTATGTGTCTCTGAAATACAAGGTCATTTTCTTACATAACCACAATGCCATTATCACACCTACCAAAATTAACAAAGTGATTTCTTGGTATCAGCTAATATACCCGGGGAGCTTAAAATAAAAAGCTGGTGCTTGATGAAGCCAAAAGCTTTGGAGACAGGCCCAGGCATTAGTTAGCTTTGCTAAGCCTCCCCGCCTGGTGACTCCAATGTGCAGCCAGGGTTGAGCCAATTCAGAATCAGGTTTGGGGTGTGAAGCAAGTTCTGTGAATGTCCTCTAGCTCCAGGTCACATGGAACAGAAGGAAAAAAAAATATGTCAAGGGAAACATGGCAAGTCACAGAAAGTATGAAGAGAAGGAAAACAAAGGATGACAAAGTGAGTAAGCCACAGAGCTGGGCCCCTGTGTGCGTCGAGGCTGCTCTCCACTCAGGAGTTGAGGCCCAGAGGCTTCATCCATCACATCTGTGCAAAGGCCAAAGAGGCCTGGTGCCTTGGCAGGACCCTCAGTGACTCCCCACTAGTGTGCGGTTCTCTTGCTTCTATACACGCGGTTACTCTGGCAAACGCTCAGCCTGACACCTGGCTCCGGGAGAGGATTAATTACGCAGGCCTGTGGGAGGGGCGTGCATACCAAAACTTCTTGGGCACTGACACTGGGGAGTGTACCTACCACAGTGTGCAATTCTACTTATTTATTTTATTTAAAAAACAACTAAACAAAACATCCTGCAAAAAGATGAGGATGTATCACTGCAGCTAAAAATACCGTTACCGAGGGCGGCCGCTCACCAGCTCCTCAATTAGGGAAGCTACAGGGCCCTTTGTGCGCCGTGCCTGTTGGCAGCTCCACAGGGGTTCTGGGCGTCTGGGGACAGCCCCGGGAGCAGTGACTAGCTGGTGGAGAGGGGCTGGCAAACAGCCATGGAGCCAGCCTGCAGATGCGTATACTTCAGGTACTCCCAAACTCCTCTTTGCTCTATGAACCACTGCCCACGCCAAGAAGCCTCTTGCCCTCTCATGCAGCAGGCCAATGGCATCTCTGGAGTGGACCCAAAGTACTCGGGGACTTTCCTTGAGTGCAACTGCCCACCAAAGACACCAGCTGCCCCCCAGTCTGACACATCCCCAGCGTGGCTGTGGTGCTGGACAGTTCACAGGTGTGGGTGAGTGGGGAAGCAGACAGCTGAAGTCTTGGTAGCCTCAAGCCAGGGCTGCCTGCGATCCAGGCTGAGAGTGGAGTGGGCAGACAGCATGAGCTCCAGGACTTCACAGCTCTGAGGGCCTCCTTCTCTGGATCTTTTGTTCTCTGTCCTCTCAGACCCACTACAGATCATTTCGTCTAACACACTCATTTGTACTGGGAAGACGGAAACATCTAGGAAGGGAAGTGATTCCTGTCAGGGTCCCAGTAAATGGAGGAGTCAGGAGGTATACAAGGGATTTCTGATGACAAGCGTGCTTTGTTCCACTCTATGTCATCCGAATGTGTGGGTTCATTCTAGGCGTTCAGCAAGTGTGGAAAGAGCTCAGTTAAAGGTATCTTCATTTCAGGTGCCAAAGACAGCAAAGAATGTTAGAGGAGTGTTGCCTGGATGACCTGGGAATTCTGCAATCTCTGCAGGTTCTGGGGAGCTCGAGGGTCAGACTCAGCATCCAGAACTGAATCAGATGTCCCGCAGGAGCAGTGACGGCTCTGCAGATCTGTGCTCTCTAGCCAGAGACCTGAAGCCGTGGCCTTCTGTTGTCTGGCAGAACAGGCAACACCTGGCATTAGCTGGACAGGGGCTGTTGAGAGGAACAGCGGCCAGGATAAGGCCAACGCCGTCTGGTTTGATTTAAGCACTGATGCTCTTGCTGTTGGGTGTGACCCTTAGTGAAGACTTTGGAAGCTGAAGTCAGCAGCATGAATGGTTAGGGTAAAAAAATATATACAGATAGAAATACAGAAAAAACACAGTGGTAGAGGGGAGGAAGAAGAATGATGTAATGCAAACCCATTTCCAGAGTGCTTAATATGAGAGTTTGTCTTGCTTTGTTCAAAAATGGGGGCCACTAGCTACATGAAGCCTTATAAATCAAAATTATTTGAATTATATTAAAGATTTTATTGCACAGTAGTAACCACCACATCCCACGTGGGATGTAGTAACCACCCATCCATAGGTGGCTAGTGGCTACTCTGCTGGACGACACAAGGGAAGAAGGTGTCATTCACACAGAAAGTTCCATTGCACAGTGCTGGTCGCTCTGCTTGGCTTGTCATGTGCTCGCTGCAACAAGTACCTTCTGTAGCATTATGAGGAAGAACTGAACGTGGGAGAGCTACAATATACTGTAATTTACTTATTTTTTTATTTAAAGATTTATTCATTTATTTAAAGAGATAAAGTGAGAAAGGGAGAGACAGAGAGATCTTTGATTCACTAGAACACTTCCCACATGGCTGCAATGGCCAGGGCTGAGCCAGGCCAAAGCCAGGAGCCTGGAACTCCCCCTGGGTCTCCCATGCAAGTGGCAAGGGCCCCAGCACTTGGACCAATTTCTGCCACCTTCCCAGGTACATAAGCAGGGAGCTAGACCAGAAGTGGAACAGTGGGGACTTGAACTGGTGCTTATGTGGGATGTCGACACTGTAGGCAGTGGCCCAGTCTGCTGTGCCACAATGCTGGGCCCCTATAATCCACTTTTTTTTTTTTTAAGAATAAGATTTATTTATTTATTTGAAAGTCAGAGGCAGAAAGAGGTCTTGCATCTGCTGGCTCACTCCCTGAATGGCCGCAACAGCCAAAGCTGAGCTGATCTGAAGCTGGGAGCTTCTTCTGGATCTCCCATGTGCGTGCAGGGGCCCGAGCACTTGGGCCATCCTCTATTGCTTTCCCAGGCCATAGCAGAGAGCTAGATCCAAAGTGGAGCAGCTGGGACTCGAACAGGCACCCATATGGGATGCCGGCATTGCAGGCGGCGGCTTTACCCACTAAGCCACAGTGCTGGCACCTATAATTCACTTTTAAACCTGGAGTTTCAGAGAAGCACGTGAATCCACCTTTACGAGGATCACCAGGTCTTATTCTTTCCCTAGCACCATCTATGTGTGTTTACAGCCACCCTGACCTTTGCATATTTTATTCAGTTTCTATTTTACACTGTTTTAATTGATGTTTAATATAGCTTAATGCTGCGTGGTGTTCCAAACCCCTCACCAGGGGGCCGCTCATAGGCAGAAGCACAATTAATAGCAATCCCCAGAAAATTATGCCCTGCATCAAAGTTGTCATTGCACCATATAAATGCTTATTATTACTATTGAATTCCCCAGCCCTGACACCTCGCTGTGTTTACTAGGTAGTGGATAAACCTCTGTTTGTGCCTTCCGTACTCTACCACTCCATCAGAGCTAAATATAGCCCTTGTGTGTATGTTTAGCTCCATTTAGTTGTGCCTTGAAAAAGGGGGAAAACACTCAGAATTAATAAAATTCAACTGCTGGAAAAATGTGACTTGTTCTTGCCCCACTTCACAACCCCTTAAAAGACAGACGTCACTGCTAATATGACAGGTGTCCTACCTCAGCTAAGGTGTAGGAGAGACGCCCAGACCCTGAGGACAAAGCTTGGCTCTCAGTCTGTCTCCTGTGAGAGTAGGCAGGGCAGGTGGGACTGCATGGGATCCAGGGGGTTAAGGGGATGGTGCTCGTGGGTCCACTCTGTGTCCTGCTGGAACCCAACAGCACAGAGAGTCGGAACTGGAGTCCTGCCTGGGGAGTCTGAGCGCAGCCCAGGCTAAGTAATCTCTCAGTAAACCCCCTAAACAAAGTAGTACAACCCCTGTCCAAAAGGAAAAACCCTCAACTTACCAGTTTCACACTCCTTAGTTGTATTCTTTGTCTGAAGGTTAGATTTTGGCTTGAGCAGACAGCAGCCTTCCCACAAGTGCATACCAGGAAAAGCAATGGAAAATTCCAGGTTTCTCAGATGTCTGTAGTGCCCCATCACCCCGTGTCTTCTTGTCCTGGGTGCAGTATCCCTGCTCCCCTGTCCACCGGCCTGTCCCCACAGAATGCCGGGGCTCTGGACGGCTTCCTCTCCTGACTCAGCCCCCTGTCCTTTGCCTATTGAGACACACTTTCAATGGAACATACTCGTTTACCTCTTCTGATGCCTCATCTACTCCTTTTTACATGCCAATGTAATATTCCCAAGTGATTACCTCCACTTCAAGTGGGCAAGTGGGGGTGGTAACAGTCGGCTGGTAGGCACTGGGGGGGCAAAGAGTGAGCAATGCCTCGGGCAGGTGGAGACTTATGATGGACTTAGGGTGTCAGTGTGCCCACGTGGACAGCACTTTCATGCCTGGGTTTTCTCAACCCCTGTGAAATGTCTGCAGTAGACTACATTAACCTCGAGACCCCCTTCTCCCAACAAAATGCTCTAATCCAGTCTTATGAAGCCTGGGTGCTCAAGTCCTTGCAAACCGAATGGGTCACACTTATTTCTATTTATAATCTGTTTTTTTTTTTTTTTATTTTTGCACTCAATGCTCTACGGAGAAATGCAGATTTCTATTCTAAATTCTTCTAGCCAACGAACGCAAAGCTCTATTTTGGTCCGACAGGGAAATGTTTATAACTAAATTGGTTATAACTATAGCCATTTTATATTTGCTTTGCCTTCTTCCATCTTTGCCTAAAAAAAGGAGTTGCTAAAAAACCAGAACTGCTTTCTGTATTCAGGCAGAGCAGGAACGAGGCTGCCTTGGCTGGAGGAAGAAGGTGGTGCGTATCTCGAGCCCCAGTGGAGCAGGACTATTCGCCATCTGCCGCACTAGTTGCCTTGTCTCCAGTCAGGCCCAGCCTCGAGTTTGCTGCAAATATTGGGAGCTGAGCCACTAGCACTTCCCACCTATGGCAAGCCTTGAACCCCTTGTCCTCAGCTGCCAATATGATCTGAAAGCAGGGGGCTGCTCTCTAGCTTGGGAGAAAAACACACGCATTACACAGAGATGGATGTTTCCTTTCGCTCCCTCCCACTGTCCCCAGCCACTTTTAAAGCTTTAGGCTCAAATGGAGAAGACCTATCGGACCAAGCTGGGGGAAGACAATGGAACTGTCACAGCCAGGCCCTGTCCCACCCATGCAGGACAGAACGGTTTATTAGTGATCCATGGGAAAAGAACAGTCATCCTGCTGGCAGCTTCACATGTAATTAACCCGCGTCACAGAGAGCTGGCTGCCTTCTCCTGGCCTGGCATCCGCAGACTGCAGAGCTACCTGCCACAGCGAAGCTGGGTTGCTGCCGAAGTCTCCCTGCTGTGGGAGGGACATCCAAGATAGTGACCTCAACCCACTGGGCACTCAGGAGAGAGCACTGGGATGGTAGTGCGCCTCTGGAGAAGCCTGGCTGGGTGCTCGAGCTGACTCAAGAAACTCGAATGAGCTCTGTGATGGCAACAACCAGTGTGGAGGATCGCCACTCCCGCTGGCCACCATTCGTGGGCCTCTCAGGTAAGTGGCCAACCAGGGTTTACCCTCCAAGTAGCCCTGCAAATACTGTCTCTTTGCCAGACTCTGCACCGGCACGAGTTTCTGGGAATTGGCTCACTCGGCACCACGGCAGCCAACCTCAGCGCTGATGGAGGGCGGAGAGAGCTCTGGGATCATGCTGGGCACGGTGGACAACAGTGGCTTCTGTGTGAGAAGCAACCAAGTCCAACATGTGACACAAAAAAGACAAGCAGCAGCTGGGTTAGCCAAGCTGTGGCTTTGTAGTCAGTGCTCACTTTCCTTTGAAGAGTCCTGGGATTCAAAGGAACCTTGGTCTTCCCCCCAGGTGAGTGAACTAATAAGTATTTGGCATTTGCGATGCAGAGCTTTAAAGATGAGCACTTTGGTGTGTGGTGGCCCAGACAGCATATTCTGGGGGCTCTCCGTCATCACCTCTTCCAAGCGAGTGTCCGAGGGTGTTCTCAGCAGGGGGGGAGGGGGGGGCAAAGCAAAACACACGTCCTTCCCGTGCCTGTTAAGGGAGAAGCTGGTAAGAACTCTCTCCCTTCTTCCTTCACGGGGTGGCTAAGGGACCCCCATGTACAAGACCTGCTGTCACCCCTAACCCTGGGCATCACACTCTCCCCCAGGGTGAGCCGGCTGTACCACTCCAAGGCTCAGGAAGGAAGGACAAAGCTTTGCCATTGTCAGCAAAAATGGAGCTGGCTCACTGGGGTCGTGGCCTTTCACTCCCCACTCAGCTCTCATTCTGGGGGAAAAAGTACATAATGAAGGAGAGGTTGGGGCCCAGGCAGATGCTAGGTGAGACGGCAATGCCTGTCTACTGCTGCCACGGTGCTTCCGCGAGAAATGAGGCACAGCACCAAGGCATGAGCTCCCTCGCCATGTGCTCACTCGGTTCCTGCAGTCTCTCCCTTCACCTCGCTTTGATTACAGGAGTCAAATCCAGTGTTTCTCTCATTCCAACTAAAACAGTCTGGAAGCAGGATTAACCCCAACTGCAGATCAGCACCATAACCAGCAGAGGGAGAGGCCACGATGGCTTGGCAGGAAATGATCGCTCATGATAAATGAATGGGTATTGTCTGCCATTTTTCCTTGCTGTCACTTTAATCAATAAGGGAAAAGGTGAATTGCTATTGATCTCTTCAACACCTCTCAACGATACTGTACAAATTATAGGAACACAGGGGGTGAGTGAGAGAGCGAGGAAGGGCAGATGAAGGTCTGGGAGAGTGAGGCTGCCATATTTCCCTGGAGGTAGGCTTCCAGTCACTGGGTGCTATATGCGCCTGGGTGCACATGCGTAAGTGTCATCCAGAGCCCTTCCTCACCCCTGGAAGGGTGGGCCGTGTCAAGCAGTCAACGATTCCCTCTGCATCTCACGCACCGGCAAAGCTTCCTGAGGGTCCCAGGGCCTCCCCTGATACAGGTGGGACACATATAGCAAGAGGTGCTACAGATCCCAGAGCCTCTTGGGTTTCTGAAGTTGCCATGCTTTTGTGATGTTGGGCTGGGCTATCTTAGCCACTGACTGGAAGTCTTGATGGGGAAGCAAGAATCAAAACCTTCAAGGGCCATGTCTAGTGCCATCTTACTAACCCTACTCTTGGGTCACATGCCGAGGAGATATAAACAGGGGGAGACACGGTAAAGCTATCTGTGTCACTTGATCACAAGAGTCACAGCCTCTGGGGCTCAGGCCTCTCTTCTGAAACCTTCTGGGCTGAAAGACGTGGCCTGGAGATCAGAGGCCTGGGTTGAAACGTTATTAGTCTGGTCTTAATCTGACTGCACACAGACAGGCAAGAGGAAAGACCGCATATGTAAACAGTATTATCCAGATGAGCCAAGAATAGGACGTGGTATTGCCAGAGATGGACATAACTACCACTAGCAGGAAGATACAATATTTAATGTCTGATTTTCATTTCAAGCTTAGACCAACCACTCGGCTACAACCCCTAAATTCTCTGGGACTGATTCTGTTTCAGATATCCTGCTTATCAGAGAGCAAAGTCAATACCCTGTTCACGTTAGGAAAGAAGCAATATGAAAGTCAGGTTTTATGGTGGAGAGAAACGGAAACACTGGCCAAAGTTCAGGCCAATAGTACATCTCAAGGTCCCCGACACAGACGTTTCAGATGCTGGTGAGAAATGAAACCAAACCTGTGACCCGAGTTCTCTGTCAACATCTCTCAGCACCCTTGTCACATCATCTAGGACCTGGGAATCCTCAGAAATGGCCCCTGCATGCCTGAGTAGTAACCTGCAGCATGCTCAAGGCAGACGAGGGTTTGGCATTCCCATTTTGCAGATGGTGGAACCAAGGCAGGCAGACACACAGCAAACAAGAAACAGAATTCAGCCTGAAAAATGGAAAACAGCAAGAGCCCTTCAGGATTCTCCTGGCACTACTGCTTAAATGATTCTCCAGAGGCAATGACTCAGGGTTAATTGTATAATTCTGAAATCAGTGACACCACAGTTTGCCAGTCTCCCCACCTTCCTCCCACAAATATCCAAAGGGCCAAAACGTACAGCAAAATAAAATGTAAGTTCCAAAGGTGCTGATGTGCCGTGAGTGGAAGTGCTGAGATGAGAAGGAGGAAGTGGTTAAGTGCACCCTGGGCATTTGGAAATGGCCACGTGTGCAACCCTGGAAGCAGCTGCAAGAGCTCCGGCTCTCTGCCAGGCACGCTGTGGACCGGCCCTCCACTCAGCAGGGGCGCGTGGCTGTGGGAGTGCATGACGACAAGACAACAACTATTTCGCACACACCACTCTCCTCCTGCAAGGAATCTTCCAATTCCAAAAGTGACCCTGTTCTAAAATGATCAAGTGGCAGGTAGCCAGGCTAGAAATCCATATCCAATCAGTGGTAATGGAATATTTGTTGCATTTCTTTGTATAAGGCTGCAGCACTGCTATAAAACCTTGGGTCAATGATTCTAGATGTATTTAATTGGAGAGGTGGCAGCACCCACTTCACAAAGACTTCGGGAGTAATGTGGCACATGCTGGCCTCTGGTAGAGGCTGGTGGCAACTGTTAGTCTTATCTGAGTGATCTGCTATCTCTATCGGTACATCCAGCGCCATGATCCTTTAGGGGTAACCATTAAGAATTCCAATAAATACGTACAATTTGTATGTGCCAATTAAAAAAAAACTTCATTGCATCCCATGCTAACATGGGAAGAAAAAGGAAATGGTGACAGATCCCGGTTCATCCATTCATTGCTGGCTCAACAGATGGCTGTTCTACCTACAGAGATCACCGCAAGTGAGTCTCCCTCGGGTGCTTTGCCTGTCCCTGTGCTGGCAATAGTGCCTAGCTGGCACTCTGCTATCTCTACCTCTCCAGTTTAATGCAGCTCAAGGACAAACCTATCACAATCTTAGATTGCTGTGGTCATGCTAGGGAAGCAGAAGCAACATTACTCCATCACAGGATAAAAGCATGTGGGCCAGCCAGGAAGGAGACTGGCCAGTCCCGTGTAAAAAGAGAAGCACAGTGAGCCCTCCAGGGTGGCAGATCGTCCTCCACACACACCCACAGCAGTGGCAGTACACGGCAAGGATGCTCAAGCTGTGAGTTCCTAGACATCCACAGCTCTCTGTGGAATTCAGCTTCCCACTCCTCTTGGTGATAGTTGACCTTATCAGTCCACTGGCAAATCTAGAAAAGATTTCTTGCAAAGGTTAGGACTCTTTGGCATTGCCTCCAGACCTTTGCTTTTTCATAGAACGTGATGCTGCATAGGTAGGTGTGATTCTGATGTGGGGCACAATGCAGAAGGAGAGGCAGACACCCTGTCTTACCCTATATGGTAAAAAAAAAAAAAAAAAAAAAAAAGGCTGACCACAGAAGGCACTTAAGGAAGTAAGACCAAGGATGGCAAACAGCATTCTACTCAAGCGGCCACATCTATTCAGCTGGGAGCAGTTTTGAGGGGCCCTGCTTTGAGGAGGATCTCACTCTGTGACTCACTAACAATGCCTGCTGTGGGCACAAGGTTTCTAGAAGTAGCAAAAACAATTTGCTGTCACTTGCTGCTAGAGAGGACTAAGTACTGGTCTCTGTTGCTATTAAAAAGAAGGCTGGCCACAACACACATAATTATATCCAGCCTACAACCATACTCTGGATATAGTGTCCTGTACACACGAGGTTCAAATCCAAGACTTTAGTAAAATCCTGAAAGCATTTTGTGGTTAAAATGGTGCAACAAATTATTGTTCACAAAGTGTGTAATACCTACCAGATTCTGTGTTCAGTATTTTACACATGTATGTGATTTTTCACAACATACTCATAGAGAAGGTATCGCCCTTTACATAGGTGAGGGGCTTAGGTTCAGCAGTATTGTTGTGCCGCACTGCACAATGCTAGGGACATCATTCAAAATGAATTCTAGCATGTACTGAGATGGCCCTAGGTTTAGACATAAGGCACGTGTCCAAGGTCACAGAGGAAATAAAGACGCTGCAATGAGAATCCAGGGTTGGCATTTCATATGTTATTAACAGCTTTTGTAAGTAACCAAGAAGGGAAAGATGCCCTTAAATGTTCCAGAGATGAGTGTACGAATGAGCTGTTCCTGTCTGACTATGTGACACATGTTGTTTGGGCCAGGTTAGGGTATCTGTTGTTAATTCTCAAGCTTGCTCATAATCTTATTTCATGCACCACAGCATTTCAGAACAGACTACTGGTCACTTTCATTTTCAAAATCCACTTAGGTTCAGCTGACCAGAAACTGCCACGGGTGGAGTTGCAAGTGGGAAGTTCATTAATAATGCCAGGTTTGGAACACAGGTTTTCATCAAGTCCTTGGCAAAAACAGACACAAGAAGTGAGCATGTGAATGGTTAAGAGGAGGGCAGGGTTAGGGTCAGCTCATCCCTGGGAGAGATTCACGTTTGAAACACCAAAATGCTAGTGTTATCTGGAGAGCAAATGCAATCTCTAATCTGCTTATTCGGCTCAGGCAACCTTGCCATTGTAGAACTGTGTCGTAAAAAGCTGTCAGTAGAAATGCAAGCGTAAAAAGCTCAAACTCCAGTCTACATGGGTGCTGGCCAGTGCAGTGGGCTCCTGTGTGGAGCTCTCCTGTAAGCACATAGTGGGGAGGTCTGTGTGAGGTCGTCTGTGGTTTGGAAAGGCACTCTCTGCTCGTCAGAAGACATTAAATGAATTAAAGATCTACAGATATCACAATAAGGTATTTCATCTGAAAAATCAAAAATTCTGAGTTCCTTTTCTTCAATCTTTTGTTTAGAACGCTAGGCCCCAATTTTCTTTTTAAGAGAGCCCTTACCAAAGCCCAAGAAGCAGTGTGTATCGAAGATGACTGAAGAAGTGAGAGAAAACAGGAACTGCTAATAGGGGCACCTAATACTTCTAAATAGAAATCAACGGCATCCAGCTCTCCTAGCACGACCTGACCTTTGACCTTCTTCGTGATAACAATTTCCCACTTGTTAGGGTCACAAGGCCTACATGGCTTTAAGACAGGTAGACCTGGAGGGAGAACGTGCCTGACCATAGGTGTCTTTCGCAGGGACGGCTCGAGAAGAACAGTATTTCATGTCAGATAGCACTGAGCACCATATTCTGTGAGTGGCAGTGGTTCTCTGGGCATGGCTTGGTGTGGAGGATTTTCATGACCCTGTGTTTGTAAAGATCATCTTACAGTGAACCAGAAAATGCACTCTTCAATGGCAAACCCTGCCCACCACCCTTATCCCCAGGCCTCGACTTAAGTATTTTGAGCCTTTTCCATCTTTCCTCTGGGACTGATCTGGGTCAGAAGTAAAGAGGGAGAGGGAAAATAAGTGCCAGGATTGTTTTGGCACCGCCGTGGTTTCTACTGCTCTACTTGGGGGAAAGAAAGTGAAAGTGTCAGGTCCAAGAAATATATTTCTTACTTTCTTTTTCTGATAGAAGAACAGTGAGAAAAACAAATTGACCAGGCAGGAAAAGCAATGGTAGGGACGGATACTAGGGGAAAGGAAGAGATACTTCTGCTGAAAAGAAAAACTTCCTCCCAGGGATGGAATTACACCCTTGAGGGCGTCCTGCAAGTCCCAAAGGAAACAAATCTCTTGTGGCCCTGACCCCCACCTTATTCCACTCCCCATCCGAACAGCCAGCCTGGGATGTCAACACTAGCATCCGGGGGGTAGTGAGGCATCTCAAACCTACACCAGTCAGCCTGTTCGACATGATTACAGGTAACAGGATCTTGGCCAAGCCTATGAAAAATCAGGCCCAGCAGCTATTTCAGAAGAATGGCTGCACTTCTCTGCTTGACTGGCCATGAAAGCTGTAAGCAGAAGAATGGGGAGACAGCCGAGGTGAGCCTGCATCAGCAGACAGGAATCCCACTGGAGCCAGCGCTGCTGGCACCCGTCAGCACGTGCTGCTGAGCTTGCATGGGGAAGGCAACTGGTGACTGGAGCCAAAGCCGTCCTGGGAACTGCGAAGCTGACAGGAAGGGACAGAGGGCAGTGTGACAGCATCCCCCTTGTAATTTTCAAGTTCACCTATACTTGTTGTGATGTCCTTTTCACTTAGTGATGGAGAGGGATTGGAGGGCCCTCCTTCCAGGTACTTGGCGAGGGCCTGGAGCCAAGGAATGAGGGGACTGTAGGAGGGCAGATAACAGCCTGGTAGCCACAAAGTGCTTACAGCCCATCTCGGAATGGAAATTTGTTGGGCCAGACTCCAAAATAAACTCCTCCATTTGTTTAATAGCCCAATTCACAAATGCTGAGGGTGGGAAGCGGAGCTGGGAGGGAGACGAGTTGCCTCCCCGAGAAAAGTGAAGGGACGTTAACTGCTTCTATTTGAACACTGAATTTTTTGAAAACACGTGCCTATCATTCTCTCATTACCCTTTAAGTATAATGGTTGCATGGACAGCCAGGAAGACCCAGGGCCGCGGAGAAAGTACACAGTCAAGTCTTGGTTATGGACCTTGACAACGACAGATTCCTGAACCAGCAGTTTTATGTCCAGCCTCAGTACTCCAAAGGCTTCTCCCCTTCCCTACAGAGAGCTCAGAGAGCTTTGCCAAAGAAATATAACAAACAACAACTAAAGAGCTTCTCCCCAGGCTCTAGAATTAGGTCACAGGGAACCACTTAGTAGATTTAACAAAGGTCCATTACTATGACAAAACATGACTTCTGTCCTCTAGTAGGGGAGAGAACCATACAAACAGTAACGCTGGCGAGCACACGGTGTTTGCAAGGGGCGCTGGGGGCGCTGAGAGGACATCTTACCCAGCCTGGGAGAGCTGGGCAAGGCTTCCCAGAAAAGGAGGTGGACCTTAAAAGGTAGGCACAGATAGAGCGGCATGGAAAGGAGATAACTCATAGATTAGGTGGAGTGCATGAGCCCACAAAATGGTGGGAGAGAGAAAGGTAACGGCATGTCTGGGTAACTGACTACAATGGGTCTCTTCTGTGAAGCACAAATGATGAAGTGAGTGGAGGTAAGAAATGACACTGGAGAAGCAATGGAGGATACAGGTAAACTATGGATACAAGACTTTTTCCCAGAGACAAGTGGAATCCTGCTTTCTTTAACAAATGCACTTCCGTAGTCAGATTTGTTTTTTAAAAAGAACCAGATAAAGGTTCTTTTTAATAAACAAACCAGTGCCAAATGTAAAAGAAGCAGTCATAATTTAAGAAGTCAGGCTCACAAAGGTTGAACCACAGAGGAAGCAGGGAGCAGGCGGATGTAAGAGCTGACCACAGCAGAGTACACATTTAGGCATGGCCACTGCAACTCTTCTTACATTGCTCAGCATTTTATGAGCACCCAGGATTGGAACCCACGGTTCCTCACTGCACACTGACCCTGCTCAGTTGAAGTTGGACCTTTGGGAGCCCTTTAACCAGTATCCAATATCCCAAGGCCGAAAGGTGGTAAAATATGATCACAACTATGTGATCTGGGGCGTATACCTTTGAGTTTTGGCATCTGTCCCACAACCAACTCTGTGAGTAGAGATAGGTTACTGGAAAGCGGGAATAACCTTCCTACAGGTTTACTATGAGATTAAAATATTGTATACAGAAATACTTTAAAAAATTAATGTAAAATTAAGTTTTGATCACTATTAAGACAGCAGTCTTTAACCAGACCATGTAAACTTGAAAGTCAACTGGTGGGTGATGAAGTGGAAAGGGGGTGTGGGGAGGTGAGAAGAGCCTAACGCCCCTACCCCCAATACCTCTGAAATGCTGTGGCATGCGACTGTTTAGGAAGCTGACCATGGTGTATGCCCTTTGTCCTGGGCAGTGGTTGAGATATTAAAGAATGAGATGTTGCTGCAAATGCCTGCAACATTGCTAGATTGCCCGCTTGCTATTGTAGCAGATAATTATCAGTGGCTCCAGCCAGGTTCCCAGGGGACATGGCAAGCAGGGCGTGCGAGAGAGCAAATTTCACTGTTGTCCTCACCCAGGCATCCTTCACCTTCCTAGATTCCCCCATGGCTGGAAGTGTCCCCTTCTCTTTGACCCCGAGATTGCACTTTGTTGCCTTCCCTTCTCCCATGGGTCTCCTCAGTGGGGAAGGGCCCTGTCTAGACCTCAATCAACTTTAAATTGCTTGGAATAGGGCACCTTTTTCAGACAGGAGTCAGCACACTGGGAGCTAAAATGACAGACAGGGACCCACCTTTCCTTTTACTCTATGTTTCTCTCGCAGACATACACCTTTCCATAAATAGATACCAGTATTCATGGTAAGCCCTCATTACCTGGAAATGTAAATACATTTTCTTTTAATAACAATGTGTGATGCTTTTATGGATCTTTGCTTTTCAAAAAAAAAAAAAAAAAAAAAAGCAGGGGTTGGGAAGAAAGAGGAAAGCCAAGGCTGTGCCCTGGCCACTGTATCCTGCAGAATGAGCTCCCCAGGGGGCCGCCCTCCCTTCTGATGCCAGCAGGAAAAGGGAAATAGGTCAGGGCAGCAGCCCGAGTTTTCAGCTGGGGCTGGCCAGCGTAAAGATGTCATTGTCCAGTCAGCAGCAAAAGGCACTGTCTGAGGCCTCAGAGAGGACAGAGGGGTCATTGAGCAAGACCTTGGAAACAGTCACTGAACCTTATATACCCTGGCTACTGTCTGTGAACTGCACCTAATACAGCCTGGAAATACCAAACAGTACGTTGTGACACTGATCTCAGACAGTTCAGGCTTCCCCAAGCTAGCAGCCATCACAGGGCTGTCCGTGCTGCAACTGCTCAGCAAGAGTGTCAGGATGTGACATACTTGTTCGGGCCAGCTGACCTTCTGCGAGAAGGTCAAGAGAGCCCATGACAGTGCTACTCACAACGAGGGACTCCAAAGGGAGAGGAATGCTTGGGATTGCTAGGTCAGTCTTTCAGACAGGAGTACCCGGGCTGGAAGGAATCACGCACCCAGGAGCGCACGATAACTGGAGTGTGAAAACCTAGGAGTTTGCACTTTTAAGCCAGTTATCTACCCATTAGCTCATGCTGTCTCTCATCACTACTTCTGGGAAGATGCTAGCAACGGGCACAATTCCCCATCTGGGAAATTACACCAGATCTTCCTGTCCTTGGCAGTGTGGCAGGGAACTGCCTTGAAGAGGCAGCTGTGCGGGGGGAGGGGAAGGAGTGAGGAGGAAGGGGATGTCACCAAACGCATGCTGTCCCAGAGGAAACAGCTACAGCGACAGACACAGTCATCTCAGGTTGTGTGGTCTGGAAGCAGCCCAGCCTCCGTGGCAGGGGACAAGACAGCCAACTCCAACAAGCCACTGAAACCCAATTCAGCACACCCCCAAGAATTCATGTGGCTATTACCTAACAAAACTTTATTTAGGAAAATGGGCAGTGGACCAGATTTGCCTGCTGCTGCTATATATTAACAGAGTGTAGTGAGGTTGGGAAGCAAAATTCTTTGGCTGCTTTGGATTCAAGGTCAAATACAAGATCAGGTACATACAAGCTGTCTAACTTACTGTCCTCCCTACCCTGGGGCTAGCAGCACCGTCAGAACGCCTAGACCACTGACCAAGAACAGTCCTCTCAGACTTCCAAGTGAGGGCCAAGAACAAAAGCTAACAGGAACCAATGATTGAGGAGAAGCACCAAGTAGCAAGATGGAGAGAAACAGGAAGTGCAGTGAAAGGCAGCAGGACAGACAGTGGTGGCTGGAAGTGTGGGAAGCTCTGGGCAGATGAGTGTCAGTCATTGTGTGACGAGTTCAGGGAAGGCAGGCCTATCAGGTCTCAAAATAACAGGGCCATTGCAAAATGTAGCAAGACTTCTCTGATACTTGCAGGCTCCATAGGAAGTTATGGGATGGAAAGACTACAATTTTTTCCTTAACCCAGAATAAGAGACAGGCAGGAATTCCTGTACTGCCCAGACAAATCCAGAACAATGTGCTTGATAAACATGGGATTGTTTTCCTGTGCCAGGCACCCTATATGCCAGCTTACTGAACTCTCCTTGGCATGGGATGGTTTCACTGTCCCTTCCTAACTCTATAGATTGTTCTCAAGTCAGTTTATGGTTTCACATATGGGAGACCAACTTCACAACCAGGACACTCTTTGCTTCAAAATCATACAAGCTGTGTACTTCAACATCCCTATAGTAATACAGATAGACAGGAACTGGGGAAAGCCTGACGGGTATAAATAAATCCTGGCCAAAAATAACATGAAGAACACATTTAAAGGGAAAGGATGGGGCAAGGCCACGGACGCTCACATCTGCAGAATACCTGGCTCTCTCAGCCAAATCTGAGCAGCATGGGAATTAGGAACAGTTCAAACACAACCAGCTCAGCTGCGGCCGTCGCAGCACTGTCTCGGCTCCAGCAGAGCTCCTGGAGCGAAACGTGGCACAACGCAGGCTGCCCTGCAGGTAAGAGATAGCTGAGCAGGAGCTGTGCGAGCACACGGAGGAAGTACCAACGCAACCCACGGTTTTCCTTCACTGAATCCTCGTGCGGCGGGGGGAAGAGGGCAGAGCGAAAAGGTCCCCAAGACAATTTATGGAATAAAAAATGTGGCATTACACAGGTGAAAGCAATGCAGTAAAACGACAGCATTCCTAGGCTGTTCAGAAAACAATTTTCATGTATTAGATGAAATAAAGAACTTTCCATGGGCAGGTTAAGCCACCGCCTGCATTGCCAATATCCCATAAGAGCCAGGTTGGAGTCCCGGCTGCTCCACTTGCAACCCAGCTTCCTACCAACGTGCCTGGGAATATGTCCAAAGTACTTGGGCCCCATTGCCACCTACATGGGAGACCCAGATGGAGTTCTAGGCTCCTGGCTTTGGCCTGGCCCAGCCACTGTGGCCATTTGGGGAGGGAACCAGTGAATGGAAGAGCCCTTGCTCTCTCTGCAACTCTGTTTTTCATATAAATAAATAAATAAATCTTTTTTTTTTTTTTAAAGACCTTTCCAAGGGGCCAGACAAGGTCATCATATGAACTGCTAGGAAAATGCAGGAAGGTTCATTGTCAAGGATAATCTTTTCTCCACTGAAACCTTAGCGAGTATCCAGACCAAGGTAAGGCCACGATCCCTGCGAGACAGCTAAGAGAGCTTTTTTCCCTGCCTTTGGTGGTGGGTGTTCAGTTTGACCCACAGCACTTTGGGATATCATCACTGTGTCAAAATCATGATCAGGAAGAAAGTGCCTGGGAAAAACAAGGGGTGGCGAAGGAAGGGGAACAAACTCCAGGAAGCAGCTAATCTGATGTAGACACTGGGTAAGGAGGAGGCCCCCAGCAAATACACCTGGCAGTCCAGAAATGAGAATTCCCCTCTCTGTCACAAGGTCAGCCAACAGACAGAAATCCCTTGCTGCTGCCTCTGTCACGTCTGGAAGTCATTAGTGGACTCAACTGCTTTTGCCGTCACAGACACTCTGCACATTATCCGAAGGCCCATAAAGTTAGAGGGAAGTTGTACAATATTTGCCTTTTCCACATATCCCTAGGTCACTTTAAAATCTGTGCCAAGTACTGACAGACAACTGAGTGTATGGTTTCGTGAAATATTTCTATGGCAGAGGGCTACCTTAACTGAACAGAAATTCAAGCTATATTGTGGACTTGTACTAATCTAACAATTTCTACTTCCCAACCAAACAGGCATCTCCATAAAAACCAAAATACAGGCAGTGAATCTGAGAATACAAGCAGGTCATACACCCACCAAGAAAAAAAAAGTACAAATGCCCAACAAAGCAGATGTCGTACCTAGCACTTGTAGTTGATATGTGGGAAACTGGACCTCTGTCTCTTGAATTGAGAGTATAGGATTTGTTTCACCTAATTTGGTTCTTCCACAAAATGAGAAGGCAAATGCGAGAGGATTCCCACGGAGATGGCAACCAATCGTAACGCTACCACTAAGGTGGAAGTCAAAGTGGTCATTATCTCAAGGCTAGGGTAGTCCGACACGAGCACCTCCTGTACCTTGCTCTTCTTCATAACGTGTCTGCTGGTGATTCAAATCAAAATGTGACACAGAGGCTTATCAAAAAGGTATGCATCTCATCATCTTGTAGCTCTGCACAAATGATGACACTGCATGAAACCTGGAAGGGCCTGCTGGATTTGCTTGTAAAAGAAACAAGGACAAAGGCAGACTTGGTACCTTAAGCCTAAGCCCACTTCCCCACTGTTCCTTTCTTGTGCCCACCTAGCAGGATGAATGGCTGGCATACTCCTGCAAAGAGGACGGATCTGCTCCCCAAGCCTTGCCCCAAATTAGCAGGTAGAAGGGCCCCACAGCAGCTGAGAGCCTAACTCCGGCCTGCAAAAGCCAGCCCAACAGGCAGAACCAGAAATACAATTAAATTAAGTCAGAAAACCCGCTACAGAAAATGCAATTACTCAAAGATACAAATAAATGTTCAAAGAAAATTGGCCCCTGACAGGGTTAGTCAAGCTTCTAAATCCAGCTGGAGGCAGGCCGCTCAGGCTAATTCGCCAAGGAGGAGGACTGCAAAGCTGTGAGCTCTGCATTAGGGTCCTCGCTGGGATGGCGTGGTGTTCACCACACATCCCCGGCCACCAGTGGGGAGGAGTAATTTGCAGGCAAGAGGCCAGCAATGCTGCAAATACGACGTGGATTGTGGATGCGCGGCTGAGCAGTGGAGAAAGAAGCTGATTGGCGTATGGCAACCGGTATGTTGCAGCCCTACGGAAGAAGCAACTGGAAGAAGCAACTGGAAGATGGCCTACCTCTCGCTGCAGCACCAGTTCCTTGGTGAAAAGTGTGGCTTCTTCACTGAAGGGCTCTCCTTCTTGCACAAGGCCTGGGAGGTTTCGGGCTCCCCTGGGGCATTCGATGCCTGTATTGGGACAAAAGAAGAATCTGTGGTGAGAAGGGGCCGGCCTAGGACTACGGGCCAGCAGGGATGGTCCCCTGCCAGTTGCCACCTGTCACCCCTGAGTCCCACACTGATACTAAACTAGAGGCCCTGGGAGAAGTGGAGGGTTTTAGCTCTTTGTCCTCAGATGCAAAAAAGTAGCAATGTCACAACAAGAATGATGGCGAGGGGCTCTCGGCCACAGCACCTGGGAATGGGAAGAAACCTGCAGAAAGGAGTGGCCCTAACTGAGATGCGCAGCAAACACTGCCTCCAAGGTTGGGCAAGACTCCTCATCATGTACTCTCTGCTCCGTGCACTGCTGTGGCCTCACAGCTTTCCCTGTCGCTTACATAAATGGTGCTCTCACCTAAGTGACACTGCCATCCCAGCCACTCTGCCTCCTGAGAGCCGTTCCAGCTGCCTCCTAGACACTGCCTCCTTACTCTCTAGCTGTCACAGCAAATTCAGAAGTGTTAGTTCAGTGTCATTTTCCTCTTCAAATAAGCTTCCCCCACTGCCCTCTGTATATTTTGGACAATTGGACCATCAGATTTTCATTGAGAATAAGAGAGAGGAATAAATAATACTGAAGAAGGAGAAGGGATCTGGAATCTCTCTGACCTGAATTCATACCCAAATTCTACCACTTAATTAGCTTTGTGACCTTGACCAAATTGCTGAACAAAATCTCAGTTTCCCTATTTGTAAAAGAGATGCAGTACTATATCTACTTCAGAGGTTACTGTGTGAGCTAGCAGAGATTCTATTTTATTTTTGGGTCCGGTACTGTGGCTCAGCAGCTTGAACAGCTGTCTGTGACTCCGGCATCCAATACGAGCCCTGTTTTGAAGCCAGGCTGCACCACTTCCAATCCAGCTTCCTGCTAACGAGACTGAAAGCGGTGCAAGGCAGCCCAAGTAATTGGGTCTCTACCACTCATGTGGGAGACCCTGCTGGAGTTCCAGGCTCCTGGCTTTGACCTGGTCTAGCCCTGGCCATTGTGAGCATTTGGGGAGTGAACCAATGGGTAGAACATCTCTCTCTCTGCCTGTCTCTCTCTCTCTCTGTAACTCTGCCTTTCAAACAAATAAAATAAATGTTTAAAAAATCTTTTTTGTCTTAAATATTAGCTTATTTGAAGGGCAGAGTGACAGAGAGACAAGGTAAGACAGAGAAAGAGATCTTCCATCTGCCTCCTCACTCCCTAAAGGGCTGCAACAACCAGACCTGGGCCATGCCAAAGCCAGGAGCTAGACACCCACGCTGGTCTCCCACATGGGTGGCAGGGACCCAAGTGCTTGGGCCATCTTCTGTTGCCTTCCCAGGCACATGAGCCGGGACTGGGACTGGAAGTAGACCAGCTGGGAATCAAACTAGGTCTCTGGCACGGGATGTTGGCATGGCATGTGGGAGCTTAGACTGCTGTACTACAATGCTGGACCCTCCAACACATATTTGATGACAGTGCCTGCCATGTGGATTGGCACAGCGCATTTTAGCTATTATTACTATCATCTTTGTCATTGCCATCACTATTGCTAGGCTGAGTTTTCTTTGACCTTGACTGGCCTGTGAGATCCCTGAGGACAGAATGTTATCCTTGACACTTCTCTGAATAAAATGACTATTTCATTATAAAACAACTACTCATTAACTAACCAGGCAGCCCGTCTTCTTTCTTTGCAAGTATATTTATCATTAATAGTGGACCTCTGAGACAGACCATGAAAAACATTACATTTTTATGTATGGGTAAGACTTTACAAATAGTTCGAAGAAATGCATGCTGGGGCTGTAATTCTGAATTAAAAAGTTGAACAGGCGCTGAGACCTGGAAATTCAGGAGAGGATGTGTGAACTGTCCAGTCTGAATCACTGGCCCAAGTGGTCTCACATGAAGGCACAGGAGACTTGGCATGCAGGTCAGCCGTAAGGCAGCTGGGCCATACCACAGACCCCTGCTGCAGCGCCCTGGGGACCAGAGGGCCCACTGCCACCAGCACAGGTGGCAGAACTTGCTATGGGTCATAGCAGGTGGCCGCTGCTCTTCCTGGCCACGCAGCCTGCATCTTGAGTTTTCAGAAGATGAAGAACAACTTTCTCTCTGAGCCTCAAGGCCTCATACACGGACTACATGGCACGAAAGGAAGTGATGGGTGGGCAGTGCTGTAGTGGGAGGGGAGACTGAGATGGAGGCGATGCCCATCTCTCACCCTTGCAATGACGGGGTGGCTGAAGGCCCTGCTAGGTGTCATGTGGGCAGGAAGATCGTGGGGAATGCTGGGAAGGGTGAGAAGTTACTTTTGTAAGAGAAAGCAATAAAGTTGTATGTCAGAGTCTGAGGTTAACCCTGGAGGGAGAGATGAGGCAGGAGTAAAATGGAAAGAAAGATAGCCTGTGTTTCCCACCATCTCAATAGCCAAAAACACTTTTCATTTTATATCTGCAAGCTAAGCAAAAGCAGAATTGCCAGACAGAAAAATAAAACAATTCCACTGAACTGTTCTGCCACATAACCACAGATAACGCACGACTGCAGAAACAAGAATAATGCTGAAACAGATCCTCAGTTTGTTTCTGACCCCTGGCAGCCACTTAGGTGGGACAGTCTGGGGTGCTCCTGGTGGCCCATCTGTGCACTGGGGATGAGCAGTGGAGTGAGGGAGGGCAAAGCACTGAGCCCGAGGCACCCGGGGGAGAGTTTTCAGTTTGAGAGCACGAAGATTTCTGAGTTATGCTGGTGGAAGACCTTCGCTCCTCCTGTGACTTCGCAGGTATTCTGAAATATGAAGAGGTTGGGGAAGCCACGGGGAGCCCGGCAGCTCGCTCTGCGTCCTAGAGACTACCAAGTGATTAAATGGAGAAAACACAGTGGCTAAACAGGCCCAGGGAGTTAAACAACTTAAGCAGCAATGTATTCCAAACATTTTTCCAGCAAAGAGTCCTTTGGGCTGGTGGAAGCTGAACCCCAGCCGCTCTAGGTAGATAAAAAGGCAAAGGAGGGTCTTTGTTCCATGGGCGGCTCCGCTCCCAGCGGCTGAGCTCCTGCTACTCTAGGGGAGGAGGCTGACACAGGCTGCTTCCCTGCCCCCTTTCATGTGGAAATAAGTAAACAGCCACTCATCAATGCTGTCAGATAGGTGGATGAGAGAAAGGAATCAAACCTCTCTCTGACCCGTCCCCTCTGAAGTCCCTCCCTCCCCAGAACAAGGGGGCCTCTAGGCAGGCTGCCAAAACAGGCACTCAGAAATGGGGAACAGGGGAGGAGGCAGAATCTATTACATGAGCAAGGCTCAAAGTCAGGGCTAGGAGAGCAGGAAGGGGTTTGTGATATCTGAATGCCTAAGCCAAGCTAGTGCTGCCTATACAGAGTAGCGTAGATAAGTGGTTTTCAAACTTTCACTTTTTACTGTGAGTCAATTTACATATGACTATAGATGAGGATAATGCAAACATTTTGCTAAAACAGAATTAAAGGAGAGAAACTCAATGACTTTGACATTCAGTTCATGTAAGACTTCCTGTAGGGCACAACACACAGGACATGACAACAGTATGGACTGAGGTGTGAACACAGAACGTGGGAAGCCCCCACCCCCTGCCCTGTGTTGTGGCATAGCTGCTCTGCTTTCAATCCAGGTCTCTGCTATGGCCTGGGAAAGCAGTGGAGAATGGCCCAAGTCCTTGGGTCCCTGCACCCATGTGGGAGATCAGGATGGCGCTCTGGGCTCCTAGTATCTGCCTGGACCAGTCCTGGCCTTTGAGGGCATTCAGGGAGTGAACCAGCTAATGGAAGATCTCTTGATCTCCCTCCCTCCTTCTAATAAATAAATAAAAGAGAAAGAGAGAGAGAGAGAGAGAGAGAGAGAGAGAGAGAAAGGAAGTTCAAAAGCTGCTCTGAGTGTTTTCCAGTTTCCAGATTTGCTTTTGTGTCCTAAGTGGTCCAGGAACAGGGCACAGGATGTGCTGTCCACTGACAAGGAGAACACAAAAATGTTAACATCCGAAACCAAAAAGGCAGCTGCTGTTGCTCCTGAAAACCCTGTGGCCTCATCTCTCGTGAGGCAGGGAGCGTCCAGGCCATACGGTGCCTTTACTCAAGCAAGGTCTGCCATCAAAGGCTGGTGTCCCTGCTGCATTGCCTTCTTATCAATAAAAACAACTTATACAAACAAACAAACACAAAAGGCAAAGAAAACAGGCACAGGGAAAGAAAGCTGGGTGTGCAGGACCCCCCCTCCCCTGAGCTGCAGCTGAGCTGAGCAGGCGGGCAGGCAGCAGTGGAGGGCTCTGGAGTAAGGGAGGGTCTGGGGCTGTAAAGACCAAGTGAGAGATCACATGTTCCCGAAGCTCTCCCGAGCCAGCAGAGGAAGCGCCGTAATCCGGGATCCTGCACATGACCACTAATAGCTGTCTTCTTCCACAGTGCAGTGGTGCCTGCTGATAAGGACATATTAACTCAAGTGCCACGGGTGCAAGTTAACTGTCAAGTTCACCCTGGACACCTCCAAGCCCATCAAGAAGCAAAAAATTCTCTTAATTTTAAATAAAGTCACACCTTTAAGAAAAAAAAAAAAACCCAGATATTCTAAAACATTTTCTTGCACTTACGGAACGTGGCGGAATGAAGAGAGACGGCCCCCGAGGTGCCCTCTTAGCTGACTTTCAGAAGGGCAGGCAAAACCCCATGCCCCTTCCTCAAGCTCTATAGACACCTGTTACAGACCCATCTGCTACAGGTACAAACGCACTCTGTACACCTTTGCTAGGCTTTTTGTGATGTGAATGGTTTACTATGAACATCTGAAACAAACAAAAATAATTAAATTTAAAGAGGGCTTTTGCCTTACTAAGTATGGTTTAGGAAGAGAGACTTTATTAGCGCCTGTCACACATCATGGTTGTGGTTCCTGCTTTGGTACTGACAAAGCATTCAACCCTTCGAGACTCATCACGGGCTCTGTCTACTATATAAAGGATTGTGGAGTCTCACCTGGGCATGAAATCCTACAATTTTGGTTATGACCTTTTGTGATTCCTTACCCAAGGCTTACTCATGGTGCACAGGTGTTTCCTTTAAAACTTAAAATGCTGGGATAGAGAACATCATCATATTTTAAAAAATTATACATTTAGAGAGACACTGACTAACTAGGTCAATTAACACAAACATTTGGTCAGTCAGCTTTGGAACAAGAAGTACGAATTCTTGTTAATGACAAGATAATGGCTATATAAGAGATTCTATTGATGGCTATGTGAGAATAATAAATTATCCTGAATATTTTATACTGTATATTGAGTCTTATGATAATTAAGCCCCAGGACTCAGAGTGTATGTGCTTTTTCCATTACTGGGCAGTGTGGCCAATCTGCCTTAGCAGGAAGTGACAGCCCGGCAGTGGCACTTAGTCCAGTTACCAAGAGACCAGGCCTTAGAAGGAGGAAACAAAAAGTTGGGGGGAGGAGGCAGCAAAGAAAGAACAATGTGTAGGATTAGTCAGTGCTCTCCTCAGACGGGCACAGCGCACGGGGGGCATGGAGGCATGGAAACGAACTCTGTCTTCTGAACGTGTGAGAACCCCACACCTCACCAAGACCTCCCTGCCCTCCAGCCCCGTCACAGCGCCTGCTCTGTGCTCGGCACTGCGCTGGAAGGTAAGGATTCAGTGCTGCCCAAGAAGGACTCTGCTCATGAAGCTGAAGCCCCAGCTGGACAACCACCTTTTCCTCCGCCATCGTGTCAGGTGTGTCCCTGGTGACTGACTCTGCCTGCAGGCAGCCTGTGGTTGCACAGCGGTGAGAACCACTGAGATGTGTGAGAGGCAAGTGGTTGACGTCAGCATGTGTGTCTACGAAACTGCTGGCAGAAGGTGGCGGACTGAGGAGCCGGCCTGGGGCAGCTTTATTTTCCAGCACGTGACCCTGGCCTCTGCTCTGTCCTCCAACACCTGCAAGTCGGGAATGGCAGGAAGGGGACGGGGAGGTGCTGTTCCACCAGCTCTGTCCAAACAGATCAGGTAGAGATCAGGAGAGCCAATGGGGTTCTTTCTGGAATGTGAATTGTACAGAATGTAAAACATCAGCCCGTGAAGGCGCCAGAGAAAGGAGGTAAGGAGCAGAGCGGCCTGATACATTAGCACTGGAGGTCTACAGCGGGGTCCCTGGGACGACCTCAGGTCAGAACGATGCTCCAGGGTGCAGATCTGTGACACCCAACTCACCTGGGATCCTCTACCATTCTCTCTGATGTTCCCGCAATTATGCACTCTCCCTCATAATTTCCACCAAAGTAAAACTAACAGGTGGGCGCTGTGTCATGATCAGGTCTTGTTCCTCCCAGCATGCAACACCCCTCTAGCACCCAGTGGCAGTCTACATCTTCAGTACATGGGAAACATACTTCAGAACAGTAAACACACCAAGAGAGAAAGGGTTACTGAGTTGCCGGGGCTGCAGACTAGTCTGATCCACCTGGAGAAAGGAGGAGTTTTATACAAACACGAGGAGTGGGGCGGTCTGCATCCCTAACTACACACATCCTACTTCGCATGGCTACATCATGCTTTAAGGATAAAAAAATATATAGTATAGCTACCCTCATTTACTCCAGCGGTCTTTAAACTAGCACATTTGGCGAGTGAGGTTTAAATACCCAACAGGCAGTCAACAGGAGCGGCAGTGTCGGAGACCCGAGGCCAGCCCGTGGCAGGGATGCGTAGCTTCCCATACAACAAAGGAGGAAGACAATTCCTCCTGAGGACCCATGGTCCGCTCCAGGAAGCTATGTGGCCTCATGGCAATGCGGAAAACTGGAGCACACTTAAAGAGAGCAGGAGAAAGTGACTCAGGGGCGGGGAGGCCTGCCTTCAAAAGGAAGATAAAAAGAGCTAAATCTGTGCAGCTCGGCTAAGCGGTGACTAAGAGGGCGACACGATAACAATCTGCAAATATCTGAAAGGTGTAAGCACGGGAAGGCAGGGAAGATGCTTCACTTGTAAACAAGGGGGGGGTAATCATTAGGGGGAAGAAGAGCTGGACGCAATATTGGAAACACTTGGTGTGCGGAGGATGACTGGGTTAAAAGTAACTTTTCCAAAGGCAAGCAAATGTTAATCGATGCTAAGTCTGGAAAAGGGGTCACTAAGTCCACCCCTCGGCTCACAGTGAAAGCAGCGCAGGCCAGTGCGTGGTCGAGATTTATGCAAAGAGCTTGTTAATAATTCAAATCTAAACACCTCTGCTTTAAACACTGCTCCTGGAAATGTCAACACAATGTTGGTTGTGCAAACCATGGAGGACACAATATGGCAGTCCTGGGAGGACTTTCAGAACAAAAACGCCTGGCAAGCAGATAAAAGTGGGGCTTGACGTAGACGATGCAGGGGGCAGATAGCCGGGAAAAGGACAGGAGGTGAGACTGGGGCATCCAGCAGTCATCTTCATGGCTGGTCTCTTAAGACGGAGGCAGGAACGTGGGAAAAGGTTGCCAGATGGGAAACTATGTGTACCTCTGCCTTCCTTCTGTATACATACTCCCCTGGAGTCATTGTCAAGGACGAGGGAAGGCACAGAAAGAACCAAAATAAGCTTCCTGTCACAATGACTGCACTCCAATACCTTTGCCTGAATTCCTGCTGCTGCAGCCTTCTCAATTTATAATCCACAAGCTCTCAGCAGTTTTTTTTTTTTTTTTTTTTTGCGCCGGTATTGTGGTGGAGCAGGTAAGCCTGCCTGTGATACTGGCTTCCCATATGGGTGCTGGTTTGTGTCCTGGATGCTCTACTTCTGAAATAGCTCCCTGTTAATGTGTCTGGTAAAGCAGTGCCAGATGGCCTAAGTGCTTGGGCCCCTGCTACCCACATAGGAGACCTATAAGAAGCCCCCAGCTCTGGGCTTTGGCTTGGTTCAGCCCTGGACACAGTAGCCATCTGGGAATTGAACGAGCAGATAGAAGATTCTCTTTCTCTCTCCCTGTAGCTCTTTCAAATAAATCTTAAAAATAAAATAAAATAAAATAAAACAAGCCCTATTACATATGGAGAGTGAAATACATGCTGATAGTGTATCCTAGATGAATTCAAACTTCTTTGGTAGTAATATAGTTATTCCTTCCTTAAGGGTCAAGAACAAACACTTTTGTTGTTTTCGCTGGATCACTCCACAAATGCTGGCAATACAATCCAGGCCTCCTATGTGGATGGCAGGAACCCAATTACTCCAGCCATCATTGCTGTCTCCCAGGGTTTGCAGCAGCTGGAAGTTGAACGCAGGAGCTGGGAACTGCAGTCAAACCCAAGCACTTGGATGTGGCACAAGGCCTCTTAACTACTAGGACAACAGCCGGGTCCAAGAACAAAAACTCGGCAATCAACATGAAATGCAAGGGGCTGGTGTTGTCCAATGTTTGAAGCTGCCACCTGCAACGCAAGAATGCACCCAGGGGCGTGGGTTGAAGTCCTGGCTGCTCCATTTCCAGTCCAGCTTCCTGCTAATGCACTTCAGAAAGCAGCAGAGGATGGCTGGAGTACCTGGGTACCTGCCACCTGTGTGGGAGATTCGGATAGAGTTTCTGGCTTCAGTCTGGCCCAGCCCTGACCAGTGCAACCATTTGGGGAGTAAAGATCTCTTGCTCTGTTTCTCCTTTTCCTCTGTCTCTGCTTTACAGATCAATAAAATAAATCTTGAAAAACAAAAATAGAGTAGTGGCAGAGAGGCCATGGCCTATCAATTAAAAATACATACAAAGTCAAATCAGTTCATACTGCTGGTTCTCAGAACTGTACGCAACACATCCCATACACCAAAAGCTTGCACGTGCTTCTTGCTTATACACTTTAAGGCAGAACAAAATCTGAAGGCAGAAAAAATTTGAAAGACAGAGAGAGAGACAAAGATCTTCTATCCATTGCTTGGCTCCCCAAATGGCCAGGAGCCAGGAACTCCATCTGGGCTTTCCACATGGGATGGGAGGGGCAGCCACTGGGGCCATCCCCCACTGCCCTTCCAGGCGCCTTAGCAGGGAGCAGCATCAGAAGCAGAGCAGCAGCTGGGACTCGATCTAGCACTCCAATATGGGATGCCAGCATCGAAAGAGGCAGCTTACCCCGCCGTGCCACAACACTGGCCCCAGTGGGTTTTTAAGAGTTAGCTCTCAGTTTGTTATGGAAAGGGGCAGAACTAAAATAAGGACTTAGCATTGCTCAACTTCTTTGTTCTTTAAACCTCCACTTTGTTACCTCGGGGGAGGAAGCATCTTGAGGGCCAATTTTGGAGCATGTCACTGCTAAAGCTCTTTCAATGATCAGAATAAAGGGGATAAAAGAAGAATGAAGGGATCCTAATTAAAGGGATCAAACATCCCAGGTAATTGTAGTCAGGGGAGTCAGAACTGGGCAGACGCAGAGACTGACGCTGTTTTTAGTTCACAGAACCAGTTTTTTTAGGATAGCCCTTTATTAGCTTGTTCTGGTTTTATAGAGTTTGATGCATTTGTTGAAAGCCCAGGAATTGACTTAATTGGGAGAAAGGAACAATAGAGGGAGTCTTCCCATCGCAATGGCAAGAGGGACTGTGGCTGCCTTAGAAGAAAAGGAGGCGGCAAATGGGGGAAGAGAGGAGGAAGGAAGTGCAGAGCTTTCCTACTAAGGATGCTTGAAGTTCTGGTACAAGTCGTCATGGTTGTTGTTAGCCTGCCAACAGCAGGTGCCTGTCAGCAGTTGTTCAAGGTAAGGGGTGTGCCAGTCCTCTCTGTGGCCCCACACCCGGCACAGAGGAGGTGCTACAGAACTGTTTGCTACATGAATGCCAGGGAAGAAGAAATCTAGCAGAAACAGACCAAATAATCACGTTAGGACAAACTCCTTTCCCAGGTTCTATGCACACAAATCGAAACTTGGAGATTTGAGTTCTAGGAACTCTTGATTCCAGGACTTTACCGTGAGTGGTTGTCAAATGCTGAATTACTGACTGTGGTAAGTGGAAGAGACAGGGAAGGGATGGTTCAGAAGTCCAATACTGGATTTCCTGCCCCGGATCTAGCTGGGCAGTATGTAGAAATGCCTTCATCAAACTAGATTTAGTGTTAGCTTCAAAAACCAAAGATCACTCTCAGCCTAGCAGAGCTTTTGCAGAGTGGCTACATTGGAAAACCTTTTATAATTCTCCTTATTGCAAAAACAGTATCTGAAAACAATGATACTTAGAGAAAACTCTCATTGATTAAGGAGGCCTTTCTCTTCCTGTGGCATCCCAAGAGTATGGCAATAAACAACGCAGCCAAGCTGATTCTGGGGTGTGTTGGGGAGGGGGGTTTGGGGATGGCAGGCTGTCACCTCCCAATACACTTGCTTGCTTTGGGGATTTGCCATAAGCAGCAGCTGTAATACTAGCACCACCAACTAACAGACAAACAAAACAACTGGGCAGAGGAATCTCTGCCCCCCAATTATTTTTTTCCTTTGGATTTCCTTCATTACACATATCAAAAGAACAACCTCATACCGTTATTAACACAATCACAGAAAACCAGGAATTCAAGGTCAAAAGCTGGGGCCACGATGGCCTCTCCAATGATGAGGAATCTGCCACATGGCTCAAGCTTTTATGTAACACACAGGCAGTGCAGAGACAGCGCCTAACAAGCAAGAAAACTCAGTGTCTGAGCAAGGAGGGGGAGTTGGTTTCTATGAGAACCTCATTTCTTGCTTTTTCTGACTTATTTTAAACATGGAATTTTATCTTTGAATAAAATAAAACTTAGATGAACCCCCTCTTTCATTTTTGGCACCTAATCTTGGTCCTTTACTTTCCACATTAATAAAGAGAAAAATTCAAATCTAGTGTCCAGGCCCTTTAGAGGGATGAGCTACTGGGTGGGGGGAGAGAAACCACAGGAAATGCCCAAGCACAAGCTTCCAGAAGGTGTTCTGGCACACACCTGGCAGAGAAATGTAAAATCCACTTACTTGCATAAATTTAGAGTGACTTTTTCTCAACCAAGCTGTGTTGTGTTATTCGAACAAAATGGTTCTGGGATGTGTACAGAGTCCTTCCAAACTATTGCCTTTCGTGGGCTTTCACTCAAAGGCCACAGCTCTGAGCGTCTCCTCCTGAGGCAAGCTCTACATGTCTAGAGGTTAGTTCACTGAATGGAACGGGGCAAAAGGCAAATAGCATCAGAAGACCAGGAACAAGCTGCAAGCATACACAGCGTGAGAGCGGAGTCCTTCAGTAGCAGCCCTTTGCCTTAGTAACTTGGTTCTGGAAAACCAAGGTTCTCAAGAGTACAGCTCAGGGAGAGACAGGGACGACAGAGACACACCCTCTGCCGTGAGGTGCTTGTATTCTGGGCCACAGGCAGGTAATGGAGCTCCTTTATCTTTCGGTTACTATACTCTAAAGCAGAGACCTGACAACTCCCTGAGGACTAAGCCTACTCATTGTCAATGTCTGTACAACCCAGAGACAGGAATTTTTGCATTTCTGAATAGTTGAAAAAAAATCAAAACAAGATTAATATTCTGTGACACGTGACAACTGCATGAAATTCAATTTTCAGCATCTACAAATGAAATTTTATTGGAACACAGCCACACATATATGCTGTCTATGGCTACTTTCACGGTACAAGAGCAGAACCGACTGCCTGGGACAGAGATCCTAAGACCCACCAAGCCTAAAACACCTGGCCCCTTAGAGAAAAAGTTGGGCAACTCTGGTCCTGAACTTCTAAAGGATATTGTTGAAAAACAAACAAACAAACAAACAAACAAACAGGATAGGCAGAGAGACCAACTCCCAAGAATTAGAGCACCACTATAGGTGGCAGAAAGTATGTCAGAAATAATAACCATAAAATACTAAAAAAAACTTATGGCCATATAACCTGGAAAGTACAAGGAAAGGAAACATGGCTGAAGGGAAACCGCGGGAGCTGACATTAAGTGCTGCATCGTTCCCTCCTCCTTTCTCTCCTGGGACTCCTCCTGTGACTGTCTCCTTTCCTAAACCTTGTGATCACTTTAGCCCCGTCATCTCACTCCCATCCCACTGAGTCCTGTGTCCCTCTCCAAATGCACACCCCTTAAGCTCAGTGCCTCAGAGCAGCGAGGCACCATCTTTGTTCCTCAAGGTAAATGCGTGTTGGCTTCTCTGACAACGTCCGTTGACTTCTGGCGCTGAAATCCTCTGCTCCTAAAATTTCGCACTCATACTTTGTCTTCCTGCTAAGTATGACTGAAGGCCCAGGAAACTGTGCATCAAAGCCCTACTGGGACTTTTCCCACACGCTGGACCACAACTCAGCATCCTAGCCTTCCAAGCTGCTGCTTTTGTCTCTTGCTACTGTCCTCATTCAGGTCCTCTGGCACTTCTACTCTAGGCACTATCTGGGAAAAGTCCAGCTGTTCTCATCATCTCCATCACCGTGTTCATCACTCACCCCCACACAGGGAATTCTCAACTGTTCTCAAAACTCAAGACCCGATTTCCAAATGTCTGACAAAGATCTTCCCTTTGATATCCTGCTAATACTCCAAATCCAATGTCTCTAAAACAAACTCAGGGCCAGCACGGTGTAGCGGGTTGAGCCGCCAACTGCGATACGGGCACTGGGTCAAGTCCCAGCAGCTCCGCTTCTGAGGCAGCTCCCTGCTAATGAGCCTGGGAAAGCAGAAGAAGACGGCCCTGCTACCCATGAGAGACCCAGATGGAGTTCCAGTCTCCTGGCTTTAGCCTGGACCACGAGGGCACCCGGGGAGGGAACCAGCGCATGTTCCTTGTTCTGGATTTGGCATGATCATCTTTCAAGGCAGAAAACTTCATTCATTTATCGTTAGATCTTCCCTACGCTAAGCAGATGACTTAAGGTTGCTATGGCCTATCAACGCACTTGCTTCTTTCAATCACTGCTTGTTGAGACCCCGTCCCTTCCGACCAAGACTCTTCTGACCCTGCACGCCTGCCCTCTACTTCTTCAAGGGCACAGAGCTAACAGGCTGCTCTGCCTACAGCACAAGGTTCCACACAAAACCCTGTAGTGACTTCCTGTAGCTTGTGAAATGGAATCAGAACTGCACACTCAAGTTTTCTAGGCCCTCGAAGTTCTGGTCCAATGCTTTGGCACCATATAAAACATCTGTTACCCACTTGACAGCCCTTCAAGTGTTTGAAGGCAGTTACAACATCTATTTCTTCTCATCCTCATGTCTTATTTTCTCTAGGCTAAACGTTCCCACGGTTCTCATGAGACAGGAGTTTGATTTCCTACAACTCCACTCTTTTTTCTCCTGAAATCTAGAAAATATGAAGGGAATCCACAAATTGGAAATATCTTTCTAGTTGATTTAATTAACAAAGTCTGCTGGGGATGATGGAGTGAGCAACGGGGAGCCTCCCTTCTCCAGTGAGGAGAGCGAGCATCGGAGGCTTAGGCAGTGACGTCTGCTCCTGTGTGGGGTGCACCTGGGAGGGGCTTGGGGCGAGGGACACCCGCTGGCTTCCTGGGACCAGGCACAGTTGTGCTGTGACTCCAGGGCCAGCTCAAGTGCAGGAAGAAATCTCCTGCGGGGAGAGAGGGAAGCTTCCAGAGACTGTGGGGAGCTGGGGCGCTTCCAGCCTCCACGGGGCCCACGGCAGCCCTTTTCCATTTTCTGTCTCTCAGCAGCAGTCCCCAGCGCTGTGGAGACCCTGGGGGTGTTGTGACAAGCGGTCTATTCATTTCCCTCTCTTAGTGGCAGGGCTTTCGGGGATAAAAGGGAACAGCAAATGCAAACCACTGCCTGGAATCCGCGTTGCAGGATTCAGGGCGAGATCTTTCACTTGAAGTGAGCGTTCCCCGCTTGGGAGAACGGAGGGAAGGGAAAGGCTGCCGGCAACCTGTACTTCGCACTCATGTGACAGTGCAGAAAGGGCTCCTCTCCAGGCACGCTGCTGGCCAGTGCACAGGAAGGCACGGTGTGCACTTACCAAGGCTTCTTAGCTCCCACCACAGTGAGCTCCACGCAGGGCGCCAAAAGCACCAGGACAGGGAGAGAGATGCTGGACACAGCGCTTCAGGTGAAACGGGGAGACAAGGCAGGCTGGCAGAGGCACGCGAAGCCCCTGACAGACCAGGGTCCAGGTTTTCTCTGCAGCTACAGGAATATGCCTGTCTTCCCGACAGAGCAAGGCTGCCCTCCACGCCTGTTAGCACACAACTGCAGACAGCGCCAGGATGCGGAGTGTGTCCCCAAGCATGATGGCTACTAAGGGCGGGGCGGGCGAGGACAGGGCGATGGAGACTAGGGGCAGTGGAGGGATGAACACCCTGCACACAGATGTCCATCAGGCACATACCCGTGATGGCGACAACCACAGAGCACGGGCGGGGGTAGCGGTGGGGCTCAATTTTCCAGGGAAGAGGAGAGCAAAGGGGGCGGAGTGGAAAGGAACAGCACTGGCAGCCCAGGCTGGACTCGCAGGCACGAGCCTCAGGAAGGAGACAGCAGCTGTCACAAAGATCAGAAAAGGGTATTTGGGAAGAACGTGGGTACAGTGATCCCGGGGCTGTGGCTCCAGGCACACACTGGGTCAGTGGGAGTGTGTGACACGCGTGTGTGTGATGTGGCCTGCGGCAGAGGCAGGAATGGACACACTGTTCAGCACTGCTCGCAGGGGAATAAGTCTCGCACTAAGAGGGAGCCACACCGCCTTCTGCAAGGGATCCTTCCGCCTCACACCCTTCTCGCTTCTCCCAAAGCCCCAGGGTGTGTGCCCGCTCCCTTTACCGTGCGGTCTGTCCCCTTGCAGACGCTGGCTTGGCTGTGATTTCTCACTTACTGTGTTCCTTGCTCACTCTCCAACGTGTCTGAGCCCTGCTCTTTGCCAGGCCATTCTTGCCCAGAATCACAAGCAGGAAGAAATGACACGGGCTGAAGGCCATTAGGCGGGGGTCACCGGCGCGCGCAGTGAGACAGCGTCTGTCTCACACGCACAGACGAGCAGTGCTCCTCCTGAAGTGTGCTCCCTTCCTCGTCTCCCATCCACACCCAGTGCTGGGGGTACCATCCTGTGACAGGCACATAAATTAGAAGGAAAATGTAGGGCTGCACATCCTTGTGGGAACTTTAGGGAATCGGGGAAGCTGTGAGCCTTGTGTTCACCTGTTTGATGAAGCAATACATTCGTGCCCCTAGTTTTTGTCATTAAAATCATTGTAGGTCCTCTAAAAATACACAACCAAACGGAAGAAAGTGGCCAATCTCGGACCCGGTGCGTTCTTTCTGGGCTCTCCCTCTACCATCTATCAAGTGCCTAGAGACCCTCTGGCCCAAACACACCCCTCCAGGCCAGAAGGCATGTAGATGTCCTGGCACAAGACCCTGCTGGGTTACACAACTGAGATCCCAAGATGGGGCGGCGGGGGGGTGGGGGTGGGGGGGGGGTTGTCCCTCTTAGCAGCCATCTTTGGAAGCCGGCAGCTCCGGAATGGTGAAGAGGGCAGCTGTCAGCAGTCAGTAAGAGGGCGGGGGAGCGCGAGGCGAGTTTCATAGCCTAACAGCCAAGAGGAAAACAAAAACACGAGAAACGCTTCCTACGGTGCCTGGCTGCCTTGATGTCACTCAAGGAGAAACGCCTGGAACTCGCGCGTTCTTGGCAGACGGCAGTGTCAGGCAGGGAGGGAAGGGGCGCGCTTGGCAAGGGGATCTCTCCAAGCCAGCCTGGGACTTCCAGCAGGTCGACATTTTGGCCTGCCGCAAGCAGTGGGCCACTGCTAGGGAAGCCACCTGCTCCGGAGGGAGTGAATGAGACTGTCCCAGAGGGCATGCAGGGCAGCCCCGGGAGGGCGGCCCCGCAGCCACTTGGCACACAGGAGCAGGCTAAGAGTAGGGGAGAGTCCTGAGCCCCAAGTCCGATGCAAACCACTGAAGTCACCTTGTGGGGACTGAGGGAGCTGGCATTTATCATTGCTGGGGCCCTACCATTCTTATTTTCCTTTTCCCAGTGTTCTGGCTGCGATGCTGAAACATATTAATCTTTGCAGATGAGTGATGCGGTTTAAAATACTGCAGGGTTTGGCTGCCATTCCCTCCCCTGGGGTCTCAAAATAACTCCACACAAATCATTTTTGCTAAGCACTCAGGCAGGCGGCTCTTCGCTGCCAGAACACACGCATCTTACGTAAGAGAGGACGCCACCTAGCTTGCAAGAAGCCAGTGGCCGCCCTGGAGAGGTGCTGCTGCCGGCTGCCCCTGACACCCGGCACTGCTGGGCTTCATCCCATCCCTGTCCCCTGCTGGAGGCAGGCACTCAGCCTGGTAGCCATGCACAGCATCCTTGGCGAGAGAAACCCCCAAGGAGGCGGAGGAGGTTACATGAGGAAGGTCATCCAATTCAGGGCTGGCCTAGAAACAGCTGCACGTGGGCCATGATGTGACCACTTCCTAGGTAAAAGGTCCACCCTGCTAGATTTCAGAAAGAAATGGCGAGAGACGGTAACACAGCCCCTCCTAGGAGTTCAGTGTGGGAGACAGGGACATACACAGGCAGACAAGGAGCAACACTGCAGAAGGGGAGCCGAAAGAATACGGCTGGGAAATGGGTAGTGAATGGGGCAGCTCCGGGAGGAGAGGTGTCACTGAACACTCAACTTGGAAGTTTTTCAGCCTCTGTGACAGGTGGAACCCAAGGAACTCTGTGTCACACTGCCCTGCCCTTGGATCTCTACAGTGCTGTGTCCTTGCTGTTACGACGCCAGACCCAAATCCTAGGCAATGCTGTTGGCTCCTTGTGCTTCAAAGTCTAAGTTGGCGACTTTCACAATTTTAATCTGCATGTCTGACTCTTCTGTTGCACGCCTGCAAATATCCACAGGCATCTAACATTGGAAGCATCAAAACTGACCTCAGCAACCCTTGCATTGTTTACAGGAGAAATCTGACCTCTCTGTTCCTCACCCTGTACTATCAGGTCAACAACAAAGTTCCTTAGATTTGAATGCCCCTGAGCAGTTCCGAGGGCCATTCTTTCCTCTTCATTCCAACTCTGTTGCCTAAGTCAGACTTCAGAACTTCTCCGGTTAATGTCAACCACCTCCTAGCTATACCTCTGCACAGGAATTTGGGCCTGTCCAATTTAACCCTACCCTGTGATCATAATGCAATGGAAAAGGAAGATTTTCTGCTGTTCCCAATAACATGCATGAGTCACACAGACAAGAGCTGGGTAATAAATGGATTTTATGACTTGATTTTAGAAGTTCAAAAACAGGCAAAACAAATGCATGGCATTAGAGGTCGGAAAACTGGTTTTCTTTGAGGGGAGGGCCATGAGGGAGGCTGCTGGGTTACTGGACATACTTTATATGTTCACATGGGTGGGAGTTACAGGGGTGTGCACACACATAAAAATTCATCCAGCTGTACACTTCAGACTTGTCTGTGTCATTGTACATAAGGCATACCTGATTTAAAAAACCAGACTTGATTTATTATCCATCTGTTACTGCTTCTAAAATTTTACCTTAGTAGTGCCTAATCTTGGAATCAAGGATGGACAGGAGGCAGAGGTTGGTGTCTGTGATCCCAGACTAAGACTGTGACAATGTGTGAGTGTGCGTGTGTGCACGTGTGTTCTGAGGGGAAGCCTGATGGCCTTTGGCTTCAGGTTCACTGCTCACTGATGATGCCCCCGACACCAAGCTAAACAACCTTCCACAGACCCAAGGCCCTTCCAGGATTGGGCACCTGCCTTCCCTGATCTGTAACCTCTGTCCCTCTAGCAGCGGACACATCAGCCATGTGAAACTGCTTGTACCTTCAGATAACAAGAGGCCCTCTAATTCCTCTGCTGGTTACAAGCCTTTCATCTAATTTGGCATTTTTAAGGGAGATTCCTAAAAGGGCTGGTGACCAGCCCAAATAGTAAACTATAAGGCAAGTGATATTTAAACAATTCTCAGGTGAACTCCAGCAAAATAATCTGTCTGCAGAGGGTGGCTCAGTGCTGGGAGGAAGCTCAGTAAAGACTATTGGAGGAATCAACGGACCAGAGCACTTGAATCTCAACAGCTGAATTCAATTCTCTTGTGGGCCTTTGCACATGACAATGTTATGACAATCCATGGCTGGGCTTGACCAAGATTTTCATTAACTGAGGTGAAGGCACTGACAATCTATTTATTGCATACATGTCACATGTGAGCAAACACAAAAAGGCTTAAACAGGCAAGAATCAAACATTAACAGGATAAAATTTAAAAGGTTAACAGCAAGTGTTCAACAGAAGGGTGGGTGACACAATCCACTGCAAGTTCATGTATGAAGGACCTAGACAATGTATACAATTGACTACAATTCTGTCGTACACAGGACCCAACAAAAAGCAGGCTGCCTATCTTTCCTAGGTTGCTCATCACATAAGCATTCACAGAACCACAGGAATTACTGAAGGACAGAACCTTCAGAATCACTGAGCCCAAATTCCTTCCTGGAAGTGACATGGCAACCTGGCAGTAAGGTGAAGTTTCAAAGCCCTATCCTGTGACAGGCAAGGTCTCCCACTGTATCCTGTCACCTTACTCAGGGTATCCAGGGTTCTGCCTTAGCCCATGGCATTCTAGTTTTGGATGTCTCTTCCTGATAACCTAAGAAGGATGGTTATCAAACCCAGGCACAATATGAGCAAGAGCTTTTTTAAATAAAGATTTATTTATTTACTTGAAAGTCAGAGAGGCCAACATTGTGGTTCAGTGGGTAAAGCCACTGCCTGCAATGCTGGCATCCCATAAGGGCATTGGTTTGAGTCCCAGCTGCTCCCCCCCCCCCTTTTTTTTTAAGATTTATTTTATTTTTATTTCAAAGTCAGAGTTACACAGAGAGAGGAGAAGCAGAGGGAGAGAGTGAAATCTTCCATCCGCTGGTTCACTCTCCAGATGGCCGCATCGGCTGGAGCTGTGCCGACCTGAAGCCAGGAGCCAGGAGCTTCTGGGTCTCCCATGTGGCTGCAGGGGCCCAAGTATATGGGCTATCTTCTACTGCTTTCCCAGGCCATGGCAGAGAGCTGGATGGGAAGTGGAGCAGCCAGGTCTCGAACCAGCGCCCAAATGGGATGCTGGAGCTTCAGGCCAGGGCGCTAACCTGCTGAGCCATAGCACTGGCCCTGTGCTGCTCTTCTTCTGATCCAGTTCCCTGCTGATGGCCTGAGAAAAGCAACGGAAGATGGTCCAAGTGCTTGAACCCCTACCTCCCACATGGAAGATCTCAAAGGAGCTCTTGGCTTCTTTCTTCCGTCTTCGGCCTGGCCCAGCCCCAGGCTGTTGCAACCATCTGGGGAGTGAACCAGTTGATGGAAAATCTCCCTCTCTGTAACTCTGACTTTCAAATAAATAAAAAACAAATAAATCTTAGAAAAGGAAAGAGCGAGCTACAGAGGAGGGAGTGACAGAAAAAGATCTTTCCATCAGCTGGCTCACTCTCCAGAGAGCAACAATGGCCGGAGCTGAGCCAGGTGGGGCCAGGGACCCAAACACCTGGGCCATCTTCTACTGCCTTTTCCCAGGCCTCAGCAGGGAGCTGGATTGGAAGCAAGCAGCTGGGACTCGAACCTGTGCCCACAGGCGGCAGCTTTGCCTACTACAACACAACACCAGACCCTGAGCGAGATATTTTTGAAGTGTATCAAAAAACCAAACAAAGACCTCCCCCAAGTTATAAAGATGCCAATGCAATATGCACTCAGTAGAAACGATACTTTGAGTTTAGATCTTTGTGTGAGCTGGCAAAAGGCAGTAGGATGTTGGGGAGCGGCAGCAGTGCGGCCCCCAGTTGGCCTCGTGATCGCGAGGGGAAGCCACCAAGACTCCCCAGTGTGCTGCGTCGCCATGATGCTTGGTAGTTAGGTGCATTCTATGTATTTTCCACTTACGATATTTTCAGATGATGGTAGATTTATTAGGAGGTCACCCCACTTACAGTAACCAGGAAGCATCTGTAGCCCATTAAAGAAGAAATTAGCATGACAATAAGTGACTATAATATGAGCACTAACTTCTGTTGTGTTGGGCACTGGACCAAGTATTTCTCAAAAATATGCATCATGCTCTTTAATGCTTAGAGCAACTTGGACTTACATTTGAGAAAACTAAGGCAAAGACAGACTAATGTATCCTAGATCATAAGGTTTTATGTAACGAACACAGTGAAGTGCCTCCTTCCAAAAGGGATGTGGGAAAATATACATATACATGCATATATTTACATATATATGACATATGAGAGAGAAATGGATTGATTCAGTAATCTCTGATTATCTTTGTCCAACTCTCTTATTTTATAAATGAGGGAGTGGAGCTAGGATCAGAACTCAGGCTTCTCAACTCTTAAATCATTTACTTTTCCCTACACAGCACATTCCTGCACCAGTGTTAAAAGGGGACACAAAGCAAGTTAGCTGGTTTGGCCTGGTTGTGAGGAGGAAGAAACTCAGAACATCCTCTTTGCTAACTGGTTTAAGGCACTCCCAGTGATGGACCAGAGAAATGCACACTTTGGTCTTGGTAGGCAGGTTGATCAATAAATAGGTCAGCAACTCACCTACCCACTTCTTTATTATAAAGTCTGTACTGTGTCTCAGGTGCCCGAGAAATAAACAGTTCCAAGCCAGCAGGCTTATGCAATGAGAGAGGCAGCAAAGGGCACCATGTGAGCACACAGGAGGCAGAGATGGGCTCGGAGGAGGCAACCCTGGCGTGCGCTCATAGAGGAGGAAGCACGGGCCAGAGCAACAGGCCCCAGGCACAGCTGTGGGCTGGTTCACTGATGCCCCCGATGTTCACAATGACAGAAGGATGCGATGGCATTCCGGAGGAGGAGCAAGGGCAAGGTAGACGTATATGCCCTGGCAGGACGACCGCCCCGGTCGGGAGACAGTAGATTGGCTATGCTGCCATTGGCAGAACACAAGGCCAGGTCTACCTCCCTCGCTCTCACTTCCAAACCAGAACATGACTGCATCCTTGCCCAGAAAAATTTTGTTATGATTTCAGACATCAAAAAGTTACTCTATCATACAGCCATCTGAACACAGCTTTTCATGTTGTCAGTGGGAGACAGCCTTAATTAAAACTGTAATCTATCTGAGAACCATTACCATAGTTTCCTTCTTCCCTATGCCAAAGTCTAGTCATCAAACACTTTGAGTGGAAATTCAAAGAGAGCCAGAAGTGGACTATTTTATAATTCCTCCCCCACTTTACAAAAATCTTCCTGTTACGATAGAAAGGGCTTTTCCCAACATTACATTCATCTATCACAAAACATGGATTGCAGGTCTCTGTATCACACAGACAACTTCCAAATCCAAGAGTAGAGTGAGTTAAAGGGGGACAAAACATTTGATTGATAGGAGGTCACAATTCACTGGCAGAAGAATAAAGAACGTGTCTCAATGGAAGATTGGAGTTGAAAGCTTAAAATATTCCTTTAAAAAAAGAAACATTGTTCTGACATCCAAAGAGGACAAATCAAATTGGTCTCCTCCCTCAGTCCCTGAAAGGAGGAGGAGGAAATGGCTGAGTGCTAAGTGCCAGTTGCAAACGGAATGAAGCAGTGTGACCTTGGCCAAGCAGCAACTTTGCTGAGCATCAGTGTTTTAAACTGACAACAACCATTCCTAACTCACAGCATCATAATAAGCATCTAGATGGGAAAAAATAATACAAGAAAACGCCCTGCAAAGTGTGTGTTCTTAGAGAAGGAAAGGGCCTGTATCTCCTAGAACCCAGGATGTGTTTCTGGCTGAGGTTTGTGAAGCACGAAGAACAGACACCAGCTGGGAATCAGGAAAGGACTAAATCAAGCTGCAGTTATTCATGCTTCCGGAAAGATACAGCACGGATGGCAACAGGTGATAGTTACATGAAAGCAGAAATTACATTCCTTGCTGATTTTCTCCTTCACCATCTCAGCAACCCCAGCACCCTCAGCCCTGCCACTAACACGTGCACGAACCATGAAGGTGCCCTGGCAGCGTTGTCTCTGGATGCCACCGCCAAGAGAAACTGATCCTGCTTTGAAAAGGAGAAGGCTACCTCCTGAACTACATCTATCTTCCAGTGTTGCCTTGGTTTCTACCTACTGCCTCCTCCAATACTCCCAAACAAGCAGGAATCCAAAGGCTGTGCAAAGCCCCCTGGGGGAGGAGGTGCAGGTGGAAAACATGGAGGTATATCGATGCCCCCACGGTTTCTGCCGGCAGGATAGTGCCATGGTACCCAGGAGGGAGATCTAAGATGCTAGACATGCTGCAATTCATGGGGACATCCCCATGAGGAGGAAATGTTCCACTCAAAATGCCATGTTGAGAAATACGCGACCCCACTTTGATGCTTAGCCGCACCTGCACCCCCCCAGAGTGATCAACCTGCTGCGCTCTGGCCATGCTGTGCATGTTCCCGCAGCTTGCAGGGGTGCTGCCCCAATATGTCTGTTCAGGTCAGAACATCATGGTTTTGGCCTAAGGCTGTTTAACAACTTAGAGAAAAATAGATCAAATAGAATGCAATAATCAGAATAAACTAAAGAGTAATTGTTGATTTGACTTCAGGTCCTAAGAAAGAAGAAAACATGTTTTATTCCCAAGTTTTCTATAAACTGAATAACATAAGACATAACAGTGGCCTCTGAATTGATGCTTTCAAGTAGCTTTGGTGCTGAGCTGAGAGCTATCTGTTCTAAAAAATGTAAGTGAAGGAGCCTGCATTGTGGCACAGTGGATTAAGCTGTAGCCTGCGACACTAGCATCCCATATAGGAGCTGGTTCAAGTCCTGGCTGCGCACCGCGCTGATCTGAAGCCAGGAGCCAGGTGCTTCTGGTCTCCCATATGGGTGCAGGGCCCAATGACTTGGGCCATCCTCCACTGCACTCCTGGGCCATAGCAGAGGGCTGGACTGGAAGAGTGGCAACAGGGACAGAATCCGGCGCCCCAACCGGGACTAGAACTCAGTGTGCCAGCACCACAGGTGGAGGATTAGCCTATTAAGCCGTGGCGCCGGCCTCCAGCTCACTTTTAAAAGCCTGGGAAGGCAGGGGAAGATGGTCCAAGTGCTTGGGTCCTTGTACCCACAAGGCCAACTCTGATGAAGCTTCTAGCTTTGGCCTGGCTCAGCCCTGGCTGTTGTGGCCACTTGGGGAATGAACCAGCAGATGGAAGATCTCTCTCTCTCTGTCTCTCCTCTAACTCTTGAATTTCAAACATGTTAAGAACCATGAGAACCATGAGAAACATGTTAAGCTGAAGTGAAGAATGTACACGCTGCTTTGTCACTAATATAGTTTGGGACTAGGACGACACCGCTGCATTTCTCTGTGCGTTTATTTCCTCATCTACAAAACAGGATGGTTTCATAGCTTTCAACATTTGTTCCATACAGGCCAGCAGAGTTCCCTGCAGGGTGGAGTTGGAGAAAAAGGACACGAGGAGTAGTCCTTAGGACATACAGCAGGACCTAACCTGGCTGATGCTAACGAGGACAATGTGAAGAAACAAAATTCAAGTAAATAAGTAAATAAAAAAAGAATATGGGGATCCTCCAGGCCTTCCAGAAAACAGGCTAGTCTCCGCTGACAAAGGGTACCTGCTGCCACACGGGGGAAATACACTCATCTGCTTTCTTCTTCACGGATGGATGATACTTTCTTCTAAAGTCTGAGACTATGAAATAACTCTGCTCACAGCAAGGGAGATATACACACATATACATGGAATCTGGTTTTAGTCAGCTTCAACTAAGATCACCCATTCTTTTGCAAACACTTCTCTGTTTGGTTTGTAGTCAGCGCGCTTACACAGCACTATTTGGGTTTCATGGCTTAATTTATTTGACTATATTCGTTCTCCTTCCCCGTCTTCCTTCCAGCACAGCAACTGCAAGCAGCCAGAGAATCTATCAGACCCCCTTATACAAAGAGTACTACACTTTCATATTAGAACTCTCGGAGTTATTGTTTCTTTTTAATAACAAGGAAAAGCAGAAATTATAAGCACCAATATACCTAATGCTACCTGTAAATGGTCTTTCTCATTTATGTAAGTTATACAAAAGGACCTTATATGTTTATCACATCTGATCACCCCATCCCCCAGGTTAGCGACTGAGAAGGATCAGACTGATGGATCAGCTCTCTACGGAAACGTAAGATGCCCTTCTGCTTTTAAAGGGCATCTCCGATGTTACAAAAGCTGTCTTGTTTGTTGATTATCTCCCCGCTTGATATAAAACACCACCCCCTCCTCCAGATAGGTCTCAAAGACCTGGTGAGGCAGTGGCCGCTGGCATTTAGGTTATTTATTCTCGTTGAAAATGGACACAAAGGAAACGGTAGAGAAGCTTGCTCCAACCCAGGCAATCTTCCTGCTTTCATAAGCCCAAGAAGATACTAAAAATGAATCATCAGAACAAACAGAAGCTGATGATGGCAACAGAAGAAAAGGAGGCTGATTAGACAATTTCACACGGCAAAAGTAGTGTTTCAATTTTGGTGGTTTTGGTTTTAGGGTTCTGCATTTTCTTTTTTTTAAACAGTGGCAAACACTCAATCCAAGCAATTACTCTTAATCGTTTTGCCATCTTCCTAAGGTTTCTTCTACTCTCAAGGTTCAGCTTGCTGGTCAAGTACCACTTACAATGCGGATGCCTGTATCTAGACCTCTCTCGGCCAGCTGCGTGGCTCCGTGTGTAAGGAAGAAAACACCTACGAACACCACTGGTAATGGCTGTAGGGGAAAAGCGGCCATTGAGTCAGAAATGCACGTAGGTAATACAGAGGTCCCCCCTTCTCCACAGCTGTGCTCCTGTGGATTCAGTGACTCATGGCCATCCCTGTTCTCTGAAAAGACTGAATGGAAAAGTCCAAGTGTAAACTTCAAATTGTGCACCACCCTCGTAGTGGGGTGGAGCCTCGCCCCCACCCTGCTTGGTCTTGCTGGGAGCATGCACCGTGCCTGTTCAGGGTCTCCATGACACACTACCTGCCTGTGGTCACTCCGCAGCCAGCTCTTATCACACTGACTCACGCTGCTGTAGTCACAGTGCTGGCCCCACAGTGGGATATTCTAATGGAGAGATACCAGATCCACATAATGTATATTACAGTGTACTGTAAATATTCTATTATTGTTAGTTACAGTAGTTACTCTCTTACTGTGCCTAATTTATAAATGCAGCTTGACGAAGGTATGTATGGATGGATGGATGTACAGGCATCTGGGGGCCTTGGAATGTATCCCATGTGCATAAGAGGCACCAGGATACTTCCTAAATTAACCTTGTAGTTTTAATTTATGAAGCAGGAATGTATGTGTGCGAGTGTGTACTTATTCAGAATCTGGATCAAATGCTGTGGCTGTCTAAGAGGAGAAGCATGCATTTCATTAGCACTCTCTTGCAGGAAGAATGAAGTTGACTTTGGGCGCCCTCTGCCAAAGACCTGTCTCTGCCTCTTAAGACCATCTGGTAACAAAAAGACAAACCAGGCACCAGCAAAGTCTGCCCAAGACTTAGCTTCTTTGGGAATTCCCCTAAGCTTCATCCGGGGATGTTCCAGGGCAGTTGGCAGGCTAGGATTGATTCTCAAAGAGGTTAAGGTCTCTTTCCAATTTCACTGTAACACTGTAGCATCTGATATAATCCCTTAAAGGCTCTCAGAGCCTGGTCCTAATCTTCTTCCTAAAATATAAGTCAGAGTAGATCTGAATAGAGATGGCGGCCCAATCCATTTTTTTCTTCAGAGATCAACACAGAAGGATCCTGGTGAATACAGATTTAAAGTCTATTTTCTCAGCAACTGATGCCCCTGGGCCTGTAGATCACAGCTGAATGGAGAAAGTCATATAACCAGGCTGATTGGACCTCATTACTAATTTATCTTTACTTAACATCAGCTGGGGCCTCAATGTGCCTCAGCAAGACTTCTGTACCCAACTCTTCGCCAGATGGTGGTGTTCCTCTTTCCACTAGATCTCAGTGGCTAGGAAGGAGAAATGGTTTCAACATCCAAACGGTGTAAGAAATTCTCTATGTTGAGATAACTGGGGGTCGCGAGGTTGGGGGAGAAGGCGGCTGCATCTAATTTCATTTAGTGAACAACTTGCCTATGTACCCCAGAAACAGCTAGGAAATCAATAATGAGAATCATTCTAGAAGCAGCTATGATCTTGGCCCACATGTTGTCATGTGGATCTGAGAGGGAAGTGACAAAAACAAAGGTACAGTCAGTTCCAGGGGACCAGTGGGCAGCAACTAAGAGATTCTGTTTGACTTCCTTCCAACTTGAGAACAGGTGGATTTTAAGAGGGGTGGGGGATTGAGATGGGGGCAGGACAGGGGAAGGAATGAGAACACGAACCAAGCACCTACTAATTGCCAAGCATTACTTTACATGCTGGGGATATATACAGGCAAAATCCTTGCCTTCCTGGAATTTAGGTTCCTGGTGGAAGTGGAAAGGCAAATGAAAATATGTTCACTGTTAGATGGTAACAGTGCTGTGAACGAAAATAAGCAAGGGTGGGAAGGCTTTGCCATTTTATTTCTTTTTATTACTATGTTTTTAAAGGTTTATTTACTTATTTGAAAGGCAGAGTTCCAGAGAGGGAGGGTGAGATGGAGACACAAAGAGAGCTTCCATCCTCTGGGCCAGAAGCCAAAAGCCAAAAGCCAAAAGCCGAGAGCTGTATCCTCTGCTGCTTTCGCAGACACATTAGCAGGGAGCTGGATCAGAAGGGGAGCAGCTGGGACTTGAACTGGCATTCACCCACGCACCACAATGCTGGCCCTGGTTTTGCAGAAGAGGTGGGTCAGGGAGAACCTCACTAGAAGGTGGCATCTGACCAAAGGTCTGGAGAAGCAGAAGAACCGGGTCATGGGAGGTTCCAGCAGCAGAGAACGGGAAGAGTCTGACAGAGGAGGAGGCGCGGTCAGAGCGAGCGGTCATTGCTCAGCGGGCTGCATACAGGGCCAGGCCTCCCTGAGAACCAGGCGTGGGCTTTGAGCGGAATGGAAAAACCATTGTCAGAGTGGCACCCAGGGATGAATAAACACACAGAGAGCTCCGTGTGCGGGAATGCAGATAAAAACGGATTGCAGTGTGGTCTACAGGGAAAACTCCGAGAGGCATTCCCAGGCCCCGCGCAGATCTGATGAGCCTGTTGCAGAGTCCCAAGGGCCTCCGTGGGTGGACGGCTACCTATTGTTTGTCCTGCGTCATCACAGAGCGAAGACACTGGGCCTGCAGTGGCGCCTGGGGAGGCACTGGAGGAGTCACCCCCACCTTCCCCAGGGCCTGGGGGCTGCTGCTACTGCCATCACTACCATTCTAGGGCGGTGTTAAATTAGCCAATTTAACACAACAACAACAAGCTCCACACAGATACAGCTTCCAATGGTATATCCGTTTTTATTAATTGGCTGATTTACCACTGCCTCCTAGAACTGTAATAAGAGCTGCCATCGGTGAACGCACCAGTGAGCAGCGCGTGCTCTCACCACCCCGTCTCTCCAGCGCTCACCTCTCAGTCGGATTTTCTGCAAGTCCAGAAGAGAAGTCACCGTTTCTTACACCTAATGCTACCACCATGGCATCCAGTGCGTTCCTATTCTATCTGCAGAGGCCAGAGGGAAGGCAGCAGAGGCAGCTGCTGGCGCGGGGAGAGCCCCACCAGACTCCTCCAAAGAACAGGTCCTCTGAATCTGTTAGCATGGATGAAACACCGTCAACCCGAGAGAACGTGTCCCATTAACCCAGGGCCTTCATGGAATTCACACAGGCCCACAAAGCAATCTGGTCTGGCGCTGACCAGGCAAAGGCAGACAGGATTCCAAATTTGGAAAATCTACAGAGGGCCCATTTTTTAGGCTGATAATTTTGTATGGCCAGCAAACGTTACAGATATCCAAATGGCCCTTGGCAGAAGAAGTTTCCCATCCCTGCTCTACAGGGAACCTGAACCCTACCTTCCGAGACGCTTACTCACGTTCTGGCCCACTCTGACACTCCGAGACAGAGGAGAGCGGTTCAGGGTTCAGTCCTAGTTCTGCACCCCAGGGCCACCATGTGCAGTTACGCAGTACGTGCCCTGAATAATTCCACGAGTGTCATGAACATACACAGCTGGGCTCAGTTCACTCACTAGTGAAAGAGAGAATAATGTAACTCAGAGGTTTTCATTCCAAACTGCTAGACCAATCTAATTTCATGAGGAAGAAGCTTCAAATAGCTGACCTGGGTTCTAGATTTGTGTTGACTCTGGGCTACTGGTTGCTCAGCAGATACTACTGAGGCCTTCACGGGAACACCAGTTACTGTACCCTGACGCCTCCAGCATCAACACAGAACCATGTACCAGCTGAGGAAACACTTGCTTATCACAACACACTTCACTGTAGCCAACATTACCATCAGCACAGCGCTGCTCTGGAAGACTTGGAATTTCGGCAGGATAGCCAAGGCTGGCAAGGTGCAGGAAGAACAGAAATAACACCCTCTCTCCCAACTAAAGTCGATGGTCAGAAGTCAAGGTCGTATTCACCGTCCTTATTTTGCATCAGTACGATAGTAGTTGTGGCATCAGGACAAGATATGGGAACAAGTTACAGTACGCCCAAGGCCCTCTTACAAAGAAATGCCTCGACCGTCTCGCTTACATTACTCATACCGCCAGGTTTGCATCTGGGGCTGACAACCTGCGCAGGAGAAGGCACAAGTTAGTGAACTGGCCACCAGGCTCCTTTGCTGATTCCAAATGAGGCCAGCGCTGCCACTGCCCTATTTCCATGGGTCAGAAGCAGCGGGAAAAACATGGCAAGGTACTGCCGAGGAAAAATGGTACTTGTGCTTATTTTCACGGGGAGTTGGGAACGGAACTACAGAATCACGCAGTTTATATCTGCTATTCCACACCACACTGGCCCCGGGACACTGAGGGGCAGCCACAAATGCTAGGTTTCTACGGGCCTCTCAGGATTTCCTGGTTTAGGGAAATGGTCATTGTGGATTCAACACTCCCTATGAACAAGGTGATGGTTCATGTGCTGAGCACAGGCTGTGAACGAAGCAGACAGGAATCCCTGCCTCCAGGCACCATCGTTCTCAGGAGTGAAAAAGGCAATAAAACAAACAAGTAAATCTTAAAGTGTGATAAGAGGCCGCTGAGTGATACGCAGTAAAACAGAAGAAGAAGGGGAGACACCGTCAGGAGAAAGTGGCAAAGAAATGAACGCATGCATGCGTGCTGCGGCATACACACGCCCCATCCATGCGCTCATGCCTGGGATGATAAAGGGACAATTCGTCTAAATTGGGGCCTGATCCTGTCCTTGGAGCTCAGCAGCCAGTAATGACTGTCACCAGAGCAGGAAATGGCCCTCAGCGCTCTGCTGAAGCTCCAGGTCTCTGGCAGCCCCACCATCAAAACCCTGTTCACCCACTTCTTGGATTAACTTGCAGAGACCTTTGGGAACCTCACCCTCTCCTTAATTTGAAATCTCACTGACTTGAGTGGTGAATGTGGTCTAACAAATACACTGCCCTCCTCAGCATGGGCTTGCTCCTACATATAAGGTTGCCGGGGGCCGGTGCTGTGGCGTAGTGGGTAAAGCTGTGGTCTCCAGTGCCAGCATCCGATACGGGCGCCGGCTCGAGTCTCAGCTGTTCTACTTCTGATCCAGCTCTCTGCTCAGGTCTGGGAAAGCGGCAGAAGATGGCTCAAGTGCTTGGGCCCTTGCACTTGCGTGGGAAACCCAGAAGAAGCTCCTGGCTTTGGATCGGCACAGCTCCAGCTGCTGCGGTCATCTGGGGAGTGAACCAATGGATGAAGACCCCTCTCTTTCTGTCTCTCTAATAAATAAATAATTTCTTTTTTTAAAAAAAGGTTTTCATGCATTGGATGCAGCCGCCATCAGCAGTCAGTGAGAGTGGGGGTACCCAGGACTTCAGGGAGCGCACAAGGCCACTGAAGTGGGAGATGGGAGCAGAGACCTGGCAGGGGAGTACTACGGGACAACCTTTGTTTAAGCAGCATCCAGAAGCACTAAATTTGTGCTAAGGATTGGGCATACCGAGAAGAACCAGGAACACACCGGCTAGTAACCCGGCAGACACGCCAACAGATAGTTCCATGCTGCAGTGAGGGTGCTCCGGGGACCTGGCGGTGCTGATGGAAGGGGTGGGGCAACAGAGTGGGGCGAGCAGAAAGAGGTGAAGAGGCTGGTTCTGCTTAGGAAGCAGGCCTGGTGGCAGTGCTGGGGTCCAGGTGGTCAAGCTCACAAGATGAAAAGGGGGTGGAACGTGGAGGGCCACAAACGCCTTCTTTTGAAGGCAGATGAGTCCCTGAGAAGTTTTCAGCAGGGAAGCCTCGTGAGTCGACACGCATTTAACAATGATCTCCTTCTCACCAGAGGGGCCATGAGGCTGGAAGCAGGAGATGGATTCACGTGTGAAAGGGAGACTATGGGAAACTGATTCTCCAAGCACAGCGCACTCCGGATGGCATGCATGGGAAGGGCCAGCGGGGCGGGGCATGCCAGGAAACAGGTCCAAATATTGTCTCCCTTGTATGTCTAACCGTGTGCCACTGTGCCACCACCTCCCCGCACCACCCCACTGAGAGAGGGTGTGAAGCGTCTTCCCACACGGGCAGTCCCAGTGCCCTGCAAGATGAGTTATGGGAACGCTCTCTCCACGCTCTCTCAAGATAAGGTGCAGCTCTCCATGGGCGCTGCGGGCAGATATATATCAGTGCCCTAACCAACAGAGATAAATGTCATAACTCCAGCCCCTGTCCATAAATACACGGCAGCAGAACAACCTGAAACAACCCACTGTGCCCAGAAGAGCAGGATTTAGTGGGCTTGGATACTCGCGCATGTGCCTCAAAGCACTTTTAGGAGGGTGTTAAATAGGTACATTACGCAAGCTCATGGACTCAAAATAAATAAGGCATTCTCCTTATGTGCTTTTCGCCCACACAGAGAGGCTACATGTGGCCTGCTCAACAAGGAGGGAGAAGGGAGAGATTTTCCAGAGCTTCCAGATCCTGCTCTGTGGGCCAGAACCCTTCACATGGCACCAGTGCCGGCAGCAGGAGGGCAGGGGAGGGGTTCTCTCTGCAGGGCCGCAGGCAGCAGGGGCACTCCTGGATCTGGACAAGTTAACATGCAGCTACTTTTAATCCCGAGGACTGGCACCTCCTACACACTTGCCATTTCGTGAGGTGCAACCAGAGCGATGGATCCTACTTGGGGCCACCCTGTGAGAACACAGTGGTTCTGCTGTATCCACCTCCTGTCCCCTGTTCCTTGCCTTTGGTTCCAGGCCTTTGCTTCTCACAAAGCTCTGCTCCTAAACATGCAACTGGCTCCTGTCTCCAAATCAATGAAGCACTCCCGCTCCCTGGAGAGGGATATATTACATATCAATCATGCATATTATTTTATAGTATAATTACTTTGGCAATTAATCCATAAGAAATATCGCTCTCCAGATCCCAACTTATGCCAGCACAAATGGGAAGCTCAGAGAGAGCAGTCACGTGGATGGAGGCCAGGAATGACCGTCCTACATAAGGCACTGAAGGCAGACAACATGAAAGGAGAAGATGATCTACCCAGCGTCTCCCTCAGCCTCGTGTCAAGGGACCAACAGAGCCAACCTTTCATCACGGACAGGCAGAGTGGGGCAGGGACTGGCCATTCCTGCTCCCTGAGGTTTCCATCCTCATTTGGTGGAGTGAATGAAGATGCTCATTCCCTGAACACAAGAGCCCGCCCTTCCTTAACGACGAAGGGGGGGCTTTGGTTTTGTTCATACTAGGCCTCTAGGCCTCCACCGTGCACACTCAACAAAGCCTGTTGAAGGAAGTGGGGAAGGAAGGAAAAGAGGCCCAGCCAGACCCCCTCCCTGAGAAGCCCTTGCTACGCGCCCTATGCACTTTCTGGTCCGTATTAATCAGGCACTGCATCTCGGCCCACAATAGCAGGAGGCAGTCACGAGACAAGGATCTTTTAACATAAGTCAATTCAGTTTCCCTAATCTAACCAATGTCCTTTCCAAACTGACGTATTTCCTCCCAGGAACGGACCGATCAACTGAAAAATTAAGTAGTGACACGTATGGTTTAAATGTTATTTCCTCTCTCTTCTCCTTCCCTATGGTGGAGCAGGAACAGTGAAAAGGCTAAAAGATAAGAGTAGCAGCAGGAGAGACCAGAGAAGGAAGTGGTAACTGCCAAATTGGATAAGCAGCCGCTGAATACATGAAAATTAACAAGGCATGTTTTCCAATAGCTTCGAATCTAAGTGAAAAGGAGCCACTGATGGAGTACACCAGGAGAAAATTCCTCGTTACAGAGCACTTTTCCTTTTCCTCGACATTTCTCTTGCTGCCCCTAACAGTATCATTATGCCACTAAATTCAAAAAAAGGCAGAGTAAAAGGAGATGGAATGAGTAAGTGACCTACCTGAAAACTGGGAGTAGACAGGTCAGTCCACACACAGCCACCACTTACTTCCTACCTGCCCTCAGCTACTAGAGCGAACAGGAGCAGAAAAAACAAACACTCAGGGGAGGAAAAATTAAGAGTTGGAAAAAACAAACAAACAGGAGTTGAAATGAAAAATAATCAGTAGATAATCTACAAAGAGAATCACGGCTGGGTATGGGGTGGGGGGCAGTACAAGGCAGGAAGCCGGCGTGGGCACACGGGTCCTGCTCTCCTTAGCAGACTGAAGAGGTCGGGGGGAGAGCCATGGCTTGAGGGAACGGAGCACTTTATCAGACTCTTTCTTCTATTTATGCTATACTCACCCACACATGAAAAATGACCAAGACTGTGTTGCTGAAGAATATGTTTACAAGCTTCTATGTAAGTACAAATGTTCTAGTTAATTACTGGCCTCAAAATATTGGGTATCTGACACTTTCAATTTTGACAAACAACGTCAGAAAAAAAATCGAGATCATTGTGAACTGTCATGTCAAAAACGAGTTACTAGCACCGAGAGCTGAAGCAAACAGCCATAAAGTCTAGCAAAGCGGCTGTCCTCATTGGCTGAGGGACCTGCGCAGGAATCCCCAGAGGCTGCTGAGGCCATAGGCCTAGAGAAAATACAAGAAAGCACAGAATTCTTAATTTTCAGGCTAGAGCTAATAATTTCTCGAAGAAGTCTGCTTTCTCGTGTTCTGTGAGTTTGTTTCAGCATTTTGCACACTCTGTGCTGTTGCCTGCCCTCTGGAAGCCAAAGATGATCTCTGTTTGAGGACAGTCTTTATTCTTAGAGGCCAAAGAGACGCTACAGAGACTCTCAGGAATGCATGTTGGCCTGTGGGGCTGGGGTTAAGCTGCCGACATGAGTGCTGGTGCAAGTTTGGGCTGCTCCACTGTGGAACCAGTTCCTGCTAATGCACCGGGAAAGCAGTGGAAGATGGCCCAAATATCTAGGCCCGTGCCCACCCACATGGGAGACCATGATGGAGTTCAGGGCTCCTGGCTTTTGTATCCCGGCCCCAGACCCCATCGTGTCCGTTTGGGGAGTGAATCATTTGGGAATGAAACTTCTCTCTCTCTCTCTCTCTCTCTCTCTCTCCCTCCCTCCCTCCCTCTCTGTAACTCTGACTTTCAAATAAATAAATAAATAAATAACTAAATAAATAAATAATTTTTTAAAAAAATTGTGTGTTGGCACCACAAATATGTCTACAGAAAAAAATCCTTGAATGTCTTAGAAATGATACCCAACGAAACCGATAAAAAGCTACTAAGCACTGAATTTTAAGGTAAGAAGATACATAACTTTCACATTTCCCGTTTTCTGCTGAAGCATGCATTGCCTCCAAAGCTAATGAAAATATCATGTATTAAACAGGTATTTAAGTGCCTACTATGTGCTGGGGACTGTTAAGGCACACAACACACGAGGCCTTGGGTCTGATGTGGATTCAACACACAACACAAGAACCTCAGGGAGTTTAAGTCTAGGAGAGAAGGCAGACATTAAATGAGAAGTTGAAGTGAGGTAGGGGGACTCTAGGGAAGTGTGGGATCACATACTGTGGGGGAAGGGATTATTACTGAAGGCCAAGGATCAGCAAAATTGTGCAGGGAAATGTGTTTACACTGAGAAGTGAAGAACAGGAGCTAGTTCCGTTAAGGTGGCAAATGGGGCTTTTCCAACATGCAGGTCAAAGCTTTGAACCATCATATTCTATCCCAAATTGGCTTCACTCCCTAGAAACAACCCTTTTAAGGTCCTTTTAAGAGGCAAAGTCTCCTGCCTTTAATATGGTCAGACATGTAATGTGAAATCAATCCTCTTAACAAATGTGAATATGTACCAACACAATGTCTTTAATAGGTTCAATATTATACAGGTAATCTACAAAGAGAAGAACTTCTTGCTCCTGCATAAGTGAATTTCTGGACCAGCTGGACAGTAATGTACTGCTTCCTCATCCTCCCAGCCCGTGGCAGCCAGCGTCCCGCTCTAGTCCCCATTCCTATGAATGATGATTTCAGCCACCTCACAAAAGCAGACTCACGCTGTATTTGACCAGGGCCATCCATGTTGTCACAAATGACAGGAATTTCTTCTTTTTAAAGGCTAAAGAACAATCCCTTATCAAGTATCTATTACATTTCCTTTCTCCATTCATGGCTGGGTGGACATTTAGGTTATTTCTGTATCATGGCTACTGAGAATGGTGGTGCAATGAACATATGAATATAAATACCTCTTTGAGAATCTGATTTCATTTCCTTTGGCTAGATACCCAGAAGTTGAATTGCTGGATCATATGGTAATAAAACTTGAGGATCCTCCATGTTCTTCTCCATAGCAGCTGCACTATGTTATAAGCCTACCAACAGTGCATATGGGTTCCAGTTTCTCCACATCCTCGCCAACACTTGCTATCTTTTTTTCTTTACGGGGGGAAATAATATCCATTTTAACATGGTTGAGATTCACAAACATTTTAAAGGTCTGTGATCTTATACACATCTGAAATGTAGTCAACAACAACCATTGTTACTGGAAACACTGCCTGCTCCCCTGCTCAGCGTGGGAATAACTGGCCCATTCTACTGTAGCGCACACGGGACCTGACTACAGACATCAAGTCAAGAAACATGAATCACAGCTATGAAAACTGTGGTCACGATGGCAGACCAGCCTAGGAGGTTCCAGTAATAGCCCAGCACCTCTGACCAAGCAAGGGGTAGCCACCCTGGGCAGGAGGAAGGGAAATTAACAGGAAGAACATACTTTATCTCATGGATGGCAGCGACAGCTGAGGATGGTGCTGGTTCAAGTACATGCCCTAAAACATCTTCAGCTTGAAGACTTTCCAGACAACAACATTGATGTGGACAGGATTCACGTCACGCAACAAGTTTTGGCTCAAAAAAGGCCGCCAAGCATTTTGCCTGTATCATACAAGTGCTTTAATGCCAGATAAGAGGCACCTCACAGGGATGATTCCCTGATCACAATTACACCAGCTCATCCCCACTTCTTTAATTAGCAAATGAAGAGGTTCACAGAGCCAGCGAGTGGGGAAGCCAAACCTCAGAACAAGGTGGGGGACTGGCTCCCAGACCGGTTCCGTTAACCACAAAGGCCTTGTCTGTGCAATGGACATTTCATAATTTCAAAAACTGTACAAGAACGGAAAAGGTAGTACCTGGGGGTGGGGTGGGAGATGAGGAGGTTTTCTTGTTATTAATGCAAAAATCTCTGGCCCTGCTCTAGACCCACGAAAGAAGTTTTTGAGAGGAGTCATCCTCAAGCACCCCAGGTCCTGGTGTCCACGGATCCACTAAGCTTCTACTCCAAAACAACCGAGTTCCGAGTGGGCACTGCAGTTTTCCTTCAAATTCAGCGGGGGGAGTGCTAACAGGGAGGGGAGGGAACAACCGCTCTTTTGGTTCTGTTCACCATAAAATATGAACATCAAATAACGAGAGAAAGAAGAAACACAGTGCCAGTGCGCTCTCCCAGCACAGCCAGCCAGGCTGATGAAGGCTGACAAAGTACCTCCTGCTGGTGGGGAGCCCCGAGCCCACAAGGATTCCTGTGCTGGGGCCATACTTAGAAGAAGGGGACAGAGCCGGGTTGGCAACAGGAATTTCGTTCTCGGAGGAACTATAAACACAGTAGAGCTGTCCTCTGAGGTGCTGAGCAAAAGATGGTTTTAAAAATTCAGGACACACAGGAACATTCCGTAGATGAGCAATATTTTGCCCCCAGAACTGAAGCCACCACCATAACAAATGTACCCACACATTGTTCTGCTGTTCTTAAATGCTGCTGGGAGAGCGATTCTGTTTTGAATACCATAGTGAGGCTATACACTTAGTTTCTCACTGCATACACACATCTCATCTCCGAAACATTAAGGGATGAAAATACAGCTCCGCTGAACTTGGCTCATTAAAGGCAATCTTCTCGCTAAGTATTGAACTTGAACTGCTTTTCAATTTGATGCAAATAAAGGTCAAACTAGTTTACTCCCTACTTAGGATTTAAGGCAAACAAACTTGCTGAATGAGCACGGGGAAGCTTCCATTCAAAGTGATGAAGGAGAGAACTGGGTTTCATCCCCTTAACACCTGCCCGCAGCCTCTTTGTCCCTCTCTTTCCAGTCCCTTCACCTTTCCATTGTTCAGGTAAAGCGAGTCAGGGGATGCGAAAGTTAAGGTTCTCAACTGTCTGCAATTTTTCAGCACACAGTCAGTACTGGCAATTACAAACCGGGCTGTTGGTAAAGGGGTGTGAAGTGGGGGAACCAGCATTCCAACACAAATTTAATCTCTAAGTTTAGGTGTTTGAAACTGGACCCTTAAAGAAAAACAATTCCTACATAAAGTCAACAGTTACCAAGAGGACTCATTGAGAAACAGGGATTGTGTAGTGGCCCAGGTCCTGCACAAATGTCTGGCAGATATCTGGGCAAAAAGTGAACCCACAAAAAGCAGCCTGTCTCAGACGCTGATCCAAGGCAGCTTCTCCATTTCACTACAGTGCTATTCCAGAGGCTCAAGGCCCTCATCTCATTAGGGCTCCAACTGCTCTTCTGATAAACTGGATCAATGGCATTAGCATTAGCTCTTGGCTAGCTTAGTTTTGAGCTCAGGACCCTTTAAAACCGAGCTCTGCCATCCAATTAGACTGTTTACCTGCTGACCTGAGGGAAGATTCAGACCTTCCGCTCAACTGTCATCATCCCTGCATACAGATTCCACTTACACCAGGTTGAAACTTTCATCAACCCCATTTGCTGATCGGCTGGCCTGATTCGAAACTCAAAATGGAAGAGGGAAGGGGAGGGTTTAGAAGGTCATGGCACGTCAGTCCTTGAGAGCAGGTCGGCTGCCATCCAAGGGCACAGCTCAGACAATGACCCGCAGCTAATCACTGTGGAAACACGGAGAATCAGAATGGGGGACAGACACCTGCGGGTGCTGGGCAAGGACAGGCAGCAAGCAGCAGAGTATGGATGAGAAACAAGGTCGTTCGATGCCTTGTCCACTGAACTTCGTATCATTCCTTTCAAATATTTCCAATTCCTATTCAGCTATCCTCCCACCCCAAGTCAACCACACTGAGTTTCCGCTGCTTGCACAGAAAGGGAACCAACCTCCTTGCTGCCCTCACTGGATCACAAAAGCCAAGGGGCGGAAGTGGGAGGAAGAGGTGCAAGTGCTAATAAGGGTAGAATCACTAGTGTGACACTTCTTGCGGAAAAACCAAGACCATTCACCAAGGAATGAGAACACAGAGCCCAGTGAAGTTGACAGAGACACAATTACAGAGGACAAGTACTCATGCCCACTTTGACACGGTTCTCAGAGGAAACTCAGGAATAGAGGGCGAAAGAGCAAACAAGAAGAGTAAACAAAGTTGAAAGGAAAGAGGATCTCCAATTTGAAATCTTGTGCCCCTGGGTATTAGCTGTCATTCATACTTTTTAGCTGCCATGTGGGGAAGCACCAGCCCTGGGATTGCTCTTCTTTCTGTGATGTCCTGCCAACTTTCTGCACGTTAGAATTCAGCTAATATTTATAGTTCACCAAGAAATCACTGATAATCTCAGAGCACCATTAAACAATCGAATCCAAATATGCTTGGAGGTGAAAGAATCAATGGTCATGCTATAACCCATTATTTGCTGAAATCTGAAATAAAATAAAAGATAAAGCTCCTAACCTAACCTATCCAGAGGCAGCATGAAAAGTCGGCTGGCAAACATGCAAACATCCCTAGAGGTTTCCAGAAAGGTTTGTCATCTACTCACTTCTAGGTTCTCTCACCTCAAAAATATCTGGACCTGACAGAAGCCACGAAGCTTTGAAACCAAAAAACTCAGTGGCCTCACACTTATGCAAAAAGTTGAACACAGGACTTGAAAGCAGCAATATTCCTGAACTTCACAGTAGAAATGTTGTGGTGTAGCCAGTTAAGCCACTGCCTGTAACACCGGCATTCTTGGGTACCAGTTCAGGTCCTGGCTGCTCCACTTCTGAACCATCTCTTGCTAATGCACCTGAGAAAGCAGCAGAAGATGCCCAACTTTTTGGGCCTCTGAACCCATGTGGGAGACCTGGAAGAAGCTCCTGGTTTTGGCCAGCCTGGCCATTGTGGCCACTTGGGGAGTGAACCAGAGGATAGAAGATCTTTCTCTCTCTCTTTCTCTCTCTCTATGTAACTCTGCCTTTCAGATACATAAAATAAATTTTTAAAAAAGTAGAAGAAGAAACATTCTTGGAAAAGCTGGATGAATAATGGTCATGGCTCATCTTCCAAACTTGCAGGTGTGTGTGTGTGTGTGTTGTGTCTGAGATATCACAGTTTCAGCCATGGGCCAAGTAGGGCCACCACACAAACCTCAAGAAAAACATTTGCTCCACCTGAGAGGACTGTCTGCTAAATTCTTGGCTCACTACTCATTGGCAGAATCTCACAGTGAGTGGTTATCAGATTATTTCTCGTCTACAGCCATACCACCCTGAATGTGCCCGATCTCTCTGATCTTGGAAGCTAAGCAGCATTGGGCCTGGTTAGTACTGGGATGGGAGATTATTTATTTGATAGGTTGTTATCTCATCAAAGTTACAGAATAAATCATTAATCTTTTCTTTTTTTAAAAAAAATAAAGGATGTCCTACATGGGATGGACAAAATTATTTCCTGCTTTTTCTGGCTAAGAGATAGGCAAGAGGTTGAAATCTCCTGAATCTAAAAATAGGGCAAAGGGAAGGTCTGTACAACTATTCTTGCATCTTTTCTGTAAATCTGAAGCTGCATCAAACTAAGAAGAAACAGAGATTATTTCTAAAGTACCAAAAGTCTTCAGATGGGACACAATCACACAGTCTGCAAGAGATGCCCCCAGACGCAGGTGCAGAAAGCCTCAGCGTGCACGTCTTCTGAGGGAAGCCCTTTGCCAACATTTACCCACTGTCTCTTTTTCACAACTCTGGGACTCAAGGTAGTCCTTCTAACCCAGTCATCTCCACCACGGAGGTCAGCAGATATTCCATCCCCACCCCGATCTGGTCTCCCTAAGCGATATACTGACGTAGCACCAGGACAAGGCAAGTTGCTTGGCCTTTTATTAGTAAGCATCTGAATAATTTATAAGGGTTGCACAGGGCCCATTAGGCGTGCCACAGCAGTAATAACTGGCATAGGACTTTGCTTACTCAGGGCTAAACTTTAATTTGTCCATAACTGCCCCAGCTCATAAACCCATCCCACAGGTCTGACCTGCTGTCTCCTCTGCCACCGCATGTCCCAGCCATGCTCTCATCTGATTTGCTCCTGTGGGCATCATCTCTGGGGCCAATAAAAAATGTGAATCCCAAGACAACCACGAAAAACTCATACTTCTATCTCTACATTTCGTAAATAGGGACTTTACCACTGAACCCTTAAGCTTTGCTTTCAGTCACCCCTTCACATTTTAAATGAGAACACACACTATATACGAGCTAATTCACTTCTCAGTTTTCTTACATGCAAAACAGGAATTATAATACCACTAAACTCATAAGACTCTGCTAAGGATTACATTCATGGCAAATAACGAGTAGTCACTGCTAAGTAAAAGTTATCATTATTAAAAATTCAGACTAGGAATAAACCCCACACAAACTCAATCCCACTCCCTCACTCTAGGAATAAAACCAGGTCCCAGAGAGACCATGTGACTGTTCCAGCTCTCCAGGTGGGTTCTGTTCTGTGATTTCAGGGCTGCTGTGGCTCCAGGACACATTCTTTATGGGAACCTGGGCTGCTTCTGCCTTCTGAATTGTGTAAAATAATGACAGTGCTACCCTACAAGCACCCATGCTCATTCCTCCTCCTACCGCTGGGTCAAGCACTGTGGGTGGGTTCAGGGGTGACAAGATGGAAAAGGCCCCTGCCCTCAAACAGCTTCCATCCTGGTGACCGAGGCAGTGACAGGAGGGGAGTGACAGCAGGGGTGGGGGCTGCTCACGCCTGCTGTTTTGCCCTTTATCTGGGAGGAAGATGCCACTGTGACACTGGCTGTGGCACACCCACATATGAATATGCACCATAAATGTGGTAGGAGGAATTACACTAAGTGGTGGTGTCACAATCAAACACACTGGTCCTGAATGTCTGTCTCCGTCTTTGATCTTACCTCCCCGGCTAGTCTGCGCAGGTGGGCGGCGGCAGGCCGAAGGGCAGCAGAATAATCGGGGCAGGGTTTGTGTCACTCTCTTCCAGGCGAAGTTCATTCCTCTACCCTCTCGAGGTTGGATTCTTTGCCCTTGGCATTTGTGCTATGTGGCCCGCAATTCCTGCCCCCCAAACCAGTTCAGGGGATCAAAGAGCTATTATTGAAGTCTCGGGGCAGGCGGTCGAGGGAGGGAGTGGCAGGAGAGCCAGGCCGCTGGGCCGCGCTTCTCCACAACAGGGCCATTGAGCAGGCGCCACAGCAGAGGGCTGAGAAGAAAAGGCCGAGGGAACACACACCGAGAGCCGCGCACAGACCCGGCCATTCATCGCCGGGCGAGTGCCGGGCTCTGGGAACAGCAATCTCAATTGCTGCAAATCCTCCAACCTGCAACAGCTGCTGGTGACTCTGGTGGGCGGCTTTGCGGCTTACGCGAGTTTCCAATACCAAGCCCTGGCCTGAGGCCAAGTAGACATTACTTAGGTTAGAGACGCTGGCTGCGGAGAGTGGCAACAATGGACTTCACAGCTTATAAAGCGGCTTACAAAGGGCTCCCGTGTATTTCAAAAAAGCACTTCAGATAGCTGAGGAGAGAAGCTATCTGCACAAACGCATTGAAGCAGTTTATTCCTAACCCACTTAATTCAAGGTTTCTGCCAGGAGCCAACAACATCGTGGAAATGGGTGCACAGAACCGCAAGAGGGCTGGGTGTCCCGGCAGCGGGGGGCTGAACCATGGCGCCCTCCCCTCCTCGGGCAGACCAGCTCAGCAGCCTGGGGAGTGCCAAGTGGCGAATGGCCCTCGTTCTGGACAGGCCGTGCAACTGCAGTTTTTGATGAGCTGTGTGTCTCAGCCATGTTCATAGGTATCGGTAAGCAGCACTTACAGAGGTTACAGCAAGAACACTCATGGCTTCTAAACACATGCTGCCACACAGCCCAAATACATCTGCAGGTGAGACTGTACAGGTGAGACCAGCCGAGGGGAGCTCCGGCCCTGCCTCAGCACACGAAGTCTTCAGGGACCCACTACTTCTCCAGCAGACCCAGTTATTGGTTTCCAGAGAACAACTCCACCAGGTAACAGGCACAAAGAACAAGAGCAGCTAGACTGAGGCACAAAGGCCTGTGGAGTCAAGGGATGAGAAACATGGACTGGGTCAAAAAATGGACCATCTCCGCAGAAAAAAAGAAGCACTGGGTAGGGGACCGTTCTTTATAGATTTTGCCAGTTCCATCAACTATTTTCAAAAGAACAGGACTGCTTTTGTTTATGGAAAATGAATGAACCAATGAGAGTATAGGAAGTGGGAAGCAGCCTTGCCTGAATGCTCAGATATTTACGTGGAAAGCCCCTCACCTAACAAAGGACCCCATTTGGAGATCCAGGTCCATACAATATGTAGGTGGTCAGGTATGGAGTTCTCAGAGAATTTTGCACCAAGAGATTCTAAGATAAGAAATTATTACAAGAATAATTAACAGACTCAAAACACAAATATAAAGTTGTACCAGAAGAATTCAGACTGTAAGGAGCACAGCTCAAGTGACTTTTTTTTTTTAAGATTTATTTATTTTATCTAAAGGGCAGAGTTACAGAGAGGCAGAGAGAGAGAGAGAGAGAGAGAGAGAGTGAGTTCCATCTGTTGACTTACTCCCCAAATGGCCACAACAGCCAGAGTTGGGTCAATCTGAAGCCAGGAGCCAGGAGCTTCTTCTGGGTCTCCCACATGGGTGCAGGGGCCCAAGGATTTGGGCCATGTTCCACTGCTTTGCCAGACCATAGCAGAGAGTTGGATTGGAGGTGGAGCAGCCAGGACTTGAACCAGCACCCATAGAGATGCTGGCACTGCAGGTGGCAGCTTTACCTACTGCACCATAGTGCCAGTCCTCAAAGCTTCTATGTTGAGTGCCACCTACCTCCCAGGACTCATTCCAACAGGTAAGGCCCACTTTGCAAGGGAACAAAGAATAGGTATGATGTAGCGAGCAGAGTTTACTCTGATGCCAGCATCATAGCATAGTAGAGGCATATGATACTATTACCCTGTATCTATAAATTACCCTTATTATTTGAAGATATGCCATCTGCAGCAGAGAAACCTTAAAGAGATCAGATGAATGAAGACAGCATCCATACTTATCCTCATGTCCTGCGTGTTCCAGCAACTATTTAGCAGAACGGGGTTATGCAGGAGAAAAACTTCAGGGAGAGCTGGGAAATACAGTCCTATCAACTGCAGAATTTCTGCATGCCTACCGAGAGCACACATCTATTCTAGTATGACTTCGCTGGATTTTTCATGCCATGCCCTAAAAGTAAGAAACGTGAAATTACAGATCACAAAATTAAGTCAGAATGCAAGAATGCAGGCCTATCCACCAGAGCTTGTTCTCAGCCCCCAATCTGCTGCCTGCCCAAGACGAGGGGAAGCAGAGTTGGGGAAGCTCAGGAAGGCTCTGATCATCACAGGCCCACGATCCATGACTGCACAGATCTGATTTGCTTGTGATCGAGTTACTGAAGTTACCATCTGCCAAGAGCAGCTGCTGCCCCAAGAGGCCTCGTCACGTGAGCAGCTTACCTCTGACCCGTGCTTGCTGCTGTAGTCTTTAAGTACACACTGCCCTTTAGTGCACTCTAAATGCCTCCTGCAGAAAACACGCGCAGGGAAGGCATTTTCCACCAACTTTTTGAAGACCACTTGGATGCGTGGATTTCAAAAAACGTTGTTGCACCAAAACAAACTTATTTTAATTCCGTCCTCCTTGAAGTTGTTGAGGCATTTACGTATTTCCTTTTTTCCCCCTGTGCTGTACCAAGCAGTAATAGGTGTTGAGAGATAAGTGGTGACTAATGAAGGTTAAAGGAGACAGATGTGGGCCAGGGTTGTGGTGCAGTGGGTTAAGCTGCCCCTGAGGATGTCTGCATTCCGTGTCAGAGCGCCCGATCAAGTCCTGGCTGCTCTGCTTCTGATCCAGCTCCCTAGAAGGCGGCAGTTGATGATGGCCCAAGATCGAGTCCCAGGCTCCTGTCTTTGGACTGACCCAACCCTGACTGCAGGCATTTAGGGAGTGAACTGGTGTGTACAAGATCTTTCTTTCAAATAAATAAATATTTTTTTCTTTTCTAAAAAAAAGAAGGATGTGAACATGAACACAAGCAAGAAGAAGTGTCCCTTTACAAGCCTTCCCACCCATCAAACTGTGGAGGAAAAAGATCCTGGAGTCAGTGCAGGCTGCCTATAAGGAGCACCACGTGAGAGGGAAAGATGGCAGCTACGCAATATGCCTATTTTGATATGAAGGCTTGGTCTGTTGTTAGCACTTCCCAATCAGCAGCACTCAAAAACAAGTCTAAACTTAGAAAAGAATAAAAAAAAAATCCCTATCAAACAATAAGAATCAAGAGTAAAGAAGAAATAGCAGTTTGCTGAAAAGGAGACCAAAATACACCAGGGCCCCAGAAGAGTTATTTCCGCATTCCCTGCACATACGACATCATTCATGAAGAAGGCAATGGCACAAATATAGCATAAATGTTGTCTGCTCTAGCTGGTAATTTAAAATGCAAATGCTAATGAGTGAACTGGTATATCAGTGGAGTTAATAACCGCATGCCTAGCACAGGGGCTGCATCCAAAACACACACAGAGAAGAGACAGACACCATGTTCCAATTTAAAAATAAAAACACCCAAATTAACCCTAGAAAAATCACTAGCAGATGTACGAGCTCAGGAAAACGAGGCACACAAGGGCAGGGAAACGGGAAGTCTCTGCTAGTTGCAGACTCTCTAGTCCATGTAAATATCTTCCCACATAGAGTAAAGGTAGGCATGGGAATTAGCATTTATTCAAGAGTGCGACTAGAAAGCATTACAGAGCATAATAAACGTAACAAGCAACATTTACGGAGAACCCGGAACCCTGAACAGGAAGTTTTCTCCAAAGCTCACTTTAGAAGCCCAGAGGCCGACCTTGTAGGAAGCCTTGAGAGGGATACAGATCTCATTCATTTTATCACAGGCAAAGGGTGAAAACCTTCGGTTAAAAAAAAAAACAAAAACCTTAACAGTTACAAGCTCTGGATGAACTGGGTGATTTAAATAAATGGGAACAGCTCTCATGATGAAATGACCCAGAGGAGAGAATGTAGCTGTGCTTCAGATTCCTTCCAAATATGAAAGGAACTGCTGTGGATTCTCGCTCTTATTAGAGGTCTGTTTGGCAGCCCTACCCCAGAACCTGGGAATGACCCCAAGGTGGGCTGGGCTGCCACAGAACCCCCAGCCAGGGGACACAAGGAAGTGCACTCTGTGGCCCTGGCTGGCTGCAGAAGTGCTTTGGTGACACCTTCTCCAGGCCAACAGGAAGATGTGCTTGGTCTCGTGGTCCATAGTAGACATGCAGAGTGCTCTAATCCCCATGCAAGTGCCACTCATTTTAAATTTTCTACAATGGTCAGGCACAAACTCTGCTATATTCAGCCCTATTGCTGGGATTCTCAGGAAAACTTTTTTTTTTTTTTTTTTTTTTTTTTTTTTTTTTTTTTTACAGGCAGAGTGGACAGTGAGAGAGAGAGACAGAGAGAAAGGTCTTCCGTTGCCGTTGGTTCACCCTCCAATGGCCGCCGCGCTGCGGCCGGCGCACCGCGCTCGTCCGATGGCAGGAGCCAGGAGCCAGGTGCTTTTCCTGGTCTCCCCATGGGGTGCAGGGCCCAAGCACCTGGGCCATCCTCCACTGCACTCCTGGGCCACAGCAGAGGGCTGGCCTGGAAGAGGGGCAACTGGGACAGAATCCGGTGCCCCGACCGGGATTAGAACCCGGTGTGCCGGCGCCGCAAGGCGGAGGATTAGCCTGTTGAGCCACGGCGCCGGCCAAGGAAAACTTTTAAAAAGAAATTCAAGGTGAAAGCTGACTTGAGTTTGGGAGAAAAGGGCCAGTGACTCCTTTTCAATGATGAAGAATGCTTTTATTTATCTTTTAAACACACTCTGTTGGAAAGAGGTTAGAGGTGGTTCCCATAGCAACCAGCATTAAGTCTTAAAGGCAGTGTGCACCATTCACCTGGGGCTCCCCATTACCAGATTTCAAAGTATTTCCCTCTCTCTACTACATCCAGCTTCTAACACCTTCTGCTATAGGTCTGGCCGAAGATATTCCCCCACGTGGCCGGCTGGTGGTGAGCAGGTCCAGCCAGGACACTGCTGCTTGCTGCCAGGACTACCAAGGAGAAGTGCCCCAAAGTTGACAAGATGGTGCTGACAAGGCCACCCTGAAATGAATTCCAGCAAGGCCACAGTAATGACAAGGGGACCACCAGTGGGAGTGCTGGCACTGGAAGCACTCCAGCAGAGAAGAGCCATCAGAATTCTGTACGCTTCGCACTTGGTCGCCCATGCCCACCCAGTGGAAGGGCGCCTAGACAATCCTGAGCAGATTTAGAAGAGACCTCCAAGAGGAGAGACGGGGGTGGGGGTGGGATCGTGAAACAACACTCGCAGGCCTGAGTTTCTGCCTCTGTGCTGGCTCTTATTGTCTCTGTGAAGGATGAGCCTTGTCCCTATCTAGGATTTCCTTTTTTTCCTTCTCCTTGTCTCATCAACATTAAAACTCAAAACTGGGAGGGTAATGCCACTGCCTGTGGTGCCAGTATCCCATATGCACACTGGTTCAAGTCCCGGCTGCTCCAATTCCAATGCAGTTTCCTGTTAATGCACTGAGGAGAGCAGTGGAAGACGGCCCAAGTCCTTGGGCTCCTGCACCGCAGTGGAGACCCAGAAGAAGCTCCTGGCTCCTGACTTTGGATCGGTCCCAGCTCTAGCTATTGCAGCCATTTGGGGAGTGACCAGTGGATGGAAGATCTCTGTCTCTCCCCTTCTTTCTATCTCTGTAACTCTGCTTTTCAAATAAATAATCGTAAAAACAAACAAACAACAAACCTCATGCTAATAGTGAAAGTCACCAGTAGATTTAGACTACAAGAGGAAAAGCACTAGTTAGAAAGGAACTTTCTCACTGACTTACTCCTCCAGAGACAATGAGCCTGTCCCATAATCATGGAGGATAAATCAACACCCACCTGAGAAGACTGAGCATGGAAACTCCCATTAGGAGGCAACTCTATCCTCAGCAGGTGACACTGCGAGGGCCAGCTTTCTCCAGACAGGTTGGCACAGAAGTGCCATATGGGCCCGGCTTGTCTCCCCAACTCCAGGTCACCAGCACTGCACCAAGAGGAGCAGGCTAGTCTGATGGAAATAGTTAATTAGGAAGCAGGAGAGAAAAAATTCATCTTTAAGTGTACTTGCTCCCTGCAACAGCCACTACACCAAGCTTAGTTTCATTGACTACTGTAATCATTAGCCTGTCTCAAAAAAAAAATCTGAAATGGCTACTAATAAATTTAGTCTCTATCTACAAGCTAGAGGCAATCCATTACGTCCTGAAGACCTCCTTAGGCTCTTATTACTGGTCTTCACGTATTGGCATTTTCAGGCTCTTACTAATCTGGTGGTCATTCTCCCCTATTCTGATTGCTATACAGGTTTTTGATGCCCTTGCTAAGGATGCTCCCCAGACAGAGCACCATACTACACACACACACACACCCCTACGTGGGCCAGGCCAGTGCTCATCTCACCTCTCTGGATCCTGTACGTCTGAGTTACTCACTAAGACTGCCTTTGCCCATCTGACAGGATCACATCTTATTGTTGAACTGTTTTCACGTGTATCCTTTTTAAAAAAATGTTTTTCTTCATATCTACACATTCCTTACTTCAGCAGACATAATTACTTTGCTTGCAGGTTGGAAGGGATCAGGCATTTCTCTATTCCTAGCATTGTGTCCATGGATATAAATGAAATTACTAAATAACTCCATAATTGAATGACCGACAAGTTTGATGAGGCTCGTTCTGGGGATGATTCATGATCTAAAGATGGAAGATAATCAGGCTGTAATAGGAGGTCTGCTCTTTCATCCACAGGACCAGCGCGTAATGGTGTGCAGAAGAGTGCACACTCCATGGTGAGACAGCAGAGAAGGAGATTTCCATACACATACAAACGCGGAGGGAAACGTGATGGATGGGCACGTCCACCTCTTTTAGGAAACTCTTCCCGTGAGAACTGACATAGGCAAAGGTTGTTCTGCCCAGATGAAGAACGCCCAGGTGCCAGATCTTCCCAGGTGCTGAAATGCCGCCTCCCGGGGACGTCTCTCCCAGGAGTTATTTCCTCTGCCCTTTTCCTGTGGTTTGTCCCCTCAGAAACTCCTGTGGAAATCTGACAGTCATTGCGGCAGTAAGAGGAGACAGGGCCTTTGAGAGGTGATTAGGCTCTTCGAAGGGAAGAATGTCTTTCTCAGGGGACGGGGTAGTTACCAGAGTGTGCTGGTTACAGAGGGAGGTCAGCCCTCGCATTCCATCTCCGAGCAGGGCTGTGTTCTTCCACTTATCTGCCAGGACATGGGCAGGAGGAGGCACCTGAGAGGCTGCGCTCTTAGACTTCCAGGGCTCCAGAACTTGGGATCCCTCCCCAAATCCCTTCCTGCATGAATTACTCAATCTCAGGAATTCAGTCATAACACAAGATGGGCTCAGACAACTCTCAAACTCCTCTCTTGTTTTTTACATGGCTGTAAATATGACCAGCTATTAACGAGCAGAAGCCATCTTGTTAACTTATGTCACCCACAATCTACTGAATTCTGCTTTTCTTGAGGTGCACTAGTGAAAACCTTGGGACTCCATAAAAGAACCTGTTCACTGTGCTAATTCTTTCCTATAAATGATACTTTAGGATCCCCTGGCAAGAAGGTAAGTCTTTTAAGTCCTGTAGCATTTCCTTTCAAAGTAAAGCAGCTCCAGGAGAGTCTCGTGTCAAGCTGCCCATTTCCAATAATGGGGCCCAAGCGAAAGCAAGTAGGCAGTGGAGACCAAATCAAACTGGGAAGTCCCAAGAGAGAGAATACCCCACTTCACAAATATCCATTAAGTTGCAATTCAATTAAAGCATCTGAAAGGAATTCATAAGTATCAGCAGAGCCTGTAATTGCTTAATTAAGGATAGAGGCCCAGCAAACACAACCACAATAACAGCCTGATTCATTAGCACCTCTGCGATAGCAGAACGGGATTTCTCACTTAAACGTACATTGGCTTTAATTGTGTAATTTGGTTAGGCACTGGTAATCCATGGGGATCCGGGAGAGGAGGGCGGTATTCCCGTCCACCTTCCCTCTCCTCCTCTCACCACAAGGGTTTTTTTTTTGGTCTATTCAAACAGGAAGGTGATGTTTCAATTAGGATTGACTGGAGAAGGGACATTAAAGAGAAAAAAGGAAAACTTCAAAGGCATGTAGGGTGGAAGGACACACAGCTGAACCTTGAGTTTACGAAGCACAAACACCCAACACATCACAAATCCCAGACTCCTAGAAGCTTGCCTGCAGCGTGCAGTAAGGAAGGCTCATAATGCTGCCCCTCCCCCAGGAGAGAGAGCGCTCTAGGCCCTGGGGGTGGCCTCGGGGACAGCCCCCACTCCCCAGCCTGAGTATGCTGGAGAGGACCAACCCAAGCCTCACACAGCTAGCTGCAGAGTGTGCCTTGTAGAACGCTGGGGACCCGTGCAGCTGTTTTGCCCATGAACCCATTGTAGTTGTTTAACTCGTATACTATTTAACACTGTGTATTCTGGCCAGGTGGTGCGGGTTACTGACTGGATGCCACTGGTCACTTCCATGAGTAATGCAAGTGTCTCTCACGATCAAACTTTTTGGATGTTTTTTAATTTTTTTGGAATATAATGAATGCTGTGCCACTGTGTCCCTGTAGTGCGACACCTTCCTTGGCAGACTGTCGCTCCCAAGAGCAGCAATCATCAGAGAGAGAGAGAGAGAGAAAAAAATAAAAAACCTGACAAATTCCGAAGGACAGACACAGGGAAGTCTACTTTTCTAGTCGTGTTTCATGTGACTCGGTAACTGGTTAATTATAAGTCACCTGCTGGGACCCACAAGGGAAACCCCTGCTAAGTGGCTGCCACACTCAAGGCAGTCTGGTGACTGGCAGGCCTCCTCATGCCCCCACCCCAGCCGCCTCTGTCTGGAACGCCTCACACTGGTTGGCGCACCACCTCTAAGAACACGGACGTAAAGGCGGGGTGCACTCAGGGAGCAGGCAGAGGACTCCAGGTATCTGATATCAGACCCTTAAGGCTCTTTGGCATCGAAGCCTCACATTCTTACTCTCTTCCAGTTCGTAAGGAAGCAGTTGGCATGCAGGTGCCACCTTGACACCTGCTATGCTTAGCCAACAGGACAACTTCCGCAGCTGAGCCCTCAGCACGCCTCTGATACCCCAGAGCTAAGAAGGTAAATTCGAAATACGGAAACATAATGTGAAGGTCATTCTAACAGGAAACACGCCAAGCCCACTAGTGTTATTGGGGACCAAGGGATTTGAAGATCTGTGCCTCCATCTCCCTTTAGACAAGGTCCCCAAAGAAAATGTGACACACATGACAAGTGGAAATAAATTAACAATAAACACAGAGGGTACATAAACTGCTTTTGTGCTAATGGGAGGCAATGCATAGGGCTCAGTAGATGTGGCCTGAGGAAAAAGGATGCTTCTAAACAAATGCAGGCTGCCTGGGGAGTCTTGGCTTCCCTGCTACCTTGGGACAAGCACTGACTGTGACTGCCTCCAAGACTGAAATAAGTATGCATGGGAGGAGGCCACAGCAGCAGGGACCTTGAGCAGTCTCTGCGCTGATGGTATAAGGTCACCTGCTCACCAGCCAACCCCAAACCAGGTGCTCAAAGACTAAAGGGCAAGAGCTTTCAGGAGGCGCTGACCTGTTAGCTACAGCTGACTCTGCCCAGCCCCACCTGCTAGCCCATCTGACCAAGCAATCACTCCACATACAGGGGTGCGGGAACCGTGACAGAGAGGCCAGCTGGCTCGGGCCAAATGCCACTCCCTATCAAGCTGCGGGGCCGTCTGCCCGAAAAAAGGCCACACAAAAATGGAAAGTGTCCACCCCACCTTGAACACACAGGGCTCCGAAAGGCTGGGATTAATGAGAGCAACACATAAGGGACTGTTCAACAGTCCTCTTGACTTTCCCCTTGAGAATCACAACCCAAACTCGCTCCTCGCTGCAGACATCATTTGCAGCAGAAGGCCAGTGCTGCGTGGTGCAGAGAGCAAACCTGAACCACGAGAGCCGACAGCCAGGTAAGCACTCCTGCGCTCACTCAGAGTGGTGTTTGGACGAAAGGGCTCTCCCCTCTAAGGACACGCCCCCACCCATGTTCTCACTCACTGTCTTACCAGGTCACTGGCTCTGTGAACTATCCCCTGACTGCCCTTCTTAGTTTTTTTTTTTTTTGGTTTCCCTAAGAATTCACACAAGTGCTTTGCAACATTTCAAAGCTCATATTCCCTATGATATTCTCTTACTCCCTCTTTTTTATGTCCTCATTTGCCAAGAAGATCTTGTTGAGTTTTACATTCTATAATTGGTATTCTGAAAACAATAGCTATACTGGAGAGCTTTCCCAACTGTACACGCCGCCTTCTTGACTCGAGTGAGATTCACAGTTTCTAAATGGATACAAGACGCCGACGTTCCTGGAAAGTTAGCTTGACCCTTCGCTTTCTCTTTCCGCACTACTTCCCTGTTCTCTGCTACACTGTGGTGACGACTACTGTGTATTTCATGTCTGTTCCTTACGTCCCACATGTACACCCCAATCACCTGCATCTACCTGTGTTTGACGCAACTCTAAATTGCACCGAGAAAGGTCATGATGATTCGCTAATTGATAGTAAGTACAGTCACATCGCAGGGTTTACAAAGCTGGCCTTTTGCGTACAAGCGGACCCGGCTGACTCAGAAGTCTTTGCTTGTTGGCTTTCTGACCATTACGCGCTTTAGCATCATCCTCACACTGCGGTATTCCCACAGTTGTTACTCCTCCTAACCCTGGCCCTCACGCACCAACACGCTTCTGACGACGACTGTTTGCTGAGGACTCCCCGAACTCCACATTCGCTCAGTGCCCTTTGCTGAGCCTGAACACAGCCACATATACTCACATACTATGTTTCCCGATTTCCCCTGACGAGGAATCATCCCCCGGCCCCGCTACTTCACCACCTTCTCCATGATTCTACCCTCTCATCGAGTGCTCGTCTGACTTCCCTTGGGACTTGTCCCAAGACGCAGGACCGTCCTGCCTGTGGGGTCTTTGTGACAAGGGTTTAGGATTTTGTGGAGTTCTTCATCCTAAAGCCGCAGAGGAAGGGTGGCACAGCTCCTCTTGGTGATTTATTCTCTTAGCCGCTAGGTCAGACTCTCCCTGGAAGCGCCACAGCGGCGGGCACACACGCAGCTGTTGCATTTCTGCTCCCTGGCCGAGAATCACTGTTATACCCAGATCTCTCCTTAACTCTCCTGTGGAATGGTCTGGCTGCTCTAGACTCATTTCCTTAAGCCCTGCCAGCCATCCTAAGAGGCAGGAAACAATCTCCACTTATAACTAACATTCAAACAGAGACATGAAGAGGATAAATCACCTCCCCGGAGTCACCTGCTCACACACAATAGAGCCGGGCCCAACACTGCTATCTGTTTGTCTTCAGTGTTCTGTTTCCCTGCCAGGTTTCCGAAGAAACCGAAAGATGCATAACATAGGAGCATATACTATGGCAGCAGAAAAATGGAAAAGCTCCTATTTTTATCATGTATTTGCTTTTGTGTAATTTATCTTACAGAACGTAAGTGAACCCAGGCAATGCCTTTTGAACTGCTAAGGGGAGAATAATGTGAAGTACACAGAGGAGCGGTTGATGCGGAGTTGAGTGATCAGACTCCTTGGGTCTGGTCTAGGCAGGCCGGCCCTGGCTTCTGCAGGAAGGCCCACGCTCTGAGCTTGCTCCACTCAGCTTCTTCCGCCAGAACATCAATGTTTTCCTGCCCCTGTGGCCAAGCAGCCCAGAAGGAATAATACAGTTTCTTTCCTCACAGCTAAAGCCCCGTCTGCCTAACGGTTGCTACTGTTTTCGGGTATACAGCAGAGGATGAGAAGAACACACACCTCTACCCAAGGGAAAGAGTACACTAAGAACCTCCTAGGGACAGAAATCAAGAGAAAAGGACCCAAACGAATCCACGATGCTGCCATGCTACGCCCCTGATTATGACAAGTCAGTCGCAGGAACTAAAAGCGGAGCCCTCCAGTAACTGGATATGCCCTGGCCCTGCCTTGCTGGGGATGTCCCGAGCCTGGTGCCAGGAGCCCCATCAGAAAGCCTTTGCGATGACCACTTGGTCCCTAAGCGTGTGAGTTTCACAGTCACATACATGTTCACGGAGTGATTTATCTCACATAACTCGGTCCAGCCAGCCAGGGGGAGATGCGGGTCCAGACACAAAGCTTGTGGTCCACCAGGGAAGAGGGCTGCAGAATTCTGGTGGAGCAGAGTGAGCGTGGAGGTCCCTGCCTTGGCGCCTGCCCCAGAACTCACAGAAGGAGTGCTGAGGCCACAGGACGGCAGCATGAGGGACAGTGTGCATTCGGGAGCATGATGGGACCTCTCTGTGAGTAAATGAGTGCTTCTCTGTGGAGAGAGCAAAATGACAGCCTTCTCCCCAAAGACCAGGGCATCTGGGGAGCCAGTAACTGCAAGATCCCAGCTCACAGTAAAAGCACCTGCTGGGCTCCGAGGCCTACATCAATCACAGGGGAAGGAGGACAGGGGACCTCGGAGGACAGGGGACCTGGGTGTAACGGTGAGGGACCACCACAAAGACTTACCTGCAAGCAAGAAGGTGATAAGGCAGGTTTCCTTTGGCAAGTAGAGTTTGAGCCGAGAACCGCTGAACACGTACTCCACCACGGCTTCGGAGCGGCCGGCTCGCTGCAGGAAGGGCAGGAACTGCTTGGCCTTTTGGGTGTCCTGATGGAGAACAGAGGAAAATCACCGACTGGGAAGGAACGGAACCCCCGTAACGCCCCCATCTTCTCCAGGCCAAAACTCAGCAGACAAACGCCTCGTACCAGACGCCTCTGGAAACATGACACATGCGAGATAACCTTGGGAGCGCAACAGAAGAGACATGCTTAGACAGTTTTCGGGACACTCTCCTTGACTCGGCGCTTCCTCCTGTTCCGAGACTGAGAATTGGGCAGATAGATAAGCTAGAAAGGTGCTTGGAAAATGAGAATCTCACTGCTCTGGGACAAGAGGAGGTGTTCATCTTCCTCGAAGATAAAATTGAGGTCAGAAGTCAAATACTAACCCACCAGGGAGGTTAATTTACTCTTTAATTTTCATTTAAAAAGAGTGATGCCCGGGCTGTATTATATCATACAGTTCCATAAAACCCTTCTGTAGGAAACAAATGTAGTTCATCTCCAATCTGAAATAGGTTATGTAAGAGTCCAGGCTCACTGTTTCTTAACCTTGACAAAAAGCACAGCCCTCCTCGGGCACCAGTACAGCAGCTCCTGCTCTGTGTGCATTTCTGGGATGTGGCGGAACCTGGGGCAAACTGTGGCCTCCCAGAGACAATGCTAACAGCGGGACATGCCCCACGGAGGCAACTTCCATGTCACATCAGCACAGCTAATCATAGAAACAATGCAAACACATAAAACTGTGCAGCACTTTTTAAAAAAAAACTTGTAATTCATGCATCAACATAAAGTCCACGCATTCTCCCCTCAAGAACACCAAACTGTGGGCATTCTACCTCAGGGCTAAGGGTCTGCAATCCCTTTCCTTCTCTCCTACCAACTAAACAGATGACAGAGGTAAGCAAACATCAAAACAGCACATGGCACAGGCCGGGGGAACAGCAGTCAGTGACGGGGTGTCAGACTGCGGAAGTGCCAGGCCTGCCCGGAGAACCGGAACTTCCTCTTTAGAGGGTGCGTCCTGAGCCCTCCTCCTGCCGTCTGTGACACCAGCAGTAGGCACTCAGCTAAGCCTTCTGTTCCGACTTTTCTCCTAGCAACTAGCTATTGTATCTAAGTTAACGCACATGAGACAACAAAAATGTAACAAGCCATCAAGCACTGGAGAGTTGTCACAGCAGCCAATGGGGCTCCTCTCACTCAGAAGCAGTGAGGTATGCTGGGATGAAAACAGTATTTACAGTAACGGGATTCTCACAGCAAGGCAGGGGCAGCCATCCATTTGCAGTGTTGTTAACGGTACGCTCCTAAAGGGGAGGCAACAATGAGATGTGGTGGGCTGGAAACTCCCACACAGAACACGGAAGCAACACATCTCTTACTGTACACAATCGGCAGGGCAAAGGCCTTTCAGGTGGTTGGCTGAAGTCCAGAACAGTCAGGCAAGACAAATGCTCCATGGGAACGAAAGCCCTACCTGATTAAAATCCTTTTGCCACACTAGTCCAAATCTGGGACATTATTCATGAGCTGAGCCAGTAAGTCAACAACAATTATCAAATTGATTATCACAAATCATGAGGCAACCTAACGTGGCTGAAGACAGGGCCATTTCCCTCAATAATGGAGGAGTCGGTAAGTGGCAGAAATAGACTTTTGCTCATCATTGTGTCTGGAGAAAAATGCTTATAGGAAGGACAGCGTGTGTGCACCCACACCGGGGCACACCTTTCATGTTAACAGTAACAAGGAAGTAAGGGCAGGCACTCTTCCCTTACCTACTTTATGAACAGAGATCCTACTCAGAATAATCAAGGAGAATCAAAGGAACTTTGCTGCAGTAAAAATCAACAAACAGTCCTCAGTCCTAAGCCTCAACTCACAGCTCAATAATCCTATCCCCAAAATGACCTACAGGATGATAACAAATATAACGACATGCCATCGATTATGGCAAAGCCTTTTCAGAAGGAGCATCAAACTATGAAAATTGAAGGCAAGAAAGCTAATTTTTTTAAAGCCTACGAGATTGGCCACATTTATTTCAAGCCACAAGATTATAACACCCAACACGGACGGCCCTTTCTTCTAGAAGCGAGTGTTCAAAGGCTTAGATGAGAAGATGTGCCTGTGGACTACCCTTGAAGAGACAGACATTTCATCCAAGGGGATAGATTTTGAAAACGAAAAGTTCTTAAAAAGTCAACTAAATTGACTGTAATAACCAGGAGATTTTGTCAACTCTCAAACCTCAGTCACAGCCACATAACAGTGTCTGTCTGTCCTTGTCATCAAGCACTTTTTTCTGGGCATGTTTCAACACAAAAATTCTTCCAAAGTTTGGTATTTGCTTTGGTGGCTTAAGTGAAAAGACGGGGAAGGATAATGGACAAGTCTTCCCAGGTGATACAGCAATAAATCATTCCCTATTGAGTTATGGAAATTATTTATCTTTGGAATTCTGATTAATTAGCACATAACAGCACACAGCTAAGTAACCCGCCATCAAAAGAGCTGTGCAAGTACAGTGTTGTGCTTCAGCCTTTTATATTCGTGTCTAGGGTCATTAGGAAAAACTAAGTCAAAGGAAAAGAAGAGAAAACTGGGGGCTGGCACCGTGGCACAGCAGGTTAAGCCTCCACTTGTAATGCCAGCATCCCATACGGGCACCGGACTCCTGGCTGTTCCACTTCCAATCCAGCTCCCTGTTAATGTGCCTGGGAAAGCAGAAGAGAAGATGCCCCAAGAGCTTGGGCTCTACACCCACAAGGGCAACTGGCTTCAGCCTGGTGCAGCCCCGGCCACTGTGGCCATGTAGGGAGTCAACCAGCACAAGGAAGATCTCTCCTTCTCTGTAACTCTATTTTTCAAATAAAATAAAATAATAAATTAAAAAAAAAAGAGAGGAAGAAGAACGAACTTACTATGAGGAACAAAGTATAACGGAGAGCAATTTAGGCCTCACGGAGAAACTGAAGATGCCAGATGGATCTTAAGGACAGTCAAGTGATTAAGTTCAAAAGATGTCATTAACGTGACACTCCCATCACTCCTCCAATCACCCTGAAGCACTAGCTGGGCTTCTGTGAAATTTTAGAGATTCCTTAAAGAATCCGTAATCCCAGAAGGTATTTTTAAAACTAAAGATTAAAGCCCTCAAATCTACAGAGCTCACAACACTGAGACGTGTTGCAACAAATCATTTCAAGGTAACAAGCAAATGTTTCTGCTTACAAGTACAAATGCAGATTCTCACCCCGGGTTTCCTACGCCGCAGCTGATTTAAGGCCTGGCGATCTGTGCCATTCTTGATGCTACACAGACTCACAACTCTGTAAATCTAAGTAGATAACTTAGGTGAGGTTTTTCTGTCGTATACTAATATTCCCCTCCAATGATGTAAACAATCAAGAGGAAATGTATTTCTGCATAGAGAAGTCTTCCTTTCGTTGCACTGATAGTTTTTATATTACCTGTGCTCTATAACAATCCACACTTGTACATACGTATTTTCCTGTACACTCTTAGAAAAGGTAATTTAAGGATGCATTAGCTACGTTTAACCTGCTATTGTGGATGGCATCTCTTTAAGGAATGTTTCTGCCTCCTCAATGCACCTTGAAATTGAGAAAGTAATGATGCAACAAATGTGCCTGGGGTGACTTCATTTCAAAGGATGTTAATATCTATATTTCAAACTTAGGGAACAGGGTTTTGAATGACCACCCTCAAGAAAGGCAGGATAATCCTTAGAGAGAGGCATGGGTTATAAAGATGTCTTAATTATATACTCCCACTCATCTCCCACTTCTGGCTTGTCAGGCCAAGCCAATTCAAAATGGGAGTACATGTGTCTATGGCTGTAAGAATGCCCCATTTGGCAGTTACACTGCAAGTTCTCTCTACAAAGTACCTTGCTATGTATGCAGCAGCATGTTTAAAATAATCTAATTCAATGAATTACCAGCTTTGGGAGAGTACAGAAGTTAGGTGGGTGAACAGAGGAGCAAGGGAAGCAGAGTCCTTGTACAACAAGCACAGAGAAGGTTATCAGAGAGAACGTGACAGTGGTGGCCCTGCCAACTGTCTCCTAGACCAGGACTCACAGAAATCAAACGTTCGTGAAGTCTGCAACCATTTCAGGGTGTCAATTACAAATTATTATCAAAGTGTAAGTAGGGTTAATTATATTGTGGCTTCATAAATAAAGGCCCTCCTGGTGGACAGCTTCGTCTCAGGAGCTCGTGCGACCCTCCTACTGACCCCTGCATGCTGGCCTGCTTGTGTTTGCTTCATGGAGACCATGGGTATTCCCTTCATATCCACTCTGGGATCATCTCCTAGACAATCCTAGACAATCTCTGCCGCCTGCTCTCCTGGTTTTTTCTGCTATCTTTTTTTTTTAATCCTAATTTTTTTTTTTTTAAACAGGCAGAGTAGACAGTGAGATAGAGAGAAAGGTTTTCCTTTACTGTTGGTTCACCCTCCAATGGCTGCTGCGGCCAGCAGGCTGCAGCCGGTGTACCGTGCTGATCCAAAGCCAGGAGCCAGGTGCTTCCTCCTGGTCTCCCATGGAGTGCAGGGCCCAAGCACTTGGGCCATCCTCTACTGCACTCCCAGGCCACAGCAGAGAGCTGGCCTGGAAGAGGAGCAACCGGGACAGAATCTGGCGCCCTGACCGGGACTAGAACCTGGTGTGCCAGCCCCACAGGTGGAGGATTAACCTATTAAGCCGAGGTGCTGGCCAAAAATTCTATTCTTAATTCATAGAGAAAATGTCTTATCTTGCTGAGGTCAGGTAACTAGATACAGAATTGCTTCTGTGGTTTAATCCTACACATGAGTACTTGGAATCAATAGATAAACTCTTTTTATTATTCATCAGCATACCAATATACTCTTTTTGATAACAACCAATGCTTAGGTAAGATAGGAAGAAAATTTATGAAAATTAATTGCAACCACTAAAGGATATACGCATGAGATCCTGGTGTCAAAATATCAACCAATAAGTAGAAAATGTTTATGGCCCAGGTTAACCCATTATGTCCTACTATCTTATAAATAGAAACCCATACTGGTCAGTGTGGTGGCTAAACCTCCACCTTACACCGGTATCCTATATGGGCACTGGTTAGTCCCAGCTGCTCCTCTTGTGATCCAGCTCTCTGCTATGGCCTTGGAAAGCAGTAGAAGATGGTGCTTGGGTTCCTGCACCTAGGTGGGAGACCTGGAAGAAGCTCCTGGCTTGGGATCAGCCCAGCTCCGGCTGTTCCAACCATTTGAGGAGTGAACCAGTGGATGAAAACCTCTCTCTCTGTCTCTCCCTTTCTCTGTCTATAATCCTCTCAATAAATAATAAATAAAATCCTTAAAAAATGCCAGCACAAATTGAGCAACATATATAAAACTTATGCTAAATTCGCACCTGTGTCAATTTCGTTGACATATTCACCTAATTGCAAACATGGGACTTGATGGATTAGCACACGCAGAGTATACCTTCCAACTACCTGGAAGTCAAATATGGTCTAACATCATGTGCTTTATTCAAACTGTAACCATTCAATTTACATTAAATAAAGCAAATAAGAAAGTTGTTAAACATATGTTCAGTTTTAAATTCCCTTTAGACAAGACATCAGGAAAGGCCATTTAGACCTTTAAAAACTCTGCTTTATTTTTTTTCCAAGAACCAATGAAAAATATTTATGGGAATACAATAATAAACATTCTCAGAATCAAGACATGAGAATGTCTTAAAAAACAATTTATAAACGTTGCGGCCTTGAGAATATGGAATAAAGCACATTAACCAGAATCTATACCATGGACCTCAATTACAAGGCCAGGATTAACTTTCAGCTTTGATATACTATTCCTTCTTTAAAAGTTTTAGATCGATTTTTATTGCTTCCAAAGTCTCCATAGGCAAGAGGTAAGGATTTATTATAGAACCAGAAAATGGTCTGAGAGATAATTAAAACAAAATGTGCGGAGTAAAGAATTTAAAAGACGTCTGATGAAGCACAAGTTTCCATTTCATGGGCAAATCAAGAACTCAGGGGCAAGGAAATTGATGTCACGCAAAACTGTGCCCCACCCCCGACAGGAACGCCCTTCAGAGAAGGCCAGAGAGCTGTCAGTGAGCAAACCAGGGCATCAACAGGAAAAACAGAAGTCAAACCCAACACCAGAGTAGATCCAACAAAACCCAAGTGAAAGTTTTATTACGTCTTAGTGTTTTTAAAGGCATACATTTTAAAAATTATTATCTCACTCTGCGAGTGAGATCCCAGTGGAAAGAACGGTCCATCAAAGAAGGAGGTACCTTTCTCTGAAGGGAGGAGAGAACTTCTACTTTGACTATGACCTTGTCTGAATAAGATCGAAGTCGGCAAACTTAAAAGGCTTCCATAGCCTTGGCAACTCATGACTAGAGCCTATGGAGATTACTGATGCCATAAACAAGAGTGTCAAATTGTTAAGTCAACAACTGCAGTCACTGTGTACTTACTCCTCATGTGGGATCTCTGTCCTTAATGTGTTTTCCAATGTGAATTAATGCTATAACTAGTACTGAAACAGTATTTTACACTTTATATTCTGTGTGGGTGCAAATTGATGAAATCTTTACTTAACATATACTAAATTGATCTTCTGTATATAAAGATAATTGAAAATGAATCTTGATGTGAATGGAATGGGAGAGGGAGTGGGAGATGGGAGGGGTGCGAGTGGGAGGGAAGTTATGGAGGGGAAGCCATTGTAATCCATAAACTGTACTTTGGAAATTCATATTTACTAAATAAAAGTTAAAAAAAAAAAAGAAAAAAAAGAAAGAGAGCAAGACAGGGCACTCATCTGTTCACTCACTCTCCGGATGCCCAAATGACTTGAAGTGATGCCAGGAGATAGGAACTCAACAGACCTCCCACGTGGATAGCAAGGATCCAACTACCTGAGGCACCGCCCACAGCCTCCCAGGGTTGACATTAGCAGGGAGCTGGAATCAAGAGATAGAGCCATTACTTGAACCCAGGTACTTAGCCACCAGATTCAGGTGTTTTGTTGTTGTTGTTGTTTTTTTTTTTTTATTTGACAGACAGTGTGTGTGTGTGTGAGAGAGAGAGAGAGAGAGAGAGAACGGACTTCCTTCCCTTGGTTCACCCCCTAAATGGCCAACAACTTCCTTCCCTTCGGAACTACCCCGATCCAAAGCCAGGAGCCAGGAGCCAGGAGCCAAGTGTCTCCTCCTGGTCTCCCATGTGGTCCAAGCACTTGGACCATCCTCCACTGCCCTCCAGGGCCACAGCAGAGAGCTGGCCTGGAAGAGGAGCAACCGGGACAAAACCCCGTGTCCACAAGGGATGCCGGCACCGCAGGTGGAGGATTAACCAACTGAGCCACAGCTCCGGCCCCAGAATTCAGGTGCTTTAACCGGCACCTTAAATGGTAGGCCAAACGCCTGCCTTTGTTAAGTGTTAAGATAAAAAGATAAAACAACAAATACATAAAATTTAAAAACAACTAGTGATTTCACTCAATGAATATTTACTAAAATGATGCTGCCAAAAAAAAAAAAAAAAACCCAAACAAACGAAACAACCCCCCCCCCCCACACACACACACACACTGGGGGCCTGCATTGTGGTTCAGCAGGTTAAGCTTCGACTTCTGATGCCCACATCCCATACTGGAACGCTGGTTCGAGTTCCAGCTGCTCTGCTTTAAATTCAGCTCCCTGCTATGTGCCTTGGAGAAGCAGTGATGCCCCAACTACTTAGGAAACTGCCGAGCATTTGGGGAACCTGGATGTGGTTCCTGGCTCCTGGCTTCAATCTGCACCAGTCACAAACATTACAACCATTTGAGGAGTGAATCAGCGGATGAAAGATCTCTTTCTCTGTCACTCTGCTTGTCAAAAAAAGTAAATAAATCAATCAGTTAAAAAAAATCAAAACAAAATTGTGGAGCAGAGTAGCAGCTTAGGATGCCCATATTGCACAGAGTGACAGTCTGAGTCCTGGCTGCTCTAGCTTCTGATCCAGCTTGCTGCTAATGTGCCAAGGAGTGGTAGGTAACAGCCCAAGCACTAGGGTTCCACTCACCAGGGTGGAGACCCAGATGGAGCTCCAGGCTATTTCAGGCAAGTGGGAAGTAAATCAGCAGATGGAAGATGGAGAACACGCTCCCCTTTTCTTTATTGCTCTGCCTTTCAAATAAATAAATTTTTAAATTATATATATGTGTTATTCAAATTTGCAAAGAAAATAACAACAGATTCTGATTTAGCTGAAGTAATCAATGTTGCACCCCAACAATTTCAAGCGCATCGTGAACAACTGCAATATCCAACAGACGGTGGATAAAGCAACTTTTAAAGAACATTCATTTATTGGAAAGGCAGAGGGAAGGAGAGAGAGGGAGAGACTTGGTTCACTTCAAAAATGTCTACAACAGCCAGTTCTGAGCCAAGCAAAAGTCAAGAGCCAGGGGTCACCCATGTGGGTGGCAGTAGTTATTTTCTAGTTGGTCCATGATCAGCTACTTTCCCAAGTGCATAAGCAGGAAGCTGAACTGGAAGTGGAACACTCTCATGCGGGATACTAGTGCTGTGAGCTGGGGCTTGATCCACCATGTGCCACAATGCCAGCCTTGGCTAAAGCAATTGTAACACAGCAGTTGACCATATTCATTCATCACGACATTTTTGATAAGCACTTACTGTGTGCCTGACACTGTCTTGGGCACTAACTGAATAGTTAGGAATAAGACAGAAGATTCTTGCCCTGACAACAGCTCAAAACACTTTAAAAAAAGAAAGAAAAATGGAAAGGAAAAGCAAAAAAGGGAGTAAAAAGTATGACATATACTTGTGAATAGATGCATGAGTGTCAGCACAGAACTAATTTTGGTGGCAGTGAAAATGAATCTTTTTTTAAAATTTTTATTTTTTATTATTATTGTTATTTTTTTGACAGGCAGAGTTAGACAGTGAGAAAGAGAGACAGAGAGAAAGGTCTTCCTTCCATTAGTTCACCTCCCAAATGGCCGTTGCGGCCGGCGCTGCGCCCATCTGAAGCCAGGAGCCAGGTGCTTCCTCCTGGTCTCCCATGCGGTTGCAGGGCCCAAGCACTTGGGCCATCCTCCACTGCCCTCCCGGGCCACAGCAGAGAGCTGGCCTGGAAGAGGGGCAACGGGGACAGAATCCGGCGCCCCAACCAGGACTAGAACTCGGTGTGCCGGCGCCGCTGGCGGAGGATTAGCCAAGTGAGCTGCGGCGCTGTATTAAATGCATCTATTGATGCATTTAATAATAATACAAATGAAAATTTGTGTAAGTAAAATACTGAATTTTTGTTTTTAGAAGAAGAAAATACATTAATATGTAAAGCTGAGTTAGCTTTGCTAAGGTAAACTTGCCAATTATTTAGGTAAAAATTGCCCCTTCAGTTTTTTACAATCAGCATTCAACATTCTCTACTTTGAATTAGCCGTCTGTAACTCTTCTATATATTTTGCAACAAATAAATGTTATTGACCCTGTAATAGTCTATACATTGATGTGGAAAATACCCTGCATTGTAGCTAGATCTGAAAATGCCCCATGATTCCACTGAAAATTGATCTAAGCACAGTGTTTATTTTAAAGGTGTTTCTGACATCAAAGTAAGTGGCCCTTTTCTTAGAAATAACTAACAGATTATTATGATTCAGAAGCTGAATAGTATCTGGACAGTAAGTAGAAAACAAATAATCCAAAAACCACACATTAGCATGATAATAGGCTTAAGCAATAATAAAACTGTTCTTACTGAAAAAGATCTTTAAAGCAGTTAGAAATGCAGTGTTTTAGATCTATTTGGAAATTCTGATTCTTCCTAGAGCAAAATATAGAAGCACCCCCATCTCTACCCTGTGGCTTTATAGTTTTAGTGTGACATAAACATGCATGGATATTATGTTGGGGTGACAAGATAACTCAAACGCTGAAGAAGGGCAGGCAGTGGGGGTAGTCTTGCTCCCTTGATTCTGCACTTGCTGATAAAACTGGTAACTTCTCATGTTATTTAATACATGCACAGTGTTTTTCATTACTAGTTTCTAAACTCCTAAGAAAGAGCTTTTTAAAACAACAGAACAAAGCAAAACTCTCTACGGTGCCTGGATCAGATTTGACTTGCCTAGTGGGGACAAATGGGGAACAGTACCTGGAAGAAAAGACACACTGGACGAAGAGTAAGGCATTATCAGAGGGGAGATGACAACATTCCAAAAATGATAAATGCTCCTCAAGTGCCAACGAACACCGGAGTCAGAGTCTGAGAACCTTCCCTACAGGAGTGAATGAGTTTGATTTAAAAGAAAATAAATATGCAGTAATGCAAAATGAATAAAAATACAAATTTCCCTCCAAATTAGAACCCTTGTAAAGGCTTGTACTCTCAGGTACTACCAAATCCTATAGTTTCATCAAGAATTCTCTAACTGCTTCTTGAGAACATTATTTCCTTAAAGAGCTGAGGCACAAAACAACCCAGGGCATTCCAAAGCAGCCCTAAATCCTAACTCAAGAATATTTGGATGTCAACACTGCAAGGAGTGCCCCAAATTTCATATAACATATTCTGTAGGGAATATTTTGGAAACATGCTAAATAAAGGCTTAAAATACAAGTAAGCAGAATGTCTATGCTAGTAAAATGACTTACATTGAGATGTTTACATAAGCAATAGCCACAGGACAAAATAAGTTCAACTGAGGGCTAAGTAGTATTATGATGGTGAAGTGCAGAGAGAAAGCTGTGGCTATGTAGAAATATCTCAAGTTTTATCACATCACTCTGCAGCCATGGGACAAATTAGACAACCCAACCACACACCTAAACCTGGGACTCATGAGTGTTACCGACTGCCTTCAAAACACCCTCACATTCATTTAGCTTAGCTTGTAATGGGTTCATTTAACCAACTTGGACCCATGAAACAGAATTAACAGGGGAATACCCACATGTACCCAAAGAATGGGAAAGAGAATGTAAGAGCGAGAACCAACTATAGCAGAGTCTATCCTCAAAGGCAACTCTCTTAGGAAAAAATACCGTTTGGTTGGGAAAAATGCTGGCTCCTGGACTCTCCCAGTCTCTTTTTCCCCTTCTTTCAACAAGGAAGAAAGGTTCTTGCTCAGTCCACCTGAGTGAAAGCTGGGGCTCTGTTGCTAAGGAGAACTCATTTGCATGCATTCCTATGTGAAGCCATAGTTCAACAAGGAATTAGAAGGAAATGAGAAAAAACCTGCAGCAGAATTCATAGCTGTGACATATTCAGGTTTCCTATTTCCCCCTTACTTCTGCGACTGCTTCCACTATTTAAGATAATTTCAAAAAGATGAAATCAAGATTCTTACACAAATCTAAATGAATGTGTATGAAAAATTTTACTTTAAGCCACTAACTGAAGGGAGAAGCAGAACGATGCAAAGGAGACTCTGAAGAACAGACATTTATAGGTCATGAGGAATGATGGGAATTTGCTCGAGACGCTAAGTAGTAGAGTAAAAATATCAAATCTGAAATAATTTCTCTTACAGGGTAGGAAATCAATTGTATTTCCAAAGGACCACACTTCTGCAGGAATCATTTGCATACCATCAGCCCTGCCCAGTGACATTCTCCCTCTACAAAGGAACAAAACAGCCCCACCAAAACAAAGGGGGCAGAGTGCCTTGGGATCACACAACCCCAAAGGGTTTCCAGTGCCACATCCAGCATTTTACTGGAAGTATATCCAAATAATGCTCTTGTACATTTCAGGGTCTGAATAGTTTTACTCCCTACTAAAGAAGTGAGAGGCCAGGATCTAAATCTGGTGCTCTATAAGCTTCCACAAAGACCAGCTCAGCCAAAAGGCGGTTCCAGTCTGTAAAAGGTGGCGCTCACGTACAACCCCCACTAACTGTGGCAGATGTCAAACGCAAAATGCAGAATGACACCCCTGTGATGCCAGCATCCCATAGCCAGCTCCCCACTCACGGGCCTGGGAAAGCCCACAGCCAATGGCCCAAGTGCTCGGGCCCCTGCCACTCACACGGGAGACCTGTGAACCAGTGGATGAAAGATCTCTGACTCTCTCAACTCTGCCTTTCAAATAAAGAAAATAAATCATTAACAAAAATTGCAATCTTGAAAAACGTACCATGGGAATCATAAATGTTTTCTGATTTACTCAGAAAGACAGTGAGAGATGTCGCTGCAGGGTTGGTGAGTTTGCATAGGAGAGCTACCCAAACAAGGACTGGTCACTGCAGTCGGGCGGCTGAAAGGAACTACGGACGTGAAATAAGAAAGTGAGGGTGAGAGCCATAAGCTGAAGCAAGCTGTCTGGCATGGTCGCAGTGTTCTAAGGAACATCTGACTCCTGCAAGGACAGCTTTTGAGAAGACAGAGAGAGAGAGAGAGAGAGAGAGAAGAAAGAGGCTCCCCCTAGAACTTTCCAAGGCTGCTGCCCTTCCAGCTCCTGAAGCGCTGCACAGCCGTGCATGGTTCTCTGCAGCAAGAAGTCAAGTGGATCACAGGCATGCTCCAGCGCAAAGGTGCACAGGAAACTGAGAAGACAAAGCTGTTCCTCCTCCTCAACAACTTGAGCTAGCGACAGCGAGAGCTGCACAGATGCAAAAAATCAGTCTCAAGAACCATCAACCAGGCTTCCCTGCAAGAGGTCAATGCCACCTACAGAACACACAGTGCTTGTGCTACGGAACGAGTTGGGACCTTCCAGAGTTCCTTCATGATTTTCCCCGGGCAGTGAATGCACAGGCCAGAGGTAGAGCCAACGGCTAGTGTGTGACTGAAGCTCCAGTGCTTAGCAATCCTGCTATGTCAAAGAGATCAAGGCCTTGACCTTGGGCCATGTGTACAGTAACTCAGCCTGCAGTTAGCAACACAAAGACATTAGAATCTGATGCAGGAGACAGAGAGAAAGAGGGGCTATCAGGAAAACAAAACCCAAGGAACATTTGTGCCACCAAATGCCAGCGACTGGAGAGAACAGAAGGGTGACTGAGAAGAACTGCAGTCATACAGGAAGAAGAAAACTAAGTGGGCCCGAGGACATGTAAGGGAATCTGCCACCTAACACACGGAGTCCCTGGGTGATTCCCTGTTACCTTCTGGGGACTTACGGGGCCAGACACTTTTTTCTTAAATTTTCTTTGGCCAGAAAGAAGATTATCCCTGCCCCTTCAACGGAGACATAAGTGAATGAGACATGAAGGAGATGTGCCTTCTGCAAAAGTCCTCAGGCCTCTTAAGAACAGGACTGCCCGCCACATCTCCAGGGACGGAGGACAGCGCGGAAGGCACGGAACAACCAGAAACTGAAGGGCGATGCCAAGAGAGGCTTGGGAAAATCCTTCTCCCCCCTTTCTCCACCCGACCATCTATGTAAAGGGAGACGCCTATCGTTCATATGTGGGAGAATCTCACCAGTCCACCCTAACTGTCCATGTCATGAGGAGCCAGGATCCAAAGTCTGACTCCCCCTACCCACGCACCCCCATAGCTAAGTCCTCAGATCAGGCCAAGATCATGTCTCAGTCACCGAGAGACAAGGCAATAATAAAGTTCATTCAAACATGAGCAAGAGACCAAGTCACAAAGCAATAAGTGTCCAACTGAGCAAACAAAGAGCAAAGAAGACCTGCCAATGAGCAGGGTCAACAACAGGAAGTGAACCGAGGAGTTGTCAGGACTAAAAGACATGACAAGGCAGCCGATATCCAGACAAAGACATTCTGGTAATCTACCCTGTTCTGGGAATTTTTAGAAATCTGCCTAGAGAGAATGCCAATCTAGGCTCTAGCCACTCATTATGCTGTCAACAAACAACATCCCGAGCTACACATCAAGGAGGCAGAGATGACGGGAAAGAGAGGAAAGCTCAAATATTCACCAGGATGCAGGCAGGACCACTCGTGCACAAACGGAAGGGGAAGGAGGAGTGAAGGCAAAACAAGAATCGGGCTTGCACTGCTGGCTGCGAGTGGAGGCGTGGGGAGCTCTCTCGCTCACCTTGGAGCCGTAATTGATTTGTCTGATCTGCCAGAACAACAGTTAGCCATGCACCAGCCCCATTTTATTGCGTGTTTTACACTCCGCATCTGCAGGAGATCGTATTTATTACAGTGTGGGCTACAGGAAAAACAATAATAAACCTGAGATAAAGAACAGCCTTATATCCCACTGTCACCTACATGTCAACTTTTTCTTTGAAGGTACTGGGGGTAAGGTGGGAAAGTTGAAACTGAATGAAAATGGAGGGGTAGGGGCTGGCGCTTTGTCATGGTAGGTTAAACCTGGCGTGCCTGGCCTGGGGTGCCAACATTCCACATAGGCACCAGATTCCTGGGCTGCTGTCTTCTGGTCCAGCTCCCTGCTAGTGGCCTGGGAAAGCAGTGAAAGATGGCCCAAGTGCCTGGGCCCTTGCACCCATGTGGGAGACCTGGAAGAATCTCCTGACTCCTGGCTTTGGATCCAAATTACCGCTGTTGACCTGGGAAGAGCAGTGGAAGACAGCCCAAGTATTTGGCCCCTGTCACCCAGGTAGCAGACCCAGATGAAGCTCCTGGCTTCAGCCTGCCCATTGAGGCTGTCTGGGGAGTGAGCCAGAAGATGGAAGATCTTTCTTTCTCTGTTTCTTCTTCTCTCTCTGTAGCTCTTTCAAATAAATAAATAAATCTTGTGCACGTGTGTGTGTGTGTGTGCATGCCCGCACATACACCCACCCCCACGCCCCCTGGAGTAAGATCAACAGACACATGTTTATCTTCTGGTAAGCCTTGTGCTATTTGCCTGTCTGACCCCACACACCTACCTGTGCTGCAGACAGCTAAATCACCAGCATTCTTCAGACGATACAAAATCAATACATTTCACTTAAATGGCACAAGGGCACCCAAAACACACACTCCCTCCATCCCTCCCTCTCACTCTTAACTCCACAATAGGGAGAAGGGAAGGTGAGATGGGGAAAGAGACAAACCTCCTCAATTACGGAGGACACGCACTCACACACACACACACACACACACACACACTCCAATGTTAGCTGAACAATTTGTGATTGAGGCAGACAAGGTCGTATCTGACATCAGTCTTCCGCTTTATAAGCTTTCCTCTTATGCAGAAACTGAGTGAAATTTTACTGCTACTTATTTTTAGATAACTTCAGAGTAAAGCAATTCCCCAGTATGCAAACAGAGAAGAGAATAAAGATAGGTATGAAAACGTAGCTACAGTTTAAGGGGATAGCTGGTAGGATCAGAACAAGAAAAAAAATACACATTTTCACATGGCCTTCTGATATTTACAGTAAAATCCAAGAAATAAGGAAGAATGGAAATTACCAAGAGAGGGGACAGCATACAGTTCACAGGTTTGTCAATAATGAACTTTAGGACACCACGTGCAAGTTGGTAGGAGTTCAGCACCCCTGAAGGGGTATCTCTAATTCAAAGAACGTGAACTTGAACGGCTAAACGAGAACACCTATCCCCAAGGTCTAATTCAGCTTCTGGGAGACAGTGGGCCTCACATAAGCCCTGGGAGGTGCATATGTAGTGGAGCTTATGATGTGTTTATCAACAGTAGTATTAATAACTTTCTCCCCTACAGGTGAACAGTGAAAACCTATGCTGTGATCGCCTCGACATAATTACCAAGAGAATATTAAGGAAAATATTATTTAGAATGCCATAAGCACGTATGTATAGAAATAGCATATATGCAAAGAATAACTCAGCAGGGTAAGCCACAGAGAAAATAGCCCAAAGGGCACGACTCTAGGTAAGTTAACAATGAGCCTTAGCAGACACACCAGTCACCTGGGGCTCAAAGACCACGAACAATAGGTTTCGGGACTACTCAGGATTCTAAGCTATGAAGAATACATATCACGGAGGCTGCAACTTCTTGACTGGAGTCCAATTAATGTGATATAAGTAACACTGTTTAACTTATAATCTGCACTGACTGGCTACAGAGAAAGAAAAGCTCACCAGAGTCCCATTGCTTAAAATGAATAGGGCACCACTACAGCTAGGCAAGGGTGAGCTGGCCAGACACGTTTGTAACAAGCAGTCACCAGACACAACCGAAAAAGACTCAGCCAGGCCTGGAAACAGACCACCACTGGAAGATAATGCACTCCAATCCGTCATGTTGCAGGATGGGCAGAGCTCTGGAAGCTTGTCTGTACCAGCACCATCTTCAGACAGGCAAATTCCCTGAGTGTCCACGATTTACCATCCCTTCCTCCTCCGTTCTCCAGAGGGTTCTGTGGTCCTGCTAAACTCCTGAGGCCCTCCTTAACCATCAGTGACAAGGACAGTTGAAATAAGACAGGGTGGGCCTCGGCAGGGTGCATCCCCTGGCTGCCTGACCAAAATCCAGCCTCTAGCCAGGCTTCTCACGACATTGCACTTGTTTCTTCCTCCCACCTGAAGGGAGGGGCTTCACCAGTTTTTTTCACTGTTACATTCTCAATGCATAGAACAGTTCCTGCTACAGAGTAAGTACTCATTAACATGTGCGGATAAATGAATAGACTCATCCAACAAATAAAGAGATCTATTTGGCCTAAAAAAAATGTAAACATCTTTTAGATGGAGCCTTTTAAGAGCTCAAAAATATCCGCATCATCAGTTGTTCTGTATTATCTGTTATCTCAAAATATGTTCCCACATTCCACAATTCTCTACCAACCGCAGGTAAGCACAAGAAAAACAACTCTTTTGGAAATCTTACACCTTTTGGAAAGGTCTAAGGGCTTCCACCACTACGACTTCCCAGTCACTGCAAAAACTGAACAGAGATTTAAAAACAGGTAATTTTACTGCACACAACTGTAAAGAAATATTGTAAGCTCATAATAATTAAAAGTGGAAAAGCAACACAGAGATAATTCAGATAAAAAACAATGAGCTTTTGTATTCTGTTTTTCCCAAACACAAAATAGGACCCTTCAGATGCATTAGGAGAATACCATAGAAAAATTCCCATTAAGTGCTTCAAAAGCAGTGAGCCACGGAAAATCCATGTGATAGCCTCCTTCAGAGAATAAGCAAGCAGACCAGTTCGTGGAGTCTGAGCCACACTACTCACCCCAGATATGTCTGCGACACGGTGGATAGGCACTTCCTTCTTGCTGTGCAAGCCTTTGCCATTCTTAATAGCTCTGTAAAGCAAGAGGAAAGACACCACTTAAAATAAACTCACAATGAAAAGAGGTAGGAAGGTGGGGAAAATGGGGGTGGGGAGGCAACACTTGGTGACAGATCACCACACAAGCCACATTGTCTGCTGCTGAGTAGCCAGTCCATCCAAGAGGACTTGGTGGTGTTGAGAAAATAGGGCTGCTCTTCTCCTAAGCCCAGGTACCAGATCTGGCTGCCAGTGTACCTGGTAATCAGAGAGCTTCCTTACTTGTTTCCAAATTAAAGGCATTCTCCCAGGCACAAAAGAAGAATCAGCTGGAAGAGCACACTCTTTAAGTAACAGAAGTAATAATGTTTCTTTCAGCCTTTAATCACATGAAGCATTTTAAATGCAAAATATGTAGCTAGTGTTCCAATTCTAATGGAAATAAGTTCCTCCCAGGTAAAAAGATAAGTTGCACTGAATGAAGCAATATTGTATAGAAAAGTCATTTAACAGTAGGGGGAAAAAAACCCACAAATGCCACATAACTGACATTAAGCCTCATTTTCAATCAGTCTCAGGTTGTAATAACAGGGGATTTAACAGGAGACGCTGAGACACTGGCACACATTTGACCACAGGTTGATTTGCTTCGGGATCTCCCATATCCTAATCCTTTGAGTGGTAGTTTCGGAGACAGAAACCTCAGCAGCACTGTGTGTGACCCAGAATTTCTATCAAGTTCCCGGCTGCTTCAGCTTTCGATCCAGCTCTCTGCTATGGCTTGCGAAAGCACTAGAGGGATGGCTCAAGTGCCTGGGCCCCTGTCCTCGCTTGGGAGACCTGGAAGAAGCTCCTGACCTCGGAGCAGCCCAGCGTCACAGCCATTTGGAGAGTGAAAGAGCGGATGAAGACCCCTCCCTCCCCCACTCTATCCCTTCCTCTCTCCCTCTCTCTCTCTCACAAAGATTTATTTTATTTATTTGAAAGACAGAGTTACAGAGAGACGTAGAGAAAGAGGTCTTCCATCTGCTGGGTCACTCCCCAGATGGCCGCAATGGCCAGAGCTGCGCCATTGCGAAGCCAGGAGCCAGGGCTTCTTCCGGGTCTCCCACGTGGGCACAGGGGCCCAAGGACCATCTTCTACTGCTTTCCCAGGCCACAGCAGAGAGCTGGATTGGAAGAGGAGCAGCCAGGACCAGAACCGGCGCCCATATGGGATACTGGTGCTTCAGGCCAGGTTTTTAACCTGCTGCACCATAGTGCTGGCCCCTCTCTCTCTGCCTTTCAAAAAAATAAATAAATATCTTTAAAAAAATAAAAAAAAGAGCTTGAGCTTTAGAAACCACAAATAGGTCAGAATACTTCCCTGTACAATTTAGTACAGTGATCAATCAGTGATCAATCAATCCTTTTCCAGTCACTGTGGAGCGCTGATAACCCCAGGTGTGCCCAGGTAGGTTGCAATTTGCACACTATCAGTAGAGGAAAACAAAAGCCAGAAACTAAGAAATGAGCCAAGTCCTCCAGCTCCAGGGCTGTTTCCGCAGTCTCTTCTGCCATCCATAGGCCTGGCAGATTTGGGGGCCGCCGCCAGACTGACGCCTCTGGGAAGCCCCGCAAACTCACTTCCACCCTGACTGCAGCTCACCTCCTTCCAGGCGAGGTCCCTGGGGGGCACAGAATGCCTACAGCCTTATGCTTCAACACCAAGGACAATCAAAATAAATGGATCTGTCCTCTACACAGACAGGTTTGTGTCACAGCACTGCTGAACGCTTGGCCTTTGCCGGGGCTCGAGAACATCTCATGCACCGCAGGGAGAGAGCAGGGCCTGAACAGTGAGAGAGCAAAGGTGGCGAGGCAAGGCGGCGAGGTGTTAAACAAATTCTGCTTTCTTGCAGGCAGTTCTGTGCCACAAGCTGCAAGCCAGGCTGTGCTAGTCAAGGCTGCCCATGAGACCAAGGTAGAGGGGTGACATCCAAGGCTGACAAATGCCAAGAATAGTGCACAGGTAACATGTACATCAACAGAACTCTTCCAACTGAAGTCAACCTTAAGAAAGGAAAACAAAACAAAACAAAACCAGAAACAACTTCTTTATGCTCTACCTGGTTCCTAAAAAGCGTATTATCAGAAACTTATATTCAGACATGCCTTTTGGAAAAACCTTCTTCAAAGACTTAATTTTTTTCACACTTTAACTTATGGGTTGTTAAATTAGATCAATTTCTGGCACATTCAAAAGGCAGCATGAAAGTAGCATTGTACCATCACATATAAACTGAGAAACAGTTCTTACTTTGTTGATTCTTAAAAGAGGGAAGCAAAATGGCAATAACGCCCACCTAGGAAGCCCTGGAGTTAAGCAGCCCACCAGGGGAGGCTACCACGCAGGTGCACGTGTGGCAGGGAGCCCAGGGGTCTGTCTTAGCTGTTCCTCCTCCCCTCTGCTCAGCTTGCTTCGCTTCTTGACCCCGTTCTGCTGCACACACGACCGGGTGACCCATCTCCAGAAAATCTGTGGCCAGTAGACACAAAGTTGATGCCACAGCAGGAGGATGCCCCTCAGAGAGGAAAGGAAAAAGGCCACGAGCAGCAGTCTTGGCACAGCTCACTGCTAAGAGGGTATAGGTCTCTGCTCCTGGACCATGAGGACGCAACGTGACGGCCCAGGAAAAACACATGTGGGAAACACACGGCGGAGACCCAGCTGTGCTGCACTGCCGCCACCTCTCAGGGGCTCTGCCCCGCTCTCTCGCCGGGAAAGCTTTGTGGAGCTCGGTGCCTACAACACGGGTGGGGAGGCTCTGCGTGGACTGCTTCCACGGACCCGCTCCGTGGGGCAGCCACTCTAGCCCTTCCCACACTGCCTCCTCCGTGGAGCCCAAACACACCTCTATATCCCCTTTCTTAAGCAGGGACTAACGCTGCCAACTTGTAAACTTCTCCTGTTTGTCTTGCTTAATTGCCACTTCCTCACAAGGCAGTGGGGCAGGACATGCCTGCTCCTTTCAGAGCTTCCCCAAGGCACAGCAGGACAGACTGCAAACAGCTTCAGCGTCCACAATGGACAAAACCATCATCAACCAGGAAGTCAGGATGTGTCCCCACAGACGCAGGAAAACAGCTTTCTAGAGGCCCAGGGCTGCCGGAGGCGACAGTGTGGAGATGGCCTCCGATTACGCCCCTGGAAAGCTTCTTTCTTTAAACACCAAGGTTCAAGGTCATGTGTACTAAGTGCTGCTGCCTTTCGTCTGGAATGGGGTGGGGAACGCCCAGGCATGAAATCATGTCCTGCGGCCCTGTCAAGGCGACCACAGCAGATTTTTAAGTTGATAATTTTGTATGGCCTGCCAATGACAACATAAATATCCAAATGCAAATTATTCCTGGGCAGATAAAAGGTTCTCCACCCCAGCTCTAGAAAATAAAAACTTGGCTCAGACAGATAAGGACTTCCTTGCAGCAAATCATCCCAAGGCCTTAGCAGAGCAGGATTAAAATCTCAGCACAGGGCCAGAGCTTGCTCTGAGGTCTTGGGACCCACACTCAGGCAGCCAAACTTCTCTGAGACACAAGTCTCAGCACTGTGGTACCAGCCCCCTCCGGGCCAGCACATAGGACACAATCTTAACACCACTTCAAAGAAGGCACAGCATACTTCTCATTCGTAATACTCCTCCTCCACAGATAGCCCCTGCATGTGTCTCTTCCTCTGTGATTTTCATTTTATAATGCTGACCTGGTAACTGGGGTCAAGATGTCCCACAGTCCAGCTTTCGCTGTACTCCCTACAGACACCATTTTCTTTCTTCCTTAAAAAGCTCACCTGGGCCCTTCTGTAAACCTCTCGGGCTAGAAACTCACCAATTTAACCAGAAGAAGTAAGATAGCTTGCTCAGCCCCTCGGATACTGTACAACACTTTGATTCAACATTGGACATCATTGCAACATGACTTCACAATAAAACCTTCTAGGAGCAGGCACTGATTAACAAACCCAAGTCCCACATGAGCACACCTAGGGTTCAGTGCCCACCTGTGAGTCCCTGACTCTCCAGCTGCGAATGAAGAACCTGGGAGGCAGTCATTAAGGCTCCAGTAACCCGGTTCCTACTACCCAGGTGGGAGACCTGGCCCAACCTAGGAACTGCAGGCATTTGGGGAGTGAACTAGTGGATGGGAGTTCCTTGTCTCTCCAAAAACAAATAAATAAATAAGGGGGGGGGGGGGCTAGTGTATCATGAACAAATCAGTTCTAAAAAACTGTAATATGTCTTTCGGTTGACAGAAGAACCAGTTATTTGGCATATGGTTTGATAAAAGGTTTTCCAATGTGAGCTTCATTTACTCAGACTTTAAGAAACATCAAAAAGCAGTATTTTTTGGAATAGAAAAAATTCACTGTGATACCCAAGAGGTATGTTTCTCTTAATTTGGTGTAAAAACAAGAGGAACAGAAGTAACCCTTCTCGATTTCTGGACCCAAAGTGGGAGGGATGGAGAGGGTACTGAGAGTAGGGGTATAGGAGGCAGCTTACCATAAAACTCTTAGGGGAGTTAACAAGAAATTTAGATGTGGGGCTGGCATGTGGCACAGCGGGTTATACCACTACATGCGAAGCCAGCATCCCATGTGAGTGCCAGTTCAAGTCCTGGTCACTTTGCTTCCGATGCTTTCTGAGCCAGCTCCCTGCCAATCTGCCAAAGATGGCCCAAATGCTAGGAGCCCTGACAGCCATGCGAGAGACCCAGATGGAGTTCCTGGTTCCTGGCTTTGGCCTGGTCCAGTCCTGCTGTTGCAGTCATTTGGGGAGTAAACCAGCAGATCACAAAGATCTGCCTCTCTCTCTTTCCCTCCCTCTCTGTAACTCTGCCTTTCAAATAAATAGACAAATCTGAAAAAAGAAAGAAATCTAGATGCAAAGTATCTTGCAAATGCAAGAACACTATGAAGCAGATTTCCCCTTCACAGGCAGCTATAAAATCCTGTGAATTGATTTATGTGATTAATTATTCAAATTATCATCCTCCTAAGAGATTTCCAAAGGATTACAGCAAAACTAGGATGGGGATATACCTTATACAAACAGAGCTGCCTCTCCAACACACTCAGTCACTGGACATGGCAAAAGGAGCCAAATCAGGCAAGCAGTACAACACTCTAGATGATTTTACATTAAATTAGCCAAGAGCTAGTGGAGGCTACTCAGAAGGAATCAAATCAGAGAGCCACGAATGAAGAGTGGGAGGAGGGGAGAGGCAGGAGTCAAGAGGAATAGACTAGGAGATGGAAAACCCAAAGCTTGCCTACTGCACACCGTATTCTCTGTAACTTCAAACCACCATTATTCCAATTCCAATGAAGATGAAATGACTAATCTGACATCTTCAAAAAGAAATTTCTTGGGTGTGGGGTTCGCTGAGAATTCACATTGCACAAGCTTCCAAGTGACAAGGATGCTGCAGGTCCCAGAGTCTCTGGAACGGGAAGTCAAGTTATAAATTATTCAAGAAAGCCAAGGGTCAAGTGTTATCACCCTCTTTTTTGACTTTATGGAGGACTGAAATCGTATACTCTGTATGATACTGTTCAAATGTAGCAAGTATTTTTGGAATTGTTTGGAAGGAGCAAGACAACAGTGACAGGGCAGAGAATGGACAGATAAGTGGTCAGAGATGACACAGGGGCCATGGGGGTGGGAAGCATGACCAAATTATCTAGAAAGGTTAGTCCGGAACAATTCAACTTGAAGGAATACATTGAATACACACTAATGACTACAGAAAAGATCAGAGAAGAAACATTTCTCACTACCAGGTCATCAACTGACCATGACCTGCAAAACTACCCCCAGTCTGGTACACTGGACACTGGACAGCAGACAGAGCTGATGTGTTCCTCCCTAACCCTCTCACTCTGGTCATCAAGAACTGCCTTGCAATGGGAGTTACATCAGAAGCAACTGGGGTGGGCAAGAAAGAGTTGGGTAGGAAGAAGGGAGCGAACATTCTCGTAATATCCTGAAGGAGAAAATGATTTGAAACGGAGGCATTATGCATCTTGCCAGAAGTGGCCATTTGTGCCGCCTTAAATGCAAATTGATTACTGCTATTTGGATGTTGAGTGCATCATCTTTTCTGAAGAAAGGGAAAAGCTAAATTTCCCCACATGCAGCTGTATTGGCAAATCATTTCCCCACCCCAGCCCTTCGGATGTCTGTGCTTGTATCACATGCACTTGCAGTAGCTGGTCTATCCAACTTTCCACCAGCAAACACCCCGTCCCCACATCATGCCGCGCTAAATCCAGTAAGAAGTCCATGACTCGGACACTTAATTGAAAGCCCCCAAACGCAGTGGGTATTTAAAAAAAAAAAAAAAAGCCATGAGGATTATTGAAGACAAAGGCCAGTCTCCTGCCTCTGGGGTGGTTTCCAACCCGTACTGGCATGATATAATGCAGCCGGGTAAGAAGGGAGGCAGATGATCCCCCTTGCTCTGCTTCCTATGGTGCTAGAGTCCTGAAACACCCGGGGAGTTGCAGGAATCTATGATTAAATGAGCAAGGAAAGAGCAATGATTCAGGTAAGAGCTCTGTTTTTAACACTACAATCTTGGCTTGTTGAGGTCATTAGATTGAAAGTGAAAAATCTTGGTTTATTTAAAGCTGTACTATTAAACTACTGAGAGGAAAAGAAGAGGCTGAACAGCAAAGAGGAATTCCAGGGAGAGACTCTCGTGGGAAAATTTAATAGAAATCAGAGATGAAATGAAAATAAAGGATGTAAGGCAGCAGTATTATTAATAAAGAGAGAATAGAGGAAGGCCTAAGAAAACAGGTGCGGAAGAGAAGAAAATAGCAATACCCAGAGACACTATTGAAATTATTTAACGTCTGTTCCTCTTGAGACTCCATGCTTTGTAATAGGTTGAGTCTATTAACTTTTTTGTTCACCATCATTATCCTCAATGCCTTGGATCTGGGAAACAGGAAAATGAGAATCCAGAGACGAAATGAATACAAAGCCATCAGGTGCAAGAAAAACCCCCTTTGAACGACTGTTCCTGACGGGAGAAAGATCTGCTTTCTTGGAGATTGGATTAACTCATCTAATCTACACTCTGGAATATGGTGCGTCAGGTTTAAATTTCAAAACATACTCAAATTCAACCCATTTTCTTAACGGATTGGTACAGAAATGAGACGTGCCGCTTATCAAGACATGTAATAAATCAGAACTATGTCAAACTAGACCTAAAGCTGGACCCTTCCAATTAGCAACAGGAAGTGCTGGCAAGTAAGACTTCCCATTCTGTTCATGACACTAAAACCGAAGGTCCAGATTCACAGGAATCTATCAGAACAAAAAAAGGGAGGGGTGGGGGAGAGGTTGGTTTAACGCAAAAATCACTGTCCAGAAAACTTCCCTGTAAGTCAGGATAAAACGTGGAGCTGCTCTAGCTAAGACAGAACTAAAAACCAAGAGCACCTGCTACTCAGGGGCATTCAAAGTACTGCTGAGAAAACAACATACATTTAAATGTCACTACTAAAAACGTGGAAATGGCTAAGCTCACTGTGGCTACACCAAGAAATATACTCAACTAAAACTGTATCCTTCTTAATAAGAACCTTGGTTTAGGAAGGAAAGTTACCAACAAGTGTTTACAGCCATTGATCAAAGTCTATGCTGCAAAAGTTCAAGCAGAGAAAAGACCGCAATCACAGGGCATTGCCCATCGCACTGAAAAAAAGCAAGAGACTGCTGGGGGTTAAGGGGTTGAAGCCTGGAGCTGTACCACTCAGGGCAAGAGCGAAGCTGCTTACTTTTTAAAGACAACGTTGGTTCAATGGGATAAAGGAGTCCGTGAGGGGACTGGGAAGAGAGGGTCCCCAGGCAAAGCTGACATGGAGGCAGGTCCCTGTCTGCCTCTCAAGACAGATGACAAGGCCACAGTTTTCCGAATCTGCACCGTGCCAGGCAAGAATCAGAATACACATGAAAAGATAAGAGACAGCCTGCCCTTTTCTCCTCCCCGGAGATAACCCTAACCTCATTACGCATGTCCAGAATGAATCTAAATTCATTTGAATCTGCTCAGACACTAGATTGTTCAATACAATTGGTATCTCACAGTCAAGCTGGGGCATCAATTTCTTTTTTGAATATATACATCTTGAGATCACAAAATCTTGGAATTAAACAGGTGCCTCATAGGAATAAAGTCCCAACTTCTGAACTAACAAAATGTCTATGTTTTCCAGCAATGTGTAGAAGATTCTAAGAGTTTCTGGGAATATTTTAAATATTCCATTTTAAAATAAAACTGGTAGCTTTAGGAGAATGCACAGTTATGAGCCGCCCGCCCCGCCCCACCCCACCCCACCCCCACCGCCCGCATGTCTGCACATGCTAAGCAAACAGTGCACAGTCAGGCTCTCCTCTGACTCCGGTCACCACAGCTCATCTTCAGTGCACATGCTCCCAACACAACTCTGGTGCAAGACATGTGGCATGATGACAAAGGTCCCATTCTGGCCTCAACAGAATCATAGTAGATGTGCTATATCAAATACAGGGGTCAGAGTCTGAGCAATTTTAATAGCACGTGAGAACACAGGAGGGGTCTCAGAGCCATTCCCTGAAGGCGTCTAAGCTCTCCCTAAAGATGAGACTCACCCACAAGGGGCGTGCATATGAAATGTGAAAAAACATCAGCAACGTTGGAAAGTCAGTACTGACAATGAAATATCAGGATCATTCAGAAAAAAAATAATGAGGCCCATACGACACATCTAAAGATGTGGGGCGGTGGTGGGGAGAGGCAGGCAAATTTGGGGCTGTCACATGATACCGTGGGTCAGCTGCCAGTTAAGTCCTTTCCGGAAAAATACAGAGGACACACAGCCTGCAGCTCTCGGACGCCTCACACAAAATCCAAGGCTGAAATGGGGCCCATGAGAAAACAAGCTGCAGGGACCGGAGAAACTGCCAAAGCCTTATCTTGCTGGGACACAAGGTAATGGGGGAGGTGGCAATGGTGACAGACACCTCAGCCGGAAAGGAAGGCTCCCTTTGGGGACTCAGAGGCCTATTCACCCCTTAAACGAGTGATGTGGCTTTCTCTAGATGGGCCATGTGTTTAAGACACAGTGAGAATCTCCGTAAAGCAGACAGACAGCTGAAGGAGGGGACCTTGCAGGGGCCGCAAACTGAACGCCGCCGCGCAGGCGGGGCAGCTCGTTTCCAGCAGGCAGGCGAGTACGCGCCACAGCACCAGGCAAGCGGAGAGCTGCTGTAATTTTCTCCCGAGTCTCACCCGAACTCCCATGAGCCCCGAAGGCAGTACTCCCCGAGCGCCCACCAGCAAGGTGAGAAAGGTTGGCAGGTTCTAGCCTCTCGAGGAGGAAGCGGCATTTGCAAAGCCCTAGGAAAGCTCATCAACTCCTAGGCAGGCAGCTGTGCTGACCCGAGAAGTCAGGCTGGTTAACAGGCTGCCCTTTCCCCAACGCTTACAATGTTTCTCTAAAAGGATTAATGGCCAAGCAGCCCACTGGAAAGCAAAGTCAATGGAAGAGCACTCTGCACCACTGCTGATTCTTCCAGCAATACCTGTAGAAGAAAACTGGTACCCACAGTCAGGGTCAAAGAAATCCACAGGTGCAACACCCTTGTGGGGAGACACTGATGACAATGACGGCCTTGCAATGTTAGCTTCACCCACTTATTTACCTAAAGACTTCCGGAATGAATGACTGCTATGAATACAGCAGATGTTATTAATTTGGCCTTTGCCAAAGCATTAGATACAGTACCTCAAGAAATGTACTTGGGAAATTAATTCAAATTGGCTAGGTTCAGCACACAATCACTGAAGATTAAAAAGTGGCTGAAGGATGACAAACAAAAGACAGTTAAGTGACAGTCCATGCAGCGAGAGACCTGGGGTCAACACCAAAGCCATCCTTGTATAGGGGTTCTATTCAGGGCCCAGGAAAGGAGTAAACAACTCGCTAATGAGATCTGCAGAGGACACTAAGCTGGGAGGTAGAGAAACTGCATGGACAGGGGCATAGAATCACAAAGCAGAGTTCAACTGGAAAAAATATAGCTCATCTACCTAGGGGAAAACAACCCTAAACGCAGATGATACTCAACAGGCTGGCAGGATAAGGGGCAGGCACGGCGTGGAGAAAGCGCTTTGACTCGCTGTGGCCTCACAGAAGCAAGCCGGAGTGCTAAGAGCACCTGGGGAGGATGCCGGGTGGGAGATGGAGTGCTTCAAATGAACACAAGGGTCATAAGATAGGAGGGCTGCAAAGGAGCTTGACATCACCAAATTCAAAAAAGGTTACCCTGTGTACTGAAAATAGCGTTTAATGACCACAAAATGACCACTGCTATCTAGCAGGTCGTTCTGCTCTTTCTTGGCTCTTAACTTTCCCTCGCTGGGAGGTAACAACTAAAAGATGGCACTGGGCCACCACCCTGGGGCGGGCTGACAACACCACTCCAAATGATAACCCACTCACAGTGCACGTGGCCCATTTCTCCCACTTCTTTATGAGGACCGTACTGCTTTAGGACAATGCCTACCGGGCTCGGAAAAGTGGCTAATTTCTCTCCGTTTACTCAACCTGCAACAGTGCAATGACCTCGGAGTCAATTTTTCCACCATCAGTCTGAAAGCAATGGCTCAACACACAATTATCTCTAGGCAGCACGATGCTTTAGCAAGCAAGCATCTTGTTACATTACTTGAGCACAAAATAAGCACCAGACTAAAGAGGCTGTTTTCCTCTTAAAACCTAAAAATTTGACTGTCTACGCATACGCACTACACATTAGAGCATACCATGGCTATTTCTCACTGCATAATAAGAGGGTTTATTCTGGTCTCACTTTCCAGAGCAGCTTTGAAAATGATTTCCATGCTTACCTGGCTGTCAGAATTAAATATTCACTAGCGGTGGAGTGAGCCCAGTGTAGCAAACAAGACTCTATATCCCATTGTACTGCTAAGTGCTCCTGAGACCTGGGGAGTGTGCAATTCATTCTTCAATGCACCCTGAGATCCGACAAAGCGTGGCCCCCCATGGACCGACCCCTAAATCCCATCTATGGTTCTGTCATTTTCCATTTTCCTGAGGAGCCAGATGATTACATGGTACTAAGAGATGTCAAGCCACGTTTCCTATTGGGGGTCCTAGGGCCCACCTGTCTTACTGATAACACACAGCAGGGAGAGAAAAGTGGGAAGGCTTAGGAGAAACACCAGTTGCAAACTATATCTCACATTGCTTCTTAAATAGCTATTAAGGAGCCTTAAACAACCAAAGATACGGGTATTTTCACTGGGCTCTGTGTAGTTAAGAATCAAGGCCCTACTGGGAAAAGCCCACCAAGACGAATCCAAGAAGCCACAATAGCCGGACACACTGACTACTCAGCTGACAGCCCATGTGCCATGGTGCAGACGCTCTATCCATCACCATGACAGACATGTGTGGGAGGTAAATTCCACATATCAGGGCAATATTCATGGCCAAAGGGCAAGAACAGTGATCTCAATGACAAAGTGGAAGCTAAGATCAGATAAAGTGGACTGTAATTCATTCCTTTTCCAACTGTAGAGCATCAACTGACAGCCACCAAAATAGTTGATTTAAATGGGTGCTTGAATCCATGGACAAACTGTAGAGTGAGGCTCAAGCCCCTGCACCCACTCTGAAAGGATCTAGGGATTTGTTTGATCCAAGCAGTCTGCGGAGCTCTCCTGGTCGGTGCAGCAGTAGGTAGCTCAGTGCCGAGTGTTTCTTCGGTGGCCTGGGAACCACTCCGTTACCAGCACCACCCAGGGACAAAAGCCTCCCTGAGTAAGTCCTGGCGAGAAATCCTGCTGAGCAGCACGCTTGTCCTTGGGGCAAACAGCCACAGGGATGGAGGACAAACGTAAAATGTCACAGGGCTTCTCAGAGGCACTCCTGCCAGCTGTCAGAAGTGTCTGAACACAAAACTCATTTCCTAGTCAATATCGCCTTTTCCTCTGTGCAGGACACAGGGTCTGGAGGTGGTGCATGGGAGGGGCTGGGAGCAGAAGGCACTGGAGGGGAGCAATGGGGCAAAATGTACCGGACACCGAAGCAGGGGCTCACTGGGAGTCCCCACAACGGTGACAAAAACACCGTACGCGCTCCAAGGTTCTTTAATCACATCTACATAGGGAGAGCATAGCTGATAGGAAACCATGGTAGAGATTTCTAAAAAGGGACGTCTGAGGGTACCGAATCAAGACCAGAGAGCAAGTTCAAAGAGTGCCTTACTTCTTTTCATGGGGAAACTGGGAATAATAAAAAATTCAAGCTTTCTCAGCTTAGTGTGTTCCAACCCCTCCTGCTCCGAGTTAGACACGATGGTGAGAAAGGACAAAGTGGGACCGTGGGTGCCGCTGTGTTCGGAGCTGTTGGGTCGTACCTGGCCTCTGCAGCGAGCAGCTCGTCGTAGTGTGAGGACCGCTGGTCGTCGTCCTGCCGGTATCTGATCACTGTTGCTAGACCTTTGCTGACAAGGGCCTCGGCGATGTTGCTGTAACAGAAAAGATAGGTCAGTGAGCACTGGAGGTACATATGGGGCTCAGTCAACAGAAATAATAACGGTTAGCACCTGGAGGTCTTAACGCCCTCTGGCAGAGGGAGGGAGAAGCCAAGGATTTCAAGACCAATGAGTTGCTAAGCGAGAAATCCAAATAAAAGGTTGAATAACAAAGTTCTCTAGCTCAGCATTTTTCTGGTTAGTACAGTCAGATGCTATATCAATCCATACATAAAAACTAGCAGAAAAAAATCTGTAAAAAGCCCACATTAGGCCGGGCTATTTACAGAATGTTATAAACAAGCCACTACCCGCCAGAAAAGTCTGCTCTAAAGTATCAGGCACATAGATAAAAAAACCAAGCACATAAAAGCGTGACCTAAATTTTTCAAAATCTCCTTTCTAGCCTATTCTGTAACTAGAAAATGTCTTGTTTTAGTTTGGCAACGTTAGAAACATTGGCCTAACATAAGCCTCAACGGACTTCTCCGCAGAACTCCTTAGAGTGATCTCCCACCTTAAGGGGGCTTGAACGAGTTGGAGAGGAGGCTGGGACGGAGTCTGGTAGAATAAAATGAGAATCATTCAATCTGAGATGACCAGTTTTGGAGTAATCTCCGAGGGGACCAGAGAAGGGAGGGTACCTTCTTTTTTCTTTTCACTGGAATAAGGAAATCGCTCCCAGTTGGGAATAAGAGATGCACCAAGCGGCCTATATCCACGAACTAGACAAGAGAACGTGGGAAATGACCTGCAGACCAATACTGAAGCATACGCACATGGCCGCTCCCCAACCTGGAGAGGGAACGTGGATGTGAACCAGCAAGCTGCAAAAGCAAATTTTCAGAAACCAACATCAGCAACTGCTGGACAGCAACAGGCATGATATTATATATGGGAGTGTGGTGGGGATGTCTTTCCTCATGTCTGGCATAATTACACCAAAGGCCCCACTCACACCATCTGCTTTGCTGCCCTTTAGGGAGAGGGTATGGTAAGCAGTAGGCTACTGTGCCATATGCTATGATTTAGTGCTATTTGAAAATACAGTTAACTCAAAACGTACTAGTGGTCTTTCAGAAGTCAAACTGGGGGGATGCTGGGAGCTGAACTAACTGGTATTTGTGTATGGTTCTCTTCAGCAAAGCCCAGGAGAACATACTTCCTTAAAAGACAAGGACAAAACAATGTGCCGGTGGAGAAAAGATGCTGTGCTGACTCTCTTCTCATTATATGTCCCTCTGCTGCCTGTTTATCTACTGCCAGCATGATATTAATATCTCAAAACCGCCACAGAATTAGCACTTCTCAAAATCCACTCCCACAAAGAGGCTGCTTTGCTGGCCACCCTGTCTCCTGAGTCACTGCAGAAGCGTGCTGGCAAACGCTGTCATTATCACAGAGTTGCGTTTGGCAGCGTGGAGAAGGCAACAGCCCCAAACCAGCAGATGTAGATGCTGAGGACTTAACCTGACATCAAGGCGCCTTAGCAGGGCAGGAGAGAAGGGACCACCCACCAGAAAGCTATCAAAAAAGCTGGACGGGGTGTGTGTGTGTAGAGGGGGGACAACTCCACTTTTGACAGGTTGAGATGTCTCGGTGATTTTAAATGCCAAGAGAACAAAGAAATATTTGTTATTGCATTTTGAATTACCAAGCATTGACATTTCACAGTCAATACATGGGGTCTGCAGGAGAAATGCTGGAATGGCAGAGCAGGCAAGCAAAACTCACACAATTAAGCTCCTCTGTGAAAAGCTAGAGAATACAAAGTAGAACAGCACAAATGTTTAATGATCCACTCCTGTTAATGCTGCTCAAATCAATTCACAGAATTACTGAGCACCTGCCTGGCCCAAGGAGCACCAAGGGCATGATCCTTCCCCATCCTTCCCAACCCTTCATAATCCTTGCCTCTTTATCCTATCAGCAAATGTCTACAAACCAATTCAGACCTGCCTGTGGAGTTTCTAAGGCCTTGGATTCTTAAACCGTTCCACACCCAACCCACTACTTTCCTCTGCCTTCATTCTAAAGCTTAGCATCTAAGCCATGTTCTCTTAGCTTCTTATCCCTAATTAGTTTCCCCTGGAGGAAGAGTTGTGGCGCTGCTGCTTAGCAGTAATAATAATAACCACCATCTATACTGGCCATTTGTACACGTCAGGCAGGTGAGAATCGCCCTGCCCCACGATACGTCGTCACCCTCTACTGACTCACTAACTCAGTTTCTATTTTCCTTGCTAAATAATGAGGTCTCTAGGGGGATGGGTTTTTGGTTCTGTACCCCAGTTCTGAGTACAGCACTTTGCACCAAGTAACATTAAATATTTTCAGAACTATTTAAATCACTCATAAGAAGTGCAGCATGACAATCAAAAACTTTTAACATTTGTTTTTAGCTGTTTGAAAAGCACAGTGAGAGAGACAGAGACAGGGGAGTGGGGTATGGTGCTGCATTGTGGCACAGCAGGTTAAGTCACAACTTGTGACACTGGTATCCCATATGGGAGTGCTAGCTCAACTCCAGGTTGCTCTACATCCAATCCAGTTCTCTGCTAAAGACACCTGGGAAAGCAGTGGATGATGGCCCAAGTGTTTGGGCTCCTACTACCCATTTGGGAGACCTGGATGGAGTCCCTGGGCCCAGCTCTGGCTGTTGAGGCCATCTGAAGAGTAAACCAAGGTATGGAAGACCTCTTCCTCTGACACTCAGCTTTTCACATAAAGAAAGAAAGCTATGAGTGACGAAGAGAGCAGGAGCAACCCAGCAAGTGTGAGAGAGTGTTTCCATCTACTGATTTACTCCCCAAATGCTCACAATAGCCAGTGTTGGGCCAGGCTGAAGCCAGGAGATTAGAGGTCCATCAGAGCCTCACAGGTGGGTGCAGGGGCCCAAGCATTTTAGCCATCATCTGCTGCCTTCCTAGATTTATCAACAGGAAGGTGGATAGGAAACAAGGAGTGTGAGTCTTGAACCAGACACTCTGATATGGGATGTAGGCATCCAAGGGGCAGTTTAACATGCAGCACCATGTTACCACACCCACCCACAGCAAAATTCTTTGGATGTTGTTTTAAAACTCCATAAAAAATGAGATATTCTTTTAAGTGTAAGAAAAACACCAAATCATTTTGGAAATATACCAATAGAACATTACTTATTTTCCAAGCCAAGTTTGCATAGCTTAGAATCAAAGAATGATAACTTTCTGCACAAGGCCCGGCCTTTGTCTTTCTCCACCCTATTATCTGAGACTGCAGTTTCAAAAGAGAATGAAGTGAGAGGGAGCAAATGGAATTAGCCTAGATCCATGTACTTGATTGTCTCATTCATTTCTTTTGGCTGCTAATGAAAGGTCAGGAGATTTTCCCCTGGCTAAAGATGGCTCAGAAGCTGACACTGGTGCCTTGATCGGTTGCCCGGTAAGAAGAGAGAACATTAAATTGTGTGCCATGACATTATGATGCCTTAGACAAATTTATAAGTTCTGTCTTCTTGTGTATATCAGTAATTCTATTCCAATTACACATACCCAGTGTGAAAGGATAATTCACAATCAGCATATAAAAAAGGACCTAATAGCCATGGAGGTCCAACAGTAAGTCATCTCTCTGTATCAGCTAAAAACACAAAGAAAATTAGTTCTGGGATGGAAATGCTTCTCTAAACTCAGAGGGAAATTTAGGGTTCTATTGAAGTGAACATGCTCTATCAGGCATGATCAGATGTTTCTGACATAAGCACAAGTTACGCAGGTCTCACACACAGGCTTTCTCAGAAGAACGACAGGTAGCTGGCATCCTCCCCTTCCACTCCTTTGCATAGCAAGCAAAGTCCTAAGTGTGCAAGTTCACACTATTAGATAGCTTTGAAACCAGGAGTCCTATAAACTGCCAACATGAAGAAAACGTGTCCTATGTCCATACAGGAGAGTAGAAATTTTAAAGACTGGGGACGGTGTCGTAGTGTAGAAGGTAAAGGTGCCTCTTGCAATACCAGCATTCCATAGAGGTGCTGGTTTGAGTCCAGATTGCCATGCTACTAATCCAGCTCCCTGCTAATACGCCTGGGAAAGCAGCAGAAAATGGCCCAAGTGCTTGGGCCCCTGCACCCATGTGGGAGACCCGGATGAAGCTCCTGGCTTTGGCTTGGCCTAACTCTGACTGTTGTGGCCATTTGGGGAGTGAACCAGTGGAAGGAAGCTCACTCGATTGTTCCCTCTTTCTGTAACTCTGCCTTTTCAAATTAAAAAAAGAAAGAAAGAAAGAAAGAAAGAAAGAAAGAAAGAAAGAAAGAAAGAAAGAAAGAAAGAAAGAAAGAAAGAAAGAAAGAAAATCTTAAGAAGCCAATTTCAGTTGCAGGAGGCATGCTTAACCCACAATAGTGGAAGAGAAAAATTATATATTTATAGGAAATATACTTGTCTAAAATTGTTTGGGTCATTTCACAGTGTTGTATATGTGTGTTTGTAATTTTGAAATCAACGTTTCAGAAAAGTTTTACTTACTATACAATGACCATGCCTCTTGGACCATTTGAGAACAAATGGCCAATCAGTTTTACTATAGCTTCTAGACATGTTGGTAGGTATCTCCCAGAAACCAGGGCATTTTCATGCATACTCAACAAGCATAGTGGAACTAGGACATTAACGCCATCTAATCTACTCAGGAGTCAAAGATTGTCAACTGGTAATGGAATACTTTAATAAAAATAAAAAGATCTATAAGAGTTATCCCTTTTCTGAGTAGGACACATCCGAAGACCTCCAAAAGATTTCTGAAAGCAAGGACAGTGCTGAACTCTATATATACAGTGAGCCCTTGCATATCCATGGGCTTACAAGCAACAGATTAAACCAATCATGGGTAGAAAATATTAGGGGAAAAATGGCATATGCATTTTGTCATCATTCATAAATAATACATTAAAACACTATGTATACAGCATTTATACTGTATTAGGTATCCTAAGTAATCTAGAGATTATTAACATATATGAAGACATGAATTACATGCAAATTCTATGCTATTTTATCTAAAGGACCTGAGCATTTTGGTATCTGTAGTAGATCCTGGAACCAACCCCCATGGACATGGAGGGACAACTGTTCTATGTTGTTCCCTACACACTCATACCTATGATAAAGTTTAATTTATGAATTAGGCATGGCAAGGGATTAAACATCAATAAGAATGATAAAATAGAACAAGTATAGCAACATGCTGCTATGAATGTTACATGAATGTGGTCTTTCTCAAAATACTTTCTTGTACTTCCACTTCTTTACTTAAGCTAATCACTTTAAGGTTTTCTTTGGCATATTCAAATTGCCAGCATCCCTCCTCTTTCTTGTTCCATGCGGTTGGTAGTAAGTCGAGGAAGGGTTATTTAAATACAAGCACTTTGATGCTGAGATGGCAGATCTGATCATCCAAGAGGCTACCACGTGGCTGCTAAGAAGAGCAGCACACACAATGTCAACATGCTAGACGAAGGAATGAATTATATCCAGGTGAGGCAGAAGAATAGTGTCAGACTTCCTCATCTTCCTCAGAACTGTCCACAATTTAAAACTTACTAATTACTTATGTCTTGAATTTTCCGTTATGGATTGATTTACCATGGGTAACAGATACTGCAGATAAAGATAAAGGGGGATTACTCGGGATGGCGGGGTGGTTCCATGGGTTAAGCCACCATCTACGATGCCTATATCCAATGTAAGCGATGCTTGAAATCCCAAGTGCTGCACTTCCAATCCAGCTCCCTGATAATGTGCCTGGGAAAGCAGCAAAGATGGCCAGAGTGCTTGGGGCCCCTGATAACCACATAGGGGACCTGTATGGCTTTTCAGGCTCTTGGCCTCAGCCTGACCCAGACCTGGGGAGTGAACTAGCAGATGAAACCCCCTCTCTCTTTCTGTAACTGCCTTTCAAACAAATAAATAAATCTTTAGAGAAAATACAGGGGAACTACTATAGGTCAGGATTCCAAGTTATGTTTAGTTGTCATGCCTCTAGGTCTGGAAGAGTTCCTCTGTCTTTGATATCACGGTTCTGACTCTGCAGAAAAGTACAGCCCATCAGAGTTTAACTACTTTCCATGTTCACATTCAAGTTATACACTGCTGTATGTTCATTTCATTAGGGTGCTGTCTACCAGGCTTCACTAAAAAATGACTATTATCTTCTTTGTAATAAACAGGTATTTTATGAGAAGAAACTCTTTGCACCCTTTTTTGGAAAGATTTATTTAGTCATTTGAAAGATACAGAGACAGAGAGACAGAGAGAGAGAGAGGGGGAGACAGAGATCTTCTGTCTGCTGGTTCACTCCTCAAAGGGTTGGGCCAGGTCTAAGCCAGGAGCTGGGAACCCCATCCAAGTCTCCCACGTGGGTGGCAGGGGCCCAAGTCTTGGCGTATTAGCAAGGAACTGTATCAGAAGTGGAGGAGCTAGAACTTGAATGGGCTTTCTGATATGGGATGCTAGCATCACAAGTGGCAACATAATGCACTGTGCCACATCAGCAGTCTGGTACTCAATAATTTATATCCCTCATCAAACTCCGAAGTAATTCATTTACTTGTTTACATTAGTAGAAATTCGTGGGATCTCATTTTATTCACAGGGTGATAACTCACTACTAATGTTCTTTGATGAACTCAATTTGGCCAGTGGGTTTGGGAACAAACTGGCTTCAAAGTCATTCAGAAATGTTCCTTTTTATTCTATGAGCCCTTCCTGGATTTCTGGGAAAATAATGCAATCCAGGTTTATCTTCTCTTTCATTTCCGGCTTGGGAATAAGCAATGTAGCTAAGGAGCCCAGGTTTACATCTATATTTCTCTAACTACTGAAACCACGTGTTGTCATCATGAAGATGTGCCTCTTGGATCTCCAACTGCAAGAAGCACGATGCTGATTTCTGAAATGCATCCCTGCTATTTCAGCCCAGGTTGCTCAGCCCAATAACTGGGCTCAGCAGAGACCCTAGTATTGCTGAGACACAGGACTCTTCTGATGGGCAACGTTGATTTGAGCACTCCCAAACAGCATAAAGAAACTCTGTTCAGAACTTCCCACAGCTTGTACTTTTCCTATCCAGCCTTTCTTCATTTCCTCCCTTCCCCACTGAGATTTGAACTACATGGCAGTCTGGTGGCTTCCCTAGCCAGATGCTCAGGAGAGTTCTCTTCAATAATTCTCTTACACATCTAAATTCATCTTGGCATCTGCTGCTTCTAGGAGCCGAACATTCCATGAGTTCACACAGGTACCTGTAGTCCTGAACGAAAGCTACAAGGTTCATTACAGTCCCCCTTGCTTTCTGTATTTAGAACTCCCTTCTCTGACAGTGAGGAATCTGAATTATCCTTAGTACTTTTACTTACAAGATCAATCAGTACACCTGTTTGTAACCAGTGTTGTACCACTGATGTCAGCCCCTTCCTGGCTCAGACTTCAGCTCCCTGCCACTGAGCCATGTCCCCACATGGCTGTCTGTAGCCAGAATGGACTCTGACATCTTGTGTGACACCCCATGCCAGTCTATCCCTCTGATCAGATATACCTGCTAAGAAGGACTAGAGATAACTGTTTATATTCTTCCCCAAACACCAACCATGACTAACTTTCCATAAAGCAAAACCAAGGAAAGGCAGAAAAAGCTTATCCAGGAAGATCTTGCTTGTTCATGGGAGAACAGGCTACATGTTATGCATTTCCCTGTCTGGTTGTGCTCAGAGCTAAAGGGAATCCATATTTAAACAGTGAAAAATCAAGATTCAAAACTTCCTTAAGTACATATATATTCTATCTCACTCACTCCAACATTCTGTGACTTAAGTGGAGCCAACTGAAAGGGAATACAGTACCTGATAAAACAGAACTTGGGTCAAATGGATGGAGATATCAAAAGAGTGACTATATGGAATAATACCTTAACACCCTCATACACACACACCTATGCCTTCATTCTCTAACTAAAAAGGATAACAGATAGCTCAGTGGCTCAGGCTCAGATCTTTATCTAACTCTTTGAGCTTAACATTTTCCACTTAAAACCCATCTACATTTTATCAGTCACTGAGGCATCCACAGAGATTACAAAAGCAGAATATTCTCCGTAAGGCAAATACGCTTAGCACACATGCAAAACAAACTCCTGAGAAAACGCTTCTGTGGTATATTTCAGTCAAGATTAACAGAAAGAAAAGATTATCAACAGCACGATATATTCATAATAACCACTTCACCGCATCTCACACACATCCACACATCCACACACACAACATTCAATATAGAATTTCTTTATAATCACTGCAGGGCCCTATGGTTATGCCTCGTAACTTCATGGCTCCTACTGACTGCAAGACCTTAGCCATGTTTCCTAGGCCTCTGACACTTTAATGGTGCCTTTGTCTAAACGCCAGAAAACTTCCTCTATTCCTTTATCCACATTGGGAGTGGTCTCACACATGCTGGGCTGGATCTCAAGCAAACTTCTGAAGTGGAGGACGGCTGACTTCATTCCTCCTCCACTACCGGGAGGAGGGCTGCTATAGGAGAGGAGCTGTGGAGTGCTGATGTCTTTCATTGCAGCTAGGTCATCCCAGGAGTCAACAAGGAGGCAGAGATCTCAGAGACTCTGAAAGTAGCTTTCCTAGAGTAGTAGCTCCCCATTTACTCACATGAGTACATGCAGAACATGGAATCCCCATCCCAAAAGATACCAAACAAGTCGTGGGAATGCTCAACAGCTCACAGGCCCGAGCTTTCCCTACACAGTCACACCATATGCGACATGGTTCAAGTCCCGGCTGCTCCACTTCCGATCCAGCTCCCTGCTGATGTGCCTTGGAAAGCAGCAGAAGATGGCCCAAGTACTTGGGCCTCTGCATCTATATGGGAAACCTCGAAGAAGCTCCTGGCTTCAGATTGGCCCAGCCCCAGTTGTTGTGGCCATCTAGGGAGTGAACCAGCAGATGGTAGACTGCTCCCTCTGCCACTGCAATGCTACATTTCAAACAAATAAATCTTCAAGTAAAAAAAATGATAAAGCACTGGAAAAAATGAAAAGATAAAATTTTGGCACAACAATTTTTGCAATTCCTGTACAGTTTCTTCACAATGTACCCTTCCCATCAACTTTGTGAAGGACCCTCATATAAGCTGATAAAATCAGTCTATAAAGGCTAAGAACAGCAGATGTGACAGAGCTAAGAGACAATGGGCAATGAATAAACTTCTTTTATTAAGTTGATATTTTCCAGCTAAGACTCAAGCAAAGAGAAAGCCCTACAGAGGACCAGAAAGCTTTCCATACTAAGTTTAAGTGCATTTTGGGGCCAGCGCTGTGGCGCAACGGGTTAAAGCCCTGGCCTGAAGCGCCAGCATCCCATGTGCGCGCTGGTTTGAGACCCAGCTGCTCCACTTCCGATCCAGCTATCTGCTATGGCCTAGGAAAGCAGTAGAGGATGGCCCAAGTCCTTGGCCCCTGCACCCACATGGGAGACCCAGAAGAAGCTCCTGGCTCCTGGCTTCAGATCAGCGCAGCTCTAGCCCTTGCGGCCAATTGGGGAGTGAACCAGCAGATGGAAGACCTCTCCCTCCCTCCCTCCCTCTCTCTCTCTCTCTCTCTCTCTCTCAGTGAACCAGCAGATGGAAGACCTCTCTCTCTCTCTCTCTCTTTCTCTCTCTCTCTCTCTGCGTTTCATCTCTCTGGGTAACTCTGACTTTCAAATAAATAAATAAATCTTAAAAAAAGGGGGGGGGGCATCTAAGAGGAGTCACACTGAAACTCTCCCACACAATTTTTTTTTTTTAATTTCCACAATCTCTACAGGGTGAATGTAGATCACTGATTTTTTGTGTATGTGTTCCCCTCTTTTTTTCTTCATATACATCCAGAAGGCACTTTTCACATAGCCAAGCAGCATCTGTAGACAGGAGATTTTGTTTTGGAAGCATCAATAATTGGAAACAGTTGAGGTGGCACCACACATACTTTATAGATTTACTAAATCTTGTTCCCACCATCTTCCCTATTTTTTCACTTCCCTTTAAATTTATGTGGTTCCAAAACTGACTCAAATTGATTTTTAGAATCTTTATACACCGAATGGCTTCTTTTTCCATTTTACTAAACCTATTGCCAAGATAGCCACCAGAGGATCCAAACAGTAGCTAGAGACATTCCCAGCATGCACAATGCATGTGAAAAGAAGGAGAAGCCTTCAAAGGCTTCTGTGTCCCTGGACATGCTTTAGCTCTGAGGGTGAGGTGGGCAGTGGGGGGGGGGGGGGAGCCTGGAAATCTATGGAGTCTCATGGTGGGGCACAGCCCACTCCAGGCTCTGGGACCCAGTCGTCCACCCATGATTGTGTGGAAAGCCTGACCCAAAAAACCCACATGCATGGATGGCTGCCTATAGAGTGGCTCTTCACAGAAAATCAAGGGGCAAAGAAAGCACTGCTCCACACAAATCTCACCAGTTAATATTAGTTCATATTTAATGAGCATTCAGACTCTATACAGGTCTGTGATTCCGCACACAATATAGGGTTAAGAGCATTTTCTAGACATTAGAGTTGATGTATGAAAATCAAGAACTCTTGGGAACAATGACTGTACTTTAATGAATCCTAATCATTCTTGCTCACGGAGAGGGGAGGCGAGAACAACAAAGATTCATATGGGCCTAGTCCTATTTTAAGAATCCAAAAGGACACATGATTAGAAACCAAAAGAAAAGTGGTAGAAAGGCCGGGTTAAAGAAAGAAGGGAGCGAGGAAGAACAAAGAGACAGGCAGGGCCAGACAGGAGAAAAAGACATTCCTATCACTGCTTCCTGTGATCCCCACAGCACACAAGGGTGCAAACTTCATTATCCTTAACGGGCTTACACTTGAGCACTAACAGAAGGCTCTCTTGCTGGAGCCGCGGCCCACTAAGCTAATTCTCTGCCTGTGGCGCTGGCACCCCAGGTTCTAGTCCTGGTTTGGGTGCTGGTTCTGTCCTGGTTGCTCCTCTTCCAATCTAGCTCTCTGCTGTGGCCCGGGAATGCAGTGGAGGATGGCCCAAGTGCTTGGGCCCTGCACCCGCATGGGAGACCAGGAGGAAGCACCTGGATCCTGGCTTCGGATTGGCATAGCACGCCGGCCTCAACATGCCAGCCATAGCGGCCACCTGGGGGGTGAACCAACGGAAAAGGAAGACCTTTCCCTCTCTCTCTCTCACTGTCTAACTCTGCCTGTCAAAAAAAAAAAAAAGGCTCTCCAACTTCAGAGTCCACATGCCAGCACCAGCAGATTGGGAGGAATGGAAACAACAAGAAAGATGTGTAGGAACCTGGGTTTAAAAGAGGATGAAAAGATGTCATCTCATAGTCACCTTGCCAGAACAGCCAATTCCCTGCTGCAAGGTTCATACTCATTAACTGATTTCCATGCAACTCCAGCCTCCCTAGGTGGGGGGTACCTACCCTGATCTCCTTAAAGAAAAACTAGCACTTGGAAGCAGTAGAATTAAATACTTAACCACTTCATAGATCTGGCCAGTGCAGACAAAAGTGCTGAAAATATAGGCTCACAGGGACTTAGAAAAAGAGGGAGAAGAAGCCTATAACAGCAAATAGTTTTATCAAACTGGTGTGCTTAGTAAATAGACATTTTTATTCTGCCCCCGGGATCTCTACAGTACTATCATCTTATTGCCACCTCTTATTTGATAGTTTCATTTATTCAGCAATATCATGGTTACACCTTTATAAGACTAGTAAAACTGTGGCATTATATTCCATTATGCTAGCTCCTCTGTGAGTACCACTGCACTTCCAAGTCAGCAAAATACTTGCGGAAGGTAGGACAATGATGAATACTGGCTGAATCACCTGGGTATATCAACAACGTCCAACTGCGCACATCTGCAATACCCACTCTGTCCTTTCACCCCCAATCACCAAAATCACAGAAAACAGAGAAGAAATAAAAGTCCCTTTCACAGGAGGTCACTGTATAGACTCTCGTCTGAGTTGGCCTATATGACATAACATGGCACAATGTCCTCAACGTGACCTAAATATAAATGACAAACACACTTCTGTCATAGAAGGAAAGAAATAGATCCTGCCAAAAACAGTAACATTATCACTAAACTACTAGGCCTCCTTTGAAAAAACTAAATGGGACAACAAGCATGCACATCCAATTCAGCGAACTGGTCCACTGCTTGCTAAATATGCCATGCATTTATTTACATGTCCAACTATTTGCAGCACATGTGAATTTGTATGATTCATCATGTAAATCTCAGCATTTCAAAAATAAAACTCACTTCCCTAGTTAAATCTCTTCGGAATCTCACCAAACCAGTCCATCTTCCCAACAGTCTTCCTTGTGCAGGACCTCAGGCTCCCAGTCCCCAAGGCCTTGTGTTCTTGTCATTCCCACATATTATCTGTGACTTGTAATCAATGATGGTTCATCCCACGACCATGTTCTTTTCCATCGTATCTTTCTGTCCCAGCAGAAGCTCCCACCACCTCTCCTGTGAGCTGCTGTAGCCTCCTTCACCAGCCTCCTGGCAATGATAACCAACCCCAAAGACTGTTACTTTCTCCTTCAGAGATAGGAAATGTCTGGTCAGTTGACCTGGCCAAGGCCATTGCAGGTGGGTCTTGAAATTCAATTCAACCTATAGCATGCTGACTTTTAAGTTGATAATTCTGTACGGCTCACGAATGACGTTATAAATATACAAATGGCCCGTGGCAGAAAAAAAGGTTCCCCACCCCTGTGAAAGCATTAGGCCGCCAAGGAATCCTCCTTCTCAACACACTACCACACAGAAAACGTGCTTGACATTTTTCAGTATGGAGAGAATTTCTGAATCACAGTGGTGGACAGGGAGGGAGAGAAGGAGGTGTGATAGTGGGGGAGAAAGGTGATGGAGCAGAGAGTTGAGGAGAGAAGGAAAAGCAAAACAGTGGAGGAAAAGGGAGGAAGAGTAATATTTATTGAGCACTATTCTCAATGCTTTACACTTATTAACTCATTTAATCTTCATAAAATACTGATGAGATAAAGACCATAATCATTCCTGTTTTGCAAATGAGGAACCTGCAGCACAGGGAGGTTAGGCTTGTAAGCGACAGGGCTGTAACCATCCAAAACAGCTACACCTAGGCTGTGAGTACAAACACAGGGTTCCAGCAATGAATAGCAAAGTGCCCACCCCCTAACCTGTAAACAGCTGAGGACACATTCCTTCATTTATTTTCACTCAAAAGGTAATTTTAGATTTAGTGAACAATTACTGAGTATCCAATCAAGGGCAGTATTTAAGCCACATTATTAGCCTAATCTTTCTAGCAACACAGAGGTAGTTAGTGTATAAAATATTACATCTCTAAAATACAGTAAAACAAGGGTGGGTGTTCGGCACAGTGCTTAAGCCACTACTTGGGGTACTCTCATCCCATGTTAGTGTGCCTCTGTCCAAGTAAGAGCTCCACTTCTGATCACAGCTTCCTGCTCATGTGTACCATGCATGGCAGCAGGTGATGGGTTAGGAAAATGCCACCCACATGGGAGAGCAGGAATAAGTTCCAGGCTCCTGGCTCCAGCTTGAATCAGCTCTGGTTGTTGTGGGCAATTGGGGACTGAACCAGCAGATGAAAGACTTCTTTCTCTCTGCCTTTCAAACAAAGCAAATAAAAACTTAAAAATAAAATAGAAAATTCAGACTTGCCAGAAGGAATCCTGTCATAACTTTTTAGAAGTCAGGTTTTCTGATTCCCAACGTGATTTATGTTAGCTAAACATTAGCACAAGTGGCAAGGCAAGAGGTCAGAAAAGGCAGTCCCCACTACAGCTCTCTCATGCCTCTCTTGCCCTTCTCCATCCAGCCTACCTAAGCTCTGCGTTAGCCACCCTGTAGACTTGGCAGCTCCGCTCCAAGCCTGCAACTCCCCACAGGTCATAGCCTCTGGCTGTGCACTCATTTGGCACTTATCTTTTATAGCTCTGTATTATATCTTCCTTTGTGTACATATCTTGTCTTCTCACCTAGATCACATTCCCCTCTGGTCCAAGAAGAGCTAGACGCGTAGTAGGCACTCAATAAATATTTATGGCCAGCTGCCTGATTTCACTCCCTGAGTTCCCAGGGGATTCTGTGAACTGCTGGATGAAAACAAAGTAATAACTGACTGAGTCACAGAATTTCAGCAGAGTCCACAGAGATAAACTAATCCAAATTCCTCCATACAGAGATGAACACAGATCCAGAGAGACACCCAGAAAGTTGTTAAATGACTTGTGGAAGAGAAAAATAGAAAGCAACATCATCACAATGGGCATCTCAGAGTCTTCTGATTCCCAGCCTCTTTCCCTTTATTACACTGCAGTCCTTTGAAAACTCTGTAAAAGAGGAATAAATATATTGCGCACATGAATTATCTAAGATGTCCTCAATACATTAAAGATGTATCAGCACATTAAAAATAATCTCTCCACATAAAATACATATTAAACATTTAATTACAATAATTTGCTTGCCTTGTGGGGATTGAGAGGACTTTTTTGAGAGGCGAGCGAGGAATCATTGGAAAATCTCAGATGGTTTCTCCTTTTCTCTCAATTATATATTCCAACACAAGGTCAAAATGCTCACTGTAGACACAGTTATGTTTCCTTCTACCTTTACCTAGCTCTGCTGCTCTTTCCTTTGAGGAAGAAAATTTCATGGAAGAGAGATATGGGAATCGTAGGTTTCAGGTATATGGTGAAAGCTTTCTCAGAGATGGAGGAGACGGTGGACTGAGTCACTTAAGGGCTCTCTCTCATCCCTGCCACCAGCATCCCCACTCCTGAATCAGCCACTGACCCACACAAAGGGTCCTGACCTAAACACTGTTAGCATTCCACACTTTGGTATATAATCCGGTCTGTAAATACGCTCTTGCAAGCTAAATATTCACATGCCAAATAATGGGTAGAACAAACAACTATTGTCATACTTGTGACAAACTCCACAGTCTCAACAGGATGCAGTGCTAAGCTAAGCTGTCCACCATGGAAGATAAGAACCACCAGATGCCCGCCCTTGCCCCTCTCCAAAGCAGATGGGGCCCAGGCACATGGCGAGGCTCTTCCCACTCCTGCCTGGGAGGTGACACAAAGAGGGACAGTCAAAATTCAGGTACAATGGTGTTCTGTCCCTGCAGCAGCACCCACTGCAGACAGGGAGGGTGTCCTAACCAGACTGCTCCCAACCAGACATCACTAAGCTACTTCCTACTTTTTGGCTCTTGGGACAGTTCTACCAGCTACTCACAACTCCCTCTTGCTTCTTTGAAGCCAAAAACACTGCAAGAGTTTGAAAATAAAAGGTCTTTAAGCATGGGTGAATCAGGAAACACGGGGAGCCCCAAGATGAGCGAAGTCTGGAAGGCACAGCAGACGCCTCACAGGATTCCCTTCCCAGAGGGCTGGCTCCTGTCCCGGTTGCAGGGCCGAGGGTAGGTGGTTGGGACTAATCTTTCTCCACGTGGTACTTGGAATGCAGTAAGAGGGAAGCACTCTGTCTTCCGCAGACACCTCATTAGCAGTTGAGTAAAAACTAAACGCTGTGCTCTTTACCTGAACACTTGAATCTCTGAGGTTCCCAACACACCAGGAACAGACACCAACACCCCTACGGAGTCATTTTCTTATTGGAAAAAACAATCACAGCCATTAAATGGCTTACTAGTTAAAACAATGTCACATCTACGGTTACAAAACATAAGAGATTTTAGCTTAGCTTACTTTATTTTCAAAATTCACAGTGTGGCAGAATCAAAAGAGAGGGTCTAAAAAGACATAACCTTGTATCAACACTAACACAGAAAAAATATCCTCATCTAGTAAGAAACAATAACAGAGAAGATGGCAAAATAGAAACATATGATAGGGCGGGCGCCATGGCGTACTAGGTTAATCTTCTGCCTGTGTCACTGGCATCCCATATGGGTGCTGGTTCTAGTCCCGGTTGCTACTCTTCCAGTCTAATTCTCTGGCCCCGGAAGGCAGTGGTGGATGGCCCAAGTGCTTGAGCCCCTGCACCCACATGGGAGACTGGGAGGAAGCACCTGGCTCCTGGCTTCAGATCGACGCAGCTCCAGCCGTTGCGGCCACTTGGGGAGTGAACCAACAGAAGGAAGATTTTTCTCTCTGTCTCTCACACGGTCTGTAACTCTACCTGACAAATACATAAATACATTGGCACAGCAGGTTAGTGCTGGTTCAAGTCCCAGCTCCTCTACTTCCCATGCTGCACTCTGCTAATGCGCCGGAGAAGGCGCAGAAGATGGCCCAAGTGCTTGGGCCCCTGCCATCCATGTGGGAGACCCAGACAGAGTTCCAGGCATGGGCTTCAGCCCCAGTTGTTGGGGCTATCTGGGGAATAAACCAGCCAATGGAAGACTTCTCTCTCACACACTGCGTTTTAAATAAATGATCTTAAAAACAAGATTGATCAATTTTCTCTCATCCATATATACAAAGAGAGAAGTTCTAAACAGCACTGGTAATTTTTGTGAAAATATTGAAAGCAAAGTCATGTTCGCCACCCTAGCCCTCCATCAACAGAAGAGAGCAAGTCTGAGCTTAGGCAAAGCCAAGGCGGCACAGAGAAGTGACGCAGGGCACACTGTTTCAGTTCACATGATTAACGGGCTAAGCCTGCACAAATGTCCATACCTACATAAAATAAGAGGAAAGATCTAACCTCGCTACAAAATGTCTTCCACCACTGGCATATCACAGCCAAATTCTAAAAGGAAGTAGGATGTTCTGGCCAACAGTAACGGAGTGCAAGTTTGATGCAGCTTCATCCTTCTATTCATTTGTTTTACAACACTTGATGATGAAACACAGGCCAAATAGACTGCGTGTCACCTCAGTGAGTACGAAACATTCCATACTGGCTTACTGATCCTCCTGGTTGGGCAAGAACTTCCTTTTCCGTTGCTCAAGTAGGGACTCTAAGGATTATTCTCTGTGCATATACACAGCGTGATAAAGGGTGTGAGGCCAGCATGGCAGACTTATGACAAGATATTTATTCTCTTAAACTACGGAGCATCCACTACCTCCTTATGATATAAATTATTACCAGAATGCTCTGCAGTATAACAAGGAGGGTGAAGGACACGGAGGTTTTGATTCTTCACAGGCATCTTCCTCTTACCCTAAGGACTTGCGTCATGTGCTACCAACTCGGTTCATTAGCAGAAATGTGCTCAAAGAATAGACTGAAGAACGAAGAGCCGACACAGAAGCAGAAATGACATTTACCAACAATTTCCCAAGTTTCCTGTACTACCATGGCTCACTTAGGAAGTATACATCTATATCTTAGCACTGAGAACAGTGAAAAATCAAAGACTCATCTTCACATTTACCTGGTTTGCCAAGTACTATTTCATACTACTTGAGAAATGTAAGTAGCAGCAATGTCAGTAAAAGCACGGTGAGCTGATTGTTGAGTGGTCATTCTGACCTTGAAAACACACTAAGGGGTCGGCGCCGTGGCTCAACAGGCTGATCCTCCGCCTTGCGGCGCCGGCACACCGGGTTCTAGTCCCGGTCGGGGCACCGGATTCTGTCCCGGTTGCCCCTCTTCCAGGCCAGCCCTCTGCTGTGGCCCAGGAGTGCAGTGGAGGATGGCCCAGGTGCTTGGGCCCTGCACCCCATGGGAGACCAGGAAAAAGCACCTAGCACCTGGCTCCTGCCATCGGATGAGCGCGGTGCGCTGGCCGCAGCGCGCCATCTGCGGCAGCCATTGGAGGGTGAACCAACGGCAAAGGAAGACCTTTCTCTCTGTCTCTCTCTCTCTCTCACTGTCCACTCTGCCTGTCCAAAAAAAAAAAAAAAAGAAAACACACTAAGAACCACTAGGACTACTGCACAAGTAAGCATTAAGAAGGCAGGTAGACTTCATCACTACAGGTAAGGTGGAGGGGAAACTCTCTCTAACATGGTCTTGATGTTCTACCCCGTTTGATTCATTTCATAAATGGCTTAACTAAGATCCAGAGAAATTAAATCACATTTAATGATGGACCTGGACTAGAACGTGGGTCTCATGCATGCTTCTCCCATGACAGCCTGCCTGCTACTTCCATCTAGATATTAGAAAAAGTCAACAGGAACAAACTATTGATACATGCAATAATTTTCTGTCCTGGCTGTGGTAGACAATGAATTTGACACATGATAAAGTAGCAAATTCCTGAACAATGTACCAATGTCAAATTCCTGGTGTTGATATCAGACTCTGGAAGATACAACCGTGTGTGGAAACTGCACTTAGGGCAGTGGAGGAACATCTCTCTACTGTTTGCAACTTCTGTGAATCTGTATTTACTTCAAGATAAAAAGGGAGAAGAGGGGCTGGTGTTATAGCTTAGGAGGTAAAGTCGTCTCCTGCAGTGCCAGCATCACATATGGGCTGCTCCACTTCCCATTCAGCTCTCTGCTATGGCTTGGGAAAGCAGAAGATGGTCCAAGTCCTTAGACCCCCTACTCCCACATGGGAGACCCAGAGGAAGCTCCAGGCTCCTGGCTTTGGATTGGCCCAACTCTGGCCCTTGTGACCATCTGGGGAGTGAACCAGCAGATGGAAGACCTTTCTCTTTCTTTCTCTCCGCTTCTACCTCTTTGTAACTCTGATTTTCAAATAAATACATCCTTAAAAAATTTTTAAAATAAAAATAAAAAGAGAAGAAAAGCACTTGAGAACCCTAAACTTCATTCTCAACCACAATAAATCCTTTAACTACACTACCAAAAAATTTTCCCCTTAATGCCAGATTACTTCTGCTACCAGTTCTTAGCTTTGTTTTTTTATTTTATTTTATTTTTTTTGACAGGCAGAGTGGACAGTGAGAGAGAGAGAAAGAGAGAAAGGTGCTTATCCTGGTCTCCCATTGGGTGCAGGGCCCAAGGACCTGGGCCATCCTTCACTGCACTCCCTGGCCACAGCAGAGAGCTGGCCTGGAAGAGGGGCAACCGGGACAGAATCCGTCACCCCGACCGGGACTAGAACCCGGTGTGCCGGCGCTGCAAGGCGGAGGATTAGCCTAGTGAGCCGCGGTGCTGGCCCTTAGCTTTGTTTTTAACAATCACACTTTTCATCATCCATATATTTTCATCATCCATTTGTTTTGTTCCAATTGGCACCCACAACAGATACTCATTTGCTTAAATCCCAGTACCAGAAACCGTGCCTGGCAACTTCATATAAATACTCAGCAAATTACTTGGGTCAGCAGGGTGGGAGGTGGGGATACAAGTTAAAATACAAGGTAAAATGATCATGTTCTATTCATGTGGCTGAAGAAAAAGGTGCAAATTGGGTGTTGCATTTCACTTATGCTTAGAACAATGAAATTCCAAATTTCATTTCTGGCTTTAGAAAAAGTATTTATCTTTTGAAGGTCCCAGCAAAACTGAAATTCTGAATGATGTCACAAAAGGCACAGGATATTCTTATCTCAGGTCTAACTCAGCCAAGCCTAGAAATAATGGGATAAGCCACAATAATCTTGGAGAGTAGTTAAGCATATGTTAAAGACCCTCAACAGGGCCAAAAACATACCATATATTATACAGGGAATAAAAAGGAGATCCTTGTGACCTCGACGTAAAAGCACAATGAGCCCCATTATACCTAGCACAAGATGCTGGGGAAGGATTCACACAAACAGCCCAAGAGGCTGTGGTTCAGCAAAGTCTGTAAAGAAAAGCTTTCCTAAGGAGCAAAATGCTGAAGAACGAGTGGGAGTGAGCCCGGTGACATCTACATTCCAGGCAGAGGAAGCATCCTGACTTCAAAAATAGTGAGTTTAAGTTGTTCTTTACAGAATGATGGATGGGAACAGGGGACACTAAATATAAACATGGAGCAGTAGGTAGGGGCCAAACCATGGGTTTGTATAATCCTAAGGGAAGTAGAATGATTAGTAAAGACTTTTCAGCAGCAGACAATCAGGGTTCGCTTTCGGAAACAGAATTACAGGGGCTGGTGCTGTGGCGCCATGGGATGCAGCATCGGCACCATATATGTGCACCAGTTCAAATCCCAGCTGCTCCACTTCCAATGTAGCTCCCTGCTAATGCACCTAGGAAAGCAACAGAGGATGGGTTAAGTCTTTGGGCCTCTGCACACATGTTGGGGACCCGGAAGAAGCTCCTGGCTCCTGGTTTTGGATCGACTCAACACCAGCCATTGCAACACCAGACCTCTCACTGAGTCTCTCTCTCTTTATGTAACTCTTTCAAATAAATAAAATAAAATAAAATTTTTTTAATGAAAGAGAATTTGAAGAGAAGACTGGAAATAGAAAGGCCATGAAGGAGACTGTTCTAGGCTGACGGCACAAAAAACGCAAAAGGAGAGAAAAGATGGGACGAGAATTTGAGATACATCAGTAACTAATCAGGTAGAAAGAGTCAGAGAGGAGATTAAGATGACACTGCGGAGCCAGCGGTGCGCCGTGGTGGGTAAAGTGGCCACCTGCAATGCCGGCATCCCATATGGGTGCTGGTTTGAGACCCAGTTGCTGCATTTCTGATCCAGCTCTCTGCTATAGCCTGGGAAAGCAGTGGAAGATGGCCCAAGTCCTTGGGCCCCTACAACTGCTTGGGAGACCCGGAATAGGCTCCTGGCTGCTGGCTTCAGAACGGCGCAGCTCCAGCCATTGTGGCCATTTTGGGGGTGAACCAGTGGATGGAAGATCCCCCCCTCTGCCTATCCTTCACTCTGTGTAACTCTGACTTTCAAGTAAATAAATAAATCTTTAAAAAAAAAAGAAGAAGAAGAAGAAGAAGAAGAAGAAGAAGAAGAAGAAGAAGAAGACACTGCACTCTGTAGAATAAAGGATTCGGTAAATGAAGACAATATCAACCAAGGTGGGGCCATGTGAGTAAAGATACAACTTTTGAAGGAAAGATCATCAGCTGATTACAGTCAACAGTTAAATATATTGGTGAAAATCTTCCTAATAAAAACGTGGGCCTCAGACCTGACATTGGAATCAGCAGCAGACATGTGAACTGAAGCCACTGGAGAGGAGAAATCACCCACGAGAGACTGGAGGAGGGAGGCAGACAGAAGCCTCACAAACACAAATAGGGCACTCAGAATCAACCAAGAAAAGTCACTGAGTGGGAAGGAAATCTAGGAAAATGTGCACTGAGAAGGCAAAATATTCACGATAAGCAGCATGTTGTTGATGATAAGAAAAATGTTGTTGATGGATCAAAGCAAGAAGGAAAGGAAAGATAGCAAGTGAAGATTATATTAGAATTTTGTTTAATTATTCTAATTAACTTGGCTATGAGGAGAAGGTAAAGAGATAAGTAAATAGAGTCTAAGCAGCTGCAGGCATCTTCCTGAGAAGCCTGGACTTTCTCTAGAGGGAAAATGAGGGTGAGGAGCTGTAACAGAGGAGGGGCCTGGATAAGGAAGACAGTTGTAAAAGGCTGAAATAGCTGTTGTTCTGAAATAAGCACATAAACACAGCATTTATGGAAAATGAATCGAGCAGTATTTTGCAGAAAGAACTGGAGAGCGGACCGCTTGCATTTAGAAAAGCCTTCTTCGAAGGGCGTTACATTAATTTAGATCTGACTTGTTGAATGGACAGAGCCATGGCAAGAGGAACAGGAAAGAACCGATAAGGGAATCCAAGCAGGATCATTCTCAGTTACTGCAGCTCCTGGCAAGGAACCACAGCTGTAGATGGGCAGTCCCAATCCAAAATGCTCAAGTTGTTCTTGAACCACAGCTCATAATGCAACTAACCAACCCATTAAAACTGAATCACCATGCCCATTAAAAGTACATCTGGAACCATTTTCTTTCCAAGCAGTGATCAGTCCTCTCAGCCGTCCAATCAACCTGGACAATGCTTCAAAATGACCCTTATCCAGATTTCTGGTGTCTCTCCAAGCACAGTAAATCGTTGACTGATCTGAAATGGAATTGAATCAGTTGAGAGGCAAAAACTACAAACACCGGGGGATGTGGCGGGCGTCATGGGGCACTGGGTTAGGCTGCTGCTTGCGGCACTGACGTGGTTCTGCTGGAAATCCAGTTTTGTGCTAATGTGCTTGGGAAGGCAGAAGATGGCCCAAGTTTTGGCCACTGCCACTCATGTGGGAAACCCTGAAGGAGTTCCTAGTTCCTGGCTTCAGTCTGGCCCAGTCCTGGCTGTGGCAACCATTTGAGGAGTGAACCAGCAAACGGAAGATCTCTCTCTCTCTCTCTCCAAGTCCCATGCACTTTGCCTTTCAAAAAAAAAAAAATATATATATATATATACATATACATATATATATATATATATGTAAGTCAATCTTAAAAAAGTTAAATAAAGTCCATTGAGAAAATGTGTTTTAATCAGCTTCACAGGCAATTCTGGAGCACATTTAAGTTTGAATCTTACGTTTTAAAACCATTAGTATTATATCCACTGGCTTTGAAACAACACTAGGATATACAAACGGAAATGAATAGCAGGTATGAAGTAAGCTGGGACAAGAGATAAGCAAAGAGAAGTAAAATACAGATCATCATAATAAGTGAACCATAACATAACAAAGTAACAAAAGGAAATCATTTGTAGAGGGGAAAAATGAGAAATCAAGACTGACCATTAGACAATGTCAAGCCAAAGAACTTAAGTCAAATTTTTTAAAAAAAGCTTGTTATCACAGAGAAGACATGGCACTTAGACGGAGCACATCCAGGGCCAGTGCTGTGGTGGAGCAACTAAAGCCACCATCTGTAGTGCAGGCACCCCATACGAGTGCCAGTTCTAGTCCTGGCTGCTCCACTTCCGATCTACCCCTCTGTTAATGTGCCTGGGAAAGCAGTAGAGGATGGTCCAAGTCCTTGGAACCCTGCACCCACATGGGAGACCTGGAAGATGCTCCTGTTCTTGGCTTCAGATCGGCCCAGCTCTGGCTGTTGTGGCCATATGGGGAATGAACCAGCAGATGGAGGATCTCTGTCTGCTTCTGGCTCTCTGTGACTCAGCCTTTCAAACGAACGAATAAATCTTTAAAACATTAAAAAAAAAAAAAAAAAAGAGCACATCCACCAGTTTCTGCTTCTGATTTCACCTCTAAAGATAATTTCTAATTTGGTATCTTCAGAGCATCTTGCTTATCTACCCCCAATACTGACTTCCTAAATCAACCAAATGGAGACAGTTCAAAGGGGCATGGCCAAGAATATATAAAATCCAGAGCAATTCAAGAACCCAGCACATGTGCGGAGGCCCTCAGAGGGACACACTAATGTAATCACTGGCAGTGTTTCTTTCTCAATGGAATTCCTGCCTGGGTGCGAGCTAATTTCCTCCATGGTGAATCTGCTGTTGAGATGCAGAACTCTACCATCTGGTACCCAGAATTAGCATAATGACAGATTATCCAACCCCTTACATTTAACAGATACAAATGGAGCTTCCACAATACCAGTCCACTCATGTCCTCATTCATGTGGTCTACCCCACCCCATAAAAATCGTTCCTCCTATCCTGCTGTTGATGAGTCTGGAGTGGAGCTTACCCCTAAGCTTGCCAATGGATCCAGGTGCATAACCCCAAGAAGCTCTCCTACCCATTGTCTACCGGAGGGGGAATGCAGCTGTTACTCCAGATGCATCTGAAAGGGGACACATTGAAGTTTTTCAAAAAGCAGAACAGCCTCTAGTAGACCAGCGAAAATCACTGTGCAGGGCATCGTCTCCAAATATACAGACTGAAAATTTCACTGCGGCAGACAACGAAAAGGCTAGGCTAGGCCTGTACTGAGCGGATGCGAGTGAAAAATGGGAGAAAGACACAAGAAAGAAATCAGAAAGCTAAATGAGTAACACAGTAATGAAATGCTAACAGCAACAACGCTGCTGTATTACAGGTGCAAAACTGTTCCAGATATGGGCTGGCACTGTATACCTACTTCGACGTTTCTGGAACTTTTTCTAAAAAGGATGTATTTATGTATTTATTTATTTTGAAAGTCAGAGCTACATAGAGACAGCCAGACAGCCAGACAGAGAGATCTTCCATCCACTGGTTCACCCCCCTGATGGCCACAATGGCCAATGCTGGGCTGGAACAGTTAGCACAAAACCCACACCCATGTGGAATGTAGGCACTGTAGGCGGGTAACCCTCTGTGCCATGGCTCACGACCATCATGAAAATTTTAATCCATCAAAACTGTAGAGGTGTAGTTCTCACTGGAACATACATCATCATTAGAACCATTCTTTTTAAGATTTATTTATTTATTTGAAGGGCAGGTTTACAGAGAGGCAGAGTCAGAGATAGAGAGAGAAAGGTCTTCCATCCACTGGTTCACTCCCCAAATGACCGCAATGTTTGGTACTGGGTCAATCCGAAGCCAGGAGCCAGGAGCTTCTTCCAGGTCTCCTACAAGAGTGCAGGGGCCCATATACTTGAGCCATCTTCTACTGCGTTCCCAGGCCATAGCAGAGAGCTGGATGGGAAGAGGAGTGGCCAAGACTCAAACTGGTGCTCATATGGGATTCTGGCTCTGAAGGAAGCGGCTTTACCCTCTACTCCACAGAGCTGTCCCCAGAACCATTTATTGGGATAGCTTTTCCTTATTTTTGATACTAAGGTATCAAAAATATATAGTATGTGTGTGTGTGTGTGTGTATATATATATATATATATATAGTATATCTCTACATGGGAAAAAAAATAAACAACAACAAAAAACCCTTAGCACAGCCCCTGCAGGCAAATTGCCTGTTTCAGTGATCCTAGTTTTACTGGAGCCTGGCCACGCCCATTTGCTTGCATACTGTGCATGGCTGCTTTGAAGTTACAAAGGCAGAGATGAAGAGAAACCAGGGAGACCTCAGTGATCTAAAACCTGGGGATGCTTGCTTGCTGGTCCTTTATGGGAGACGTTCATTGACCCCTACTTCAGGGCACAGTTCTTTACTTTCCATGAACGCAACACCTGCAATTGCAGAGTCCAAGTCACAGGAATAATGACTACGTCAGTATTTAAAAAAAAAAAAAAAAAAAACACAACAGCTCTTTCCCAGTGATTTTGCCAAGCACAGGTAGATACTCTATCAAGAAAATCCATGTGCTCAAAATAACGTAACTGAGGCGGTGCTCTGTAACATGACAGTTCCTGGGAAAATTAAATATAAGGTGACTTGCTCTCTCCAGAGCAGTAATTCATTTTGTTCTTTTTGAGGCATAAACGAGCCTGGCATGTATTCAGGGTATTAACACACTGGCCACAGTAAACAGGCTGGCACCTCTCTTCCAAAAAACATGCACGACACTTCCATTAAGAGCAAGGAAAGCAACCAACACTGCCATCTCCGCTTTTAAGAGCAGCAGGAGGCAGAGAGAAGCTGCATGGAGTACTGGACTTGCTGTGCACTGGTACCTTGGAAAGCTCCTATATTTAGACTGCCTAGCACATAGTGAGTGCTGGCCATCAATGCTGCCGCTCATTTTCTTTATCGTTAACACTGGCCTCATCGAGTCAATCCTGCCGGACTCGGCTGCCTTATTGGCAAAAAGAGGCATTTGGACTAGATTACCTTAACGATGTCATCCTACTGTAAAATTCTAAGACTTTATTAGAAGAAAAAAAATAGTTTCAAGCACAGGAAAAGGCCAAACAGGTGAAGCCTGCAGTCCAGAGACCCATCTCCTGGGCTGGGCTGTCAGTGCAGATTCTGGCTTCAGATCCAACTGTCCTACACAGGTCACCCTGAGCTGGTAAAGACATCGTGCTCACCTCTTTCGCAGCCTGGGAGAGCACCCATCCAACCGCAGAGCTCTCAATCATCCGTGCCTTTGCAGAGGCAAGATTCATGGCTCCGGCACCAGTCCAGTGTAATCCAATATGCATGAAATCAAAGTTTCCATCATGTCCAGTGGTCAAAGGCCAGTGAGTGTTAAATCCCAGAATACCAGGATTAATGAAGGCATCATTAAAAACCTAGCATTAAATCACTTCTGTAGCCAATGCTGAGAGTGATGTCCGTAATACATTACAAGGCTGATTAAAAAGAAACAAGTTCCAATTTAGAAATGAATTACCTGATTTTTTTTTTTTAAAGCTGGTTGGATGGCTATCACAGCAATTTAGTTATTACAAGGGAAAGAGAAAGTTGGTGAGTGGAAAATGATCATCCCAAAAATCACAGGACTTAGAATTCCAAAATAAATGAACTTTCTAGAGATACATTAAGAAGGAAAAGAGACTTTTATTAAGCCATATTGTACCTCTTTGTGCTTTTGTGTTTGGGGGACTGGTAACATTTGATGAGTAATTAGCGTTGATTACAATTCAACAATCCCTGCATGCAGCATACTCTAGGAAAACTGAACACATTCTTACGTGCACATATATGACGCCACCATGAAAGAAGCATATTTTGGGGGAGGGGTGAATGGCATTGTGTGCTTATGTTTATAAACTGCCAGCTATCTCTAACTCCCAGTGAAACACTGTTTCATTGTTAGACAAAAATCAGATAAAGCAAATAAACAAAAAACTTACCCAATGAAGCTATACTACACTGTTGCCTAAGTTTCTGGACGTGAAAATGACAACCTCTAGAGATTTCTATCCTGGCTACTGTTTTAGGTTCTATCATGGGATGGTGCACTCTTTAGAAAAACAAATAATACCAAGTAAATGCTCAGGCTGAGAAAATCCCTTTACGAACCATGCTTTCACCACACAAATCCCAACAGTTCAGGGCAAGGAACAGAGAACAGTCCCATGTCAAATGATCTAAGCCCAAAGGGGAAAACTTGTTCTCAACTCAGTCCTCTCCATTCCACCAACTCTTCATGAGAATGAGATTTCCATCTCATCTTGAAAAGACACCTCTGTCACCAAGTGATACAATTCTTACACTCTTGTATATTGTAGAACCATAAATGATACTTAAAATATTTAACATTATGGCACTGGCTACCCTCTTATATATGTGTGTATATACCAGCTCAATAAAAACCTCTCTACAAATTGAAAGGTGTGAAAGTAAACAGCCTGGGCTATAAATGGGATTATATCTAGAAGGGCATCAATAAAAAACAGTAAATCACTCCAGGATAATAGTCTGGATTAAAGGCTGCCAAATAATTATGCTTCAGTCATCAAAACACACATTAATTCCAGAAACATTAATCTACTCCCTAAAACAGAACATAATAAACTCTAGGACTTTGTGGATATTTAACTATTTGCTTAAGTCTTTCAAAAAATCCACAACTGGCATTTATTTATTGGGTTTATTAAATGGATAAAATCTACTTGTATTTCTTTTGTCCCTCCCTGCAAAGTATCTATTACTTGGAGATAGTTTTGGTTAGTTAGCAACAATACTGAAAACAAAAGAAATTAACACCTTATATTGTCTATGAGTTCATGTTTAGGAGAAATTTTAAAATAATACAGCAGTTGTTTATCAGACCAAATTTACTAATTTGATATTCAGTTAAAAGGAAACTTACAGGCCCAAATTCAACCTCTATTCCATTATCTCCACCCCTCCCCCCGCTCTCTCAGGCAAGTCATTTAACGAAGGTCATGGCCACAGTTTATGGCAATAAGGACAGAGTCAACTGTCAGAGATAATAGTCCACTGTTTGAGTACTGTCTGATTGCATTAACGGAGGGCAAGCACCTGCGATAGACTTTGTAAATCCAGTCTTCCAAGTAAATCTACGTTAACAACATTATAGTCCAGAATCAAGGGAAGGAGAACTTCCACAGGGGAAAACTATGTGGCTTCACTGCTACTATTTCTCTCACCCCCAAGCACCCACTAGTGAAAGGCCCCTCAGTTAGGATCCTGAGGTTTAAAGGAATTTCAGATTACTAGGAAGAGATACATTAATAAATCATCATACAAGCAGTGCTGCTCATGACAGTTTCAAAAAGGTCAGAAAACTGACTTAGGAAAAGACAGTAAATGATCTGCCAAGGTCGGACTTCAAGCTGGAGGCAGAGCTAGAAATAACCATCAGCCCCCTTGGCTCCTACATAGCTCTGCCATCATGGACATTCTCTGAATAGTTTGTAGGGGAAGAATTAGTAGAGCTGTAAAAGCTTTCGTCTGAGGACTGCAAGTGATCTGCAAAAGTAATAAGATACTTCAGTACTAGTTATATATTTTATTCTGCCTTTCACCTACATCTATACTGCAGACTTAACCTGAAAGTAGAATGCTTGAGAACGTCCTGTTACCTCTGGACTTTATTTCTCCGTGGTTGTCAATATTGGCTTCATGTTTGAATCACTCCTCAAAAACACCTATCCCATGTCCAATGAAACAAAAGCCTCTACAGGTGACGAACAAAATGCCCATGAGGGGCCGGTGCTGTGGTATAGCAGGTTAGGCCACCACCTGCAGTGCTGGCATCCCATATGGGTGCCAGTTCAAGACCCAGCTGCTCCACTTCCGATCTGCTGTGGCCTTCAAAAGCAGCAGAAGATGGCCCAAGGCTTTGGGCTCCTGCACCCAAATGGGAGACCTGGAAGAAGCTCCTGGCTCCTGGCTTCGGATTGGCACAGCTGCAGCCATTGCAGCCAATTGGGGAATGAACCACCGGATGGAAGACCTCTCTCTCTCTGCCTCTCCTCTTTCTGTGTAACTCTGACTTTCAAATAAATAAATAAATCTTTAAAAAAAAAAAGTGCCCATAAGAGACTACCAAATTTAGTGAAAAACTGCCTGGACAGAATACCTCAACTAATATAATCTGCTTCTCACTATATCAAGGGCAAAGAATGACCAACCATGACCTATGGCTCCCAGAATCATAAATGTGAAAAATCACATGGCCTTCCCAAACCACTAGGACCCAGGAATTGTAGGCAGAAACAGATCAAATTCTGTCACTGTTTCATAACAGCAAATTCATTTCCATTGGTTCAACTTTGGCAGTCAAGTGATTCGTTATGGTAGCAATGAGAGAGAAGACTCCTCATGTTTGTCCCTTCTACATACTGTGCTGCACTGCCCAGGCAGCTGTGGTGACAAGAGGACCCTCCAAAATGTAGACATCACTTGGGGGTGGGGGGTGGAGGAGGGCGGCTCTTTGCCTATTTGAGGAAGTGGGACAAATAAACTAACTTGTGGCTATTATGACAAAACCAGTTTATTATTAGCCTGACATTAAACACCACTTAAAAATCCAAACAAAACCACCCGCCCACACTAACACATACCCCAAGACAGAAATTACACAATGGCATCTGGAATGATCTGCTGTGATACTGAAAGTGGAGCCAGTCAAACCAAAGAAGCCTAGTAAAGGCCCAAGTGGGGCAGGGCAACCACAGACACGCATTTTCCGCATCCTCTAGCACTTTAAGGTCAATGCTGACACATAGAAACGAAGCATTATTTGGAGGGAAAAACGCACAAGAATGGTCTAGGCTACACAAGGCTGTCAATGGTGCTTAGAGAAATAACAAAGGCCTACTAACCAGAAGAATAAATCTACCAAGAACAAGCATTCTAGGTAAAATGAAAAGAAAATTGTTCTTGCACAGGCTATTTCTTAGGGTGGAAACTCAAGGAAAGTTTTGTCTTGTATGGGTCAAAAATGGGCCCCATTAGAGGAATTCTACTACCTACTCCTCTATAGGCTATGGCTCACAACCCATGCAATTCCCAACACAGGAGTGGAGAAAATTAGCAACTAGACAAACCCAAAGTCAGGACTGGTTAGGTCTAGAAGGTGGCAGCTACTTGACATTTCCATTTCATACACACAGCACAGAAACTCTGCAGGTAAAAGTTCTAGAAATAAAACAAGGCAAAAATGTTGAAAAAAAAACCTGCCAACATTTTGCCCAACAATGAGAAACCAGGATATTTCCATACTTAACGATTCACAGTCAAGCTGTCTGAAACTAATAAGACCAGCTGAAGGTTAAGAGTTTTGAATTTCCTTTCTGTCTTCCCTTTTGGTGAAGGAGGACTTCTTGGGTTCCTTGCATTGAAATACAATGAGCCTTTACAGTGATGCTGTGGTCAACCTGCACTCAATAGTCTGGTACTTCCATAGCTGTAGACTCTTAAATGCTCACAAAAGAGCACAAACATTTCAGGGAAAAGTTTCTGAAGAAGAAATGCATTGCATAGTTGCTTCTTGGTCTACAATAATTTTGGAGGTCAATGTTGAGATGATTTTTTTTTAAAGAACGATCAGCTCTTCTTGCTAGTGAATTGGTAAGCGATGGTTTACAAATCCCAATTTTAACACAACAGATACTCCCACTGAAACAACAGTCTGCTGACCCAGTTTATTCGCAAGCAGATATAGCAAGAAGCCAAAGGGCTTCATGTAAAACCTGCACTGGAAATCCATTAACTGACAGATGCCAAGGCCTGTAATGAAGCTCATGGGCTTCAACATCTCCAGCCTGTAGCATACAAATTCACCTGTAAGGCACCCAGATATGATAACCACTCCAAGTTCCAGTTTTCCTTTGATTGTAAACACGTTTTCACTGATGGCACAATGGTCTCACGGCAGTGACGGTCATTTCAAAAGCTCCCTAAACGATGCCGTGCAGGAAGCCTCTCAAGGAAAGGATCAGGAAACATAGTCCCACTACCTTGGTAGTTCCCTGCCTTCTCACTATGACAAATACACAGGAACAAGCAGAAAGGTAGCTTACTTACTGGCTAGAGCAGGACTACCCAGGGAGGTAGCTGGATAGCTCTCCTACTGGCATTCAATAAATCGTTTTCATCAAGGAAGAAATTTTATGCCTACTGAATGGTAAATGTATGCTAGGCTTCTGGAAACACTCACAAGCACTCATGAATAATCCATTAATTCTACCTTTATGCAAATACTTACCAATACAGATCATACACAATCAATATCATGTGGAAAACAGATATAATTTAGCCATCATAACAACTGAAAAAATGAAAGAAGAAATAAATCCAAACCAAACTGCCTGCCAATGGAACAAGAAGAGACTAGTAAAAAATCTGAATCATAATCTATGGAACATTTAATTAATTTTTTTAATTAAACATGACTCGACTCCCACATGCTGAATTCCACCTTTGAGCAATGTGTGAAGGGAGTAGCATTGAAGGTGGATGAGCTTGGCCACAGGGAGTCTGAAGGATACTAACAGAGTAGGATATGAGAATCCTCAGGAAACAACCCTATAAATGGAAAAACCTTAAATAGAGAAAGAGAAATGGCCTAAGAGGTAGGAGAGGAACGGCAGGAGACTCCTGATCTGAAATTAAAGTCCATGTTGACTGGCTCTACAGAGCAGCTCAAATACTAGGTCTCAAACACTAGACTGTCCTGGCCCGGGAGGTATGCTAACACATTAGTCTTAGATTTCAAACACTAGGCCAAGAGGTCAAGGTTTTTCTGATGCTTGGCACTGAAGAGGAATACCCTCAAAATAATAACTATCATGTCAGCAGGATGAAACAATGTGTAATTTCCTCCTACTTTTCAAACTTTTTGAAAATCTTACTAAAATGTATATTGTTTTTAAAAAGATTACTCGGTATGAATTGGAGCAAATCCTTTAAGCAGCAAAACTACTATGAGAGAAAAAAAAAATCTATAAAAACTCCATTCCTGTTTCCTTTAACACTTTTTACTGTGAACACTGGAAATCCGAAGAGAGAGGGCTGAGAAATGGCATATAAAAGGCTTAAAAGTTTTGCTTATTAGTGACCATGTCAAATGTCCCCACTCCTTTTCACATCAATTGCAGTGTCCAAAGAAAGGAAGAAGCTTCTGGAAGCTTAGAATGACAGACTGAGAGCTTGTGTCCAGATGCCATCCTCTACAAGGTATCCCCTGGAAAAAGAGAGAAGACAGAAAAGGAAAAGAATACAGCTCTAACTGTGCTTGGGGGGGGGGGGGGGGGACAAACCATGTCAGAAGTTTGTACAATTTCTTAAAGGCAGGAAACAGATGTAATCTCATTTGTGGAGAAAATGGTACACAAACATGATGAGGCAGGAGTGCTCCAAGGGCCTTTATCAACAAAGCATCTCAATAAGCAGGCACTGGGGACATCAACTGAGCAATTAATTAGGAACCACAGTCAGAGAGAGGGGCTGGCCAGCCAGTTTCCCCCCATCCTTCTGAGGACTACAGAGGAGCAGGGAGCCTTGGCAAAAACCCAAGAAATACAGGTGTGTCTCATAACACACACTTTACACATAGTCCTGAGCAACTCAGGCTCCACAGAACATCACAGAAAATCCTTAACAAAATGGACTGTAGAAAAAAACAGGGTTACAGGCAGACCACAGCATGGGACTTTGTAGTCTGAGGACTAGACAAAACAACCCAAATGAAAATACAGGCACAGGTAAATCTCTGTGCTTTAAAGCCTAGGGATCTCATGCCACCCCCTCCTCCTAGGTGACATGCCGGAGGGATTTCCTCCCAAGAGTCAACACAAAATCTGATGAAGGGTTAAGCCTTATGCATTAATTCACCGGACCTGTCTACAAAGCTCTTCCTTGTGTACTTGTAGCTTGCGATATCAGAGCACAAAGCATAAAGTCTAAGGAAGCTACTACACAACTTTCATGAAGAAAACCATTGCTGCCAATTTCTCAACTTCATATTTTCAGACTCTTGCTTCCCTAGGTCTTTGCATACTGATAAAGCTTACTTATCACATGTTGAAGGCCACTGTTTTTAAATCAACAAGACTTCAAGTTTATATGAACGCCATCTCCCATATTATCAATCTCATAGGTGATGATTCATTTCAAAGCAACACTGTGTTACAGCAGAGCACACAGTAGGTGATATAACTTAGGAAGAAAGTCAGATGGCTCTTGTGGCTTGAAAGAAAAGCTAAGGCAGGGCAGTTGAGGTGCCTTACGCAAAGCTAAGCACAGCCCAACCTCTATCACAAACCCATGATAAACACCAGAACCCCTTTGTCACGACCATGTCAGCGGGGTCTTCAGTCTCCTCACTTCCTCTATGCTCGAGGCCCAAACACGTCCAGCCACTCTTCAAGGAAGCCTGTGTGTGAGAGAAGCTGACGTTTGTTCCTCTCAACACAGCACTGGCCTGGAGAAAGCTCAAACCTGCTTCATCTGTTAACTGCCTGGTTTTTTTTCATCGATACAGCTTTGATGAAAGATCACAAAGTATGAAAGAGAATGAACAGGCTGGTACCACGGCTCACTTGGCTAATCCTCTTGCCTGTGGCGCTGCCACTCCAGGGTTCTAGTCCCAGTTGGGGTGCCGGATTCTGTCCCGGTTGCTCCTCTTCCAGTCCAGCTCTCTGCTGTGGCCTGGGAAGGCAGTGGAGGATGGTCCAAGTGCTTGGGCCCTGCATCCACATGGGAGACCAGGAGGAAGCACCTGGCTCCTGGCTTTGGATCGGCACAGTCTGGTCAGCCGTAGCAGCCAATTGGGGGGATGAACCAACGGAAAAAGGAAGACCTTTCTGTCTCTCTAACTCTGCTTGTCAAAAAAAAAAAAAAAAAAAAGAAACAAAAGAAAAGAAAGAGAATGAACAAGATAAACTGAACATTTAATCATGGTAGGGACTGTAAGACCATGAGAGAGTGTATTATTTTAAATAATGTTATCAGAGATATTAAAGGAAATATTATGCTCATCAATTTAGAAAGGATGCTATGAAAATAGAACAATGACAGACAAAAATAGACACTAAAATAAAGTACAAAATGAAATGGGTTAGAGTAAAAAAATCTACAAAGTTTATGAGGGTGGAAATCATTGCAGTTTTGGAATTACCCATAAGTTCATGATAATTCACAGTACTTTTTATGTACCAAGCATCTTATAAATACTTGACAGGTAAACTAATGAGTAGATGAATGAGATGAATGAATATACAACAGTGGAAATTAGTGAAAACATAAAAAGTGGAAGATCACATAGAATACATCTCCTTGAATGTGGAGCAAAATGCAAAGGAAGTTTGAAGAACAGAGAAATCTAACAGAGGCAAGAAACAAATACTAGTAGAATTTCAGGAAGAAGAGGAAAAACAAAGGCAAAAGACAGAAAAAACAATCCAAGAAAAAAGGAAAAAAATGTGACTTGAGGATTTGAGCATTAAAATTTAGAAAGCCCACTGACTGTGCAGCAGGAAAAACACAAACCTAGCGGCTGGCACTGTGGCGTAGTGGGTACTGCAGCACCAGCATCTCATACGGATGCCAGTTTGAGACTCAGCTTCTCCACTTTCAATCCAGTTACCTGCTAATACCCCTGGGAAAACGGCAAACAATGGTCCATGCACCCATGTGGGAAACCCAAAAGAAGCACCTGACTCCTGGCTTTTAATTGGCCCAGCTCTGGCCATTGCAGCCATATGCAGAGTGAACCAGCGGATGGAAGACCTCTCTCTATCTCTGCCTCTCTGTCTCTGTCTCTCTCTAACTCTGCCTTCAAAAACAAAAATCGTAAAAATAAAGAAAAAGACAAACCTAAAAAATTGTTTTATAGAATTTCATAAAATAAAAGATAAACAGAAAACAGCAAAAGCCTGAAGAGCCAGGAAAAAAAGTAACACTTAACAGAAATGGAAATTGAATTTCTCAAAAGCATTGATGAAACAATAGAAGACAATGACTTCAAGTTCCCAAAGGAAAAAAAAAATAATCTTCAACTAGAATTTTATATTGAAACTAAGAATCAAGAATACAGACAAAATTAAGACTTTTCAGACATACAGGAACTCAAGAAAGCTTATCACCCACACATGAAAAATCAAGGTTCTTCATAAAATTAAAACAAAAACAAAAACAAAGCCCTTCACACACACACAAATGTCTTGGGATATGTAGCAGCTACACATGAAGAAGTACAAGAAGGAAAGGAAAAGAGAGTGAAGATTAACATTTCAGAGGAATTTAGCAACATCAGATTGTTTTGCTTTGCACAGATCTTAATCACACAACCACACTTGGTCCAATATCACATTATTGTATCATGTCTAATTGTATCACAAACAAAGGGATTAAATTATTAACATCAACTATGGACAAAGTAGTAAATGTTATAATCTTGATAACAGAATAAAAAATAAAGTTTTAAAAGGATAGAAGATTAGAGGCCAGTGCTGTGGCACAGTGGATGAATCCACTGCCTGCAATGCTGGCATCCCGTGAGTGCCAGTTGGAGTCCTGGCTGCTCCACTTCTGATGCAGCTCTCTGTTAATGCACCTGGGAAAGCAGCAGAAGATGGTGCCAAGTGCTTGGGCCCCCGCCAATGAAACAGGAGACCTGGATGAAGCTCTTGGTGCCTGGTTTCAGCTTGGCTCAGCCCTGGCATTGCAGGTACTTGGGGAGTTAACCCTCTCGCTGTCTCTTCCTCTGTCTTTGTAACTCTGCCTTTCAAGCAAATAAATCTTAAAACATAAAATAAGTAAAAGGAGAGAGGATAAAGGAAAAGTCTGAGTGATATAATTTCTTCGTCCTTTACAGTGGAAACACATAACCCTTACGCCAGTCAGAAACAGAATAATTGAAGATTACAAAGGTAACTAAGTGGTAAAAGAGCAAAAAAAAAGTTAGGGGTTCCAGAGAGGTAGTTATAGCACAAATATAAAAAAAGAATTCATTTTTCACACTAGGAAGTAAATAAAGATGAAAAAATTTAAATTTAGCACTAATTCATAAAGAAGATAACCACCCCACCCCACCCCCGGAAAAAAAACCCCAACACCCACAAAGTAATCAGATGTGAGCATCCATGCATCTAGCAGGCACAAAGGAGAGGAAGCAGTCCTTGAGGCTCCTGTGAGCACTTGTGATCTTACCAGAGCCACAATAATTTCTGTGGGATTCACGTACCCCGACACCGAATGACCCAAGAACTAGCTACCCCCAGAGGAGGAAAAGGAAGACCACTTCAGTAAGCAGTCCTCTGAGAATTTCACTTACTCCATGTCACTGACTTGTCTAAAATGAAATCACAGAGGAATTATTTTGCATTCCTGTTTTAAACATGTTTCTAAGGGGTACAGTCTCTAAAAATGTCCGGCAAAACTCAAGTAGAAAACAATTTTATGTGCTGATAAAATAAAGTTGCTTGTGAATCCAGGTTCAAAATTTGCAATAAATACGGTAGGGAAGCCAGTGAAAATCCAGACATAGCCGGGATCTCAGCATCAGTAAGTCCAATACAGCCAACAGTAGCCTCTCTGAGCTTCCACACATGGAACTGGGTGTAGCTTTGTGTTCTACTACATTCCTGTACCTGGCACAAATCTACTGCTTCTTAGGAGACCATACTAGAAGCAATAACCTGTCCCTCACCGACTTACTCTGTGAACCCAGTGACCTGAGAACAGACAGCATTTCTACTCTCTCCAATTGGAGACTTTAAGCTTGTCGGCCTCTCAACATTTGAGGATATTTCTGCCCTTCAGATGAACTCTCTGATTTGGAGAAAGGCCTTGCTCTCTCAACGGTCTCTACGGTACATTCTAGGAAACTGACGATGGAGAATGTTCTGGGGATCTGCCCAGTGAGACATACAAGCCCTCCCCACCACCCCACCATGCCTGGTACTCTACTCAACTGAGGACTATAAAAAGAAAAGTGAAAGAACAAGCTGAAAGAAAAGATTCTGCTGATTTGCAGGGTTCAAGGATGCCACCATGAAAAGCAAGCTTGAATGGCCAGAGATGATGGCAAGGAAGTAATGGGAAACCAAGAGATTTTAAGAATGTCAGATTGGCAGCATGAAGTTTCCATAGATAGACAGCCACAAAATACTTGAAGAACAGAAACAGCTTTGTGTGCAACTCAGCAGTTTTTGTCAGCAGTGAGAGGCAAGGCACTAGAGAGGAAGAACAAGTATATGTGAGGCTTAAACCCAATTCTATCTGGAGATCTCCCATTCTACAATGGGAACAAATTCTCTTCTAACACTTTTTGCTGAGATTGTGATAAGCAAAAAGACATGAGCGGTGAGTTAACAGATTATGCAGTTTGCCAAACTGGAATTCAAAGTAATTGGGAAGTCCAGCCTGGGAAAGGTCACCGCAGAAAAACCTCAACTCTTCCAGAAAGCCCGGGCAAGAATGAGAGAATGAGATTTTAATCATTGCAGCTAATTACATAGAAGACTAAATCACAGGAAGAGTTATTTAAGTGTCTTAAATACAATAAAAAGTAATTAACAGGAAGCGCCATCTTGACAGCTTCATGTCACAAACGAGGCCTAAAAGGATCAGCTAATTCCCAACCTGGGAGCCAGAGATGAGGAACACTTGAAGTTTGATCTTTTTATTTTTTATTTAAACTGTTTTGATTAGCAGATTACAACTCTTGCCAACTTCTCAGTGAAGTTAATCAAGACAAAATTTCCAGTCTCTTAGAGGAATGATGAACTCTGTTTCTGCTGATTTCTCAGAAAGCAGGAGGGGAAGCTGAAGCCTGGCCCTGGTCCTGAGACTCGACCCCCTCCTAACCACCCAGAGGAGAAATGGAAGGATTACAGTGAGCTGCGCCGAGGATCCAGACATTTCCACACTTTGCATGTGAAACACATCTGAGAAATGTGGTCTGAAATAACCCTTTAAGAGACATTATCTCATCAGAGAAGCTCTGCTAACAGCCAGAGAGGCCTGGAACTTCTAAGTAACAGGAGAGACGCTGGATGCTGAGAAGACATAAACACAGGTTTGCAAGCCCAGATTATAACAGACTTAAGTTAGACTTGATCTTGTCTTAATTCCACAACGTTGCTTCAAGTCTGCACACACCCACCTTCCAGACAGGCAACACACACAACAACAGATCTAACCCTTCTATGAACAGCCACTGGCATCTTATGGTCTCAGCACAGTCTATTCACAGATGCCAGTGGGAGGGGCTGAGGGTCACCCTATCACACCTGCGCACTTCTCTCCTAACCAGTTAGGCCTCAAATCTAGTTTATGCTAGTTGTACTTGTTCTTCTAATTAACATTACATCACAAACTGTACAAATCATTGAAATGTGAGCAATCAAGTACAAGTATTTATGAAAACACTTGCATTCTTAATAACAAAAAATAGCTATAAAGTGGCCACCAAATACATATGAGTGGGACAAGTATAACAGATTGGGGGGTGTAGAGCTCTATTGATAATAAAGTGTTTAGGCCACATTCTAAACAGGAAGTTATACAATTCTCTAAGATACCAAACATGTGATCTATATGGCCCACATATGACAAACTTGAAAAGATACACATATTTTTTTCAATGCTTAAGTTGAAAATGGAACACTTGAGGTATGTCTTTGAAAATTCACTTTGCTGCCAGTCAGACAGCTTGAAGTTTACATCAGTTCTCAATATAGATGGGATATCTCAACTTTTCTACTATATTATTTGGGGATTTTTTGAAAAGTATACAAGATTCAGAAAAGAAAAAGGCAAGAAAAAGCAAAATCAAGATGAAGGAAAATGAACAGAAGCTATTAGTAGGGTCAGAATGCAAAAGGACTGTCAGCTCCATTTGCCAGAGGTGGCCTGTCTTAGGCAGTGAGCTTTCAATTGTAACAGAAAGGAGGAAAACAATCAGCTACAAGCTTGATAGCATTGCTTAGATAAAAACAAACCTGCAGCCATCCCAGGTAATGAGACACCCAAGTACTCCTTGTTACGCTTCATAAAGGGCCACACAAAAATACAGTCAACCAATCAACGAAAAATTCATTGCACTCCTACCATATGCTGGACACCGGCCTACACAAAGAATAAAAGAGACAAAATCCCCAATCTACAAGGAAAGCTTCGATAATGTCAGTACGTTGCTTACATCTCTTTTGATTACAACCTCACAGGTGAACCACAAAGTCTGTTTGAGTAGAAACAAATTTGTGACGAAACTCATAGTTCTCTCAAAGTACCTGCCAGGTTGGTCTAATCCAAGGAAATACTTCTAAACTCCTAAATACTTCAAAATTCTACATAAGCTATTTGGTTAAACACATAAAAATAAGCTACAAGCAACACTGTTGAAACCAATAGGTTTTATACTGTGGAGCATGAAAACAGAAGTGTCTTGATGTCACCTGAATTTATTTTTAAAATATGGCTCAGCATTAAGTAAATAAGACAAACTCACTGCAAGGCAGTGTTAAATGGGTGTTGTGGAGACTACCTGCCAAAAATGAGGATATTTTCAGCAGGGATCGGGAGTAGGAGCAACACCTATGGAGATGACTCCTTGTTTATGACAGTAAAAATGTTGAGATGGGGAACACTAATGACCCAGCTCTCCACAGCAGGGAAGCACACATCCAGCTCCCTAAGAGGTGATGGCAAGTTAGTAATAAGTGATTATTTTAGGCTGCACAGATAGAAAACTTGACCAAAATATGTCCTAGTTTTTGCATTTCAGAAACATGGTCTGATTTGTCAAGATCCCACTCCTAACAAAACCTGATGTCTGTGACGGTGTGAAGGTGATGACATCAAACGCCTATATTTAGCCTCTCCTGGCTCAGATGAAACCACCCATTGTTGTGTGAACATTAACAACATTAATAATTATAGGAATGGTAACAGAGGCTAAAACAGGCATTTCTAAATGTGAAAGCAAGAATAAGGAGAAAGAAGCTCCCAGTTGATAGGTATGATTCTGAACACTAAACAGCTACAAGGTCCTGATTCCTTTCTGAGGCGTGTGGTAGCTTAGATGCATTTCTCCTAATGGGTTTCATTAGACCATCCTTGTTTTAATAAGAAACCTATTCTTTTTTACCCCTGCACTATGCCCCATTTAAAGAAAAGAAAAACAACAGTTCGGTAACAAACAGCATTTACGGATGTTAAACAGAGAAGGAAACAATTACCATGCTGGTATATTTTATGCAAAGTAAGAATTGCAGCTAGGGACTGACTGATTGTTTTAATATTTATTGTGGAAGCAAGGCCCAGCAGGCATCTTCCTTCCCTGTAAGATATCTCTGTTTATCACCCAAGACTACCAAGAGAACTTGGAACACAAGCAGGCTACAGCCAGCACAATGGAAAAGGAAGACTCCATCATCTCCTGATTACATAGCACTAGGCAAAGAACATGCCCAATTAGCCTCCTCTTCTTCGTTTCCTCTTCTTTTCTCTCATGGGCTGGAGTGTGAGGGAGGGGTGTGTGTGTGTGTGTGTGTGTTGGGGATCTACAATTGAACTTGAAACCAATATGCAGAGACTCTTTTAACTAATTTTGCATAGTACCTAAGGCGTGCTTGGTTCTCAATAAATAGCATTATTAATAGTAATAATGTGTACTTCACACTGCCAAGCTCACAGAGGGCAATAAATCTTAAATAACAACAATAATGAAAGTATATGATTAGCTAATGAGTGATTATTAAGTACTTTCCAGATCTAAAGTGCTACACAGGCACATGATTATGACCCCCTGGGTTAAGTGCAGGAGAAAACAAAGCAGAAGGAAAGGGAAGCAGAGACACGAATGAGCAGAGAACTCAGATACTTGAGGCGACAGCTAAGACCCTGCCACCCAAGACACTCACATCCCTCCAATGGTGACAGTGGCACAGGTGCGCTCTGAAAAGGCAGGTATGGTCTCTGTGGCAGGGCTGGCTGGTCTAATGTAGTCCACTGTCACGTTGACCTGGAAATAAAGAATCATGGGAGTTAGGGCTGGGAGTTTGCAACACAGGATACAAGCAGTCACATACGTCTGCAAAATCATTCGGGAATTACTATCCTGAAAAACAACAGCTGGGTAACAAACTGGAAAAAAATTTTTGGGAAAGACAAATCTGGTAAAAAAGTAATATCCAAAATACACAAAGAGCTCAACAATAAGAAGTAAATAACCTAATTGAAAAATGCAAAAGAATCACCAAAAAAAAAATGACTTCACTTCTGAAGACAGTCTGGTGGTAAACATACTCTTACCACTGGATCAAGGAGTATTGCGCCTTGGAATGTACCTGAAAGAGTTGAGAATTGATGCCACACAAAAGCATGCACACGGATGTCTACAGCAGTTTTCTTCACATCTGTCAAACCTTGGACACAAGCATATTTTCAGTGGAATATTTTCAATGCTAGAAAGAACTCAGCTATCAAACCACAACAGAGGATCCTTTGGTGCATAGCACTCAGGGAAAGAAGCTAATGTGAAAAGGCCACATACTGTATGATTACAATTATTTGGTGTTCTGGAAAGGCAAAACTATAAAAATAAAAAAAGCTTGAGGTTAGGAGGGAGGGATGAATTGGCAAAGCACATAGGATTTTCAGGGTGATGAAACTATGCTGTATACTATAATGGAGGGCGGATGCCATTGTAAATTTGTCAAAACCCACAGAAGGTAAACTACCAAGCGTGAATCCAAGGGACTTTGCATTATAATAATTGTCAGTGTAGGTTTATCAGTTGTAACTAACAGACCTCTCTGGTGTGGGATCTTGTGCATGTATGGGTTCCCAAGGGAAACTGGCAATCTCCATACTTGCTGCTCAATTTTGCTGTTAGTCTAAAATGGCTCTAAATAAAATAAATTCTAAACAAGAAAGAGAAAAAAGCTTATAGCCAACAGACAAGAGATTTGGAGCATCCATGCAGGTCTGCTAGACATTATGCTAAAGCAGTTCTTTCACCTTTGCTTAGTGAGACTACTTTGAAAAATCTGTCTTTACAAATATGAACTGCTTCTACAGAAAAACCACACATAATTTTAGTCTGTCATACCTTGTCAAGGACCCGATTAAGAACTATCAAGAGGAACAAACAAGATGACAATCACCAGGATGCTTAGAGTTAGATTCACAGAATGTCAATCAAAACCACAGTTAACGAGGGGCAATATGAACAGTGGATATTAGGAATCAACAAAGTTGCTCTGTGAACATTTGGCACAAAAGGTTTAATTAAAAAAAAAAAAAGGATAGAAAAATCGTTAGTTCTGAATTAACAAAACAAAAGCTTTGTATACAGATAGTGACTTATGAGCATTACATGTGAAAGCTGTTAAAGTGTATTGTGTACTAAATAAATGGATGTGGATAAATTCAACAATGCCTTTCTTTGGGAAACTGTTTGAAATAAACACATTCATGTGTCAAAAGGAGCAAGTGTGTGGAATCCATTAGCAAACATATAGAGGATGTCTGTATTAGCATGAAAGTGTAGCTTGGTTTGGGTCCCAGCCAAGATTTACTAATCTACCCTAAAGAGACACATTGTAGCAAAGAGCCTGCAGCTACCCTGGATAGTCCAGAATTCCATTTCTAATCACATCTTCAGCAGTCACTGATCAGTTTAAAGGTGGCATATTGTACAAGCATCAGGTTCAGACACTCTGCTGGTGAGCACTATTAAAATCCTTTCAAACTGTCTGCTCTTCAAAAACTCATTTGAAAAATGAAAATGGAAATTTGGAAAAGGAGAGCTGCCTCCAAATTCAAACTGTCATATTATTCACTTGAAGTCTCCACTCCACAGAGTCACGTTTAGAAGCAACTAAGCAGAGCAATATTGAAGACACGGCCATTTAGGGGCTGAGGTTAAGGTAAATCTTTATCCCGAGAAGTGCTGTCACAACACAGCCACACAGAGGGATTTAAAGAGGACACCTAAAATTAGTTATCTGCTGTGAAATTATTCTTGGGTCTTATCAATTGCTCTACATCTAAGGAGATGGGTAAATGTGAAGTGTGATCAGACAGGGGCATTGGAACTCCAACAAAAGGGCTATTTAATAGCTTACATGCATGCAATTAATATGGGCCAAAGGAAAATGATTGGGGCGGCTGCGTATAGATGCAAGGGCAAACTCAGGTACGTGACACAGGCTTGGAAAAGTGAATTCTCAAGGGCAGATATGCCATGGAATGTGCATCCCAGGGCCAGGGTAACAAGGGCACAGCCACAGGGTATGGTTCAATGTGGGGCATTCAGTGGGAAGCTAATCAATACATGTATCTATCAATGTATACATCATTGTACTTGCTTACACCGGACCCATCTAAATTGTGGGGGAGGCGGATCAGTCCTGCTTAAAAATAAACTAAGTGCATCTCAATGTCACCCAACAATGCCAACTGAGAAGCCTCCTAATCCTCATCCCAGAGACAAAGGTAGGACAGCGGCTCTTCGCAGCACAGAATCGCTGCACAGAAACATTAAGGAATGAGAGGATCTTTTCCACCCCAAAGGTCACGTGAGCAGTGGAGGTGGAGATGATGGAAGAAGTGATGGTAACAAAAGTGAACACCTCTGTCTGAGGCCAGAAGGCCAAACTGAGGTGCTATCAATGAGAATGACCGGTGCCTCCCACCTCCCGCCCCTGAAATAAAAACCATTAATCTTCAATAACCAGGAGAAACAATTATACTCATCTGCCAATTAATTGCTTCCTATCTAGAGAAAGAACTGCAAATAAGTCAGAGATTAAAGAGCTCTTTGTAGAGGCAGCATTATGAAACAAAACCTCAAACACAAATGAGGCCCTGAGAATAGCCCAGAGTCAAGGAACAGCCCTGCAGGCAACCACGGCAAACCAGGAATTAAAATCCACGTGTAGCAGCACTTCTGTCCCTCTCCTATAGACACTGAGATCTGCTTCTCTACCTCAGGAGTTTTCATCTCCAGATATTCATCAGTGATCTGTCAATCACTTGAAAGAAAGCGGCAGTTTAAATGGTTTCATTTAAAACTGCACAGCTTAGCAATGTTTTCATCTGAATAAACAGCAACCTGAATTTTGGGTCTGCAGCAGATAAATATGAGATGGCATGAGCTGAAGAAAATAAATTAATACAGGCATCTTCTAGGAAAAGATGCTCCTGAGTGCTGGGTACCCAAGTATTTTACACACAGATGGCAGAAGGACTACTATATACCAGACTCAGGGCTGAGCCCTGATTATAGCAATGATCATAGGCACCCTGGGTCCTTGCTTGGTTCTACATTTTGTATCTCAATTTCACTTGTCCTGGAAAGCAAGACTACTAGATTAGACTTCAGAGCACCCTTTAAAGCTAGAATTCTTTTTTTTTTTTAAAGATTTTATTTATTTATTTGAGAGGTAGAGTTACAGAATGAGAGAGAGAGGCAGAGAGAGAGGTCTTCCATCTGCTGCTTCACTCCCCAAATGAGTGCAACGGCCAGAGTTGGGCCAATTCGAAGCCAGGAGCTTCTTCCAAGTCTCCTGCCAGGTACAGGGGCTCAAGGACTTGAGTCATCTTCCACTGTAAAGCTAGAATTCTATAGTGTGTGAGATTACTGTATAATATTTTTCCTAATCCTTTCTAATTCCTATCATAACTTACTGAAATCAGCTGGAACAATCAGATTGGAAAACACCTGAAAGGGGAGACCAAGTAGTTTATTCACTGAAAAAGAGCTGGCATGAGGCCTTTGTAGCAGTAAATATTCACTGCATGAATGAATACACAAAATCAGAACTCCCTGAGAAAAAACTGAGAAAGTTATATTTGAGAAGACGTTTTGCACTGTGAGATCTACTTAGTCAATCTTCTGACCATTCAGCTCATTACCTAGGAAAACATATAAACCATGGGAGTACGTGTTGGGGGCAGCAGAGGGCATGGCTAGGTAAGAAGAAAATCTATGAAATTGTGGTAAAACTCTTAACACATTAATCAAAGCAAAGCCCACGAGTGACTAAGCGTGCAAAAGCTACAAAATTTCTCACGTCATCTGGTTTTCAAAAAGGTTCTCAGAGGTAAGAGAGGGTAGCAGTTGATCTGCTTCATCTGTAGTCTATTACAATGTAGAATTTGCACAGAAGAAATCTTAGGAACCATTCATAGGAACTTAGACTGGAGTAGGTTTACCACGTTAGAATAGCGTTAGGCCACACTTCAGGAATGCTGAGAATTTGTGGACATGAGCCATATATCTAGTGACTGGACTAGAAAAGTATTACTCCACCAAAGAACATCCTAGACTGTGATGCCACTGATGATAATGAAATGTGAGGGACCTAAGCATAAAGGATGAGGAAATAGTGGAGGAAAAACACTACAGTAGGTCTACATTTCCAAGTTTCAGCCTGAATTTAGTTTTATTACAACCACAGCCCTTGTGTCTTTTTTATATAATTAACACAGTATTCCAGCCACCATTTCACATGGCCAATCACAAATCCACAAAAAGCTATAATAAACACCTTGCCCCTAGAAAGAAATTCTTGTATGATTCCTGTCTCTACCCATTCTTGATTCACAGAAGCCTATGTTCAACTGATCCTGTCTGGAAACAACAGTAAGTAAAACAACAGATTTTACAGAGCCTGGGTAAGTAAGAACATGGATGCTGGAACAGTCAGGCTGCAGGGACTGGTTCCCAGCAATTTGACACTGGAGCTATGTGAATGCTGCTAAGTTATCTAGCATCTCTGCATCTCCATTTTTTTTTTTTCAAATTTATTTGACAGGTAGAGTTATAGACAGTGAGAGAGAGAGAGAGAGAGACAGACAGACAGACAGAGAGAAAGGTCTTCCTTCCGTTGGTTCACTCCCCAAATGGCTGCCATGGTCGGCGCTGCGCTAATCCGAAGCCAGGAGCCAGGCACTTCCTCCTGGTCTCCCATGGGGTGCATGGGCCCAAGCACTTGGGCCATCCTCCACTGCCCTCCCGGGCCACAGCAGAGAGCTGGACTGGAAGAGGAGCAACCAGGACTAGAACCCAGCACCCACATGGGATGCCAGCACTGCAGGTAGAGGATTAACCAAGTGAGCCATGGCCCCGGCCCCTCTGCATCCCATTTAAAACCGATACCTGTGCTTCTCCCTGTGGTATGAAGAAATGCAAGGAAATACATAAGGCATTTCCAACTGGGCATGGTGCAGGCTAACTCCATGTGAGTGCCAGCTCTTTTTCAGAAAAGCATGTACTGGTTTTCTGAGAAGAGTGTTTGGCACAGAGTAGGTACAAAATAAGCATCCATGAGATAAATAAATCCATGGGCACATACATAGGTGCATACGCAAGATCCATGTTGGCCTAAGTCATCAGAGTCCCATAATCATTAGGCAGAAAAACTCAATTAAATACACTCTTCTCCTTAAGGAGCTACAGCAAATAAGAACATGTAGCTCATACATATACATCCCAACATATAGATAAGTAGGGTTTATTTGAAAGAGCAGCATAATATTTAGTATTTATTTAGATTATATACAGCTTAATTTTGCTGCTACAAGTTGATAGATATTTTATTTACCAAAGATTAACTGAAGAGAAGCGTTGTGAATCATCTCAATTGACAGGTTAACCAGAGACATTTCAGGCAAGATATTTTTTGCCTTGCCAAATTAGGAACACCAAAGACACAATGTTTCCATTTGCTTTGCACTTACAAGAAACTTCCATACATAATACTCTTTAATACTTTAACTATGTATCTTGAACATTTTCACTGTGAAAACTACTTAATTATTCTAACAGCATTTGTAGCTAACAAATTTGTATCTTAAACAATTTTTTGAAACACACATCAATCACCCATTCATCTTTGTATAGGAAAAGTTTCAAAACACATTTCTGAGGAGTGTCTTGACTATGCCTACAGGGATACACTCAGCTCCTCTCTCCATTCCTGACCTGTCCAGACAATTGCAACTGTGCAGCACCTCAACGCTAGCAAGAGAAAGCCAAGCTTACCTCCTACACATGGACTGGGTGACAGCAATATAATAAAGCAGAAAGGACAGCAGATGAGTACATTTTCCTAGTAACAACACTGCAAATTCAACAGAAAGAAGTGAAGGGGAGGCACGTTGGCATCGTGGGGTGAGCTGCTCCATGGGATGCCTCAATTCCGTAACAGAATGCCTGGCGTTGAATTGCACCTCTGCTTCTGATCCAGCTTTCTGCTAGTGCACCTGGGAGGCAGCAGGGAACTGCCTCAAGAACTTGGCTTCTGGCTACCCACGTAGGAGGCTGAGAGGGAGTTCCTGACTCCTGGATTCAGCCTGGCCCAGCAGAGGCTGTTGTTGGCACTTGGGACATAAATCAGCTGACATAAGGTGCCCCCCTACCCCATATGTGCATAGCTCAGTCCATCCCGAATAAATCTTTATTTAAAACAGAAAGATCAACTTGGGACAATCACATTTAAAAAGAAATAAAATGAAAGGAACAGGTGAAATTTTTAACACTTCTTTAACTCTGCATTTAAAAAAACTCCAACAATGAATGGTGAGTATTGAAATGCTTTTTTTGCATTAAGTCTTTGTGATACAGTGTGTATTTTACATGTGCTGCTCCGTGTTCATAAGCAACACAAGAAGCAGTCCGTGTCATGCGGGATGTGCACTCCTGGTCTTTATGTAAAGACACAAGAGTTTTAGCCTCTTCCCCCATCACATAATCCTGCCTTTTCCAGTTCTTTCTTCCTTTGTTTTCCCCTAGTAACTTTCATTATTTTGGGAATCCTTAAACCAAGCACTTTAAAAACATAGGGTGAAAAAGTAAGACATTAAAAAAAAAGAATGTTTACTCTTCATTTTCAATTCATTGTTGGACTGGAACAGAAAAAGAAACAACATCCTTCTTCAGTTCCATACCCACTTCAGGAGTGAGAATTTATCTGTACCTGGCAGGTGGGCAGCAGGGGTCTTCTAAGTAAATGTCTGTGTAACACTTTGATGATGATATTTTTCAAGGATTTCTATAAATGTATTAGCTACATTTTATTCATTCTTGATTTGCCAACATAATGTAACATTTTTTATCTCACTGACTTAAGTTATAAGGGATAGAAGGTGACTTGAGGGTGCCCAGAAATTCATGTTAAAGAATTATCTATTTTGTAATTAATAACTTAGGCTTCTTTTTTTGTTTGTTTTTAAGATTTATTTACGTATTTGAAAGGCAGAGTTACAGAAGGGAAGAGATCTTCCATCTACTAGTTCATTCCCCAGATGGCCAAAGCCAGAAGCCAACAGCTTCATCCAGGACTCTTATGCGGCTAGAGGGGCCCAAGCACTTGGGGCATCCTCTGCTACCTTTCCAGGCGCATTAGCATGGAATTGGACTGTAAGCGGAGCAGCTGGGACTTGAACCGGTGCCCATATGAGATGTTGGTGCTGTCTGACTTACTGCACCAAAATGCCAGGCACACATTGTTATTTTTGTTTTAAATTAATTTTGATAATTATAAAATTGTATTGGCTTCATTAGGATACCATTTAGCTCTGCTATCTATTAAGTACAAACAACCTATACAGGAGCAGGTGATTGGCCCAGTAGTTAAGACACTGAGTTCATGCCCCAGGCCCTAATTCTAGCTATCTGCTAATGTGGACCCTGGGGGGCATCAGGTGATGGATTAAGAAGTTGGGTCTCTTCCACCCACCTGAACTTATTTCCTGGCTCTGGACTCACCAAATTCTGGCTGTATGGGGATCTGGGAAGTGAACCAGAAGATGGGAATGCTGTCTGACTCACAAATAACTTTTTAGAAGAACATCGACATACACATTCATTAAAAATATAACTTTGTTGTCTCTTCTATACTGAACAGATTAGGAAACTTATCTTGATGCTCCCTTTCTACCTCAATGTATTCTGTAACACCCGTGCAAATCAGTATGATTAGGCGCTAAGGCTGGCTATTTATTCGCATGTATTTATGTTTCTCTTTCCCATCTACAATCACGCTCCCTCTTCCCCCACACACAGTCAGAACTATTTTGGGTACATTTCATTTTCATCAATGGAATGCTAATCTACGGTGCTTATAAACCTTTACAAGCCCAGAATCAAAAAGCATTCTTATTTGAGGAACTGCTGACCAAATGAGTTTGGACCCTTAGACCACCACCCCTCCCCCACAAACGCCTTGTTGCTTTCAGGGGGAGAGGGGAAAGACAGTTTACTGAACTCAGGGCAGCAGACATCACGGCTGAGGGATCAATCTGCTGTTTGAGAACTTTCAGGAGAGCATACCCACAAACACACAAGGTACTTTATGCGAGGGAACGTTTCCAGAGAGGCACAGATTTCGAGGCAGTGATGACCTGGCAACAAACACAGCATTAAAATGACCTGAACATATACTGCACAGTTTACGCGTGGAGGTCAGCAATAGGGAAACACAGTTTTGACAACTGAAGACATTACAAGCAAGCCTGCCAGGAATCTTAGGAGAAAAACAGAGACATCAGTCTTTCAAAAGAACCTCAAAACGGGTAGGATTTTCATTCACTTCCTAAGTCCTTATACTCCTACCAGTATATTTTGTAGGCATAACTGGTGATTTTGTGCTAACGGCTTGACCATTACCATACTATTATGTCACTGGCAAAACTCATACCGTTAGCTAATTTCAATACCATACTGCTTGTCCCTAAGGTGTAATGCCAGAAGGCTGCAGAGGTCATACTGGAAATTGTCCCTGGTGTCCACTGGCTCTTACTCCTCAGAGCCACCATCTCAGGCTGCCTTCCTCTAAAGGGTGGAAGTTGAGTGTGGGTATTTTCTCTTCACTATATAAATATCAATCATAGTCATCAGTGACCAAAATTTCCAAGGTCACCAGCAGTCAGGGGAAATTAAATCACTTGGTCCAGAAGTCTCCCTGGAGGAGTTCTAGCAACACAAGCAACACAGATACATGTGGAAATGCTTATGCCTTTGTGCAGAACGCATACAATGTCATCCAGTCTTTTAACAGAGCAGGAATAAAACTCTGATGAGAGGCTCAGGGATATGAAGAGAAGGGATTTGTTTAATGGCTTCTAAGAAGGGGTTAAAAACAAAAAGTTACATTAAATTTTCTCTGTATATATATATGGCAGTTTCTGAAGATTTGGAATGTCTCCACTTGCCAAAAGACTAACCTGGGAAATCTAAGCAATAAAAATGGGAACTAAAGTATCCATACTGCCAAGAGTTCTAATAGATTCCTACTGCTCTATGGGCCCAGGTAGGGCTTGGGTGTGCAAAGCCTCTATACAAAAGCCATCCTAAATGCACTACAGTTCAGAGCACACCAATTTTTCCAGCATGCCTAGGAGCTGGCACTGACAAGTTAACTAAAGGCCAAAGTTAGACCGGTAAATCGGTCTCAAAGAACTGTATCATGACCTCAAAGAAGAACGATGGGGAGAAAATATAATAAATCTTCAGGAATGCTACAAACAGAAACAACCGAACGATATGTCACTTGTATATAAATGATTCTCAGTTTTGCAGCTAACTAAAATTCTACCATAATCAGGGTCAGCACCATAGGCCTATCTTCCTATAGACTCATCATCCTCTCCCTCCAGTTCACATTCTTTTTCAGAATGCTACTAAAAGAAGCAAAGCTCATTGATCAAAGACACAGCATGAATAGAGCAATAACATTTAAGGTCAATGTCCAAACTAGACAGGCATTGAATGAAAAACACCCCAGAATTGCATCTGTGTCGAAGTCCAATTTCTCGTCTCTTGATTTGTGCCCACTATCAGCCAGTACCACGCACATATTTGGAAACTGGGTAGTCAGTACTGAAGTATAAGCCGAGGTCAAATATAACATTTGTATGCCAACAGCTTTGGTCATCTGTATAAACAAAGAATTCTCTCAATCCGAGAGTGCTCCAATTTCTACTCCTAAACTGCCATAGACATGAAGGAAACTTACTGCTTAAGTTTCCAGCCAGGGGGTGGGGAAGCACTCACTACATGAATTATCATATGGATCCACCATTTCCACTTCTAAATGTATATCAAGAATATGAAAAGTTTCAAAGAAACTTGCTGAAATTTGGTTTATGTCACAGTCTATTCATATTTGTCAAAAGGTGGAAGCAACTGAAATGTCCGTCAGTGAATGAGTGCAGAAACAGTATGTCGTATACAAACACCAGTTAACATTATGCAGCCTTTGAAAGAATACGAATTCTAATACATGTTGCAATAGGGATGAATTTTCAGTACATTATGTTAACAGAAATAAATCTGTCACAAAAACTTACTTACAAATGAACTCTGTATTATTCCAGTTAAATGAGGTACCAAGCGTATTCAAATTCAGAGAAGAACATAGAAGGGTACGTGCAGGTGGCTGGATGGAGAGTTAATGGCTTTATAGTTTCAGTTTTGCAAGTTAAGACTTGTGAAGCGAGATGGTGATGATGGTTGAATAATAATGTGAATGTACTTTATGACACCAAACTTCATGCTTGAAAACAATTAACAAGGAAATTTTATGTTTTGGGCAATTTAAGACATATATATGTCTTACATAGATAACATACACATATAAATAGCGCCTACGATGTTAAACCCACACATTCCCAGAAGTCAACAATTACCAAGATCCATGAGCAGGCAGTTCTATGCACATTCAATGAAGCCTTGACATTTCTATCACATTCCCAGGAAAACAGATCATCAAAGGCAGTAATAATTAAAAGTCGTGTTCAATAACCCAGAAATAAAGAGAGATTACAAATATTTAAAAAGACAAAACAGGTCACCTCTCTCAGGATAGGAAAGACCTTTGTTGAATCTCTTAGGTTCTGGAAAGAGTCCACACTCTAAGGTGCAAGCTGTGCATATATCCCACAAGTATTCCTAAATCTATCTTCTTTACCATTTCTCAAATGAAGTTGTTCACGGGAAATAAGAACAGTTCATCGACTGACTCCATGAAAAAGACCTGACCAGTTCCTTTGATGTCATGCGCTCTGACAAACTCCCTTTGTGAAGAGCAGACCTCCCTCAGAGATCTGTCACACGCAGATCTCCACTTTGGAGGAACTGTCAACTCCCTGAACTACAATTTTCCCACCTCTATCTAGTTCTTTGCTCCCTAAATCTCATCACTGTTGTCTGTACTTTTGTTAAATGAACCTTTGATTTTCATGTGCCTGTCTAAGTGGTATTTTTCACTGCTGGCAAGAACCTAAAGCATCTTTGGAGATCTTGGTAGTTTCAGATAAATGTATAATAACAGGAGGCCGGCACTGTGGTGCAGTGGGTTAATGCCCTGGCCTGAAGCGCTGGCATCCCATATGGGTGCCAGTTCAAGACCCGGCTGCTCCACTTCTGATCCAGCTCTCTGCTATGGCCAGGGAAAGCAGTAGAGGATGGCCCAAGTCCTTGGGCCCCTGCACCCACGTGGGAGACCCGGAAGACGCTCCTGGCTCCTGGCTTCAGATCGGCACAGTTCCAGCCGTTGCAGCCATCTGGGGAGTGATCCACCGGATGGAAGATCTCTCTCTCTCTCTGCCTCTCCTCTCTCTGTGTAACTCTGATTTTCAAATAAATAAATAAATCTTTTAAAAAATGTATAAAAACAGGCTGGGATGAAGCTCATGAGTTCTAAATTGGCAGAGATAGTGTCAAACTTTTCACTTGTGCATTACCAGTAGCTCAAAACCAAACTATATATATTTCTGATATGCAAAATTTTTTAAAATGGCACAAATAATATAATCCTATATGGAGAACAAAAATGAGAGGCACCCAGAAACACATTCTGAAGGAATATATATATTACAATGGCTTATCTTGGAAAGCACCATTATGATATTTACAACTTCTCATATCATACATTTCTGCTGGGATAAAAACGTTAATAAATTATGTTTAAAAAACAGGAAACACGGGGCCAGCACTGTGACATAGCAGGCAAAGCCGCTGCCTGTGGCGCTGGCATGCCATATGGGTGATGGTTCAAGGCCCAGAGGCTCCACTTCTGGTCCAGCTCTCTGCTACTGTTCCTAGGAAATAAGTGGAAGATGGCTCAAGCCCTTGGGCCTTTGCACCCGCGCAGGAAACCCGGAAGAAGCTCCTGGCTCTGGCTCCTGGCTGGCCCAGCTCCAGCCTTTGCAGCTATTTAGGGAGTGAACCAGTGGATGAAGATTTTTCTCTTTCTGTCTCTCTCTCACTCTAACTCTGGATTTCAAGTAAATAAATATATATATTTAAAAAAAAAAAAAAACCTAACAGGAAACCTAAGATTAAGTTCAAAGAAAAGACGATGGGGGTAACCTGAAGTAAATATATGAAGAAACTATTTAACTTTAAGAAATAAAACAATGACAAAATCAACAGCTAAAACACAAACAGTGGCCTACACTCACTGCTAAAGGTTTCATTTTGAGCATCTGCTTCATCACAATGGTTCAGGGAGGCCGGGGTCACTGCTCAGTACTTTCTGCTAACCAATAGGGATTCAGCAAGGCAGGCTGCACAGTGTGAGAGGAACGCGATCGTGAGGGCTTCCGGGTGCCCAGTGGTGTGCTGCTGCCACGGCAGGTGGGCTTCACTATCTGCAAATGAACTGCCAACCTCACTGGGAGCAGATACTGATCCTGCCGCCACCGCCTGCCTGCCCTATGTCTTCCCTACTTGCCACGTACCCAGGAGCTCCACTCTGGCATGGGGATCACTGGCAGTGTGACACTACAGGTTGATGTCTGTCATACCTCCAAAGTGCTGGGGAAGAGGGGAAGAGAGGAACTTAAAACACTGCTTTGCCACGGGATCGCTCACTAAGTCCAAACGTGCTGCCACGGACTTGCCAGCTGTTATCTCTTCAGTTCAAAGGCTAAGAGCTTTGTCCCATCCCTGTTAGGGTCTGGTTTCATATTAGTTCAAAAAGAAATCCAGACCTTGCATTATGCTTAAATCATCACAGTATAGTCAATAAAAACTGATGTCATCCTATGGGTTTTTTTGTTTTTTAAGTTAATGTAAAAGCATGAGTAAGCATAGTACGTGGCACCAGAATTTGTGATGCTGGAACCATTTGTCCAGACAGCAGATAATCTAGAGGAAGGAAGAGAATACAAATAGGAAAAAGACGGTTGGTGTTTTAGCGAACTGCCTCCACAGTCTGCCCCTTTTAGTACAACTCCTACATTCATAAGCGTATCTACCAGACAATCTCAAAACGCAAGGATAAGACTTTTTACTCCCAGCCAACGAACCAGGAACTAGTCTCTGAAAAAGAGAGTAGATTCTCAACAGAACTGAGGTAAAAAACAGTAAACACACGGGAGGTAACAACAAGGGATTAGAAACATCAAAGCACATTAACTCATCATCTGGAATGCTACTGATAAGAATATAAAAATTATCCACAAACACCATCCATGAATTAGGAAGCCACTGGACAAATACTCACTTCAATTAACCACGGAATCCTCCTACATTTTAATCCCAAGCCTAATCCCAATCCTCCCCTGGATGCTCTGGATAAAATGACCACAAGCACGGGCGTTAAGGAACACCATGTGCTTCTCCATGATACAGCAACCAACAGGCTAACACATGTCTCTACTGAGACAAGACTGATGTGACATAAAACTGACCTTTTAACCATTTTAAGGTGCGGCAATTCAGTGGTGGCTAGTGTGTCAACAACCTTCTGCAACCACCACCCTTATCCAAGTCCAGTATACTTTCATCACTTTGAAAAGAAGCCCTGTACCTGTAAGAGAAGTCATGCACCAATCCCAACTTCCCCAGCACTGGCAACCACAGAGCCAGTGCTGTCCCACAGCATCAGCCGATTCTGAACACTTCTTACAAAGGAAATCAAGCCATTGGTAGTCTTACAGGGGACATGATGTTAAGGTTCCTCCATGCAGCAGTATATAGCAGATTCTGTTCCTTCTTAAGACAAAAAAGTGCACAGTGTGAACATGGTGGAAGGTGGACTTTCAGGACTGTGACCACAAAAGAATGTGTGTTGAGGACCAATTGGGAGAGCAACGGATGTCGCATGGAGAATTGTCATTAACAAACAGAAACTAGGCCACCCGAGTCAGATCACAGAAAAAGTATTTTAATCTCTTCCTCTGTCCACTTCAGAGAACCTCGACCAAATCCGTGGTGGGTGAGGGGCCAGGCTGGGGAAGCTGGTCTCTCATGATGAGGAAGAAACATTTCAGGGTCTTAAGGGATAATCCAAATAACCAGGTAATCCAAATAACCAATCAACCTCCACTTCAGAGGATGGGAAACTTCCTCCTACTTGTACATCTGCTGAAGATAAACAGAACCGTCGCTGTGTGGGATGCAATCGGGACCCAGATTTAAGACAATGGGAAGACAACCCCTACAGTGTGACCAGCAACCTGCTTCTATGCTGAGTGGCACAGAACCAGAACTGTGACGGACTCCGGTGTCGAGGACTCTCGCATTTTGGTTGCTGAGCCTGTCTGATGAGATTGTTGGCATCCACAGCAATGAACGTATCCCTGATGGAAGTGTGTGGCGATGTCTGTATGACACTCTTCAGATCATCTCACCTGACTCCTTTCAGGCTGCTACCTCGAGCTGTTTACAGGGAGAAGCCAAGGACAAATTCTGTAGCACAGCAGCAAAGGGTTGATCAGAAATGACCCAAGGAGCTTTGCTCCATAATCTAATAAGGAAAGAATTTTTAATCTTGTTCTATTGAAGAAGAGTCTCTGTGTCTTTTAGCCTAGGAAATAAGTAAATTTCTCAAGAACAGGAGAGTTGGTTTACTCTTGAGGTAATGTTTTCAGATATAAATTTATTATCCTGGCTGTCACAAAAAAACAGCCTAAAGAGCTGGTGATGATATTTAATAATATCCTGCCACTACAGAAATGCCAGAGGATTTAGACGACTCTATGGGAAAGACTAATAAAGCCAAACTTCTAGTAGCTAATGGAAAAATGCCCTGGAAGTGAGAGTAGCACACTCATCACACAACATGATTACACAAAAAGCACCAACACCCCACCGCCCCAGTACCAGCAAATCTGAAAATCTCAGAACAAAAAACAGAACAGTCTAAATCCCAATTACTTAAAGAAAACATTTCCCAACAACCAAGAGCTATAGGAAATAGAAACACAATTTCTGTATTAGAAAGAGGAAGCAAAAATGCTAAGTGTATTTATTAAAGAAATCCAATTGAACAATAATGCACATAAATGTATTAAGTAAAAACAACTAAATTTCAGGTTAATTACCTGCTGAAATAGAAAAAAAAAACAGGTCTATAATATACTGCTATTTCCTCTGTAAAAGACAGATGAAGATGTATGCAAGTGTTTAGATCAAATAATAGAACCAGGATACTGAGCAGTTATAACTGACAGAAAGTTATAAATTGAAATGCTGTATCTGACCTAATAAACTGAGCATTCTTTAAATGACATCTGCTGTAAGTCCTATGCATAAGCATGAGAACTACAGTAAGAACAATGTAATACTCTAAAAAGTCTAGGAAAACAGCCCACATGGTAGGCATGTTGGACATAGGCTGTGACCTGGAGCAAAATGGGAGAACAGCAGACAACAAAAAAGTCATACAGTCAAGTGTTGACACCTCCACAACACAGCAGTAATCGATCTATCCTAAGTGGGTAACACAGCATGTGTTTTGGCTTTACACCTTTGCTTCTTTTCAAACTCGGGGGAATGACGGTTCACCTGCTCACAGGTGACTGCGCAGGGGAGTCATGGGAAGGGGATTCAAGTCCGAGAGTTTCAGAGAACCCGAGGTACAAAAACTGCGGCAGGATATTAGTATGTTCTTCTAAGATGCCCTGCGAACTCAGGCTATAGAAAATAAGTAAAGAAACTCAAAACAAGGAAGCGAGATGCTCAGAGTTCTCGCTCCCTTCTAGATCATATCTGTGCTTCCTCGGGGATTCAGGAGATTCTGGTGTGGCCACGGAGCACGTGGAGATCTAAAAGGGTTTCTAAAGGAGGAAGACGAGCTACCACGGGCTGTCACCCGGATCGATTGGTTTTCAAAGCAGCAGATGATGGCCATCTTCCCCCTTCCAAGAAGTCACTTTCCATTCCCGCCTCTGCCCATTGCCTATCAGGATACAAAACAGAACTAGTTGGTTTTATTTGTCACATTGTATACTGCTCCCTGTTCTTACTTCTCCCAAGTTCTGACTCAGGAGTTTGCTGTTATCGATTGAGCTTTGACGATGTGCCAAGCATTGCACTGAGTGCTTAACATATATTACCTCATTTAATGCTCATGACGGGCCTGAGTTAGGTAATGCTGCCCCAGAGATTCAAACTCACGTCCATTTGGTTCCAAAGCCCATACACTAAACCACTATAAATAGCCAACAACAGGATATTGATTCAACATTCAATCACTGCTAAATGATAAGATAACTTATGAAGAAGGCTATTTAACGACAGGGAAAAAATCATACTGAAAGTTACAAAATAACAGCATGTGATTGCCAGCTAAGTTAAAAATTACGCAAATACCCAAATCCAGAAGAAAAAGAAGGGAGCGATAGCTGTTCATGGTTTAACAGATGCCATCCCTGAGTGCCAGTTTTCCTTTTTCATGTATTCATTCCTCTTGCTTACAAAAGTTATTTTTAAAAAATAAACAAGTGATGCTTTTGTGATTGATAAAGTGTGCTGTAAATGTTATCCTTAATGAAACAGCAAAAATAAACAACAGTGTCATAAATAAGGACAAAATGGACTCTACCACCAGTATTAGTAGAATTCATAATTGCATTTTCCAGTATGAAAATTATGGCCTTAGAGAAGTCTCAGCTGAAATTTGTAGGGAAATTATAAGCTTTCTCTAAATTGTGCAGATGAAACATGTTAACACTTCAGATATTCTAGGTATACAGAAATAAAACACAAACGCAAAGAGAATGCATTTATGACACCAGCATTCGTGAGCAAACATATCCGCCTGCACAGGCCTCACTCTATAAGGTTCACAGGGAAACATGGTACTGGTGGCTTCTGGGGAGATCACTGGAACAGAGTGGGACTAGGGCAGGAAGGGGTCTGCACTTCTCTGCTTTTTCTGACCATCTGCTTCTCAAACAAGTGAATTCTATGTCCACTCAAATTAATAACTGAAATAAAAAGCAAATGTGACACCAGGAAAACACCTGAAAAAAATGTTACTGGTTTCCAAGTAAATTAAAACCAATTAAAAGATAAAAGATATGTAAAATGATTTAAATGTATGCTTACTGTATACAACAGTTTGTTCCCACCCCCCCAAAAAAATACCCTCATGTTTACTACATACTCACTTTCCTGCCAAAGTGGGTTTGAAATGTCTGCTTCAGCAAATAAAACAACCAAATCCATTTGCTTTCTGAATTTGACTTTGAAAATCTTTGGGAGAAAATTTTAACAGAATCACTGCTTTATCCATTTATGTACTTTTCTACCCATCTATTTTTTTCTTCACATCCTTTCCACAGCTATTTTTAAAATGTAAAGAACAAGCTATGTTATATAAAACAAAAACGTTTTTAAAATTATGTCTTCCTTGTTTAAAAAGAAGTTCTGTAAAGAAAAGTTATCTTTGCATGTTCATAGAAATCATTCCATGGGGGGAGGGGAGGGACCCAACAGAGCAAGGAAAGGAAGAAACAAGGAACCGGAAAAAAACAATCAATCCTGCACCGTTGTCCAACCTTGAAGCCCTGAGCTTGAGTACTAAGGTGATGCTATGGAGTCAGGAAGAAGACAGGAGGCCAAATGTGAATTACAGGATGCTGGCTCACGCAAGGAAATTACAGTTCCCATCAAGTCTGAAGTAGTCACCAGGTCATCACAATAGTTACTCATCAGGGGCCGGTGCTGTGGCGTAGAGGGTAAAGCCACCATCTGCAGTGCTGGCATCCCATATGGGCACCAGTTCAAGTCCCAGCTGCTCCACTTCCTATCCAGCTCTCTGCAGTAGAAGATGGCCCAAGTCCGTGGGCCCCTGTACCCAGTTGGGAGACCCGTAGGAGGATCCTGGTTTCAGATCGGCCCACCTCCAGCCATTGAGGCCATCTGAGGAGTGAACCAGCAGATGGAAGATCTCGCTCTCTCTCGGCTTCTCTCTGCCTCTCTGTAACTCTGCCTTTCAAATGAATGAATAAATCTTTAAAAAAAAACCAGTTACTCATCATAGGCTGATACAAGATCCAAGAGCAGGTGCACAAAACATATGCTTGGTGCCACTTGAGCTTGGTGCAGAATGGAACTGATACAACGCAGATCACACAGCAAGGATAAACTTACCTGGCCCTTGCCCATCAACTAAAATCCTGTGCAGAATGGATTAGGGATGACTGACACTTCTCTGTACAAGTTTCCCCCTTTCCATACACAACAAGAAATGACAGTTGAAGCAGAGTTTTAAATGAATCACAACATTACCCAGACTGGAAAATTCTAAGTGTTTATCCAAGAAGCTCCAAGCACCAGGAAAAAGCGAGACCATACAGCATGGATGGAGAACATCTGGCCTGTGAAATCATTTGAGCTGGCCCTGCCAAGACAACCACAGGTGGGACTCGAAATTCAATAAACTGATAGCAGGCTAATTTCTAAGTTGATGATTTTGTATGGCCCACAAATCCTGTTATAACTATCTAAATGGCCCTTGACAGACAAAAGGGTCCCCACCACTGCCGCAGACCACACTAAGAAAACCTTACTCACAGGGAAGCTACTGCTGTCAACTATGGTCCTGAACTCAGGTTCATGCTGATGGGAAGAAGCGTGGCATTTAGCTCAGCACTTTTTCTTCTTTAGTCCAGAAAGGTTCCGGAGACCCACTCAACAGCCACATCAGACGTAAAAGCAGATGGCGTGCGAGTCTCGGGAAATGAACGCCACGACGAGCCCAGCATTTTCATGCTGCTCACACTGAAGGCCTGAGAACCTTTGAAGAAGGGGATGGAAATGGCCGGCGCAGGGAAAGAGGAGGAAGAAGAATGAACAAAGAGGGAGGAAACAAGACAGAGGTTAGCCAGACAGAAAGCAGAAGTGTGAACAGGAGACAGAACAAATCTATCGAGGCTTAGGGATTTTATTCTCATTGTCCCCTTGAAAGCCATGATTACCACCTAACCAGAAATCTGAAGAGAGCAGCAATGAGAGTCTTCTTTTTTTTCATCTTCAAAAACTCTCCCATGCTGCGGAGTTCAAACTGCATGCTGCTTCTCTTCCACAGCGTTAGCAGCAAGCAAACCCACCACTGACAACGAGAGCAACTAGAGGAAAATGGAAAAAGCTCCTGGCCAACATGAAGGCATCAACCGTGCGGGCGGATTTTGATTCCTAAAGTCAATTTTTTTTCCAAAATTTTGTGAACTGACAAACGCTAGAGGGAAACAAACATCAGCCCTCAAAGAGGAGAAAACCTTTGATAGCCTCAGATCCCACAGAAGGAGCAAAGAGGCCCCTGTCCCAACAGTAACCTGGGACTGTAATCCCGAATGGAATCACTTCAAGGAGACATGCTTTGACCATTAGCCCCGTAACATACTCAGAAGCAGAGGGGGATGAATTCGGTCTCCCAGCTTCCAGGGGCGGGGAGGGGGGGTAGAAGATAATAACGTTGCTCCTTAGAAGAAGCAGTATCTTCCACAGCCAGGCCACGGATTCTCAGTGTTCATAGCAGGAATCATGCAGTCATCATACGACTAAGGGAGTAAATGCTACATGAGGCATTCACACTCACTGATATTTAAAAATCAAATGAATCTTTGGTAACAAAAGGGCTAAACATTTCCAACTACAAAGGAATCTGGTTGGCAAATCGATGGGGAAAGCAGCAGCAATTCTTCCCAACAAGGCTCATGAGCAGATCTATGGACACTGCCAATCTCTCCCCCGTCAGAGATGGGTTCACTAAAGGGTCAAAACAAAAACTGCGGGTGGGGACTATCAGCTGGACACATTTGGGGCCCAGGGCTCCAACACACCATGCTGGGGGTGGAAGGGGAGCAGAGGCCAATATCTGACCCTGGAAATTGGCCTGACAATGTAAGGTGGCCCTCCTGAGAGTGACTATTAGGAAAACTACTTGTAAGTCAATGTTGTCACATCAGAGTCTGAGCAGAGAAACCTAGACGACTAGTTGAGCCTTTCAGTACCCTTTTGTTAGATATTTCACAAATTAGGGAAATAAGGAACACTGGAGGAAACGCATTTTACAACAAACACAATCTTCAGCCTTCTGCCGTCAGGCCTCGGAGGCCACAGAAATGTCCTACGTCTTCATTTTAATGTAGCCTGACAAATTACGGACAAGGCCGCAGGTATGCATTCGGGGTGACAGCTTCTGTTTCAGGCCTGCCCAAAATGCGTTCTTCTTGCAGTGGCTTAGATTCCCTTCCCACGCCACTGAAACCCGAGGAATCACAGCTGGGAACAAACTCGCCCATCTTGCAAACACACCAAGAAAGGCACCGTGAACACACAGAGCAGGCACAGCAGATTTTCTCTCGGTCCCTGACACTCCACCAGAAAACTATGGAGCTTCCCCAGACCTGGGCTTCTACGCAACACACTTTTTTTTTTTTTTTTTTTAAACAGGCAGAGTGAGAGAGACAGAGAGAAAGGTCTTCCTTCCGTTGGTTCACTCCCAAAATGGCCACTATGGCCCACACTGCGCTAATCCGAAGCCAGGAGTCAGGCGCTTCCTTCTGGTCTCCCATGTGGCTGCAGGGCCCAGGTACTTGGGCCATCCTCCACTGCCTTCCCGGTCCACAGCAGAGAGCTGGCCTGGAAGAGGGGCAACTGGGACAGAATCCGGCACCCCAACCGGGACTAGAACCCGGTGTGCCGGCACCACAAGGCGGAGGATTAGCCTGTTGAGCCGCAGCGCCAGCCGCAACACACTCTTCTAAACCAAACCTCGTTCCGACCAATGGCACAGTCACCTCTTTCCTCTAGGCCTTCCTTTTCTTGCTGGTATTGAGGTCTAGAGACATTTGCTAACAGGGCCACGGGGGGTAAGCCAGGTGCTGGAACAGGCTATCCCAAGATCAATACACTGCTCGGCAGAGCTGGCTTAAGCAGCACCTGGACAGACAAAAAGTGGCAAATGGAGCTAGTCACCGACTCACTGACTTCCAAATCCACGTGGGCGACAAGGAGGTGGGAGAGTGGCAAGGACAGACCAGTGGTACAGTCAGGATCCATCAAGTTCTGTCACTTAGGAGTTTCAAGATAATAATGAGGCACGGAAGCAAAAAATATCAACTTATTGCCTACTAGTTGAGTAAAGCCCTCTGTCATTCTTAAGGAGAACAAATTACAAATGCTAAACATTCTCACTAATGAAGACAAGACACAGAAATACTCCTAATCGGCAATAAAGAGTGGCTGCTGGGCTGTCTCCGGAAGACTTCAAACATCAGCCAAACTGCATTAGTCAACAAGCATGCTGCCAAATAGATGGAATAATCAGCTAATAATTCGAGATCACAAGTAGGAAACCACATTTATTCTACCTAATTTTAAGGCCTTGGTTTACATGATCGTACTTTTAAAAAGTTGCGAACAGGGTCTGGCGTTCTGGCGAAGTAGATAAAGCTGCCCCCTACAACGCTGGCATCCAATATGGGTACCGGTTTGGGTTCCAGCTGCTCCACTTCCATTCCAGCTGCCTGCTGATAGCCTGCTGATAGCCCGGGAAAGGCAGCTGAAGACGGCCCAAGTATTTGGGCCCCTGCCACCCACATGGGTGACCAGGATAAAGCTCCTGGCTCCTGGCTTCAGCCAGCCTGGCTGTTGCAGTCAGGAAACTGGGAAGTGAACCAGTGATCGGAGGATCTTTCTCTCCCTGTCTCTCCGTCTGTCTCTGAAAGTCTTTCAAATTAAGTAAATCTCAAAAAAAAAAAAAAAAAAAAAAGTACAAAACAATGTTGAAATCTATGCATAATTTTTCAGAATACACATTTTGCATGAATTATGAAAAAGAATTCTTTTGTGCCAAAATATTGTTTTTACACCAAAATTAACTCATCTTTTAAATTGACTATTTCTACAAATGTGTGATGTACGTCCTATTTCAGTGAGACAGTAAGTGCTACGCCTCAGGTTTCCTTGACATGGTTCCCAGCATCAGGCTCCCAGCCGATTAGTGGTGGGGATGAAGGTCAGAGCCAGGAGCTACTGCTACAGAAATGAGCACAAATGTATCAAAGGGCAGAGAGCACCTGACTTTAGGCAGGGAGCAGGCAATACAGACAGGGCAAAGATCCCTGGCAAGAAAGCAAGTGTGAAGGCAAGAAACTGTGAAAAGGCTCAACATGTCTAGGGAATATGTGAAAAATTCATTGTGAAATATTGTATGGAGGGTAGAGTAGGAAGATTAAGCTGGAAATGGAAATACGATTCTCCTTTGAAATTAAGGTTTTGTATGACTATAGCTGCCTTTCCATTGCTTTTATGCTCATTTAGAGAGATTCTTTTCTGGAGGGAACCAGGTTTTACCAGAGTTAGTGACATATCAGCATTGTACACATAGGAAATTATACACATAGGTGGTTTTTAGACAGGGAAAAAGGCCTATGGAAGCAATAAACTTTATTTTGGGCAGAATGTGGTAAGCAGCTGGAAACAGAGATTTGCATGCAAAGAAAAGAAGATCACTGTAGAAATATGCAGTAGTAAGAAAGAGCAATATAGCCAGAGGCTGAGGCCAAGTGCATACATTCACCCAGCAGGGGAGACTTCTATCTGTGAAAGACAGCCGTGACCCGTGCAGCACATATTAACAGACATCCAAAGCTGCCTACGTTACCATTTATTCACACCTGTTCTTACTCAGTTTCAAATATTATGATGTCATCTTCCGGCTGCTGGACTGTGAGCGATTTGAGACACAGGTGGTACTTTATTCATCTTTATTTCTCCTCCAAAAAGAGTGCCCAACAACTACTTGGGCCTTTTCTAAAATAAGTATTTGTAAGGGTCTGTCTCAAATGCTTAGAACAAGGATTGCCATAGAGTAATTGCTCAACAAATAGCTATTGAATGAATAATACAAACAAATTCATTTCTTCTTTCTTGTCAGTCAGGCTGTCTTAATCTATTAAGTGACGAGACATGATCAGAGCCCCAAATCAGGCTAACAATTGACCCCTATTTTCACAGGACTAACCACACTCATTAGCCTAATACAGCTCAGTCCAGTCCACTTCTTAAAGACAGAAGGGGTGAGAAGGCAAAGCTGGGGGAGGTGGGAATTAGCTCCAAAAGGCCAGAAAGAAGATAAAACTTGGGATTCAAGTTTCAGGAGGAAAACCCTTCACAGCTCCACACAGTGCTTACTCTGAAAAGGCAAACTGTGCCAGATAGTCCTCCAGAGCATGGGGGTTGTGATGACTCTTAATGTTCTACTCATCAACATTGAATGCAATGAGCATAGCTCATCAAGAGCCCCTGGCAGGGATAATTTTTTCCAAGCTATGTCATGTTTCCAAATGCTGTTAATTATCAGAGCAGAAGTGGGAGAGATCCTGTGATGAGGATGCTATGGGGCAGGGTAGCCTTTTAAACTGGACATCAGCACTCACCCTTCCAAGGAAATGGGAAAACCTCGGAGAGTGAACCTACTAAGAAAATGGGACACGGGCTCAAGCCTATCAACTGTAAACTGGTCTGCAGGACAGCCTCACCCCTCAGAAGGAGTCATTACAGAAAGAATAAATATTGATAGAGGAAAGAAGGCAGGGATTAGAGGTGAAACACGCTGACATGACAGATTACCGTGGCAAAAGAAACAAAGTACATTAGCGATATGAAAACCTAAAATCCGGAGGTAAGTGGCCAGATACCAGAAGCAGCTCCATTGCTCCCCACTTTTCCTAGGGCTGCCATAACAAAGCACTACAAACTCTTTGGCCTAAAATCAGAGCCTTTAAGTCAAAGAGCAAGGTGTACACAGGCTCACGACCCCTCTGAAGGCCCTGGGCTAGCATTCTTCCTTGCTTCTGGGGCATCCCAGCAATCACTGGCATTCCTTGATGGTCACTCAACCACTCCAGTCTCTACCTCCATTGTCACATGGGCTTCTTTCCTCTGTGAACCACCCACATCTTAGGAGAACACCAGTCATCGTACCCATCTAAACCCACACAACTTCGTTACATTTGCAAAGATTCCCCAATCAGGACATATTTTAAGGGTCTGGATGGATAGATTTTTGGAGGAGACTCTTCAACCCACTCCACAAACCATGAAAACTTTAGGAAAGATTATATAAATCAGTGATACCAGATAGAACTACGGCATTTTAAGAGGAACTGAAAATTTGCCAGGGAAAAGATAACCACACCAGCAGTGTAATGGAAGTTGTTCTGTATCAATACAAGAACTTGTTTAAGATGAGAGCAAAAAGCACAAAGAGTACACATACTACAAGGAGTCTGTATTAACATATAACTTCAGGACCCCAATTATGAAGATGTAACTTTAAAATATCACTTCTGTCATCCAGCTATGGAGTCAAGAGAACTTTAACCTTAAAATCAATGCATACTCATGCAGGCTACATTCCCACACACACACAAATTATTCATGCCACTGGGAAATACATACTCAAGCAATGTGAACTGTTAGTCTAACTTTACTGAACATAACATAAAAAGAAGCCACAGAGAAAGAAATACCAGAAGATTGATGCTCTCAAATAATTTCTGAAATAAGCTTTCTCATAGGAAAAGTTATTTATATTATCCCTTATAGACAGATCAAACTGTTGAGAAAACACAGTAAGAAATCAGGTATTCTTCTCAAACGTACACATTTGCAACTCAATTTTTTTTGTACTCTTCTTCATAAGATTTTTTTAAAAAGATTTATTTTATTTATATGAAAGACAGAGTTACAGAGAGAGGTAGAGACAAAGAGAGAGAGAGAGAGAGAGAGAGAGAGAGAGAGAGATCTCCCAGCTGCTGGTTCACTCTCCAAATGGCTACAACAGCCAGACCTGCACCAAACTGAAGCCAGGAGCCAGAAGCTTCTTCCAGATCTCCCATGTGGGTGCAGGGCCCAAGGACGTGGGCCATCCTCTGCTGCTTTCCCAGGCACATTAGCAGGCAGCTGGATTGGAAGTGGAGCAGCAGGGACTCGAACTAGTGCCCATTTGGGATGCCAGTACTGCAGGCCATAGCTTTAACCCACTGTCCCACAGCGACAGTCCCCAACATAAGATACTATGAACACTTTCTTTGAACCCAAGCTCAGAAGAATCTATTCTCTATAAATCAAGAGGTATAGAACTTGGAAGATGTGCAACTCAGCAAATTTTATAGGGTTTTTGGCACATAAGGGTTATTTTTAAAGTGGGGGGGGGATAAAAGCAAGCTTGTCCTCTCCCTACCCCCAAACACAGCTGAGCTGATTCAGCACAATCTCCCCCTAAAATAAAAATTCAGTTTGCAGAGTATACACATGGAAACTTCCAGTCCCAAGGACATTTCAGAAACGCAGCTGGTGAGATCAGCAGTGGGTAGCTTAAGACAAGCTGACCACAAATCATGTTATGAACGTAAGAACTTTGAACAGATAACTATAACCAACTTGGGAGTCCATGGAAGAAAGTCTTTTAAAAATAAGCAACGTGATACAAGAGAACTACCCAGAGATAGGAGAAATTCGAAGATTCTGGTAGCTAATAAATCATTTCCCACAGGTGGACCTATAGAAGAATTTCTAGGAATGCAGTTGCAAATTCTAGTTTATTCATTTAACTTTCTGAAGGGGATATTACGGTATACATCATACAAATAACAGTCTTCCACAAAGAGCTGCATGTTTAGCTCAACACCCTGATGGCCCCCAAAGCACAGAGGTGTTTTTCACAATCTGCAGATTTAAAAAAAAAAAAAAAAAATCCAAGTGGCAGCAAGAAAAGCTACCTTGTTGAGTTTCCAGAAACAGGCTCTCCAGTCATTTCTGTTAATCACCCTTGACCAGACAAGAGAGTCAATGGTTCAAGGGGTAAAAGACAGGATCATTCCCCAAACCCTAAGGGTAAAGGTCATCCACACCCACAGACACAACCTCATCACATCCCACTAGGAAGGACTATGGACAGAAAATTCTGTGTCATGCAAAACATCCCCCAATTTCATGAACATCTTCAGTTATTTGTTCAAAAAATTTATAGCCATACTGATGGTAACAGCTGGCTCTGAGAAGGCAAGGACAAGCAACCTCAAATAAACCTGTCAATTTAAATCACAATGCATTCACAACCGCAGGGCCTGTTTTGATCATTAATGTAAAGGACTTTTCCACAGTATGAATGAATCAAATTAATATGAAGTGAAAAATGTGGAGGTGACAAAAGAAATGTTTATAAAACTCCAGCTAAAATTCAGAGGTAATTAAGAGCAAGAATCCTCAGAATGCCAGCTTTGTACAGGTGATTAGGTAACACAGCAACAGAAAGAGGCTCTACATGTGGGCTTTAAAAAAAACCAAAAAACCACACAAAACACACTTTTACTTATTTATTTCACTCCCCATATGGCCACACAACAGTCAGGTCTCAGGCAGGCTGCAGCCAGAAGCCAGAAACTTCATCCTGCTCTCCCACATGTACCCGGGCCATCGTTTTGGAAACAGAGTAGCAGGGACTCAAGCCTGCACTCCATATGGGATGCCAGCGTCTCAGGCATCACCTAAATCCAACAGCAGCCCCTCCTTGTGTTTTTAAGGAAAAGGACAACCCTGTTCAACGGCCCATCAGAGGGTGGACTCCTCTTCAGGGGAGCTTTGCCCTTGAGTAACTCCGGCAGGAACACCACCCCAGGTCCCCTGTCCTGTCACAGAGAACAAGCACCCACAATGCCCAACAGTGCCCTGGCCCTGGCACAGGTGAAACAGTCATAGGGCTTTCCTTGGTCTGCGACGCTGCCCTGAGTCACACCTGTGCCAGGAGGCTGCAGTGAGAGGGACGCCCGGCTCCAGCGCTGGCTCAGGAAGGCTGCCTTTGCTCTCACTGTCAGTGAACTAGAAGAAGCACATGTAATCTGACACTGGTTTCTCCGAAGAACAATTTGATGAAACACACCTCACAGGGACGTCTCAAAGACTAATGAGATAATGTCTAGAGGGCGGGAAGCGCTCCCCAGGCTGATGTACGGCGCCATCACCACCTCCTGATAGCAGGAGACTCGGACAAGGCAGCTGAAGAGTCAACTTCTAGCACGGAAAGCAAGTGCTATGTAGAGAGGACCCGACACTGGCGAGAGCAGTGCCACACCCTGATCCATCATACCACCAGCAAGCACACCTTCCTTGACGGCCCATAATCACAGCAGAGGCATCAGCGTCTTGTACTCAATGTCTATGGGCTTCAGCTTCTTCAACTGTAAAACAAATCCTATCTACACCTTCCACAGCGAACAAGCAGAATGAAAGTGAGACCATGAGAGCTCAGGGCTTACAACAAAGACAGGACTCAATAAATGGCGCCCCATCCGTCGGGATCAAAGGCGCATTACACAAGGGAGCGTCAAAGAATAGTCTGTCTACTAATTTGAATGGGAAGAAAATCATACAAAGGACTATATGGCTGAAAGTCAATTTAGACATTTAGAATATTTTACCTCATAGAAACATAGTTACAAACTGTAAGTCAGGTTGTCCACATATCTCAGGGAAACATACTAAGCAAGAAAGAGGAAACATTACACACAATGCTAGCCATTTCCAAACGGGGTTGAGATTTCTGAAAAAATGCAGCAATCTTTGTCTGACTCTTGCATACATGGCTAACCCTTGACAAATCAAACGAGTCCTCTGTGCAGCTCCCTGTGTATGTTCCTAGTTGGATACACAAGCGTTTCTACAACCTCAAGGCTCCTGAGTTAACGACTCACTGGCAGAGTACTGAGAGCCTCAGCACCATCAGGGGGCACTGGAGAGCAAAACAGAGGCCAGAATCGGCATTCACAACTCAAGCTAACCAAAGACACCCCACTTTAAACACAATCCAGTGAACACGTTATCACTGTGAAAACATAATCCAGGATGAATTAATGGAAGGAAAATGTCCAGGATCTGAGGGATAAACTTCCATTGATCTTAGGAAAGAAGGAATACAAGGGTGGTAAGAGGCCATTCCAAGCTGAAGAAATTCCAAGCACAAGAGCCCTAAGTGAGAGGGAAGACAAGGCGTTCAGAACCCCACAGAAGCTCAGAGGGTGGTGAGCCGGAAAAGAAGGGAAAGGGGAGGTGGTTTATCTGGGCAGCAGGCATAACACACTATACAGGACCTTCTGGGCCACAGGAGCAATGGAAGTGAGGCTTTGGGGCAAACAAGGAGCAGTGTGAAAGGCCTGCAGGCATGTGAAGAAAGGAGGGACTCCGGTGCGAATGGGCGACTGCGGACAACCAAGCAGGAAGGCAGCAGAGAGCACGGGGAGAGCAGGGCGCATTGAGACATACACCAGCCCGCGGTGTCCATGCGGAGTGTGTCAATCAACTCAACACCCAGGAACTGAAAACCTTTGATGGGGAGAAACAGGCATTCAGAGGGATGTGCACAAGCTCTGTGGAAATAGCACGCCATGGTATTAAGGAACACAAGCATCTACAAATTCTGGAAGCCACGTGGGTGCTGGATCAAAACACATGTAGATATGTGAGGGAAACCTGTCTATACAGCATCTTGCACCCTAAGATGGTGCAAGAGGTGGCTTTCACAGTAGCAAATAAGGGGGTGACTCGCAGGACACTGGAGGAAACTGGCTGACTGCGACAGGTCACGGTGCCTGTTTTGGACTTGCTCTCTAAGGAAGTCTGGCGCAAGGCAGGTGACTCCTAGCCTCAAAACCCAAGAACACACCTCCAGAAATGCAAGATAATGAAAAGAGCACACCAACAAGCCTAAAGAAATCTGAGTGTGAAACAACTCTAGGTCAATGACTTCTAATCTCATAACTTAACTGTCTGTGTTTATTTGGAAAAAAAAAAAAAAAAAAAAAAAGCCCAGTTTTAAGTGCCAAAAAAAGAATCAAGATACTTCACAGACCAAACAGCAAGTTGCAACTCTGAACACTATGGTTACCAAGGCAATAGAAATTCTGTAATTAGAGGACATGAGTTATAGGAATGATTCATATGTCACTTGTAAATGCTGCATTCAATGGATTAAAAATATTGAGATCTGACTTTAGATTTTGTATGTGATGGTTGGGAGGAGATCCCTAGGAAGAGCCCAATTATTACCCTATTCTTTTTTTTTTTTTTTTTTTTTTTTTTTACAGGCAGAGTGGACAGTGAGAGAGAGACAGAGAGAAAGGTCTTCCTGTGCCGTTGGTTCACCCTCCAATGGCTGCCGCGGATGGCGCGCTGCGGCCGGCGCACCGCGCTCATCCGATGGCAGGAGCCAGGTACTAGGTGCTTTTCCTGGTCTCCCATGGGGTGCAGGGCCCAAGCACTTGGGCCATCCTCCACTGCACTCTGGGCCACAGCAGAGGGCTGGCCTGGAAGAGGGGCAACCGGGACAGAATCCGGCACCCCGACCGGGACTAGAACCCGGTGTGCCGGCGCCACAAGGCAGAGGATTAGCCTGTTGAGCCACGGCGCCGGCCTACCCTATTCTAATGTAGGCAAAACGACTAGGCCACATGAACTACTGCTACTCATGGGTTACTCTCTAAGCATTAAGGTGTATATGGATATGTGTGTATGTATACATATGTGTATATACATGTACAAACAGAAAGAGTTGCTAATAAAAGCGATATGTAGCCCTGATTCTTTTAGGAAAGCAGAAATCACACTTTCTTATTCACTCACCGCCAAGGCAATCTTACTGGAAAATTGAAAATCATGTTGAAGTAAACACAGATTTGATACAATGCACAACTCCCACGGATGTTCCGTAGTGAAAATATCAGAAGAGAAAAGATGGCAGATATTAAGTGGGTTGGGGAGGGCACCCCCACCACCAGGACGTGTGGTGGTCCAGGCACTTGAAGGACAAACATATACTCTTCTACCACTCCTTCAATGTGAAACTAACAGGAGCTGTCATCACTGATGTCACACCTCAGATGACACCACATCTGGGCCTTGGGTTGAAAAGGCAATGACATCGGAGGAGCAGCACAGGAATCACATAAGCAGTGTGGTTTACAAAGGCAGTCAAATTAGATACACACTGAATCACTCCTCCTGATCTCAAAGCCATAAATAAACCCGAAATGAGCTGTGCTGGACTGTGTGCAAACACAGTAGTGAGCAGCCATGAAGCATTTCTAGCATCCTGGATTCTCATGACACAGCTCCACAGTGAACGAGGGAAATCAGATGCCCGAGCCACAAATGAAAAAAAGCTAGGCCCCAACAGCATTGTGATCACTGTAATCAAGGCACTTATCCAGAATTAAACCTGCACAGTGAGAAAACAGGGAGACCCTTTACCAGGGTGGAGGCCACCACATCCATCAGAGGAGCTCTGCAGCTTACCTCCAGTGCTACGTCTCTACATTCTAGACACTGCACAACTGTCATGTTACAGACGCTCTGGCAGGCGGGGAAGATTTTTCCCTCCACCCGCTTCCTGCCCTAATCAGCCTTCATGCGCACAGGCACATAGGCACACACGTTCCCTCGCGGTGGCTCCGCATCACCAGGAGCCATGCTGAACAGCTGCAGAGGACTGAAGGGAATTGGCAGAAATGTGCAATGATGTGCTAGCCACCCCCCTGAGGCAGAAACTGCCCTGCCTACTCCCAGACGCCAGCGCGCAGGGGTGTTTCACTGTCTCAACTGACAGGCAAGTGGTTTCAGGTGGTGAGTCAGGAAAAGCAGTTCGCATCAGGAATGTTCCAGCCCAGCAGAGCAGAGCTGCATGCTGCCCCCTACACAGAGATGCAGTATTCATCACTTATACAATGTCACCGTAGGGGACAAAACCTGGGCACAAAAAGAACCAATGATCCAGGCTTCTCCCATCCAGAAGGAACCTAATTACTCAAGAATGGGCACCATATCTGACACTTGAAGTCAGTCCTTTTGTGCTGTGTTAGAGGACTCACAATGGCCCAGCACGGGAGTCTTTGAGAGCAGACCCTTGGACTAACCATCCTGGACAATTCAGCAGCTGCCGCCATGCGCTCTGATCTATGTTCCAGGGACAAAGCAGAATCAGGAGTGGGCAATATCCAGGGAAAGCAGGTGGAGGCCAAAATCTACTCTACCGGCTACACATGAATCAAACACGTACTGTCACTCCTTTCAATGTCATTTTGGATGGATTTCAGCAGAAATTCACATTCGGAAGGGAACTTTTCGATTGCCTATATGCAGTTGTTTATGAGCCAATAAATGAGTGACGTCATATCAGCTTGGTGAAATAGAGATGTTAGACATTAGATCAGATAACAGGAGATCTACAAAGTGAAAGAGACTTAAAGCCATCATTCGCTCAACACTTCATGAATGAATACAGCTTCCTGTCAAGTTTTATAGAATGACAAATGAGCCTATTCTCTGAAGGAACCTGAGCAGATTTAATAGTCATTTCAGGGAATCCAGTTTGGTTTTTCTACTGCAAAATTAGCAATTTAATCTTATCTCTAACTTCAAAATCTCTTGCTACAATTCATCATCCTAGTGACTATGGTACATAATAACATTGGTAACTGTTATATTTATGATACACTATGTTGCCATCAGTTCAAAGGCCAGAGCCTTATCAAACCTGTCAGAATATCAATAGCTTAGGTAAAGAATGCTAATATGGCTTTAATTCTTTTAAGGCCAGGCAAAAACAAACAAAAAGATAGAATGCCTCTACTGTAGTCAACATACAATAAAAATTGACCCAAAATATAGTATTTCCTCTAGAATACCACCTGAAACAAAGTAAGCAAAAGGTGAATCACACATAGCCCTTCCCTCAAACACCAGCACAGGAATGATCCCATTCTTTTGCTGTTGTTTTTGTTGTTCATCCATGAGACAAAGAACTACCCAGAACTTTTAGTGTAGTGATGTCAGGGAAAGCAAGGTAATGCTTCAAGGCTCACAACCAGCTTCCAGGAATGGCGAATTCTGTCACTGATCATAGAATGGTACGCTCTAACAAAGAACACCAAGAACTACACCCCAGAGCTACTGCACTGACTCCGAGGGCAGCGTGCTGCACCACAAAGGTCTGCACAGGAGCTACCAGAAAGCCTGCCCCCTTCCTCAGAAAAGCCTCCCACAACTCCTGCCACGGAGGCCACAGGGAGTTTCACAAGGCAGAAGTAGATGGAGCATCCACACCACAGAGCTCGCCAGTGGGCACGCTCCAATCCCAGAAGGCCCGCCTTCCCCACCTTGACACCCAACCTACACTCCAAGGGAGGGAAATTTTTAAAAAGCAGCAAACACTCCTCACCAGTTAATCCCACAGCAGCAGCCATTTAATAAAGGTGGCTTGAGAGAACAAGACAGCCAAGTGAAGGGAGCTCGGGGCAATATGCAATTATTGAAACTGGAATTGAGCCTGGAATTTGCCGTGAGAGGATTGGCAATCAAACTGTGGTCAGGGCCCCAATTTTAAACTTCTCCCAAGGGGCACCACTCCTGACACACAGACACACCTCTCTTCATATCAAAGTGATTCCACTTGACTTGGTGGAGGAGTTGTCATTTGCTGGCAAAGGGCCTGGTTTAGAATAATAGCCTCCAAAGGATTAGGGTGAAGTCCAACTACTCCCAAGTATGTTTCTTTCATGACTTACCTTCTTCCCAATAAGCTTTTTTCGAAGAAATTCTCGGGCCTCAAACATATAAGGAATATCATACAGAGGACGTAGTTTCTTGTTTTTATCCTAAAAACAAAATAAAATAATACATCAGGAATGAAAAAGAAAAAATGAACACAGAGGCACAAAACACTGGAATGTATTTGAAATAATAATCAGAATAAACAACTAATAAATACTTGCTTGGAATAACTGATTAGAAATAGACTTCTACCCCCCTAGCACGCCATGGCAGGCTAACAATAAGCAATGGAATGTTTATGGTTACCCAAAATGGGGACAAAATGGTCATAAAAAGGAAAAGAGCTAGGCAAACAGTAACATACAAGAAGCTCAGTAAGAACTAGGATCATTACACCATAAACCTAATTCTATTACTCCAAATACCTACAGTGGGCGCCAACCAACAGTAAGCTCCATACAAACATTCTCTAATGGGAAGTTTAATTCTGAAATCAAAAATTTTTAAGTCTACTACAGTAACAGAAGAAATATTCAGAGTTCAAACACAAAGTTACTACAAACATTTCAAAAATGGGGCAGGCATTTGGAGAGTGAACCAGCAGAGCATGAGTTCAATCTCCTCCCTCCTGTGTGTGCGTGCGTGTGTGTGTATGTGTGTGTGTGTCTCACTCCTTGCCTTTCAAAAAAATAAAATACCGTGGGAGCAGGCATTGTGGGTTACACTGCCATTTTGGACTTCTACACTCCATGTTAAAGTTCTGGTTTGAGTCTCAGTTTCTCTGCTTCTGATCCATTTTCCCACTAATATGCCTTAGAAGGCAGCAGATGATGGCCCAAATGGTTGGGTCTCTGCCAGCCATGGGTCATTTAGATGGAGTTACTGGCTCCTGGCTTCAGTCTAGCCCAGTCCCAGCTATTTTGGGCATTTGCGAGTGAATCAGCAAGTGGAAAATCTCTCTATCTCTCAGTCCAGGTCTCTACCTTCTAAATAAATTTAATTAATCAAGCCAAAGATAAATTTATTTTGATACAAAGAATTTCAAAATTCATATATAGATCTTTCATAATACACATTTTCGATGCACTTTTGAAGGTTCCTCGTAGCAATACCACAAAATTTTCCCAAGAGCTAAATTATGTGATATAGACTAGGGACTACATGCTTTAGGAATTAAGTGGAAAGAAAGAAGCAATCAGGAAAGATTTCACTACAAGGCAGGACTTAAAGTGAGTTTGAGGATCAGCATGAAGTGGGAAGAAACTAAGAGTTGGGGGTGGGAGGGACAGAAAAAGCAGTAAAAGTGGGAAGGAATAATATGACATGGACATTCACATACAGTTACTTTCTGACCTCACGGACCTGACTCTATCCAAAAATATGGCTTGTCTAAGTAAAGTAATTTTGAGACTGTGAGAGAGAAACAACCCAATGATGGCGACACAAACAGGAATGGATGCAAACTTCAGAGATAGGGGAATCAATGTAAGGAATGGGTTAACAGGAACAAACAATGTTGAGGATGGACAGGATCAAAGCACAGGAGTCTACTAAGCTAGGAGGAACACTGTACGTAGTCAAAAGATATTTGCCTTTTTGGCAGTGTGCAGGAACGGAGAATGTGTTTTTCAGAATAAGATATTGTCTGTGCATGCATGATTACTCCCACAACAGCCTCTGATTTCCAAGACCCTATCCATCTGTTTTTTGGTAACTCCCCGGAACACAGTGAAGTACCTGCCTCACAATACAGACTCAACAATTATAGCTGGACTAAGTGGCTACAAAAGAAACAAAGTATGAGGTGTAAAGATCAGGTGTGCTAGGATAATAGCACTATACAGATTTGGGAATCTCCAAGATCCAAACAGTAATAGAAAAATCTACAGGAAGAAAGAGGGAAATAATGGACTACCTCCTAAATTCAACATAGACCAGGGATTCCCGTCCCTATTCTTCACGGTCATGGTCAGCTGAACTGCCCATACCATGAATGTGATAAGAATAAGGTAATTCTAAATTCTCTCTATACTCAATCATATGTGTAACTTTAATGACCCCATTTTAAACTCATCCTAATTTCAACAGAACTTCAAGGACTCAAGAATAGACATTTCTAGCTAAGTGCTACTAACTTCACATAAACATTTAAATTCACTGTATGACCAAGAAATTCTCATAGCAGAATGCATATAGTTCTTTCTGCTACAAGGAAATTGGAGCTTGACACTCATTACTGACCTGCCTTCTACTTCATTCTTCCAGAGCTCTTGTTGGAAGGGAAGACACCTCCTTCTCCCAGATGAGGTACAGGAACCCACAGGTTAGGTTAGAAGGCAGAAATTAGCCCATGTGTGAAAGGGGGTCTGAGGAAAACCAAGCATCTGCAGAAGCTCACCTTGGAAGCAGCCCAGTATTTTACAATTTTAGAAAGTCTCACCCATACCCACTTCACAGGTGTCCTCAGCCTTACTCCCAAGGAAAGCTCCCCAGGAGAATCCTCTCTCAGCACCAAACTGGTTAAGTAGCCTTTATATCCTTCCCCAAGGCACGCACCCTAGGGGTGGCCCCTCTGCCCCACGCACCCTAGGGGTGGCCCCTCTGCCCCGTGACAGTTGGGCTGCCCGGTCTGATAAGCAATGAGTAGAGAGGTGCCCATCCATTCTGATGGGTGCCCTATGCCAATAAACCTTACTGCCTTGCTTGCAACTCTGTCTCACACCTGAATTCTTTCTTAGGGGAACACAAAAACCAATTCCACCCATCTCCACTGACACACACAATCTACGCAAAAAAAAAAAAAAAAAAAAAAAAAAACTGGGGTTGCCAAGTTTTGTTTAAGCTACAAACATTAAACATCAGAATCGTTAAAGGAACAAAATAATATCCAGGACTTCCATATAGGAAGTAAGGAAAATATGATGTGTGAGACTTGCCTGGTATAGGGAAATGCTAGGTAACCCAAGGAAGAAATATACAGGATTATGGATACAAACTGGAAGCCAAGTGAAAATAATGGGTCACAATATAAAGAGATTTGAATACCATTCAAGTTTAACATACAAGTCCCAAACTAGGGTTGGTGATGATATCCAATGATACAATTTGAATGAATACTGGATAGGCAGGAGATGTCAGATGCCAGTATTGAACAGGATTTTTAATAAAGACAAAAAGCCCTCAGGAATAAAGAAGTGCCAATGTGTTCACATTCACCAAACAGCAAAAGAAAATCTATTTACAAAAGGTAGTTGTATGATGACAAAAGCATAAGTGAACATTTTAAAAATGAGCTGAAAAAAAAAAAAGACAGCTGCATTTCCCATAAATAGTCTTTTTTTTTTTTTTTTTTTGACAGGCAGAGTGGACAGTGAGAGAGAGAGAGACCGAGAAAAAGGTCTTCCTTTACCGTTGGTTCACCCTCCAATGGCTGCTGCGGACGGTGCGCTGTGCTGATCCGAAGGCAGGAGCCAGGTGCTTCTCCTGGTCTCTCATGGGGTGCAGGGCCCAAGCTCTTGGGCCATCAAAATCCGGTGCCCCGACTGGGACTAGAACCTCCTGGTGTGCCGGCGCCGCTAGGTGGAGGATTAGCCTGTTGAGCCGAGGCACCCGCCAATACTCTTAAGAATTGTTAGGGAACCTGAACTTTAGTACTTAACACTCATACTCTGAAATTCCACACAGGCATAATGGAATGCCATTTGAACTGATCCCCCAAATCAGAAGTGGAAGGAAAGAAATACGGTTCAAACAAGCATTCAAATGCAGATCAGGGAATGAGGGACATCTAATGTGTGAAAATGGTTGTCTAACAAGAATTTCATTTTAAAACACTTTAATGGACTGGGCTAGCCAAAATATCCTCAAAAGAAAGATGCAAAATAAATGATATACCTAAAACCACCCCAATACAAAACAGGGCAAGCAAAGAATCTGATTATATGCCTCTCATGGATTGAGGGAAGAATTACTTGCAAAAGCAGAAAAAGAGATATCACAAGGTAGAACAGAATGATCTTGCTACTCTAACCCTTCAGAGCCAGGAGCTATTGACATCTGCAAACATCTTACAAGAGAGATATTAGAAGTCCCTAAGAAACCACAAAATAAAAGCGATTCTTCCAAATTACCAGGCACATAAAAGCCTTTGAAACCTCTAAGAGGCAATTGAGGCATGGGATGTATTCCGAGAAACAGGACTTTAGCTGAGTCTTGCCTGCAAAAAGAGAATGTCTAGATTCTAATTTACATGAAAAATTTTTTTTCCAAAATCAAAACAGAAAAGAATGCTTCCTCTATCTGGTGGGTGGGTAATATACAAACCAATACGTGCTGTAATCACTGTTCATCCTCAGAAATGACATTGCATGTGGGCCCTGCAGTGATTCACATTAGCAACAGAAGAGATAGCAGCAATCATCTGCACTCACCAAAGGGAGACCCAACACCCATCTCCAGCACGTGAAAACACACCTGGCAGGTTGGCACAAAGGTATTTCAGCTATTTGCCAAAAATGGGGGACCGATGGTCATTTGTAGGGTATGAAAGGGACCTCCAATCAAGTCTGGATTCTTAACCCCTGTTTAGGCTTAATTTTCCTTAGGCTAAGTTTAAAAACTAGAGCCATAAAACTTAATGGCCTTGAGATAATGCAGGATTTTGTAAAGCTGAATAGAAACAAATTTTAGGAAAGGACAAAAATATTGTTAGGTTAACACATCTAAAATGTTTTAAAAAGACTTCATAAACACAGGGAAAGGTCAGAGCAAAGACACTAGAGGTATGGGATTGTCCAGTCATCTGCAAAAAGGCAATGAGAACAGTCAATGCAAATTAGGAGCATGCCTGCTGGCTTCAATCAATAGCAACGATGCCATTGGTTAGCGTAGAATGCAGGAGGGTACGTGGTAAGAGATGAAGGCACAGATCTGACTTCACAGATGAAAGAATTACTTTGACCTTTAGGTTGAGAACACAAGACATAGTAACAAGAAAAAAGGGTGGGCCATGGAAGCCGAACCACGATAATGTGGGAAGGAAACGGTGGCAGGTTATGTCAAAGCGGCAGCAGTGAGGGAGGTAAGAAGTGGTTAGAATATTTTGGAAGAATATACTAGAGGGCACGGGAAGTGTAAAAGAAGTGGAATCGAAGGTGACTCCAAGGATTTTCATGTGAGGCAACAGAAACACAATAAGATGGGACAAGGCACAAGGAGAGCAGACAAAAGGGTGGGGCACTACCAAGAAGTCAGGCGCCTAGAAGGTCAACCTTCAGCTGTCAGGTAGCCAAGCAGAGATGTGTGTGTGTGCGCACGTGTCACTCAGCCTTTCAAATAAATAGATTTATTTTTAAAGAAAAAAAAAAAAGGAAGTCAGATATACATGCATGGAGTTTGGAAGACTGATCTGAACGAGCTAAACTGCTGAGATGCATGTGGAAGTTGTTAGCGTGTAGGTGTCATGGTGTAAACTCCAGGACTGAAAAGGAGGATGAGGGAGTCCTCAAGCACTCTAGCTGTAAAAGGAAACTACTTTTCAAAGTACTCTGATCTGGAAGACATGGCGTGAAATTGTTTACATTTATTTTAAAATTATTAATTATTTTCACATTAACATCTTGAGGGTTCTGGTCAATTTAGATAAGAATTCTAAATATTGACTATTTGTAAATGAAACAGACAACATGGTTCAGTTATAGCATTTATTTAGAGAGTGAGAGAAATATATGGGGAAGGAGGGACTTTATAAAAGGGAGAAGAGGTTTAGAAATTTAAACCTGGAGTTGCCTGCCAGGCTTCTCCAGGGAGTAGACCAGAGAGAGAGCACAGGCAGGAAGGAGAGCAGGCGCCAAAAAGCCGCCCATGCCAGGAGGCGTGGGGGATAAACAAGGGGCGGGCACTGGCACTCCACACCTTCTTATTCACTTCCAAGGGGCAGGGGTTATGTAGTGGGCATATGCAGGTAAGATCAGGTCGGGGCATGAGATTGAGCAGGGGGTGCCAGCAGTGTGGTCTTTCAGCTCATGAATCAATTAATTTAATCTTATCTGCCTGCCCATACCAGAAGGAAAGTGAATTTGGATCCAGCTGATCGGTCAGGGACGTGTTTTTAAACATGGTTGTTGCGGCCATTTGGGTAGTGAACCAGCAGATATATGTGTGTGTGTGTGAGAGAGAGACAGAGAGAGAGACAGAGAGAAACAGAGACAGAGAGTCGGCCTTTCAAATAAATAATTTTAACGGGGGAAAAAAAAGGTATAAACCCTAGACAATTGTCCTATGCAAGCCAACTGTAACAATGTCCATGTTAACACAGTGTATGGTATCGTTAAACAATGGAATCCACAGCACTAAGGCAAAATTACAGCGACAGTCACAACAATGAACAAATCTGAAAAAAAATTTGAACAGAAAAAGTTGGAGAATGATATATTAAAACCCCCAAATACAGACTAAAAACAGACACAATTTAAAGAGCTGCGCAAGCAGGAAAAGAGTAAAAAATGCACAGAAATGAAAAAAAAAAGATAATGGTTACTTATATGGGAAAGGTAAGAGGAGAAAAACAGAGTAGGAGAAAGAAATGGGGTTGAGGGAAGGCCCGGGGTGCGGGTCGGGGACAGGAGAGGGAGGGGTCTGAAATAACTAGGGGATAAAGTCAGACCTGAAAAAAGAACCCAGAGCTCTTTCCATAATTCTGTAAATATACAGTAACGTTTCAGGAAAGGCAGTCTCAAACTTTGTTAATCACAGCCTATTCCTCACAAAATCCCACCTTTATTCCTGTCTTAGCATAATAAGTGGCCATTCTTTTCCCCTGAAAAAACGCAGTATATTCCATTTTTTCAATAAAAAAGAAGGATGATGTGTTTTCATTAAAGCGTCCTTCCATGAGGCAGAGAGAATGATTTAACCGTAAACATGATACTGATACAAGGTCAAAAACAAGTGTCACTTTATCTGAGAGAGACTCAAACAATAATACATTAATTGATGTAACCAAGCAGAATTATAATCCATGAAGATCTTAAAACTGACTGTTGAATTAAAAACAGACATGATCAGATTAATATGGATAAAATTTCGAACAGTAAATAATGGACTCATCCCAGTTGCCCTGCCGACTCATGTCATTTTAATAAACAAAGACTGCAATTTCCATTTGAATGAGATTAAAATCGGAATATAGCCACATGCCCTGGGTGTATTTACAATCAAGGACTTTCAATACCTTTGGCAGCCAGGAGAGAGAATCTAATAGGGATAGTGACCATTTCTCTGATTTGTAAGGCATACCACAGAAGCACTAAGTCAGCAACTGAGAAGGTCTGAAATTGTAACCAAATGTAAGATATCACGTACGTTCCTAAGATACCCATCTATGATATATCTAGGGATCATACATATAGGTTGCATATATCCAAATACCTCCTTAACTGCTACTTCAAAAAAAATAAATAAAAGCTATTTTCCAATTACCTCTATCTTATACTCTCTACTCAGAATACCTCTGAAAAATAAACAATCTATTTTCAGAGACATGATCTGGGTAATGCAAAATTCACAGCAATGCAATACATTTCACACACTTCCCAGGCAGCAAAGAATAAATATTAAATCTATCTGAAAAATTTAAAGCTATGGTATTAGAAAGGGATGATTATGCAAGATACCTATGTTTTTTTCCCTGATAAGTTGAACAATGTATGACAATCCAATTCTGTCCCTGATCCCTGGCGTAAGGGTCAAGCTAACAAGTGTGAAAAGCACTAGAATTTCAGGCATAATAATAACAGCCATTTATGACAACCCTAACGAGAAGGCTTAATGCTGACGGCAACACTACCTTATAATGATCATAATCTCCATCTCATGGAAAGGATAGTGAAGCTTAAGTGATCTGCATGATGTCATACAACTAGTTAACTGCAGAGCTGGGATTTTGATCCTGAGTGTCCCAGAGCCTCACTGCCCGTGGGCCAGAAAATATACTTTCTTGGTTTGTTACTGCCAAAAGGCAAAAGCGACCTGTCAGTGATGGTCAGGTCTGAGCACACCTAAGAATCACCCAGGAGCTTATTAACAACACATGGACTCCCAGGCCTACACTGGATACTTTGATTCAGTAGGTCCACTGTGATTGCCTCCAATCAACATTTTTCAATGAAGTAATAAAGTAGCAAGGGATCTGTAGGCCAAACTTCAAGAGATGTGGCCGCTGCATTTTTTTTTTTAAAGCAGATGGCCACACACACACACACACAAAAATCAGATCAGAAGTTTAGAAAGGCCAGGAGGGCATATTGAGAAGCTTGACAAATGTGCAAATGATTCAATAAAAATAAGCAGATAAGGGGGCTGGTATGGTGGTGCAGCAGGCTAAGCTGGAGGCGTTTGCAAAGCTGGCATTCCATGTTGGGGTGTCAGTTCAAGTGTAGGCTGCTCCACTTCTGACCCGGCTTGCTGCTAATGTGCCTGGGAGGCTGTAGAAGAGAGCCCAAGTGTTGCGTGGGAGACAAGGGTGGGGTTCCTGGCTCGTGGCTTGGGCCTGGTCCTGGCCCAGCCCTGTCTGTCACAATCGTTGTGGAATGAACAATGAATGGAAGAGCTCTCTCTATCTCTCCCTCTCTCTTTCTCCCCTTCCCCCTTCTTCCTTCCCTCTCTGTTCTGCCTTTCAAATAAATAAGTCAGTCTTTAATAAATAAACAAGTAGACTAACAACAAGTGGCTGATTCAGTACCTGCTAAACCACTGGAAGCATTCTACCAGCGGTGGAAAATACAGGACTTCCAGATATTCCTTACTTCCGACAAAGACCAAATGTGGAATGCATGGTTCTGCAAGAGCAGACCTCCCTGACCCTCCCAGGAAACAGCAAGAATGCACACCACCTCTCTCCTTCCCCGCCAATGGCCTGCATAAAACAGGAGGAAAGTGGCAATCCGGAGAAAGAGTCCAGGTTGCCAACGTGTCCTGGCAGCCTGCCAGGAGGAGAACAGTTTTTGAGCATCAAAAGGACAGATACAAAGCAAATCAGGCAGCCTGGAGTCCTGGAAGAGCTGACCCATTATCTCCCATGCGTGGTAGACGATTGTATTGCACAGGAACCCGCACACGCCAAAATCAAAGTACCACTCTCAAGACTAACATGGGAGGAAAAAAAAAATCTATCTACAGGGACTGCTCTTCTCTCTCCAGTGATACAAGCCAACTAAGAACATTTTCAGAAGCACTTGCTATTTATTGCTCAGATGCAGTGAGGATGGAGACAGGAAAATAATGGAGAGAAAGGGGCGTGGTGGGGAAGGAGGAGCCCAGACTCTCCCCGCAGGACTCTGCAAGCCAGAAAGAACACTAGCTTATGGGCTCTTAAGGCTCCAAGGCTATTGTCCAAGTAGCACAGCATCTGAGGAGCCTTCCAGACATTTCAACAGGACGAGAGAGCGTGGGGAATGCAAGATCACCCCTCTCACCGCCCTGAATGCTGAAGGAAGCAGAGCTCACAGGAAACAGAAACCAGAGCTCAGGCTTCTGGAAGGAAACCCAAACTCAAAAAGACTGCGGCCCTGGCCCTGCCTGTTCTTCCTTTCTCTGCAGACGTGGCTGCCAGCACATAACTGAGCAACAACTCTTTCCTCCCCGCAAAGGGCTCAGAAAATCAAAATCTGCTTCATGTGGGAACTGAGTCAGTGTTTCCTTCCCCATGGGAATCCCAAAGATTCAGCCAGCCAGCAACACTGAGATAATGAGACAGCAAGGGCATCAGATCAATGAGAAAAACAACACTATTTCAGAGCTCCTAAAAGCCAAACACCTGATCGAGACCTCCAATATTTCCAGGCACCGAATGATCAACCTTAAGTGGACAGCTTGGAGTTGATCTACAGAATACATGTCTGGGCTTGAGAGAGTGATTCTGGCACAAGACAAAGGGTCTCCGTTTCCCATTTTTTGTTGTTTTTAAGACTACTTGAAATACAGAGTAAGAGACATACACAGAGAGAAAGCGAGAGGTATCTTCCATCTGCTGGTTTGCTTCCCAAATGGTCGCCAAGACCCAGGGCCAGGCTGGGCCTAAGCCAGGATCCAAGAATCCCATTTGGTTCTCCAATGTGGATGGCAGGGACCCAAGTATTCAAGCCATCTTTCATGGCTTTTCCCAGGCATATTACCAGGGAGATGGATTGGAAGGGGGACTGCCGGGATTCAAACAGAACTCCAACATGGCATACCTGATGTAGCAAGCAGCGCCTTAACCCAGTGCACTACACCAGTCCTTAAGTTTCCTCTTAAGAATTACCAGGTGGGGCCGGCGCTATGGTATAGCAGGTAAAGCCGCTGTCCAGAGTGCCAGCATCCATATGGGCGCCAGTTAAAAACCCGGCTGCTGCACTTCCAATCCAGCTCTCTGCTATGTCATGGGAAAACCATAATAGATGGCCCAAATCCTTGGGCCACTGTACCTGCGTGGGAGACCTGGAAGAAGCTCCTAGCTCTAAAAAACAGAAAAGGGCTAGAAATATTCATGCAAATTAAGGTACACTCAAGGAACATTTCAGCAAATATAAACTGCATGGGAAAATCAAATCTGCCGTTTTAGTGTTATTAAGGAAAGCTACTTAGGCTGCGGAAGTTTTACAACATCTAACATGGATGTTAACAAGGGCTAAAATGTCAAGAGACAGAAGAGATAAGCCAAAGCTACAGCCCTAATCACTTCCATTCCTGAACCATCCGAATGTAATTACTGCATACAGGTCTTATCTTCATCTCAGCCCTCATGAGGGAGACCCAAGTGACAGACAGATCCTCCTACTACCTGCAAAGTGCCCAACATAGTGCCGCACTTCCAGAGATGCCAACGCACCAACGCAACAAAACAGGGACTGCAGGAAGGCCTATCTGAAAGATTTATTTTTGACATCTCAAACTGTAGCTCTTGAGATTATGGGAGTAAATGGAACTGGTTAATAAATCCCAGTGAATTTTCTCACCAGGCGGGGGAGAAGCAGTATCTGTCAACCCGGCTTCGTGGCACTGCCAGCAGATCCGTGGAAGGACGCCTGTTTACACCGCCCTACTTGGATGCAAACTATTCCCATACCTCCAGGCTACTTTTAAAAACTAAATTCGATTCTGCACAACACAAAGCTATGCTTTTGATGAATAAGATTAGGAAGCATATTAAAGCAAAATCTAGACTGTTTATCAGTGGTATCCAATACTACTATGCTTGGTAGTTTGTGTGTAATGTTTGAGAAAACCTAAATACTCAGAATGCTCTCTTTTAACCTGGCTAAGACTACAAAGCAATGTACTCTGCTCTCTCCAGCTATAAACTGGAAATAATGCCTTTTATCACTTGCGATCTTAGAAAACCTACACACTCAATGTACATGTGGTTAATACTAATCAGAAATACAGAAAAATACCACTCTGGGTTCAAGCAAAGCTGAACTGATATACAAATAGTATCTCAAATTGACAGTTCCACATGAATATATTAACATGAAATAAAAAATAAAATTTCCATAATGTAGAATCAAAGGAATCAACTTCCAACCCCCCCCCCACACACACACACAAATAAAACCCTGAATTTGAGAATAAACTTAGCCTGAGTGAGGGCATTTGCCAGGAGAGGATTTTGGTGGCTAAGATGGAAGAAAAGAAGAAAAGGCAAGGGTAGGGAAGAATCACAGACCCCTTCCTTTGTTCTGGGAAGAATAACCTGCAGGGACACCAACAGACATGAAGTCTGCTGAATTGAAATGCACTCACTCACTCACATGCTATTCAAATGGGCAAAGGGAGAGGCTCTTTCTACCCAGCTAACAGGTGCGAAGATTGACAGGTGACTCGATGTTAAAAGGGAAAACTCCTTCATTGCAAAGGACACAGAGACTCTGCAAATAAAAAGCAGAGTTTAAACGTGGCAGGGAAATAGAAACGGGGCGGGGTGGGGGGGGGGGATCCTTCAAAGACCAAAGCCAGCCTGCACATCTTAGAGGCACAGCACGATCACCAAGAGCAGCAGGGATGGTTACACCACAAACTGCCTCTGCCCTTTTGGCACTACTTTCCCTCTCGCTGAAAGCTCATAATTAACCAGTTGGCCCTAAAGCATGTTTTCTAGTAATGGAGAAATCTTCTCCCACATTTCTTACCCTTCGAACTCAGGCTAAAAATGGAGAGCCAGTGCCCTCAAAAGAGACAACCCTGGTACTTAAAGTACAGGCGACATGCCAGAGGAAACCCATCCAACACAGTGACACGCCACGCGCCCTCCCACAGCGCCAGAGGAACACAGAGGAAGCGAAAATACAGCTCTTCCAATAGGAAACCAATTTTCTCTGTGAAAGACAGCAGGACTGGGGGAGCCCACTCAGAGGATAATATCATTTTGTAAGAGAAATACTTCTTTGTGAATGACTTCCTTTCTTTACCATATTAAAAAAATAATTATTATTATTAAAGTTTCTTCCTGGAACAACACGGAAGGGAAAATGATGCTGAGTGTGACACCATTGTTTCACTGGTGCCAATGGAACCCTCAATTGAGCCAGATTCCCAGTCAAATTTGTCCAATAAAGTGTGCATTTCTGAAAGAGCCTGAATTCTGTAGCCCGGCGGAAAGGTCTCCCTGTAGACGCTAAGGCTCTGCCTTGCCAGATGCATCCCTCCTTCCAAGTCTGACGCAGGCTGCTGGATCTAGTGCCATGTAGTTAGCTACCAAAGCCCACAGACTCCCAGCCAGTGCTCAACGGTTCAGGAAAAGGAGCCCGAATCTTCTTGTGAGAGTATAAATGTACAAAATAAAGAGTCCTTTCTTTTACTATGTGGTCTGAGTGACACTGATGAGGAGACTTCAACAGAGAAATGTGGGCAAACGCGGTTATAAGCTATGAACACTATGAACACTCTTACTTAAATATCTTGTGCTGCTACAAAGAAGTGACCCTAACAAGCCGGAAATCAGGGGAACTGGAGACTGGTAAAGAGAGAGGCTACTTTGTCCCAACTGTTTGTATCTAGTGAACCAGGAGGCAAGAAACCAAGAGTGCACAGAACAATCATGTGAGGGTGGAGAGGTAAATGGAACGAGGGCAAGGGTTGGCAGCTTCTCATTCTGTAACAGTGGTTGACATTCACCTGTGTGGATTGACATGCAATGGTGCCTAGGTCTGAGAGAACACAAATCAACTATTTTACGTAAGGTCACCCTATATTCTCTTGTTCTCCTAGCCATAAAGAAGAGCTGAGTTTAGGTTTTTACTTTAATATCACTATCACATGACAACCACATTCTTACCGTTCCCACTGCTTGCTTTCCAACTTAACTCACTCAATGCAAAGAGTCTACTTTAAATTTCTAAATTTAAACAAACTTCTAATTGATTACAAAGCAAACACAACTAACTCTTTGAGTGCCTACTATGTGACTGGAACAATAACTATAATCCCAAGAGCTGAAATTATGAGCTTCAAGCTAGGGACCTCAGAAATAATTTGCCTTTTATCACACATGTCCAAGTCAAAGACCTCAGTAAAAATTTGTCTTACCTAGAACCCATGCTACTTCTCTTGATCATCTGCCTCCCACCCAGGGTGCTGGCAGAGGGGCAGGTTACTCATTGGCTATGCACTCACATGTGGCTGCACACAATCCCCTACAGAGCTGAAAAGGTCAATTAATTTCAACATAAAATGCATGCCTGCCCAAAGCCACCAGCTCCTGAGGAGCTCCCCTAAGCTTCAATAAGTTGGATCCAGCAACTGTGCCACTTATGATTCTAATGTCACTTGGTTTAAAACCTGATCTTTTTAATTCCACTTTGTAACACTGGGGCAGAAAACCTGCAAAACTACATCTGCTTTGTCAGCTGCTTCCCTGTTATGCTCTGATAATAGGGGTTGTTAGGGGGAGGCTGGACATAAGGCAAGAACAAACTCTCTCTAATTTCAGTTGCTCGGTGTCTCCAGGCTCCCAGGCAACAATACCTCCCATCCAGGAGCAGTATTTCAGCTTAGTTTACAAAGATCTCGCACTCTGGAAAAGAGGTTCATCACACTTCCTCCAATTCAACAGAACCAATCAACCAGCAGTCCCTCCAGGAAGGTGTAATCCCAGCTCCAGGGAGCTAATCCTCAATGCTTAGGGGCACACACATCCACTAAACAGAGGTGGGAGTCTCTTGTAAGAAGCCCACCTACAAATTCCTAAGTTTTCATATTTCCAACCTCTGTTCTTTATTCTCCAAAACCTAAGGTGGAAACTGTATCTTGAAGTTATCAGCTCCCTTAGGTTTCTCTTCTTCCCATTTTTTGTATTCCACATCTGGTTCATAATTGTCTTCTCTCTGCTGAAATAAATGGTGTGGTTTCTGCCTCCTGAATGGATCCTAATGACAGCCAAAGGCACTCTCTCTGAACTACCAGACAACTAAAACTGACCATAGGACAGTGGTAGTACAAGACTCTTGATCAGCAATGCCTCTCGGAGAAAAATTTCACTGTGCTGGTTCACACCATATTCAGCTACATGTGGACTGTGGTCACACAGAAGAACCACTCATACCCTATCTGCACAGAGTTAGTACAAATGAAGAGTTGCCATAAGTATGATGTGTGATACAGGAAACACTTGAACGATGAAATAATTGTTAACACTAAGAAAAGACTTTTTAAAGCCAGTATGAGCTTAATCCAGAAAGTCTACAAGATAGAAGAATTAACATCACTTAGAGCAATATAGTAGTGAATAATTTTTTGGCTTTAAAGCCCAACCACAAGGAGGCCACATTCATGGCTGTATAAATCACAACGAAGGTAAAGAAGAAAAAGTCAAGTCTAGCATTGTGGTGGAGTAAACAGCCGCTTGAGAGACCAGCATCCCAAAGTACAACGCAGGTTCACACCAAGGCTACTGTGCTTCTAATTCAACGTTCAGCTAATGCACCTGGGAAGGTAGAAGATGGCCCAAGCACCTTGGCCACTGCCATCCACAGAGAAGACCAGGATGAAGTTCCTGGCTCAGCCCTAGCTGATGTGGCCATCTGGGGAGTAAACCAGTAGATGGGAAATCTCTCCACCTGGCACTCTGTTTTTCAAATAAATAACCAACCAACCAACATGATTACTGTTTGCATATTGTATAAATCGTATTATAGATAAAATAGGGGTGAGCGAACAGGGTATCCTCACAGGACGCCCATAACACCAACCAAGTCTCTCTTCTCTATTTATCAAGATGGAAAGTTAGCCCAGATTTGCTATCACACATCTTCTCACTCAGTGTTGCTGAGGGGGTGCTGTCTGTGAAGTCAGGTGTGGAAAACAAGCAGCAGCATCTCAGTGGTTTCCAGGGGTAGTTGGAGACGAACATGAAAGTTCTTATTTAATGGGGACAAAGTTTCCGTTCTACGCTATGAAACACATTTGACTGTCATTTGCAAAGGGTTAAGATATTGGATTTTGGCCGGCGCTGTGGCTCAACAGGCTAATCCTCCGCCTTGCGGCGCTGGCACACCGGGTTCTAGTTCCAGTCAGGGCGCCGGATTCTGTCCCGGCTGCCCCTCTTCCAGGCCAGCCCTCTGCTATGGCCCAGGAGTGCAGAGGAGGATGGCCCAAGTGCTTGGGCCCTGCACCCCATGGGAGACCAGGAAAAGCACCTGGCACCTGGCTCCTGCCGTCGGATGAGCGCGGTGCGCCGGCCACAGCGCGCCGACCGCGGCAGCCATTGGAGGGTGAACCAAAGGCAAAAGGAAGACCTTTCTCTCTGTCTCTCTCTCTCACTGTCCACTCTGCCTGTCAAAAAAAAAAAAAAAAAAAAAAAAAAGATATTGGATTTTATGTTATGTGTTTTATCACATTTTGAAAAAAGATTTATTTACTTATTTGAAAGTCAGAATTAGAGAGACTGAGAGAGAAAGACAGGAGAGAGAGAGAGGGAGAGAGGGAGGGAGAGAGGTAGAGGGAGGGAGGGAGGGAGAGAGAGAGAGAAAGAAATAGATCTTTCATCCACTAGTTTACTCCCCACATGGCTACAAGGGCTGGAGCTGGGCCAGGCAGAAGCCAGGAGCCAGGAGCTTTGTACAAGTCTCCCACATGAGTGCAGGGACCCAAGGACTTGGGCCATCTTCCACCACTATCCCAAACACATTAGCAGGGACCTGGATTGAAAGTGGAGCAGACGGGATTCAAACTGATGCCCATATGGATATTGGTGCTGCACATGGCAGCTTAATCCTCTATACCACAGCACCAGTCCTCTGTGCTTTTTTTTTTTTAATGACTTAATTAAAGATATTATTTATTTAAACTGGTAGAAGCTATAAAATTCTATTTCCAAGTTAATACGACAACATTGAGACATGAGTTCTGATTTCTGGTTGACTGCAAAAAGAGATTACTCTGTTACTATTATGGACATAATAAAGATGTTGACCCACATCTGCTCCAAGTAACTATATCTGAGCAGTTTACTGCCTGAATAAGCTCCATGAATAAATCTTCTGGTCTTCTTTTTTATGTTGCCTGGATGTGACTGCTATCCTGGTGCAAAAGATTTTGCGACTAAAATGCCAAATATTCGGGAATGCCAGGTTCATAAGTGACCTGCTGCCTCCAGGACACTTAGTAAAATCTTCAGTCAAATACCCTCCCTTCACTCAAGGAACTACTGAACCAAGTCAGTGCATGGGCCTCTTCTATCTCACAGGAGATGAGACACTACTGGAGGTTTGAAAGGTTACAGTTTGATGCCACTATGCTCATTTAATCCTCAAAACAATTTTAAAAATCTAAAAATTTTTATTTTTACAGATAAAGAGGCAGAGAGAGAGAGAGACATCTAATTTAACTTACACCCAAACAGGGCCACAGGACTCTAACACTAAGAAACCTTCAAGGTTAGAGCAAGAGAAGAACGGTCATTTTCATTTTTACCCAGCGTTAAGCTCTTTATTCTAGAAGGGCAGTGCACAAATGTGGAAAGAAAAGGGAAACTACAGTAGGCCTGAGCATTCCCTTCAAACCACCGCCACCCTCCAGACATGTGGACAAGGTGACCTCCTCCCATGAACCTGAGATTGGCCTCATCATTAGATGACAACGACGCTGGGCAGCTCTAAGAAATGCTGCTGAATGTGAGAAAACTATCCAGGGTCACTGCTAATGAGAAACCAGAACATCTTGCCACCTAGCTGCACAGTGTTCACCTAATACATCTTGCAGATATTAATACAACCCAAGACCAAGAGGTGGTTAAAAAAAATTTTCAGAAAAGCCAACATAAACATCTACATCAGAGTCAGCATCTCTATGTTTCTAAAAGGCATAACACATAAGCTTTGCTATCAGAAACAAAAACAGGTTTTAATTCTTAAAATGATACTCCAATGATAAACACATGGTCAGAATTTGAGTATATTCCAGTCTGACCTTGATTTACCTCCACTGATATAATTTGATCAAGGACAAGTGTATACAACAAAAGATCAAGCGTCAACACAAACCAAAAGTGTTATGAAGAGAAAACATTTTCGCTCAGAAAATGGATCAACCTGATGTCTGGCCCAAAAGAACTATCAAGGCTACAAGACAAGTAGATGACACGACATTGGAGAAAACCAGCCTGCCGCCGTTTCGACTGCAGTACACCGGATTTTCTTAAATGCAGACATCATGTCTTGTCTGCATCAGGGTGCAGCCAGCACACTGATGACTGTAAATATTTAGGTAAGAATGGAAACCACACCATTACGTAGTGAGAGGTATAAAATTCCCTTATTTTAGCTGTAAAATTTTCAATTATTTGTTTCACACTAATTATGAACTCAGATTTAATCAAACAGGGCAAGGCTCAAGTTTGTGTATGTATAATTTATGAATTTTAAAAAAAACATTTGCCAATCGATTTGAGTATAACTAAGTGTTATGTTTAAGCTTCTTAACTGAATTAATCTACTGCCAGACAATTGATAGAACTATAAATCTACCATTAACTGCAAATCATCATGGGATATTTCCTGGCAGCAACATGTGGGCCCAGCTGAGAGGCTGGAAGGGAGAGTAGGAGAGAGACAAAAGGGATAGGTTGCTGGGGGAAGTGAGGGCAGTGCAAACAAAGAGGTGCAGGATTATAAATATACAAGGGGCCAGGAAAGCGGGGAGAAGGAGGTGACTACAGTACTGATAAGGTCAGATATGTTTCAGGATGAGATGGCATTTGAGGCAGTCCTGAAGGATGAATGACTAGTTGCTACATAAAAAGGCGGTCCAATAGGGGAGTAAGACTTAGGCAGGGAAAATTCTACATGAAAATAAAACAGAAATGAGGCAGGTGAATTAGGATACTAGTGATCCAAGGGAGAAGAAAGTTTGAAGAAGGAAAAAATGACAGGTGAGTCAAATACTCCCAAAGGTCATGATGAGAGGTTTCCGTAGAACCGAAGCATACATGGGGGGCAACAGGAAGTTCTGCCAGATTTTATGGGTGACTTTGGAATAGCTAAGTGTAGATTGCTAGTACACACTCATCTTTCCAAAGGGGTGGCAGTGAAAAGAGAATCAGGGGATAATACTGGATTTGTTTGTTAAAAATAAAGGAGAATCGCCTTTATTGAATGATTAAATAATTTAAAAGGTAGGGGAAAGGGCAGATGGTTGAGATAATGTCTGTCATATCAACAGGGAAAGAGGTGATCATGAATGATTCATAAATTTTCTATTCCCTGATCTGCTAATTACCAACTGCATGATCTGTGAGCTACATATCTATCTCCAATAGGGACTTGAACTTATTCATCTCTGTAGCCCCCAGCACCTAATACTGAGACTGACACATGGTACACAGTCAATTAATGTTTGTTGAATAAAATTATTCAATCTCTCTAGACTTTAATTTCCTCTCCTGTTAAAAAAAAAACCTAGCTAGATCTAAGTGGTGTTCCTTCTAGCTCTAAATGCCCATAAGCCAACAATGCTGCGTAAAATGGGACAATTCCCTATGATTCCTAGAAAATGCCCCTTATTGTAGCATTCACACTCAACAAAGGGCTGAAGAACATCAAAGCTGTATCCGTCTGCTGAACAGTGAGAATTTATGCATTCCAGAGATCCTTCTTTGAGGTAGAAATGTCTCCATTCAATCAGGTCACAGAAAGGAAACACAAGTTAGATCCCTTTGGAAAATACTGTGATCAGAGTGAAACTTTTGCACCCACTCCTCCCCTAGTGTTAATTGCCATTCTGCACAGGTCTGGGTACCATGTAAAAACTGAAACGTAAAAGAAACCTTTAGAAGTTCATTTTCTGCAACTCAAAGGTAATAAATCTACAGTTGTATAAACGTCTTAAGTCTTCCAGGGCTAACCTGCTTTAAGTTTTAATCCAAAATGGGAGCTGGGCAGGTAGCAAAGGAGTAACAGAAAGAAAAGAAACAAAGAGTCAGCTAACAAGCATAAGATAACTTGTGATACATTTTAATACTTTTTAATGTCCAAGAACAAATTTCCATTATTTTCAAGAAAACCACACAGTCTTAAAATCAGAAGGTAATTGTTCTCGATGTCATTTAAAACAATAACAACGACAACAGAACTACTAGTACAGGTGGAAGCAGACTTGCAGGCAGCAGTACCATGCACCTGGGCCCCGGTACACACAATCATAGTTAGCTATGGGTGTGAGTGCGGGTCCGTATCTCGAAAGCTCTAGCTGCCTCAAGGCAGCACCATGAACAGCCATCGCCACTATGTCAATAAGCTTCTCAACTTGACACTCTTTTCTCTAACTTCCACTCACCTGCATGGTTAAAGTTTAAACCCAAAATACTGGAGTCCCTTCAAAGGGATTCTGAACAGATCTGAAAGGTAACAATAATTAAACCTAGTTTAATCCACAGGAATCACCTAAATTAACGTTTTTAACTATACAGTTTTGCCTGGGAGAATTTCCTAAGAACATAATTTCCCACATGGTCATGGGTTCATACTTGATAAAATTATATCACTTCTCTATTTTCTGTGTTGTTCACGTGTGACAACAAGAAGGTGTGTACCACAGACATTCTCACTAAGGGGGTGGAGGATACAGACATGCAAATGCGGACCACTAATAAAAGTGCTTCTTATTCTGATAGCTCCTATGTTCTGTCTACTCATATTTGCTACCTGATCCATATCATCATTTCAAATGTTCTTATACTTTAATTCACATGTTCATTCATTTCTTAGGGGAAAAAGATGCAAAGCATCCAATAAAAAGCCACATTATCTGTCTGTCTATATCTGCATGTGTGTGTATGTGAGAGAAAGAGAGAGAGACAGAGACAGAGAGAGAGAGAGAAGAGACGAGAGCAAGAGAGAGCAAGTCAAGTCTTCCCTTGGAGCCATCCTCCTGACTGCTGCATCAGTAAAACTGCCTTACTCTCAAAAAAAAGGGGGTGGGGGAGAGAGACAGAGAATGTGTACAGAGAATGGGGGCTGTTCTGCACCCGAAATCTTGATATCCAGGGCTTATGTTAACTCTTGTGAAAAGTTCAAGTACTACAAACTCATCAAGATACATGGTTAGCAAAGGGTAGGCAGAGAAACTGCTCCAAGTGAAATTTTTAAATGAGTCACGCTCAGTAACAATTTCATTTAGTTACCTAACTGAAATATGTATTTTATCCAAGAAACCATTAAAAAGGCATTGCATATGCCTAAAATACTGTGATCAATTTAAAATGAAATCCAAGTGAAAATGATAGAGGTGTGAAACAGCCCATCCTTTGCAGAGCTCTATTCTTACCAATTTAACCCTCAAACGTTACGATGAAATATGGTGATCAAAGAGGGCAAGGATTAGTACAGGAAAAGGAAGAGAGAAGAAAACCACCCATGTCAACAAATCACAGAAGAACTACTCTGCTCCCTGCCAGAGGCCACCGAGAGTGTGCAGGAAAATGTCCCACACGCTTCCTCAGACAGCTTTCCTAATGCAAGCAGATGTGAAGGTAGAAAGCAAAATTGTTTTGTTTTCTTCTGTACATGCTTAGAAAGCAGAAAGGCACAGAAGGACCTGGGACTAAATAAACATGCAGCATAGCAAGGGTTATTAAGGCAGCTGGATCTTCTGCAATCTTAATACAACTTAAATTCAATGATCTGTGCCAAGAGTCAGATAATAGAAAAATTTAAGTATCCAATACATATTGTCCTTAAACACTACCCTGTCAGCCACCATTAAATACCATTTTACTAGTCTGTAAAATTGGTATTTCATATCTGGGGAGTGCACAATGGATAACTCTGAGAAAGCATTCAAGGTTTTAGACACACATTTGAGGTTTTGCAAATAAACATTAAGAATCAATTCAGCAGCAAGAATGGTAACTAAATTTCATGACTGCCCAACATCTAGCAATTACCATCACCATGAAAGATACTGAACTGTCAAATTGCTTTTAGGCCAAAGGGCTTCAATGGCTCAAGTTCCCCAATGGCCATCCTGGATGATATTTCTGAAAGAATGTCACCTCACCACTAGGACAGAATTAAGAATTTTCTTTCTTTCCTTCTTTGAACCGCATGCATCAGAATTCATAAGAGGATCAATATCACTTCCCTCACCACATAATCAGGACCAGGGCTTCGGGTCTTGCCCTGATTCTTTATGCTGTCCATCATCCAATTAATTTCTACTCAGACTACCCTTTCTCCCTTCTACTGGTTAAGCAAAGCACATTATTTTTAAGTCAGTCTGCCTTTCATAACAGGTTCCTTTAGGCCCTTCTGTTCTCCTACAGCTCTTGGCTTCCTTTACAAACTGCTCTCTTGCAATATATTCAATATACACTACAGTCAATAGAACCTTCTTTAATTTTTTCTTGCTTTGTTCACACCCTCACATTTCCAAACCCTTTGCCAATATTGCTACCTACATGAGAAGCACAGGTCTGTGAACTAGGGCAGCCTGTGGGTCAGTGCTTGCCAGTTCTCACAAAATAGAAAAAGGAATGACAGTGCCTAACTGGGCTCTCCATTAGCCCGAAATTAACACTTTTAAATCTTTTTGGAATTAGTTGTTCTCTCTTTGAACTATGTCAGAGAAGGAGAAGGGAGAGTCATTTCTTTTTTCCAGAGGGAGGGAACAGAGACAGGCTGTAAGAAAGAATGGAGAATTCAAGGTGGAATACGACAAAAAGAAATGATGGATAGGGAGCCAGAGGACAGATCTTCAAGGGCCAAGGTTTTTTTGCCCGGCAGAGATGTTAAGCTGTAGACTACAGAATCAAACACACTTAGGAAGGAGCGTGACGTGACTGGATTTTACAGAGAACAAGTGAGCAGCCATGTGGGATGACAGACGGGAGACAGTGCTGTTTGGAACAAGGAGCCTGTGCACTTGTGCAATAAATGAGAAGGGATGGTGGCTTCAAAACAGTGCAGGGAGGAGTAATTGGAATATGATATTCTGAAGATCTTATCAATTACTATGTGTGAAATGCCTATTATATTGTGATGGGGTCCATGCACAAAAACTCAGAATTTAGTGCCTTTTGGTTCATTTTGTTTTCATTGTATCTTGTAATATCCATCAAGATATGGCAGCATAAGCTGTTAAGTATCTAAGAACCCAAGGGTTTCCAGTTAGTATGTTTCCTATCAACTCGATTAAAATGTGAACATAAAATAACATCTGTAAGTCACTATCTTAAGGAACTCTAATTATTCAAGCCCAAAGCATAACCAGTTTATAGTACAAGTCAACATCAAGACAGGGGAAATTATGGATAGCTTCAAAGCAGACCATAAAAAAACCCAGGTGGATAGTCACTAAATACATGATATAATGTCAAATTAAATGAATATGCAGAAATACTCAGTCTAAGAAACAAGTATAACTCCAACAGGATGCCAGGAATTTGCAACTGTGCTTGGTCTATACCTACTTCCCTTACTTTTGGCAACCTTAATGATCAATGTGGTAAACACAGGTAGAGGCATACAAAAGCTAAAAAGGGGAGGTGTGAGTTGTGGCACAGCGGCTTCAGCTGCCTGGTAGGGATGCTCACGTGTCATATCAGACTGCCAATTTGCATCCCAGACACTCTATTTCTGATCCAGCACCCTCCAAATGTGCCTCAGAAGCAGCAGACGACAGCTCAAGTACCTATGTGGGTGACCTGGATGGAGTTTTTTGGTCTTCTCTTTAGCCTGGCCCAAGCCCAGGTATGTGGCAATGAGGGGAGTTCACAGGGTATAGAAAATTTTCCTCTCTCTTTGCCTTTCAAATAAATAAATCTTAAAAATGAAATAGCTAGGGACTGGCGCTGTGGAGCAGTAGGTTCATCCTCCCCCTGAGGTGCCAGCATCCCATAAGAGCACCGATTCTAGTCCTGGCTGCTCCTCTTTCAATCCAGCTCTCTGCTATGGACTGAGAAAGCAGTAGAAGATGACCCAATCACTTGTACCCCTGCACCTATGTGAGAGAACTGGAAGAAGCTCCTGGATCCTGGCTTCAGATTGGTCCAGCTCCGGCTGTGGAGCCATTTAGGGAGTGAAGTAGATGGAAGACCTTTCTCTCTGTCTCTCCCTCTCACTGTCTGTAACTCTACCTCTCAAATAAATAAAATTCATTAAAAAATAAAAAGACATAGCGAAAAATGGAAAGGAATTTACCTCCCTATGATATCAAAAGACTGCGTACCACAAACCTGATGATAGTCTGTTAACATGAAATTCATCAGGGAACAATATGGATCACAGTATTCTGCTAATCACTGTCTACTGAACAGGGTCCTGTCAATCACCAAGGAGAGGACGCCAGTTCCCTACGGGTAAAAATTGTTCATATCTAATAAGGCTACAAAAACCTGAAAAAAGACTGATGTCTATAGATGGAATAGGGACATTAATGAGTTTAGGTAACAGCTGCCAGATATCACTTGTGTATTAGGAGGCAATCTGGTTCAACATCTGCTGGAAGCAGTAACCATAGCTCTACAAATCCAACTGAAGAGGTGCGCCACAATGGAAGGTGACTCAGAAGGTTCCTTTTCTATTTACTAAGCTGGGGAGCAAGACAATACTAAAGCTGCCGAAGTCTGGGCATTGGCATTTCTGTGGCACCCAACAGTGAAGCAGCCGAAGCACCTAGTCTGGACCAGGAGAACATCTGGGGGAGAGGGGCAGAGAGCAGGCCTCCCTCCCACGCCCCCATCAGCTGTCCATCATGACTGGCGCTTTTGTGTGCACAAACTACAGTCATACTGAGGCCCGCAGCAGCGCCACAGCCTTGACTTGCAGAGGTCCCATATACCTTCTCCAACTCCCGAAAGACTCGATGGGCTGATTGAATCAGGGCTCTCCTACCAAATTAAAAATCATTATTCTGTACAGTAGCCAATTAAATTCTATTTTCAGCAAACTAACAACCCATATCTTTCCCCAAAGGATTGTAACCTATGACAGAATGAGGTTCAAATTAAAAAAAAAAAAAAAGTAAAGAAAAAGAAAAACAGCAAAAGCTCCCAGGCTGTTTAAAGAGCTTAACCTCAAAGGAATCACACATCTCATCTGAAAACCAGTATCTTACGAGAGGTCCTCCCAAAAGGCAGTGCTGGTCAATGTGAGAATGCAGGAACCCAGGACTGCTTTGAAAGCTCATTCACTTGCCACAGAAACCATTATTCTTACTAAAATCCTATTAAATTAATTCCCTTCTCCCATGACAATCAGACCTCACCTATGGTCAGCTTCAACAACCATACAACGATTAATTCAAACACTATGTTTAATCTCCCTTGTCTGGGAGAGGATATCAAGAAAATAGGAAATCAGACATAGAAATAAGGAAAGGAACTAAGAACTGTTGCTTAAGATTTCATCAGGCAGAGCATGAAATTCTTGTATGCTTCTCAAAGACATGCACGCCAGTGGTGGAACATAGATTCTGTGGCTTGATGATGAAGACTGAAATGGAACTTGTCTCCACTTAGACACAAGCTAGATAACTCAAGGAAATGTCTATCTGAAGTGGAAAGAAGGGTCCCTGACCATGTTCTGCAATTACCTGATTTTTCTTACTGAGATTATCACTGTGAATAATCCAGATAATTATCCCTTTGTGTTTTATAAGATTACAAATCTGAACATACTTTGGAACATTTGTTATTATTAAAGTGACATACAATGATTCCTTTAAAACACTATTAATAAGAAAAAGGAAAGTTATATCGAATATATAATAACCCGGGCAATTTGCCCCAAAGCATAGTCAACAGGTATTCTTTGGATAACAAAAAGGAACTATAAGGATGAAGTGGGTTCAGACCCAGATATCTATCACCTGCAAAACCCAAAAAGCAAAAATTTCTTCTTCTTTTCTCAACTCCTATAGAGCCAAAATGCTGCTTTATCTCTGCCCCAGCATCCTTATGTAACTGGAACATCATAACAGTGTAATGAATTTGGGGGATTGGAGGCAGGAGCTGTACCACATGGGCTAGTCACATTCAACAAGAACAAGGTAAGTCATTTGTAAAAATGAATGGGAAAAAAATGTTTGGAAAGATTAATAATGAAGCATTACTCTATGGTGAACTAATGTTTTCATTACTGGCATTAAAAATACAAAATAAGAAAAATTATAGAATAGCAGGATCTTATGGACTGGAAAGAAATTTGAAAGCCTCTTAATTCTACCCTCCTTGTACTATCAAACTCCCTGCACATGTCTACCACATTCAGCCAATATCTAAACACCTACAATGAAAGGAAACTATACTCTCCTACTAGGGGAGTCCACTGGATATATTTCTTATCAATTTTTGTTAAACATTAAGTGAAAATATGTTCTCTTATAACTGGATCCCCGTGTTACTATTTGATGCCCTGCAGAACAAACCTAGTAATCTTCCTTACTGACCAGCTGAGCAGCCTAACAATGAAGCCATAAAACTTTGAGTTTTCTGAAGCTCAGTAGGATTCTAAATGCTGCTAGAATCATAAAGAACTCACTTTCCAGGCATAGGACACCTTAGGCAACTAAATCCACAGGGAATTGCAAAACTGTTCTTCAGGGCCGCCTATTGCTCTGATGGTCTAAATGACCAACCTGGATAAAACGTACACAAAAATTCAGCCATTGGAACAATTCTAACAAAAGAGATTGAAAAGAAAACAACAACAACAACCACAAAAACCCAATGGTGGCATTACCATCAGTGATCCAACCCCTAAACAGTGAATACTTGGAAAGACATTTATTATGTCAAGAAGAAAAATGACACAGGAAGCTATCTTTGAAGAGGGAGTTGACTCAGTCCAAAGCTGAGATGAAAACAGAAATGTAACAATGCTGAAATTATTTCTGTTCTGATTCATACTGTTACCCTGGACAAGTTAGCTTCACATGATATCTGTAACATCAGAAGACAGCCTTGGTAATTCGGATACTCCACTATCCTTGTTGGTGAAAGAGAATCTATCTCAGGGACATACCCTGCTGACGTCTCCCAAGAATATGATCCCACTTACCAATATTCTAACTGAATCCAATGTTGACTACATTTAACACTACAAGCTATCATGTTTTAATCAGCATGAGGGCAAAGTAATTATAAGACATATAAAACTTCAGAAAACCAAAACAATCGTAAAACGGCTCAGCCAGTTTAGCGGGGTTTTCAAGTAGCAAACAATCCTGAACTCGCCAATGCTTCCAGGCAGAAACAGACCTCCTCATCCACTCGAATAAAACAACCATTTATGACCTGCGAGGCATCATGCTGCATGCTGGGGATACAAAAATGAATCAAACATGAATCCTACCTTCAAAGGAGCTAACAGTCTAGTAACGGAGATGAGACATGTGCCTACAATGCAAAATAGGAAATGGTACCATAAAACAAGATACGGATAAAATACTGTGGCAGCTCAGCAGGAGCGATTACTTCTGACATAAAGGATCTGAGGAAGTTTCATGGAGATGGTCCTGCCTGCCTGAATACTGAACAGTGGGCAGGAGATAGGGCAACCCAGGCGGAAGACGGATTAGAAAATGTAAAACTAGTATGCAAGCACGATGACAAAACCACAAGCAATTCGGCAAAATGACATGGTATGCACTCAACTGGCGCACCACTGTCACTTTGGCTATTTCCAAAGATTGTCCCACTTAGCATGTTTGTCTCCCACCCAGCTGACACACACACTAAAAATGTATATATAAATTCCCATAGTTGTGTACACAAATATTTGCTTATTTATTTGAAAAGCAGACATGCGCACACACACACACACACAGAGCATCTGTGCACTAACATAATCCCTAAATAGCTATACCAGCCAGGGCTGGGCCAGGCCAAAGCCAGGATCCTGGAGCTCAATCCCTGTCTCCCATATGGCCCCAATCACTTTACCATCTACCAACTCCAAAAGTACTCATTAGCAGGAAGCTGCAATCAGAAGAGCCTGGACTCAAATCCAGAAAATTCAATATAGGACACAGGCCTCCAGCATCATATTTTAATGGTAAAAGACCAAATTTAGAAAGTACCAAGATGGCCGGCACCGAGGCTCACTTGGCTAATCCTCCACCTGCAGCGCCGGCACTCCGGGTTCTAGTCCCAGTTGGGGTGCTGGTTCTGTCCCAGTTGCTCCTCTTCCAGTCCAGCTCTCTGCTGTGGCCCAGGAAGGCAGTGGAGGATGGCCCAAGTGCTTGGGCCCTGCACCCGCATGGGAGACCAGGGGGAAGCACCTGGCTTCTGACTTCAGATCAGCGCAGCGAGCCAGCCGTAGTGGCCATTTGGGGGGTAAACCAACGGAAAGGAAGACCTTTCTCTCTGTCTCTCTATCTCTCTCTGTCAAAAAAAAAAAAAAAAAAAAAAGTACCAAGGAGAAGAGCATACGAGGGCGTGAGAACCTCTGAGATGCCCAAAGGGTCCTCCTTGACCTGATCCAATTATTAGACTCCATGTTATTTGTCCAACAGACTAGAAAACATGAGTCCAAACACCTATATAAAAATGCACATAGCACTTTTATAAATAAATATTCAAAAACTAGAAATGAGCCAAATGACCACCAACAGATAAAGGGACAGAAAGCCAATAAAATTCAGTACTATTCAATTAAAAACGAAAGAACACAGATGAATCTAATTTTTATGTTTTATTTTCAAAATGCCAAATTTAAAAGAAAGGTTACCCACCATAAAGTCACATTTACATGAAAACTTAGCTAATGTAATCTAATCTACAACATCACCATGAAAATCAGAGGTGAAGAAAAGGAGAGTAGGGCGGAAACTAATGAAAACAAAGCAGCACAAGAAAATGTCCTTAGAGGTAATAATAATGTTCACAATCTCGCTTCTGGTAATGCTATCTGGGTTATACGCATTTCTAAAAATTTATGTGATTTAACACTTTTAATATGTGCAGTTTTCTTGCTCATGAGCTGCTCTGAAAAGTAGACAGTGCATAAACCGTTGTAAATCTCAGAAAGCAAAGCGTATGCATGCGTACGCACAGGATACAGCACCAGAAGTGGAGAGACAAGGTTGGTTAAGGCTTTGAACTGGGCGGAGTCTGACACCCATGGAGATCACTGGATGTGAGCAGCCACTCTTACCATGATCCTATGAAAAGGAATTTGAGAGAAACAGAGACAGCTCAGTGCTGGCAATGTCGACCTCTGTCATATATTCATCACTCCCAAGTTAAAAGACTCACTGGCAGGAACAGGAGAAATCACACTTAGAACAAGAAGATGAAGGGAAACAGGCAAAAGCTTAGGATATTTTTTACCTGATTTCATTAGGACAACCAGGGTTTCCACAGGAGAGAAACATGAAACCCTTGTGCTGTTTGGAAATTAGCCCAGTCTGCCAATTCGCAGAAATGCAAATTTTTTATGATCGACTGAAACACTCAAATCACATTTTGAAAATCCAAGTAAATACCCTTGCCATTTATAATGTTTACTTAAAAACCCAGTGACTTTTTTGTTTGTTGTTCTTCTAATACAGAGAAGAGTGATTCTTAATCACAAAATGTAAAGGAAGGATTAGTTTTTGAAGGCTACAAAAACAGAGCTATTTATTCTTTCACAGTTGAGAGCAAAAAACCAGAAATCAAAGTGTTGACCAAGCCATGCTTCCTCTAAGGAATTAGAAACAATCCTTCCTTGCACAGCCAAGCCTCTGGCGGTTACTGGCAATCCCCAGGACCCCTTAGCTTGTAGTTGCAGCATGCAAATTCCCCACTGGAAGTCCTTACATGGTTTTCATTCCTGTGGGTCTCTGGGTCCTCATCTATGTGCTGAGGGAAACAGGTACTGGATTTAGGGCCCACCGTAAGCAAGCATGATCTCATCTGAACTTCATAACAATAGCAAAAACTCCAAATAAGTCACAGTCAATGTCACAAGCACAGGATCTTCACTTGTCTTTTGTGGAGGACACAATCCAACACACAAGAGATTCTCTTCAAGGAAGTAATGAAGGAGAGTGACAGCAAATATAACAAGTGTTACTTGTAAACACCAGTGACAACCAATTCACATCTAGTGACAACCAATTCACATTGAATCAGGAAACCTAAAAATGGTTGACAAATGTAAAAACTCAGTTTCCTGGATTTTTTTTCAGTTTAAAATTATGTTGCCAACAAACCCTTATTACATCCCAACTTCCTCCATCAATATGAATTTTCATTCTCATTGGTATTGCCTGGGTTTTGGGAGATTACGTAGATTTTTATAATCAGAAAGAAAGAAATAATGCTGTCTTGTGTTTAAATCTAGAAATAAGTTGGTTCTAGGAGGGTGTGAGTCACATCATTTTGATTGTTTTAAAGGCAATGTGTATCGATAGCCATTGTGGCGCAGCAGGTTAGGCCTTCACTTGGAACACCAGTATCCCACATCAGACCCCTTGTCTTGCATTCTACTTCTGGAAGATGCAGTTTCCTGCTATGTGTCTGGGAGGTAGCTCATGAGTCCAAAGACTTGGGTCATTGCCACCTGTGTGGAAAATATGGATGGAGTTCTGGGCTCCTAGCTTCACCCTGGCCCAGCCCTGGATGTGTCAGCCATTTAGGGAGTGAAGCAATGGATGGAAGATACCCCATTTCCTCTCTAGCTCTCTTGCCTTTTAAAGAAATAAAGATAACATTTTAGAAAGGGTGGGCTTTTAAATAATGCATTTGTATATATACTCATTTCCATATATGGACAACAGTCCTATAGAGTCACATTCTTGGTCCAGGCTGACAGTAAAGGCTTTCTCTACAGCTTCATCCATCCTTGTCTAGTGTGAACCAATCAGATCAGGATAGCGTCATCAAAAAAATAAAAACCTGGTATCTGACTACTGAATGATAAAGCAGTAGCTGAAATTAAATGATTATACACATTAGACTGATAAAGAAAAAAACTGAAGATAAATAAGCATCATCTGAGACTCCAACAAACTCCCTGAGAGATGCTTTGGTGACAGATGAATAAGAGTACACACTGCTTCCAAAGCAAGTACATCAAACAAACAGTTGTCAGATTCCTTTGCAAGTTACTGGCTAGGAACTTGCATGTTGGTATATTCTCTGATAAATTAAAAAAAAAAAAACAGAACTTACATGTTTCATAATGTTAAGGCAGAATGTAGAGCCCAGCTGGCAAAATGGCCCTCTAACTTACCCATTTTACATTCAGCATTTGTGGCAGCACAGATGAGAAACTGGGAAAAAAATTTTTGATGATGATTTCCGATAACAAGCAAAATATAGTCATGTTTTAAGAGTAGATCTAGATCTGCTATAAACACCAGATCTAATAAACTCCATTTCCTCCCATCTTAACACCATGAATAAGGCAGTGGAGGACAGGGAAGGGGTAGGGGTAAGACATACAGTACACCAATGTTTAAAATAACTACAAATTAAGGCTAGTAAAGAAGCATCTCTCTACGAGGAAGGACACAAGGCCCAGGAGCCAGAGAAAAAGCCTTATGAGCACAGGAGAGGATTCCTGCAGAATGGGTGAGGAAGCACTACACCGCTGTTCACAAGCAAAGTGACCATTCGCTGGACTAGTGAGAGGTCACATTCTCTCAGAATCTCCTCCAGTCTACGTCTAAGATTCAAGGACACAGAGATCCCTCTGTATTTACCTTAGTGAAGAAGGTAAACAGCATTAAATCTAAATGAGCTTTTGCTGAAGCAAACGCTGCATTTCCCTCCTGCAATGTCGCCCTGCACTGATCCCGCTGCCGAACACTGCTCCCAGTGAAGTGGTATATAAACTACCCAATGGGTAGGAAAGCACCAATGATGAACACTATATAACACACAAATTTTTAAACAGATGGTCAGGCCAGAACCAAACGAATTCAGGTGTTACAAATCTGCTGAGCAAAGTCCTAAGTGTGGCTTTATTTAATAAAATCAAAATTCAAAAAATTGAAAGATGCCCTGCTATTTTTTGTCTCACTGTCAATAACGAGTTTACATTTCATTCTAAATTCAGATATCCTAAACTGGTTGTATAAGGGGGGCAGTGGAGAGACGAAAGGTAGGTGTTGGTGGCATAACAAATTAAGTTGCTGCTTGGGATGTTTGTATCTCATACCAGCTCGGTTTGAGTGCTGGCTACATCACACTTCTTTTTCTTTCATTTATTTTTTTTAAAACATTTATTTTGAAAGACACAGTTACAGAGCTATCTTCCATCTGCTGGCTCACTCTCCAAATGGCTGCAATGGCCAGGGCTGGGCCAAGCCAAAGCCAGGAGCTAGGAGCTTCATCTGAGTCCCCCACGTGGGTGACAGGGGTCTAAGCACTTAGGCCATCTTCTGTTGCCTTCCCAGGCACATCAGCAGGGAGCTCGATCGGAAGTAGAGCAGCCAGGACTAGAACCAGGGCCAATATGGGATGCAGGCGTTTCAAGCAGTGGCTTTAACCCACCATCCCACAAAGCCAGCCCCTATACAACACTTCCAATCTAGCTTCCTGCCAATGCGCTGTGGAGCCAGTGGATGACGGCCCAAGAACTGGTGTTCCTGTTAACCATGTGAGAGACAGATGGACTTCCTGGCCCCTAGCTTTGAATGGTCATGCACCAACTGTTGTGGTCCTCTGGGGAGGGAACCAGTCGACGGAGGATCTCTCTCTCCCTCTCACTCTCTCCTTCCTTCCTTTTCTCTGTCATTGTCCCTTTCAAATAAATAAATCTTAAAAAAAAAAAAAAAACCACCACTCCACTTCAACAACAATGAATTAAAGAAATGTAGCCTATCTCCATTAACACAAACCTTACTGTTTTCATGCATCACAGTTGAAAAATCTTACTACTTCATGGCTATTCCTACCACAACATGAGTCAATCATCAACCTGCAAAAGGACCTCAAGCAGTTGGATTATGTTGTGTCATGTATATGGAAGTGCAGGAACACAGAAGGTAGCTAACTAGTTTACAGCTTTGTTCAAACATAACCCACTTTCACCAATAGAGGAACTATTTAAAAAAGAAACCAACAAACTTACATTTGGTCCTCTGGGAAACCAATAGTATCTGTGTGCCAAGATTCAGCCTCTGGCCCCCAAGCTGATCATTTTCTTGGCATTAACTCAGGGTGAATAATGATCAGAAGACAATTGGCAGCGACACAGCCCCCAGCTCTGTTTGATGTATGAACCTGTGACAGCCCGATTAGCAAGGACCATTTCTCTTATACCCAAATACTGAGTCCAGATGTCACCATGGTGCCTGGAAAAGATACTGTACAGTGACAGCTGTTTGATGCTTCCATGCTGAATACTTACATCCTGACCAAACACATGCTTTGACCAGTGAGGTACTGGTGCACTCATAAAGAAAACATTATGAGAAAGAACTATGGGCACCAAAATAAAAAATTAGCATACTCTCCTGCTCTTTGGTCTGCTTAAGTCATAGTAAATAAGGGGCAGTTTTGCAGAACGATGATAAAGGGACTACTGCATTTTATGTAATTAAGCAATAAGCATACAGAAGCAATTAGGTGTATAGTATGAAATAGCAACACACATTCAGCACAACACAAATTACTCAACTCATTCATTTCACCACACTTTTTTAATTGAAAGAACTGGTGACCCAGATAAAGCAGTGAATTGAAAATCAAGAGAATTTAAACAGCAAGATGCAATGCTTACAAGCACAGCCTTGCCCAGGCCAGAGTTCTATTCCCAAAGGTTTCACTTACCAGCTGTTTGGCCCTGCACAAGTATCTTAACCTTTCTAAGCCTCAATTTCCTCCCATGGAGAATAAAGAAAATAAAATATTCACTTCATAGGGCTTTGACTTTGTGAGCAATCAAACAGACACTGCCGGTAAGGCTGAGTGCCTGACAGAGGGAAACATGCAAAATGGCATTTGCCATTTAATCCACAGAGCCCTATCAAGCTATGCCACTTCTCAACCCTCAAACTCCCTTTTTCCCTCTGAATTGCCTTAATATTCTGCTCTTACACACCTCTCAAAGCACGTTTATTCTACCTTCAAGATATTTATTTGTATCTTAGTCTGATTCACCCACCCACATTCCCATCTACTTTCAGAAGTCTCTGTGCTTCCTCAATCAGGGGCATGGTACCACGAACTATCTGAGTTCTATAGAGATGCTGGAAAAGCGACGAAGCCATGAATCGACGAAGCTTGAATGAATCGTGAATGAAGCTCATTCTGCCGGTTGAAGCCCGCCGGGGTGTGGTATTTGGTTCCTCCCACCGTGCACACTGGTGGAGGGGAGTGGCACAAGGCGAGAGGCTGGGTAACTGCAGTATGAGGTCCCCAAGTATTTGCACGTCCCCTCCATTCAGAAGGGCACGTCTACATAAATGCTTCAACTAGAGGGAGGCAACAACATGCTTCAGTGGAATCCTGCCAGCCTGATCCAGAAATACCCTTATCGGGAAGACTGAAAAACTACTTAATTCATTACTGGCTGAGAATTTAAAAAAGCAAGAGAGGATTAAGCAGTGCACGCTCCAGTAGTGGCTACAAAAGGGCACTGTTCCAGGTCGGACAGCTGCCTCTGTAGTAGGAGAGGAACAGAGGCGGCATGAGGAGACCCTGGAATATGGAATTCCATAACGAGACACATATACCCAGAACACCTACGATCAAAATACATGTATGTATTTCATTGACAGCTGGGAGCAACATCCAAGACTCGTTTCAAAACAGTGCAGTCCTGACAAGATCCAGGAACTCAATCGCTCTGGTCAAGACGGGGAAGCTGGTCAGGACGTGCCTAACACAAGACACACCAGAGAGGCACTGCCAGAAAATGAGGTCAGCAGAATTCACTGGACAGGTCGCTCCACAGAAACCAAAATGCTCTTCTGAACACAGCACAAAGTCAACACTCTGGGCACAAGAAATCACCACGTAACGAACCAAGAATTCAACAGAGCTGGGCAATCATGTTTGCTTCCTGCCCAGTGGCAACAACGAATGGCTACCCCTTGACCAGTGGCCACCCAGCCCGGGGCTTTCCACCATTCACAAGCCGAGGAGGTGGTGCTTAGCTGTGTGGCCGGGCTACTCCTGAAATGCACTCTCCCTCATGCTCCGGCCAGCAGCAAAAGGACCCAAACGCGAGCTCTCTCAACTGCCCTGAATTCTCCGTCTGGAGCTGACATGTTTTCACCAGCAGTGGCACCAGGAACTCATCTATCCCCAGTCCAACCTTCTAATACCTACACGGGCCATGTGGTGTTAATTCTCCAGGGGCAATTCACAGGGCAATCCAAAGATGTGCCCAGGAACTCACCAAATGTGTCCATTTAACTTCTCCGTATATGAGTGTAACCTCTTTCTCTCAGAGACAAAGCAGGGGTGGGCGGGGAGGGGAGGGAGGAGATGGGAAAGTAATGGTAAACATTGCCAGTGCTGTAGCCAGCCCTGCACGGGCCCAAATGCACTGAAAACAGAAAGATCTTTGATCGTTAACCGTTCTTGATCCTGGATAACACGTGTGAACATCATGAAGTACTTCAGTTTGAGTAAAATGACACTAAATGGATCTTCAAGTATGATTTTCAGCACATACATTTTCATCTCATACTCTGACTTTTCACTTTACTCTCCAGTCAGATACAGTAATTTGTCATTCTGATATTTAAATAAATAGCCACAAGTTCCCTCCGTGATTAGATACAGAGAATATAAAAACCACCTACACACACTTGGAACCAGAGAAAAATGGCTCTTTAAACCCCAGGAAGGAATGCTCACGTGAAAACAACACTCACCACCTCCACAATTTAGACAGTTATTTGTTTCCTTTGAAAACGTTCCTCAACTACAAGATCACAGAAAACTTCCCTACCCCACAACAGTTCTCCACAACTCCGTGCAGAACACACTGATAAGGTCACAACCATAGACAAGAGATGCCCAGCTACACCACAGAGCAAGCTTACCACTCAGCATTTCCAAAACAGGTCTCTGCCGACCTGAGTCCTTGACATCTCTCCCCTGAAACAGGCAGAGTCAGTGTGCCAACAATGTTAACAGAAAGAAGTATAAGGCACTTTGAGAATATACACTGAAAAAGAAAAAAGTCAGTAGGGGTGGATGTTGTCGACACAGCAGATTAAGCAACCATGTGGGATGACAGCATCCCATGTCAGAGTGCCAGTTCAAATCCTGACTACTCCAAGATGCTCATCTGGCTTCCTGCCAATGCACCTGGAAGGCACTGGATAATGGCCAAAGTGCTTGGTTTCCTGTCATCCACATGGGAGACTCAGATGAAGTTCCTGGCTCTTGGCTTCGACCTAGCTGTGGGGGAAATCTGGAGACTGAACCAGTAGATAGATGATGGAAGATTGATGGAAGATATTCTTTTCATATTCTCTCTCTCTCTCTCTCTCTCTCTCTTTTCTCCCTCTATCTCCCTCTCCACCCTCTGCTTTTCCACTAGAAACATGAATCTTTAAAACAAGAAAAACTTAGGACTGGCATTGTGGAGCAGCAGGTTAAGCTGCCGCCCACAATGCCAGCATCCCATGTAGGTGCCAGTTAGTGCCCCACTTGTCCCACTTCTGATCCAGCTCCCTGCTGGTGCACCTGGGAAAGCAGAAGATGGCCCAAGTGCTTGAGCTCCTGTACCCATGTAGGAAGCCCAGATGGAGCTCCAGATTACTGGCTTCAGTCTAGCCATTTCAGACATTCAGAGAATGAACCAGCAGATGGAAAACTGATCCGCTCCCCTCCAGTTCCCCTCTCAAATGAACAAATAAATATTTTTTAAAAAGAAAAAGTGAAAAACAAAGAATTTTTCAAAAATCAGAAAACACTAACTCTACTCACGACAGGTGGAGGGTGTCAGGTTGTTAATAGCATACTGTGAGATAATCAAGGCACCTCATCCCTGACAAGTATTCTAGTTCAACACATGTTCCCAATGAAGACAGTTGAAGAACTACTTTAAGCCAGTTTTACCAGAAAATCTGCTGATGTTTTATTCCCTGGGGCTATCGGACATACAGAAAGGACCCGAACAAACTTAAAACACTTTTCAAATTAGTTCTTTTAAATTCATTAATAGCATAGCAACAGAGGGATGGTACCCAGTCTGCAGTTACCCCATGGAAGGGTTTGTTCAGCATCTCCCCTCTACACACCAAAGCCAATGCTTTAAGGTCTATTACGACGTGCAGGTGTTGATGAACAATAAAGAAAAACACAGATAACCAGTCCTAGGCTGAACCTAGATTACACAATTACAGGAAACAAACAGTCTCTTATGGTACTACCATCCAGAAATCCTGAGATTCTGTCCCCAGCACTGATAACTGCAGAGAACCACTGGATTTGTTAGAATCATTATTAGAACCTCAGAGTTATTAGAATCTCATTAGCAGCGCCCAATTACAAACAGAAAGCCAAGCTATTTCAGCTGAACATTCATACCAATGGAAAAAATAGAGCCTTCTTAATCACTTTCATTATCAAAACAGACTCCCTGCTGGAGCCTTTTAATTGGAAGTCTACCATTTTAAAGACATTTGCATTTTATCAAACTGTATTGACAAGGATAACAGAAATAGCTGGTAGCTCCTGGCTCCAGATCTCCCAAATACAAGAAGTCAGATTTAATGATCATGGAAACAAAACAGGAAGACAAGGCAAGCAGGCTGGGCCTCTGGCATGCAAGGATCTGGAAGGAAATCTCACCATCCTGTGATGCAGCAGGCTTTGTCCTCTTCTTCCCTACTAATGTAAACATAGGGAAGTAGACAACACCACACCTTGTTTCTATGTGGAAAACAGGTCAAAAATAAAGGATGTCATCTACCGACACAATGAGTAAGTGACAATGAATAGTCTTAAATGGCAGGCATTTTGTACCCTGGATAGATGTCTCCCCAAATCTTTCTCCATAACACACTCATCTCTAAATATGTAAGAGTGTTATTGCCATGAGCTATATTTTGTTATTTATAGATACTATAAAAGTACACAGCACTTTCCAAACCACAGAACACAGGCATTAGTGCCTGGAGGAACTCTGGCTAACTCAGACATGGACAGAGTAGTGGGGAAAACAGGAAAATATTTAGTTGCACTAAATTCTTGACAAAACAATTCTGGGGGACAGTAAGGAAGAAACCACTTATTAAGCTGCGCAAGAATACACACAAACCAAAAGCAACCTATCAGTAATCCAAAGCCTTAATTCCTGGGAGGGAAAGAGGTGGCATCACAGCAAATCTATGGCAAGTTCCACCATTGGTATTTTGCTCTGTTTGTGTTATTATCACACACTAGCTGACACAGGGTAATAGGAATACAAATTTAGGGGACTGGAATTGTGGCACAATGGGTTAAGCCACTGCATGCAACACGGGTATCCCATGTTGGGAGTCCCCACAGTTTTGTACCCACTCCAGCTCCCTGATAATGCATCTGGGAAGGCAGTGGAAGATAGGCCCTTGTATTGGGGCTCCAAGTGAGAGACCCCAAAGGAAGTTCCAGGTTCCTGGTTTCAGCCTGGCCCAGGCCATTTGGAAAGCAAACCATTGGATAGATTGATCTCTCTGTCTCTTGCTCTCCTTCTAGCTTTGAAAAAAAAAAAAATCTTACATAAAAAAGAATATTTCTCACAGTTCTGGGGACTGGGAGTCCACAAAAAAGACCCTGGGAAGTTCAATGTCTGGTAACCATCATCGCTACTTGGATGCTGCGTGTTGTGCCCTCCAGGGGTTAGGATCATTATGTCCTCATGTGGTAGGAGAGACAGTCGGGAAGAAAGGATGAACTCCATCAGACCCTCTTGAATGGTCATTACATGAGGCACTGTACCACCCTCCAAATTTCCACCTCCCAGGACTCATAGATTAGGGACTAGGTTTGCAACACGTGAATTCTTTTGGACATATTCAGACAAAAGCAGGTTTTCTTTTTTTTCTTTTCTTTTTTTTTTTTTTGACAGGCAGAGTGGACAGTGAGAGAGAAAGAGAGAAAGGTCTTCCTTTGCCGTTGGATCAACCTCCAATGGCCGTCGCGGCCGGTGCACCATGCTGATCCGAAGCCAGGAGCCAGGTGCTTCTCCTGGTCTCCCATGGGGTGCAGGGCCCAAGCACCTAGGCCATCTTCCACTGCCCTCCCGGGCCACAGCAGAGAGCTGGACTGGAAGAGGGGCAACTGGGACAGAATCTGGCATGCCGGCGCCGCAAGGTGGAGGATTAGCCTGGTGAGCCGGCCAAAAGCAGGTTTTCTAATCACAAGATGTCGATGTCATGCAAATAATAACAAAATGTGAATGCAGACTAACCCTTCAAATGCTTCTAGATGAAGAAAGACGGAAAGAAATAAAGCTTAAAATATGGTATGGAAGAGCTAAAATCTATTAATTTTTAACATCTTGTATTTAATATATTAATATTAATTATTTGACTAAGTTCAGCCAATACAAGTAATGGTCACTCATAAAATTTATATTTTAGTCCTATTGAGTCATAGGACGCTGAAACAAAAGAAATTCTCCTCAGGCTTTACCCTCAAACACATTAATTGAAGGATTAAAGTGTGGTACTTAATTTGGTTTTCTTTACACGTACAGTTTTACCAGTAATCAAGGATTTAATATTGCCACACAAATCTGTAATCTGTTATTATTTCCATTTTTGCACATCCTCAAACACATTAAGAGATGCCTATGTGAGACAGACCTGAGTCACTGCAACAGAATTCACAAATAAATGCTTGATAAGCTCTATCACAGCACACACCAAAAATGGTCAAAATCAGGGTCTCTTTTTTAATGCAAATAAAAAACACTCAGTAGTTAATTGTCAGAGATTTGACATACACTAAGCAATTCTTCAACCTCTGAGCTCACGGGTCTCTTGGTACCACTTTTACAATATAAGTGACTAGAGAATCCAACGGTATCATGGAGCATTCTTAGATGTAATTTGTAACCAATATTGAAAATATATAGGGGCCAGTGCCGTGGCATAGCGATAAAACTGCCACCTGCAGTGCCAGCATCCCATCTGGGCACCGCCTCAAGTCCCAGCTGCTCCACTTACAATCCATCTCTCTGCTGTGGCCTAGGAAAGCAGTAGAAGATAGGCCAGGTCCTTGGGCCCCTGCACCCAAGTGGGAGACCCGGAAGAAGCTCCAGGCTCCTAGCTTCGGATCAGCACAGCTCCACTGTTGTGGTCATTTAAGGAAGTGAACCAGCGGATGGAAGACCTTCTCTCTCTCCCTCTGCCTTTGTAACTCCACCTTTCAGACAATAAATAAATCTTTAGAAACAGAAAAAAAAATATATCATCTAACTGACTCTGATGTCTTTTTAAATTTTTCTTCTGTCTTCTAATAAGCATGTTACCAAGTCATTGCAAAAATCAAGCTTTAATGTCCCATTCATCAACAGTGACACCAACCCCTTCTCTATTCAAGAGGGAAGCCATCTGCAATAGTTCTGCCCGATTTCTCCTGGAATTTTAGCTTCAACTGCCTGGTTTCTGAACTCTCGGCAATGGGAGCAATTTACCTCGATCGACTTCACCAGTCACTGCTGCAATTTAGCTCAGACATTTCCCAGGGGCCCATTAGAGAAGGTTCCAATTTGAAAAACTCACATCTGATCCTACCAACCAGTCCTGGAAACATCATTTGGTACCAACTTGCAAATTATTCTTTTTCTAATTCTAAACCCCTCACTTTGATATAGAAATGCAAACAGGAAATTTTACAAGAACAGGATTTCGGAAAATCAGCTCGAGGAAAGCTCTAAGATATAAATATTAAAAAGAAATTCAGATAGTAACCACAGCCTGCCCCACGTGTTTCAAGTTCTGATTTCAAGTTTGGTCATTCAACTCTAAACCAAGCTAACAGAAGATGGTAGCCCAAGGCAGATGGAACCCTCCAGCAGCATCTGCATTAGCGCAGCAGCAGAAAACTAATGAGTATGTGGAGTTCCTTCCAGAGTTAAGGACCATGAAAACCCGAATTGCACTATTAAAATACACACCCATTGCTCCTACTCAATGAAGCTAACCTAAAGAAAAGTACAAGTACATACTGCATAGGAATAGGCAAAGAGTAGATCCTGTGGCAAAGGAAATGCATAACTTTTATTGTCAATAGGTTAAAAAAAAAGTTAACACCCTTCAGACTACTGTTGTGAAAATCCTAACATTCAGTTTAGAATTAAATACTATCCCATAATTATATTATTATTGGAAATTACACTCTTGGCCTTAATGTATGTCAGATGCCCTCAGTCTACACTTTTCTAAAGTACTGGCCCTTCTGAAACATTAGTGTCATAAGCACTATTTAAAACAGTAACGGTAGCAAAAATCAATTTAATAAATAAAATAGTATACATTAGGGACTTTTATCTGTAAGGGTTTTTTAATTAAAAAAAGGCATTTACCATCAAATGTCAATAAATCAATGAACAAACAAAACTACTATTAATAGAAATGAGTTGAAAAAACAAATCAAGCCTATTTTGACTAAATGTGTACAGGGGTATTTGGTGTATATGTGTGCCTCGTTATAGATGAGTATAATTTTATACCAAGTTGACTGTCCTAGATTAAAAAGAGAACATTAGGGGCTGGTACTGTGGTATAGCAGGTAAAGCTGCTGCCTGCAGTGCCAGCATCCCATATGGGTGCTGGTTTGAGTTCCAGCTGCTCCACTTCCAATCCAGGTCTCTGCTATGGCCTGGGAAAGCAGTAGAGATAGCCCAAGTCCTTGAGCCCCTGCACCTGCATGGGAGACCCGGGAAAAGCTCCTGGCTTCAGACGGGCACAGCTCTGGCCATTGTGGCCATTTTGGGAGGGAACCAGCAGATGAAAGACCTATCTCTCTTCTCTGCCTCTCTGTAACTCTGCCTTTCAAATAAATAAATCTTTAAAAGAAAAGAAAAAAAGAGAGAGAGAGAGCAGTAGTGTTTCTGTGTACCATGAATTCTAGGAGGTTTGCCACCTGAACATATTTGAGAACTAGTGCTATATTTATAAAAACTTAATGGTAACAGCTCCAACTGTTCAGAAAAAACAGCTCCTGTTAGATACTAAACAAGGGAATCATCAGATACACGATGATACATTTCTATTCTCTGACAAATGGAGTTCACTAAAAATTCATTTCTTATCTTACCTAAGTATAATTACAGAGAATGTTTGCTCTTGCAGAAGGGTTCTTTCAACTAAGTTTTAACTGCAAACAACCAAAATTAGTAGAATGACAGAGACACTGACTTATACACAGGCCCTTTTTGTTAGGAAACAATCTATAGCTACAGAATCAAAAGATTCCCTCAGGGTACAGGTAGTAAGTTCAATGCACTTCACAATGTCACTTGAGAAAGACTGTCTTCCCCTCCCGCCTATTCCCCAGATATAATTATATAATTAAAATTTAAATAATTTAAAATAAATCTTATCAAAAGAAAATCTAAAGTTAAAACGAGAAATTCTCAACTCTATTATCTTATCGTGTGGGGCACATATTTTAAATTGCAGCACTAAATGATCTTTGCCTGTTAGAACAATTAACATTGTAACCTAAACAATCAATTTTAACAGAAAATTGGCATGAGTATATATAGACTGCATATGTGTGTTTATATACAGAAGTAGTTCATGAATTAAAAACAATGTTTAAGGTATTTGAGCTGTGTTGCAAAAAAAAAAAAATCCATGATGGATGAGATGCAGAGAAGCACAGACATACAGCAAGATCCAAATGACTGACTCCACAGTGCCAGGGCTGGGCCAGGCAGGCCCAAAGACATCACCCAGGAGCACAACCTGGGTCTCCTACAAGGGCAGCAGGGATCCAATTACTTGAGTCATCGCTGCTACCTCCCAGGGTCCACCACTGTAGGAGTCAGGAGCCAAAGTCTGGAATTACACCAGCAAACCTTTGGAGACTTTAATAATGATACCTGTTATACTCAAGATGTGTCTTCAAAGAAAACATGAAACAGGATCATTAAAAAAAAAAAGAGCAATGAACAAGTAAGAAGAGGGACTTGTTTCTGGAAACGGGATGAAGCTAACTTCAAAAAATAATGCACCAAACAACATCCTGACAGAGTGGTAACCAGGACCAACCCCTCAGTTCTAGAGAGTCTCTTCATGGTGAAAAGTCATCCGTAGACTTCAGAAAGCAGACCTCCCTAAAACCCTCTCGCAAAAAGGAAAGTTCGTTAGATCTGCAGAATCTTAGCTGAAGCCAGGGAACATGAAGGGTAATTAGATTCAAAATTCTTAAGCATGCTAATCTTGTACTTGATGGCCCAAGAGATAGAGGTAGGTGGCCTAGAAAACCATATGGAGATGTGATGAAAATTGATTTCCAGAAGCCCTAGTTAAGGTATATATGGAGAGCTATATACCACTTGAAATCTATTTTAGAAATCTTCTTGTACTTTTAAAATGTTCCCCTGAAATATATTTAAGCCATAAACTGAAACTCTGGCAATCTACAAATCTGCTCAGAATAAAGTTTGTAATTGTACATGGCTTCCAGTTCACCAGTCCCATACCCTTACAATTCCAGCCATTAGTAAACGCCTAGATACACCATGTGGGGTTGGCTTGACGACATGAACAACTGAAAAAGGGCGAAGCAGTCGGACAAACAGCTCATACATAAAACAACTACTCCTGCATACAGAGATTTTCCAATGTTCTTCCTTGAATGATGGCAAAAAGCAGAAAGACAAGACATATGGCAGAGAAATACCCTTGAGACTCCTGCAAAGTTATACATTAACCTCATAACTAATTTTCCTTATTGTCATCGAGGCATGTAATGATTTGCCTGGGCAAAGCTATGCAAGTTTGAAATTAGCCATTATTAAGGCTAAATAAACTACTTTACTTTTAAATGGCTATAAGCAAATGATCAAATTCCTATAAAAAGAAAAAAAACAGAAAAGAATATTTAATGTCTCCTATTATCTTGTACTCAACTTCATTTACTAAATAACATCCATTAAAAGTCATCATTATAGTATTCATTTCATACATTTAAATACAGATTTCAAATGGATTTAAGTTTCATTACCTTCTTAATATCACAAAACAAATGTTTCAGGCACAAACCAGTCACATCCCTTTAAAATCCATTCCTTTGCATTTCTCATCCTATCTCTCAAATAATAAATGAACAGAACAAATTAATGGGAACATTAATGATGAATGAACCAAACAAGCCAAAGAATCCCAAATGACAATCTGTGTAAACCGGGACAGCACTTCTGGTCCGTGTCTGACATGTCTGTCTCATTGTCCCTTTGGGCTGGTGGGAGCCCACAGGGAGAACAGCCAGTTATGAGAAGTCAGAACCCACACAGGGTAAGGTGGGGCAGAGATATACTCTGCATATGGAAACCCAATACGCTCATCAGGGTTGTCCATTTCAGGTGACATGCGATCCAAATTGCAGATCACGTACCTGGGCAGCAGAACAGGAAAGATGGTTATACACAGTAGGAGGAAGAAAATCAGTAACTGCATTAAGGGTAACAACATATGCACACCTTCTCCTTGCTAGAGATGGAGTTTCAAATACAAAAAGAGAGAAAAATCAGATGAACCCTGTGGTGCTAGATTAAAATTAGAGGTGTTGGTGGGAATAAGTGGCTTTCAACACAAACATATGGTTATACAAATAGATACAGATGTAAACATATGTATGCTATACACATGTGCCTGTAAGTATTCTGTCATCAATCAGAGGGTGTGAGCAACAACGGCCCCATAACAATAATCATACTCAATGCCCATAACGTGATTTTTCTAGTATAAAAAATTAAATCAAAGAGGGGCCAGCACTGTGGCATAGTAGGTTAAGCTGTGACATAGTGGGTTAAGTTGCAGCCTACAATGCCAGCATCCCATATGGGTACCAGTTCCTGTCCAGGCTGCTCCACTTCCAATCTAGCTCCTTGCCTGCGTAAAGCAAGGGAAGATGACCCAAGTGTTTAGATCCCTACCATCCACATGGGAGACCTGGAAGAAGTTCCTGGCTCCTGGCTTCAGCCTGGCCCAGTCTTGGTCATTGCTGCCTTCTGGGGAGTGAACCAGAAGACAAAAGGTATCCTTGTGTGTGTGTGTATGCCTGCCTCTCTCTCCAAAACTCTGACTTTCAAATAAATAAATAAATATTAAAAAGAAAAAAACTAAATCAGGGAAATAGCCAGCTCTGGGACTGATGTAGAGATAACTTGCAAGTGCATCTCCTTTTGAAAAGAGCCAATTTCAATTTTTTACTAAAATCAAAATGGCTTACATGTTAATTAGAATATATACCTAAGGCTTACCTATGAAAATTTATATTTCAAAAATACATGATCGGCCGGTGCCAAGGCTCAATAGGCTAATCCTCTGCCTGGGGCGCTGGCACACCAGGTCCTAGTCCCGGTCAGGGCGCCAGATTCTGTCCCAGCTACCCCTCTTCCAGGCCAGCTCTCTGCTGTGGCCCGGGAGGGCAGTGGAGGATGGCCCAAGTGGTTGGGCCCTGCACCCGCATGAGAGACCAGGAGAAGCACCTGGCTCCTGGCTTCAGATCAGCGCAACTTCGGCCGTTGCAGCCCATTGGGGAGTGAACCAGCGGATAGAATAACTCTGACTTTCAAATAAACAAAAAAATCTTAAAAGGGAAAAAAACAAAACAAAACAAAACAAAACAAAACAAAAAATGGGGGCAGCGTTGTGGCGCAGCAGATTACAGCCCTGGCCTGAAGCACCGGCATCCCGTATGAGCGCTGGTTCTAGTCCTGGCTGCTCCTCTTCCAATCCAGCTCTCTGCTATGGCCTAGGAAAGTAAGTAGTAGAAGATGGCCCAAGTGCTTGCACCCCTGCACCCATGTGGGAGACCTAGAAGAAGCTCCTGGCTCCTGGCTTCGGATGGGTGCAGCTCTGGCCGTTGTAACCATCTGAGGAGTGAACCAGCGGATGGAAGACCTCTCCCTCTCCCTCTCCCCCACCCCTCCGTCTTTCAAATAAATAAAATATTTTTTTTTATTTGACATGTAGAGTTATAGACAGTGAGAGAGAAAGAGACAGAGAGAAAGGTCTTCCTTCCATTGGTTCACTCTCCAAACGGCCACTACGGCCAGCGCTGTGTCGATTCAAAGCCAGGAGCCAGATTCTTCTTCCTGGTCTCCCTTGCGGGTGCAGGGCCCAAGCACTTGGGCCATCCTCCACTGCCCTCCCAGGCCACAGCAGAGAGCTGGACTGGAAGAGGAGCAACCAGGACTAGAACCTGGTGCCCATATGGGATGCTGGCGCCGCAGGCAGAGGATTAACCAAGAGAGCCACGGCATCGGCCCCCAATCTTTAAAAAAATGAAACTACATGATCTGATAGCAATAAGTGTTGAATCCAAACTGAGGCTTCAACATTTGCCATACATGCAATTTTTATCATTAAAAAATTACAGAGGCCGGCGCCGTGGCTCAACAGGCTAATCCTCCGCCTTGGGGTGCCGGCACACCGGGTTCTAGTCCCAGTCGGGGTGCCGGATTCTGTCCCGGTTGCCCCTCTTCCAGGCCAGCCCTCTGCTGTGGCCCAGGAGTGCAGTGGAGGATGGCCCAAGTGCTTGGGCCCTGCACCCCATGGGAGACCAGGAAAAGCACCTGGCACCTGGCTCCTGCCATCAGATGAGCGCGGTGCGCCGGCCGCAGTGCGCCTTCCGCGGCAGCCATTGGAGGGTGAACCAACGGCAAAGGAAGACCGTTCTCTCTGTCTCTCTCTCTCACTGTCCACTCTGCCTGTCAAAAAAAAAAATTACAGAAAAAAAGAATTCTAATCATGTATGTAGTTAGTTAAATTAAGAAATTAGATTAAATCCTTTGATATACCATCAACTTTTGCTAAATATAAGCAATCACTGCAGAGATATGACTTGGAATATCCATGAGGACAGAAGATGTTCCTTTTACAGACAAACTCAATGTTCAAACTTAAAATCTTTCAGTGATTTTTGTGACTACTTAAAAATTTACTTCATATGAGTGAAGCTGAACATCTTATTTGACTGTTAGGAATGTCAGTAAAGTGGTGCAGTCTTGTCTGTGGCGCGATCTACACCCCGGACACCATCCTAGGCTCTAGCCCTCCCGCTGCCATTGCTGGAAGCTCAGTGGCCCAACCACAGGTGTCAGTTCCACCCCCATCCTAATGAGATTTGATGCTCCTACTTCCCTGCCTGCCTCCTGGCAAAGTTTTAAGAGGACCTGTTCCTGAACCCAGGTCTCTCTTTGTTTTCTCTCATTTTCCTTTCTCACCCCCCCCTCATCTCTTGGGTTTCCCCCACCAAAAAACTTTGGGAAATCCCACAGGAGTCCCAGAAGAGTTACAGAGCACCGCTAACTCAAAAAGAAAGAGAAAAAGCAAAATTAAAATGGAGTTACTTAAGCCAAGGCCACTAACTCCAGAAACTGCCTGGACCATCTGTCAGAAAAGACACAGGTGGTGAGGCCTGATAAGGACTGGGGAACATTATATCATAAGAAGCAGCCAACCAGCTCACTACTGCATTACTTCACCCGCACTACTGCACCATACCCAGGATCCCCTGGGTCTGGGTCACACCCAGATACCAACATCTGGTTGGTGACACCCCAAAGGATGAGCTTGCGGTTGGTGACACACCAGGGCACCTTCACCGCCCACCTACCCCAGAGTGGGGATAAAAAAGCAAGCCTCACAACTGCTCTTCATCCCCTCGGGGACGATGGCTCAGAGCAAGTGAAACTCTGCCCAAGTCTCCACTGACTGAAGCTCTACTCGTCTCGCTGCTGGAGCCGACCTCGCCTGGACATCCCAGCCGCTGGTGGAGATGACATCGGACCCAGACCAGACCTCTCATCAGGTGACCTCTCCAACCCTTCACCTTGCCATCTGTCTCGGAACTTCGAGCCCACTGCCCAGAGTGCCAGTCATCCCACGACTCCTGCCTCTGAGTGACTGTTCTGAGACCCGTTTCTCCGAGGGGTAACGGAGACTTTGGACTCTGGACTTGGACTTTTCATGAACGTGATATGGACCTTGAGAACGCAGCATTCATATTACATCCTTAGCCATGAGTTGTAGACTGATTATGTTTTTATGCTTTGTATGTATGTGTTATAGCCATTGCTGGACATTTCTGGAAATTGCCTTTCTCCTAGATGAGTGTTATGACCTGTGGACTAATGACATATTGAGTGGTATTGACCTTCAGATGTGTGCATTGAATATATATACTGAGTGGTACTGAGTATTAAATAATGAATTATACTGAAAAGGCTATCATGATTCTGTGTGATCCTTCCCCATGCATTAGCCTTGGCAAGCTGCATGCCAAGTGGCACTCGCGAAAAAAAAGCTTCCCCTACTCCGGAGTTTGGTGTGTTCTGTGGCGGCTTTACACCAATTATTGTGTACAGCCCTTGCCTATTTTCCTGCTGGACTATATATGGTCTTTTTACTTTTTCTTTGTTGCACTCCTGATTTACTAAACCCATTAAGCCTTTTTGACTACAATGCAATTTTAAAATGTTACCTCAAAAAAATTATAAAGTTGAAAAAGAAAAAAACGAGCACTATCAGATGTCCTAATAACTATTTCATATCCAAACACCTGAAAACCTTTGCTGAACACATTATTCATATAAATGCAAATTAAAACCAAAATAAAGTCACATTACAACTAAGAATTTCATTTTTACTAAACTAAAAATATGAAAACACCAAGCATTGGCATAAATATGAAGCTACTTTCACCCAGTTTAACAGTTTTAACTAAAGCTGAACCTTCATCTACCCTAATGACCCAACAATATTGTACCCAGGTATACTGCAACAGAAATATCTACCAAGTGACAAATGTAAATGATCATTAACAAAAGAATGGATCAACAAATGTTAGTTAACTCATATGATGGACTATTACACAGAAGGAAACAACTGCTGTTAGAAATAATATCATGGGTAAATCTCACATACTGTATGAAAAAGTCAGACATTAAAGGGGATACACTGTATGACTTCACTCAATAAAGTTCAAGAACAGGTACAACTAGTTGATAATGACAAATATCAAAATAGGAGTACTACAAGGCCTCAAAAAATCCAGTCTGGGACTAGATACAAGAAGGGGATACTAAAAACATCCTATGTGTTGATCTGGGCAGTAGATACACCACTACCTACATATCCATAAATATGTCACGTTCTACACTTAGGATGCTGGCTCCTTAAACTGTGACTGAAAGTTGACTTCAATAACCTACTTTGTAAAACCAAGCTTTCAGAGGGTGACGAAGACAGGCACAATAATACCATTTACATTTAAATGAGGAACTGTGTTTATTAGTATAGGGGATATACTCTTGAAATGGCTGAAATGTGTACCACCCTGCAAACATACGATTACTCCAGGTAGCAGCTGGCAATTCTATCTCTTGAGAAATAAAGAAGCGGGGGGTGAGCATTTAGCACAGGGACTAGGACACTGCCTAGGATGCCCACAGCCCATGTCAGAGTACCGGGATTCGAGTCGGACCTCCTCTTCTGACTCCAGCTTCCTGTTAATACACACTCTTGGAGACAGCAGGTGATAGCTCAGGTCATTGGATCTTTGCCAACCACATGGAAGATGGGACTTGAGTTCTGGGCTCTTGGCTTTGGTCTGGCTTACCCCTGGCTGTTGTGAGTGAATGCTTTCTGTCTCTGTCTGTCTGTCTGTAACTCCCCTTCCTGTTTTTCAGACCAACAAATGAAAAACAATTTGTTAAAAAGAAATGAAGAAACAGAATGAGGGGGAATTCAACTAATTTGTGGAAAATGCCCATGGTCTTTAATTCCATTTTCCATGAACTTTTTGAAGCACCCTCATACATTAGGTGGGTGGTGGGGGACAAGTGTGGTTAGAGAATGCCTTAGATCCTAGCAGAAGACAAGACTTGGAGGGCAAGAATCCCAGGGGACTGGCAAGCGCTGGTGGCAGGGGTAAGGACAGTGGACAACTCAGAGGCTCTACATTTTGGAACACAGGATCAGAAGAATGAATTTTTCTCCAGTTTGTGATTTTTCTTTAATAATGCAAAATGCATGCACAAAGCTCACCCTCTCTCTCCCCTTCCTATTCCCCTTGTCCCATATGCTTTGAAACAATACACAGTTCCCAAGCATATAAGCTGCTACGAAAGGAGGCAAAGGAAGGCTAACAGGCATCAACATCATAATCACTGGTGAACAAATAGACACTACTAAAACCAAGGCCTCCCTTCACTTGGGGCCTTAGATTCACTAAGATGAATAAAGTGACTTTTTTAATGTGAGTGACCTAAATTCTTGACGCCTGCTGCATTAACTTGGCACAGCTTACAGCCTACCCACTGCATGTCAGTATGTTACGGAAGGGACAGAAGCCTGTTACATTGCTACACTCCTCCAGTGGCCTGAGAGGAGGCCCCTGCAGTAGCTGTCTATGAAGCTCTGAAACAGAACCATTCTTACTGAAAACAACCCAACTTCTGTAGTCTTACTGGTTCTGAAACTCCCTGGTGTTCATGCTGCGAACACATCTCTCAGATCCAGAATCTGGCTAACACAGAATTCATAGGAAGCCTTTTTCGTATCAGCCTGGTGTAGTCCAGTTCCTCTTGAATGACAAATTCTTTTCATAAACATAACTGATCAACGCCTGTCAACAATCCAGGGTTTCAGAACTTTCTAGAATTTGAAATTAAAGTATTACAGATTATAAGGCCACAGACTGAAAATATAATCCATATCCTACAAGAACTCCAGCACTCTCCCACCTGAAGAAGGCCACATTTAAGACAAAAGCTCCTCTTGGGCTGGCGCTGTGGCACAGAGGGTTAAGCCACAGTCTCTAGTGCCAACATCCCTTATGGGCACTGGTTCAAGTCCTGGCTGCTCCTCTTCCGATCCAGCTCCCTGCTATGGCCTAGGAAAGTAAGTAGTAGAAGATGGCCCAAGCGCTTGGGCCCCTGCACCCACATGGGAGACCTGGAAGAAGCTCCAGGCTCCTGTCTTTGCATCAGCCCGGCTCCATTTGGGTAGTGAACCAGCGAATGGAAGAGCTCTCTCTCTGCCTCTGCCTCTCTGTAACTCTGCCTTTTAAATAAATAAGTAAATCATTAAAAAAAAAAAAAAAAAAAGACAAAAGCTCCTCTAGAGGTAATTGGTTTGTGAAAGCCAAAAGTTTATCTGCTGCCCACTGGCATTTTACTGCTCTAATACTTCAAAGGCTGATATTATGGTTCATTATATTTGAGCTCCAAACATCTGCAAACATTCCTAAGTATTTTCAATTCAAATTCAACTGAATTTTATTGAACACAAATGGAAACAATAAACACCGTTTAGAAAAATGAATGGACTATTCCTATCACCAAAGCCGGACTACAAGGATTTGTGGAGTGGCATACGCTTGTGTTTGTGTGTAATACTCCTACATTCATACAGCACTGCAATCCCATTAGCAGCAGGCTTAAATTAATAAAATTGTTTGTCTTGTCAGCTTGTGTTACACGTTGTACAAACTTGTTAGATAATCAGCAGAGGCATGACAATTCATTATCCTACAGGGAGCCAGTCTGAAACCAGCAGCTTCCGCTTACAAACGGAGCCACCACATCAAATTAGACCATCATTTGCAGCCGGCTCCTGCCTACTCTGAAGGGCACAGACACAGAAACTCTGCATACATCCTACTGTTCACCTGCAGCAAAAGAGATTCTAAATTACACTCCCAAATGCAAAGCACCGATGGCTGCATATCAGCAACAGGATGGTAATTTGTAAAGTGCCTGAAACCAGCCAAATTCAACTTTTTCAAGTCTTCAGCTTGGCTGGCAAGGGCAAAGGACACAGTCAGATATTCCACTGGGTTTTCAGCATCAGTGCTCTGATCTCAAAACCACCAAATATCATTCTCCAGCAAAGAAGTGGAAAGAGGGGAGAGATGAGGCTTTCCTGGACAGTACTCCCTTTCGGTTCAGCTTCAAATAGATGCCTGCAACACTACAACTGCACCAAGACAGGAGCATTTAGTTGTGGCTCCAACTGGCTATAAACAAAAAAGACATACTTGCCTCTTGGGCCCTTGCTACCCAATGTAAACACAATGGATGAAGCCTGCATGAATCTACACAGGTATTTCGGGCAACAGGAAGTAGGCGTCAGCTACAACACATGCTTACTGGCATCAAATTACAAATTGGAGGCAGGTGGAAGATCACGTGTGGAATGTTTCTGTAGGTTACACAGGTCACTCCTACAATGTGGCCCTAGAGCTAAATGCAGTGACCTGAGTTACAGCATGCCCATGTACCCAAGGGAATTTTTTTAGACTCAAAGAAAATGAAGCTTTTAGAAAAGTACAAATGAAAATGAAAATGAAACCCACAATTTAACTAATTCATGTTTCCATAGGCTTTTTTTCTTTAAAGATTTATTTATTTATTTGAAAAGCAAGGCTACAGAGAGGCAGAGGCAAAGAGAGAGAGGGCCTCCATCTGCTGGTTCACTCCCCAGATGGCCATAATGGCCAGAGATGTGCCAATCTGAAGCCAGGAGCCAGGAGCTTCTTCCTGGTCTTCCACGTGGGTGCAAGGGCCGAATGAGTTGGGCCATCATCTACTGCTTTCCCAGGCCATAGCAGAGAGCTGGATCAGAAATGGAGTAGCTGGGTCTCAAACTGGCGCCCACATGGGATGCCGGCACTGCAGTCGACAACTTCACCCACTACGCCACAGCACTAGCTCTCCATAGGCTTTTAATGCCAGGTTACTGATCCATCAAACCATAGAAATTTTGCTAAGCCAAAGCAGATTCAACCTTTCTCCCCAGCTGACAGAATATGGTTTCCTCAGTGGGGACTGAGTCAATATGGCCAACCATCAAGTCGGTGTCGCTGCCTTGAACTTCCACCCACTCCTCTTTGACAGAGGGTAACAACTTCCCACCCCACTGCTGGGGTTAACCATGCGACTTGTGCCCTAACCAGGAGTGATTACACATCGTTGCCTTGATGGATCTGAAAGTGGCCAATGAGTGAGTCAGCTCATGGATGCCATCTCACTTTTCCTTCTAATACGACATTGCTAAAATGACGTTTAACAATCAGCTGTCAGCCTGGATCCCGAAGTGAAGACAAGCTCAGGCAGAGCCACGCCCTATGTGTGATGGACCCTTGAATGTGATAAGCCATCGGGCTTCCATCACTCCAATACAGTTACCCTTCAGGGACTCAATAAAGGCTGTTAACAACTTTGGTCCCACATCGGATATGGATGCTGGAGTGAAAAGAAACAAAATATCCCATCATGGAGGCCAAATAGCATCATCCAAAGCATGACAGCCCTTTCAGAAGGAAAATTTATTTGACTCCACCTGACCTGCTCAGCCTGAGTCCTGTTTTCCCTCAAGAAGATAATCTATACAATTCCAAGAGGCAAACTATTTTCTATTCTCAAAACAGAAAATGCTGTGACACATAATGACACCTCACATTCACAGACTCTAATATCTGTGTGTCTTCTCTGTTTCCTATCTTACTCTCAGACCGCTAGTTCCAATTCACTTCTAATTGATAATCTATATCGGGCAAAATGTGACGAAAATACCAATATATACGCTTAAATGTTCAAAGGGGCTCTAGTCAAAATTTTTCTCTGTCCCCTGTGATCTGTACAGGTGAAATACTGACAACGAGAGGTAAAATTTTCAGACTGTCACAAAATTTTAATGGCTAGGCAGTGTTCAAGAAGTAGGATACAATAAGCATAGTACAGTCCTAAGATGGCAGAAACAACAGAGAATTCTTTAATAAAAAACATAATAGACAGGCAGGAAAATGCACAAAGCCAGACTGCTGCACCTTATTTTGTTTAAATATCCTGGATTTTCTGTCAAAGCATACAGAGGCATATCAAAAATGAGAGTTGTGCTAAGTACCTAGGCACCCTACATGCCTCCCTCCTCTTACTTAGTCCCGGCCCCAAGAGGCAACTATTAATAGTCTAAGCAGAGACATGGTTGGGGGCTGAAGAAGGAGAGACAGTAGCAGGAGGAAGAGCAGACTATTTTCCAATGCAGGAGAAAAAAAAGTACAGGAAAAATCAACAACTCAATTTTCACCAAATACCTATAAATAACATCTGGTTCCCAGCTTCCAAGGCTCCAGTGGGTCTATTCTTTACTGCCTCTGCTTTTCCAGAGATAACAAGCACATTGTTCCCACACCACTATGGCTGTTGGTAAAACCTTCCATTCACACCACCTTCCCAAAGCACAAACTACTCCAGTAAGAATTTAAAATGTCTCTGTCTGAACTGAGGCTCTTCTACATCAAACTCTAAGTCAAGAGACTTGACAGGAATTCGTTATCTGGGAGCAGGTACTGAACTTTGAGTGCTCAGCAGCTCTGGAGGGTGATGCTACTTGTCCCTTGGAAAAGAAAAAAAAATGGAAGTGAGCTAAGATCACTGGGTCAATACCGTGTTTATCTCCCTGCTGCCAAACCACACAAACAAGAGTTCAGGGAAAACAGGTCCTGATCAATGCTAAGCCAGCTGTCATCAAGAGACACTCCTGAGCCGACAATGGCAGGAAAGGAGGGCGATGTGCAATCTCTTATGGTGGGGGTGGATAAACATTGCCCCACAGGATACACTTGACCTTCTGCACCAACCTCTTGAGCGCAAAATGATTCTTACACTTTTGAATGACAGGAAAACGTCAATGGGAAGACATTTAAAGAAGTGAAAATTTTATTGGATTCAAATTTCATCATTCAAAACTAAAGTTTACTTGGAAGACAGCCTCACCGGTTCATTTAGGGAGTTAGTGTATATGGCTGATTTCAACTACAATGGCGGCTATGTAGCTGCGACAGAGACTGTATGGTCCAGAAAGCTTAATTTTTACTAAAATGTTAAATAATTGGCCCTGCACAGGGGAGAAAAAAGTACCAGTGCCCACCCTTTGTTCTCTAAATTGCCCCCTCTACCTACCTAGAGGAAGCAGTATAAAACCCCAGAGTCCATCATTAGAAAATGCAGGCTACAACAAAGCAGCTTGTCTGGCAATGAGAGGCTAGCTGGGTGTCCAAGGGGAAGTGAACATATATTCATCTATCTATTTTTCATAACTAGCACAACAGGCTCATAAAACACATGTCATTGAATTAACTGAATCTAAGCAATGAGCTAGTCCCAAAACAATAATCAGCACACCAGGTACACCCCAACACACCCAACTCATGCAAATTTCTACACGCTTATTTTTAGAAACTGTAAGACAGTAATGCACAGCAGAATGAAAACCGTGCTTTGTACATGGACACCACCATGGCAACACCTGCTGGAATAAACTAAGGTTCTATTAGGAAGACGATTTCCTAGGATATTGACAAAAAAGAAAAGCCAAGAAGTGGGGAGGTTGAAATACTACATCTAACAACATGGCTGGCTTAGCTGGATGCCAGCCAACACCCAGCCCTATCCATCAGATATTCACAGAGCAGCAAACAGAAAGGAAGGGGAGCAGGCAAGTACCAGCCTTCCACTCTGAAGCTACTTAGGATTCAGGCAACAGCTGCACACCAGGTAATGCTCCCTCGAGCAGTCAGCTGGGGAAGCGCTCTGCCTCATCCTCACTAAGAGCTCCGGCTGCAAACCCGCACACGCTATTTGGACAACCAATTGCCCATGACTAGGCCAGTGTCCAGAGGCTGATGTGTAACCACGGAATGCAACGGGGTCATTTGTTCACCACAACAATCCTGGAAACCTCCAAGGTCTCTCCTTACTTTACCCATCCTGTCCTGGCCACACACTTGCTAGAAAGGGATATGACAAGGGGTCACAATGAACCCCAAAGTATTATCGTTCATACAAGTAATGGCTCTGAGACCAAACTCTGGGGAAAATGTCTCCAGGCCAAAAGAAGGCTATAACCTTAGATTCCATTCAGCCAACTTCCTTTTTTTTTTTTTTTTCAAATGGGCTAATTAATCTGCCTTGGAAAATCCTCCCCATTCAAAGCCCACTCAATTCATGTATATAAAACCAGGGAAACTATCGGGAGTGGCATGGAAATTTGATATGGGTAACTTCAGAAAAGTAGCTTCCACTCCTCACCTGACACTGGAAACACCAACACCCCATACCTTTAAATTCACTGTCCTCCTCCAGTGGCCCAGCTCTGCAGCTCTCCTCTGCTAGGGACCAGTACACTGAGGGCCACTTAATCCTCCAATCTGAAAGCCATCTTGGCTCTTATTCTGTGACCCACCAGCAGTCTGTGCAAAACTTTACTGGATTAACAATAAAGCCTTATGCTGCTGGATGACACTTTTTGCAGCCACACAAACCTTAAACAACTTCACTAACTTCCAAGTTCTGCTAGAACATTCCCACTCACATGTTGTGCCGCCACCATAACATGTCTGAATTTCTCGTCGTTACTCAGTTTCACAAACCAGCTCAGATAACTAACTGGATTCCTTTCTTCCTGGATCAAAATGTTAAGCATCTGTTAAATGCACACCTACAACATGACCACCCTGTCTCTATCAACATGAACCAGCTAAGCTTGCTTGGTCCTGACGTAAACATTCTTGCTTTCTTTCCTTCCTTGTCCACAATCCCCACATATCAATTGATGCCACAAAGAGCTTTCTTACTACAAGATGAATATCCCAAACAAAACACCTTCAAAAATCTTGGATAAATTCTCAGTCCTCAAAATAAAGCAAAGACAACCTCTGGGTGGCTTTCAAGGCATTTCAATTCTGAATCTAAGCCTGTAACAGGCTAAGCATATTAAGGCTAGACGTACAAATGAATGAACACGGGAGTACTTAGAAATATACTCATGTTTGCATAGACCCTCTCCAACTCACATATTCTGATTCTTTAAAAAAGATGTAGTTCTTTGAAAGGCAGAGAGAGGGAGAGGGAGAGTTCATTCCCTCAAAATGCCTGGGCTAGGCCAGGCTGAAGCCAGGAGTCTAGACCTTCATTCAGGCCTCCCACGTGGCGGCTCAGAGGCCCAAGCACTTGGGACGGTCTTCCCACTGCTTTCCCAGGCACCTTAGCAGGGAGCTGGATCAGAAGTAGTGAAGCTGGAACTCCAATCACTGCTTATATGCTTATATGGGGTGCTGCACCACAACCCCAGCCCCAGATGCAGCCAAACTGCTTCTTAATTGTTGCTGACTCTGTTTTGAAAGCTCCTCCGTGATTCCAATGTGCAAGCACAGCTTTGCTTTACTCCCACCATGCACCTGCCACTCACCTGCCCTCCCTCAAGAACTGCTCAAATGCCATTTCTTCTGGCAAGTCATCTTGTCACACCCCATCTTGAATAATCTTCCCTAATGCATAACCACTATAGCCATTTATTCCAGACATATACATGTAGTTTTGCTTTTGACTGAACTAGGAATATGATTTTTAATGCATGTTCTCCTTTTTACTTTTAAAAACTTCATTTAAGCCTGTTGCCAGCTCATACAAAGGAAGAAGTGTTTTATCCCTTTTCTATGGCCACAAGACAGAGTCTAATGCTCACACAAGCTATTGACCCACATTGGATTTGAAATTGACTTCTGTGATACATCAGGGAGTTAACAGATCATGGCTACCAATCCAAATTGCTACCAGCACACATGTCTGAAGTGGTTCCAATCTAGAACCGAAAGGGAGAGAGGCACTCCCTGTAAGTATAAAATCAGGAGTATAGGCTTTGGTCCTGGGTAGCATCTTTAAAAAGATGTAAAGATGCAGTCTGAGGAAGGCTATCTGTCAGAATTATGGTCAGTGTGCATGAAATTAAAAAAAAAAAAAAAAAACAAAAACAAGAAACAAGCAGGTAATAGGTATATTTAGGAGACCAGGCCAAGACGATAGAAGACTGCAGCCTGGGTATAGCCCGGCCAGCATGGCATGGTTCCCAGGAGTGCCAGATTCTCACTTCAATATCCTGTGGGCATGCAAGTTTGTGGTTCCACTGGGCCAGAAACAAGGTTAACACTGACTCACGCAGTTGGTAACTAAAATATAAGAAAGGCAAAAGATCACAATGCTTTCTGATTCAAAGCAAAAATATATCCAAACACGGGTGCAAAGGCAGTACAACAACTCTAGGTGAATTCCACAATGATCAAGAAACCTTGTTCTGGGGCTGGCATTGTGGTGCAGTGGATTAAGCCGCTGCCTGAAACACCAGTATCCCATATGAGAACTACTTCAAGTCCTGGCTGCTCCACTTCCCATCCAGCTCTCTACTAATGTGACTGTGAAAGCAGCAGGAGAGGGCCCAAGTGCTAGGACCCCCACACCCACCTTGGAGAACTGGATGGAGCTCCAGACTCCTGGCTTTGGCCTTGCCCAACCTCAGCCATTTTGGACATTTAGGGAGATTAGAAGATTCATTCTCATTCTCTCTTTCTCTCTCTCTCCTTCCTTCCTTCCCTCTCTCCCTCCCCCCTGCCCCCCTCTTTCAAATAAATATAATAAATCTTTAGAAAAAAAAAAGAAATCATGCTCTCTCCTTTTGGCTTCTACAGACTGCTTCTACATTAGTCAAACAAAGGCAAAGAATGAAAAAATTGAAGTACACAACATGATTACACTGATAATGGAAGTCATCTATAGCTGTATCACTCTTTGAGTTATTATAGTGGCATGTCCTGAAAAATTAATTCTTTTAAGAAAACACCATGCTCTGGGCCTATACAAGCAAGCATCATTTCCTCAGAGCTCTGTTGTTCAGTGTTTTCAAATATGTCATAAACAGGCTCTGTTAACTGCTGTCAATAAGAACAATTTTTTTCCTACACAATCTTCAAGGCTGGACATGGAAGTTTTTAAATTATCTGACTCCAATTTCCTGCAACAACTACAGTTACAGAAACATTTATAATCCAAGAACCCATTCTCAAACATCCTTTCACATCCAATGCCAATTCCTTACCACGTGTTAAGTATAAATACATTACATTTTGGCAAGTTACATGTAAGTACAACTACTGGTGATCTATGTGAACAAAAAAAGATTTCACAGCCACGATTCCTCAGAGACTGAGGAGCTGCAACTGTCCTTTGTATGGCCACATGTGCTATTTATAAGCTCAGGATTCAAGGCCCATGACAATTCATTTAATACAGGGCCACACCAACATGTTTACAAGTTCCAGAAGGAACAGTGCGGTTTGTCCTTTGAAAAGCATTGCCAACCTGGAAAGCAGCTCCATAAATCTTGTTTTCCTTTCATTTCTGTACACAGCACAGCAACTTCCTGCACATATACCTAAGACATACACTCTCTGCATGTAGGGAATGCACATTCATAATGTGAACTGCATAATAATGTAATTATTCCATTTACCTTAAGAACAGAAAAGCAAAACACACTAGCTAGTAAGCAACTAACACCTTGCCTCCCAGTCATACTGAAAACAGTCAAACATCGCTAGTAATGGCTGACCACTCAGACAGTGACGGCTGTCACTGACCACAGGCTCACAAAGGCCTGTTGTTGCTAAATACAGACAAGGGCCACAGACTGGGCAGCAATGAAGTCACATCAGCTAGGGTATAAACAGCTATTCTGATACTACAGACGACACACATCAACTGTCTAACCTGAGACACCACCATATTCCAACGATGAATGCTTATTAGCAATAAAACACCAGCTACCTAAGAAAAAACTAAATGTCCCCAATGAAAGAAGTCACAGAAAATGGGGAAAGAAGACTTCTGCGCTACCAGCAGTTTCCATTCTTTCCAGCTTGCATGCCCTCCTCTGATGAGTACGTGACATTACAAACTGATTTCTCATCTCCGCATTCATTGGTTCCTGCTATTCACTCCCACCTGAAATCATAATCCCTGGAGACAGAAGCACAACAGCCAGTTGTTATGGAAATGAGTATAAGACCACAAGGTTAGATGGCAAGAAACAGGTCAATGAAATCTTTAATCTTGCTTTGTAAGAGAAATAGAGACCTCTACCTGCTTCTGTAAGACAACGATATAATCAAAGCTATGATGAATAATTACAATGCATCATAAAGGCAGGCTCACACTGTTTCCAAATAAAGCGGAAAAAAGGAGCTCTAAAGATGTGCAATCCCCTAGCATGACCATTCCCTTTAGGAGCTCCCACAGTTTGCCCACATGGTAATGCATAATGACAACATGGGAACAACAGGTGTTCACATGATTAGAGCTTCCTCTGCAGGTACCAGAGCTGATTATGTCAAGATGGCCTCAAAGCCTTCAAAACATGCCACATGTCTCTGCTGGAGTCCCCTTGAAATGAATGCCACCTCCCTCAGATGCCCAGCCCAGGCCACCCAGAGAGTCAGCACTCACATGGTCTGACCGCACAAGGTGTGAGGCGGTGGGAGGGCATTCACGAATTTACTATGTCAGTGATGGTCAGATGGTAAGATCCATGTGCCAAAAAAAGAGGGACAACACAGTGCTTCTATCAATTATAAACTTACAGTCACATTCGCCTTGTGCTACCAGGATGTCTCCCTGCATCCTGGCAAGTCATGGATGCATGCATGGCGAGGGCCACTACTCAGAGAAGATTCTGGTAACCTAGTCAACAGAATCCTGAAAATAAGACATAGCAACATCTTTAAATCTGTCTACAAAGACAACAAGAGAAAATCAAAAAGGCAGAATGGAGCCCTTGGTTTCCATTTCCAAAAGGTCACATAACTGAAGGCGTCTTCCCGCTCCAGCTTGTGGAAAGGACTGTAGTATAAAGTTCTCGGAATTAATCTGCCAATGGGTCCACAGGTGTAACAGACGTTTGAAAAAGGTAATCCCGCTTGGTTATCACAAAATCTGACAGACACAAGGAAATACTTGGAGCGCAGTAATCCACTGCGGTCATGGTCATCTCAGCATTTGCTCTAAGCACATGTATTCCGCAGGTAGGGGTGGGGGAGTCCTTATATGAGACATACAAGTTCTCTCTTCCTGTTATTTATTTTGTGTGGTTCAACACCATTTCACTTTCCACATCTGTGTTTCTGAATTTAGGGCAACAGAACCAAGATTAAAGGTTACCATCTGACAAGGGACTTTAGGAAGTACATTATTTTCTGGAACACAAGAAAGGGAAATGGTGATTGCACACAAGTGATTCCTTGGAAAGAAAGCACAGGGCAGCTAAAGGGAAATGAGCACATCATCACACAGTGATGGCCTAGTTCAGATGTTTATTACACAGAATAGGAAGAGACAAAAATAAGTGTCCAATCAGGCAGTGGCATTGACTTCATACTCCCTGTCCAAGCCACAACTCTAACGTTGGCAATGCCCAAATTTCTGAGGATTAAAATGATGACTTACTTAGCAGGGAGGTATTCACTATAAAACACACTGGTTTGCTTTGAAATTCACAATGTACATCAACAATGGAAGGCAACATAAACAAAGAGTGTTTTTAAATCCACTAAAAAGGAAAAAAAAATAGAAGAAACAGAAAATACTGGAACATAAATATATTTAGCACACCTTCAATTATCTATTAATTGTAAATATAGATCTTCTCTAAATCAAGGTTAATTGGAAAGAGAATATTCATGATCACTTTGCTAAATAAACAGATGTTTGACTAAACTTACAACTTAATCACCATCGTGAAAGATATATTATAATCTACTATCATTAAAAATCACCACATGTAAATGTAAGAGGTTTTTATGGCAACTCTAGGTCTTCATTAGAATGAACATCATTATACATTTGAAAAATATTTGTATCTATGTGTAATTTCTATGCTGGTCAATAAAAGACATGTGGCAAGACTTGGGGAACAAATTGGGAACCTGACATCCACCAACAATTCTACCACAGTGCATTGTGGATCAGCAGGTTAAGCCATCACCTGCAACACTGGCAGTAAGCGCTGTGAGTGAGCACTGTGAGTAAGCGCTGGTTTGAGTCCCAGCTCTCCACTTCGAATCTAGCTCCCTGCTGATGCACCTAGAAAAGCAGCAGAAGATGGCCCAAGAGCTTGGACCCCACCCCTTTCACCCAAGTGGGAGACCCAGATGGATTTGATAACCTCTGGCTTCAGCCTGTTCAAGTACTGACTGTTACAGCCATTTGGGAAGGGAACATGGAAGATAGCTTGTTCGTTCTCATGTGTGTGCTCTCTCTCTCTCTTTCTCTCAGTCTGCCTTCAAAAAAAAAAATAGTAAGTTCTTCTCAGATCACAATGCAATGAAGCTGGAAATCAGCAACTCAAGAACATATGCACAAACATGGAGACTGAACATCACACTACTGAATGAACAATGGGTCACAGAAGAAATCAAAAGATAGTTGAAAAAGCTTTTGGAACAAATGAAGATGACAACACAACATATCAAAACTTACAGAATACAGCAAAAGCAGGAAAGTTTATAGCAATTGGTACCTACATCAAGAAACTGGAAAGACACCAAATAAATGAGCTATCAATGCACCTCAAAGATCTAGTAAAACAACAGCAAAATCAAAACTAGTAAGAGAAAGGAAATAATTAAAATTAGAGAAGAAATTAACAAAATTGAATCAAAAAATACAAAAGATCAGCAAAATAAAGAACTGATTTTGTGAAAAAATAAACAAAATTGACACACCATTGGCCCAACTAACGAAAAAAAAGGGAGAAGACACAAATCAATAAAATTAGAGATAAAAAAGGAAATGTAACAGACACCACAAAAATAAAAAGAATTATCAGAAATTACTTCAAAGAGCTGTATGTCAACAAACTGGGAAACTTAGAAGAAATGCATAGATTCCTAGACACATACAACCCACCTAAATTGAGCCACAAAAATGATGAACAGACAAAATGCTGGTCAATCGAATTCAAAAACACGTCAGAAAGATCAATCACACAGACCAAGTGGGATTTATCCCTTATATGCAAGGATGGTTCAACATTCACGAATCAATCAATAGCTGCCAAGAAAACATTTGATAAAAAACAATACCCTTTCATGATGAACTCTAAGCAAACTGATTACAGAAGGAACATTCCTTAACACAATCAAGGCAATTTATAACAAACCCAAGGCTAACATCCTATTGAATAGGGAAAAGTTGGAAGCATTTCCACTGAGATCCAGTACCAGGGATGCCCACTCACCATTGCTATTCAATATAGCACTGGAAGATTTAGCCAGAGCCATTAGGCAAGAAAAAGAAATTAAACAGATACAAATTAGGAAAGAGAAAGTCAAACTATCCCTATTTGCAGATGACATGATTCTATACATATAGGGGATCCGAAAGACTCCAAGAGACTATTAGAACTCATAGAAGAGTTTGATAAATTAGCAGGATATAAAATCAATATACAAAAATCAACAGCATTTGTATACACAGATAATGTCATGGCTGAAAAAGAACTAAGAATGATCCAATTCACAATAGCTACAAAAATAATCAAATATGTTGGGATATATTTAATCAAGACATCAAAGATCTCTACAATGATAATTACAGAACAATAAAGAAAGAAATATAAGATACAGAAAAATGGAAAAATCTTCCATGTTCATCAATTGGAAGAATCAGCATCATCAAACTGTCCATTTTTCCAAAAGCAATTTACAGATTCAATGCAATACCAATCAAAATACCAAAGACATTCTTCTAGATCTAGAAAAAAAAATGATTCTGAAATGCATTTGGAAACACAGGAGACTTCGAATAGCTAAAACAATCTTATACAACAAAAACAAAGCCAGAGGCATCACAATACCAGACTTTAAGACATACTACACAGCAGTTATAATCAAAACAGCCTGGTACTGGTACAAAAACAGATGGATAGACCAATTGAAAAGAATAGAAATGCCAGAAATCAATCCAAGCATCTAAAACCAACTTATCTTTGACCAAGGAGCTAAACCCAATCCCTGGGACAAGGACAGTCTCTTCAACAAATGGTGCTGGGATAACTGGATTTCCACATGCAGAAGTATGAAGCAGGACCCCTACCTTACACCTTAACAAAAATCCATTCAAAATGGAGTAAAGGCCTAAATCTATGACCTGAAACCATCAAATTACTAGAGAACATTGGGGAAACCCTGCAAGACATTGGCACAGGCAAAGAGATCTCGGAAAAGACCCCAGAGGCACAGGCTGTCAAAGCCAAAATTAACCGATGAGATTACATTACATCAAATTAAGAAGTTTCTGTAATGTAAAAGAAACACTCAAGAAAGTGAAGAGGCAACCAACAGAATGGGAGAAATTATTTGCAAACTATGCAACTGATAAAAGATTAATAACCAGAATATATAGAGATCAAGAAACTTCACAACAAAACAAACAACCCAGTTAAGGAAACGGGCCAAGGACTTAAACAGACATTTTTCAAATCCAAAAGGTCAACACACACAATAAAAAAAACATTCAGGATCACTGGCTGTCAGGGAAATACAAATCAAATTCACCATGAGGTTTCACTTCACCCCAGTTAGAATGGCTTTCATAGAGAAATCAACAAACAAATGCTGGCAAGATGTGGGAAAAAGGCACCCTAATCCACTGTTGGCAAGAATGTAAACTGATAAAACCACTATGGAAATCTGTTTGGAAATACCTCAGAAATCTGAATATAGACCTACCATATGGCCCAGCCATTGCACTCCTGGGAATCTACCCAAGGGAAATGAAATCAGCAAATAAAAGAATTACCTGCACCCCCATGTTTATTGCAGTTCATGGAATCAACCTAAATGTCCATCAACTGAAAGCTGGATAAAGAAATTATGGGGCCGGCGCCGTGGCTCAACAGGCTAATCCTCCGCCTTGCGGCGCCGGCACACCGGGTTCTAGTCCCGGTCGGGGCGCCGGATTCTGTCCCGGTTGCCCCTCTTCCAGGCCAGCCCTCTGCTGTGGCCCGGGAGTGCAGTGGAGGATGGCCCAAGTGCTTGGGCCCTGCACCCCATGGGAGACCAGGAAAAGCACCTAGCACCTGGCTCCTGTCATCGGATCAGCGCAGTGCGCCGGCCGCAGCGCACCGGCCGCGGCAGCCATTGGAGGGTGAACCAACGGCAAAGGAAGACCTTTCTCTCTGTCTCTCTCTCTCACTGTCCACTCTGCTTGTCAAAAAAAAAAAAAAAAAAAAAAAAGAAATAAGCCAGTCCCAAAGGGACAAATATCATATGTTCTCCCTGGTCTGTGATAACTAATAGAGCACCTGAAAGGAAATCTGTAGAAGTGAAATCGATACTTTGAGAAACAATGACTTGAACAGCCCTTGTCTTAACTGTCAAGGACAGTTTTGATTACTTTTGTTTTTTTCTTGATGGAAAGTGGGACTGGGAATGGGAAAGGGAAGGGGAGGTGGGGTAGGAGCAGTGGTGGGAAGGGGTGTGATGGGAAGAATCAGTATATTCCTAAAGCTGTACTTATAAAATTTGTACTGATTAAATAAGTGATTTCTTTGAGAACAAAATTAATAAATAAAAGATATTAGAAACGTTAAAAAAAAGAATTCTACCACTGGACCAGACGCAGCAGTAAAGCGGCCGCCTGGGTCAGCCATATGCAGTAGAGTGCTGGGTTTGAGCACCACCTCTGTTCCCATATCAGTTTCCTGCAACTAAGGAGCATGGGAGGCAACAAATAATGCTCACCTAATTGGGTCACTGTCACCCATGTGAGAGACGTTTATGGGACAGATTTTGGTCTGTTTCTCTCTGTGTCTCTGTCTCTCCTTCTAACTCTGCCTTTCAGAAAAAAATAATAACAAATGTTTAAAACAAACAAAAAACTTTCCAACTATCTTGGCTAACTTCAGTAAGAAAATCACTCAAAAATATAGTATACTCAAGCTGTGACATATCCCAAGAATAATAACCATACATGGTTCAAGTAAAAAAACAAAAACCACCTTTAAAAAAAAAACCCAGAGCCCTAAACCCTAAGACTATGGGCCTCTTCACAGAGCGCAAGGAAGCCACTGCAGGCTCACCAGCAACAGCACCAGCTCCTTGAGACTTACTCAAACCACTCTCCCTGAAACATGGCTCCAACGCTCGCTGCAAACGCTGCTTCCAGAAAAAACACAAGGTACAGAGATGACAGTGAGGACAGCAGAGGCAGAGAAGGAGAGAGAGGGGACTGACCTTTAAATGTAGTGCTACCAAAAGGCCGGGGGCTATTTTGCTAGAAAGTAAAGGCATCACCTTCCTCCCCAGCATCAGAGTGGTGACAGTAAATGCTTGCTGACATTCAGCAAAATGACAAGGGCTGCCTTCACAAGATGTCTGGGTAAAAAGCAAAGCTTCAAGGGAAAACACCTTGCACACTGAGCTTCCCATAAACTGCAAAGGAAACTCCTCGGCTCAGAACATTCAAACATTCACCTAATGGACGACACCTCACAGGGTCAAGGCATTTGGAGCAGCTCACAAATCAATTCCTTGCTTAGTATCAAGTTTATGAGGTTGGCTCCTACAGCACTGGGAATGACAAGAGTCGAAAAGGAAACACACACACACACACACACACATACACACACACACAGAGCCAGACATCCCTGAAGCAAGAACAAAGTGGAGTGGGAGGACTAACACATGTTACATCAACCCTGCCCAGTGATCATGTCTGAATGCCCTGGCCTTTGGTCTCTACCACCAGAATTCAACAGTAAGGGACTCCAAGCCAAAGGCGATTTCTCTACGAATCCCTCTCTGCAAGTATTATATGTTGCCTTGATTAAGGCATGCTTGGGTTACTCTACTACCACAGCGGGCACTTCACATTGCACACCTCTGTACATCACATCTCCATCAAAATACAATGTTCAGAGCAAAGACTAAGTGACCAGCTGACGAGCTTAACTGCTGGAAAATGACTAGAAACCTAGCACAATTCTAAGGCGCATTTTCGCTGAGCACTCTCATACATGAAGACGTAGATGATCTTTGCCATAGTCTCTCCAGAGCCCCAAATACTTCCACTCTATTATGACAGACAGGGATGAACAGGAACTTCTTTCTCAAGATGTTTTTTAAGATTTTATTTATTTTCTTGAAATTCAGCGTTACAGAGAGGCAGAGGCAGAGAGAGAAGAGAGAGTTTTCCATCTGCTGGTTCATTATCCAAATGGCCACAATGGCTGGAGCTGAGCCAATCCAAAGCCAGGAGCTAGGAGCCTCATCTGGATCTCCCATTTGGGTGCAGGGGCCCAAGGACTTGGGCTGTCTTCCACTGTTTCCCCAGACAATAGCAGAGAGCTGAATTGGAAGTGCAGCAGCCAGGACTCGAACTGGTAACCATATGGGATGTCTGCACTGCAGGTAGCAGCTTTACCTGCTACACCACAGTGCCAGTCCCTCTCCAGATATTTTTAGGAAGTATTGGAGGGAGGTAGGGGTAGTGGGGAATAGTAGGGTCCTGTGGGCTTGGAACAGTAACTCTAATCAGTCCTCCATCAAAGGGGTTTTCTGTCTCTTCAGAACATGAAATACTTACTGAGTTACTATCCCTAGTGATGCTCAGGGACAGTGACAGTTCCAGAAACTCAAACTTGTTGAAAATGACACTAATTCTGCCCTTTGGTGACACCGCGATGGAGAATGAGAAATACCCTTTAATTTGATGCAATTTAAACATCAGCCAAAGAACGTCTTGGTGGCACATGCTGTCCTCTGGTCTTATTTGTTCCGCCTTGCATCAGTCCAGCTTTCATGCCCACTTTCACAGACTAAAACATAACATCACAATACCTCTTCTCTAAGACTACCCATGTCCAGCCATACACTCCCCAGCGAGTGGATCTCTCGCCAAAGATTAGAACACATACCTTCCCAACATCCTTGCAGGTTTACCTTCTGGGATAAGAAAAGGTAGGTGAGTGGTAAACATTACTGTACAGGTTGGCAAAAAGGCATTCTGAGGATGGATCTGACCCCATAGGGAGCACCCAGGTTCACAGCAAGAGAGGAGGGCCCAGCAAGTTCAGGGTACTAAATCTAACAGCTGAAAATGCTTACCTGACTCTGAGAAAACACCGGGAATTAATAATGATGGCTTTAATAAGGTCTGCCCCCCACCAAAAAAAAAAACACTGAATAGGCACAGTGTTGTTGTTTATTAAAATCCAAATTCAAGAAGTAAAGGAATCTATTGGGCTCCCTTCTAACAAGTGGGACACTAAAAGGTGTCTGCAGAAGAGTCCATGACAGCCCACAGACGGCGACAGCACAGACAGGAAGTCCTGGCCAAGTACTACATCAAACAAACACGACTGCAACCCAAGGGCATCTGAGAATTAGAATCAAAGGCCCTAAGACGGGGTCTGGGCTCCATGCCCAGAGACTCACTTTAACTTTTCTGGTTGAGGCCTGGGCATTGGTTTTTCTCTTTCTCTTTCTTTCATTTTTGAAAGCTCCCTGGCTGATTTTAAGATAACAATCCGAGAGAGAGAGAGAGAGAGAATATTTTTGAAACAATCAATTAAAAAATAAACAGGTAAAAGACAAAGGGGAAGAAGGTATTTCAGGGAGTCATCTTATGAAATAAGAAGACAAAAAAATGCAATATCTAAAAGGATTATTTTCTTTTTTAGTCATCTGAACATTAAATAGCAAAAAAAAAAAAATCACACTTGGGACAAAACCCTCTGCCTAAGTATCTTGGCTATGTTACGGATATCATTAAGGAAGAACAGAAGTTACCCCAGTACATTTCATACAAGACCTATTACGGCTTTTTAGGAGGTTACTGGCAGAAACCGCAGGACAGGTCAGGGAAGTCAGATCGTATTACTATGCGAATGATTTCCTCTCCCTACTTACAGCGTATTCAGATACACAATAATGCTTTATAAGGGAAGTTTCTATAAAGGAAATATTTAAAGTGGTTGTTTAAGAAATGAGTGGCTATGATATCTTTTATTATGAATGAATGAGAGATTCCTCCAAAGTATACTAGATATGACTACTTCGCTCTTAAGGCAGACTAAAAACAGGTGCACACACAAGACTTTACTTGGGTTAGACACCATCACTCTCAATCTGACTAAACCCCACCCCACCCCACCCAGCCAGCCCCCTCGCCCAGGATCTCCCATTTCTCCCAGAGCCACGCCGGACAGGCAGGTAAGTGGTTCTCCACCCTAGCTGCACAGCAGAATCATCTGAGGTTGGAGGGGAAGCCAGAGGGAAGCCACCCTTGGAAATTCTGACGCAGCAGACCAGGGGCTGAGTGCCGATTATGAACTCCCCAGGTGATTGTGCTGTGCAGCCAAGGGTTGAGAAACTGCACTGAAAGCAGCAACACTTCACATTTTTCCTCTGCACTGCCCTGCTGATTGAGCCTTGGTGCTGCAGCCCGAGACCTGAAGCGGGTAATAGTGGCTTCTGTTCCACGACACGCAGATGAGTTGCTGTGTACCATGGTCTCTAATTTACCGCATTTGAGACAATGATGAGTTCATGGTGTTTCGCTTTAGCCTTTTATTGTGCTGCAAATTGTGTGTGCTTTTGATTCCATGACTCCAAATCAACACATAAAAATAAATGCTTAAAAATACCCAAATTACCTGCTGAAGGAAGTGTTTTTTTTTTAAAAAAAAGAATTTTCCATTCCATAGCTAATTGATAAATGAAATAAAGACATGCAAGAAACATACACGCATGCGCCATGCAGACGTAGCCAGTTACCCCCGGACCAGGAGAAATTACAGATACCTGTTTTGTACTGATTCCTAAAACAACACCTAAGCTCTATGCGTGCAGGCAAGGAGAATTTAAGTACGGGGCACAACCTGAGTACAGTCTCAGCATGGCAGAATCTGCCAGTATAGAGGAACTGCTTGTGCTAACAAAGAAGAAGGGGGTGAGGGGGAAACGAGGATGTGTGACAGGCTGTACCTCCACTCAGAGGCTCTCCTCTGACCACCTTTTGCCACCCTGGCTGTAAGATCTGGGACAGGGGCCAGCGCCACTATGTAGTAGGTTAAGCCTCTGTCTGTGGTGCCGGCATCCCCATATGGGCACTGGGTTGAGTTGTGGCTGCTCCACTTTGGATCCAGCTCCCTGCTAATGGCCTGGGAAAGCAGTAGAGGATGGCACAAATGCTTGGACCCCTGTACCCATGTGGGAGGCCCAGATGAAGCTCCTGGCTCCTGGCTTCTGATTGGGCCAGCCCTGGCCATTGTGGCCATTTGGGTCTTTCCATCCGTTGGGATGGAAGACCTCTCTGTCTCTCCACCAAACACCATCCTCATTAGCAACTGCCTTGATTTCTGGCCTGGACAGATGGATGGTGATGATTACGGATTTCTGGATCACCCTGACCAGTATATTAACCAGGTGTGAAATCCTCAGACAGGAAAGCAGCTTCTAGAGCAAGAGGATGAAGTCCAATTTGACACCTGGCATTTTCATCTTGATCTTTTTCACGGCTGAATCACAGGGTCAGAATGCTGAGTCTTCTCACTCATCGCCACACACTGTCTGTCAAATGAGTTACACCGTCCCTAGGTGGGGGCATCGGGACGGATTTATTACCCACCCAGGGGGGAGACTTACCTAAAGCTGGGCAAACCACAAGTAGTCCCTTGAGGATGCAGACCAGGGAGGACAGGTTATTACTACACAAGAAATCATGACACCTGCCTGGACCTCAGAAAAGACCCAGCACCAGGGAGAAGCAAGTCATTAAAACAGACAATAAAATAAATAAATCAGCCTTCTCGGTTCACATAAATATTTTGCTAATCAGTAAAAGGACAGTAAAGGGAATATAGAAAGGGATTTGGGTAAAATATTACATTTTCCAAAAGTTACTCAAGTGTGGCAGGGAGTCGAAAAGGAAAATTACTTTTTTCCAATGACCAACATACTAATTTCTTCAGAACCACAGAGAAGAGCCCATCCAAACAGTGCTGCTAAATGATTCCCAGCCCTGAACATTCTTTCCCTACCTGAAATTGCAGGCACATTTCAGCACAAACCCATGGCTTTGTTTCATCAGAATCGAACCAGAGGGAGCCAGTGTTGCTCCAAGCTACACACCTGTGCACAAATTAAAGTATCTCCACACTCACACCTCCCCTGTGCATCAAACACAACTAAGCCTGCAAGTGACCTTCCAAAGCCCTCTACTGGCTCCTACAGCCAGCTCAGCAGATTATTTAAGAGGGGACAGGATGAAAGCCTATAAGGTAGAGGCAGGAAGGTGCTAAAAAAAGAGTGATAGACCACCCTGGGGTCATACAGTGTGGCTTTCTGCAGGGAGCCAATAAGTGGTAACTCAGCTCTTACCCTCCCTCCTCCAGCCTCCCAGGTTCTCTGGAACATGTTTAGCCAAAGGGATAATTGACTGGGAAAGAAGATGGGGGGGGGGGGACACTATGTCATCTGTGGCCCTCTCCCCTCCAGCTGATGGACTTCTATCAAATAAAGAGCTGATCCTAAAGGAAACAGCCAGAGGTATAGACTGACAGTGGCTAAGAGAGAATGTATTGGAAGTAATCAACGTGTCAGTCTTTAGCCAGGGGGTTGATGAGAGGCTGCTCACAGCATGACCCTTCGAGAAACTACATGAAGAAAACAACACAGAAAAGAATGCACAACTGAGCATGTATACATCATAGAGAATCTGAGGATGGCATCTAATATGCCATGCAGATGATAGCCAAATGAGAGTGCTGGCTGGTACCTTCTTGGTTGTATTCTTATTCTAAACTCCACAATCCCAAGGCATGGGACTCGGATCACACACTGAACCTGGACCTGCATTTGTCAATGGTTGCCTTTTTACTTAAAGTGTATTTGAGGCCGGTGCCACGGCTCAATAGGCTAATCCTCCGCCTGTGGCGCCGGCACACTGGGTTCTAGTCCCGGTCGGGGTGCCGGATTCTGTCCCGGTTGCCCCTCTTCCAGGCCAACTCTGCTGTGGCCCGGGAGTGCAGTGGAGGATGGCCCAAGTGCTTGGGCCCTACACCCCATGGGAGACCAGGAGAAGCACCTGGCTCCTGGCTTTGGATCAGCGTGGTGCACCGGCTGCGACGGCCATTGGAGGGTGAACCAACGGTAAAGGAAGACCTTTCTCTCTGTCTCTCTTTCTCGCTGTCCACTTGCTTGTCAAAAAAAAATAAAAATAAAAAAATAAAGTGTATTTGAGATGCAAGATTCAAGAATATGGAAAACTCAACAATCTAGGTCAAAACTTCTTGTAAATATCATACCACTTCTCGAAATCAAACAAGACTATGTTGACAGCGCTCAGGCTTCCACACACAGAAGGGCTGTGGCAGAGCTGTATGTCTCATTTCCCGCCCAGCCTGACAGGCAGCTTCCTCCTTGAGATGGAGACATGGTCCATTCCCTCCAACCAGCAACAGTGATTTTAATTACCTACTGGTCACTAGTGCTATTATATTTTAATTAAATATAACTGCTTTACATACCTTTACTTGGGGCAACTGTTTCCATCACAATAGGGTGCAATTTAATAATCTGCAATGGAATTGTGCAAAGACTCACAAGCATGCAGTAGTACTGTGGAAGTACCTAACAGAGTAGCACACGGGCCAACACAGGGAAATACTGCAGGCTGCAGGCCTGAAATTGTCCCGGGAGCCATTGTGCTCCCATTAAAGTGTCACTGATTCCCTGCCAGAGCCACAGAAAAGAGGAGTGGACCCTGGGAAAAGATTTACCGTCTTCTCTCCCCTCTATTTCAAAAGCTGCGAGTTCAGCTGTGTGTGAGTTGGAAGTGGGGTGAAGCAGCAGGCCTGGCAACCAAAGGCAAGGGGCCTGGGTCTCAGCGTGCCTCTCAGCCCAAGCAGGCAAGGACTTAGGTGACTGGTGAGCGTGCTGCCAGAGGGACTACCGGCCCCCACGGGACCGCGCATCTGTGGATGAATTTCAGGCAGTATACCACAGCACAAGCTACCAGTGAGCTGGCTCTGAACTGAACGGACTTGCTCCAGCCCTCATCTTTGAGGCAAATTTTTATTCTAAAATGAAGACATTCTCATCATAATTGGAAATAATTTAAACATCAAAAAGCAGGTTAAATAAGTTATGGTTAGTTTACATTATTTAAAATACGTAGCCATTAAACATCATGGCTTAGAAAATTATTTAAAGAAAGGGAAGTACTCACAAAATCCAAACAGAGATGTCTGTAAGGTATTAACAGCGTTGATGTGCCTCTAGGTGGTGAAATTTAATCCATTTATATTAACTTCTCTTATCTTTCCTCCAATTTATAAAAGGTATATGGTATATTTATAATCAGGAATAAATGTCTACAGTAGAGAATTATGTAAAGGTGAAAGCAGAAGGATAAGTGATCTAGTATTTTAATGTATGCAAATAACAAAAATTAGGCGGCGAGTACTGTGGCACAGCAGCTTAAACTACAGCTCGTGACACCAGCACCCCACATGGGTACCAGTTCAATTCCTGGTTGCCACTTCCAATCCGGCTCCCTGCTAATGCACCTGGGAAAGCAGCAGAAGATGGTCCAAGTAGCTGGGCTCCTGCACCCATGTGGGAGACTTGAATGATGCTTCAGTCTGGCCCAGCTCTGCCCCTTCCATCATCTGGGGAGTGAGCCAACTGATAGAAAAGTATCCTCTCTGTCTCTTCCTCTCTCTGTGTGACTCGGCCTTTCAAATATTTTCTTTTTTAAAAAAAAGAAAATAATGAAAATTAAATTGAAAGCAGGTTCAGAAACTTGAACAAAAAGGACTAGTATTGAGAGTGCTAAAAGAAAAGACTCCCACCTCTTCCTAAGGTTGGCCTGATGGGTCTATACAGTGTGGTTACTGCCAAGAAAACTTTATACAGTTAGAGATACAAGAAACCAACTTAACAGTCATTAAACATCCATTGGAAATATCTTAGAATTGCTCTTGATATAAATCACGGTGCCATCAAAATGGTTTCAGGAAATATTTATTGAAAAATATTGAAATAAGAAAGCATGTGTTGCAACAACAGACAAATGGCTGTAGCTTCTAAAAGACATCAGAAACAGAGAAAACCAGGATTGTGGAAATTCAACACTATGGGAGAGAGTCACCAGCATCCCAGTTCAAGTGGCACCTGTGGAAGCAACTACCCCCTGGTTCCTTACCCAAGCAGCTGCGTCGTGTCCACATCTACCTCACGGAAGACGGTTGGGGTATAAGTATAGTCTGCTGGGCCAAGCAGGTGCTCAGGGCCACCTCAGACTTCCTCAGCATGCAGCCAACTCCTTTCCTCAGATTCTGCGAGCAGGAAATTTCTCCACCAGCAAGGGAATGCCCTTGTCCCATGAAAACATTTGGGTTGGTTTGGCAGTTGGAATTTACATCATAAATTAATAAGCCCACAGGATTTTAAATCTCATCTTTCTGTACTTATTTAGCATAAATCAGTTAATCAGTCTTCCAGACGGCAGTTCTCAACCTCCTGCAAAACTCAGGGCTGAGGGCTGAGCCCTGAGAAGAAGTGAGCAGACCACTGGCTGGGCAAGCTTCCCTGCTCTGTCTCAGTGGAGTCAGCCAGACACCAAGCCAGGACGTGGTGCAGCCACAATTCAGAAGGTGCCTATGGAGTCCTCCATGCTGTATCCACAACGGCTATGCGCTTCTCCGCATGTGCCATAAAGCACCCGCATTTTCTTCCACCCACATGGGAGCTGCCTGCACATGCCAGAGGCAAGCACAGTCGGTAACCTGCACCCTTTGCCGGCCTGACCAGCGTCAGCTAATGTAATTGCACACAAGGTGTGAGCCCCGCTCTAACAAGGTGCCGCTTCATAAACGCGCTCTCTTTTTATTATGGGAAATTCAGCCTGAAACCGTCAATAAAAGGCCCCTCCTCTGCATCAGCTCAGATAGCGTGTTATACACCCAAGGAACGTTCCTGCTCCCCAGAGAGGCCTGTTCTCCACACAAAACTCTGATCTCCACTCATGGGAATTCTCAGCGCTAAGAGGGCCACGTCTGGTTAGCAGCTGGTTCCAAGAATGCGTGCAGAGGAGTATGCTCAGAGAAGAAACAGCCTCTCAGTCTGGCTCAAAAAGGGAGAAAGGCATTGTCAGTGACCAAAATCCTGGAAAGACAGCTCTAGTAGGCTGTCACTCTCCCAGCGGCCAGAGAAATAATGAAGAACGGTGCTTCTCAAGTGGAAGGGCGACTGAGCAGTTGGGAAAAATAAACACACTCTGTCCCAATCACAGAGCCTTTAACCCAAGCAGCTGACAAAGCTTGCCTTAAGAAAAACTGATCCGCCCCACACCGTAGCGGGAGAGCTCAACTTGGGTTCACGGTGAGAGTCAAGAGGACACAAAGGGTGCCTCACACCTAGGGCTTAGCGCAAAGAGGGAGAGCAGCTACAAGAAGGGCAGGGGCAGGCCCCAAATACACACTGCCACTCCGCTGTTCAATCAGAATCTACAGTGGCAGCTTAATCTTTGTCCTCGGAGCAGACCTGTGTAAACTCAGAAGGCCTGGAGCTCATTTACAGGAAATGAGAAGCAATAATGCAGGGCAGCCATATTTGCAGTGAATCTAGCAGCTAACAATGCGGCGATTTGCCTTTAGAGAAGAACTTCGCGTCAGGGGATATCTTAGAACTGTACAAACGAGCACCATTTTCCTAGCAGGGCAGAAGACAGAGGTAAAAAGAGATGTACCAAGGTCAAATACCAGCCGCAAATAAACAAGCCCCAGCTCCCCAGCTTCAGGACGGCAGTCATTCCCACCCACGGCACCAGGAGGCCAAAGGCAGATACTTCAATCCCTTCTAGAAAACTGCACCCAGTATTTGCATGTGCTTTATGACAGAGAGGCAGGTGTGTACATGGTGAAAGCAAACACAAGTTGTCAGTATTTCTGATCCATGGTTGTATGAAATCTGCGAACTCTATAACAATGTGTGGAGGGAAGAGTCGCAACTGCTTCCTTCGATTCTACGTTATCCAAGTTTCCTGGGGCCTGGAGATGAGGGACTGCCACTGTCACGAGGGGCTTCGCATCCCTGAACTCAGGAGGTCACAATGAAGCAGAAAGACACAGTCAAGGTGGACTTCTGGCAGAGGGAGAAGAAGGCAAACAGAACCTCTTCTTTCCCTCCTATGAATCTTGACCATCCACTAAAACAGGGAAGAGAGAGGGAAAGGCAAAGATGGCCATGAAAAGAGGGAGTGACCAAGAAGCTGGGAAAAGGACGGGAAAGCTGCAAGGATCGACGGCCTGCTGCCACTGCAGGACCCCAGGAAGTCAGTCTTGAGGCCTCCCACCAACGTGCAAATGCCCAGGTGGAACCTGACATGGCCAAGGCCGAATGAGGGAAACGCTGCCTCCAGGAGCCTCGGCCGCCCTCATTCATATAAAGGCAACACTACACTGCTGTCACCATGGGCTATGGATTTAGAGATTTTGCCAATTAAGATAAAAACTGATGTAAATTCTGAGAGCACAACAATATTGGTCTTGCCTAAATTGTGCAAATGTGGTTTTCCAGAACATAAAATTGCATTTAGTGGGCAGCTTCAGTAATGGTGGCTCGCCAAACCTAGAGTACCACAGATTTGTTATGCAGGTTCAAGAAGCTAATCTTTCTGGCTGAATCCAGACCAAGACAGCTGAAGGGCAACCGGCAGTTAAAACTAAGCTGAGCATTCATAGGGGGCTCATGCAGTATCCAAAACACCCAGCACAGGATAAAAGAGGAATATGAGGGTGGGGGACCCAGACAACAGCAAGCAGTTCCTTCCAGTGGTCTGCATTAGCAAGCGATGTCAAGTGACCCAAGTGTATTGGCCCTCAATAACCTCATCATTCAAATCCAAGTTTACATACTTGGTCTCCAACGGAGACCCAGTGTGGGAGTATGGGAAAAGTAATTCAAAGTTGTCCAGAGGAACACGAAAAGTAGCAGGAGCACAAGTCTAAGCTCCTAGTATTCAGACATTTCTAAGAAAGTATTTGCAAGTCAAAACACAAAAGCAAACAAACAGAGGTGGCCTTGTGGCTTGGCAGATAGAGCCTCTGCCTGTCACAAAGCGGGCATCCCCGCTTCCTGTCCCGGCTGCTCCATTTCCCATCCAGCTCCCTGCTAATCAGCCTGGGAAGGCAGTGGAGGATGGCCCAAGTGCTTGGGCCCCTGCCACCCACATGGGAGACCCAGATGAAGCTCCTGGCTCTGGCCTGGCCCAACCCGGCTGTTGTGGCTGTTTTAGGGAGTGAACAAACAGATGGAAAAATCTCTGTCTCTCCCTCTCTCTTCTGTAACTCTGACATTCAAATAAATCAATAAATCTTTGGGGGAAAAAAAAGCAAACAAATAAAACTTGAGAGCCCGGGGTGAGGAAGTCAGTGTGCTTGTGGAAGGAAGTCCCAGCGCTGAGGTGGGCACATTCAATTACATTCTTGGAAAGAGAAGGCAGACATGAACTACTGTCAGCTTCTGCCTCAGAGTTCATGCCGTCAGGGTAGGGTGATGCAGGTGAGAGACGAAAGCCTGTAGGATTTTATTACAGAGCATGTTTGGTCTGTCCTGTTCCGTCCCCAGGATCAGGTATGCTGACACTAATTTGTATCTTTCAGAACAGAGCCACAGCTCTCCACTACAGCCCCAGTGACTTCGCGCCTGCTGTACTTTATAGATATCTAAGAGCAACAATGGGCCCAAATGGGCTGCTACACACTGAAGTGACTTAATGGCTTCTCCACTGAGGCGATTACATTTTCTCAAACTCTGGTATTTTCTGAGACCATGCATTTGCGGAAGAACTATCACTTGGTACGCCAACAGGAGTGTCCAGGCTGAGCGAGCCACTCACTCCTGACAGCAAAGGATTGGGAGGGGGTAAGAAAAGGAAGGGTGAAGTCTAGAGTTTTAAGAACGAGGAGGCGGGCACCGCGCAGCAATCTGCAAAGGGAAGAAAAGCCTGGCTCAGACAGCGCGGGGGAGCCCTGGATGCTTTCCTATGGAAAACGCTGAGCTGGTGGTTTAATACACACTGAAACCAAAGGGGCTGGGACAACTTCTTTCCCCTTTATACTAAATAAATAAAATAAGCTGCTCTGAGTGATGTCAAATCTCCCTCCTCTTTCAAGTACGAACTGGCCTAATAATCCTGGATGCCCCAATGGCCAATACCAGCAAATGCAGCTGTCTGCCAGTTTTCCACTGCAGAACACAGTGCCCTCACTCACGGCAGCTGCAGTGCGAGGTACAAAGGAAAGAGGGCCCAACAAGAATAGGACAGGAGGGGAGGACACTTTGCACCCCACGCATGGCGGCCAGGCCTCAGGCCAGAACCTGAGGGAGCCAGGAGGCTGGAAATGGAGCCCAGGGCAGGCGGCACATCAGCAGTCTCTCCCCAGGCCCCACCCACCGCTTCAGCAAGGCTGTTGTTCTAAAAGGAGCCCCTCCAGCTGGCGAAGCAGATGCTACCGGCAGCTCCATATGAGTAAGAATGTGGCTTCCTACTAATTGCTGCCCACCTTACAAGACACAGAAGCTTATGGAAAATGTCCAGCCTTCTCAGTCATAAGGAAACTGCCCCAGGAATGGTAGAAGGGCAGAATCAGACAGTCCAGGATCAGTGTCCGCTGCCCATCCCCAAATTCCGCAACAGTGAGTCAAGATGGCCACAGAGAATGCAATCAGACATTACCTAACACTCGAGGATGAACGATGTGCTAGGCAGTTGGCTGGTAACAGATCCCAGAAAATCCAACTGAGAAGGGAAGGTGGGATGGGGCAGAAAAGCAAAAGGGGAGGAATTTTTCATGCAGAAATGAGGCATTAGCAGCACCCATTATATGGCTTATCCAAAATTAACAAGCCAGCAGAAGCAACCAAACTCTGAAAATAATGTCTCAGTCTCCAAGATGTAGCAGATGCCCCACACAAAGGGCTCAGCCTCACCAAGTGCCCAGTAAAGGGAGAGAAGTGGAAGGAGAGTACATCAACCACCTTCTGGAAGAGAAATGAGCAAGGAAGCAGCACACACGCCCCAGCCTATCATCACAGCTACACTGAGCAGAGATCCTACCAGGACACAGCAATCTACCAAGGAGGCCACCGACACAATGGTGAACCCAGCAATGAAATCTGTGGCCAAAAGCAGGCAGGGGAGGTTAAGGACTATAGAATGTGAGCCACCCATACACTGACTGTAGCTTTTCAAAGGAAAGCGAAAATGAAAAGTGGCATCAAAAATATGCCTAAGCAATAGGCTTGTCATTTGCTAGGAGAAAAGCAAGCATCTGTGTCCTTCAGCTTCCCCTTCCAGTCTCAGCGCTGAAAAGGCTTTGCCTAAACACCGATGTGGACTGATAGCAACTTCACTGGAGTCTGCCTGGTAACCACACCAGTACTAGGCACTGGTCAAGATCAGACTCTCAGGGACTAAAATTATAAACCCCATACTAATAAAAAATAATTTCCTGAAACCACAGCGCAGGTAATACACGAGGAACATAAACGTTTGGGTTCTGAAGCGAACAGAGCTTGCCCAGCACAAAGCTAATGAGCCCACCAAGGAATGAAACCTATAGCCCTGGCAGGCAAAAATGCAAAGTCCTGGCTGACTGCACTAAATTTGCCTTGAATATAAATGTTATGCAAAAAAAAAAAAAAAAAAAAAAAGGTAATTTATCTAAACACAGTGTAGGTAGCTCTGCAATCAGTGTCTCATAAATAAAGAGAGAAAGATGAAGGGAAAGCTCTCTAATTGATTTTAAAATTAGTTCCAAGCAAAGAAATAATCTGACAACCAACAAGGTCAACAACAGCAGAAAAAAATACAGCCCTCAGTAAAAAGTGCACCTAAAACTTCAATGAATCAAGATACCTCAATGCTTATGTTTGGGAAACAGAGAGCAAGAATAGAGGTGTTAAAATAAGTTAATTGGGGACCAATCTTCAAAAGCAGTTAAAATTCTGAAATTAACCCCTCTGGTGGACTGCACTCAATCTGCACAGCGCTAATGGAATACACTTTATGAGAGGAACCAGGCCTCGTCACTCCAATGGCAGCAACCAGATTGGAAGTGGGGAAGAGGAAGTGCCCGCAGAAACTAAGCCATGTGTGACCTAAGCCAGCACGCCAGGCAATCCAATTAAGAAGCAGGAAACAACAGGATTGCAAAACCTCCCTCCTGGGATCCTCAGACCCTACCACATTGGTTCAAGCTGGGATGTTATCAGAAGCAGTCAAGACTCGCAGTGGCAGGTGGGTGGTAAAAAGGATGCCCACTCAGTTGCAATATATGAAATTAAGTCTTTTGCTTCAGCAGGTATTTTTTATTTAAGCATTTATTAAGTGCCTGCTGTGTTGACAAACAACACAAGATACTGCAAGAGCAGCTGTGAAGCTCAGAAACAATGCCATTCAAGGTGACTCAAGCAAGGGAATCCCAAAGTAGATAACCGCACAGGGTGTTACAGAGAAAGGAAAAGACTGTGGAGGGAAGACTCTGTCCTAAAGGGGCCTTCAGGAGCCAGGAAATGGAATCAGGTTTCCTAGGCGCAGCAGGATGTTAAATGGCCACAAGACAGTAGATATAATGGTGCTGTCAACTCAGGAAACAACAGAGAATTACTGCACCTCACAGGACAAGAAGAGGCAAGAAATATGAACATACTGGTACCAGGGAGATTTAGATAAATTGAGAATGTAGAACTGTGTGATAGTGATGATTAAAGGAATAGTCAAAAAAGAGAGAGAAAAATGGACAGAAAGAGATCAATGCAAAAAGTTCAGAGAAGAATTAGCCACCAAGACCCACTAGGAGACTATTAAAATGCCATAAAAATTATCTGAAGGAGATAGGCAAGATCACCAGGACAGGATACAACACTAAAGGGGCTAAAAGAATATAATTTAGAATGGGAAGAAGAAAGTGAATCAAAGGGCAACGAGACAGGCATACAGGGTTTAAAATTCACTGAGATCAGGGAAAGCACATTTTTGGAAGCTCTACTACTGACCCAGATACCAATGTCTTGACCTCATCACAAGGAGCCAGGCTTGCCCTGCAGTGACCTCGCCAGCAGAGACGCAGATCACCCTAGTGTTTCCAGCAGTGGTACCTAGATATTTACCTGACGAAATAGGACATATGCATTCTGGAATCTCAAATGGATGAGCTAAGACCCACCCACAGTCTTCTAATAGTAATTTTTTTCAGTCTTTTAACAATGGAGGTTTCAAGTGCTCTCAAAAATGCACAGATCAAACAAATCCAAAACTGGTACAGAATGCCTGTGCCAGTGCTGACATATTCCCACGTCTTTTGATCACAGCGAGGCAGTCCCCAGATCTCTCCATTGGAATCCGCTGAAATGCTATATCCATTTCAAAGAGCTTTTGCTTTTCTCCCAGGTCCGTGATGCCAAGCTGGAGTCCCTCTCTAATTTGCTATTTGCCTTATGCTCCCAGTCCCCAGTGCGAGATCACAGTCAGTGGGTTTATTGGTTTGCCCCCACATCACTTAGGGACTCCAATCCCACAGCTTCCTGTTGCTGTGTATCTCAGCACAGGCATCCTCTGCCTGAGGGCCCAGAGAGACCAGTCATCTTGTCTTCAGAAATCTAAACTGGAGGGAATAGGTGGGAGATGGCTTTTAATTGTGTGAAAATGGCAAAGTCTCCAGGGGACCTGTACACAGAAGGGAGTTACCAGCCCCAGGAACAGCCCTGCCTCTGACCAAGAAACCCTTTAGAACTCCAGGGCACCACTAACAATGCGCCTCCCTGCAGCTTCTCTCTACTTGCACAGGAGACCAGGCAGAGCAGGCCGGGGAGACAGCTCCAGAAGCAGAAGGCAGCAAGGATACCGGGAGAGTAAGCAGACAGCAGCTTTAACTGAGGGGAGCCTTCAGTGGCCCTGGTGGGGAAGAATCTCTATGGGCTAAGTGAGTTCACAAGGACTGGGGCTGACAGCTCGGGGGACAGTCTCCCCCTCCTGCTTCCACACTTGCCAGAACACCAAGCTCATGCACTCTTGGGGGGTTAGAGGGAAGCCACAGGCGGAAGAGGCCCTGGAAAGGAATGCAAACCTTCTCCACTTCACACTGGGGGATGAGTGCATTATGTACCTGTTTTCAAGGTAAATTTCTGCTCTGTACCTCTTGCCAACAATAGCACCGCCAGAACCGACTTCATGGGGGAATAAGTCAGACCCTTCATCAGATGCCTGGAGGCTGATTCCTTTGTCATTAACACTCCAAGTGCAACACAAAGCCCACAGCAGCCCTGGGCAACAGAGCACTAGGCTCTGGCGTTTCACATCAAAGCCGAGCGCTCCCTAGGAAGTCCTGAGATTGCACAATGTGTTATCTCCTTTAAGGCAGCGGCTCAGAAAACCCACAGCCTTTCCCCAAGACTTAGCACTAACTTCTCCATGGCAAGCAACTGGATAAAACAAACTATGCCTTCAGAGAAACCCTGATCCATGTTCAGGTTCACAAGAGCCCCATGCGCCAGTGTTCTAAATGGGCTCTCAGCATGAAGGAGTTAACACGGCCTAAGAGAGGACAGTGGACTTGACCTGAATAATGCAGGAGCACTATGGCACAGAAACACAATCAACAACAGACACATCCAGCCGGAACCATGGGAGGCAAGTATTATATACCTCGGCTTTGAACCCTCCCACCAACCTTTCCAGCAACAAACCAAGCTCTAACCAAAACCCAGCAGCAGAGGGTAGCCATGAATTCCTGGATAATATTGGAAAGCAGCCACCTAGGGTGAAAACAGTTCCTTTGATCACCCTGTCTCATCCGAGGGCTTCCTCTGGCTCCAATTAGAAAGTAACCAAAACCCAGGGAGTGGAAGTATACAGTTAGCCTAGGGCGAAGCCTTGTCTTCTTGTATAATTTAAGAGAAATGAACTAGTCTCTGCATGCAAGAAAGAAAAATCCAATTTGCCCTATTATGCCCCAAATTTAAAAATGGCTCAGTAGATCTATATTACTTGATGACAGGTCACTAGAGCATGAGGAGAACCACTAAAAGAAATCTGCTCGGGCTTCCTTGAAAGCCAGGCCCTAGGAGGTCCTCACCAGGGAGCTCACAGGGCGGCCCATCCAGCAACGGCTGCCTGCTGCTGGCATTTGAGGATGCTCATGTCAAAGACTCTCCCTCCTCACCTACCCCTCCAGTTCCTTCTGCCTTACCCTCTCCCACTTGGTTCTTCAGGTTAGAAAAGGCCCTAGTAGTATAAACAGTCAGCTTATCTCTCTCTCCTTTCTAAAGGCCCTGGACTCATAGGATGGGTGCCCCTTGGTAATGTCCTGAGCCTATGATTTGAGGTCGTCTGCAACCATAGGTCACTTCCTTTCATCTCCCAGCAATCCCCAAGCACCCTGTTTCTCCAACTGCAAGACCACCCCCAATTCCCATCCTTGACATTTTCCTTTGCGATTCTACCAGCCCTTTCCTAAGGAGGGCGAGCACATAGCCCTGCGCACACTGTGCCATACAGAAGGGCAGCTGGCCAACAGGGACAAAGGAGAACAAGAGCTGAAATCCACGCTGCCTTCTGCTTGCCGAGACACGTTCTCTGACACAAGGCTGCCGGAGGAAGGGGTGGCCTTCTCTTATTTGCAAACATGTCATCTACACTTAACAGAGGCCGTGGCCACAACATGTGTACCTTACATACTTGGCTGGGCTTCCCTTGTAGCTGTAGGAAGAGTTGTTATGCAGTAAAAGAACTCCTGTTGCTCAGACTTCACACACATAGAATTATATGCCACAATGGGAAACTGAGGCGCTTTGTCGTCCCTGCATCCCTACTGTAAATCTCTGCTAATGTTGCCATTAGCAGAAGAGGTCCTGCACGCCTGATAATAACTCTGGGGACTTCTTCCAGGAGAAAGGCAACTATTTTGAACCCTGCAGGATACCAATAAACAGCTAGAGCCACATCCATAGATCCTGTTCAGCACCCAAGTCACCCCAGGAGGCTGGTCAGTCGATGCTGACCACAAACTCCGAGTTGCACACCCGTTTTGATCTAGGATGATCTTCTCTTATAAAGAGAGATACTTTCATACATAAAACTAACACAAGGGTGCTTAAACCAAATGTGCCTTCCCCAAGTTGGAAATTCTTTAAGATAAAACCCCCAAATCGTGACATACAAGTCCTCTCCAAATGGGTCCTGCTGAACTCCCAAGCCACTTCTAACCACACCCGGACGTCACACATCCTTACTCCTGTCACACAGATCCCCTGCAGTTCATCCCATGTCCCACATTCTCTCTTCGTGAATATCCTGCAATGTTTTCAGAAGAGGTACGTGGTGGCCCAGACTACACTTTCCTAGACACGTGTATCCTACCACTCATGCATCATTCATTGCTCTACTCTCAAAAACTCCTCTCATTTTTGTCACTGCTGCTTTGCAGGTCAGAAATTGTCTTCTCTCTCTTCATCTAGCTAAGCCCTAATTACCCTTTGGGCCTTAAACGGCACTTCCTCAAAGAAGCCTTCCAGGATTTGCAACTCTCCTAAATCCTACACTTTTCTTTCCCAGCACTTAACATAAATGAAATGACCTGTGCGTTTCCCCCAATACATCCAAAAAGGGTAGAATCAAGAGAGTATCTGTTTATTTCCACCTGCTTCCCCTTCACTGTCCCTACAGCAAAAAAGGCAGCCAGCAGATATTGATCTGCTCAAATATCGAATACATAGGTTTGGATCTGGAGAGCTGTGCTGTCTACAACAGTAACCTCATGTGGCCACTGAGCCCTTGAAACATTCCAGAGTGAACTAAAATGTGCTGCAAATGCGAAACATACACTAGAGTCCACGGATCTGGTATTGGGGGCGAGGGGCCTCATTTTTTTAAGCTTTCATTCTCTTACTAAGTGCTCAACAGATATGATTATGGGGACAGGTGTTGTGGCACAGTGGTTAAAGGCACAGCCTGCAGTACTGGCATCCCATATGGGTGCCAGTCTGTGTCCAGGCTGCTCTACTGCCAAACCAGCTCCCTGCTATTGGCCTGGGAAACGCAGTGGAGGATGGCCCAAGTGCTTGGGGCCCTGCCCCTCATGTGGGAGACATGGAAGAAGCTCCTGGCTCCTGGCTTCGTCCTGGCTCAGCCCTAGTTGTTGCAACCAACTGAGGAGTGGGCCAGCAGATGGAAAATCTCAGTCTCTCCCTCTCTCTCTTTCTCTGTAACTTTCAGATAAATGAATAAGTCTTAAATAAATAAATAAGATTGTGGACCTATTAAGTCATTAAGTCAAATAAAATACATTACAATTAATGTTCCTGTATTTTTTTTAAATGTATTTGAAAACACAAAGTTATAGAGGGAGAAGGAGAATGGCAGACAAAGAGAGAAAAAAGATATTCTGGAACTCCATTTGGGTCTGCTACATGGGTATAGGGACCCAAACTTGGCACATTAGTAGGAAACTGGATCAGAAGTGGAGCAGCTGGGACTTGAACTGGCACACATATGGGATGCAGGCATTGAAGATGGTGGCTTTCCCTACTGTTCCACAATGTTGGCTCCCAAATAATGTTTCTCTCAGGTTTTATTTGTATCTTACTTGCACATCTAAAATACCAAGTATAACGGACCCATCTGGCTGTCCTAACACTGGCCAGTGTTAAGCTGTGTTCTCTAACTTGTGTGGGCTAATTTTCTTTTCTTGAACTCCCACAATGTACAGGCTGCTCTGGGAAACCTTGAGGGGGCCCTCCACCACTATATTCAAAGTGTGTTACAGCATCTTATTTCTGATGCGAGCCTTCTGTAAATCCTTCTTGAGGAATTTAACAATAATGAAGATCATCCCTTATTTCCCTCAGAAACCATATGCTGTAGACTGTTAGAGCTAAGCCTTACTTGGAACTTTCTTAAAATGGAATTAGATCTCAGAAGTAAATTGTGTGTGAGAGAGAGAGAGAGAAAGAGAGAGAGAGAGAGAAAACACCCACCTTGGTAAGGAAAAAAGAAATTCTACAATCAGAATCCTAACAACTTCCCATCAGCCTAAGCGAAACACATCTTTTTTCCCACTGAGGAACTCCAAAGGATTGGGGAAGAACTCAAAATTCTCAGCAGCAAGTTAATTGTTACTTCAGAAAACCTGCTATGATCCTACCTAAAAACATGCCATTTCTCTAAAAGCTGCTTAAAATTCATCTACATAGTCCACATTAACATAATGCTTTGGCTGATGATGCAGGCACAAACATTAACGCTCAAGAATTGCAAAGTTGTGGTTGCTGTGGGAACCCTGATTCCAATGGTATGGCACAGATGCAGACTGGTGGACTACTCCCCATCCTGACACAATTGGAGATGCGTATTTACTCTGTGCAATAAGGCACGGCTACAGTTACCAAGAGAAACTGATTTTGGCATTTCTAGGCTTTCATGCATTTACATTCTCCACCTTACCACGATACTGTTTGCTGCATTAAATTGCCTCCTCCATGGGGGTAAACAGGGAGAAAATGAACTGACTGGCTCGACATTCAAATCACCCATCCTGTGTGTTTTGGATGCATGATCTGATTCAAAAGACAATCATGATATTTTTATCTTACTCCTATGGGCTGCCTATAAACTTGCACAGAAATGAAAACAGGGCATGGACTTCAACTTGTGAATGCGCCACAACATGGGTATATGTACAACACTGGAAAAGTGAATTCCTTATTTTTAGAACTGCAAAGGGATAAACAAAAGAGTAGCTAGTACACAGAACTAACATCAACCACAACATCTCATTTCTGAAAACCATCCAAACATGTGCCTTTAGCTCTGAGGACCTGCTTGTACAATTACTCAACAGAGTCACTTCATTTATCACAGGGCAATAGAAAGAATAGGAAAGATATCTGTAAAAACAGGACACCAGGGCTGGAATTGGGGCACAGGTTAAGACATTGCCTGGAACAACAGCATTTCTCATAATAGTGCCAGTTTGAGTCCCAGCTGCTCTGCTTCTGATCCAGCTAATGTGTCTGGGAAAGACAGCCCAAGTACTTGGGCCACTGCCACCCATTAGGGAGACCTGGATGGAGGTCCAGGCTCCTGCCTTTGGCCTGGACTAGCCCTGGCTTTTGCAGCCATATGGGGAGTAAACCAACAGATCAAAGATCTTACTATGTCCCCCTCTTTCTGTCACTCTACCTTTCAAATAAATAAATAAATGAATTTTTTTTTAAAAAGGCTGTCAACAAAATACTATTAAACCTGTTATTGAAAATAACTTCAAAAAAGAGGATATAACAAAAACCCCCAAAAATGTTCATCCTGAATAACAGAAAAATTAAAGAAAATGACCATAAAATTTGAAACAAAATTATGTATCCATATGCTAAACACCAGCTCTAGAAGTTTTCACGCCAAGCATAAATGATCAAAATTGGCATATCCATTAGTAAGGCAACCACATACTCGGCCAAAAGACCCCAGCACAGGCCAGTGTAATCGACAATGATTGTTAGCACTTGCAAAAGATGAGTGACTAACCCCCAGAGCAAAAGCATAAGGGAATATCAAATCAAAATGACCAGCAGAAACTTGCCCTGTTATCACATACGTGAGACACAAAGCTTCTTGTCTCCTTATTGACAGATAAGTTAGACCTTGCTAATAAATAAAACTCATCCAGCATCACACATACGCCAATCCTCACTGCTCTCAAGCTCCCTTGGGGGTGGCAACAGTCGCCATCTGAAAGCAGTGTGTGTGGTTCAGGTGACACTGAGGCCTGTCCAATGGAACCAGGCTGCAAATATCAGAAAATAATACTTTGGAGATTAAAATCTAATTCTAGAGCTCCTTCTTTTGCTTTCTATGAACAGGCTCAGCTGCTTCCCTGTTCTCACCTGAGTGTTCTCCCCCTCCAGCCGTGGTGGTCGGATGCTAGACAGATGGATAGTCTTGTAGTCTCCGGAGTTGAGCTTCACAACAATGGCATCCGCATTCAGAACCTGCATCACCTGTGAGCAAGAAGAGACAATGCTGAAATGTGATTCATCAGCCCTCATGGTCCCCATCACACGCAAGGCCCGGGTAAGACCAACAGCCATTTGAGGTAGATCCAAGATGATGCTTCGCAATACAACAGTGGCAGAGAGACTATGCTGTAATTATCAGTCCCCAGAGACCCTGCTGTAACTCCCCAAGAGAAAGAATGAATAACATTCATATCTTTTGCCCAGACCAAGAAATATGGTTAACCATGCAGCTTATTAAAAACTGGAAATCCAGTTTCTATGGGTTATTGAAGATTTTCCTTGGAATAGGCACTATGCTAAAATCAAAAACCCTTTCTCAATGTGAATCTAGGAAAAGAGGCAAGGATTGGATTAGAAGGTACGAGAACTAGATGAGAAAGAACTAAAATAGGATGCCCCAACAGAGAGCAGGGAAATCAAAGCCAAGGGAACTCAGCACGGGGAAGGAGAGGTCTGACTGTTAATCTCACACTAAATTACTAGACTTCACCCCAGCTACTCTGAGAGCCTCCTCTTCAGATCACCAACTATGGACATCCTTGCTTTGGGACCCAGAATCATAGACACTGGACCTCACTCTCAATTTCAAAAAGCTGACTTCGAGGGCTCACTTGGTTAATCCTCTGCCTGCAGTGCCAGCATCCCATATGGACGCTAGGTTTGAGTCCCGGTTGCTCCTCTTCCATTCCAGCTCTCTGCTGTGGCCTGGGAGGGAACTGGAGGATGGCCCAAATGCTTGGGCCCTGTACCCACATGGGAGACCAGGAGGAAGCACCTGGCTCCTGGCTTCAGATTAGCATAGTTCCACTGTGGCGGCCACTTGGGGCGTGAACCAACAGAAGGAAGACCTTTCTCTCTGTCTCTCTTTCTCAATTTCTAGCTCTGTCAAATTTAATAAAAAAAAAACAAAAAAAACAACAAAAAAAAAACACCTGGCTATTAGATCATTCCCCTAATGACTACAGAATACAATCCCATTCAGCCCAGGTTAGTGCCACATCAGGGTTCTAACTAGAAGCTGGTATACAGCCAGCACTCTACAATTCACCCAATTATATGCAGAGACTGTTGTGTCAAGGCTGTTTGGTTTTATTTATTTTTTTTGTAAGCAACACTTCGCTACAAAGTAATCACTGACAAAACACTATCACCATGCACTTCCTCTGCACAAGCAAAATCAAGCCATTCTAGGATCCAATCAGGCTCATCGGGAGTGACAAGGTAGTGGAATAATCTTTAGGGTCAGCAGCCAAAAGTGAAAACAGACTTCACATCCTCTTCAATGCAAGAAACAAAAGGACAGGCTAGGCCCACCTAGCCCATGGATATTACACTGATAACTGTCTTAAGGGAGGCCTCAGTAATTTTTTCCCCAGATGGCTTTAGATCTTTCAGCACAAAAGTACCCATTTACTAGCGCTCTTCAAAAAATGGCCACTCTCTCCCTGTTCCAAAGAGCCAGCCAACCACATACCAAAAAGGTAAGTGGTTTAAGGGACAATCTGAAGCAAGCAAAAGACAAAAAATAAGTGAGAAATCATACAGGAGAGGAAATAACAGGGGTTAAGTGCCTTCAGGAGGAATGACCGAAAGAAGACGACAGATGGAACCAAGCTGTAACTCCAAGGAAAAATGACACGGCTGTAGGACGGGACAGCATCCCTGGGCTTTGCCACTGTGAGTAAAGGGGACAACGTGAAGAATAGCCCAGGCATCAGGAAAGCAATGAAGCATCTCGCCAAGAACTGAGGGGACTAGAAGAGGGGACAATTTTTAATTTCCCATTTTCTGGCCGGCACCGTGGCTGACTTGGCTAATCCTCTGCCTGTGGTGCCGGCACCCCGGGGTTCTAGACCTGGTCGGGGTGCCGGATTCTGTCCCGATTGCCCCTCTTCCAGGCCAGCTCTCTGCTGTGGCCCAGGAGGGCAATGGAGGATGGCCCAAGTGCTTGGGCCCTGCACCCCATGGGAGACCAGGAGAAGCACCTGGCTCCTGCCTTCGGATCAGCGCGGTGCGCCGGCCACAGCACACCGGTCACAACGGCCATTGAGGGGTGAACCAACGGAAGGAAAACCTTTCTCTCTGCTCTCTCTCTCTCACTGTCCACTCTGCCTGTCAAAAAAAAAAAAAAAAAATTTCCATTTTCTAAGACTGACTTGCAACCCTTAACATAACAAAAAAGACAACCTCCTAAACCGTGATTATTCTGCTAGAACCTTCTGGCAGATCTGATAATCATGAAGATTAATCGCTAAAACCAAGAGAGCTTGAACCTAATTGTGAACACCAACCATAATCCAAGGCATGATATGTGATCACAAAAGGACCAAAGTCAGGGCTAATAACCTAGGTATGGGTTTTATAAAAAGGTGCAGGGTTTTGTACCATCACAAAAACTTAAAACTACTTGGAATATACAACCAAAAATACAGATTCAATAACTCAAAGGGGGAAAAAACAAAAGACAGATATTATTCCCACTACCATCTAGACAATTAATGCACAGTAAAACTGTCCAGAGGAATGGAATTTCTTCCTTGGAAAACCGACCAAAATATTAAAGACCGCCCAGCTAATGAGTTCCCTAATCCTTCATAACCTCACATTTGGATGATAGAAACAGTACTATTCAATGGATGTCAGAACATTTAGCCAGTGAGATTTCCATGGTATTTGCTTATGCTGCTATTCTAACCTGAAATCAAAGGGAAGGAAAAAATTCTACAAAGCCAAGCCAAACAAAGTAACTGGTATAGTAAATCATTACAGCTCCACATTCAAAAGGATACCCAAAGGATAACCGGGTCGACACCACACTTCTCGAAGGCACACACATCACACTATTTCAGGAATCCCTATGTTGGACAGGTCTGTACCTCCTCTCCAATCCGAACTCTTATTAAATCGTCGAATTGCCAACAACAGGGAAATTCCTACAATCGTCATAACAAAAATCTAGACATTCTCTGCTCCCTAGCCGTGCTAAGAAAGGAATAAAACTAGGGAAAGTATCGTACCGCTCACACCTTCACCCCCTGATTCCAGAACGTGAAGATCTGAGCATACCCTGTGACAAGTTACTGGGATTCGTCACCCCTTATAATGAATGCGTTAGCAGCAGAAGCGACGGATGGATCCTTGGAGCTGTAAATTTCGCCACAGCAGCAGCAGACTCTCTGCTCGGCATCTCCCCGATTAGAAACCTCCTCTTCAGGAACTGCACACTCTGACGCTGCCAGCTAAGCATGGTTCAGCTTTTGGGGGGAGGCGGAGGGGGAGCGCATGTGTGTGCATCCACGTGTTCGTCTGTGAGCGGGGTTTGTGCCTTTGGATTCCTCTGTAAATGGTGTCATTGCCATCCAGAGAGACATGGAATGAGCCATAAAACACTGGTGATCGTCACACACTGTGCAATAAGTAAAATGCAGAGCAGATCCCATTCCCCAGCCCGCTCCTCAGCATGGCTGCAGACCACGCTTACACAGCACTGCTTCTCACGTGCCGGAGGTGTGCCCACACTGCTCAGTCTCTCTGCACGCCAACCGTGCGTACCCACCACGCCACACATGCCATGTGATCCATTTGGCACAGGAAAAGAAATCAACGCAGAGCGAGTCACTAGTTGGACTCCAGACACATGCGACAAAAACTCCCTCCACATCTCTTTAAAACAAATTATATAAAGAAAAAAGGTTAGTGGTGACAATGGCTAGGCTAACAGCTAGCACGGAGAACTGCAGGGCTGTGTCAGGGCAGGAAACCATCCCCCTCTGTAGCCTACTCCTGTCTACAGAGCTGAACCACAGGGTTCACAGCGTGGCCACGAGCTGCTATTTTCCAACTACTTAAAACCTTGCAGCACGCAGAAAACGAGCAAAAAGCCTTTCAACAGCCTCTCGAGTGACAGCGCCCAACAGATTACCTCCCCAAACACAGCCCAAACAGCGCTAATGCTGCCAACATGGCCAATTCCAGGTAGAACAAAAGGGCGCCCAACCCAAACAAGGCCTTCTACTGGCAGTACCAGAAAGTGTCCTTTGATGGGGCCACTGGGAATGACAGACAACTATCCTTCCTCCTCTGTGAAATCATGACATCTGGCTGCTTGGACGGCTCCCTAAGGTCGTATGCTATGTCTGCTTCCCCTTGTCCCCACACCTTGACAAAAAACAGGGGCAGACAGTTGGCCTGGCAGTTAGTCACTATTAGAATGCCTGCATCTCACAGCAGAGTGCCTGGGTTCAGTCTCCGGCCCTGACTCTTGACCCCAGCTTTCTGCTAACGAGGACCCCTGGGAAACGGTAGTGATTTAAGGTGAATCCTGTCACCCACATGGCAGACCTGATTTTGAGTTCCCAGTTCCCAGCTTCAAATACCTGGCCAGTGGGCATTTTGGCTGTGCATTCTCTGCTTCTCAAATACATAAATAAACTGTAAAAATAATCACAGCAACACCTGATGAACGCACCTCTTGGCACTTAAGCATAATCACACCAGATATTATAATAAATACTTAAAGGAAAATCAGGCTTCGGGAAAAATTCAACCCAGGGACATTCCACAAATACCTGATCAGTACTCTCCCAAAAGTGTCAAGGGTATCAAAAGTGAGGCTGAGAAATGGTCCTTTCCTAGAGGCGCCTATAGAAAAATCACCAAGTAAATGTGATGTGCTATCCAGAACACACAAAGGACATGGGAAAGAATTAAGGAAACCTGAAAAAAAAAGTATGGAACTTAGGTCAATAGCCTCGATATTGGTAAATGCATTAGGCCAAACGCACTGTACTCATGTAAGGTATTACCAACAGGGCAAACAGGTGGAGCTGGATGAGTACTGGCGAACACTACACTACCTGCTCGCTTTCTCCAAATTGCCCTAAAAAATTAAAGCGTCTAATAAAAATGGTAATTTTTAAAGCCAGGTAAACATTTTAAAAATCTTTTCTAGGCCGGCGCCGCGGCTCAATAGGCTAATCCTCTGCCTTGCGGCGCCGGCACACCGGGTTCTAGTCCCGGTCGCCCCTCTTCCATTCCAGCTCTCTGCTGTGGCCCAGGAGGGCAGTGGAGGATGGCCCAAGTGCTTGGGCCCTGCACCCCATGGGAGACCAGGAGAAGCACCTGGCTCCTGTCTTCAGATCAGCGCGGTGCGCCGGCCGCAGCGCACCAACCGCAGCAGCCATTGGAGGGTGAACCAAAGGCAAAAGGAAAACCTTTCTCTCTGTCTCTCTCTCTCTCACTGTCTACTCTGTCAAAAAAAAAAAAATCTTTTCTAATGGAATCATTTGCTTGTCTTATCAGCAAAGCAGTTTGCTAACATAAGCTGCAAACCAAATGCGGATTTCTCTTCGCAGCAGCATAGACCTCCCTTGCCACATCACCCCCAGAGCTTCCTTTTCTACTAAAAGTCACCAACAAGTCAAGGCATTGGCTGGTGTTTGTTGGTTCTCACCACACAACAAAATAGGAATATACCACAGAAGTCTACATAATGACAAAAATACTAAGAATTACACTTGATTCAAAATCATCTAACAAACTCATTTCCATTCAATAGTGTACAGAGCAAATAAGCAAGCAAATAAAAGACATCTAAACTGGAAAGGAAGAAATATATATAAAGCCCTCATGATTTGAAAAAAAGGTTGCAACTAATAAACTCACAGCACAGCAGGATACAAAGTCAACACCCAAGAATCAGTGCCGAAAGAATTTAAAGATACAAATAAATGCAAACAAATTTCATGAGCGTGTATCAGGTGCAACTATTGTCCAAAGTGATTTACAGATTTAATGCAGCCCCTAACATAATATTAAAGATGATTTTTGCAAAAATTGAGGCACCTGTCCTAAAATTTGTATGGAATCACAAGGAACCCCCCAACAGCCAAAACAATTCAGAAAAAGAACAGAGTTCTGTGGAAGATTCATGCATCTTGATTTCAAAACTTCTTTCAGAGCTATGGGAATCAAAACAACATGGCATACGCATACAGACAGAAGTATTCACCAAAGGAACTGAATCCAGAAATAAAATAAATAAAATAAAATCCAGAAATATGATCGAAGTATTCAACAGGGCTGCAGTGGGGAAAGGATGACCTTTACAACATAAGGGCAGGGCAATCTGGATAACCACACGCAGAAGAACGAAGCCTGACCCTTATCTATATAAAAAGAGATCCGTGATTTAAATATTTCTAAAGCTATTCGAAGATAACACAGCACAAAGGCTTTACAACATTAGATTAACAAATGATGTTAGGTATGACACAAACGCCACAAGCAACAACAGAAAAAAAAACACATTAGGTTATGAAAATTTTAAGATTACAAACTCCTGGGGCTGGCATGGTGGTACAGGGGATTAAGCTGCCATCTGTGATACCAGTAACCCTGGCCAGTGTGCAGGTTCAAGTTCCAGCTACACGGTTTCTAATCCAACATCCTACGACTATGCCTGGGAAAGCAGTAGAAAATGGCCCAAGTGTTCCTGTGAGATACCAGGAGAGAGTTCCTGGCTCCTGGCTCCTACCTGGCACAGCCCGGGCTATTGCATCTGGGGAGTGAACTAGCAAATGATAGTTTCTGTTTCCCCCTCTTCCCCTTCCCTTCTCCCTCCCTCCCACCACGCTTTCCCTCCCTGTTTTGGGAAGTGAACCAGTAGACAGAAGATCTCTTCCTTCCTCTCCTGGTATCCCCTGTCACTCCTTCTGTCACTGTGACTTTTCATATAAATAAGTAAATAAACCTTAAAAATCATGTGTTGCCAAATAATCTCACAAAAAACAAATGAGCAGATATCTGACACAACATTAGAGTCCCTGGATTTGAGTTCTGCCTCTGCTTCCCATCCAGCTTCCTGCTAATATATACTCGGGGTAGGATGGTGGGAGGGATGAAAGAAGGGTTTTGGCTCAAGTACTTGGGTCTACACGGGAGAACTGTATTGAATTCTGGGCTCCTAGCTTCAGCCTGGCCCAGCTCCAGCTATTGCAGATACTTGGGGGTGAACTAGAGATGGAAGAGATCTCTGTCTCCTTCTGCCTTTCAAAAAAATGAAAAAACAAAAATAATAAGGGTAAAGCCAAATACATTTTAAAGTCCACTGCATCCATGGATAGCTTATAGCCCCATTTGCAAAACTAGCCACTGGTGCCAGTTGACTACGTAGGGCCCCAGACATAGGCTCAGAGAGTAAGCTTCTTGGAGGCAGGAGCCATTTCCAGTTCTTCTACATCTTTTAAATGCACCCGGTTCAGCTCCCTGCTTGTTTAAGCTTTATCTGGGCACAGAGGAAACAAAGCTCCTGACCCACTCAGGGCAGTGAGAAGACGCCTTGTGAGGACTGGCTTTTCCTCCACCCTGCCTCCCCAACCATGTTATTCAGGTCTGTGAAATCTGCAACGCCCAAGATTCCAGCAGCAGAGACAAGGATGCCAAGCCACGTGCTCAGGGGACCATATGGCTACAAACAGCACAGATCAGCTAAAACGCCACAGGGAAGGCGGGCAGGGAACTGGCAGGCCACGACAGGCACAAAAGTCTCGGGCAGGCTCAGCTAATCGCTGTGAAGTGAACATGCTTCTGTGCTAACCTGGAGAGACAGGGAGCACCCTCCCTTGTGTTTCATTCCCTAGGAAGGAAAACTGCTTAAGCAGATGATGGGAATCAGGCTCTCAGAAGACCAAACGTATCAAGAGAATATGTGGTTGAGTTTCAAATTTCTCAGAGCAGGCTTCCAGGCTAACACTCTGATACACAGCTTTGCATCAGTTCCAGAAATCAACTGTGTGACCCTAGAAGCATTCACCTCACGAGGTCACAGGTCACAGGTGTCGGCTTCTCAGGTGCTTTTGCTGTGCCCTATAAAATTACTTGCTTAGCAAACAGGAACCGTTGAAATGAGAATCACTATTTAGGGCCTTAACAACCACAAGAACCCCACAGGAGAACTACTCAACGATGACTTGCAGAAACCAGGCAACACAGAACTTGGGTAGGGCTCTTTAAAAATTTTGTTTGGCACTGACAGACATTTTAATAAATCAGGTAAAAACCAACTCCAGGACTTCAGTTGGGTTCTAAGGTATAAAAATAAGGCAGATGCATTTTCCTTGCTAATTTAATGCTGATATTCTGAGTTCTAGAACAGAGGCTGACGAACTATGGCCCAATGATCATCTAGCCTGCTTCAGAGAGACCATATGGCCTGCAAAGGCTAAAATACTGGGTCTGTTGTCCTTTAAGAAAAAATTGGCCAACTGCAGTTTATGCAACATATTTGAAAATGAGATATACACTTGCTACCATTTCTGAAGAGATTATTTGGCAAATATGTTCCAAATCATGATTAAGGAAGTAACTGCCATTTTACATGAAAATTCAATTTGTAAGTAATTATTAACTACAGGAATATGGTACAGCCTTACAATGGAGTCAGGTGCACCAATTACAAGTGAGTATTTCTAGATAAAAATAAAGGGGTATATCTAACTTATTATACAGCTATCTACATAGGTTCAAAAAGACAAAGATGAGGGGAGAGAATAAGACTGCGAGAAAACTCTGGAAGCTAGAAAGCATATGGATGAGTACTAACTGAAACCACAGATGCACAAAACCTAACGCCTGAGCCAGTGCTGAGAAAAGACAACAGCCAGTCTTATTTATACCCCAGAATCCCCTTTCACTCCAGCCAAATTAGCCAAATGCGTCCAACTGTCGAATCAGGAATGGAAAGTAAGAATGAAAAAGGGACCAAAAATTAAGATTAGGTTTAAATCTCTACAAGAATCACCTAGATTTCTAGATGTACACCCTAAATGCCACCCATAGGATCACTGATCCTAACCCTGTGTTGTAATACCAACCATGAACGCCAAATACCTGAGGAAAGCCTCTCAGATGAAAACTAAAGAACCAACTCAACAAGGGAGCGAATATGAAGAGAAAAGAAACCTCTAAAACTGAAAATTTATTACTCCACAAACCGAAACATGATATTCACGTCTGAAGGTGGCATTAGACAGGCAAGTATTTGGCATGGTGTTAGTACACCACTTGAAAAGCCTGCACTCCACATCATAGTGCCAGGGATTTGGTCCTGGCTCCACTCCTCAGCTTCCTACCAAGGTGTGCCTTGGGACACAGTGGATGATGTCTCAAGTGGTTGGGTCTCGCCACCACTTGTGGGAGATCCAGATGGAGTTCCAGGCTCCTTGCTTCAGCCTGGCCAAGCCCTGACTGTTCGGGGCATTTAAGAAGTGAACCAGCAAATGGGAGCACTGTCTCTCTTTCAAATAAACTATAAAATCATAATTTAGAAAATGTTCACATATATGAAATAGAAACATTTAGAGGAAAGAAAAGCTACTAGAAATGGAAAGAGTATCATATATAAAATACTACCCCCCAAAAAGGCTAAAGGATAAATACAAAGAGATCTAAAAAATAAAAGTCCCAGAAATAAAGGGCTAAACATTGGCACATAATATGTTCACATATGTATAAACAAAGCACATCACTGTGAAATCAAAATTCTTGGATCAAAAAGAATTAGCTAAAACTTTACAGAAAGAACCTCATGTTAAAATGAAATAATAGAATGGCATAAAACCTTTAAAAAAAAAAAAAGTAAGCTAGCAAACACTGTAATAGCTAAATGAAAACCGAGCAATACCTTTACAACTTTAATGGAAAACAACTTCTAAATCAGTGATTCTATACCCAGCTAAACTATCACTCAAGTATAACTAGAAAATGGATATGAAAGGGCTCAGAAATATACTTCCCAAGCATCATTCTGCCATGAAGTTATAGAATGTATCATAAATCACAAAACAGAAGTCATGAGCTGCAGAAAGTATTGTTCCAACCCAAGTGTTAAGGCAAAGAAACTTCCCAAGATAATAGTGATGAAATCCAAAGGTGCTAGCACTCTAAAAGGAAAAAAGGAAGAATCACTCCAGCCTCCAGGAAAGTATTATTAAACGTTAAATTAGCACACTGAAAGTCTTGGAAGGAGAGTCAGAAAGTTGAATTAATAATGACTACCTACAAAAGAAATATGAATTTTTTTAAATTACTAGCACCAGTAAAAGCAAACACTTGTGTAGGAAATGAAAAACAGTATTAATATGCAATACCACTATGGTGATAAGTGCCACAAGAAGAATGACTGATTTAGTTAATTTATGATATAGCTTTGCTGGGAGAATTGAGGGAAAGCACATGTACATGGCACGTGAGTATGTGTGTCTAAGTGAGAAAACCAAATTCTTATCTTTCATGCTATGAAGGAAAGGGGTTATAAATACAATTAAAACATGAAGAAACAGCAACGTAAACCTTTTATTCAGGTAGATGAATGAATCAGCTAAGACCTTAAAGAGATGCCACAAGGGCGAGGGAACGGAACTAGTACATTTCTTAATAAGCCTGTAGTAACTTTAAATTTGTTTTGTATTAAAAACACAAACTTAAAACTAAAAAATTATATACAACAGAGTACAGAGCAGTACTTCTAAAGTGGCTGCCAGTCTGCAAAGAGGTAAGGAACACGCACCTGAACATCACTACGTCCATCACCACTACACTGGTGACACCTATGCAGCAAGCCTTTGTTGATGAAGGAAGCGATGCCTTGATTTATATTCTGTCTCGGGCTCCCACATCATGTCAAGGCACTCTGAGTAATTAGGGCTGGTATAGACCAGGGATCATCAAACTTTTATGTAAAAGGCCAGAGAGCAGATATATTAGGCTCTGTAGGCTATAACTCTGGTGTAAGCCTGAAGGCGATAATTCTCTGCATGCTAAAACTCAGTTTTCAACAACTCTGTCATAACTCCTCAGCTCTGCCACTGTACCATGAAAACTGCCACAGACAGTATGTAAACAACCACACACAGCTTTGTTCCCATTTATGCATGACACTTAAATTCAATTTTATATAAATATCATGCCAAGTATTTTATTCAATACAAAATCCATTTTTTTCCCAATGAAAATCTTCCAGACCACACAAAAACAGTTGCTGGACCAGATTTGTCCAATCAACCATAATTCACAGAAGTTGAGACAGAGAATATAATCAACTTTGGATTTTTGTAAGGGAAAAAAAAAGCTACATCAGAGTTTCATGTAATATGGGTGTATTTACACATCTCTTTCACGCTTTTATTATAAAAACTCAAAAGTTTGAAGATCCCCTACTTACAAATAAATTTTACTCTATTAAGCAACGCTATATTCAAATTACCTAGATTCAGGTGTTTAAGGCTCTACAACCAATTAGTTATTCCTCAGAATCCTTATTTAGTTGCTTTCTGGGGCATTCTATTCTGGCATTGTAATGAATATTACTTTACTGTAATGATAAAAAGATTAACATTATTTACACAACAAACAGATCAGGATGTTGTCATCTTAAAATTGGAAGAAATCCTACAACCAAGTTTCTCTTTTCTAGTTTCCAATAAGCCATATTTAAGATAAATGCAAAAGCTGTGGGCTCAATCACTAAACCTCTGCATCTCTTTCTTCTGCAATGTTTTAGTCCCCAATCAGCAAAAGTCTTCTAGGTTTTTCTACAACGTCAACTGCAACTGAGAAGGGGCTGATAGTGGATGGGGATAGGTATTGGGACCTTCCCAAGCCTAATGCACTTAAAGTCACAGAACTTCAAAGTGCTGGTGGTAAAACTGAGACCCGACTCCCATGGTCAGTAAACAATCATCCTCTGATTGTGTAACTACAGCCTTGCAGCACAGAACAGGTTACAGGAACATGAGCGCAATTACGGGAGTGTCACATATGTAGAGTGACATAGAGAAGCCCCATGTAGGGGCTTCCACACTAGTATCCTGCGTAGCAAAAAGGAACCAGATGTCCATTCTGGTCTGCATCCAAAAGGGGAAGATACACAGGGAGCACCCCGCTATGTGATGACTCCCAGGAAAAAGGGTGACTGTGGCTATTCCCATGGCTACTCTGACACACCTACAGAGGAGAGGAGGCCACTTTATCACCTAGGACCTATTACTTTCAACATCATTAAACAGAGCGAAGAAATCCAGCGAATTCCTCAGAGACTTTGCTAATAGTGTCCAGGTTTTTCAGGTTTACAGCGCCACCTTGTGGCTTCCCTTCCTAAATGCGGGGTTAATGGAGAAGAACACAGCCACCCTCTCAGTCCAGGAATATAGATGAATACTAAACGGATATTAGCTCATAAAGACAAAAATCCTACCATCTCTGAACAAAAGGAAAAATAAATTGGGAAAAATCAGAGAACAGGTGTGTCATTCAAGATATACAAAACCTACAACTACAAAAAACAATTTTATAGCACTGCTTGATATAATCAAGGGATTGTAAAAGTTTAGTTGCTATCAACAAAACCCATCCCAACACACCATCGGTGGAAGAGAAGTATCCCGAGACAGGACAAGGATACAAACACACACACACACACACACGAGTTCCAAAACAGACTGAGAAATTTTTAAAGTTCCCAAAGAATTTTTAAGAGCCCTGACAAGCCAGACACACACACACACACACACACACAGGCTTTGCTGTGAAATTTTCAAGAGCTGCAGCATTTCTAATGATTCAAGTCATTGCATTTTCACTCGCCAATCAATGTCTGCTCTCCATTTCGAGAAGCACAGAATGACTTACCTTGGCAACAAACTGCTTGTCCTTTTGGTCCAAATTAGCAGTGGGAGCTACGTAGTCTCTCCATATTCTCAGCCTGCGCTCCTTGGCAAACCTGGCAACAAAGCAAGGATGCGAGATCAGACCACGTCCTCTCCATCTGATGCCGCCACCACCAGGGAAGCCGTTTGTCCACAACCCCACCTGACCCTACAGCACACCAAGAGGAAAACCCAGGACAAAAGATGACAGTAGGTGGAAATATCCAAGATGCAGATATAAACCTGTGGCTGGTAGGTATACTTTGAGCCCGAACAGCACAAGCTAATTTTGATAACTAGTTCTTTGATTTATCCAGTATCATCTGAATGACTATTAACAAATTTAAGCTGACCCAAACAGAACAAATGTTCTCTTTGGAAGAAAAGTCCATTTTTTAAAAAGCATAGGCCTGTGCAATTTCCATTTCAATTACGAGACTGTTATCAGCTACGAAATCCTACAAACAAGAACAAGCATCTAAAGAATAATGGGGAAATGCACTAAATCCTTTTAGAAGCTCATTGGCTAAGAATTAATAAACCGTGTTTCCAGAAATGTATTTTAAAGCACTAAGACAAATAGATATTTTCTACATCAGATGAAGAATACTATGTGGAATATGCGCATAGATTAACAAGTAAACAAGCAGCTGTTTGAAAACAGTGAAAAATAAGTAGATGTGTGTGCAGAAGAGTTATTGTTTCTAAAAACAGTATTGTACCTTTTTTTTATAGAAGCACCAAAATGAGTAAAAACAAAGCAAGATGTTGTAGTCATAAAATTCACGGAACACTTCAACAGAGGATGCAATTTTAACAAGAATGCAAGTGGCTCAAATATAGCATGCAAAACAGCAGGCAAGTCATCATGTATTACTGAGATGTGATTTGCATTCCCTGATCTAAGCCTTTTTTAATAATAGGCCCTCTCCAAAGAATGGATAAAATCTCTACAGATGTTATAAAACACAGAGATAACATCTTGATTGTACTTACTTTCTTCAGAGAGAGGCAGGAACTTTTAAAGAACGCAGAAAAATAGTATCAACGAAAATAAATTTAGAATATTAAGAAACCCAACAGATTTCCTGAATTTAAATTAAAAAAAAAACCTGAAAACCACAAATAATCAAAAATAAGAGGAATATGAGTACTGTTTCTTTCTAGTTTAAAATCATTTTAAAAAATGTAGACAATCATGGTGAGGGGGAAAGACACGTCAATCATTCCAAAACTAATGGCCCAAACTAAAATGCACTTCTGCAAAAACTTGTGAGTGTGTCTGCTTGCAGGGACACAAGGATGTGGGAGTCCCGAGAGAAGGAACAAACAGTGATTACTCAGTCTGTCTTGCTGTTTCTCACTTAGCTGTCTGTCTCAATGGCAAAGTGAAGACAATTGTCAAGACTGAAGCAAGTCACAGGGCAAGCCTTGAACTGAGAGGCGAGAGTAGACGGTCCGCACGATTTCCATTCCTCCACTCTCCTGCTACTCTGTCGTCTTCCACACACCCCACCAAGGGCAGAAGTTCACCAACATCTAAAAACACTCGACCGTAATGCTTGAAATAGCCTCTGATCTTTGGAATTTTCACATTCACTTTTCTGGAAATTACTTTGTTTTGACATCTCTTTGCATAAATTACTAAGCCAAAAACATGGCACCTAAGAGTTATAAATGCAGAAAGTCAAAAATAGAGTGAATCTGAAATTGGTCAAAAGAAACACTCATAATTGCGGGACTGATCATGATTCCCTACCTGTGATACAGAGATGGCACAAAATCTCTGGGAGGAAAGGACACTTTGTTCTGGGTCAGCAGCAGGGCGTCAGGTTTCCCAAGAATACTCAATGGTGCTGGCTTAGCATCTATAGGCTCTATCCTTAATATCCCTGCTCCAGTCTGCCTGTTTAAGACTAGTGGATGGGCAACCTCATCTTCCTGAAATAATTCTCAAGCAAATTCCATTGCAAACCAACTGAAGCCGGCCAGCTGAAAAGGCCCATCAAGGGCAGGTGCCTGGCTTACTTAGGACATCTCTACATGTGCATGCCAGGGCTTGAGTCCCAGCTCCGCCCACAACTCCAGCTGCTGCAGACGCCAGCAGTAAATGATGCTGGCCCCCGTCGTGCATTCCTGTCACCTATGTGGGAGATCCAGACTGGGTTCCTGGCTCCTGGCTTCAGGATGGCATAGCGCTTCAAGCACTGGGCAGTAAATTGATGAATGGGGGGGGGGGGTCTCCCCATGACTTTCAAATAGAAATTTTAAATACATGCTAAAGAAATCAATGAATGAATAACATCTTAATGCAAATGCATGCCCTTACTATCCAGCACTGAATCAGACTAAGCCCAAAGACTAAGTCACTGTTCCTGACACCCTAGCTTCGTTTGCAATTTCCATGCTCCTTCACCAACATAAAACAGATGCTGACTCGGCTGGGTGAGAGCTGATCGCGATCGCCACATTTCCTTCCCTCCACAAGCTCCTCTGGTGGAAGCTACCTGACTGCCCTTACCTCTCGGCGGCCCTCAGCTTCTCCGCACCGCGAGTGTAGACTGCAATCGACCAATCCACACAACGGGCAAACCCTTCCTTCAGGAGGAGCTCCGTGATGTTCCCGTTCTGAAAACCAAGGCACAGGAGCCGACAGGCACAGGTGAGATTCTCTTGCAGGACAACCATTTTTCTAGACTCACACAACGCACATAGCTGCCATCTGCTAGGCAGTTCATTTTTTGTTTTTAAAACATTTTTATTTCAAAAGGCAGACAGAGGGGCCAGTGTTGTGCTGCACCAGGTTTGCTGCTCCACTTTTGACCCAGCTCCCTGCCAATGAACCTGGGAAAGTACTAGGAGAAGGCCCAAGTATTTAGGCCTCTGCCACCCATGTGGGAGACCCAGATGGAGTTCTAGGCTCCTGGTTTGGGCACGGCCCAGCCTCAACCCGTGTGGCCATTTGGGGAATAAACCAGCAGATAGATTTCCCTCTCCCTAAAAAGGCAGAGAGAGACAGAGATCTTCTATCCACTGCTTCATTCCCTAGAGCAAACATCAGCCAGGCCTGGAGTTAGCAACAGCTGGAGCTGGGCCAGGCCGAAGCCAGGAGCTTCTTCCAGATCTACCACATGGGTGCTGAGGCCATCTTCCATTGCTGTTCCAGGCACATTAGCAGGGAGCTGGATCTAAGTGGAGAAGCTGGGACTCAAATGGATGCTCGAATACAGGACACAGGCATCATTAAGTGGTAGCTTACCCAGCTATACCACAAAGCTGGTCATTTTTTGCAAAGGAACTTTCTGTCATTGAGAAACCACCACAGGGGCCAGCACTATGGCATAACAGGTTAAGCCACAGCCTGCCATGCCGGCATCCCACAAGGGCACCAGTTAAAGAGTCCCAGCTTCTCCACTTCCAGCTCCCTGCTAATTCACCTAGGATATCAGTGGAAGATGGCCCAAGCTCTTGGGTCCCTGCACCCACATAGGAGACCCAGACGAAGCTCCTGGCTCCTGGCTTTGGCTTGGCACAGTCTTGGCCATTGTGCCCATTTGGAGAGTAAACCAGCAAGTGAAAGACGGATTCTGTTTCCCTCTAACTTTGTCTTTCAAATAAATAAAATATATCTGAGAAAAAAAAAAAAAGAAAAAGAAACCAATGCAGTGACGAGAGGTCTCACAACAGTCTAGAATTCCTGTCCCCACAACACCCAGCACAGTGCCTCTTGCTTCTTAGAACTGGCATAAATGTTAGGGGTATTGAATGGAACTGACATTTCAATAGCTCTTCTTGTGGACACAGGAGGATGTTAATCTTCAGTAGAGATTACACCTTATTCTTCCCTTCCCTAAATCAGCACTTCCTCGCCTTTTCATGAGTGGAAAGCTGAGTATGGAATAACATGAGCTACATTTTGCCCAATGAATGACAATTCATATTCTACTGTGACACAGAGCCATCTGGCAGGGCATGGCCAGACAGTCAGCACTCTTAAGAAACAGACATGACCTTGGCACATTCCAAATCACGCCTCCCAGCCCTGCACAACTGCCAGCATGGAAGAATTATCTAGCTGAATAAGTAACAGTAGCTTAACTCTGTATTGACATAGGCTGCAGTAATGGAAATCCATTTGAACTAAGGGGCTACAACACAACGTTATCTCAGGTCTAAGTTTAATGCTAAGTGTACAATAGGGCAAAAAGCCCATCAGTCAGAACATAAGAAATCAATTCCTTACTAAAATCAGACTTAGGACTTGACTAGTTAAGGCTCGAAATATACTAAGTAATTTTTCCATACAGAACTTTTGTTATGGGGCCAGAATTGTAGCATAGTGGGTTAAGCCACTACCTGCAATGCCAGCATCCCAATACAGGCACTGGTTCAACTTCCAGCCATTCCACTTTCAAGCCAGCTCTCTGCTAATGACCTGGCGCTTGGTACCCGGCACCCACATAGGAAGAAGCTCCTGGCTCCTGGCTCCTGGCTCCTGGCTTCAGCCTGTCCCAGCCCCAGCCTTGGCTGTTGTGGTCCTTTGGGGAGTCAATCGGCAGATAGAAGATCTTTTTGTCTCTCCCTCTGCAACTCTGCCTTTTCAAATAAATAAATAAATCTTTAAAACAAAATTTTGGGGGCCAGCATTGTTGCACAGCAGATAAAGCAACCAGCTCTAACTCCAGCATCTTATAATGGCTCCAGTTGGAGATCCAGCTGCTCCACTTCCAATCTAGCTCCCTGCTGGTGCACCTGGGAAAGCAGCGGAAGAAGGCCCAAGTCCCTGGGCCAAGACCAGGAAGAAGCTCCTTGCTCCTGGCTGTTGTAGCCATTTGGGGAGTGGCCCAGTAGACGGAAGAACTCGCTTGCTCTCTCTCTCTCTCTCTGCTTTCACCCCCTCTCTCTGTAAATTCTATCTTTTCAAGTAAATAACTAAATCTTAAAAAAAAAATTCTTCATTACTAGTCACCCAACATTCAAGCTTGCTGACTTCTAGACATACAAACCTCACCAATCCCCTTCTACAGGTTTCCTTTCCACTTTCTTTTTTTAATTTTATTTTTAATTTTTAAAAATTTTTTTGACAGGCAGAGTGGACAGTGAGAGAGAGAGAGAGAGAGAGAGAGAGAAAGGTCTTCCTTTGCCGTTGGTTCACCCTCCAATGGCCACCGCGGCAGGCGCATCGCGCTGATTCGAAGCCAGGAGCCAGGTGCTTCTCCTGGTCTCCCATGGGGTGCAGGGCCCAAGCACTTGGACCATCCTCCACTGCACTCCCGGGCCACAGCAGAGGGCTGGCCTGGAAGAGGGGCAACCGGGACAGAATCCGGTGCCCTGACCGGGACTAGAACCTGGTGTGCCGGCGCCGCAAGGCAGAGGATTAGCCCAGTGAGCCGCGCTGCCGGCCTCCTTTCCACTTTCAATGGATGCGGCAACCCTAGGCTTTGTTATCGGCAACATCTAAGACCTAACACTTGGAAAAATAAATTCTTCTTCCCTCATGAGCCCAATACCATTTATGGCCAATGCCCTAAAGGTGAGAAGTTGCATTGCTTTGTCCGGTTATGATATCTTCTAGAAAATGCCATCGAATCAGACACTAAATACAAAGAGAAAGGAGAGAAGCCACGACAGGTCTTCACGTCCCAAACGTGTCCGATGCCGCGGTGCAGGCACACTCACCGGATGAAGGATGGTGCCCAGAATGTTCTGGTTGTGGCAGCTCTCCAGAATGATCTGAACGTCTCTCTGAAGCAATCGGGACTCAGTGAAAAACTTGGCTTCTGCAGCAAAGGGCTCCGGCGTCTCACTGCCATCCGCTTCCCGCCGAAACGTTGGGCACTAAAGCAAAATAAGGTAGGTGACTGCCAGGCTCTGAACGGGAGAGCTGGGTATACTCTCACCAACACTGAGCCTTCCGAAATGTACAACCACCACAAAGCGAGGCACGCAAAGTTCTAGAATCAAAGCTTCTAACCTTTACTAAAAAGCACTGGTGAAACCGAAACCATCAGCTCAGACTTCCTGGTAAAGACAAATAAAATTCACCTTATTGTGAGGAAAATGAATTGATTACAGTAGGAAATGCCTCATTACCAAGAATAGATCTTCTGGTACCTGGACTTATCCCTGACTTTTAAAAACTCAAGTTTTGGGGGCTGGCACTGTGGCATAGTGGGTAAAGCCATCACCTGCAGGGCCAGCATCCCTTAAGGATGCGAGTTCCGGGTCCCAGCTGCTTCACTTCCAATACAGCTCTCTGCTGATAGCCTGGGGAAGCAGTACAAGATGGCTCAAGTCTTTGGGCCTCTGCACCTATAGGGGAGACCCGGAAGAAGCTCCTGGCTCCGGTTTGGCTCAGCTCTGGCTGTTGCAGCCATTTGAGGAGTGAACCAACATATGAAAGTTCTCTCTCTCTCTGCCTCTGTAACTCTGCCTTTCAAATAAATAAATGCTTAAAAAAAAAAAAAAAAACAAAACTCGAGGTTTTGTTTTGTTTTTACATTAATATAAGGCATATTCTGAGCTTCTCATCTCTTTTTCTAGGGAGACAGAGCACAGTCCATTCCAAACAGACCAAGAACACTTTAAAAACCAAAACAATTGACCCAATTAGAACTGTCCTACGGCAAAGTTAAATAAAAATAAGTATAGCGGCCGGCACTGTGGCACAGTAGGTTAATCCTCCACCTGTGGCACTGGCATCCCATACAGGAGGGTACGGGCACCAGTTCTAATCCCAGCTGCTCCTCTTCCAATCCAGCTCCCTGCTATGGCCTGGGAAAGCAGTAGAAGATGGTTCAAGTTTTTGGGCCCCTGCACCCACGTGGGAGACCCAGAAGCTCCTGGCTCCTGGTTTCGGATTGGCCCAGCTTCAGCCGTTGTGGCCACTTGGGGAGTTTACCAGCAGATGGAGGATCGATCCCTCTCTCTCTCTCTCTCTCTCTCTCTGCCCCTCTGTCTGTAATTCTGCCTCTCAAATAAAAAAATTAAATTAAAAAATTATAGAGCTCTCTGGTCAATTTTAGCAGCCCACAATAGGAAGAAACAGTAGATCTGATGTCCCCAGGCAGAAGCCAGCAACGACTAATCACTTGCACAAATCCTGTACCCAGCGCACAGCCCAGTGTGTGGTCTGACCTTGATCCCCGACAGCATGACCGTAACCAGGTAGTAATCTGGGAGGAGCAGGGCCCTCACCACGCTGCCATCCCGCACGTGCTCGATGATAGCTGGGTGACAGAAAAAACAAGGTAAATCATTAGCAAAAGTCCAACCAGGAATAAATAATGCTCAGTGAAGCTTCATCCAACACACTTCCTCTCCCCAAAAACCCTGAGAAAAGACTTGCTTGGGGAAATGGGGACACACTGGCATGCCACAAGTGCCCACAGAACAGCTTCCTGCACAAACAACTTCTGGCCAACACCAACCAGACCTGCTCCTCTGACCTGGGCACCCGCTGGGGCACCATACACTTCAAAGCTCTGATTCCTAATCTAGGAGGCTTATCTGCATGCCAGGCGCCTAGCAAAGTAGGCAGGAACTCAGGACTGGTGACGGTTATAGTTTACTATGTAAGTCCTCTGGGGTGACAACTGCATACATAACACATGTATACATGTATATACACATATACCTAGATGTACAAAGAGCACAGCTTTCTACCTCTAACTCCCTCCTTTCAGAAAAGACAAGCTCCCCAATGTGCAAAGTTACCAGCAACTTCACGCAATGCAGCACCAAGGGAGCAGCCCCTACAAAGGGCACCTTATGGAACTGATACGAACTGAATCCAAACAGCCTTCCAAAGGAGCACACTGGTGTTTTACTTCATTTTATTTTCATTTTCTTTCATTTCCCCCAGGACATTAAAGTAGTCAAAAACTAAACCAAAACAAACAAAAAGCAAGGTCCACTAGGTCTGATGGACCTTTGGAAGCAAAGAGAACACACAGAAATCGCCCCGAGTCACAGCTGTGTTGGCTGCCAGGCTCACCGTTGACAGGCTTCTGATGGTGTGAGTCCACGAAGTGCCTGGGGTTCTCAATGGTGTACTTGAGGTCTCGGATGGTGTGGGAGCCGTTCCCCTCGCTCCACATCCCTTTCTTAGCCGCCTTTGCTTGTTCCTCACATTCTGCAAGCCGGTTCTGCTCTGGACTAGGACATGGAAAATACCCACGTGTGGTTAGTGTGTTCACAAATAGTAGTATGAGTCGCATGGTTTTTTAAGGCTGATTTGTTTGCTTGAAAGACAGAATCACAGCGAGAGACAATGAGGGAGAGAAAGATAAAGAGAGAGATCTTGCACCAGCTAGTTCACTCCTTAAATGGCTTCAATGGCTGCGGCTGGGCCAGGGTGAAGCCAGGAACTAGAAATTCCATCTGCATCTCCCATGTGGGTGGAAGAGCCCTAAGTACTTGCACCATCTTCTGCTACTTTCCCAGGTGTGTTAGCAGGGAGCCGATCAAAAGTGGGGTGACTACCCTAGATGGAAACCACCACTCCGGTATGGGATACGCAAGAGTCCCACTCAGTGGCGCTGTCCCCTGTGCCACATCGTGGGCCTTTGGACACTTGATTTCTTCAGCATGATCTCCCCATGAAGAGACAAAAACTTTCACGACAGATCTATGCCTGAGACTCAAGTCTATAACCAATCACCATGCATACAACTTCTGGTTTCCAGACTTACTCCTTCAACCAGCAGAGTAAGCTGTAGGAGCATTACATGAGATCTAAAGAGCACAGGTCTAGGTACTTCCACCATCTAGGTAGTTCCACCATCAGTGATTAAAGAGAACAAGCTTAATGGCTCAGAGGCGAGCCACCCCAGGGGATACCGTTTCATTTAACCACTTCAGATTCATAAATTAGAATCCAGGCACAGCTCATCTGGGTACAGTATGGAGGTATGGTGGACTGTTTGTCCCCTTACTCTCTCATTCTATGAAACAAGGCTGGGGAATGCAGAATGAATGCTGCTGTGGTAGTAGGTAATGTCACCCCCAAATTACTTCTATGTTCAGTACAAAAAAGGCCGGCTAAGCTCAAGCAATTTGAAAATGGAAGCCTCTTCCTTCAGACAGGAAACCACATACTAAAAAAGCCATAAACCAGAGCAAGCTTTATATTTTAAAGGCTAGAAATAGCTCTATTCTCTTGTATCTGAGCTAAAGGGAGCAGTGACCTAACTGCAAGACCCTTGTGTTGTACAATCTCTAACAGCTGCAGCCAGCCATGGCTACTTCCCCTCTCATCTTGATCGGTCCCTGTCCTCCCTCCCCTGCCCCAAAGGCAAGCCCATCCTCAGGAATCCAAATTCACAACCAGAATTAGATGCAAAAATATAACTTAAGAACTTTAGACACAAAATGCAAAAACTGACATAAGTCAAGGAAGCTTGGGAAAAAGAGGGACTGGTACTCCAGGGGAGATATCTAGTTGAGACAGTACACAGGGTATGGGAGTGGGATTGTTTTATTATTCAATCTGCTTGCAAACTATTCCCAAAAAGCAACGCAATGGTAATCACAGCGTAGGACGTTAATGTGCTTCCAAAGGGACTACCCAAAACGATCATCTTCCTTCAACAAAACCACACATACCCTAGTTATAGCAGCTGGCAGCTACCTGCTGCAGTCAGAAAGGATACGGGAAGTTAATAGTGAATATCCTAGCCCCACATTCTGTGACAGCAGAAAAAAAGCAGGTGGTATATGTTTTTTTATTGCCTCTGCTCATCCCCATCATTGGTGTACTTCATGCAAATATTTATCTAAAACCTTTGCTATGACAGTCAAATAACATAACGAGGACTTAATGACTTAAATGGCACGTTCACAACCTCCAAATTACTAACACAGCTTATCACTTTCTAGAGATGACACTGTTAGGGCAAGCTATTCTCCCGAGATCCAGGACTAACAAACTTGAGCACGATATATGTGTGATACATCTTACGTACCTAATACTCTAATACTCTTTCCCAACAAGTGCACATTGCCATTAGCTAAACAAACACATTTTAACCCACTAATTAAATATGCACATATTCACAGACCAAAACAGTCACCCTGATCCTCAAAGTGGAATAATTGAGGCCTTGTGGATTTCCACAGATTCTTAGCAGCAGCGTTTGTTTTGTGTTCTATTTAATGGCTCTGCCTTAGTGTTCAGCACACCCTAGCTTGACCCAGTAATACCGTACATCTCTTTATTAGTTTACTGCACTGCTATATCCTCAGTGCCTGGAACACCATCTGGCACACAGTGAGTGGTCAATAAATATCAGAGGCTTGTGGCTGGTGCTGTGGTGCAGTAGGTTAAGTCTCCACTTGCGGCACCAGCATCCCATATGGACACAGGTTCAAGTCCTGGTTGCTCCACTTCCAATCCAGCTCCCTGCTAATGGCCTGGAAAAGCAGCAGAAGATGGCCCAAGTACTTGGGCCCCTGCAGCCGCATGGGAGACCTGGATAAAGCTCCTGGATCGGCCCAGCTCTGGCCGTTGCAGCCATCTGGGGAGTGAACCAGCTGATGGAAGATTCTCTCTCTCTGTCTCTGCCTCTCTCTGCCTCTCAAATAAATAAATAAATCTTTAAAATAAAAAATCTGGGGCTACCTAACTGGATAGAGAAACACACTGGAATTCAATCTCTATAGTCTAAGACCTGTTGACTTTTGGGATAATACAAAGTACAACTCCCTGGTCTCAAGCATACTTTGGAAGGAGTAGCTGACACATGTCAAACACCATTCATGAATAGTGAGTGACCTGCTGGCTCATAATAATCCATATCTAGGCGAGAGTGTCTCAGGAGTTTCATATCAAAGGGCAGGAATGAAAATGTGGCCAAGTCAATCCAGTGGGCTGCCCAGCTTTTCCAACACCTCAAGGATGTCAGCGGCCCAGAAGCATAACCAATACTCACGTGTTAGCTCTCACGCCTTCTCTGCGGGCTGCCAGGCCATCTGCAACCAGCGACTCTGCGATGTTTTCCCCGTTGGTATCTGAGGAGGATAAAAAAGGAATTAATTCCACGCAATCAAGCTCAAAGGGAAGCACTTTCACACCTGGCTCTTCAAGAAGGATAATGCCAAAAGTGGCAATATAGATAGCATGGACGCTTGTCGGAGAACCCCTTCTCCCTCACTGTCCAGTCTCTAGGACCTGTACATCCATCAGTCTCCTTCTCGCGACTCTGTAATTCTCTCAGGCCAAAGGCAATCTCAGGAACCAAGGGAGACTGACAAGGAAGGCCAACACAAGAAGCGAGCAGCACAGGACAGCACAAAGCAGTTACCAAAGGAGCGAGGCCTGGGGCGGAACACAAATTCTGGTGCTGAACGATTCAGACAAGATCTCTCCGTGGCCTAATGTACTCACTTGTAGAGAAGAGAGAGCACCTGCCTGACTCATTCTTGTGAGAATGAAAGAATAATGTGTGTAAATCACCATCCACAGTATCGAGCACATGGCAAAGAATTAGCAAAGGCCTGATCTCGCCCTGTTTAACCAGGTAGACACACTCATTTAGGGCGTCTATCACATATTACACCACAAAGTCCACTTCCTCTCCACAATGCCCTAGGTTCCACTTCACGAGGCCACCAAGACAAAGGCTGACAAAGCCTGCATCCTGCACTCAGAGACACCAAGAGGCCAGTGTCTGGATTTCTAATCTCTCACACAGCAGCCATCCAGACAAACAAGAAAAACGAATGTAAACATAAAACCCCACCCTGATTAGCTTCTCTGCAGGCACTTGAATCATTAATTGCATTCCCATGCTATCGAAAAACCTTTTTGGCTCAGTGTATTCTCTTAAATCTTTGCTTGTCAGCCCAAACGATAAAGGAAGACATCTATGAGGGAAATCACCGCATAAAAATCTTTAATATGGCAGAGAACAAGCTCCTAGATAAACTCAAGCACAGCAGTCTAGCTGACAGGTAATGTCAACACAGAATAAATTCTCTAGGATTTATATTCAGTACACTGCACGTTGACTTCTGCGAGCAGTAGCATGTACGTAGGCCACCCCCAAGCCCGACCCCACTGCCTGGCTGTTAATACAGGCCATTTCCATGGGGGCAAATTAGGAGGAAATGATACTGCTGCAAAGAACACTCAGATTCTGAGGCTGTGTAGGGATCCCTTCACCTTGAAGTTACTGCAGAGGCCAGCCACAGACTCACGTTAGTAAATATGACACTGTTACCCTCATACCAATAGGAATCCAAGGAGTGAAACATCAGAAGGGAGGCCTTAAAACCAAGGGACAAGATGAACAATGAGGTGTCAAGAGGTCAGAGAGTGAGAAGAAGGAAGCCCAGATTCACTGGTCAGTGGCAACAAAAACCAGACCACCAACAGCCAGCCCAACAGCGCCCACAGTTTTCCTGGCACGGAGGACTCGGAGATGGCTCAATTCTCAAAAGGGAGTTCTGAACGCTCCTTCAGGAAGGAGAGAAACACATGCCCCTAGGCTGAACCATCCAGAGGCAGCAAAATGCAGCAGAGGATATTGACTGAGCAAGCAAGCTGCAGGCCAGGTTCTCATTACAATTATTACTTATGGAACTGTGAGTTTGACCAAGCCATAATTTGAGGATATGTAGAGCAAGTAAGTCTGAAAAACCCCGAAGATGGGACATAATTTCCACCATTCCCTAATCATAAAGAGTAGCAGTGAAATAGAATAAGTATATAAATACTAATTAGCTAAGCCACTACTATCTTCCTTTGAATTGGCATTAAAAGTTGATTACATAAAACAAAAACTAAAAAATTCAATCAATATTCTCCTCTTACCCCTCCCTCCAAAAAAAAAAAAAAAAAAAAAACCACATTAAGATATTTAAGTGAAAACATTCAGCCAGGAGCTTCAACCGGGTGTTCCATGTGGGTACAGGGGCCCAAACACTTGGGCCATCTTCCGCTGCTTTGCCCAGGTGCATTAGCAGGGAGCTGGAGTGGAAGTTGGAGCAGCCAGGACTCAAACCGGTGACCATGTGGGATGACAGAACTTGGGCACCAGTTTAACCCTCTGCGACACAGTGCCAGTCCCCAATCATTCCTTCAGTAGGTACTTACTGATCAGACTATATGGCAGGTTTTTATTCTACACATTAGTGTTACAAGATTAAATTATACCTAGGCTTCTAATTTCAGTCAGTTTAAGCAACAGACATCTTAAAAACATCTTTAAGGATAATTTAAAATGTCAGCCTCTCTTTTCAACAAGTTGGTTATTCTGATTGAAGATAAAATGAACTCTTAGAGGTGGTCTCTTCACAGAAATATCTATACCAGTAATCATCTGCACTCTGCAATTATGTTTTGAGAGGAACAGAAGATTAACCAGTGCTTATAGAATTGAAATGTTTTAGATAATGAAATTATTTAGTAACTGCATTTTTTAGACAGCACAGTAACTGGTTCCACTTGATAATAATACTTACAGGTTTATTTCCTACTATATAAGGGGTACTCAGAAAGTTCATGGAAAATGGGTATTATGAAAAACCTAGGTGGTAGGTTCTATGATCCTTTGCATAAAAATAATCTTATTTTTAATTCCATGTTTCACAAACTTTTTGAAGTATGCCAAAATTATTAGAAGTGTAAGAGGCAAATTTACTTGTTCTCTCCCATTTTGAAAGAAAATTCTATATAATTCCAATAATTCCCCATTCCATCAAGAAACAGCTAGCCATTTGCTAAAATGTCCAAAAAAGGCTGTTCTCCACTAAGTAAGAAATTGGCTGGACAGGATACCTCAACTCAATTTTCTAAGACCTACCATTAAAATCAATCTTTTTTTTTTTAAGATTTTATTTATTTATTTGGAAGTCAGAGTTAAACAGAGAGAGAAGGAGAGGCAGAGAGAGAGAGAGGGGTCCTCCACCTGCGGTTCACTCCCCAACTGGCCAAAACGGCCAGAGCTGCACCAACCCAAAGCCAGGGGCCAGGAGCCTCCTCGGGGTCTCCCACACAGGTACAGGGGCCCGAGGACCTGGGTCATCCTCCACTGCCCTCCTTGGCTATAGAGAGCTGGATCAGAAGTGGAACAGCCAGGTCTCGAACTGGCACCCATATGGGACGCCAGCACCACAGGCGGAGGCTCACCCGCTACGCCTCAGCGCCAGCCCCTAAAATCAGTCTTAACAGGACATTATTATCCGTGTTTTCTACCTTGCTTGCTTACCTCTACCACTGACCAATCACTCAAGTCAAACAGATTATCCAAAATAGCCCAGTAGCGTGAGATATCGGGAAGGGTTTACATAAAATTAAACTGACAAGAGGAAGGGCGGGGCTGGCATTGTGGCATGGTTGGTAAAGCCCTGCTTCTGCCTGCCGGCATCCCATACAGATGCTGGTTCAAGTCCTCACCACTCCACTGTGATCCATTTCCCGGCTAATAGCCTGGGAAAGCAAGGGAAGATGGCCCAAGCACTTGGGCCCCTGCCACTCATGTGGGAGACCTGGAAGAAGCTTCTAGCTCCTGGCTTTGGCCTGGCTTAGCCTTAGGGAGTGACCCAGCAGATGAAAGACCCCTCTGTCTCTACCTTTCCCTCTGTAACTCTGAGTTTCAAATAAATAAAATAAATCTTTAAAAAAATAAAATTAAAGGGAAGAAGAGGAAACAGGAGAGAAGAGTAGAGAGATGAGAGGAGTAGAGTGGAGCAGAGAAGAGAAGAGAAATAAAAAGAAAAAAATCCTGGGAACTTTCAGAAAATATCTGCACCCAAAATAACTCCAAATGAAAATAACTGTTCATGTTCTTCTGTCATGTGTTCTGGAGATAGGCTACCATTTTTTTCAGTGCCTTCTATCTGTTCAAACTTCATCCCCCCATCCTACTCTCCATCACTTAAGCCAAAGACCCCAACACCTTAATATCTCATGAGCTTATGGCCCAGCTGAACAACAGGGATGTGTAGGTGTGCATGCACACACACATACTTATCAAGCATAGAGTCTACGGCAGAACTGGGTGCTTTATGTATACTATCTTTTGAAAGTGTCAGTAACTCAAAAATGAAGCAACTAGGCTTCACAGTGATAAAGAATTAAGTAAAAGCACAATAGGAATACTCAGAATTTTAACCAACATCCACACAATGCCAAAGTCAATGTTCCTTCCATTCTAATATAAAACATGGGGCCAGAACAAAACCACAGGTTCTAAACAAATCTTCCTTAAAGAGTCCCCAGGAAGAGAAGAAAAGCAACAAGACAAATAAAGGAACGAGAAGATGTAATAGGAAATCTATAAGAATTCGATTAGCACTCTGACCTAGAAACACAGAACCACTGAGTTCCACCTGATGATGGCCTAAACACAGGAGGATGCTACACTGCACTACACAGACCGACACCGAGCCCAGGAAGCAGCATACAAGTAAGCAATGCACAGGAATTGTGGGGGCATTCCTAGGCACCCTTGTGCCCGCACACAACATCCAGAGCATTTCCAGTTCGTGGACAGCCAGCTGTTCCTAGGAACCTCAACCACAACCCACGCTGGCCTCCCAGCACATGAACACGATCTTAAAGAACTTCAGCGAGTCTCCTCCTCCTTGGTGCTCACCTTTCCCAAGGTAGATCAGGCCATACTCTCGCCCCTGTTGAGTCTTGTTTTCTATCGTGAAACAGACTTCCTTGCCAATCAGCTTCTTCCGCAGAAACTCTCGAGCAGGGAAAGCCCAGGGCTGAAAGACAAGAAGCCAAATACGCCACGTGAGAACTGCCTGCCTCCCAACCCCAATCAGCATGCAAGCAACTTCACGCCTTCAATAAAGGCTGGGTACCTACCAGGTCCTGGTCCTGTGCTAGGCCCTAAGGAGAATATAAAAGCGACAGACACAACACAAACTGCATACTTCAGGGACTTATTAAAAACAAAAAAAGGAGGGCCTATCACCTAATTTAACTAGCACAAGCTCTATAAGTCTGGGTTTCCCTGACTCTGGAAGTAGCACTTACCTCCATCACTGTCTAATCTGAGTTTCAGCTTACTTGGTGAACACGTTTATAATATTTAGCATGTGCCAGCCACTGCTCTAAATGCTTTCTATGTATCAACCCACCCCCTGAAATGGGAAGTGCAAGCTCCAGGAACCCACCCAGGCAGAGGGAAGTCCTCAGTGGTAACTATGACCTCCATTTGTTTGCCACTTGCCAGTGTAAGCTGACTGGTAAGCTAGCTTGAACAAGTGAAAAGCATTAGAAGAGGTTTTAGTGCTATTATTGAGTGAATCCCCAGCCTTCGTTATGTCACTGCTGCCACCTCTTTACAGCACAGCTAGAGGCGAGACGACGTCCCCCACAATGTCTCCTACTTCCGCTCTGGTCAGAAGTCCTCATCAGTCCCAGAATCTGACAGAAGGCAGCAGTTACGGCCCCCGAGAAGAGATCACACTGACAAAGGATTCTTCCCTCTGAACACCAATTCAAGGCACAGGCATAGGGAAGGAGTCACACTTCCCCAACACACCACTCCCTAGGATGGTATGGACAAAACTTGTGCCCTGAAGCCCCATCACTGTGCCACCTGATTTTATAGTCTAAAGCCACCTTAGTACCCAAATTTCCTTGGAACAGCAATGGAAGGGGTAAGAATTCCTAGAAACATACGCTCAACAGAAGCTCATGTGCCAAAAAGAAGAATGCAAGGATATAAGCATTGATGCCTTTTACAAAAGAATAAGCTTACCTGGACTATTAGAATCTCTTGAAGCTTTGAACTAGGGCTACACATAGTGAAGTCAAAACAGTCAATCAGAAGCGTGAAAGAAAAGCCTGTGCTAACCTTTTTCAGTCCATGAAAATTATCCTATGGGGTCACCCAACAAGAAGAAAAATATCCCTGACTTCCCAGAAAGCAGCAGTCACAAAGTAGCAAGTTCGCCAACCCGCTAGGCTGGTATTCTTTTCTTTCCCTTTAATATTTATTTATTTGAAAGGCAAAGTTACAGGGAGACTGGGAGAGAGACAGAGAGGTCTTCCATCCACTGGTTCCCCCTCTCAAAAGGCAGCTTAATAAGCACAGCTGGGCTGATCCAAAGACAGGAGCCAGGAGCTTCTTCCAGGTCTCCCACGTCAGTGCAAGGATCCAAGCACTTGGGCCATCTTCTGTTGCTTTCCCAAGCACATTGGCAGAGAGCTGGATCAGAAGCAGAGCAGCCGGGACTCGAACTGGGGCCCATATGGGATGCCAGCGCTGCAAGAATCGCAAGCAGTGGCTTTCCTGGCTATGCCACAACTGCGGTCCCTAGGCTGGTATTCCTAACAACTGTGTCCTGTAACACCAATCATGAGTAGTTGCAGGAAGAACTGATACGTAAGTAAAGGCTCCCAAAGACCCAAAACACACCCATGCTCACTTGATCACTCTCTCCTCAAAGCATCAACACAAAGGAATTAACTATTCACCTTATTGTTATACCTTATTCTTACTTCTGGCCCACTTCTTAAAAATAAAAAGCTATCAATCACCAAATAATCTGATGATAAGTTATCTCAATTATTGGAGAGGGTGCTGTGCACAGTGGGCCGAGCCACAGCTTGCAATGCAGGTGTCCCATACCAGGGTGCTGCTTGGAGTCCCAGCTACTCCACTTGCAATCCAGCGCCCAGCTAAAGCACCTGGGAAGGCAGTGGATGCTGGGTTCATGTCCTTGAGTTCTTGACTCACATGGGAGCCCTGATGGAGTTTCTGGCTCATGGCTTTGGCCTTCCCTAGCCCAAGTTGTTGCAGGCATTTAAGTAGTGAGACAGCAGACCGACGATTGATCTGCCTGTCTTTTGGAAAAAAGAAACATAAAAAACAAACTCAATTATCGGCAACATGAGGGAAACAGTGCTGAACCAATTAACATAGCCTCCCACATTTTTATTACTTTAGTGATCCACATATTCCAAAAACATGCAAGACCATAGTGATGTTTAAGGTTTAGTCCTGGGGCTGGCACTGTGGCGTAGTGAATAAAGTTGCTGCCTGCAGTACTTGCATCCCAAATGGGCACTGGTTTGCATCCCAGCTGCTCCATTTCCGATCCAGCTCTCTGCTTTGGCCTGGGAAAGCAATAGAAGATGGCCCAAGTCCTTGGGCCCCTGCACCTGTGGGGGAGACTCAGAAGAAGCTCCTGGCTTCGGATCAGCGTAGCCTCAGCCATCGTGGCCATCTGGGGAGTGAACCAACAGATGGAAGACCTCTCTCCCTCTCTTTCTCTCTCTCTCTGCCTCTGCCTCTTTGTAACTCTACCATTCAAATAAATAAATATTTTTAAAAAATGAAAGACTTAGTCCTGATCATGCTCAGAGCTGAAATACAGCTAAGACACTGCTCTCTAAGTACTTGGAACATTCTGACAAGACAGGTGATCCTCAAGGACACCCAGACTTTGGTGAACACTCACTTTCGGAGGGTCAGAACACAGGAGACATCCAGCCTCTTTAGCAAAAACCCTCTGATCTAACAGTCAGGCTGGCAGTGCTCCAAACGCTGTGTAAACCTGCTGAAGGAACACCCTCCTCCAAGTACCTAAGATTTTACGGCTGGCCAGTCGGCGTGCACTGAGAGCCACTCTGGAGGTCCTGAAAGGGACATACACCTAGTCCCATGAGAATGAGTAATCTAGCTTCTGTTATCTTCCTTCCCTGAACCGCCCTTCTCAAGCCGAGTTCCGTTCAGTGCTGGCAAGCCTAGTAAACGGACTGGAGAGTCACAGGCTATGCAGGAAAAAGTCTGGCCACACCACTCGCCACAGGGCAGGAGAGCGCTCTGGGAGAGAGTCCTTGTGGAAGTGAGGCCAATGCTTCCATTTGTACACACCAGACAGACAGCAGAAGGCTATCAAAGCCAACAGAACCTGCAAGAACAGTGAGAGCACAGCACAAAGAGAAATTTGTTCGAAGCAGTCAAACAAGGAACAGAATGGCCTAATTGGAAGAATAACTATGGTCTATTCAAATGAGTCCCCAGAGCTCCAACTAAGAAGCAAGTGGCCTTTAGGTAGGTGAGATTCAAAATTCTCTCTGCCCTTTAGAAAGCTCATGAGCAAGCAACCTGGAAGCTCCCTCCCACTCCAGACCCAGGCAAGGTTGCTTTGTCTACCTAATGAAAGAGAATTTTTTCATTACAATCTTCTCTTTGGTCGGAGAATCCTAAAACTACTAGGACAAAATTGAACTCCAGTATACATATAAAACCTGAAAGCTAATTACTTTTGTACTTTTACTCAATGCTTCTTGCCCCTCTTTCTCATCCAATCATCCTGCTGTACTACCTAAATAAGTAACCAAAAATCCTGCTCTACCATCTCTCTCCACCACCACAATCCTCAAAAGCTCCAGAGAATGCTGTACTGTGACATTCATTTCTGTTGAAACCTACATACAGAGCTATACGCAGCAAGAGTTCAATAAATCAGTGGAAAATAAATATATAATTCCCACAGTGCCCATCAATGCAGTATCCAGGAGCCGGGAGTAGCTAGGCAACCGTGGGGATTAGCCTGCAACAGAGAAGTGACGGCTGGGGACATACGGTAGAGCCGCTTTCATTGCCACAGGACTTAGGAAAAAGCTGAGTTTCTTTTGAAGGAAGATATCATGCGAGAAAGCAAAGAATAATGAAGTGAATGCTATTTGGGACAGTGATACAAAGGGAAACAAATGAACAGTAATGTCCTTGATTCTTGGTGAATGTGAAAAACAACCTGCCGACATGCGCCAAAACAATGGGAAGCCAGAGAGGAAGGCTGATGGCACAGGGCAGGGCCCACCGACCCTCCAAAAAGGAGGTTCTCGGGCCCTTTTGCTCACCCCTGACTTTCAAGTTATTCACTATCTACCTGCTTTGTGCCAGGCACTGACCAGGCACAGGGACACAGAGTGAGAAAAAGGCTCTTCCCGCTGAAGAGCACACAGTCTAGAAGAGAGAGACGCATCCACAGAGAATGAAGTGTTGTGACGGCTATGACAACAGGAAGACAGGAGGGCGCTGAAGGGAGACGTTAGGTATAGTTTCTCAGGAGACAGGAACTCCCAGGCCACACAAGTGCGGAAGGAACTCTGAGGGAGGGGGTACCACACGACAAGGGCAGGGGGAGGCCAGGGCACTTCAGCACGGCTGGGGCTCACAACCCAGAGGGATCCTGTACCCAAGGGCTGATGGGCCAGGCGGAGGAGTTTAGAATCGGTCACAGCAGTAATGAGCATTCACTGGAGCGTCTGGAAAACACTGAGCGAGGGAATAAATGCAATTCTGTTTCAGAGAGATCTGGGAGGATATGGAGAATGCATCGGGGAAGGAGAATGAAAGCAAAGAGACGGTTATTTAACATTCCAAGCACACTATCAGAGTTGAACAAAGAACAATGGCAGTGGTAATGAAATGTCAAGGGTGGATAAGAGAGATTTGGAGGCAGAATCCTGAGGTTTTGATAATGTTGGCCCAGGAGTGGGGGCCAGGACAAGAGCGAGGAAAGTCTGGGTTTTGGTTTGCATCGCTAGTTGGCTTCACCGGGAGCCTGCACTACAGCAGCTCCGACGGCACAATAGGAGGAAAAGCAGATCCCCGCAGAGTGCGGGGCGACTGGCTTATAAATGAAAGGAGAAATCGTTGTGGGCTACAGAAGGCTAAAAGCTGCAGCCAAACACGTCATCTCTCGGGGATGTCAAGAGTCACCAGGAGACACAGGGACCGAGGCACCCTGGGAGACATAAAAACCTATGGAACTACACTGTAATGCTGGGTACAAGACCACATGGTGCCCTTCCAGCTGGGACAGTTCTGGTAAGATTCTATTGTCCTCTTACAGGCCATGCTTAGAACAGTTTCCAATTGGCATTGCGTTTCTCTGCCCTAGATTCTCATCCACAAACAGGAAATAAATACCCAACCCGTCTTTCTTGGAGGTTATCCTGCTTCTTCCTTCAGGGGAAATGAACTTAATCACTTCCAAGAAAGATTGACACTCTTTGCCTCTTAGAAGCAGTCAAGCTGTTATGCATAAACATGAAACCGAGAAAAAAAAAAAAACCTTTAGCTTGTTGATTTAGCACTTTAGTTAGCACCCTTAATTTTAAATATGCTGACAGAAATGTAATATGGGGTCTAACACCACTAGGAGGATTTGTAGTAACAAATTAATAAGCTACAGCAGTGATTTCCAAAACTCCCATTTATTAAGTACTTTATATGCCTGCACTAAGCACTTCGAATCACCTTGCTTAATCCTCATCAAACTCTGAGGAATACACCACTATCTTATTTCCAATGCTTGGGGTCACTGATGCAGAATCAATGAAAAAGAAATTATTTTATTTTTTTTTATTTTATTTATTTATTTATTTATTTATTTATTGACAGGGCGAGTTTATTTATTTATTTATATTTTTATTTATTTATTTATTTATATTTTATTTATAATAAATTTATTTATTTATATTTTTGACAGAGTGGACAGTGAGAGAGAGAAACAGAGAGAAAGGTCTTCCTTTGCCGTTGGTTCACCCTCCAATGGCTGCCGCGGACTGCGCGCTGCGGCCGGCGCACCGCGCTCATCCGATGGCAGGAGCCAGGTGCTAGGTGCTTTTTCCTGGTCTCCCATGTGGCGCAGGGCCCAAGCACTTGGGCCATCCTCCACTGCACTCCCGGGCCACAGCAGAGAGCTGGCCTGGAAGAGGGGCAACCGGGACAGAATCCGGCGCCCCGACCGGGACTAGAACCCGGTGTGCCGGCGCCGCAAGGCGGAGGATTAGCCTGTTGAGCCACGGCGCCGGCCAAAGAAATTATTTTAATCTAGTTCATCATTTTCCAAGAATCTATCTGATGGCTATTGGAAAAATCATGGGTAAATTCTTCTCTATTATCTAACGTTGCTTCACTATTTTTAAGATTTATTTGTTTATTTAAAAGTAAGAGCGAGAACAAGAGAGACAAAGACAGACAAAGAGAAGGATCCCCATCTACTGGTGCACTTTGCCAAGTGGCATTAACAACAAGGGCTGGGCAGACTGAAGCAGGAGCCAGAAACTCCATCCGGGTCTCCCACACGGGTGGCAGGAACTCAAGTACTTGAGCCATCACCTGCAGCCTCTCGAGATGCTGCACAAGAGGAGGAGCAGCCAGGCCTTGGATCCGGCACTCCTATAGAGGAAACATCACTGCTCGACTGCTGTGCCACACACCAGGTCTGGATGGCTTCTTAATTCAAACAAAATGGCTTTTATCAGTGATGTTAAAAACCAAACGCTTTCTTATATAAAATACTATCCATGAGCTCACGCTTCTTCTCCTTCGTCTCCACGGCAGGGAACAGCAGACGAAAGCTACAGCGCCAACGTGCCTGACGTCATCCACTCTGAGCAGAGCACAAACACCTGGAATCCAGAGACTTCACTGCTGACAGCCAAAACGCAACTACAGGAGAGCCTGGCACCAGTACTTCGAAGTGTAGAAGCCACAGGCGTCAACAAGACTGAAGCCATACCAAACCAGGCCTCAGAGCAGCTGCCCACAGACAGGAGCTGCAGGAGCCAGAGACAGAGCACACAAGGAAGAAAAGCAGGTGAGGCAAGGGAGAGCCAAAACAACGGCTCTTACCAACTCGCCCGAGAAACCGATGATAACTGCTTTCTAAAAAGAATCCTGTTTACACAAACTTTTGCTATTTCATAGGGTCCACAGAAGCCTTTAGGGGTCACAGACCCCAGATGAAGACTCTGCAATAAAGTGCAGGCTTGGTATTTATAGTATGCTGCCTGTTTATGAAAATGAACGTGTCTGTCACGCAGGCATTAGATATCTCTGGGAGGATACACAGAGACTATGTGGGGACAGAACAAGATTCTTCATTTCCATCTTATGAGTTTTGAAGAATTAAAAAGTAAATTAATAAAGAGGCTCTGCCATGATCAATAGCAACTTCAGAAGGCGGGGACTACTTAGGAAACTACCAATCTCTATTCCAAGTGAAGGGGCAGTGCAACGACCCACAGACCTAAGCCTAAGGCAAAGGGTATGAGACTCTAAGTCTTGCCTCAAAGGAATCAATACATAAGTAAGGCATAATACACAATACATAATCCAGCCACTGTAGCTGATCTAGAGTCATCAGTCCCATAACACAGATAAACAAACAAAACAAAGCAGAAAAGAAAGACTGCATCACAATTGCATCCATCAGGCAAGGAGCAGACTGGCCTGTGACCTTGGCCCCCAGGCTCGGAGAGGCCCCAAGAAGCGCCTACCTCATCAGGGGTATCTTTTCCGTCAGGTTGCGTGGCAGCTGCCCGCCGGGCAAGGTTTCCAGCACGAATATTGCTGAGGTTGATCTGCCTCTCAGGAGGAGGCCCACCACGTGGCTGCCCTCGGACAATGATGGCACAGCCGGAGAGAACCTAAGGAGGAGAGAAAAGGTGAAAATGAGTGGACATCAGGTAAGATCGGCAAAACGAAGGTTGTTCACGTCTATCTCCCCAACATACCAAAACAGTCCTTGGTCCCTCGGATACACTCAGTGGCTCACTGAATGGCTAAATGAACAGGACTGTTCTTAATTTTATAACATTTACCTGCATAAAGCCTTGGGCCAAATTCTGAAATGGACTCAGCAATACAAGCAGGAATTAAACAAAAGAAAAACATTGACATGAATAGCCTGGGGTGGAAAGGCACCAAAGACACGAAGGCTGTGTTGCTTCTGTCAGTTAATAAGGTAACAGTCCCTCCACACTTCCCAACCCAGGATGGACGCAAACAATGGAAGGCTTAAGAGGAGGGGAAGCAAAAGGAATTAGTCCCTACCTACCATCCAGGTAGAACTGAGCATGCCCAAGGCCAAGAGAGAAATACAGAAGAACTTAATCCAGAAAGGTCATGTCCTATGACTGCAACAGAATCTAATAGGCACCCTAAGGCTGCCAAGCTTTCATCTTTTGAATCAAAGAGGCCAGGCATGGAACCCACTGGCGACTGTGAACAGAGTTCTTAAGTTCACTGACATTTAACTTCAACATATCTGCAAGTGAGAAGGGGATGAAATGAGAAGGGAAGAAGGGATGCACAGAAAAAATAGCCTAAGCTACTCAAATTGTCTTTGGTCAGTGAAGGCACAAGGAGGCTCAGGCAGTGGCTTCACTACATCTGAAAGACTCTGTTACATGCTTCAGAAATGCTACGTGGCTACTGAAAGGTTAGTAGACAGAAACGGGAGGGTTCAGTCAATATAGAATACTACCTAGGTAACAGCATGGAGGTCTCTGGAAAGGAGCAGTTCTTCTAAAGGAGGAGAGGAAGGTTATGAAGCAAAGCAATTCCTGTACACGTATCTGTAGACGACATTTGTCCCTCACCTATTTACCCTATTTACCTTAATTAACGCTTTAAATTGTGAAACAGAAATAAATATATATCACAAGGGGTGGGTGCTTGGTGCAATGGTTAAGCTGGTGCTCAGGATATCTGCATCCCGTGTCGGAGTACCTGGCTGGAGACCTGTTACTCTGCTTCTGATCCAGCTTCCTGCTAACGCACACCCCAGGAAGCAGCAGATGAAATCCCAAGTACTTGGGTCCTGCCACTCACATAGGAGACTCAAATAGAGTTTCTGGCTCCTAACTTTGTTCTGGCCCACCATTTACAGGAGATGGAAGTCCTCTCTTCAAATATGTCTGTCTGTCTCTGTCTGTCTCTCTCTGCCTTTCAAATAAAGATAGATAAATTAAAAATCTTGTAAGAATAAAATCAAGGGAGCCAGCATTGTGGTACAGTGATGCCAGCATCCCATGAGCACTGGCTCAGGTCCCAGCTGCTCTGCTTCCAATCCGGCTCCCTGCTAATGCACCTGGGAATTCCATGGAAGACAGCTCAAGTGCTCAGGCCCCTACACTCACATGAGAGACTGGGACAGAGTTCCAGGCTCCTGGATAAACATTAACATTACAGTCTCTGATCCCTTCTGAGTAGTCTTGTTTATAGTGTGAAGTAGAGGTCCACTTAATTTTGTTGCAAGTGGTTATCTTCTTACTCTGATATATTTTTGTCAAAAGGACAACTCTGTCCCCTCATGAACTGTTTTGGCAGTCCTTTTTAAAAAAATTACTTATTTATTTGAAAGGCAGAGTGACATAGAGGGAGAGATACAGAGAAGATACTGGTTCAACCTTCAAATGCCCACAAAAGCCAGGGCTGGGGCACGTTGAAGCCAGCAACTCCATCCAGTTCTCCCACATGGGTGACAGGGGCCCAGGTACTTAAGCCTTTATCTGCTGCCTCTGTAGGTGCATTAGCAGGCAGTTGGATTAGAAGTTGAATTAAGATGCAGGGATTGCAAGTGGCTGCTTCACCCTCTGTGCAACAATGCCTACCCCTTAGCAGTCTTTGAAATTTAGTAGACCACACATGTGTGGATTTATTTTGGGCTTCGTTTGTGATTTTTTTTTTTTTTTTTTTTTTTTGGCAGGCAGAGTAGACAGTGAGAGAGACAGAGACAGAAAGGTCTTCCTCTTCCGTTGGTTCACCCCGCAATGGGCGCTGCGGCCAGCACACCACGCTGATCCGAAGGCAGGAGCCAGGTGCTTCTCCTGATCTCACATGGGGTGCAGGGCCCAAGGACTAGGGCCATCCTCCACTGCACTCCCGGGCCACAGCAGAGAGCTGGACAGGAAGAGAAGCAACCAGGACAGAATCCGGGGCCCCAACCGGCACTAGAACCCAGTGTGCCAGTGCCGCAGGCGGAGGATTAGCCTAGTGAGCCGTGGCACCAGCCTATTTTATGATATTTATTAAGGGTCTGCCTTGATTTTTTATACTGTTCTTCATATTAACAGATACTGCTGTTATGATATAGTGGCTATATCTAAGTAGATGTACCTGTTAGGGAAATTCCCCATGGATCTATTAAGATGCCATTCATTCTTAGGTCATAAGATTTTTGTTCTTGGGTTAGGCTTTTTTGATATACTTAGAAATTTCTCTACTGTCACTTTCTTTGCCCTGTGTATTCTGTGGCTCTGTTTTTATATAAGAAGTTTTCTTTTTAAGAAAGATTTATTTGTATTTGTTGGGAAGGCAGAGCTACACACACACACGCACATGCACACACACAGAGGGAGAGACAGAATGAGAGAGGGAGAGATCTTCCATCTGCTGGTTTACTCACAAACGGCTGCAACAGACAGGGCTAGGCCAGGCCAAAGCTAGGAGCCTGGACCTCCATCCAGGGCTTCCATGTGGGTGGTAGAGACCCAGACACTTGGGCCATCCTCCACTGCCTTCCCAGGCACATGAGCAAGGAACTGGTTTGAAAATAGAGCTCATACAGGATGCTGGTGTTGTGGGTGGTGGCTTAACCTGCCCCGCCACGATGTTTTCTGTCTTTTGTTAGTGGTCTAGGGGTTAAAAGAGTTAAACACACCAAATCATTTCCCAGAATCTAGTGGAGATTGAATGTGGTGTTCCTGTTGCTGGGCAATATTTCAGTGGCTGCCTATATAGTGTTTCACCGTAGTTAAGTCTCCTGGAAACCTATGATTGAGATGAACAGTTTGAGTCTCTATTTTCCTTCTCAGCTACCTTGCTTCTGCCTTTGTGACTGTGTGACTTGTGCCCTGCAGCCAGGTCCTTTGAATCACACCACATCTCTCTGCAGTCTTTATTGGCAGAGTTGAGAAATGTCTAATCCATAACCTCAGTCAGACAGACTCAATGTGACAGCTGCTCTCACAAACCTCCCGCTGGATCAGGTAGCTCTAAGACCACTTTTCTAGAATATGTCATTATATTCATATAATTGGATAATGCGGTAAACACAACTTGCTTTCTGTGCTCAATAAATTAGTAGGTAAGGATGATTACTGCATCTCTGAAAATGTGTAACATACATGCATATTGCTTCAGCAGAGCAATTGTTTGTAACAATTATCTTAACATTTATTGTTTTGCAGTTAAAATTCTGAAAAATGATATATTACTGTTTGTTTTTCTTCACTGGAATGTAAATTCCCTAAGAGAAATTTTATTGTGTTTTTTTAATCACTGAATTAATAAATGAGTGAAATCAATGAATAGTTATTACTAATCAAATTCAAGTTAAATGGCAAATCCTATTAAGTTTTCACTTATTTTCATTTTATTGAAATGCAGAGAGAGAGAGAGAGAGAGAGTGCATGTGAGTGAGATCTCTTCCATCCAATGCTTCATTCCCCAATTGCTTGCTGTGCCAAATGTCCTCAGATGTCACATCTTTTAAGAGGTGGGAAATGGCTCCTTTTGGTGCCATGGGAGATATAAGGTATCTGATTATACAGACTCTTGGTCTTATTCATGTTTTACTTAGATATCTTCAGTATTTACTTATCCTTGGGCTTCTTCGTCTTCTTTTAAGATTTTATTTATTTATTGGAAAGGCAGAATTGCAGAACAATTCTGGTTCATCCAGGCTGAAGCCAGGAGCCTGGAACTCTGTCCCAGTTTTTCATGTGAGTGTAGGGGCCTAAGCACTTGGGCTGTCTTCCATTGAATTCCCAGGTACATTAGCAGGGAGACGGATCAGAAGCAGAGCAGCTGGGACCTGAGCCAGTGCTCATGGGATGCTGGCCTCACTGGTGAACAGGTAAAATGTGCTACACCCATACAACAGGAATATTATTCAGAAATAAAAAAATTAAAATACTAGTTCATTCTCTATCATTGATTAATTTTAAAAACATTACGTTTGGGGCCAGCACTGTGGTGTAGTAAGCTAAACCTCAGCCTGTGGCATCAATATCCCATATGGATTCGTGTCCTGGCTGCTCCTTTTCCGATCTAACTCTCTGTTTATGCCTGGGAAAGCAGTTGAAGACAGCCAAAGTCGCTGGACTCCTGCGCCGGCATGGAGACCTGGAGGAGGCTCCTGGCTCCTGGCTTTGGATCAGCCCAGCTCCAGCCATTGTAGCCACTTGGGGAGTAAACCAGCGGATGGAAGACCTCTCTCTCTGCCTTTCAAATAAATTTTTAAAATCCTTAAAAAATAAAGAAAGAAAAGAAAAGAAATAAACAAAAAGAAGCTAGACCAAAAAGGCTCCATACAGAATGATTCCATTTATATGAAATGTCCACAATAGGCAAATCCATTGAACCAGGAAGTAGATTAGTGGTTCTCTGGGGCTGGGGGAGAGAGAATGGGGAGTGACTGCTACTGGAATTCTTTGGGGGTAATGAAAAGGTTTTGTGCAAATAGTATACTTTAAGGGCGTGAATTTTAAGTTCTGTAAATTTTAAATAAAAAAAAAAGCAATTTTCTAAAGGCCCAGTATGAAAATACAAAAAAAAGAGGAAATACTACACTGTAGGAATTTTCGTATTTTTCCAAGATTAGATGCTTAGCTGAACAATGCTAACCATGATTTTGAAAGAAGGGAGGAGGACAGCAGCTGACTGAGGGCCGAAGACCAGGCATAACGACTCACGAGCTCACCACAGAAAGGGCTGCACGGGGAACCTGCAAGTCACTCAGGAAGGAGACGGAAAGCTCTGCAAAGGGCGAGTGTTCTGTGTGGCACACGGGAGGGAGACCCACGCCGGTGCCCCTGCTGAGAGGTCCACAGGGCCACGTGGAAGCTGTCAGGTGCAACCCCCAAAGGCTGCGAGTGCGCAAAAGGCATCAGGGAACACAAAGGCTGCTCTACAGAGGGAGGCAAGGCTCCGGCCGACCAGGCACAAGTTTATGCAGCAAAAACATAAGAATAAAGTGCATGAAAGCACATTAACTAATCAAGAACAAGTAAAGTGACACTAAACTGGGAAAATTCGCAGCTTTCTGGCACCCAGGGTTGTTGCTTCCACAGGAAGCATCATCTCTTGAAAATTAAAAAGTCATTTAGACAAAGCAAGCAATCCCAAAAGAACGTAAGCTGTGTGGTCTGGGCAGGTCTTTCCCAGAACACTAGCCAACAGGGCCAGCTTTTTTTCTTTCCTGGCAAGAGCAGGATGCAAACTCAAATTAGCGGGTGCAACATTCAAACCCACTGAACTGGAAATGCAGGACCTCATGGCATTGCTGTTTCATTGGCTCTGGATACACCAGCAGACTGCTACTCTCCCAACCACCTGTGTCACAGATCCAGTCTTAGTTTATCAATAAGGAAGTTTAAAGCTTTGGGGGACCAAAATGATCATCTAAAAAAAAAGGTCAGAAAACAGGGATCTAATCTAGGCCTTTCTATTTTACAGCTGAAAAATCTGACAGCAAGACAGCAAAAAGTATCTTTTGCTTCAAATAATAAGGTGCTGATGACAGAGCAAGGACTTGAATTGAAATCTCCCAACCTTAATATTCCACTATGCCACATGAAGAAACAAGCATTTGAGAGCACATTACTCTATTAAAATGATTTGCAGTAATCCCTTGTTTAAACCGCTCTGCCAATTAAAATCTCCATTTAGAATTTGGCATTTATTAGCCCAGTGGTTAGGACACCAGTGTTGCACATCGGAGTCCTGTTCAATTAATTGCCTCCTCTGGGTCCGGACACCAGCTCCTACCAGTGCAGATCCTGGGAGGCACTGGCGATGGCTCAAGTACTTGATCCCCTGCCACCGACCTGGGGAAACCTGGATTGAGTTCTCAGCTCCTACTTTAGCCTTGCCCAGCACTAACCACGGTCAATTGCAGGCATTCTGGGAGTGAACCAGGAGATGGGAACTCTCCAGCCTCTCAAAAAAAAACACACACACAAAGAAAAACCACTTACACGTGCCAGTAGAGCAGCTAGCAGAGACCAAATCTTGAAACAAGTAAAACCAAAGCTTCCCTGAGCTGACCTCTCCAAATCAAATCAACATTTATTAAAAAAAAAAAATCACAGAATTCAAAGCAAGCAGAGGCTGAGACGGATACTACAAAAGACCACCCCAAAAAAAGAGACAAAAAGGAAGAAAATTTCAGGATGATAAAAAGCAGGATTGACAAACTACTATCCACTGGCCAAATCCATTTGACAGCCTGTTTTCATGGAGTTCATGAATTAAAGTTGTTTTTATATCTTTAAATAACTGGGAAAAAAATCAAAATATTATATAAAATGAAAAAGTATGAAATTCAAATTTCATTTTCCACAAATAACATTTTATTGGAACATACCAAGCTTGTTCATTTACATATTGTCTAAGGCTGCTTTAGCACTAGAATGGAAGAGCTGAGTAGTTATGACAGTGGCCATATGGCTTGTAAGGCCTAATATATTTATTATCAGGCCTTTGACAGAATAAATTTGCCAGACCTTTATATAGAGAATTCTGACGAGTGAATGGAATGAAAACTCATCTGAAGGTGGTCTAAATAGCAAGTGCACAGAAAAATTCTGCACTACTTCAGATACACAAACTGCTCATTTTGATAAGAGAGATATGTGGAAGAATTACCTTCAGAGTCAAGTCAATGTCATCAAAGACCTGACTGCTACTGCCCTCAGCTTCATCATTTATGAAACAGACACAAGGAAAAAATACCTAAGAATTGTTATGAAACCTAAACAAGAGAGCACTTCAACACAGAGCCCAGCCCAAAGATATAATAAATAATAGCCAATATTGGTATTATAAAAAAAGTAAGTATCAGTTGAAGATCCCAAGTGTATGTACAGTAAATGGACATTTTCCGGGGAAATAAAACTGAAAACCAAAACCATGGAAATCCTCCTATGACTTTACTAAGAATTAGCTAGATAAGCAGTAATCAAGTTCCCCTGACTTATCAGCTATGATTTCTACCCAGCAAAGAGGATTTAAGTGCCTGAGTAGAATCTCTGTCCTCAAGAGATTAACAAGTATCATCTCTTATAAGTATACTCTCCTGAACCTCATACTTCTAAGTATCTTGGCATCACAACCCTAGGATCGTTGTAGGCAAGAAGAACAACCATGAGCTCTTAACACAAACTCAAAACCACTGCTGGGGCCTGCACTGTGGAGCAGAAGGTTAAGCCCGTGCCTGTGACGCCAGCATCCAATGTGAGCACTCATTGTGGCAGGAGAGCCGGATGCAATTCCTGGCTCCTGGTTTTGGCCTGACCCAGCCCCAGCTGTTATGGCCATTTGGGAAGTATGCCAGCAGACAGATATCTCTCTCTCTCTCTCTCTCTCTCTCTCTCTCTCTCTCTCTCTCTCTCACTCTACCATTCAAATAAACAAATAAAAAATAAATAAATAAAACCACTGTGACATGTATAAATGAGGTATTCCCACCACATGTTCTCTGGGTTGTTTGGGTTAGTCCATGAAATGACTAACAGTGACTGCAATCTAGTATAAATGTTAACAGCACTTACTCTATTTAGCCTCACAACTACGTTCTGAGGCAGCACGGAAGGCTCCTTTACCATTATCTTACAGATGAGGAAGCCAGGGCACAGTAAGATTAGGGCATCAGGAACAGAACACAGATTTTTTTTTCCAGTACACTGTCAATGAGTCCCAAATATCCAATACACAATGTAAGAACCCTACACCAAAATCCTGATAACTCGCATAAGACAACACCATCACCACGGGACAGGCATTTGGCTCAGTGGTCAAAACACTGCTTGGGACACTGCATCCCACATCAGAGTGCCAGAATAGAGTTTTGCCTCTACTTCCATCCCAACTTGCTGCTAATGTGCACCACAGAAGGATGCAGACGCTGGCCCAAGTACCTGGCTTCAGCCTTGCCCAGCTCTGGCTTCTGGGAGCATTTACAGGAGCAAAGCAGCAGAGAGACCTTCTCTCCTGCCTGCTCCCACCCTGCCTTGCAAGTGAAAAATAATCTTGCTAATCTTCTCTGTATCGTTCCAATTTTTAGTATATGTGCTGCCGAAGCAAGCACACAAAAAAATAATCTTGAAAAAAAGAAAAAGTCAAGTTCTTTCCAGCTGCTCTTTCTGTTTCCTGGAGGTGATCCCTCCTCTGCATACTCCACCACCCACCACCCGGGCCTTCACCAAAGCCCATATCAAGCTGTCTGGACTTCTGACCTCCCAGACAGTGCTAAATGAACCTTTTCTCTTTATAGGTTAGTTGCCTCAGGTATTTCAATATAGTAATGATAAAGCCAACTGTGATATACATGTTCATTCCATGATCTATTCAGTGCCACATTTTTGTGCTTGTATGCATTTTCTTGATTTCACCATTTAAAATAGCCCCCAGACATATTCCTGACTAGCTGCCTACTATTCCTAAGTGCAAGAAAGTGATTGTGGTATATTTGAGAGAAATCATGTGTGTTACATGAGATTCATTCAAGCGTGAGTTATAGTGCTGTTAACTGTAAGTTCAGTGTGAAAGAATCAATAATATGGATTAAATAAGCTGTCTTTAAACAGAAGCACACATAGAACAAGGTTATATATTGATCAGCTGATGAAAATATTGTGACCAGAGGCCCAAAGAGACCTAACCCTCCATGATGGGAAGCAGCAACGATTGATTATTCCCTAATTCTGTGTTTGCAATTTTACAGTACAGAACTTCTACGAATCATGACCGGATATAACAACAATAATAAAGATTAGATGTTCTTAATTAAATTACAAAGGACAAAGGGTAAAACAGGAGATAAGAGAAGTTCAACAGTTAACAGCTACAGGCCAAGAAGGCAAGAGACTACTCCAGGCTGTTGGATGCATGTGGAAACCCTCATGGAAAACTCATGGAAGTGGACACCCCAGGCTTGACACCACCACCTTCCCCACAAATCCAGAAGCAGCAAGTACTTCTAAAGGCCCATCCTCTCCTCAACCCTCCCCAGCTTTTCCTTAACCTGCATCTCTTATCTGTAGCCCATTTAAACTCAATGCAAACACTCTGCACTTTTTCTTCTCCAAATTTTCAGTATAAAAATATTCTTGACTCTCAGGCCAATGGCTATGTAGCCCCACTGCTAGTAGATAGAGTGAGATTTGTGCCAGGACCTGGTCCTTTTCTGGCTAACATCCATAATGGCTCAGTAAGCCAAGCCCTTTCATCTGAGAGACCCTTTGGTTTCAACTGCCTTCCAGCTTTAGAGTAATAAATAGGTAAAGGGTGATAAGGCAGTTATCTTTATCTAAGAAGGACATAGGAGTCACTGGTACTATTATTATCAAAGCTTCAAATTATTTCAAAATTGTTTAAACATAAGCTTACAGTAGTAAGTATGCTACAAGCTGTTTTGGACCCTCAATGGTAACACACCACTGGAACCGGATCTCACCACTGGTGGTTACGAAACCCTTTGCCTCCCGCCTCCTTCCCTCTCCACGCACACACATCCTCTAAGCAAATAAATGCCAAAATATTATGATTGTGTTCCATGGACTATAACTTTCAGTGGCATTTCACAATCTTCTTCCAAATGAAATTAAAAGTTATTTGCTAAGAAAAAAAAAATGTTATATGCTTTCAAGTCACAGAATTCAATCCTTCACTAAGCGCACTACTCAAACAGATCTTGGGTACAACATGCACATCGAGAGATTACAAGCCTCATATTTCCTGGCCATTTCCATTCTGTTTACAGATTCTTTTCTTTATTCTCTATCAGTCAAGTAGCACCTGCTTCTTCTCAGTATACATTCTCTCACCTTTCTGCTTTTTCCTGAGCAGTGATTCAGAACTACCTGAACCCATTTCCCAAGCTGCAATTCCCAAGACCCTAAAAAAAGTTCTTTTCACTTTTGTACTTTCTGCATTTGGACTGATTGACACACTAGAAACCAGAAAACAAAAATGTAGAAGCGAGACACACAGAAAGCCTCTGATGGAAGCAACAGCCCAACAATCACCTGAGAGCTAGAAATGCAGACTTCACACCCCACCTCGAATCCACAGAATCAGAATCTTCATGTTGACAAGGTCTCCATGTGACTGGGACGCACACTAAAGCTAGAGAAGTCATTCTTACCCTAACTGCCATGCTCAGAAGCCTGTGTGTTCTCCGAAAAATTCAGTTTAAACTTTGTTTCATCAAACATGCCTTCCCACTCCCCAGACTTGGTCACATTGTTCTGCAGTATTTCCTTTCCCCTGGAATTCACCACAATATTAAATATAGCATAATTTTTAAAAATATTTATTTATTTATTTGGAAGTCAGAGTTACACAGAGAGAGGAGAGGCAGTGAGAGAGAGAAGTCTTCTACCCGATGGTTCACTCCCCAGACGGCAGCAACAGCTGGAGCTGCGCTGATCTGAAGCCAGGAGCCAGGAGCTCCTTCCAGGTCTCCCACGTGGGTGCAGGGGCCCAAGGACCTGGGCCATCTTGTACTGCTTTCCCAGGCCATAGCAGAGAGCTGGATCAGAAGTGGAGCAGCTGTATCTCGAACCAGTGTCCATGTGGGATGCCTGAACTTCAGGCCAGGGCATTAACCCACTGCACCACAGCACTAGCCCACATAATCTGTTTATTATCAGTCTCCTCTATGCTAGAAGCTCTGAAAGGGCTATCTATCTTGTTCACCATGGTAGGTCCAAGGCCTAGAACAAGACCAAAACCAAGTATCTTCTGAATAAATTCTGCTCCACCAGGTACGAGGTACAATGCTAGACTCTGAGGACAGAAACAGTTAGCTATGGCATGGTCTTCAGCCTGAAGCAGCTCAAAGCTTGGGGGATTTGTTTGCAGTAGCTAATGAAAGACAAAGGCCTATCAAATAAATAAATAAAACAGGGAGCCCAAATAAATTAATTAATTAAATAAAACAGGGAGCCGAAATGTTCTCAGAGGCCTGATCTAAAGGCAAGGAGGTCCTCACCTATTTCTCCCCTCCTTTGGATTCTCTGTGCCCAGAGTGAATACCTTGTCCATCCTCCTCCCTCCGCCATCTTTAACACAGCTTCAACTTCTCTTCAGCATCATTTTCTTCCGCTCTGACAAGTTCCCATTATTTCCTCCAGTCTACTTCCTTCCTCAGTCCTCTTATTATGAAGTGTCAAATCTCCCAAGATACCTTTGTCAAGAATGCCATACCTATCTCATTTCTAACCACTAGATTGATTATTTCCTGCAAGCTGTCAAAGCAACTCTATCCTCAACAGAAACCACTGAAATCCATATCCCTGACCACTCGAGACTCTCACAATTAGCTGTTCAATATTCAATTGTCTTCTCACTTTCCTCAGTCACTTCCTACATCCCCCAAAGGGATACTTGGTGTCTGAGTAAATGCTATTATCCATCCGATGATTGTATTCCTATATTCATTCTTGCTTAATAGACAAGGATATCCCCAAAGATTTATATCCCAAGTATCATGGTAACAAAAACATATGCCTAAACTAATAGCAATGAGAGTAATATTGTTTCTTTTCAGCTCTGGGGAAAAACTCAGAGAATAAGTGGATAGGCAAGTGACACTAAGATAGGGATGGAAGGCTTAGCAAAAGTCACGATTAAGCTTAAACTACTACCATCAAATCACATCGGGCCCTCACAGGCTCCAAATACAATCCTACCCAGATTACAGGTGGAGAAAATTAATGTAGCATTTACCGTAATGAAAAAGGATGAGACCACTAAAACCATCAAATTTTAAACTGACTTTTGGCCCTTGGATGTAAATGTCTATTCTTTTTTTTGACGGCAGAGTGGACAGTGAGAGAGAGAGACAGAGAGAAAGGTCTTCCTTTTGCCGTTGGTTCACCCTCTAATGGCTGCCGCGGCCAGCGCACTGCACTGATCCGAAGCCAGGAGCCAGGGTGCTTCTCCTGGTCTCCCATGGGGTGCAGGGCCCAAGCACTTGGGCCATCCTCCACTGCACTCCCGGCCACAGCTGAGAGCTGGCCTGGAAGAGAAGCAAGCAGGACAGAATTCGGTGCCCCGACCAGGACTAGAACCCGGTGTGCCAGCGCCACAAGGCGGAGGATTAGCCTATTGAGCCGCGGCGCCAACTGGTAAATGTCTATTCTAAGCAATGTGCAGTTCTCATGCCTAACAGTGGCATAGTTAACAATTCCAAGGGCCATGCTTTCTGCATATTCCAACCACTGGAATACTATTTACCAAACATTGGGGGACTCTAGTCCAAAGCTTTTGTTTTTGGTATTACCAGATATTTTAAAGCACTTTAACAAGTTAATCATTTTAAACACATAAAGATATGATATAATATGAAATATACTTGGTCTTTGTCCCCAGTTCCTGTCACAGGGTTTTATATATATTTATTTATTTGAAAGGTATAAAGTTACAGACAGCGAGTGGAAGAGACAGAAAGGTCTTCCGTCCGCTGGTTCAATCCCCAAATGGCTGCAATGGCCGGAGCTGAGCCGATCGAAGCCAAGAGCCAAAAGCCTCTTCCCGGACTCCCACGAAGGTGTAGGGGCCCAAGGACTTGGGCCATCTTCTACTGCCTTCCCAGGCCATAGCAGAAAGCTGGATAGGAAAAGTAGCAGCCGGGACTAGAACCGGCGCTCATATGGGATGCCGGCACTGTAAGCGGAGGATTAACCTACTGTGCCAGTGTTGGCCCCCTGTCAGCTGCAAGGTGTCCGGTGCATAACAAATCTTCCCAGCCAAATAAATCAGTTTACAGGCTTTTATTGGGATTCTGCTTCTAGGCGAAGTACACTGGTCCCAACAGGGCGGGGGCCAGGGAAGTCGTGCATCAGAGGTTGGGAGGGTTCCTATTATAGATACAGGGCGTGGGGGTTAAGGGTTGATGCGGGTCTGATCCTCTTTGGAAGACTTTTTGTCGCGTGCAGGGACCTTGGCAAGGACTTTTCATTCCAGGAAGTGGGGGACTTCTCTCCCAACCTGGAATCTCCTGATAGGAGCACCTTTTGTTATTCTCAATGAGCCGCCTTAGATGCCTCCAGAGTTTATGCTAATGAAGTCACTTTGGGAAGGACCCTCAGATAGCCTGAGGGTGGGGCTAGTCACCAGAAAGACCAAAAGGTTAGAGGACTTGTGGGAGGTCAACACTAACACAAGACTCAAGGATCTGATGAGCTTCCGGGTCACTGACCACAGTCAAGCTCACAGGACAAAAGGGAGCCCTACATGGCCGCACAGGCCCCACAGCCTGTCCAGTCCATTTCTCTATCTGGCTGTCCATCCGAGCCTTCACAATAATGGTGTAAATGTGAGTATTCTGTATTCTGAGGCATCCTAGCCAATTTCGGAATCCAAGGTGGTGTTGGCAGCAGTGTGGGAACCCCACTAGACTGCTTGTTGGTGTGAAGTAAAGGTCCCTGTGACTTGTGACTGATGTCTGAAATGTCACTGAGAGTCAGGGCCCTCAGCCAGTGGACTCTGACACTACCTTCCAATGGACAGCATCAGAACTGAACTGACATCCAGTCAGTATCGCCTGGAAATCTCTTGCTGTGTGGGGGGAAAACGCTATACATCTGGTCACAAATGTGTTCTGTGTTGAATTTGACAACACAGCTAAGAAAAACAGCCTGGGTCCAGCACTGTGGAGCAGGTTACCCTGCCATTTGAGGCACCAGCATCCCGTACCACAGCGCCAGTTTGAATCCCAGCTGTTCCACTTCACTTTCAGCTCCCTGTTGTTGTTCCTGGGGAAGCAGCATAAGTTAGCCCCAGCACTTGGGCCCCTGCACCCACGTTGGAGACCCAGATGGGACTTCTGGCTCCTGGCTTTGTCCTGGCACAGATCAGGCTATTGGGGCCATTTGAAGAATGAACCAAGAGATGGTAGATCAATATGTGTGTGTGTGTGTGCGTGTGTGTGTGTGTGTGTCTGTGTGTGTTAGTGTCTCCTCCCTTGGTCACCTCTGCCTTTCTTTTTTTTTTTTAATTTTTCACAGGCAGAGTGGACAGTGAGAGAGAGAGACAGAGAGAAAGGTCTATCCTTTGCCGTTGGGTCACTCTCCAATGGCCGCCGTGGCCGGTGCATTGCAGCCGGCGCACCACGCTGATCCGAAGGCAGGAGCCAGGTGCTTCTCCTGGTCTCCCATGGGGTGCAGGGCCCAAGTACTTAGGCCATCCTCCACTGCCCTCCTGGGCCACAGCAGAGAGCTGGCCTGGAAGAGGGGCAACCGGGACAGAATCCAGCGCCCCGACCGACAGGGACTAGAACCAGGTGTGCTGGCGCTGCAAGGTGGAGGATTAGCCTATTGAGCCACAGCGCTGGCACCTCTGCCTTTCAAGTAAATAAATCTTAAAGAAAAAAAGTTTGTTTTTCCCCTTTTACACATTATCTGGCTTCAGTCTATTTTGTGGATTTCAAACAACTAGGGAAGTTTTCTAATTCAGCTACGTTTGGCATTGTTCAGAACTAATTAGCTGTGGATACACATGTGAGGACGGTTGAGGCTATCACTTCTCTTGGTCATGTGCTGGCATTATGGGAGGCAATTCCCCAAACACACTGTCTTCTGTTAAGGAAACCCAAGAGCTCCTGGTGGCAAAAGCCTTTGACTGGCTGTGGGTACAGACGGACGGTGAGAACTGGGGTAGCAAGACAGGATGGAGGAGCCTGGGATGTCATTCCAGGACTACGCAGTTAATTAGATCCCTAAGTCCAGCTCCTTCTTTTAATTCCGACTTCCCAACTCCAGTGCTCACAGGAGAGAAGTGTAGCTACCTTTTCCAGTCACAGAAAGGGGAGACAGCAGGTGTTAAGTTACTACTTACGCAGGCTGTAGCTGCTGGAATGTCCCATTTTTCCTCACAGCACTACAAAACATTCAAAGTCACGGGGTGAGGGACCTTTCTATCAGATAGAACTAAATGAAACCATGAGATCCTGAAATATCATACTGAAGTAAAATTATTTTGTTTACTGTTCTTTGGTTTTGTTCCTACAAAGCCACATTCATTTTTTTCCCCTCAAAAGTGACATATAGAAATATGGATGCAGGGTCAGTGCTGTAGCATAGCAGGTAAAGTTACTGTCTACAGTGCCAGCATCCCATATGGATGCTGGTTCAAGTCCCGGCTGCTCCACTTCCAATCCAACTCCCTGCTGATGAGCCAGGGAGGGCAGTCAAGGATAGCCCAAGTGCTTGGTCCCCTGCACCCACGTGAGATTCAGGGGAAGCTCCTGGTTCCTGTCTTCAGAATGGCCCAGCTCCAGCCATTGAGGGCATCTGGAGAGCGAATCAGTGGATGGAAAAACCCCTCTCTCTCTGCAACTCTGCCTTTTTTTGTTTTTTAAGATTTATTTATATTTCACTTGAAAGTCAGAGTTACACAGAGAAAGGAGAGGCAGAGAGAAAGAGAGAGATCTTCCATCTGATGGTTCACTCCCCAATTGGCTTCAACGGCCGGAACTGCGCCGATCCAAAGCCAGGAGCCAGGAGCCAGGAGCCTCCTCCAGGTCTCCCATGTGGGTGCAGGGGCCCAAGGACATGAGCCATCTTCCACTGCTTTCCCAGGCCACAGCAGAGAGCCAGATCGGAAGAGGAGCAGCCAGGACTAGAACTGGCGCCCACATGGGATGCCGTCCCTTCAGGCCAGGGTTTAACCCGCTGCGCCACAGTGCTGGGCCCCAACTCTGCTTTTCAATATGGATGCTACAATACCAATTCTGTCCACAGTGAATCATCTCTAAAGCATGTTTAATATATTTATTTTGCTTTCTATGCAAGATTAACAATAGAACTGGAAGAAGTAGGACAACTTCAGTGTTACACATGAAAAGCACTGATTTTTCCCTATTTATTTCAAACTTGTTTGGAGACTTCCTATTTGAAATGTTGACAGTTTATTTTAGATGTCAAAATAAAACACAAATCACAAATCTACCATGAACATTTCAGTCCTATTGCTGAGTCAACATACCATCCCAGGAGTCTCCTTACCATCGAAACTTGAGGGAGATCACCACAAAGGAATAAAAGCACAAATGACAAGAACTGGCTGCTACTCCCCACTAGTGTTCCACCTTAGCACACAGATCTGCACACCTCCTCAGGAAGTTAAACGAGGCAACTTGCTCACAGCTAGGAATTGCTGATACTCGCCCTGTGAATGCTCTCCCATAAATAAGACTGTGCGTGCATTTCTGTTAGGAACACTCACGCTGATCTCCCCAGCCTATGCTAACATTGCAGCCCAGCCCTGAGGTTCCAACCATCACCTATTTTTTAATTTTGCAGTGGAACATCCTCTCCAATGAAGGACAAACTAAATTTAACATACAGAGCACAGAACTTTCAAATCAAAGCTTACGGACATTGGCCGTGCCGCGCTCACTAGGCTAATCCTCCGCCTTGCGGCGCCGGCACACCAGGTTCTAGTCATGGTCGGGGCGCCGGATTCTGTCCTGGTTGCCCCTCTTCCAGGCCAGCTCTCTGCTGTGGCCAGGGAGTGCAGTGGAGGATGGCCCAAGTGGTTGGGCCCTGCACCCCATGGGAGACCAGGAGAAGCACCTGGCTCCTGCCATCGGATCAGCGCAGTGCGCCGGCTGCAATGCACCGGCCACGGCGGCCATTGGAGGATGACCCAACGGCAAAGGAAGACCTTTCTCTCTCTCTCTCTCTCACTGTCCACTCTGCCTGTCAAAAAATAAAAATTAAAAAAAAAAAAGTTCATGGACAGCTCAGATTTGTGGGGCATCTTTACTACACTGAGCCTTGTGCCATCAACCACTTCCAATAATCAATTTTCTGAGTTCCTTTTCCTCAGGTAATCTGAGTGTCGGGCCGATTACTCTCTCTGCATTGCCTTTCAGCTTCTCCTGTTGATAATCAAAAGAAATACATTTTCTTCTGACATGAGAATAAGACAAGGACTTTGATTAAGAGCACTGCTATCAGAACTAAATGGAATTAAATGGAAACGAGCAGTGGAGGCTAGCAGCCCCACACTGGGGCTTGCTATGTAATTCCTCCAGCGCTAGAATCCTGACAGCTAATATAAGAGCAGGACCGACTTAACCAGGAACTGGGCCTGTGCCCTGCAGAGCGCCTACGGGAGGTCCCGGGAGATTCTAAAGCTCTCACCAGAGAGGAGTTTAACAAGATAACTCAGCTTTTAAGTAATAGAGGTGGCCTCCTGGCCTCTGGGCTGTGAAAGGGCTCACCTGCCAAGAGCAATAATTTAAGTAATTACCACACAGTGAATAATAGATCTCTGTGGGAGTCCAGGACCCAGGGACTCTGGAGTCTCCTGCTACCCGACACACAGGGACGAAGAACACACAGCTTTTCTCATTAAGACCTGGAATGGAACCCTGACAGGTAAACGGACAAATCTCCCCTGGCCCAGTGATTCTCTGTCTAGGGTTATTGCCAAAAATAAAAATGCCCCTGGTATGAAGAAAGCCTATAAAGCAATGGATTTTCCTTCTCCTGCAAGAATTCCCAAAGTTGAAAAGTCACGATGTCACATTAGTCTATCCCAGATTCTGGAAGCACAAAATTCCAAGCTCATTTTTCCCTCCTTCCTACAACAAACTTCCAGCAACTCTCAGTCCCTCGAGGCAACCTGTCCTAACCTTGCAAATTGAATCCAGATCGCTCACAGCTGCTTGGAAGAACACACCTACCTGGACTTCGCCATTTCTCCTGCCCTATCTCATCCACTTTATGCTTCTGTCTCTGTCAAGACATCTGTCACTTTTACCACCTCCCCAGAAAAGATTTTCAAAACAAACTGATCTCATTTCTCCAACCCTCCCACTCTCTAAGAAATACCTAAGCATTTCAATTCACCAAGTTCGCCCTTTCCACTATAAAACACAGCTACTTGCCTCTGTTTACCCACAGATAAAATCACAAAAACCTAAAGCTTCACCCAGATTCCAACACACAGCCTGGGTTCTCCCAATGTCAAGTGCTCACCACCCACTCCTTCCGCGATGAAATGCTCCTCTGCTCGGGCGATCCCAGTGACACATAGACCAAGCTACCTTTAGTTTATACTTCTCTCTGGGAGTTGTGTCACCTCAACCCCTTTCTCCCAGGTCTCTGTGCTCTTCCCAGATCCACGAAGCACACACTTTATCCCTCGGGTCAGGACACCCTGGAGAGGGGATCTGGGTGTCACTGACAACCAGCAGAGGCAGCCACAGATCTTTGTGACCCTGTCCTCACCATGGTGCTGCAGCCACGTCAGGGGTTCTTACATGCAAAGAAGAAATTCTGCTGACTTCCCTGGGAGACAGGAAGTTTCGGGAGTTGGTGGAAAACACCAGAAATCTCTCAAACGAACTTGAATTAGCTAGTTCCCCTTTGGAGCAACGAAAATATTAAACGTTTTACACTGTCAAGAACATTTTGTTCTAGATATATTAAACCTTAAACGTTGATGAGTTTTTCCTGGGGTTACGAGAGTTGACAAGGTGCTAGGAGAGGGGGAGGAGAACTCTGCCTCCTGTCTTCTAAACTTGTAAAATTCACAAACCATTCAGATGATTAATCGAACTGTGCAACAGCTGAATGATACAGACATCAACTAGAAATTTTTTTTAAAGATTTATTTATTTGAAAGGTAGAGTTACAAAGAGAAGGAGAGACAGAGAGATCCTCCACCTACTAGCTCACTCCCCAAATGTCTGCAACAGCCACGGCTGGGCCAGGCCAAAGCCGGGAGCCTGGAGCTTCATCTGAGTCTCCTTTGTGGGCTGGAGATGGCCCAAGCACAGGGCCATCCTCTGCTGCTTCCCCAGGTGCATTAGCAGGGAGCTGGGTCAGAAATGGAACGCTGGCATCACAGGCAGCAGCTTAACCTGCTGTGCCACAATGCTGGCCCTGAACTAAAAATCCTGATACAGCTGGAAAATAAAAGAAAATTCACAAGCCAGTAGTCACCCACATCTCCGAGAAACTAGGGACTGGTATGTTACCCTGTTTTGTTTCTGCCAAAGACTTTAAATAATATGATTTCCAAAGGATACTTTAACTCCTCCACAAAAAGTAGGAATAATAGTCTCAAAAGCGGAACCAGAACTTCAGAATGAATTAATGACACAGAAACGTGCTGTGTGTCTGTTCTTCTCACGGCCTTACACAGCTCCACTTCTCGTCCCCAGCTGACCTGGGCAATGCATGAAAACCATGAGTCTACTAACACCAGCTAACAGTTACCAAACACCTACCTGGGAGACAGACACCGTTCTGGGCATGCTGTGTGCATTCTCTCACCTCACCTGCAACAGTCCCATTAGGTGAGTCCTGTTATTATTCCCACTTCACAGGCAAAGCTGGTACTTTAAGGGGTAAAATTTCTTGCCCAAGGTTACAGCCAGCTATTAGTAAAGCTAATAATTTTTTTTAAAAGATGTATTCATTCATTTGAAAGTCAGAGCCACACAGAGATAGAAGGAGAGGCAGAGAGAGAGAGAGCGCGAGGTCTTTCATATGCTGGTTCACTCCCTAATTGGCTGCAACGGCCTGAGCTGCACCGAACCGAAGCCAGGAGCCAGGAGCTTCCTCTGGGTCTTCCCATGCGGGTGCAGGGGCTTAGGGACCTGGGCCATCCCCCACTGCCTTCCCAGGTCACAGCAGAGAGCTAGATTGGAAGTGGAGCATAGGGGCCTCAAACCGGTGCCCGTATGGAATGCCAGCACTGCAGGCGGCGGCTTCACCCACTACGCCACAGCATGGGCCCCAGTAAAGCTAATGATTTAAATCACAGCCAGAAAATCAGTTCAGTTCTGCCTCAAAACACAGAGTATATCTGTTTTCCAATGTGTGGACTGGTTTACACACACATACACACACACACACACACAAACATACATACATATGTATATAAATGCATATATACACATATACTTAAATGCATATATATACATACACATACACACACACAATTTTAGGTGGTACATGAACCCTGTGTGTACCAGCATTTAATAATACTTGCACACACATAAGAATAACTTCCTTTTCAATTCTCTCTCAACCCTTCCTATTAAATAAAGAAGAATGTTTCCGTTGGTGCTAGGAAGCTGGAAGCAGGTCTCCAACATCTACCAACTTGCTGCATCAGAAAAAGCAAACTCAGGTCAGAGCCCTCTGCAAGACAACACAGAGGCAGAACGCAGCAATGCTTGTTGCATTTGTTAACACAGCACTGTTCTGTGCTCATTTTTGTGCTATTTGGAGGGACTTTTAGCTGTATTAAGCACCAGGCTCCTTGCTCTGAGTCCGCGGCATGACTTGACCAGGCCCTGGGCACCCCTCCCTGTCCTTGCAGAAGCCAGTGTGGGCAAGAATTCTGTGTAGCCCGAATCCCTCAGCCTTTACATCTCATCACCCTGGCCTGCCTGCAGCAATCACCCCATCAATTGAGTTTACTCTCTGAATTTGTCACCCAAAAACTCCTACCCCCAAGTCCCCAGATGCGTCCAATCTCTAAATCTTCCTCACTGTAAGACCCTATTGGCTGCCCTTGAAAAAAGGCTCCTGCACCATCTTCAAGTGTAGTGAATAAATTTCAAAAAATATTTTTAATGTATACTTGAAAGGCAAAGCACCAGCAAAGAAGTGCCAGTTCACTCCCCAAACGCCTGCAACAGTCAAAGCTGAGCCAGGCCAAAGCCAGGAGCCTAGAACCCCATTCAGGGATACACGTACTTGAGCCATCATCTGCTACCCTCCCAGAATGCATCAGCAGAAAGCTGAATGGGATGCAGTGTAGCAGGAACTAGAACTGGAACTCTGATGTGGGATGCACATCCCATGTGGCAGCTTAATTCACTGTACCACAAGGTCCCCACTGAATAATTTTTAATACTAACTTTTCCATTTTCAATAATGAAATTTTTCAAAAAGTTTTATTTTTTTGAAAGGCGAGTGACCAGGAGAGGAGAGGGAGAAGGGGGAGGGAGAATCTCCCATCTGCTATTGGTTCAATCCCCAAATGGCTGCAAAGGCTGGGGCTGGGGCTGGGGCTTGGCCAGGCTGAAGCCAGGAGCCTGGAACTCAATCTGGGTCTCCCATGTGGGTGACGGGGGCTACACCATTAGACCATCCTCCACTGCCTTCCAAAGTGCATTAGCAGGAAGCTGGATTAGAAGCAGAGCAGCCAGTACTAGAACCAGTTCCTGGATATCTAAGCATTCTAAGCACTGGCTTAACTTGCTGTTCACCAAACAGTACCCCAATGAAGCCAGGAGTCGGGAGTCAGGAGCCAGGAGCTTCTTCCAGGTCTCCCACGCAAGTGTAGGGGCCCAAGGACTTGGGCCATCTTCTACTGCTTTCCGAGGCCATAGCAGAGAGCTGGATTGGAAGAGGAGCAGCCAGGACTCAAAACATGCCAGCACCGCAGGCAGCAGCTTTACCTGCTTCTCCAGTGCCGGCCCCTGAAATTGTCTTTTAAAACCACTGCAGTATGTACATATATGAAGCCTAGGAGAAGGAAATGTCAGATAAATCAATACCAGGATTGGGGTGATCCCCATGCCGGGAGCTGTCATGCTCTCTACCACCTATCACCCTAAAAGGGAAAAACAGTTTCTCTTTGTATTCTCAACAATCCTTCTGAAGCCAAATGGGTCACATTTTTCCACACCAAGTCATTCTCCAAATCTCTGTGGATGCCAACTGGGTGTCCTACAACCCAACTTGACTCTGACACTGTCTACCTACCTGGAATTGGTGGCCAGAGCCCAGGGCAGATGCCCAGGCTGCAGAGCCCCTCTGACTGACTTGCACTAAGTTGCAGGTCCGGGACCCTCTCCCAAGGTCTAATTATTTGCTAAAAGTGGCTCTCAAATGCTGGAAAACAGTCTGCTTGCTGGATTATAGGATTTTATAACACAACTGGGATACAGGGCGAGGCAAGGAGGCACATATGCAGGGCTCCCGTGCCCTCTCCGGGCCCCCCTACAGCTCCTCCTTAAGTCTACCAATCTCAATGCTCTCCGAAACTTCCAAATCCCATCATCTAAAGGGGTTCCACTGAATCATTAGGCAAAGATGGCTGGATCCAGTCTCTATGCCTCTCTTCAGCTTTCCTCCCCACCCTGGAGGCTGGGTGGGGTTAGGCTGAAAATTCCAACCCTGGGACAATCAGTCCCCAACCTTAGAGCTTTTGGTTATTAACATCAACCCAGAAGGGCTGAAAGGAGCCTGTAATGAATACTAAAGATGCACCTTTCACCTTTATCATCTTGTAAATTACAAGTCTTAGGGGCTCAGGGCCAGGAAAACCAATGTATTTCTTGTTATATCACACTATCGTAGTCCCCACCTTCTACCCAAGAAGGAAAAGAGCTATGTACCAGCCAGTAGGAAAAAAAGTCAGACTTCTCCCCTGAGATGCTGTCTCCAGCCGCCACTTGTCATCTGTATTTTGGTGGTCACAAACTTAAATTCAATCTAAGATGCTACTAGAATGAAAAAAGTTTTAAGTAAAGCACACAACCACCACTAAAAATCATTATTTTTAAAAACCGTCCTTTTAAGAATTTCTTAAAAGATGCTAGCACAGAGCACGAAGGTTTGTGAAGTTCAGTAAGTGTATTGTTGTACAGAATCATGAAAAGCTAAAAGCATTAACAGGAAAATAGATATAATACATGCAAACAATGGAATACTGCTCAACCAACAGAAAACAATGATGCAGATCTGTAAATGACATAGAAAGAAAACCCTAGCAGTTAAAAATGAAAGTTCCCATCACAGGGTATTGCTGGGGGCTAGGCAAGCTGTGAGCGACAAGGAGCTAAGTCCCGTGCACCGCCCTGAACCCATCACCTTCCACGCCAACCCAGCACAACACACCCACTCCTCCCCATGCAGCTGAGCGTCACTTTACCTCAGGCACAGGCACCAGGACACTTTCTCGGAGATCAGCTGTGCCCTGCAGCCCCACGCCTTACCCTGTACAAAGGATGACCCCACCCGCAGCTCGGATAGGGCAACCCTCCCTCATGAGTTGCGGGCACTCACATCTGAGTGTGTACTCTCCCTTTCAATATACGCTGCTTCTCTTCTCACCTTGATCTGTGTCTCCCAGCTGTATTCCTCCACGTGGGAAGACAAGAACCTGGACCAAGTAAGCTGGCGGTTTCTCCAAGCCCAGCCAGGGTTCTCGATACCGACAACATAATTTGGGGTCCCTTCCCTCACAACACCATGGCCTCATTTCTGTTTTTTTTTAAAAGGAAGGAAGGTATGTATCTGTGCAGAAAAAAATTTGGAAGCAAACACTGTCAAGGTTTGCTTAAGGGATTAAGAATGAATGACAGGGGACTGGCACTGTGGCATACTGGGCAAAGCCTCCACCTGCAGTGCCGACATCCCATATGGGAGCCGGCTCATGTCCAGGCTAATCCTCTTCCCGTCAGCTCTCTGCTGTGGCCTGAGAAAGCAGTAGAAGATGGCCCAAGTGCTTGGGCCCCTATACAGGTGTGCAAGCTCCTAGCTCCTGATAGGCCCAGCTCCAGCTGTTGCGCCCATTCAGAGAGTGAACCAGCAGATGGAAGACCTTTCTCTGTAACTCTACCTCTCAAACAAATAAATAAAATCTTAAAAAAGAAAAAAAAAAAAATGAATGACCTTCCCCCTGCGGGGGAAGTTAGGAAAGCATACAGAGCAATACTGCATGGTATTTAACTTTACAACGCAAAACTTCTAAGTTACTTGAAGTTCTAAGGACAAGACCATAATTTAAATACCAGTTAACTTACTAATTCTGGATGTTATCCATCTAAGCATTTTTGAAGGAGTAACTGGAAAACTTTTGGCCAAAATGAGAAAAGGCCATCAAGAAAACTGAAAATGTGATCCCAATCATAGGGACTTCATAAAACTAAACAATTGCTAGACTATTTCACAAACTAGTGGAATAAGAAAGATGAAGACAATTGACTCCATCACTTTGGGCTTTCTGCTGCTGTTAGGACTGGAGCTTATAAATAATAAACAGGACAGACAGTTAAGCCAAGAGACCCAAGTATGAGGTGCCTCAGAACTGCAAGAACAGCAGGTGAGGTTGTCAAAATCCTCCTATTTGAAAACGGCACTAAAGACTTCTAAGCAAGGGGCAGGAGTTGCAATGCGGTGTTAAGCTAGCAGCTGCCTGCTGGCATCCCATTATCAGCGTCAGGTGTAGCCCAGGCTGCTTCAATTCTGAACCAATATCTGAAGATGGCCCACGTACGTAGGCCCCTGCCACTCTTGTGGAAGACTAGGATGAAGTTCCTTGCTCCTGGCTTTGGCATGGTTCAGTCCTGGCTTTTGTGGTCATTTGGGGAGTGAACCAGCAGATAGAAGATTCTCTCTCTCTCTCTCTCTCTCTCTCTCTCTGTCTCTCTCTCTCATACACACACACACACACACACACACACCCCTTCTCTGACGCTCTGCCTTTCAAATAAATAGGTCTTAAAAAATTTTTTTTCCAAGCAATAATGTTCCAAGTTACTAGTGCCAAATTATAGGAAGAACTTGAGAATCAATGCAAACAGAAGGAAAAGTGGCAGATGAGTGTTAGAAATGAGCATATGGCCTAAGTCAGGCACACAAAACACCAACTTCTCAGCTGTCAGTTATGACCCTGGAGTAGGATTCTCAGCATCACTGCAAACGGGACTCCGAAGACACCAGGCCAAAATCGAGCTACACATTAAAAGCAACGCACAGCATCCTGGGATCTGGGGCACCCACCGTGATGCAGTGGGTTGGGCCACTGCTTGGTATGTCCAAATCCCATATGGGAGTGCTGGCTGATTCCCAGCTACTCCTCTTCTGAGCCAGCTTCCTGCAAATACAGGAGACAACAAATAATAGCCTAGGTTCCTGCCACCCACACAGGAGATCCTGATGAAATTCACTGGCTCCTGGCTTTTAAAGATGCCCTGGGACAAGAGAGAGGCCACTATTCCTCCTTTCCTCACATTCTGGTGCACTTGCACCCACAAACACTTCACTTACGATCTGTGTCCTGTCCAACTACATACAGTGCAGAAGCTAAGCAAGATCAATACCAAACTTATTCAGAACTGTTGAGGAATGAGACTTACTAAAAACAGAGTCCCGGGCCACTCCCAGAGATCTTAATTCAGTGCCTCTGAAAGGTCTTTTAGATGGTCCTGATGCAATGATCTGTTTTAGGAAAATCACTGGGCTCCTCTCACTCAAAACCTACTCCTAGAAAGAAAGCAAGACTGAAATAAAGGAAACCGGTGGGGAAATTACAGGAGTAAATCAAGATGAATCTTCTATTTGCACATAAAAAGAAAAGTGTAAAAGATTTAAAAACAGAAACACAAACAAGAATCTGGACTCCACAAGAGCAAGGTTCAGAACCCTAGCATGCCCCACACTCCCACCAGAATCCCTCAATCAGGAGTGGGGCAAGTGTAGACCCTCCCTGGGGCCGCCACTGTGGCCTGAGTCCTGGCTGCTCCACTTCCCATCCAGCTCCCTGCTATGGCCTGGAAAAGCAGTAGAAGATGGCCCAAGTCCTTGGGCCCCTGCACCCATGTGGGAGACCTGGAAGAAGCTCCTGGCTCCTGGCTTCAGATCTGCGCAGCTCTGGCCATTGTGGCCAAGTAGAGAGTGACCCGGCAGATGGAAGACTTCTCTCTCTGCCTCTCCTCTCTGTGTAGCCCTGACTTTCAAATAAATAAAGAGTAGACCCTCCCCACAAGCTAGAGGCTAACTTCCCTCCCCCACTGCCGCCATTCTCAACTCCAGCCCTGCTGCTCCAGGAGAATGTGGCATCGCTCTGAAGTAAGGCTGAGACTGGGTGAATAACACCTACCGGCCACATGTTCCTCTGGGTCTCAAACAATCACTCCCACTAGCTTATCCTGATTCTACTACCGAAAAGCCATGAGCCTCTCTTTTCTCTACCCACTCCACCATCCAATCACTTAGAGTAATTCAAACCCTAACTCTCTAGTCTCCCACACTAGAAAACCATATTTCAACTAAGCCACCTTCTTCAAGAAACAAGGACTGGGAACAGAAAACAGGCTTACTGCAGGCTAAGCAGTATTTCAAAGTCAAGCCTGCCATAAGGTATACGATTTCTCAGCTGTGCTTCAACAAGCCTAAAGGAAACATAATACAGGGTTTCTCACTAATCACAGCTTAGGGGACCAGAAGATGCTTAGAGATGCTGCAGCCAGCCTCCTCATTTTAGGGAAGTCGAGTCTGGGTTGGGATACTTGGATCATGAATGGCAGCGCCTGAACCAGAACCTGCACCCTACTTATAGGCCAATAATTCTCTCTCTCTCTCCCTCTCTCTCTCTCTGCCACACTGCACCCCAGGGACAATGCTAACGTTTTTGATTAACTTTAAGCACAGGTCCCTCAAATCTCCTTAGTTCTTCCTATTACACACGAGGTTGGTTTTTGCAAGACCATCACACAGGCAGAGTACTTCCCACATAGAAACAACTGAAAGCACCTCACCTCAATATCTGTTGAGGCAAAGAGAAGAGAGGGTGTGATAAGCATGTAAATGACAGAACGCGCAGGCCAGGTCCATGTCACAGACTAAGCATCTCAAAAACGGCATATAAAAGTGACACTGAAATGTTCTTGAGTTTTCTTCTTCCTGTAAGGTGCTTAACTTCTTAAATTAAAAAAAAATGCCAACTGAAACTATTGTTCATTTTTTTTTCTGAAACATTAGAGATAAGTGAGAAAAACATAACATTAATTTATCATATTGAGTCTCACTGAAAGTAACTGAAATCCCACAACACTCCATCTGCATCAAATATTCACAACCTGTGATTCTGCGTCAGTTTCTGCTGTAAAAACAAAAAGCATATGTCAGTCTCCTGAGAGAAGTCGCAGTAGAAACTGGGTGTGCAGCCATCCCCAGTGATAAATGATAAAGAGCTACCTAAACCCAGTCAGAGTTGAATCCCGTCTTGCACTCCTCGTCCCTGATAAGGCACAGCGTTTCCTAGAGCACTTAGCCATGCCCTTCTTTGAGAAATGAAATAATCCAAAAACCAGACCCGGAAAGACACACTCTGCTCCCCGTGGAACATCCGTCAAGCTGGACAGCTGCCCATGTTGCAAAAGAGAGTACTCAACAGGCCTGAGAATCTTCTCACCTGGTTCAAAAACCTAGCCATCTTTCTCCTCTGAACCCACAAATAGAAACTAAAATGTTCCCTTGTTTCCCAAACTCCACGCTCCAAGTAAACTGGGGCACAGATTTTACCAAATCATTTGCCCACTCATTACCAGCACTGGTTACTGGCTTCAGAAGTCTTCTCCCATGCCATGACCCTCCCAGTGTGGAGGTCTGAAGCATGCTATTTTGCCCCACACAAACACTAATCACTAAAGCTTGCTAGGCTAGAAAGTACTGCCAAAGGCCAGAACCGCAGTAAATTCCATGTAGCAGCAGTATAAACACGGACAAATTCAAGATTCTGTTTAACTCTTATCGAGCCTGCTCTTGACATTTATCATATCATCCACATACCTCCATGGGAAGATAAGACAGTGACTCTGGAAACGCACGGGACTACCTGAAAACCTTAGTCATGGGCCTATAAGAAACAAGCATAAAACTAAAAGCAAGTGTGGTTTTTTTTAATCAATCCCACATTTTTACAATTATTCAGTGGACTTAATGGCAGCTATTCATTTCTCCAGGGTTCTAGAACAGTGACCACCTCCACTGCCTCTCTTCCATTTATCACCCTTAACACACGTATTATAAATAACTAACTAACTTGGTTTACACTCATAGCATTTACGGGGCATACTGAACTTTAAGGAATTGAAGAGCTACTGTAACGACACTTTGGAATAATCATGATGGAAACCCCACGGACTTTGTAGTCACCATCCCCTGTTGGGTACACACTTCCTTTATGGTTGCTTCTTTGATGTCTATCAGACCTGAGTGCAAATGCCACCTTCTGAGAAGTCTTTCCTGAACACACTGCATCAAAGGAGCCACCCAGCCCCGACTCCTACAGTCACCGTCCCAGTCCCCAGCCTGACAGCACTATCTGATTCACATTACCATGCCGATTCCCCACGCCTTTATTGTCTGTCTACCCCACAAGTCATAAGGGCAGGACTCTGATCTTGGGTTTTTTTTTTTTTAATTCTGTTTCTCCAATACCCAGACAGCATGACAGACAGCCGATGATCAATAAATATTTGTTCAGTAAAGAAAGGAAACAGGACTGCTTATTCTGTTTCACTCATTGCTGCATGGCAGCACTACTGTTAGCATAACTAGAGCCACGTGGACGCTCCTTTTTCACAAATGACAGGAAGGGTTGAGTGAAAACCTCCTGTTCCTCTACTTACAATCCTGGTTGTAAGCTACCATGCTTACCTGCTGGGACCCAGGCAATTTTAAAACTATCAGGAAAAGCCTTTCATCCTATCCTACCTACTCTTTGCAAATTACTCTTATAAAATATTGTTATTGAACTCCATTATTATCAATTTTGGTACTAGAATGAGGGTATTTTAATAGCTTGGGAAAAGGTACTTTTTCTTTTTCCCTGCATGAGCTAAGTGCACAAAGGAGCAGGCCAACAGACTACTCTGCCCCCACTCAACCCTTGAAAAACACATACCTCTTAGCTCAGATTCCTAAGAAACACTTAGCTATCGGGGTGAAATTACAGATAGCATTTCCTACAGGCTGTACATTGAAGAAATTCCCACTCACCTACCCAACACAAAGTCTATGTCTTGCTTTACAACAACCTGGCAGCACAAATCCCAGCAAAGCAAAAATTATGGCCCTCTCCTCCTTTGAGTGCCCTTAGGCACTCAATGAGATTCATGGTTCTTAGTACAAGAGCGAAGACCAGCAGAGAGATTCCCTACCCCTTTGGCCACAATTAAGAGGGTGGGGTTGAGGGTGGAGTGAAACGGGAGCTCTCTGGGTTTGGCACTGTCCTCCCTGCAGCCTGCCCATCATCAGCAGAATAACACATGGACTTGCACAGAAGACTCAAGGACTGTGGCAGATTCTCTCGAAGACATGCAAGCAGAGCAAGATAGAAGGGAAGGATAGAGTAAAAAGACACAGAAAAGGGCTGAATCCACAAAGCAAACAAGTCGGTATAACCAGAGAAAATTGCCGTCTATGTAGCTGCTAAGTGGGACAAGTGAATTTATACTAAGACTTCTCTCCTAAACTGATCTATTTAACATTTGCTGACAATATTCCATTGCAGCTAAATTATTCAAAGAAACCCAGAATGAGGATCTACTTGGGTTTTGAGAAAATAAGATCTGAACAAAGACATTGACTTATCCAAATTACATTTCTTCTACCCACACGCTTGCTAGTCTCCTCCCAACTCAAAACACAAATCCATCTTCAGTTTTTCCATCAACCTCACTGACTTTTTCCAGTAACCAGAACGGCAGCAAAATGCTTGTGTCAACTTACTGCCCACTTCCTCCTCAAACACATTCCAGGAGCTACTCTGCCCCTTCGCCCTCACTCGCAACAGCAGACTCAGCCACCACCATGGACGTTTATGAAAAAATACTGGTGGATGATTTTTACAACTTACCTACCAAGTTCTTTCTCCAACCTTAAAAAAAAAATGTTTAAAATAATATGGGTTTACTAGGATGGCACGGCAGAGACCAAAGAAACTTGTATTTTCCACAGTCCTATACAAAAAAAAAAAAAAAGAGGAAGGACTATTCCACTTTACTGCACAAACCCCTGCCCTGGCCCACGTCAGAGGATCCAGCTGGACGCACACTGAAAGGCATACCTGATTAGACAGTGCTGCAACTTCTGCCCATCCGAAGGCAGCAAAGCATTGTCTCTCCTTTCCAATTCAAACTCTTTCTTTTTCATTTGCCTCTGACATAGGAGCTCCATCTTCCTTTGTAGTGTTCTTACAAAGCAGTTCCTGGTCCCGCAGCAAATGAGCACTTTCCAGGAAAATACAAGTTTGCCCTGCAGAAGCGCTTCCCACACAGCAATTTGCCAGGGGTCCATTCTTCATTCCAGACAAGGCTTCCAAGCCCAGCACAAATCTGCCCGTGGCTCGGCAATTCACCTAGCTTCCCTCCCCTAACCCCTGCCTGTAACTCACCCTCCCACCCCCTGCTGTATGGTCCCTGCAAGGAGTGCACAGAACAGACCGCTCAAACCACGGAATTTTAAATGCCACCTCCAAGACTCAACTGGTTTTACACCACACTCCAGTGCACAAAAAGGCCGTAAGCATGAAATGAACTCACTCACAGTGATGGTAGCTTTGGGACAGGGACTAACATCTAATCTTTTTTCAAGTAAATTACAGTCAGTTTCACTTTCCTGCAATTTGTGGCCATGCACCACCAGCCCCACCCTCCATGTTATAAAGTGATACCCCGGGGGCCTGAAGTCAGGCAAGGTTGCAAGGTATTTGAAGATCATGTGTTCTCCCAGACTGGGCTCAAGTCTCAGCTGGGACTCTTAGACCAATAAAAAGTACCTGCCCCTGGCCCCTGGGCAAACTACTCTTTCTGAAGCGCCAATCACACACCTGTAAAATGTCATCCATCACCTGCTTCTTGTATGTTATAAATGAGATAATACAAGCAGAACACCTAGCACAAGACCTAACAGGCAAGACTGCCCATACGCAGCGTCCCTGGGGGTAGTCAATAAGCAGGCAGCTACGTCATAGAATCCTGGCCCCCTGGACGCCTCCAGCGTCGGTCAGAACAAAAATATGTTCAGCCTCATTCCAATCACATTCCACCAAATAGGAGAGCCTTTAAGAAAAACTTGAGCCTGAGTAAGGCAAAAACTCAAAGATCAAAGAGAAGATCAGTGCAAATGAAAAAGCTAACGACAGAGCCACTTCAGGATAATCTTTTCATGGGTCAGGTGAATATTTCAAAGGGGAATATGAAGAACGTGCAAGTTCAGTTTCTGATAAATTATGACACTGTTATGTATAATAAGAAGAAAAAGGCAAGACTGGAAAAGCTGATGGCGGACAATTATCTTCATGGAGGGGAAGGAAATCTTGAATCAAATCCACACACAAACTTTCTCTGTGGCATATTAGGTTAAGTCTCCACTTGCAGCACTGGCATCCCACATGGGTGCTGGTTCAATTCCTGGCTGCTCCTCTTCTGATCCAGCTCTCTGCTAATGGCCTGAGAAAGCAGCAGCGGATGGCCCAAGTGCTTGGGCCCCTGCACCCACGTGCAATACCCAGAAAAAGCTCCTGGCTCCTGGTTTCAGATTGGCCCAGTTCTACCCGTTGCAGCCATTTGGGGAGTGAAGCAGCAGATGGAAGATCATCTTGCTCTCTTCTCTCTGTAATTCTGCCTCTCAAATAAATAAATTTAAAAAAACTTTCTAAAACAAAAACTATGATAGCTTGGAAGAAACTGTCATAAACTATATTTCTGTTCCATATGGAAAAGTCAGCATTGCAATCTGAAATGAAATCCAGAAGTTACAGTTACTGTAACCAGAAAATATGGTAACAACCAAAATAAAAAAAGTCAGGTTCTAGGATTTGAGAAGGTTGGAAGTTGAGTCAGCCAGGGGGCAGGTGATACAGCAAATTTATATTTCAAAATTACGCAGCTAGAGCTAAAATTTTTTAAATGAAGTTTGCAGGGTTAAAGTCAAACATGAAGAAAGTGAGGAACAACAAAATCAGGCAGATTGTCCAGCGGAAGGAGCACGAGGTGGGGAATCAGAACACTCGGGCCCTCATCCTGGCGCCGATCCAAACCACCATGTGCCCTTAAGCTAGTCTCCTGCTCTCCCTAAACCGGCTCCCCTTATCTGTAAGAGGCGGAGTAGCCACACAGATCGCCAGGATGCCTAACGGCCTAACATGCTGAGAGTCAGGACACAAGGACCCGGCGCTCTCGGGCCTAGACACCAGACACCAGAGATGCGAGGGAGAAGACGGCTGGAGGGCCAGAGAGAACTCGGAGCTAGTGACTGAACGTCGGGCAAAGAGAAGCCTTCGCGGTGGCCACGGAACACAGCACCTGTCCGGACCTCGGAAACCTGCCAACTGCTCAGCCTGTGTCAGTACGGACAGAAAGACGGCGAGTGGGCGGGCAAACAGCAACACATCGTCGCTCTCCGTCAGTAATCGATCAGTCCTGCAAACAGCCCGGGAATCCAAACGCCACGACCGCCAACACCACGGCGGCCCGCACGCCGGACTGTCCGGAACACCAGGACCGAGGGCAGTCGGTCCCAGTTTCCGTCTAGCGAGGAGGACTCCAAGCAGGGGTGAGAAGTGGGGAAGGGGTCGGGGGAAAGGGGAGCTGGGCGATCACGCAGGCTGGCGGGAGGGGAAGCGGAGTCCACGCCTGACCCTAGCCCAAAGGCAGGCAGAGGGGTCGGGGTCCCGGGCCCCGCTCTCACCATCTTGACGATGCCCCGCTGCACGGTGGGGACCGCGGGTCCCCCAGAAGGGCCGCCGCTCTGCGCGGAGGAGGCCATGTGTGGAGAAGCAAAGGCAGCGAGTGGTGCGGACCAGCAGGCTGGAAGCACCAACGTGGGTGTCGGGCGCTGGTGAGAGGCTGCTGAAGCCAGGCGCTGGCAGGAGACCTGCTGCGGGAAATGCACGGATCGGACGCGCCGGGTGATTCCAGGAGCTACAGCTGGACTCAGAGCTAAAGAGGAGACGCGATCGCCGCGGCCGCCACACGTTCTACTCGCCGCGCAAGCGTGCCAGAGCGCCACCGCCCTCCAGCCAATCAGCTCCCAGAGCCCGCCGGACCTCGAGCCAATAGGCACCCTGCCCTCGGAGCCCCGCCCCACAGTTCCAAAACGAGGGGCGAGCACCAGGAAGCGCTGAAAGAGCTGATTTGCGGTGACGGGATAAATATGGGGCGGGACTTCCGGGGCAGCCGGCGTAGGTGGTGTCGGGAGGTGTAGAGGGAAGGAAAGGACACGTCAGCGTCTGGCCGAGGGGCGCGAGGGGCCATGGGAGCCCCAAGGGTGGAGCCCGCCTCGCCCTCCTCCTCGGCCCCGCCCGTAAGCCCAGCGCCGCGAAACCGCCCCCGGGGACCGAGCTGTGTTTTCCTCGGGAACCCGGAGGCCAAGTTTGTAGGCGTGTCGGTGTTGGCCACTGCCCAACTTCCGGCTGGGCGCCCGAGCTGAGGATGGGGAGAACTTGGGGAAGTCAGAGCCTTGAGCTGCTCCTCGGGATGCCGGGCTTCTGCAGAGCTCGCCGCGCGCCCTCCGTCCCGCTGCAGTCTGCGGCGCCGGGATCCAGCGCTTGCAGGGCGCTCCGTTCCTGTTGGCTGCAAGTCGCCGAGAGGGCTGACGTGTCCCCTGCTCGGGGGCGAAGGACCGGCCCTGGCTTTCCAAATGCTCCTGCGACTTAGGTAGGAAAAGCCTCCCGGAAGAGACCAAGGCTCCTGGGCCTGGCCGAGAGCGGTGAGCGCCTCCACCCCAGCTTTTCAGGGCCTGCGAACGCTTCCGTGGATATTTACCGAGAACTAGTATTCGTCACGCGCCCATTCTGTGGAGCCGGGCACCTTGCGTGTATTACGTCACTTAATGGTATGCCCGGCTCCACGCAGGGTTCCGGTTACCCTCTGGCTCTTTGGAGAAGAGGTTGCGTTTTCTCCCGGACTTCACATACTGCAGGGTCAACTTTGGGGGTCACCATCTTCCTAGGTCCCCAGTGCCCCCTGCCATACAATGAATTCCCTATCCTCTTGGGAAAAAAAAAAAAATCTTTTTGAGCCTCATTCCATCTGTTTATAGAACTGTGCCTCTGATTGAGACTGTCTGCCCCTCCCAAGTCCCACCCCTTCGCTCGCTGAAGTTGTTCTTTTTTTAAAAAATATATTTATTTATTTATATGAAAGAGTTACACGGAGAGAGAAGGAGAGGCAGAAAGAGAGAGGTCTTCCATCCCCTGGTTCACTCCCCAGTCTGCCGCAATGGCTGGAGCTGGGTCGATCAGGAGCTTCTTCCAGGTCCCCCACGCGGGTGCAGGGGCCCAAGGACTTGGGCCGTCTTCTACTGCTTTCCCAGGCCACAGCAGAGAACTGGATCAGAAGTGGAGCAGCCGGGACTCGAACCGGTGCCCATATGGGATGCCAGCGCTGCAAGTGGCAGCTTTACCCACTATGCCGGACCCTGAAGTTGTTGACACTCTTCCACCCAGTGACCCAGGATGACTTCCATATTTGTGAGCGCCACTTGGTCAATATCCTGGCATCTCTGGGCTTTGACTTCATTTCCAGTGAACTTGACCTATGCATATCACCCTCTCCAGGAGAGATGAACGTTAGGGCTGAAATCGTAACTTGAAACAGCACTTCTCTGATGGTAGTTGCTATCCTTTTTGCCCTCTCACCGAGTTAGTTATCACATACTTTGTATTAGTTATCTATTGTTGCATTACAATTTACCCGAAACTTCAAGTATTACAACGGTGAGCATTTGTCTCACAGATTCTGTGTCAGGGAGTCTGGGAATGGCTCGGCTGGGTACTTTTGCCTTCAGGTCTCACAAAGCTGCAATCAGTGTGAGGGTAGGAGGGGAGTCGTCTCCTATCAAGGTTCCTTCCGCTGACTGAAGGTGAATCTGTTTCCAGGCTCACCCTTGCAGGTGCTGGATTGAGAGCCGCACTTCCCCGAAGGCTCGGTCTCTCCTAACAGCAACTTACGAAGCATCAGCTGGTTTCCACTTCGGCAAGCGAGTGAGCAGAAGAGCTCAAGCAGGCTGGTGGCCAGACTTTCTTAACCTAAGCCCAGGCGTCACGTCCCATCCCTTTGGCTGGGTCTCCAGCTCAGCCCTCACTAAGGCCCAAGGTGTTATACAAGGACATGAAAACCCAGAGACAGATCTCTGGGATCATCGTAGACACTGCCTGAGGTACACGGTTCTTTACTGTTAACTGGATTCAAAGTCTCCAAACCTCTGGACTCTTTATGAACTCCTTCCTGTGTTCTCCTCGATCCTTTGTTAAACTCCATGCACTACCCATCATTTTAGCACCTCTCCTGTGGTCTTCTTCTGCAGTCTCCATTGTGTTTCACTGGACTCTCCACCTATCAGAACTCTAGCTCACGATCTGTTTCCTGCACACCTATCACATAGAGAAAGCATGCTGCTGTCCAAGACGGTGCTGTGATGAACTACAGGCCCCCACACATTTCCTAAGATTTCTTCTGTTTCCTCAATTCAGTCTCAAACTGTGCTGGATCTGTTGACATTTTCTCTGTTCACTTAACTCCAACTCCACTGTCTCCCACAGTCTCCACTTCTAACAAGATCTACTTTGTGGGAGCAAAAAAGTCCCTCCAGGGACTGGTGTTGTGACGCTATGGGTTAAGCTGCCCCCTGCAACAACATTATCCCATACAGAAGTGCAGGTTCAAGTCCTAACTCCTCTGCTTCACACCCAGCTCCCTGCTAATGCACCTGGGAAGGTGGCAGAAGATGGCTCAAGTGCTTGGACCTCTGACATCCATGTAGGAACCCAAATGTAATCCCAGTCTCTTGGCTTCAGCCTGGTCCCGCTCTGACCATTGCAGCCATTTGGGAGTGAACAAGCAGATGGAAAATCTCTCTGTTTCACCCTCTACTTCTATAACTCTTCCATTCAAATAAATAAATAAATCTTTAAAAAGAGAGAGAGAGAACTCTCTTCCAAGATTGGTGTTGTGGCACAATGGATTAAGCCACCCCATTGTAACATCATTATCCCATATGGGAGTACAGGTTCAAGTCCTAATTGCTCCACTTCTAATCCAGCTTCCTGCTAATGAACCTGGGAAGGTGCTAGAGATGGCCCAAGTGTTTGGGACCCTGCCACCCATGTGGGAGACTCAGATGAAGTTCCTGGCTTCAACCTGGCCAAACCATGGCCATTGAGGCCATTTTGGGAGTGAACCAACCAATGGAAGATCTCTCTGTCTCTCCCTCTCTATGTAACTCTGCCAATCAAATAAATAAATCTTTGAAAAAGACAGCTCTCTTCATTTCCCACCAACAACTCAAATTTTTCCTTTCTCATTCCTCTCTTTTTCTCCCAAGTTACAAAGGAAAAGCTCCTTCCTAAGGCTTCAGCTAAACTCTGTGTTCTGGATCTTTTCACCTTTTTGAAGACTCTTAATAAATAATTCCCTCTTTTTTTTTTCTTAAAGATTTATTTACTTACTTGAAAGGCAGAGTTTAGAGAGAGAAAGGGAGAGACAGAAAGAGATCTTCCATGCGCTGATTCACTCCTCAAATGGCCGCGATGGCCAGAGCTGGCGTGATCTGAAGCCAGGAGCCAGGAGCTTCTATCAGTCACCCATGTGAGTAGAGTGACCCAAGCGCTTGGGCCATCCTCTGCTGCCTTCCCAGGCACATTAGCAGAGAGCTGGATCGGAAGTGAAGCAGCTGGAACTTGAACCAGCACCCATACTGGATAACGGCGTCACCGGCAATGGCGTTACCAGCCCCCGCTTCCATTTTTAAACTGTTTATCCTGTATTATTCTCATTATCATTTAAATATTCTCGAATTCTACTCATAAGTTGATTAAATCTTTGCTTGGATACTCATCCCTCTCCAATGAGCTCTCCTCGCTTCCTAAGTATACCTAACAATTTCCTCCAAGGTCGCTGATAACCTCCTTGTTACTACATTCAATGTCAAGGTCACACTTTTCAGACCCAACTGTGCTGACCTCACAGCATTTGATACCACTTCCTCTTTGAAAGGTCTTTTTCCTTCCAACATAGCACATGCTCCTGCTGTTCCTCCCATCTCTCCAGTAGCTGCTCCTTATTATAAGAATTCTTCCTTTGCCTTCCGCTTAATAGTGATGTTCTCAGGATTTCATCCCAAGGCATTTTGTTTTCTAATTCTATTTTTTTTTTTTTTGACAGGCAGAGTGGACAGTGAGAGAGCGAGAGAGACAGAGAGAAAGGTCTTCCTTTTGCCATTGGTTCACCCCTCAATGGCTGCTGCAGCTGGTGCGCTGCAGCTGGTGCGCTGCGGCCGGCGCACCGCGCTGATCCGAAGGCAGGAGCCAGGTGCTTCTCCTGGTCTCCCATGCAGGTGCAGGGCCCAAGCACTTGGGCCATCCTCCACTACACTCCCGGACTATAGCAGAGAGCTGAACTGGAAGAGAAGTGACTGGGACAGAATCCGGTACCCCAACCGGGACTAGAACCCTGTGTGCTGGCGCCACTCAATAGGCTATTGAGCCACAGTGCCGGGCTTGTTTTCTAATTCTAAACATTCTTCCTAAGACATCTTCGCCACTCCCATGGCTGCATGCCAATGACTCCCAAATATATAGCTTCTAATAAAATCTCTTGAAAGGCCAGCTTTGTGGCACACAAGCACCTGCAACACTAGCAGTATCTGAGTGCCAGTTCAAGTCCCAGCTACTCCACTTCTGACACAGCTCACTGTGAATGTGCCAGAAAAAGGAGCAGATGATGGCCCCAAATACCTGGGCCCCTGCTACCTTAATGGGACACCTGGGTTGAGTTCTGGCTCCTGGCTTTAGCCTGGCCCAGTCCCTGCCATTGCAACCATTTGAGGAGTGAATGGAAGACATATTTCTCTCTTTCTCTGCTCCTTCTTCCTTCCCTGTCACTCTGCCTTTAAAATAAGTAAATCTAAAAAAAGAAGTCTCTCTTGAATTCTCTACCTGTATGTCCAACAGTATGCTGGAGATCTGTCCATGCTGTCACCTGGAGAATGCAAGTTCAACATATCTCACGACTAATTATCTTCCTCCCAAATATATACCTCCCCAGTGTGTGTCTCAGCCAGATTATGCCACCGGAAGCTACTCAAGAGCAAGCCAGAAACGTGCTTTGTGAGTCTTCCTCCTACCTCACTCCCCACTTGTCAGTCTCTGACGTCTGTTGGATCTACAGCAGCTCATTCAGACACACAGGCTCTAGAAGCAAACTGTAAGGGTGCACATCCTAATGCTATATGACGCTGAACAGGTTGTATGGTATTTCTGGGCCTTCACTTTCTCACCCATAAAATAAAAATGGCAACGGGACCTACCTCCTGCGGTTGCTTTGGTTTTCATGATTATATGAAGAGGCGTATGTGAAACACTTGGAATACTTTCTGTGTTACAGGACTCTAGTCTGGTTGAACTCACCTGATGCTCAGCAAATCACTAACATTGATGTGGTAGAAGAAAGCAGGTGTTTATGCAAAGCTTTGAGCTTTCTCAAAAGTTAATGGAGTTAATGTTCCAAAGAATGGATACCTCATTTAAAAAAATATTTATTTATTTGAAAGGCAAAGTTATGTAGAGAGGGAGAGACAGAGAGAACATGCATGCTTCCATCCAGTGGTTCACTCCGTAAATGGCTGCAACAGCCAAGACTTGGCCAAACCAAAGCCAGGACTCTGGAACTCCATCCAGTCTCCTGCATGGGTGGCAGGGGCCTAAGAAATTGGGCTACCATCTGCTGCTTTCTCAGGTGCATCATCAGGAAACTAGATGGGCAGTGGAGCAGCCAAGACTTCAAACAGTGCTAGTGTGGGATGCCGGCATCTCATGCAGCAGCTTAACCCACTGCACCACAGCACTGGTCCCTGGATGGCTCATTTTTGTTTTAAATGTCTAAGACAAGGTACCCATCTGGATTAAACAAAACTAAAGAGATATGACAAGTAAATAAAAAATTATATTTATTTATTTATTTGAAAGGCAGAGAAAGAGAGTGAGAGTGCTTCCATCTACTGACTGACTCCCCAAACGTTTGCAATAGCCAGGGCTGGACCAGACCAAAGCCAGGAGGGTGGAACTCCATCTGTTCTCCCACATGGGTGGCAGGGATCCTAGCAGTTGGGCCATCTTTAGCTACTTCCCCAGGCACATTAACAAGGAGCTGGATTGGAAGCAGAGTAGCCAGGACTGGAACTAGCACTCCAGTATGAGATGTTGGTATCACAGGGGGCACCTTAATCTGCACACAACGTTAGCCCTATGAGTATCTCATTTTAAGAAGGAATGAGGTGATGTTGAAGATGAAGTTCATAGCATGGGACATCCACATCATGATGAGGAAAAAATTTACCTTGTTGGGTACTCTGATTGAAGACAACGGGTGATTAACAGGGAAAGTAGCCAGCACCATAAATAATATTAGTTGGTTCAGCTTACATTATTCTGGCCAAAAAATTAAAGTGAGGCAAACTTTGTGCTCAATAGATATCAAAACTATTGTACTCAGATCAGCTGCAGATAAGAACAGAGCTTTCAATGGAAATTTTCAACAAATAGAACCAAGATCCTGAAGCATTTCTTCTGAGAATTGTAACAAGGGATAAAACATAGCCTTACTGGTATGAACTTGCAGACCTAAACATAACCAAAGCAATGGCTACAAAAGGCAGAATTGGTTTAATCAAAGCAAAAGTCGCAGCATCTATCTGGCTTTTGGATGTTCAAGGCATTTTGCTTTGACTTTTCTAGAGGTCAAAGAACTTTAACATCTGCCTATTAGGAGGCTGCTTATAGAAAGTTAGTCAAAGCTTTAGCAGCAAAACGATTCATGAGTCCTTCACTGTGACAATGCTGCTGCTCCTTCCTGTCGTCAAACAAGGGCAATGATTTCTACATGCTTCATGTAGTCCAAACTTGATTAAAATGCATAATGAGCTAATTCATTTCATTATTTTTAAAAAGATTTGTTTTGGCCGGAGCCGTGGCTCACTAGGCTAAGCCTCCACCTGCAGCGCCGGCACCCTGGGTTCTAGTCCCAGTCAGATACTGTCCCGATTGCTCCTCTTCCAGTCCAGTTCTCTCCTGTGGCCCAGGAGTGCAGTGGAGGATGGCCCAAGTGCTTGGGCCCTGCACCCACATGGGAGACCAGGAGAAGTACCTGGCTCCTGGCTTCGGATAGGCGCAGTGCACTGGCCAAAATGCGCCGGCCTTAGCGGCCACTTGGAGTGTAAACCAACGGAAAAGGAAGACCTTTCTCTCTGTCTCTCCTTCTCTCACTGTCTAACTCTGCCTGTCAAAAATTAAATTAAATTTAAAAAGATTTGTTTTATTTATTTGACATAATGAGAGAGAAAGAGAGAAATCTTCCATCTACTGGGTCACTGCCCAAATGGCTGTAGTAGCTGGGGTTGGGCCAGGCTAAAACCAGGTGCCAGGAGTTAGAAGCTTCATTTGGGTCTCTGATGTGTGTGCATGTGCCCAAGCACGTGGGCCAGCTTCCATTATCTTCCCAGACAGATTAGCAAGGCTCTGGATTGTAAGCAGAGAAGCCAAGACTCCAGTTGACACTCCGATATGGGATGCCAGCATTGCAAGTGGTAGCTTCATCCAGTGTGCCATGGAGCCAGACCCAAGTCATATTTAAAAAAAAAAAAACATTTTCAGAAACAACAAAAAAGTTTTCTTTATAATATTATTAAGTTGAACTGGAATCCTGTTATTTAAAAAAACAATTTATCAGGGTTGGCGCTGTGGCACAGTGGATTAAAGTCCTGGCCTGAAGTGCCAGCATCCTGGGAAGGCAGTAGAAGCAGGCCCAAGTCCTTGGGCCCCTGCACCCATGTAGGAGACCCAGAAGAAGCTCCTTGCTCCTGACTTCGGATCAGCTCAGCTCTGGCGGTTGCAGCCATTTGGGGAGTGAACCAGTGGATGGAAGACCTCTCTCTCTCTGTCTCTACCTCTTTCTGTAACTCTTTCAAATAAATAAAAATAAATAAAAAAGGGAAAAAAGCAATTTATCTCATATTTTAGGTTTAGACATTCTTTCTAATTTTTAAAAAGATGTATTTTTTTATTTGAAAAGCAAAATTACAGAAGAAGAAGAAGACAGATTGATCTTCTGCCCACTGGTTCACTTGCCAAATGGCTACAATGACCAACGCTTGGCCAGCTTGAAGCCAAGGAGCCTGGAACTCCATCTGGGTCACCCATGTGAATGCAGGTCCCTAAGCACTTGGCCCATCTTCCACTACTTTCCCAGGCACATTAACAGGAAGTTGAATAAGAAGTAGAGCAGCAAGGACTCAGAACTCCAACCAGCACCCATATGGGATACTTGCATCACAGGTGGCAGCTTAACCCACAACACCATAATGCTGACCCTAGATGTTATTTATAATTAGTTTATAGTAGAACAAAATTTGTATCAACTTAAAGGGAGATAATGCACTCTTTCCAGTATGCCCTACATGTATATTAACTCCATGTAAGAGATTTATGTAGGTGTAATATGCACATACACAATTATATGATTTGAGTAATGGTTACAAAACTTTAAGTTAACGGATCACATTTGTGCCCTATCCTGTTGTCATTTAAGGGCAAGGCCAACTTTCATTCCATTCTCCCAAATGTCATTAATCAATGCCTCTGTGTTCTCAGTAGCCTCAGATAATTGTATATTGATTTGCTCATGCCACAGCTATCGGCTTTGACCTCTGTTGAGTTTTATCTTCTCAGACCTTGCCTGCCACATAAATTTCTAAGAAAGAAGGCATGAGGAAACGTCCAGCCCATGGTGTCACCCTATTAACAGGGTTGTCTGTTGTTCACTGTAAACTGAGATCACCAGGCTACGATGAAACCTAAAGATTCTTTTCTATCCTCAGAATCCTGAAGCTAACAAACTAAGAGTTAGGAAAGTTTCAGCAAGTAACAACAAGTTAGATTAATCATGGGATGAATACACAATTTTTTTCCACGAATCATTTGGAGGTGAATGTCTAGGGGCTCAACTACCTCAATGTGAGAATCTTGGCTTTTCCTCTGTATTCGCAAAATCACTGCCTCAGCTCCAGACACTAGAAGAAGAAGAAGGCAGGGGGAAGTGGGAAAGACCAGTTCCAGATATAGCTGCCCTTTAAAACATTTTGTTTATTTATTTTCATTTTATTGGAAAGGGGGAGAGACAGAGATTTTTCCATCCACTGGGTCATTCTATGGCCAGTGCTGGGCCAGGTCCAAGCCAGGAGCCTGGAACCCAATCCAGGTCTCTCAAATAGGTGACCAGGACCCAAGCACTAGAGTCAACATCACCTGCTGCCTCCTAGAGTGTGCATTAGCAGGAAGCTGGAACCAGAAGCTGAGCCAGACTTAAAGCCAGGCACTCTAATAGGGGATGCTGGCATCCCAAATTGCACCTTAACCACTGGGTCACTTGTCTGCCCTATCTCTGCTGCTTCTCTCTCTCCTCTCTCTTTGTTCCCCCTTCACTCACACACACATACACGCACACACACACACAAAACAATTAAATTTTGTGAAAAAGAAGTGTTTAGATTGATTGAAGAAATCAGGAATGGGTGCTAGGGTGGCTTGAGCATCAGTCCCTACTTTGCCTCTGGCTGCCTTCTGCCCTTCTAGAACTCTGGCCAACTCCTGAACCCCCTTCCCTCTTTCAAGGCAGAATCCTTGTCCTGCATTCTCTCTCGACTAAAAGAAACTTGTAAAAGAGGCCTGCACTGCGGGTTAGGGGGTAAGGCTACCACCTACAATGAAGACATTCCCTATAAGCACCAGTTTAAGTCCTGGCTGCTCCCTGCTTATGGCCTGAGAGGGGCAGCAGAGGATGGTCCAGGTGCTTGGGCCCCTGCCACCGACATGGGAGACCCAGAGGAGGTTCCTGGCTCCTGGCTCCAGCCTGGCCCAGTCCCAGCCATTGCAGCCATCTGGGGGAGATGGGGGGTGGACGGGGACTAGCAAATGGAGGATCTCTCTCTCTCTCTCTCTCTTTCTCTCTCTCTCTCTCTATGCGTGTGTGTGTGTGTGTGTGTGTGTAATGCTGGCTTTAAAATAAATAAATAAAATATTTTTTAAAAGCCTGTAAAGTCAGTAAGCCTCTATTCCATCTTTGTTGTCCCTGGGCCAGGCCCCCACTACCATCACTTGCCTCCAGGGAACTTGGGCTCCTTGCCCTCACCTTCTCCTTGTAGAAAGGCCCCCTGTCCACTGAAGGACCTGACCTTGTGCTGCACTTCCAGTGGCTCCAGCAGCTCATGACATACCAGAAAACACACCCCAAATACGCACATGGCTTCTGTCCCTGTGGTTTTGCTCACTCCATTCTCTGCACTTGGAATGTCCTCTGTAGCTCAGTTCAGACGTAGTTTTCACCATAACGTCTTCTGAGATATTTCCAAGCAGAAGTGACTTCTTCCCTATATCCCCAAACCTTTTGCAGTGGTGTGTACTACACTCTCCCTATGTCATAGTAATTTATACAATACCTGAACTGGCCGGTAAATTTTTTGGTAAAAGCTCCTATGAATCGTGCTAATTTTTGTGTCCCCAATAGGCCTCACAATGCCTTGTAAATAAACACTCAAGGGGCTGGCAAATGTGGCACAGCATCCTCCCACATCACTGACATCCAAAATGATTGCCGGGTCGGGTCCCAGCTGCTCCACTTCGGATCCAGCTCCCTGTTAAGGCACCTAGGAAAGCAGCAGGCAATGGCCAAGTGCTCGGGCCCCTGCACCCATGTAGGAGACTTAGATGGGGTTCCAGACGCCTGGCTTCAGCCTGGCTCAACCTTGGCCATTGCAGCCATGTAGGGGGTGAACTAGCATATGGAAGATCTCTCTCCTCCCACCTCTTTTAACTCTGCCCTTCAATAAATAAAACAAATCCTAAAAAAAGACTCAATAGGTGTGGTCTAACATTTGAGATGACTTATTTACCTTCTCTTTGTATTCCATATATAGATCATGTATCTTTTGCATTTTTTGGAAATTGAAACAGGAATACTTGGAGTATCTAGGGTAGAAGCTGGGGAATAGAGTGAGGGCTTTTATCATTGGACAGGCCCTGACATAGGAAAGTTTATTGAGTCATAAATTTTATTTAACTCCTGCCAGCAACAGTCTGTCTCAACCTCTCTTGAACCCTAGAAACCACACATATTTTAACTTTAGCTTCCTCCTCTGTATAGCTGCAGAAATAAAAGAACCAACAATTATCTGATGACCCAAATAATATAGAGGTGCATATGCATCTTGCTCTCATGTGTCAGCCCAGGATGACGACTCTCTCCATCTAATCACGCAATGACCAGGCTGGTGGCAGCTCTCTCACCCATAGAGACTCCCAAGGAAAACCATCCTTGGCCGGCGCCATGGCTCAATAGGCTAATCCTCTGCCTGCGGCACCGGCACCCCGGGTTCTAGTCCCGGTCGGGACACCGGATTCTGTCCCGGTTACCCCTCTTCCTGTCCAGCTGTCTGCTGTGGCCCGGGAGTGCAGTGGAGGATGACCCTAGTCCTTGGGCCCTGCATCCACATGGGAGACCAGGAGAAGCACCTGGCTCCTGGCTTCGGATCAGCACAGTGCGCCGGCCACAGCAACCATTGGAGGGTAAACCAACGGAAAAGGAAGACCTTTCTCTCTGTCTCTCTCTCTCACTGTCCACTCTGCTTGTCAAAAAAGAAAAGAAAAGAAAACCATCCTCATTTAAATTCAAGAGACAGACGATGCTGTGGCATAGCAGGTAAAGCTGCCACCTGCAGTGCTGGCATCCCATATGGCCGCCGGTTCAATTCCCAACTGCTCCACTTCCAATCCAGCTCTCTGCTATGGCCTGGGAAAGCAGTAGAAGATGGCCCAAGTGCTTGGGCTCCTGCCCCGGCATGGGGAACCCAGAAGAAGCTCCTGGCTCCTGACTACAGGTCAGCCCAGCTCTGGCCCTTGCAGCCATTTGGGGAGTGAGCCAGCAGATAGAAGAGCTCTCTCTCTCTTTCTCTCTCTCTCTCTCTCTCTCTCTCTGCTTCTGCCTCTGTGTAACTCTGCCTTTTAAATAAATAAAGTCTTTTTTTTAAAAAAAGGAAAAAGTCAAGCGCAAAGAAAGAGAGATTGTGTGATGACGCAGAAACATTTTAAGGAGAAAGACGTTGAGAGGTCACACTGGATGTTTCTCAGTCTTCTGAATGAGGTAGGAGGAGTTACGAATCAGAAGGCAGCCTGAGTCCCTATGGAAGCAATGATGCCAGGTTTGGAAATGAGGCCCTTTCCAGGAAGGTGGTGCCCTATAGTCACTGGAAGTTGATCCAAACTACGGAAGGACTTCTGGGGTGGATGGGCATAGCCCCCACCAGGAAAGCTGATGTCCATTGTTGAGCTAAGGAACCAGAGCAATGAACAAGAAGCAAAGCGAGAGGTTTGTATCTGAATAAACAGTGAGGGTCAGGAGAAGAGAGGCAAGCCAGGAAGTGGGGACATGATCCCGGGCTCTGTGAACACAGACGGGGTAGCTAGAATGTGGGGATAGGGCAGGCGTGAAGCCGGAGGCCAAGGTCCAGAGGGAAGCTTGAAGGGGCACATGCTGCACTCACGGTGGATTTTGGTATGATCTGTGCAACATTTCCCATGTGAATCCTCCTAGGGGATCACTACGTCACTGTGTCAGCCACAACCAAGACGCAGTGACTCATCTCCCCTTACACTGTACCCCAAGTCTTCTTTCACATGTTTGAGAAGGCAAACACTCCAATAAATAATTTTATGAAGCAGCAAGATAATTCTAAAATTATGCTACACCCCATTGTAGCACTTAGTAGAGTTTGCTCTCTTAAGAGTGCTTGAGAGGATGGCATGTTTCCTTACGCTGCAATTGAAACGGGCTGAACAGCCATAGAGTTGTGCAATGTTTATGGTCTTTAAAAGAAAATGAAGCATCTTTCCCAAAACAAGGCTCTTGCCCAGAGTTATATTCCTGGAACAGAGAATAAAAAATGGGTACAATATCTGCCTTCTGAGAGAGTCTAATCTAATATCAGAAACTCAGGTTAGGGCCATTTTTAGGGTTAAACTCTACATTTGGATTAGAAGTGCTTGCAGTCAAGGCAAAAATAAAAAAGGCACATTTAGGTTATATAATTCTCACTGATCAAAAGAAGCGTATTATTTCATGGGAAGAGACTAACATTTCCTTTGACATCAAATTCCAGAAGGCACTCATTACATGACTCTATCTAAAGAACCATGACTAATATAATAGGCAGTGTTTTTGAACCATGTTTTTGTAAGGCTTGCAGAAATGTGGCTATTTCTTATATAAAGCTCATATAAAATCTAAAAGAAGACTACTGGATGGTAACTCAGGGAGAGTTCCTGGTGGCAAGAAAAACAACAAAATAATCTGCTTATGAAAAGAAAGCCAAACCGCAAAAATCTCTCCTTCTAGGTACTGACAGTCAACCAGAACATGCAAGAAAGGGCACACAAATATTCTCAGTGAGTCAGGTGAAGGTAATATTTAGGCATTCTCCAGCACATACCATGTTGGTAAGGAAAGTTGCACAGTTAAACCTTGTTTTTAAAGATTTGCTTATTTATTTGAAAGGCACAATGACAGAGAGGGGGAGAGAGATCTTCTATCTGCTGGTTCACTCCCCAAATGGCCACACAATAACTCAGGATGGGCCAGAATGAAGCCAGGAGCCTGCACCTCCATCTAGGTCACTCTCATGGGTACAGAGCCTCCTCTGCTTTCCCAGGCACGTTAGCAGGAAGTTGGATGAGAAGTGGAACAGCAAGGACTTGAACTGGTGCTCATATGGGATCTCAGTATTGTAGGTGGTGTCTTCACACGCTGCACCACAACACCAGCTCCAGGATCCCCTGAACTTGACTCACTCTGATCCTTCACTTAAACCCTCTTGATATTGTAAATTGATTCACACTGAGTGTAGAATAACCTGGAATATAGAAGAACATTCAAAAATTGTTCAAAGCTTTTGACCCAAGAATTGGAAAACTTTGGAAACTTCAAGGGGAAAAATGTCCAGGACAGAATGGGAGGAATTTGAATATTAAATATTATGACATGAAAGTTGAAAATAAGGTCATTGGAGTGTGATTGTCAGGGTATGAATTATTTGTGAAACTTATTCTTTGTGAAATTTGCAATTTACTTACCCTCTCTTAAAATATACATATATAGAGATACATATATAGCAATACATAAATATATACATACATATATATATATATATATATATATATAGAGAGAGAGAGAGAGAGAGAGAGAGAGAGAGTGCCCATGCACTTGTGTACTCCCCAGATGCCCACCAAAGCAAGGCTGGGCTAGGCCAAAACTGGGAGCCTGGAATTCAGGCCAGTTCTCCCACATGAATGGCAGGGATCTCATCACTTATGCCGTTATTAGCAGCATAATTCTGGCCCCCACCTTTGTGGGGAGGGACCCCAATACAAGATCCTTTGTCCAACTGGCATTATGAAGACAATAACAAAACAGAAATGGCGCATCAACAGCAGAAGTTTTATACAGTGGCCCAAGAATGTCCAACAGCTGGCAATTCAACTTCTGAATCCTTTGGGGCAGAGAAGTCATAGTACAGAACAGCAGAAATGAGGAGGAGGAGGAATACACTAATAAGTGGGAGGAATAGTCACAGCTTTTCTGGGAAAGGGGTGGAATAATTCTTAGAATCAGGGAGCCACTCCTTTTTGTCCTTTCATGGTCTCTTTGGATTGTTGTCATGGTAATTGCCAATTGTCATGAACTGGTGGGAATGTCATTGAGCATGAAAATTAGATTAAAATGAGGTTTGAGGACTTCTGGAGGCTGTACAGGCAGCCTTATAGAGTCCAGCTGGTGCTGGCCCGTTGGCAGGAGAGAATGCACCGTGTTCTCAGAGAGAAGCAATGTTAGGGTGGGAGTAGAAACTTAACTAGGCCTCGCAGGCATTGCCCTAGGGGACACACTCACAGCTGCCTCCCAGGGTATGCACCAGCAGGACAAGGAGCTAGAGCCAGACATTGAACCCAAGTACTCTGGCGTGGCATGTGGGCATCCCAAGTGGCATCTTAACTGCTAACCAAACACCTCACTGTGATAATCTCAAAGACTAAAATGAAAAATATGGATTAGAATATCCAAGAATTGTGGGACAATTAGAAGAGGCATAACAGATAGATAATCAGAATACAAGAAGCACAAGAAAAAGAAGGAAGCAGAAGAAATATTTAAAGTGAAAATGGCAGAGACCAGCACTATGGTGCAGCAGGTTAAGCTGCCGCCTGTGATGCCAGTATTCCATATGGGCGCTGGTTCGTATCCTGGCTGCACCACTTCAGATCCAGCTCCTTGCAAATGACCTGGGAGAAGCAGTGGAAGATGACCCAAGTATTTGGGTCCCTGCCACCCCTGAAGGAGACCTGGAAGAAGCTCCTGCCTCCTGGCTTTCACCTGGTCCAACCCTGGTTGTTGTTGTGGTCATTTGGGGAGTGAACCAGAGAATGGAAGATCTCTCTCTCTCTCTCTCTCTCTCTCTCTCTCTCTCTCTCTCTCTCTTTCTCTCTCTCTGTGTGTGTGTGTGTGTGTGTGTCCCTCGGCATTTCAAATAAATAAATAAATTTTTTAAAAAATAAATGAAGTTAAAATGGATGGAAATTTTCCAAAATTAATTACACACACCAACCACACATGAGCTGAGATGGGATAGAAGCAGGGTCACAAGCTCAAGTCGCTCCCAACCAGACATGGCTCCAACTCCAGCTCCAAACCAATCAGGAGCAGACACCCTCCTGTCCTGTCGTGGACTTCCCTGACCTACACACATGCCCAGGATAGCCCAATGTGAGCAATGTGTGACCTTGCTGGGGTGGCAGTGATGTGGGCACTGCAGGGAGTCCGTAAGGAATAGCAACTGAGGGCTGGCAACACAGAAGCATGTGGACCATGCTATTCCCATCACCTTGCACATGGATTCAACTTGGCTGAAGACTCAGCACACCCAGCCCTCATCATGCAGCTAAGCCTCATCTTGCATCAGGCACCAGGTGCCATGACACTGTCTTGGAGATCACCGTGTGCCCTCCAGCCCCACCCCAAACCCCAAATCTTCATTCAGGCCCTGCCCTGAGCACACCCTCTATCCTAGACTGAGTGGGTGCAATTCTCTCTTGAGGTTGCCCCCTCTCAAGGCTGAATGTGTACTATTCTTCTGCATTTCAATAAATTCTGCTCTTCTGTTCACCTCTGTCTGTATCTCCTGGTTGTGTTCTTGCATGCAGAAAGATGAGAACCTGGACCAAAGCCCAGCCAGGGCTCTCAAACCCTACAACATAATTTTGGGATTCCCCATCCCCTTAACACTGGGAATAATTTTTAAGAAGATTTATTTTAACAGTCCTTGCTTGTTTCAGACCCATCTCCATTTTCAGAGGTTTTGTCCCTTTTTAGGGGTTTCTCCCCCAAGTCCTTGATGACCAAACACTGCTCCAGGCCGACCAGCAGAGCCTTGTTGGCTAGGTGTGCTTAGGGCTCTGGCCCATGCTCGCTTTCTCCACTCCAGGTCACACACCCTGGTCCTGAGGACTGGTGGTTTCAACTTGAGGACTACCTTTAGAAGAAGGACCCTGGACAGCTCCTGGTCTCCTCATTGCCTGGGATCTAGAATACTCTCACGAGGAGAGCTCTGACATCTAACAGCACCAAACAGAATGTGATGAGATGAGCGGTAGGAAGTGGTGTTAGTCCTGTGGGGTGTTACTCAAAGAAGAGCCTGCAGTGAGGGTGGCAGGAGCAGCGACATGTAGGTGAGAGCCAGGACACCTACTGCCTTGCTAGGCACTCACTCTATAGTCCCTGCCCAGCAAGCAGGGTAGCACCTCATCTTTGGGACCAGGCAGGACAGGATAGAAAAAAGATGCACTGTGCTTGGATGTGGCTTGTAAGGGACCTGACTCTCCATGCTAAGGGATTATATAGGCGAGGTGTTCATTAAAGCAATAAAAACACTCCTGTTATGGCTTGAGTGTGTCATGTCAAAATTAACATTTAAACAAATATTTTGTCTTCACTTGAGTTGAAAGGCGCACACACACACACACACACACACAATCTTCTGTCCACTGTTGCAGTTCTGCAAGAGCCAGGGCAGGGTCAACCTGAAGTTAGTAGCCCAGAACTCAGTATAATTCCCAACTGGATGTCACAGACTCAACTATTTGGGCTATCACTTCTGCCTCCTAGAGTGCATATTGGCAGGAAGCTGAACTGGAAGCAGAGGAACCAGGACTTGAAGTAGGTACTCTGATATGGGATGCAGATGAAACAGGTGGCAACTTAAACACTGCACCAGATGCCCACCACTCAAAACTCCTATGTTGAAGTCTCACTCTCAGTTCCTCATTTGCAGGTAGGGTCATTGCAATGTAATTACCAAAGATCAGGCCAGATCAGGTTGGGCTCCTGCTGTCTTTAGGGGAAAAATGCATGGGAAGAGGTACATACCCCTACAGGGAAAATGCCATGTGAGGATTAGAGTTGTGTTGTCACAAACCAAGAAACTGGGAGAAGGGCCAGAGGCAGATCCTTCCTTAGCCTTCAGAGGGAGCACAGTACTGCAGGTGTCCTGACTTTGGACTCCAGAGTTGAGATCATCTGTTTACCCTGTTCAAGCACCTAGCTTGTAGTATTTTGTGAGGGCACTTGTAGCAAACTGACCCAGTTCTCTGTGATGAAGAGAAAAGGCTGAACTAAGGTTGGTGTATTCATCAGAAATCAGAGGTCTCATAGCAAACATCCAGCAGTGTTTCTAGACAGTGAGTTCCCCTCCACACACTTGACTATGGTTCTGCCCTCTGTGCCCTGATGGGGCATGACAGAAGAAGCCAGAAGTCAAGAGGTTGGAGTTTGTTAATTCTTCTTTCTCCATTCTCTTCTTATATATCCTTCCTCCTATTTCAACCATTCCAATCTACTATTCCATAAATTATCTTATTTATTTATTTATTTATTTATTTATTTATTTATTTTAAAAGCAGAAAGACAGAAACAGACAGAGAGATCTTCCATCCATTGGTTCACTCTCCAAATGCTCACAATATTCAGAGTAAGGCCAGGCTAAAACCAGGAATCTGGAACTCAATCCAGGTCTCCCATGTGCATGGCAGGGACCCAACTTCTTGACCCATTATCACTGCCTCCTAGGGTACACATTAGCAGGAAGCTGGAATTGGAAGTGCAGCCAGGACTTGAACCTAGAACTGTGATGTGGGATGAGCGCAATGCAAACGATGTCTTAACTGCTGTGCCAACCAAATGCTTCCCCTGTGTACATCAGGAATGTTTAAGATTCCAGTTCAAAGGTCTTATAGAAGAATAGGATGGGTTGGGAGAGGAAAAAGCTAAAAACTAGGAGGAAGTTCACCTAATTCTTGTATTTTGTCCCTGTCTCCTTGCTGCCTCCCTAATCAGATCAGAGCTGAAGAGGGCTCACTCTACAGTTCAGAGAAATCAAAGCCTCTAGGGGAACAGGCAAGCTGTCATTTCTCATTCTAATTGACTGGGATCTCTGTGGGCTGGATGATTATTAATGTCTTTTCTCTTTTATGTAGGCTCTCCCAGTATGCAAGATGTGTGAATAGAGAAAAATGTTGTGGTATAGCAGGTTAAGCTGCTGCCTGCAATGTCAGCATCCCATATGGATGCAGGTTCAAATCTTGGCTGTTCTGCTTTCATTCTAGCTCCCTGCTAATGCACATGGGAGAGTAGCAGCAGATGGCTGAGAGGCTTGGGCCCCTGCCACCCATGTGGGAGATCAGGATAGAGTTTCAGGCTCTTCAAGTTGGCCTGGTTCAGCCCCAGCTGTTGGGGTCATTTGGAAAGTGAACCAGTGGATGGAAGATCTCTCAATCTCTCTCTCTCTCTCTCTCTCTCTCTCTCTCTCAGCCTTTCAAATAAATAAATAAAATATTTTTAAAAAGATGTATGAATGCCAAATTCTGAGGGAATCTGTTCTTCTTTCACAGATCAACACCTTTACACACTTGCTTTGCTCTTATACTATATCTTCACAGACTGAAAACTTTATTCTTGCCCAAGGATCATGTACCGACATCTCCATTCTTCCCCAAGTCTCCACTCAGAGCTCCTAAAGCAGCTTTCATTTTTAAAGAGACCAGAATGAGAAAGAGGAAGAACTCCATTCTCAAAAACATTGTGCTTTGGTAAATAATTTGATTTTAAAGGACAAGTATTATATGACTCAATTTATGTGGTACCCAGAACAGGCAAATACAGAGACAGAAAGTAGAATATAGAGAGGTTTCTGTAGGCTGAGAAGAAGGAATGGGATGACAGTTTAAAGGATACAGAATTTGATTGGCGTGATGAAAAAGCAGATGGATATTAGGGATGGCTGTACAACACTGGTAACACCCTTAATTCAGCTGAGCTGTAAATTGATGGTTAAAATGGGGGCTGGCATTGTGGTACAGTGGGTTAAGCTGCTACCCATGATGCTGGTATCCCATATCTGAGCACCAGTTCCAGTCCCAGCTACCCTGCTTTCAATCCATCACTCTTCTAATGTGCCTGGGAACGCAGCAGAAGACCATGTGGGAGACCCTTATGGAGTTCCTGGCTCCTGGCCTTTACAGCCATTTGGAGAGTGAACCAGAAGATGGAAGATCTTTTTCTGTCTCTCCTTCTCTCTGTCACTCTGCCTTTCAAATAGAAAAAAGTCAATCCTGGAAAGACAAAGAAAATCCCAGAGGTAAAATCAGATTCCTTACTATTGGACCAGCATAAATACCAGCCTTTCTGAGTCATTAAGATTAGCATCCTGGGACCGGCGTCGTGGCTCACTTGGTTAATCCTCCACCTGCGGAACCGACATCCCATATGGGTGTCAGTTCTAGTCCCGGTTGCTCCTCTTCCAGTCCAGCTCTCTGCTGTGGCCTGGGAGGGCAGTGGAGGATGGCCCAAGAGCTTGAGCCCTGCACCCCATGGGAGACCAGGAGGAAGCACCTGGCTCCTGGCTTCAGATTGGCGGGGGCGCGCCAGCTGTGGCAGGCATTTGGGGGGTGAACCAATGGAGGGAAGACCGTTCTCTCTCTCTCTCTCTCTCTCTCTCTCACTGTCTATAATTCTACCTGTCCAAAAAAAAAAAAAAAAAAGATTAGCATCCTTGGGCAATTTCAAGCGAGGCTTCAAAAAATTTGCTCAAAACTTTTTTGCACCAAAAGAAAACTTATCTTTTAATTTCAATTTCCACAAACTTTTTGAAGTACTCTCATATATTAGTTTGATCTTTTTTACTGGTGGTTTTCTATTAAATTCCTTGTTCTTTCAAGAAAGAGCATTCCATTCCTAATTGCAGCTTCCCTAAACAGTGTCAGTAACAACCACAGGATTTCACTTGGTTGGGTTCCAGGTCGTGTCTTTTCATTTCCATCCCCAGGGGAAGGCAGACGCGTGGTGCGGGGAGTGGGTGTCTGAGAGGGACTGACCCACTGCTGCCTTGCTTCTCTCAGGTCCACATCGCTTTTCCCCAGCTTCTCCTTCCGGGAGCACTTCTCAGGCTCTCAGAGAGATGTGGCAACCTGGGAAGCCTGGGTTGCTGATATTACACGTAAGCTGTGTTCCAGCCAAATGCAGGACACTGGGCAGGCTGCAGGGGGAGCCCGGGAGCTAACCCAGCTGAGCCACCTCACTCTGCCGGGCTCAGTGACAATCTCAGGGCTGAAACCAAGCAACTTGGTGAGCTTTCTCTCCCAACATGGTTCGGTGGGAACAACTGTAATCACACAATCAGTTACGAGCAATATAAATAAACCGAGAGAATGAATTCAAAGGTCCAGGAGATTGTAGAGAAACTTGCATATAATTGGGGAAGCTCAGGGTGGCTGTGAACAGTCTAAATGCAGCAGAGAAGGAGAAGAAAAGAAAAATAGGAGAAGAAAAAAGAGGATTTCCCCAAATAGTGATATCATGCAATCCTCCAGAAGTAAATGACAGGTGGCTAAGATATCTATAGATAAATATATAAGGTTAGGTAACAAGCTAGACATTAGCTTATGTGTGTAAGAGGAGACAAAGAAAATGGGATTTTTTTTGAAGATTTATTGTTGTAAGAGGCAGAGTTACAGACAGAGAGAGATCTTCCATCTGTTGGTTCACTTCCTAAATGGCCACAATGGCCAGACCTGGGCCAATCTGAAACCAGGAGCTTCTTCCATGTCTCTCACATGGGCATAGGGGTCCAAGCACATGGGTCATCCCCCATTGCTTTACCAGAAAGTAGGCAGGGAGCTAGATCGAAAGTCGAGCAGCTGAGTCTTGAACTGGCACCAGTATGGGATGCCAGTACCACAGGCGGAGGCTTAACCTTCTATGCCACAGCCCTGGCCCCAGAAAATGGACATTTTTGTGAGGTTACATGAAGAAAAAGTGTAGACACAAGTCTAGGGGGCATTTGAACATCACAAGTCTCGCCATTGTTCAACAACCCTGCTAGGTGGGCCCCAGCCCTCTCCCAGAGGCAGCTTGGGGGAAACCTTCCCTTGCTCGCACCAAGGAGACTATTAGGTCAAATAATAGGGTGCTGATAACTTCCAGGGAGGACTTTCATGAATTCCATACCCAGAAACCTCCATCCAGCAATATCCTAGAAGAGGGAAGAAGGAGGAGAAATGGTGGGCCATACTCAAATCTAAGGCAGATGGGGCAAAAATTAAAGAAAAAGAAAGGAAGGAAGGAAGGAAGGAAGGAAGCAGGGGGGTTGAGGGAGGGAGGAGAGAGAGAGGGAAATATGATTATCTTCTTAGAACTGTAAGTCTGAGCCCGGCGCCACGACTCACTAAGCTAATCCTCCGCCTGCAGCGCTGGCACACTGGGTTCTAGTCCCGGTCGGGGCGCTGGACTCTGTCCGGGTTGCCCCTCTTCCAGGCCAGCTCTCTGCTGTGGCCCGGGAGTGCAGTGGAGGATGGCCCAAGTCCTTGGGCCCTGCACCCCATGGGAGACCAGGAGAAGCACCTGGCTCCTGCCATCAGATCAGCGCGGTGCGCCGGCTGCAACACTCTGGCTACAGCGGCCATTGGAGGGTGAACCAACGGCAAAGGAAGACCTTTCTCTCTGTCTCTCTCTCTCTCACTGTCCACTCTGCCTGTCAAAAAAAATAATTAAAAAAACCTTATTTAAAAAAATAAAAAATAAAATAAAACGTAAGCTTAAAGCAGCAGAGTGGTTTAAGTCGTAGACTGCAACACCAGCATCCCACGTGTGTGCCTGGAAAAGCAGCAGAAGTTAGCCCAATCACTTGGTCCACCAACACCCTGGTTCCTGGCTTTGCCCTGGCCCAACCCTGGGTGTTGTAGCCATTTGGAGAAGGAACCAGTGGATGGAAGATTCTCTCTCACTCTGCCTTTCAAATACATATTTTAAAAAAAAAGTAACTTTACAGCCCAAAGAGGGAATGTTTTTTTTTTTGGACAGGCAGAGTGGACAGTGAGAGAGAGAGAGAGAGAGAGAGAGAGAAAGGTCTTCGTTGCCGTTGGTTCACCCTCCAATGGCTGCCGCGGTCAGCGCGCTGCGGCCGGCGCACCGTGCTCATCCGATGGCAGGAGCCAGGTGCTAGGTGCTTTTTCCTGGTCTCCCATGGGGTGCAGGGCCCAAGCACTTGGGCCATCCTCCACTGCACTCCCGGGCCACAGCAGAGAGCTGGCCTGGAAGAGGGGCAACCGGGACAGAATCCGGCGCCCCGACCGGGACTAGAACCCGGTGTGCCAGCGCCGCAAGGCGGAGGATTAGCCTGTTGAGCCACGGCGCTGGCCCAAAGAGGGAATCTTAAGACAGAAATTTTTAAAATATCATATAGGAGGTCAGGAGTTCCTAAGATGGACTGCAGCATGGGACAAAATAATCTGTGTTACAAATGTATGAAACAACGTCATTGCAGGGAATGACGGGAAAAGTGGTGGCTTAAGCAGTTTTCTCTTTCTTTCTTTCTTTCTTTCTTTTTTTCTTTCTTTCTTTCTTTCTTTCTTTCTTTCTTTCTTTCTTTCTTTCTTTCTTTCTTTTTTTTGACAGGTAGAGTTAGACAGTGAGAGAGAGAGAGAGAGAAAGGTCTTCCTTCCGTTGGTTCACCCCCAAAATGGCTGCTCCAGCCAGCACGCTGCACTGATCTGAAGGCAGGAGCCAGGTGCTTCTCCTGGTCTCCCATGGGGTGCAGGGCCCAAGCACTTGGGCCATCCTCCACTGCCTTCCCGGGCCACAGCAGAGAGCTGGAGTGGAAGAGGGGCAACCGGGACAGAATCCGGCACCCCTACCGGGACTAGAACCTGGTGTGCCAGCGCCGCAAGGCGGAGGATTAGCCTAGTGAGCTGCGGCGCCGGCCTACACACATCTATTTCTTTGCTCTACCAGCTTAGAGAACTTGAAGCACTGACACCCCAGTGGGAACAAGCACATCTAATGCCTAGATCTTCCTTTTTAAATTATTTATTTATTTATTTGACAGGTAGAGTTATAGACAGTGAGAGAGAGAGAGACAGAGAGAAAGGTCTTTCTTCTGTTGGTTCACTCCCCAAATGGCGGCTATGGCCGGCGCTGTGCCAATCCAAAGCCAGGAGCCAGGTGCTTCTTCCTGGTCTCTCTTGTGGGTGCAGGCGCCCAAGCTCTTGGGCCATCCTCCACTGCCTTCTTAGGCCACAGCAGAGAGCTGGACTGGAATAGGAACAGCAGGGACTAGAACCCGGCGCCCATATGGGATGCTGGCGCCGCAGGCGGAGGATTAACCAAGTAAGCCATGGCACCAGCCCCAAAGATTTCCCTTTCTTATACAATTGTCCAGTAAAAGGGAGCAGGGTTCTGTGGAGGAATGTCTGCTTCTGGGACCAGAGCAGAGGCCAGATAAACCTGGAGCTGCACTGTCAGAAAGGAAGGAAGGGGGCCGGTGCTGTGGCATAGCGGATAAAGCCGCTGCCTGCAGTGCCGGCATCCCATATGGGCGCCGGTTCATGTCCTCGCTGCTCCTCTTCCGATCCAGCTCTCTGCTATGGCCCGGGAAAGCAGTGGAAGATGGCCCCTAGTCCTTGGGCCCCTGCACCCACTCCCTTCCAGGGAGACCTGGAAGACGATCCTGGCTCCTGGCTTTGGATAGGCTCAGCTCCGGCCATTGCAGCCATCTGGGGAATGAATCAGTGCATGGAAGACCTCTCTCTCTCTCTCTCTTTCCTTCTCTCTGTGTAATTATGACTTTCTGATAAATTAAAAAAAATAATAAAGGAAGGAAGGAAGTACTAAAACAACGACCACCGCAACAACCAAACCCTGCAATAATGGGGGCATGCCCAAGGGACAGAGGAGTCCACTGAGAGAGTTTCAAATAGCCAAAGCTGGAACAACTGGAGCAACAAACTACAGCCGTGCATTGGAGCTCCCCACAAGCAAAATAAGTCTATATCAATACCAATACTCAAATAAAGAAATGAGTGGGGGAGAAGAATCGAATCTCCCCAGAAATCCAAGTGCATTCTGTGGGTACTCTAAGTGAGGTGTGACTCCCCACTCCCTACATGTGTGCTGTGCCTACTGGCCTCCTACTACCTTATGGGAAGTACTTAGTAGAGGAACCTAACCAACAGGACCTCAGCAGGATGATCCGAGTCAGCATCAGCAGTGATAACAGCCGGTGTTCTTCTGTGATGGATGAAACTGGCCCTTCGTGGCTTTAGTCTTCTCCCAGATCTAGAAGCCCAATATCATCTTGAGAAACCCAGAAGTAGCTGCTTCACTTCTGACCCAGCTCTCTGCTATGGCCTGGGAAAGCAGTGGAGGATGGCCCAAGTGCTTGGTTCCCTGCACCCACAAGGGAGACTTGGAGGAAGCTCCTGGCTCCTGTCTTTGGCCTGCCAACCTTAGCTGTTGCGACCATCTGGGGAGGAAACCAGCAGATGGAAGCTCTCACTGTCTCCGCTTTCTGTCACTCTGCCTTTCAAATAAATAAATAAAATATTTTTTTTTTTAAAGAAAAGCATTAGATTCTAATGGAAGGGTGTTTGATGAAAATATCTGACTCCTAAAACTGTCTACGTCATCAAAACCAAGAACAATCTGAGCAGTTGTCACAGCCAAAAGGAGACAGGAGATTGGATGGAGATGAAGTGCAAACTCATCTCCTGGATGGCATCCTGCATCCTGGACCAGATGAAGAATCATTAGGGGGCAACTGAGGAAATCTAGATAAAGCATGGACTTTAAATTATAACACCCATATCAGTATCGGTTTACTGATGATAATAAATGTCTATGAGTAACACAGGCGTGAATAACAGAAGAATCTGGATGTGGGGTGGGTCAGAACTCTGTACTATCTTCAAAATGTATCTGTAAATCTAAAACTGTCCTAAAAAAAGAAAATTTATTATAATAAAATTCATTTAAAACCAGACGGACCAAACACCTTCTACGCAGAACTCCCACCACCGGGCGCTAACAGGGGGAGTAGGATTATGAAAGCTCAGGTAGCTTAGGTAGCTTCCAGGAACCAGATTGAAATTTAAACCTATATTTAAACACCCAGGTAGTAGCGCATCCCAGGCTGGCGCAGCTCCTTCCCCTCGCCGGCAGAGTCAGGGAGCGCGCAGATCCAAGGACGCCCCTCCAAGGATGGTTGGACCTGTGGCCGGCCGCTGTGGAGGGTGCTGTTTGGGCAGCGGTGGGCCGGGCCCTTCTTAACCTCCTGGCTTCCTCGCCCAGCTTCCCCGAGGCCCTGGGCTCTCGCCCGTGCGCGCCCCAGCTCTGCGGCGAGTTTAGTCTAGGGGAGCACAGACTCATCACAGCACTCACGCTCCCTAGTCCTAAGAGAAACACAAGGCAGCGATTTGCGGCTCACTGGGAAAAAGAGGGCAAAACGGGGGCCTTTTCTACGCCCCGAGTTCAAAGCTGCGAGTGGTGGTGTGGGGGGTGGGAGGACGTGCGCTTTGCCCCGGCAAAGGGCGTTCGGAGGGAGGAAGCTGGGTGCTGGTCCTGGAAGTTGAGCTGAAAAACCTGCCGGGTTCGCCGGTGGAGAAGGCTTTGGACGTCCGAAGCTTTGGATGCGCTGGGAGCGAGACTACCTACAGCTGCGGGGCGGGGTGCATCTTCTGTGTGAGGGTCCCAGGCTCAGGGCAAGCCCGGGAAACGGAAGAGCCCCCCAAGTTCCTGCAGCAAGGGAACCACAGTGACTTAAAAGCCGGAGACTCCTGTGGCCGGGAGCGGTTTTGGGACCCGAGGCGCGTGCGTCCTGGGAAGCTGAGCGTTGGCCCGAGGTGGGGCTGTCTGGAGAGGGGAAAGCCGGGAACAAGGACCCTCAGTCTTCCGACAGGCGCCACAGGAGGGTAGGGAACAGCTTGGAACTGGTGCCTCCTCGCCCAGCAGGAGCGGAGAGCCTAAGGCGAGGTGTCAGACCTGAACCAGCGGATCTCCGCGCCGGCCGCGCCCAGCCCTCTCCAGCTTTACGCACGGACTTAGTGCGCCTTGAGGCCCCTTGAGGAGGACCGGGGCGCTCCAGTCACCTTTCCTGAGGAGTGGACTTTTTCCACAGCCGTGGGGCTTTATACCAGAGGCTCCCAAGGGCAGAAGCAGCGGCTGTCAGGGCGCTACATCGGGGAGAGGACTAGGCTGGAATGGCCATGACTGGCCCGGGAGAGGGGCGCACAGCCGGGCTGGCGGGTGGCAAGACCTCTGAGTTAATGTATAATTGGGAGCAGATGGCGGGGGCTGGCGGCAGCCTGGGGCCTGGGCCCGGCTAATGAGGGACAATTAGCCCCAAACCCGGTGGGGGCGGTGGAGAGAGCCAGACAGGGATGGCAGATATTTGCTCCTCAAACAGTCTGGCGCTGGGCGGAGGGCGGGAGTGGCAGAGCCCTTGGGCTTGCTGCGCCCTTCTGCCAGGGCCCTTTCCCCCTTCTCCCTCCCGCCATCACCTCTGGGTCGAAAGCCTCTGTTTGTTCAGACCCAAGAGCGGTTGTAAAGGAGGAGGGAGAGGGTAGTTTACGGGGGCAGTCGCTGCCACCACCATCTGCCAGGGCTTGTCCTTTCTCCCCCCAGCACCCCTATCTCTGTCCTCATGCAGCTGTCTGTGGGGCCAGCCGGTCAGGACAAGCGCCTTGAAGCCCTAGGCTCAGGGACAGATCCCAGGGGAGGGATGAGGCAGGAAAGGGAGAGGGAGAGCTGGGCTGCTGAGCCTTCCTGGGCACCTCCTTGCACCCAGCCATGGCCAAGTGGTCCCCAGGCACCCCAGATGGGTGGGCTGTTGCACACGGGGCCTGTGGTTTCCTGCCCATGGTGCTGAAACCAACTGCTGACTCTCCCCTATGCCCCAGGGCCCTGGACCAGCCTAAGGATGCCAGAGGAGGCTGTCAGAGGAGAGTATGTGTGAGAGTGAGGCGGAGAGCTACTTCTGCGATATATTTGGCTTTTGAGAACAAGAGTTCCCAAACCTAGGATCAAGCTGAATACACAACACCCTCTCCCATCCCACCCCCAGACCTACAACATTTGCCAAAGACACCATTCTTTTCTCCTCTGACTCAGAGTTCGGTCTTATTGCTCTGTAGCCCGCTTTCTTCTAGCCTGATGGATTCACAGAGCCCGAGGCACGGAATGGACCTAAAGGGCTTTCCATGTTGGCTCCTTCATACCCCTCAGGGATCTGCCCATGACCGTGATGGCACAGAGCTTCCATGGGCTGGAGTCTGTTTCGCTCCCAGCATCCCTGACGACAGGAGTGCACCTCATCCCACCAATGATCGATCCAAATAACCTGTGGTGCCTTGGTGAGAATAGAAATGTCATTAGTGCACCAAATCCCTAGCAGAACAGAACTCAGTAGCATCCAGGATGGAAGAAGGCAACAGCACATCCGGCACAACATGGCACACATCTCTGTCCTCCGCCCTGACTATTGGCAGGGTTCTGAAGTCCAGGAGCTGCCTTCCTGGCAGGAAATCATGCAAACTGGCTCAGGCAAAGAGCCTGTTGGGGAACTGGCAAGGATCCTCTCTGGAGAGAACCAGTGCCATGTGACACCGTCTTCTCCATTCACCTTCCGTGTCTTCAGAGAGTTTTAGGAGCCAATGCAGTCTGTCTTTAGGCATCAGGCATCCCACCTGCTTATCTTTCATGGTAATATACCCAGAGGTGACCCAAAAGTTCAGGCATGTGTGTCCTGGCTGGGAAGCTGTGCCGGGGTTCTGGAAGGCTCCTCTGTGTTTTGGGGGCTCTTAAAGCCTTGGGGCCATGGTCTGAAGCTCCCCATCTTCCATGTTCCCCATGCCTTTCAGGAGTTCACCCCCTGGGTGGGTGTACTGTGGGTCCAGGGGGCTGGTATGACAGTGGTCCTGTACCTGCTTCAGGGTGGTGCACAGGTAGGCACAAGGTGGGCTCTGAGGACTCCTGTGGTTTGCCCTGCCTCAGAGCTGGTGTCAGTCAGCCCCATGCACACTTCCCTCCTCCTCTCTGCTCTGCTCAGGGCCTGTGACATCACTGGCTGCTCCCAGAAGGCTGCCCTCTGCTCCTGAGCACAGGCACTCTGAAGCTCTGGACCCCTTGGCAGAACTGAAGTAGAAGCAGAGGGAAGGCTGCTCCCAGGACCAGACCACCACCCCCCAGAGCCTGTAGGGGGTCTCAGGAGTCTAGCACAGGAGACTGAGACGACCCCCCTGGAGCTCCCACCTCCTCTCCTCCACACAGGTAGCTCCCCTGCAGGCTTATTGTCTGCGCTGCCTCCCATGCCATGCCCACTTCTTTGTGCGGCCAAGCCCAGCTCCTCTCTTATGTCTTTGAGCTTTCCCCCTCTCCAGCTCGCCGTGCTGCCTCTCCACCTTGTGGGCATCTGTAGCTTTTCCAGACAAGTTAATATTATGTCGGGATTGTGTGGTGTGTCGATTTGGAAATGAGGATTTGGCTTGTGACTTGGGACAGGGTGATTTGAGGTGTGGAGATTCTTTCAATTTGAATATTGAATCTGTGTTCCCCCACAGAGCTCCTTAGGGGAGACAGAGTCTCAGGGTTTGGCTGACAATCTGAGCTCCTGCCCCTGCCCTAACCTCTCCGTTACCTCCCAGCTTGACTTGCCTCTCTCCATTTCTCTGGTGGCATTGACACAAATACAAAGCCGGGGTGGAAACAGAGAAAAAGAGAGAGAGAGAGAGAGAGAGAGAGAGAGAGAGAGAGAGAGAGAGAGAGCGCTCCCCTGCCCAGGATTACAAACCTGAAATTTTGGCTTCTGGAGAGGAACTGGCTTCTAAACCTTGAGTTTTACTCTCTGGGTGGCTCATAACTTGTGGGAGCCCCAATGGGTTCGTCAGTTTTCTCTTTGGACAAACCTCTGCCTTCCCTCCCAATTTTCTGTCAAGGTGGGAGCTTGTAGTTCTATCTGCCCAGTACATAAAGGCCAATTTAACTGCTGAAACTAAACAGTAGGCTCTGGAGTCCATACTTTTTGTAATTTATTGTTTCCATCTGTGCTGGTCTCCTCTCCCCAGTTGTATCATAATCTCTTGGCGAGCAAACACCCTACCTCTTTTCTTTTCACTCTTTCCACCCCTAAAAACCAACAATGTGCTCAAGTCTAATACTCTTTTCAGTAAATAAGTGGGCAGACAAGATACCTGAGCAAAGATGGCATGGTTATTGCACGAAAGTTTGCATAAGCAACTTCCCGGGGTGATCTCCGGTCTTGCCAGTGTTCCAGGTATGGAAGGAGGTAGTTTCCACTCCCTTTAATTGCTGGTGAAATTGGGAGCTACATGGTGGCCCATGCATGTGTCCCTTCCTGATCAAAGACTGTCCCCTGGCCTCCTGCTTCTCACCCCTGGTCTCCAGTCAATGCTGGGTAAATGAGTGATCCCAGTTAAGGTGGTCTCTGAGAGGGACGTATCAGAATTAACAGGAACCAAGAGCCCTGCAGGTTAGAAGCTGCTGTGTCTTGTAGAAGCTAGCACTTGGGTGTCATTCATCTCTACCTCGTTGGAGGTAGAGCTGATCCCTGTGGCTCCCCAGAGCTTCCCAGAGAATATAAGAAGCAGATGTGAGCCCTTGCCCTAAAGTGCTCTCAAGGAAACACCCAAGCTGGTGGTTTGGAGAACCTCACCCAGGACTGTCTGGAAGTAAAGGCAGCACCTTGAACTAGCAGGTCCCATGGTCTGGAGCTCAAGTGTGTTTGTTAGGCAGGGCCGGGAAGGTTTTAGGAGCCATCAGCAACCAGAGAGCTGCATCAGCATTTGAGAGCACCAGCCCTTCTCACCCTCTGACCTTTTTAAATGGGAAATGGCAACACCCCCCCCCCCAGCCCACCCAGCCCTTTATCAGGGACACCAAGAATGAACCAGTGCTCAGCTGGCCCTGTGATGTTCAACACATAAGGGCTTTAATAAAGATAAGTCTATTTCTCCAAGTTTAGCAGTGGACTGGCACATTTTAGAAACCTGCCCCTCCATCATAAAACATTGCCAACAAAGGCCATTCCAAGCAAGAGGTCTCACTCAAATAACCCCCTATGGTTGCAGACTTAGCTCCCCACGCCAGACAAGGAGCTTCTGGAACCAACTCTCTTCCCTAGCTTCTCAGTTGGCTTCCTGTCCTGGGAAGAGGGGGATCTTGGCCCATGGCGCACGAAGGTAAGGAGCTGGGAGGGGTGGGAAGAACAGGCAGAGATGGCTCTACCACCGGGGTTCTGTCTGTCCTTGGCCAGTGTTCTGCGGAAGCTCTTTCCAGACACTCCATCCCCCCTCCACACTGCTTCCTTGAGATCAGGAGAGGCAGCACACATGGCCTGGGAGTGAAGACTCACCCCCAAAGCAGCTCCCAGAGAAAGGGGCATGTTTTGAGCACTCTGGGGGCTCCTGGCAGAGGGAGGGAGAAGCCGGGCTAGGCGAGCAGCCTCTGTGGGAAAAGGGGGTGTGTGGATGCCTCCTTCTCGTGCCCAGGGATCAGCAGCGTGAATCAGCTCGGGGGGCTCTTTGTGAATGGCCGGCCCTTGCCTCTGGACACCCGGCAGCAGATGGTGCGTCTAGCAGACAGCGGGATGCGGCCCTGTGACATCTCACGGAACCTTAAGGTAGTGATGGGGACCAGGAGCTGGGAGTGGGGGCCCCTCTGATGGCCAGAGTCTGTGGTTGCTGCTGCACACGCATGGGGCTACTTCTTGGAAGACTCTCTTGTAGGTTGGGAAGGAGAGTTTTAGGCCCCAAAGGTAGGCTGGGCTCTTAACGCCATGGCGAAGTCTCACTTTGCCTCGTAGTCTTCTGTCCATGCCTTACCTGTCCCCGCTTCTCACCTGACTCAGGTATCTAACGGCTGTGTGAGCAAGATCCTAGGGCGTTACTACCGCACAGGGCTCTTGGAACCCAAAGGCATTGGGGGAAGCAAGCCCCGTCTGGCCACACCCCCCGTGGTGGCTCGAATCGCGCAGCTGAAGGGTGAGCGTCCAGCTCTCTTTGCCTGGGAGATCCAACGCCAGCTCTGTGCTGAAGGGCTTTGCACGCAGGACAAGACTCCCAGTGTAAGTGCCCCTCCCTCCCTGCACCTGTGCTGGCCAGCAGGCTGTCTGGGGAGAATGGGGGTCCTCTCATCTGGCGGTGTGGGCATCTCGGGCTTGGGGGTGGCAGGCTCCTGGGCTTTTCTCACCCCTCAGATTCTCTTCAGCAAAGTGGGGATGGTGAGAGAGATGAAATGAAACAGGTGTAGGGAGAAATGTGCAGCTGGCCTTGGGAGCCCACGTGCGGGTGGAGGCAGAGGGAAGAAAGGATTTTGGGGGAAACATCCCTAGGATGCAACCCTGGGTCTGTGCACCCTTCCACTCAACACCCCAACACCCCCCCCCCAGGTCTCCTCCATCAACCGAGTCCTACGTGCACTGCAAGAGGACCAGAGACTTCCCTGGGCACAGCTCAGGACACCAGGTGGGTCTTGGGGCTGTCTGTAGGGCTGGCCAAAGCCAAATCCTCAGCATTCAAAATTCTCAAAGCCCTATCTTTTTTTGGATCACCTTCCCTTACACCCTAATAAGGATGGTGTACCAGGGAGGCTTATTCTCTCTTGGTGGAAGAAACTGAAGTTTAGGGAAGGGAAACAACCCAAGGGCCACCAGCTACTTGTTGGCAGGTCCTGGAATAGAACCTGGTCCTCTAGCCCCTAGGATTTTAGGACTGGGTATTCTACACCATCCCTCTGCCTCATTTCCCTGGGCACCCTCATATTCTGTGGGATCAAGCACATGCAGGCCAACCCTACTCCAGTTTCCCCTGCAAGCAGTAAGTGTGTACCCCATCATATTAAACACATGTCCCACCCAGTGCCCCTGCAGTGACCTCCAAGGAACTGTGACTGCCCCACAAGCTCAGCTGTGCCTTTATACCCGTGTGGTCCTCTGGCCAATGTCCAAGGGACTCAGAGCCCCCACCCATCCGGAGGAATCTCTGCCACAGGACCTTGTCCTCTTTTGCAGCTGTTTTGGCTCCAGCTCCTCCCCTTCCCCACAGAGGCTCTGAGGTCCCCCCAGGTCCCCACCCAGGGACTGGTCATCGGAATCGGACCATCTTCTCCCCAGGCCAAGCTGAGGCACTGGAGAAAGGTGCTGAATGGGGTGGACAGTGGAGCAGAGGGTCCTTGGTGTGACCCGGGTGCAGCGGCCCTGAGGCACTGAGATTGGGGAGGGGGTACAGCCTTTGTGTGATTCTGCCTTGGGGAGGAAGGTCATTTAGGGTTGTAGCAGGTGGCAAGCCAGACCTGAGCGGGAGACCCATCCCCTGCTCCTCTCCCTGTGCCTAACCGTGTGAGCCTCCATCTCTATAGAGTTTCAGCGTGGCCAGTATCCTGACTCAGTGGCCCGTGGAAAGCTGGCTGCTGCTACCTCTCTGCCCGAGGACACAGTGAGGGTGAGTAGGTTCTGTGATACAAGGGCACAAAGCAGCAGGAGGAATGGTCTGTCCCAGCCAGGGCTTCAGGTGCTGATACAGGGGATGGGAGAAGAGAAGGTGGACGCAGACTTTTGTGAGCATAATTCCTTCCTTGTTACCTTCTGCTGATTGCTCTGCTCTCGTCCCCACCTCAGATCTTTGAGTTGAGGAAGGGGAAAGAGCCAGATCAGGGAAGGAGGATGTAAGGATGTCTGTGGAAGGGTCTTCATTCCGAGTCCAGGCCAGGAACACACGGTGAGAGTAGCAAGTGCCAGTCATCAGAAAGCACAGCCAGGAACGTGATCCCCATCCTCCCTCAGGTCTGGTTTTCCAACAGAAGAGCCAAGTGGCGACGGCAAGAGAAGCTCAAATGGGAAATGCAGCTTCCAGGTGATTCCTCTGTATCCCCAGTCCATCTATCCAGCCACTCCTCTGTCCATCATCAACCAATCCATCTGTTCACGTATATGTTCACTCACCCACATATCCACTCATTCATCTACCCACCCACCCTCCCATCCATCCATCCATCCATCCACTCATCTACCCATCCATCTATCCATCCATCCATCCACCCACCCACCCATCCATCCACCCATCCATCCATCCATCCACCCACCCATCCATCCATCCATCCATCCATCCATCCATCCACCCATCCATCCATCCACTCATCTATCCATCCATCCATCCATCCATCCACCCACCCATCCATCCATCCATCCATCCATCCATCCACCCATCCATCCATCCATCCATCCACCCACCCACCCATCCATCCATCCATCCATCCATCCACCCACAAACATTTACACAGCATCTCTCTCTGCCAGGCCTTGTGCTACATGCTGGGCACACAGATTGTCTTGCTCTTGAGGAATACACTATGCCCAGAACCAATAATCCTTCTTTCTCATATTCTAAGATCCTGCCTGGGGACAGAGGGTAGAGTTTAGTTGTAATCTCCATCTTTCCCTACCTCCCACCAAGTTGCTTCTTTTCCTAGATTCCCTCTACATCTAACCTCCCTGTCTCTTGCCATGCTCCCATTGCCCCAGTCCCAAACCTCTAACTGGGTCAATTCTCACCTTGCAGGTGCTTCCCAGGGGCTGACTATCCCGAGGGTTTCCCCAGGAAGCATTTCTGCACAGGTACTTGGGAGGATTGGGAAGTTTGTCCATCTCCATTATCTATATGGGTGGATAGTAGGTCTCTCTGGAGCCAGAGTGGCAGGTGGCCCTGGGGTCCCAGGTCTTTTAAATGGGAGGCATAACTGGCAGCTGAGGGGCTCCTCTTGGTTTTCTAGCAGTCACCTGGAAATGTGCCCATAGCACCCTTGCCTGCCCCGGAACCACTGGGTCCCTCCTGCTGTCAGCTGTGCTGTGGGACAGCACCCGACAGGTGTCAGAGTGACACTCCATCGCAAGCCTGTCTCAAGCCCTGCTGGGGTAAGAATTCACATAAGGCCTCATTCCTGCAGGGTATGGAGAGGGCCCACTGACTCCTTACAGGAAGACATGGATCTCCCCTTGGGATCATCAAAGGATCTTTGATGTAGCTTTCCTCTGTGTTTGGCTCACAAGCTGGGGAGACTGGTACTCTATGAGGCTATAGTGTAGTGCACGGATAGCCATAGCAGGTAAAGAGGGTTTGAGTGTATATATTCAGGGTGGAGCACTGACGTCACAGCCCCTACCCTTCAGTGACTTTGAGGGGTGGGATGGGAAAGATAAGCCCAAGCTCTGCCCTCTTTGTCCCCACAGCTGAGTTCCCTGGATTCAGTACTGCTTTGCCTTCCTTGCCCTTCTTTCCATGTCTTGGTCTCCAGCCTTGGTCTCCTCAGGCTCTGCTGTGGGCCAGCAGCCCACTGCTGTAAGGGCCTGGAGTGAGGCCAAGCCCAGAGTGGAGTGGAGCGAACCTCATCCTGCCCATTGTCCTTGCTGCCCTGCCCATGCAGATTGCTGCTCCTTCCTCATGCCTGTGGCCCCTCCCTCATCTATGGACCTTGCCTGGCCCTGCCTCAATGCCTCTCCTGTGCATCACCTGATTGGAGGGGCTGGAGAAGTGACACCCACTAGCTTCTCACCTTGGCCTTAGGAGGCCTCCACTTGGCAGTAATAAAAACATTTTTGTTTTAGCAGTAATTCCTGTCATCATTTTTCCATTGTGACTACCCACATATTTAAGTTATAAGCAGTTTAGCCCTATCATCTATATCTATCTATCTATCATCGATCATGTCTATCATCTAATCTGTGCATATTTCTGATCTATGTATCTAACTGAAGCATTTATCTAGAATGCATTTATCTAGCTACTCTCCATATATATTTATATGTATATATTAGTCCAGTTTCCATTACTATAACAAAATAGCTGAACCTAGATACATATAGAGAAAAGAGGTATACTTAACTCACTGTAGGCTGAAAGTCCAAGAATGGGTAGCCCCATTGATAAGTTAGTCTCATGTTAGATGGTATCATGACGGCAGACATGGGTGAAAGATGGAGAGAGCACACAGCACAGCAGAAAGCTGGAGAGTGTAGGGGCAAGGACAGAACTTCCACTAGGGGCTGGCATTGTTCTGCAGTGGGTTGAGTCACCGTCTGTGCCACTAGCATCCCATATTGGAGTACCGGTTTGAGTCTACACCGCACTACTTCAGATCCAGCTTCCTGTTGGTGTACTTTGGAAGGCAGCAGAAGATGGCCCAAGTACTTGAGTCTCTGCCATCCTCATAGGAGACCCAGGTGGAGTTCTGGGCTCCTGGCTTTGACCTGGTCCTGGCCTGGCCCACCTACAGTGGTTGTGGCCATTGGGGTATAAATCAGTGGATTGAAGAATGCTTTCTGTCTCTGTCTCTTTTTCTCTCTGGTACTCTGCCTTTCAAATGAATTAAATAAATCTCTTTTTTGAAATAACTCCTGATATGCCCTACCTCTTAAAAACCTCACTACCTCTTAACATTGCCATGCTGTTTACCAAACTTCCAACATGTGAACCCTCCAAGGGACATACTCAAATCATATCCAAACCATGGCCACATATATGCATGCATGTATGTATGTATGTATGTAACTTTCATCTACCTATCATCTACCTGTCATCTATCTATCTATCTATCTATCTATCCTCTATCTCTATCGATCATCTATGTCTATCATCTATCCTCTACCTACCTATATCTATCTATCATCTGTCTAATCTATCATCCACCTACCTTATCTATCTATCTAGTTACCTATTTCTACCTTGTGCTTGGGTTCTTGTATACCCACAAATATGCATCTACATGCGCACAGAAGCACACGCTCACACACTGCTTTTTCATTATGACACCTCACTCCTCAGTCCTCCAGCATGCATCTCCAAAAACTAAGGAACAAAATCACAGCATGATATCTACATCTAGGGAAATTTACTATAATCCCATCATGTGACAAAATAAACACTATTTCCTTAATTGCTTATCAGGGGGCTTCAAAAAGTTCATGAAGAACTCACATCTTTTAGCTCCATTTTTCACAAAACTTATTTTTTAAAAATATTTATTTTTTTATTTGAAGGGGAGAGAGAAAGCTTCCATCTGTTGAATAACTTCCAAAATGCCTGCAACAACCTGGACTGGGCCAGGCTCAATCCAGGAGACAGGAACTCCATGTGGGTCTCCCATGTGGGTCACAGAGGCAGAGGCAGAGGCAGAGGCAGAACTCAATCCCAGGCACTCTGGCATGTGTTGCAAAAGCATTTAAACTACCAGGTGGTAGTTTCAATCACTGCATCATGCTTGCCCAAACTTTTGAAGTCCCCTTGTATGTATTTTTTTAAAGATTTATTTATTTATTTGAAAGTCAGAGTCGTGGTGGGGAGACTCAGAGAGAAATAGAGAGAGAGACAGAGAGATCTTCCATCTGTTGATTCACTCCCCCATCCCACAATGCCTGCAACAGCCTAGACTGGGCTTGGCTGAAGTCAGGAGCCAGGAAATCCATCCTTGTCTCCCATATAGGTGACAAGAGCGCAAGTACTTAAACCCTCTTCTGTTGCCTTCCCAGATCCATTAGCAAGAAGCTGAATTGGAAGCAAAGCAGCCAGGACTCCAACTGGTCCTCCAATGCGGGATTGTCCTAGGTGGTGGCTTAACCTGCTGCACCACAATGCTGGCCCCTTCTTCTATGTATTTTTTGTCATAGTAACAGAGAGAGTGGAAATGCCGTTTTTTGTATTTCACTTTTCCATTTAGACACGCACCATAGGGCTTGTTTGCTTGATTCTTCTTGGCATTAAGTTCCACATCTTCTCAACTCTGTCCCCCTGAAGAGAAAGTTTAAGGCCCTCCTGGGACATCTTGGAATGTGGGGAAAGAGAAGAAAATGAGGAAAATGAGGTGAAGTACGGAGTATTTCGAAAATGGGCAGGGCTCATTCCTCCAAATCCTTTCCCTTTTGATGGGCAGAGGAGGGATACTTATGGTGCAAAGAGGACTGGGGAGGGAGGAGTGGGGAAGTGTTTGTTTTTACCTCTCATGTGGGACAGGGATCTACACAGAAATTGTACTTCAGGATGTCCCTTATTATCAAATGATCCAAGCATGTGCTGTCCAGTAAATACCCACCAATAACACGTGGCTATTTCAATGTAATTAAATAAAATGAACAATTTAGCTCCTCACTTGCGCTAGCCACATATCAAATGCCCTGTAGTCAGTGATACACATATCATGGCTGCCATATTAGATTTAAAATATATTTATTTATTTGAAAATCAGAGTTACACAGAGAGAGAAGGAGACGCAGGGAGAGAGAAAGAGAGAGGTCTTCCATTCACTAGCTCACTCCCCATTGGCCGCATGGCTGGAGCTGCGCCAATCTGAAGCCAGGAGCCAGGAGCCAGGAGCCAGGAGCTTCTTCCAGGTCTCCCATGTGGTTGCAGGGCCCAAGGATGTGGGCCATCTTCTACTGCTTTCCCAGGCCATAACAGAGAGCTGGATCAGAAGTGGAGCAGCCAGGACTTGAACTAGTGCCCATGTGGGATGCTGGCACTGCAGGCGGTGGCTTTACCTGCTATGCCACAGTGCCAGCCTCGAGAGTATGTTAGGAGCTGTGTGGGGGCTGGTTTAAATAATAGAGAGTCAGAAATGAGAAAAGTATTCTCTTTGCAGCTTACTTTCAATTCTGATTGCTTCAAGGAGAAAGTTTCATTTTGGTTCTAGTCTTTAGTGTCTCTCTAACAGTGGTTAATCTTTCTTACGAAAGAGAAAGGGAGTTTCAGGCTTTGAGCTTTGGGCAGGAAGGGAATTCTAGGATTTGATAACATCACTGTGTTCCAGTGAATTTATTTTTATAGTCACTCTCTATTTATGGCAAGTGGCTTTGGTTTTCCATTTTATGACAGTGATAAAAATATACCTTTTAAAGTAAATGTCTATAAGTGTCTATGTCAATAAAAACATTAATAGGGCAGATAGTTGGTAGATAAAGGTTGGAATCATGAAGACAGTGCAAGAATGATAGACATTTTGGAAGTTACTCCTTTAAAAAAAGATTTTATTTATCAGAAAGGCAGATGACAGAGGGAGAGGGAGAAGCAGAGAAAGAGACCTTCCGTTTGCTGGCTCACTCTCCCAAATGGCTGCACCAGCCAGAGCTGGGCCAGGCTGAAGCCAGGATCCAGGACCTCCACCTGGGTCTCCCATGTGGGTGGCCGAGGCCCAAGTACCTGAGACATCTCCCACGGCTTTCCCAGGCACATTAGCAAGGAACTGAACTGGAAGCAGAGCAACCCGGTCTCAAACAGGTGCTTTACTATGGACATCAATGTTGCAGGCAGCAGCTTAACCCTCTGCACAATGATGCCCTGCCCATCATGCTTTGATGCAAGGAATATTGGTCACTGGAGTCAGATGATTTGAGGCATTGGCTAGCTCTGTGGGAATTGATCATGGGCAACTGATCATTGCCAAGAGACCTTGAACAAATCACTCCAGCTCTCCATAAGGGGTGCTGTCCTGCCCACCTCACTGGATCAAAGGAAATGACAGAGGAGATGAGAGGGTGGACCACACAGGAAGAAGGTGTTATTACTATTACCCTGTACCCATAGAGTTACAAATCCTGCAAGTGACCAAAGGGACACCTAAAATCACATCCTGACTCTGAATCCTTCAGGGTGAGGATGACTCCCATGGGGTCACTGGGAAAAGTTCAGTGCCTCTGGGTGGCGGAGGGGTAGATGAGCTGCAAACTGGATCTCAGCTGGTCTCCTTTCTCCTGGCTAGCATTTAGAGGGCCTGCAGCCTCTGTCTCCACTCTCATGCAGACCCCCTTTCTGTTCTGAGTCAGATGCACACAGGCTCTTTGGGTGGCCCATTATGTTTTATTTTTGCTTGAAACAGGTGTTTTGCTAAACTGGGTAGGAAAAGTTGTGTAACAGATATTCTCTTGGATCTTGACTCTGGGGTTCCCGTTCCATTTAGGGCAGTAGTCTTTCTTGGAGGGTTTGTGTTTTGGAAGGTGGTACCCCATTGACCTGTGGGAAGAAGAAGGAACAGAAGAAACCTTGAGCAATCAGTTGAGATCGTGGGCTGATCTCTGGCTTTTAGAACACCAGGGAAAATCCTATGGGAAGCGAGGGAATAAGGTGATCAATGCTGGGCATATGTGGAGATAATTTATAAAAATAATTTTTAAAAAATTGAATCAATGGTGTAAAAATGTCCATTAGAGTCCCAAGGCAGAATGTGGTGGACAGGAAAGTTTACCAAGAGCTGGTGTTGGGTCGGGGAGGACTTCTGAGGGGTGAGAATGTGCTGGGGGCCCGACTGTTAACCGAAGATCACTCGCTGATGGGCTCAGTACTCTCCACTACCACCCTGCGAGATCAATACTGGATTCCCATTCACTCACAAGAAACAGGCTTTGGCTTCAATTGGCCAAGGTCAAACAACACATTTAACAACCTGAGTTTCGAGATGAGCTCTTCACCACTGCAGCACACTGCTACTAGCATATCGGGCTTGAAAGGGAGCTGAGAAATTTAGCTTTACCCAAACTCTTCCTGGGGTAAGAAAACGGAGGCCTTTCATTTTCTAGTTCTCAGTTTGGCTATCGTAAGAAAACTGGTAGAAAAATGGGTAACAGCAAACCTCTACTGAGGTTTTAGATTGAGACCATCCTTTAACCCTTGCAATACCTATTGGGTAGCTGTCATTCCTATTTTACAGTTGGGAAACCTGAGGCCTTGAAATATTAAAGCAATTTCCCTAAGGTCATACAGCTGATAAGGGCCAAAGCTGACTAGCGCATGAATCGACATCGGTCAGATATCCAAATAAAAGTATTTTCTCCGACATCCTTGTGACTTGTCAAGCTGGGAAAGTGAGGTCACTCGTGAAGGGACAGGCTCAGAGCAGTGGGGTGCCCTGAAGAGCTATGATTAGGGAATGATGGAGGGAAGCAGTGGGTCGGCAAGACCAAGATGATATAAAGAGGAGACTGCACAGTCGGATTTGGCTGCAGGAGGTGCTGCTGGCGAGTGCTGGGAGACAGGCCGGCTCTCGGTGAAATGCCAGGAACCAAGTGGAAGCCACGGTTATTGTGAAGGAGCCAGCACTAAAGAAGCATTGTTCCGGAAGCACCCAGGAAATTGCAGTTTGATGAAGGGAGCTGAAGGAGCTTGGAGAGGCGGCACCGAGGTCTTGAGCCTGAGCTAGCGGCAGCGGTGCCGGAGGTGGCCCGGGGACAGCAGCACGAGGAGGATCGCTCTCCTCTGGGAACGGCTCTGGGGATGGTGGGACAGGAGGCTGTAGCAGCTCTGCTGATATGGACGGTCTGGAGTACCAAGTCATGGTGACCGCCCATCAGAAAGTGAGAGAGACAAATAGTCGGAGTTCAGGAGAAGGGTCAGGATTGGAGGTGAGAATCCGAGAGCCATCTCTAGCCCAGGGAAGGTAGGGATTCAAAGTGTATAGAATAGAAAGCGCATATTTTCCACCCCCAGCTACACACCCTCAAAGCAACCCATGTCACTTACCAACAAGGTAAAATTCTGCATCAGTGGAGACAGAAATACCCAAGCACACCTCACCCTATCTCCACCATGCATGCTCGCAAGCACATATGTCAGTGTGGCAACACAGGGAGAATCCTAGATCTGACTTCTTTCTGAAGCCAAGTTCAAGTTGGGGCATCCGCAAAGACCTCCATGGACTTGCAGTGACCAAGTCGGGAAACAGTTGTTGGTGAGGCAGTAAAACAGAAATCCGTGCAGGAGTGCATTTTGCATTTTGGTCTTCCCACGACAGGCCTCCCCACCCACCTCCCTTCTCTCACTCTCAGCTCCTCTCCCACCCTCTGCCCCCGCCCCCGGGGCCTTCCCCAAACTCCTTTACCTAAAATTCCCAGATACACTCTTTGGTAATATCTTCGCTGTCTGCCAGTAAGGTGCCGCTTCGATCTGCTCGCATGTAGAAGCCGTTGGGTGCCAGCACGGTGAGCAAGTTACTCCCCTGAAGCTCTATACAGAAGTTGAGGGCAAACTTTCCCCAGGGGCGAAAGGTGCCGAAGGACGTGATTGACCAGAAGGAACCACCTTGTGCTGGGGGGAGAGGAGCTCAGGTTGGTGGGCTGCTTGGTGGGCTGTCCTCCAGCAGTCCTGCCTCCCAGGGGCCTCCTGGAGCCAGGCCACCCTCCTGTGGCCCCCTACCCTGCCTGTGCTGGTAGAGCCCCTTATGGAGACACAGTGGGGCCAGAAGGGATTCCAGTAGTTTCTGTCCTGTCCACACACTCTGGGGTCCTGAGATGTGAGAACAAGCAGCAATCTTGTTTTTCCTTTTATGATGTAAGAGGAGCAGGCCCTGAAGTGTGAGCTGGGGCTAAGACAGGGCTGCACTGTGAAGGGAAGGGGAGCCACTCACCCTGGAAGTGGTAGATGCCATGGCGGCAGGGGAGGAGGTGAATGCAGTCGGGCTGGTCCAGATTGCACTGCAAGAGGTCATGCTCCTGCGAGGAGCCCACGTACCCATACCGACCTCGCAACACCAGGAAAGGCCGGTTGGTAAATCGAATGGCCAGTTCCTCGTTCGGGCCTGAAAGGAATCGGAAGGGATTATTGAGGTGTTTTCCAGAAGCAAGCAGGAGGAAGAACACTCATTGCAGAAGGGTGTTGTCAAGATTCTAACTTTTCTTAATACGCAGAGTTGTGTACTAATTTTTTTAGAGGCAGAGAGAGAGAGAGAGAGATCGATGGATCCCATCTGCTAGTTCACTGTCCAAATACCTACAGAGGGCCAGGAATTCAATCCATGTCTCCCAAAACATGGGTGGCAGAACCCAGTTACTGGAGCCATCACCCCTGCCTCCCAGGGTCTGCATTAGCAGGAAGCTGGAGTCAGGAGCCAGAGGCCGGATTTGAACGTAGAATTCTGATATGGGCTGTGGGATCTTAACCATTAAACCCTAGGCCCACCCTAACATTTTAACTTTTTAAAAATTTATTTATTTGACAGATAGAGTTAGACAGTGAGAGAGAGAGAGAGACAGAAAGGTCTTCCTTCCCCCAAATGGCCACTATGGCTGGTGCTACACCGATCCAAAGCCAGAGGCAGGTGCTTCCTCCTGGTCTCCCACGCGGGTGCAGGGCCCAAGCACTTGGGCCATCCTCCACTGCCTTCCCGGGCCACAGCAGAGAGCTGGACTGGAATAGGAGCAGCCAGGACTAGAACCCAGCGCCCAAGTGAGCCACAGCACTAGACCCCTAACATTTTAACATTTAATGAACATCTGCTATGTTCCAGGTCTTATACTAAGTGCTTGTGAGACATTTGTGAGAGCACTTAACACAGTGGGGAGCACATGACATTTCATTAATATTAAATCTTTCATGATGTGTTAATATCTTTAATCCATGTAAAAACTCCATGAAGCAGTGGGGCAGATATCTCTAGTTCTCCCGACAGTGAAACTGAGGCTCAAAGAGGTGGTTTGCTCATTGAGAGAGCAAGTGCACAAACCCAAATCTTCTGACTCTCTTTTTTTTTAATATTTATTTTATTTTATTTGAAAGGCAGTTACAGAGAGAGGGAGAGACAGAGAGAGAAAGAGATCCGCCATCGCTGGTTCACTCCTCTAATGGCCACAATGACCAGGGCTAAGCCAGGTCGAACCAGGAGCCACGAGCTTCTTCTGGGTCTCCCATGTGGTTCAGGGGCTCAAGTACTTGGCCCATCCTCTCCTGATTTCCCAGGTGCATTGGCAGGGAGCTGGATTGAAAGCGCAGCAGCCGGGACTGGGACTGGCACCTATACGGTATGCCAGTGCTGCAGGCAGCAGCTTAACCTGCTGCACCACAACCTGGCCCCGTTTTTCTTTCTTTCTTTTTTTCTTCAACCCTTATTTCAGCCCCCTCTGAAAACGTCCCTGACTTGGCTCACCTGGGATGGTGGCATTGGCCATCAGAAGGCCATTGGCTGCAATGCCCAGGAAGCGCCCGTTGGAGGACTGCAGGATGATCTTGCCACAGTTCCAGTGCACACGGAAGAAAGTGTCCGACTCCATAGGGTGTCCATCAGCCATCACTGTCCTGTGGCGCCTCTGGAAGAGGAATGAAGATTGGCTTCCTCATCTTTCTCCCCGTCATTTTCATTACTAGAACCTCTCTCCACATCTCACCTCCCCATCTTTTTCATTCTTCAAGAATGTCATTTATGCTTTCTGATCATTTTTGGAGAACGTTCTGTGGCCTCAGCTCTCCTACTTCCCCTGAGTCCAGCTTATTATGGAGAGAAATGAACCTTAGCCCTGAGCACAAGATAATTTTGAAATGGATCATAAACATACAAGTATAAGCTAAATCATAAAACATCTAGAAGAAAACAGAAATTCTTCACAACTTTGTTGTAGGCAATGATTTCTTGGGATAAAAAAAATAGTAACCATTTAAAAAAATGGACAAATTGTACTTTTGAAACTAAAAATTTGCTTCTCAAAAGACACCATTAAGCAGGTGAAAATGCAACACACACACACACACACTGGGAAAGAATGTTTACCAGGCATGTATTTGGCAAAGGACTTGACTTTAGAACATACAAGGAACTCCTACTAATCAACCATAAGACAAACAACTCAGTGACAAATGGGGGAAAGATTTGGACAGACATCTTACAAGAGAAAATATATAAAGAGCCAAAAAGCTCATGAAAAGTTACTAAAAAAGACAAAAGACAAGATAAATGCAAATTAAAGTCATAGTAAGATACAATCATATATATCCATTAGAGTGACTAACATTAAAAATACATACCATAACAAGTATAGGGGAAGACAAGGAGCAATTAGAACCCTCATATATCACTGGCAAGAGCATAAAATTATATAGTCACTTTAGAAAACCGACATTTTATTATAACGTTAAACTCACATCTAACATATGACCTAGGAATTCTACCCCTTGGTATTCACCAAAGGTAAGGGAAAATATAGACTAACAAAAAGACTTGTACATGAATGTTCATAACAACTTTATTCATAATAAAACTTTATTCATAACAATAGCCCAAAAAACCCAGATGTTGATCAGTAAGTCAATGGATAAATAATGTTTATGTTTAAAAAGGGCATTATAATACTAAAGTATTATATGAACACTGGTATACATAATAGTATAGTATTTTAGAACACTACTCATCAATGAAAAGGAATAAACACTGATACATACAATGTCAAAAAATATCTTAAAAGCATTGTACTAAGCAAAAACAGCATTAATACCATCCATACCCTGTGATTCCATGTATCTGAAATTCTAGAGTGGACTGATGTAATCCATCAGACAGAACACAGATTAGTGATAGCAGGGAATAGAGATGGAGGAAAACTGATTATAAATGGGCAAGAAGGAATTTCTGTGGAGACGGAAACATTTTGTAAGTTGGTCTTCTTGTGGCATGGTTGCATGAGTGTATGCATTTGTCAAAATGCATTCAATTTCACATGTAAAAGGGATGCACTATATGCATACAATTGCCATACATGGTATATACATAGTATCTTTACAACATACAGTCATCCCCTGATATCCATAAAGCATTGGTTCCAGAACCCCACACTCCACTACCCCATGGATATCAAAATCCATGGATGCTCAAGTCCCTTGGATAAAATGGAGTAGTGTTTGCACATAATCACATGTCCTCCACTGTACTTTATCCTCTGTAGATTATTTATAACACCATATACAATGTGAATGATATGGAAATGGTTGTTATACTGCATTGTTTAGGGAATAATTATAAGAATAAAAGCCTGTACTTGTTCAGTATGGGCAGAACTATCATAGCCTCGCTAACATTTCGAATCCACAATGGGTGGAATCCACCAATATGGAGTCTACAAATACAGAGGGCCAACTGTACATAATTAATATATAATGTATGTGTATGAGGAAACATACATGTATCTAAATTATGGGCTTTAATAGTTTTTTTAAAAATATGAGGCCATTGGGTGACAACGGAGGTTTATGGACAAGGACCTCCGCAGCTCACCTCATTATCTAATCACCTACCCTTGAAGAAGGAGAAAGTACGTCTGGAGAGGGAGAGCTCAGGGCTTAAGGTTTCTCTTGCACAGAAGGTCAAGGTCTCACCTGGGCTAGGTAGTAGCCATTGGCTGAACGAAGCTGCAAGGTGGGGCTCTCGCTGTCACATTCAAACTGGAACAAGGACATTGAGGTCAAGCGCTCAGAGGCAGCACACACCTCAGCATCTGGAGAGCAAGCACACGTCAGAGCGAGCCCGAGTCTGTCCTTGCCCTCAGTTCCAGCCCATCCTCCATGCTTCTTCCCTGGGACTCTTCTCCTTTCCTTCCTCAACCTTCTTCAAATGTATTGGACCATAGTAATCTGGGGAAGTCCTGGGCTGCTTTCCCCTAAAGCCTGTATCCCTACTGTTTTTTTTTTTTTCTAAATTAATTTATTTCTTTGAAAGTCAGAGTTACACACACACACACACAGAGAGAGAGAGAGAGAGAGAGAGAGAGAGAGAGAGAGAGAGAGAGAAAACCTTCCATCTGCTGGCTCACTCCCCAGATGGCCACAGTGGCTGGGGCTGGGCCAGGCCAAAGCCAGAAGCCAAGAGCTTCTTCTGGGTCTCCCACATGGGTGCAGGGGTCCAAGGACTTGGGCCATCTTTTTCTGCCCTTCCAAAGCCACCAGGAGGCAGTTGGATTGGGAATAGAGCAGCTGGGAATGGAACCGGTGGCCATGTTGGACGTCGGCACCACAGGCAGTGACCTAACATGCTACACCATGATGCTGGCCTCCATATCCCCACTTTTCTGTCTTTCTCCATTGCACAAGAGATGTCCCTGTGGACCCTAGGATTCTCCTTATTAGTAGGTTTAGAAATCCTTGCTGATCCCAGACACACTTTTCTCTTCTCTACAACTGGCCCTCCCTCCCTCTGTGGCTGTGCTGGGCCCAGGACTTGCCGTAGATAACTGAGATGAACCTTCGAGTCTTTGATCTGAGGCTGACCCAGGCTGGGCAGCGCTGCAGGATGAACCACTCCTCGCCCCTCAGGGGATTGGAGCCCAGTCCTAGAAGCAGATGCGTGCCCTGTGGGTACAATGTGCCTCCTTCTCCATCACACAGGGCTACAAGGCCTCCGGGGCGCACTTGCATGTGAAAAGCTGTCTGCGAGGAGGGCTGGGTGACCAGGCGGTCTACGTGGGACAAGAAGTGGTGTGTCGATGTCTCCAAGTGGTAGCATCCCTCTTGGAAATGCAAGAGGAACCCACATTCCTCCAGGCAAGGGATTGCTGCATCCACCCAGATGCGGCCCACTGTAGGGTCAGCCCGGGCATAGGTGTTGCTGGTGGGGTTGTAGAGGATCACGTGGACATGCAGAGCTGGCCGGGGTGTCCACATGTGGTACGCCGAGAGGACCCGGGAGTTGCAGAACACATCCTCGCCGTTGGACTCCAGGTAGCGGCCAGAGATGATGCACTGGAGGGTCCACTTGCCGTTCCGGTGGAAACGGAGCAGGAAGCAGCCATGGTGGCTGCTCCTCGGCCGGCCGTGGCACACAGAGCCGTCTGTCTCACACAGCAGGTAGAGGCCCTGCAAGCTCTTCAGCCGTACCACGGCCTGTGTCTCGTGCTCATTGCTCACCAGGAGCTCCCAGGTCTGGGGCCATTGTGGGGGAGAAGAGGAAAATCAGTGTTGCCCCGTGACTGCACTGAGGAACCCTGCCACCCTCACCCGGGCCGATCGCCTTCCCTTCCACGTCAGCCAAGAGAGGAGTCAAAAGGTCTCTGGGCCTCTGCAGCCATAGGGAGAGGTTTTGGGTGCTCACCTCCTCCAGCTAACAGGCCAGCCCCTCCACCCCCACCCTTTGATACCTCATTTTCTAAGAAATATTCTGGCTTGAGTCGCTTTTCCTCCCATTGCTGCCTTGGATTGCAGGCTCAGCCAATCATTCCATCCCCAAGGGCTACCAAGCCAACTTGGCTGGAGCAGAACGAAGCTCTTAGAGGCAGGTCCCCAGGCTCCAGGCATGAAGATGGGAGCATCAGGTAGTCGGGATGTCACTGGTTTAGCTGTGGTCAACCTTGTTAGGAACAAGAGGACTCTCTCCTGCCTTACTCTGAAACCATCCCAGAGGGGCCTAGGGCCTCTAGAAGGAACCCATTGTCAATCTTCTACATAGGCCTTGCACTGACTCCCCTGGTCAACCTTCCCCAGGTGCCCAGTTCTGCCTTCTAGCCCTGGCTCTCCACCTCTCTGTCATGACAAAGCCGCCCTGTGCTGGGGTGCAGGGTAGGGAGCAGCCAGAGCAGGACAAGGCAGGAAGGCCAAGGTTGAGGCTTCCTCTGTGGGATAGACAGGTTTATAGAGGGCAGTTCAAGCAATGGAGACCTGTGAGCCAAAGCCTGGAAGAGAAAGGGCTTGGGCTGACAGTAGCAGAGGCAAGGAAAATGATCAGGTTGTGACTGTAGCTCCACTTTCTCACACACACACACACACACACACACACGTACGTACACACGCACACACACACCCGGGAGAGCTTGGCCATGCCAAAAATTGGTTGCGGTTCCAGGTTCGTCTTGTTACCTGTCGCCTGCCCAAAGTCTTCGCGGTAGCAGTAACTGAGTTCTTATATGCCTCAGAGGTGAGGTAAGTTCCTGCCCAGTTGATGAGCCCAACCCTTAGGTCCTCGGCCCTGGGGTGTCTGTGTATCCACTCCACCTTATCCATGGGGCCAGCCCCACGGGCGATGACGCCGTCCAGCCCAGCCTTCCCCCCAGTGTTGAGGTTTCACAGGCCATAGGGCCTGGAATAAGACCTGGAGTACCCACCAGAAGACGTCCCCAGGGGGAACTTCCCAAGCAGGGGCTGGCCTAGGGCCTGGCACCTCTGTGACCCGGGGGCATTGTGACTGTGAGGGCTGCCTCTTGTCCCAAGAAAAGGCGCTGGCCCAGTAACATAAGTCCATGACCCAGGGAAAGAGGGTCCAGAGCCTCCAGTATTCGTCTCCCTATGCCACTCTGGGCACTGAGGTAGGCTGAGCTAAGACCATGAATGAGAACTGTAACCTGTGACACTAGGCGGGTCCCTCCTTTCCTTACCTCTTTCTCTTGTTGATAGAAAGATAGAAATCAACCTCTTTCCTCCCTAAGAAGTGGGTTCTGTTGGCTGCTTTGTAGCTCAAGTATTTTTTAAAATTCAAGATATTCAGGAAATATCTATCAGCCATTATGGCCTTTGAGGGGATGAGGTTAAAATGTCTCAGAAGTCACTTTGTGGAGAGTGGGGAAAGCCTAGCTGGAGGATTGAAGTGTTCAGGCTGATGAGGAGGGGCTGGCTCAGGATCAGGGCGAGGGCCTTGGTGGCGAGGAGACCCTCCTCCCCAGGCCCAGAGGCACTGCTGCTGGGCAGGACAGGCACCTGCTGGACAGCCGGAACAGCCAGCCTTTCTTCGCCCACGTAGCCCATGTGTGATTGCTTCTGGGACTCTCCCCCTGCAAAGCTCACAACGGAAACCCAGTCCAGAACTTGGGGAAATGGACACCAGGAAGGCAGAAGAGAGAAAGGCAAAAAAAGAAATGGTGGTGGCGATGATGGGTTTAAGTTTGCTGAGAGTCAATGGGAAATGGATAGAGCCAACCCCATTTGAAGAACAGCCCACAACCCTGGTTCCTTGCAATCGCTTTCCCTGTCACCATAGCTGGGAGTCTCCCCAGGTAGGAAGTCCCAGAGGCGTGAAGCAGGGGCCCTGCAATCCCCAGGTGCACCAGAATTTTGTAAAAGAAGGCTAACAGACCAGTAGTGCCGGAATCATCTGGGTAATTACATTTTTTTGACATTTAAAAAATACACTTAGCATGAGTCTTTCTAAAAAGCTTTATTTATTTGAAAGGCAGAGTGACAGAGAAGGAGAGTCAGTGAGAGAGACTTATCTTCCACCTGCTGCTTCATTCTCCAAATGTCCACAACAGTTGGGGCTGGACCAGGCTGAAGCCATGAACCTAGAACTCCATCTAGGTCTCCCATGCAGATGGCATAGACTCAAGTGCATGGCTGTCACCTGTTGCTTTCCCAGGCACATTGGCAGGAAGCTGGATTGGAAGCAGAGTAACAGGACTCAAACCAGCACTCCCATATGTGATGCATGGTTCATCCTCCAAATGCTCACAACTAGGACAGGGCCAGGCTGAAGCCAGGGACAAGGAACTTAATTCAGGTTTCCTCAATTCAGGGACTCAACTATTTGAGCCATCACTATTGCCTCCCTGGGTCTGTGTAGCAACAAGCTGAAATTGTGGACACACAACACCTACTCCTCCTTGGGTAATTTCTTTAAAAAGATTTATTTGAAAAGCAGAGTTACAGTGAGAGATGGAGACACACACACACACACACACACACACACACACACACACACGGGTATCTTTCATTCACTGGTCCACTCCCCATATGGCCACAACAGCCAAGGCTGGGCCAGAGTGAGTCAAAGCCAGGAATGTGGAACTCCATCTGCTTCTCCCATGTGGGAGGCAGGGGCCCAAGCAGTTGTGCTGTCTTCTACCTCTTTTCCCAGGTGCATTAGCAGGGAGCTGGATTGGAAGTGGAGAAGCTGGGACTTGAACTGGTTGCTCATATGGGATCCCAGCACTGCAGGTGGTAGTTTAACCTGCTGTACACCAGCCCCCTCTTGAGTAATTTGCAAGATTCATGTTTTCTGGGCTGGTATTGTGGCACAGTAGGCTAAGCCTCCACCTGCAGTGCCAACATTCTACATGGACGCTGGTTCATGTCCTGGCTGCTGCACTTCTAATCCAGGTCTCTGTTGATGGCCTGGGAAGGCAGGAGAAGATGCTCCAAGTCCTTGGGCTTCTGCACCCGTGTGGGAGACCTGGAGGAAGCTCCTGGCTCCTGGCTTCAGATTGGTCCAGCTCCAGCCATTGTGTCCATTTGGGGAGTGAACCATCAGATGGGAAGACTTCTCTCTAAGTCTCTCCCTGTTTGTAAATCTGCCTCTCAAATTAATAAAAGAAAAAGAAAAAGAAAAAGAAAAAGAAAAAGAGAAAGAAAGAAAGAAAGAAAGAAAGAAAGAAAGAAAGAAAGAAAGAAAGAAAGAAAGAAAGAAGATTCATGTTGTTGTTGGGTCTCATACCAGTCCTGAGAAATCCCCTTTTCTGAGGTGTGCTTCAGGACCTGTGTATTTAATGTACATTTTCTTCCCCTCAAGTTTAATGTGCAAAAAAGCTGTCATTAAGAACTACCATTCTGGGGGCCGGCGCTGTGGCTCACTTGGTTAATCCTCTGCCTGTGGCACCAGTTCTAGTCCCAGTTGCTCCTCTTCCAGTCCAGCTCTCTGCTGTGGCCTGGGAAGGCAGTGGAGGATGGCCCAAGTGCTTGGGAGACCAGGAAGAAGCACCTGATTCCTGGCTTCAGACTGGTGCAGCACCTGCCATAGCAGCCATTTGGGGAGTGAACCAACGAAAGGAAAACCTTTCTCTCTCTCTCTCTCTCTCACTGTCTATAACTCTACCTGTCAAATAAAGAAAGAAAGAAAGAAAGAAAGAACTACCATGCTAAGTAGCTAGCAGAAGGACGGGAAGTAGAGGTATGTGTTTTAAGTAACCATGAAGGTAGATCTTCGTGCCTTCAGCAAAGGCTTCTGGGTATTGGAGAGGCAATGAGATTTGCTCCACTCAATACCCTACAGTATTCCTGTCCAAGAATAAGGGGAGAGAAGTTAGGTCCGACAAGGCTGTGTGGGTATACCGGGTTTGTTGTGGCCTTGAAACTCCTTTGTGGTCTCTCTGCACCCAGTAACCCAGCTCCCGCTCCTAGACTACAGAGGACACCACGTACAAACCACAGCAAATTTATTACTTAATATCCAGTGCTACATCATAGCACCACCCGGAGCCCTCACCTTCCCCCCCATCCTGGCCCCAAGGGTACACCCTAAACAGAAACAAAACAAAACAAACAAAAAAACCAAAAGGAAACCCAGATCCCTGCTCCTCCTTTGGAAGAGGGGGCCTTGACCAGGAAGCTCTTCCCCAGGCCCCAGCAGGCAGGAGAGGGGACCCCTCTGTGCCCGGAGAGCGAGGCTCCAGGCTCCGACGACAGAGAGAACATGCAGGCGGGAGCAGGAACAAGGGGCCTGTGTCTGTGGGGGAGGAAAGAGGGAGGGAAGGGCACTGCCTGAGGAGTCCGGGAGTCTGGTCACCCCGGGGATGCACGCGGGAGCTTCCGGGAAGCAGGGGCCTGCCCCTGGCTGGTTAGCGCTTCGACAGCTCATGAGACAGCCAGTCCAGCCCATCATACAGGCCGGTGCCCTGGGTGGCACAGGTGGCCTGCACGTACCACTGTAAGGGGGAAGAAAGGAGAGAGGTCAGCGGCAGGGTGCCTGTGACGCCCCAGGGATGGGCAGGATGTGCAGCAAGGGGGTCGGGCTCTCACCGTGCGGCTTCGCAAGTGCTGGAGCCCCAGCTTGTCGGTGAGCTCGCTCACGGGCATGGCATTGGGCATGTCCTGCTTATTGGCAAACACCAGCAGCACGGCGTCCCGCAGCTCGTCTTCCTGTAGCTGAGAGCGGAGGACAGAGGAGGAACCCGTGGGCCCGTGGGGGCCCCAAGCTCTCTCTTCCCTCCTGCCCTCTTTGCAGGAAAAACATACTATCGTATGATTCCAAATGGAAAGAGCAGGAGCATAAGGGGACGCTTAGAAGCCCTCTTTTCCGCACCCTCTCCTCAGGGCTGGGTGTAAAGGCGTGGGACTCAGGTAAGTCAGCCTTATCCCGAACCGGTAAGACACACAACATATCCGAGCGCATAAAAAGAAAGTCGAGTTCCTGCCCCCCCCCACACTACAACAGGCATCTGTGTCCCCAAGCTGGGGGGCTCAGGGACCCCGGATCCTCACCATCTTCTGAAGCTCATCCGCTGATTCCTGCACCCGCTCCCGGTCATTACTGTCCACCACGAAGATGAGGCCCTGAGGGACCGGGCAGAGAGCAGGAGAGGGAGGGAACACACTCAGTCCCACCTGGAGTCTGGTCTGGCCCTTCCTCCCTGGTCTGGCCCTTTCTCCCAACCCACCTCTGTCAACCCTTCTCAACATCTAGTAACTTCCGCCCTGCACAAATCCTGACATAAACTAGTGGCAGCACTGCAAAGGATCCAGCTTCTGTCCCAGGCACCGACCCGCGATGGGAGTGAGATCGCGCAGCGTGGTCCCGGGATCGCTCAGTGTGGCTCTGGGATCACGCAGCGTGGCCCCGGGGAACCCTGCCTCTCCGCACAAGTGTCAGGTGGCTGTTTCAGAAAATGAATGAGGCAGACTGGGATGGATGCTCTGAGGCTAGCCAGTCCAAGCGGGTCAAACTGGGGAAGGGGCTCTTCCTAGCTCGCTGGCGCAGCCCGGACTTTCTCCGTCTCCCCACCTCCCACACCGCGCCCCCCCCCCCGCGCGCCCGCCCCCAGCCCACTCCACCTGAGTGTTCTGGAAGTAGTGCCGCCACAGGGGCCGAATCTTGTCCTGGCCTCCCACGTCCCAGACTGTGAAACAGATATTCTTGTATTCTACTGTTTCTACATTGAAGCCTGCAGATCATTGGGGGAAAAAAATACGAGAAAAAGTTCTGAAAGGAAAAAACTCACTACAACTACTTGGATCTCAGCAGGGACACAAAACCAAAAGGCGATCAGTGAACAGGGCCCGAGGGAACGGGCCCCAGGGGACCCAGCAGTCAAGGGGGGGGCTGGGTCACCACCCCGCCCCGACACCATCCCACACGCAGAGACACCCTGACCCACTTCTCAGGTAGCCGGCTAGGTTTCCGGGTGAGCTCCAGATAAGGGCCCGAGGCAGGACACCCGGTGAGCGGACCCTGAGAAGGCCCGGCACGGCCTCCCCCGCGTAGCCCCCGCGCTCACCTATGGTGGGGATGGTGGTGACAATCTCCCCCAACTTGAGTTTGTACAGGATTGTGGTCTTGCCGGCCGCATCCAAGCCAACTGCAACGGGGAAGAGTACTGGGATGGAGGCGGGAGCGAGGGGGCCCCCTAGAGACCGGGGAGCAGAGAGCCCGGGCCAGCGGGCGGTGACGGGCGGAGGGCGCGAGCGCCTGCAGGTGCGCGCCGCTCCCCACCTTCGGGCCTGGAGGGCAGTCGGGGTGCGTGCGCCAACTCCTGCCCCCAAAGTGGGCCGGGGGCGGGAGAGGCCTGGGCGGCCAGGGACACGCGAGGAAGGCCGCGCTCCTTTTAAAAGTCGTCTCCAAGGGCGGAATCCTCCCTTCTTCCCAGCCGGGCTGGGGCGGAGGGAGCAGCACCCCACCCAGGCCGGCAGCTCGGGGTCTCGGGCCTTGGGGCTGGCGCTGCAGGCCAGGACCCGCTCGAGCGCAGGGGCCCCCAGTGCGTTCAGCGGTGGGAGAGGGGGAGGACTCCGGGTCAGAGACCCAGGTGGGCCGGGCTGCAGGGACGCGGGGGCAGGAGGGCTGCGCCGCGGCCGGCGCCCAGGTCCGGGCCGCTGGGTCGATCTGCCTCACCCATGAGGATCCGCATCTGCTTCTTCCCGAAGATCCGCGAAAAGAGCGCGGACACGGTGAGGCCCATGGCGGGGCCCGGGGGCGGGGGCGCGGGCACGGACGCGGGGTGCGGGCTGGAACCGGCCGGCCGCGGGGGGATGGGGCTCAACAGCAGCAGGAGGAGGCGCCGCCGCCGCCGCCGCCGCCGCCTCCGCGCGTCCCGGCCCGCGCGACGTCACCGCGGGCCCGCCCCGCCGGGCCCCGCCCCCAGCCCGCGACTCCGGGAGGAACCGAACCCGAGCGGGGCTCCGCAGCCCGGCCGGGGCGCGCGGGCCTGGGGCTCGCTTGTTTCCAGCGCGCTGTCAGGCCTGTGGCGCTGTCAGCCCGAGCGCCGATAGGGAAAGGCTTGGTCGCTCCACCGCGGGCCCCCGGCCCACCCTCGAATCGCAGCGTGCAGCTCGCTCTGGGCGCCGGTGTCGCTCTCTGGGGGCTTCGGCCTCTTCTATGCACTTCCCCCACCATTACTCCGGGCGCCGGCTGAGGAATTTTGTGCGTAGTAGGTGGTTTGGAAGCCGTAGGAGGAGCGCACGGGAGTGGACGAGGAAGTTGCCCAAGCGCCAGCCCTAAACCTGCTTCACACCTCCGCAGTCCGTAGGACCCGTGGATGCGTCCCGGTCTTGGCCAGGCTCTCCCGGACCACTGGAGGACTCCATCTTCGCCACGGCCCTCCCCCAGAACACCGCCTCGCCGTCTGGGACCAGACAGCCTCTACCTTCGACCTGGATTATGAATGCACACCCACCCCTGGGGGCTGTGTGAAGACCTTGCCTCCCTAGACCCTAAGAGCTTCCTATGTAATTTGCCCTCTCGTTTTAGCATCTGAGGACAACAGTAAGCTAGGAGTTAATTAACTTCTTCCGTGGTGGGGGTTGGGTCAGTGCCAGACAGGTGCTTTGGGGTTGAACTGGACTAAAAGGTTGCTCAGCGGAGCAAGGGTGGACGTTTTGGCTCCTCTGCATTCCCAATGGACTTTTGTGATCAATGGTTTATGGACTAGAGTGGAGCTGAGCTAGGAACCAGGAAACCTTCATCCATGTAGTCACTCATTCAACAGCTGTTGGGTGTCTATGTTCCGGCACTGTTTCAGGGCGTAGTTCAAATCCCAGTTCTTCCAGTTTTCAGGATTTGGCTTCAATGATCCTTATTTTCTCTATAGAAGGAGACTTGCGTTTATCCTAATTAATAGTTGTCCTAACAAACAGGAGATAATATAACTGATGGCTTTGTGCAGGCAGGCTGGGTTTGATCAGATCTCCCTGGGCTGTCCTGGCTTGATCTTGAACTTGTAAAGAGAACAGACTTTGGGAGCCAGGTATCAGTGAGTGCATGACCATTTTTTTTCCCACTGCTTTCCCAGGCCATAGCAGAGATCTAGATCAGAAGAGGAGCAGCTGGGACTAGAACCAGCACGTATATGGGAGCCTGCAGTTGGAGGCTTAGCCCACTATGCCACAGCACTGACCCCATGACCGTTTTTTATGACTTACATTCCTAAGAAGGCTTTTCCGAGGTTGAAAAGTACATTTAAAAGAGGCCCAATGTAATAACACAACTGGTGGGTGCCAAGTCCGATCAGTTCCAGGTCTTCAGCTCTTTAATCATCTTCTTTCTCTGCATCTCTTTTGTCACTGCCCTTTGTCATTACCACCTCTTCCCCATGAAAGCCTCTTCACACTGTCATGGGGGAGATTAATGTTTTCAAAGAAAGATTTATTTTTATTTACTTGAAAGGCAGAGTTAAGGGGGGGGGAGGGAGGGAGGGAGGGAGGGGTGAGAGAGAAAGAGAGAGAGAGAGAGAGAGAGATTTCCCATCTGTTGGTTCATTCCTCAAATGGCTGCAACGGCTGGGGCTGGGCCAGGACAAGGCTAGGAGCCTGGAACTCCATCTGGTGGGTGGCAGGGGCCTACGTACTTGGGCCTTCTTCCTCTCTGCTTTTCCCAGCACATGAGCAGGCAGCTGGATTAGAAGTGGAGCAGCCAGGACTGTAATCAGCACTCATTTGGGAGGCCAGAAATGCAGATGGCTGCTTAGCCCAACATCCCACCAGGCTGGCCCTATCATAGGAGTCTTGATAATGCCTTGCTCTTCAGCTTAAAGTCCTCTCATTTGCTACTACCTATGATAAAATCTAAATGCCTTTGGTTGGGTTGTCACCTACTGTTGTCACCTCCACATATCCTCAGCTACTGCCTTGAAGATGACTCTTAATGCTTCCTGGGTGAGTCAGACTCTGGTGCCCCAGAGCTTGATGGGACTTTCCCACCTGCCCCAAGTGCTGGTTTCCCTTGTCCCTGCTTGTCTTTCAAATTCCAGAGTGTTTCCCTGAGAGCCCTCTGTGCATTCCCTAGACAGGGCTCCCGTCTCTTCCCTTGCATTTTGAATATACCCACTCATACTGGCATGATAGCAGGACTTCTTTGCATGTCTCTTTTCTCACTTGATTCTGAGTTCCTTTTTTATTTCTATTTTTTAAGATTTATTTTATTTGAAAGAGTTACAGGGGCTGGCACTGTGGCTCACTAGGTTAATCCTCCGCCTGCAGCACCAGCATCCCATATGGGCGCCGGGTTCTAGTCCTGGTTGCTCCTCTTCCAGTCCAGCTCTCTGCTGTGGCCTGGGGAAGCAGTGGAGGCTAGTCCTGGCTCCTGGCTTCGGATGGGCACAGCTCCGTCCATCATGGCCATTTGGGAAGTGAACCAATGGAAGGAAGACCTCTCCTTGTCTCTACCTCTCTCTCTCTCTCTCTCCTCTCTTTTTTTATTTGACAGAATTACAGACAGTGAGAGAGAGAGAGAGAGAGAGAGAGAGAGAGAGGTAGAGACAAGGAGAGAGAGGTCTTCCATCCACTGGTTCACTCCCCACATGGCCGCAGCGGCTGGAGCTGGGCCGATGAGAAGCCAGGAGCCAGGAACTTTTCCTGGGTCTCCCACGTGGGTGCAGGCACATTAGCAGGGAGCTGGATCTCAAGTGGAGCAGCCAGGATTCTAACGGGCAGTTTCACCTGCTATGCCTCAGCGCCGGCCCTTACTTTACCTCTGTGCCTTATGTCCCATCTGTAAAACAGTGCTAATGTATCTCCTGAGCAGGATTTGCTGAAGAATAAATAGCAAAATTCTGCTTCCTGCCTGCCTTCCTTGGAAAGGCAAAGTGACCTAGAGGGAGAGACAGAGAAGGGAAAGATTTTTCCATCTGCTGGTTCACTCCCCAAACGCCAGCAAACAGCCAGGAGCCAGTCAGACCAAAGCCAGGAGCCAGGAACTCTTATCCAGGTCTCAGGGACCCAGGAAACTGGGTGGTTTGCGAAGAAGCGGGGACGCAACCTGCACTCACATAGTGGATGCGGGTATCCCAAGCGGCCGCTTAAGCTTCTGTGCCTCAATGCCCGGCCCTAAACAACAATTTAGGGCTCCTGGCGTATAGTTCGCATTCAGGATGAACCTCATGGCTGCAGGGCGTCCTCTATCAATACTTGTTGACTAAACGGAACTATGGTAAGGTGCCATCTACATTCCATAGGCCAACGAGGTGCCAAGTACCGTGTTAGGAAGGGCTGCAGTGTTCGTAGCCCTAACGGGAACATTTATTGTTGGCCTTTAGGGACACAGGTCCTGAGCCCCACGTCCTTGTGGCTGGACGCATGGGTCACTGGAGTGTCTGTTAAGAATGCAGTGCAACGTCGCCCCCTGTCGATCGCGGATCGCAGCCCAAGGACAAACCAACTGCGCTCGCTGGTCCTTAACTTCCTTTGCTTCGCTCTCCGCAAGCCCCGGCCCCCGCGGTTCCCGGCGCCTGTTCTCCGGGGCCGGCTCCCACCCACAGTTAAAGGAGCCCCGCCCACCTCGCGGCCGGTAGGGGCGGAGCCTAGGGCGACGCGCTGGCGTCACTTCCTGCGGACCCGGAAGCTCTGTGGTCGGCCGGTTGCGGTAGTTAGGAAGTCGAGATGGAGCCACCCGCGGCGTAAACCTGGAGCCAACCGTGGGCCGAGGGGGCCGGCCGGAGGCGCGGAGAGGGCGGAGCAGCTTCGAGGCTAGCGCGGGCGCTCCCAGGCCGGGAGCTCCTGTCGCGCCAGCGTCGCCCCGCCTCCAGGAGCGGACCCGCTCCCGCCCCCCTGGCTCTGTCCGGCTGCCCCGCCACCCCGCATCCGGGCTTGGACACCTCTGTGGACCAGCTGTGCGGCCGCGGCGGGACAGCCTTTTCCTCGTCGCCTGCCGGCTGCGCCCGCGTCGTCGCGTCGCTCTCCTGGACTGCTGGCACGCTGACGTGGAGCAGCTCGGTCACAGCCCCCATGGAGAAGTTTGGGATGAATTTTGGGGGCGGCCCGAGCAAGAAGGACCTGCTGGAAACCATCGAGTCTCAGAAGAAGCAGCTCCTCCAGTACCAGGCCAGGCTCAAGGACGTGGTCCGCGCCTACAAAAGCTTGCTGAAGGAGAAGGAGGCGCTGGAGGCCAGCATCAAGGTGCTGTCGGTATCCCACGAGGCGGATGTGGGCCTCGCAGGTGTCCAGCCTCCAGGCCTCACCTTCTCTGACTCTGTGGATGACCGGTGCTCCACTCACAGCGAGGATAGCACCGGCACCGCCACCAGCTTGGACACTGCGGCCAGTCTCAGCAGCATCAAGGGTGAGTTTGGGGTAGAAGATGACAAACCGGCCCGTGGACCACCGCCTGCGAAGTCGGAAGAGGCTAGTGGGTCGGAGAGCGGCGTTAGCAGCAGCAGTGGGGATGGGCCGTTTGCAGGTGGGGAGGTGGACAAGAGGTTGCACCAGCTCAAGACTCAGCTGGCTACTTTGACCAGCTCTTTGGCTACAGTCACCCAGGAGAAGTCCCGCATGGAAGCTTCTTACCTGGCCGACAAGAAGAAGATGAAACAGGACCTAGAGGATGCCAATAAGAAGGCGGAAGAGGAGAGGGGCCGCCTGGAGGGAGAATTGAAGGGGCTGCAGGAGCAGATAGCCGAAACCAAAGCCCGGCTTATCACGCAGCAGCATGATAGGGCCCAGGAGCAGAGTGACCATGCCCTGATGCTCCGAGAGCTCCAGAAACTGCTGCAGGAGGAGCGGACCCAGCGTCAGGACCTGGAGCTTCGGCTGGAAGAGACGCGGGAAGCCCTGGCCGGGAGGGCTTATGCAGCTGAGCAGATGGAAGGCTTCGAACTGCAGACCAAGCAGCTGAGCCGGCAGGTGGAGGAGCTGAAAGGTGAACTGCAGGCCATCCGAGAGGAGAAGAGTCGACCGGACCCCCGCCTCCAAGAGCTTCAGGAAGAGGCCTCTCGCCTCAAGAGCCATTTCCAGGCTCAGCTGCAGCAGGAAATGAGAAAGGTAATTATCCTCATCTCCTTCACCTAGCAGTCATCTCGCTTGAAGTGCGAGATAAGAGGGGTTTTCTTTTTCCCTCCTCCTTTGGTACTTAGAACTAAGTGGCTGCACTGTCATTTTTGCTGCTAATCGAAAAGTTGCACCAGTGAGTCCTGGAAAAGCCTCTCCTGTGGTGGTGGTGTTGACCAGCTCCTGGGAGTGTGCTTGCAACAGGATGTGGAGTTTCTGAGCCTAGGCTGGGTCGGAGCCAGGCGCCTGTGAGCTGCCGGGCGTTGGCACCGTACCAGCTGCTCTCCAAGCTGGCCGCCGTGCAGTGAAAGAGCGAGTGTATGCCTGTAGCTGTGTACCCATGGGCAGGGTAGCTGAAGGCAGCTAGAGGGATTTTCCAGAAGAAATAAACCATGGTAAGTGTCTGCTGTCCAGGTGGAGGGAGATCTAACTCAGTTTTGTACTTCCAGGAGTAGAGAAAGAGAAAATCAAAGTCCTGTAATTTCATGATAGGGTTCGGGTTGACATACGATAGACAGCAATGCTGGATGTGAGCTGACAGGAGAAAGTGGATGCGCTAAAGCAGAGTGACAACAGGTGTGCAGAGGGGCTTCCTGTCGTTTGGGATGATATGTATTTGGGGGCAGAACCCAAGCAGATAGAGGAACTTCTGTTGGATCCTGCATCAACGGAAAAATCCCTGGTTCCCATTCCCGCCAGGGCATCCCCAACGCTCCCCTTGGTTGCCCTCCTCCCTGGACACACGCACACAAAGTTCGCCATGGGGCTTTGTGACTTTTCTGACTGCATTCTGGTCTTGTCTTTGGCAGACAGCCCTCGCGGAAGATCAGCTCCGCCAGCAGTCTCAGTTGGAAGAGCAGCGGGTGGCGTCCCTGGAGAATCAGATATCCGAGGTGTCTGAGCTGCTGGGTACGTACGAGAAGGCGAAGCAGAAGGACCAGCTGGCCATCCAGAAGCTGAAGGAGCGCGTCCTGCAGCTGGACCTGGAGAACAAGACCCTGGCCCTGGCAGCCTCCAGCCGGTCCCCTCTGGACAGCCATGGGGAGGAGTCCAGCCTGGACGTCAACGTCCTCAGGGATAAGATGGAGAAGCTGAAGAGGCTGCTGCAGGTGGCCGCCAGGAAGAGCCAGGTGACCCTGGACGTGGAGAAGCTCTGTGACCTGGACACGGTGGGCAGCTCAGACGCCACTGACGGGGAGAAGGCCTCTGCGCTCTACTACCAGCAGGAGCTGAAGCAGCTGAAGGAAGAATTCGAACGGTATAAGATGAGGGCCCAGGTTGTCCTCAAGAGCAAGAACGCCAAAGATGGCAACGTGGCGAAGGAGCTGGAGGCCGCCCAGGAGCAGCTTGCTGAGCTGAAGGAGAAGTACATCTCCCTGCGGCTGTCGTGTGAGGAGCTGGAGCGGCAGCACCAGGGGGAGGCGGAGGCCTGGAAGCAGGAGCTGGCCCGGCTGCAGCAGCTGCACCGGCACGAGCTGGAGCGCAGCCGGCTGGACTTCAGGGACCGCACGCTGAAACTGGAGGAGGAGCTGCACAAGCAGCGGGACCGGGCCCTGGCCGTGCTGGCCGAGAAGGACCTGGAGCTGGAGCAGCTGCGCGCCGTGGCCTTGTCTTCTGGGCTGCCGGGGCGCAGAAGCCCGGTGGGGGCCGGGGCTCCTGGGGACCCGGCCGACCCGTCTGCCCCAGATAGCCTGACCCAAGCACTGCACCTTGCTGCGGGCAACGAGCCCACGTTCTTCCTGTACGCCGAGCAGTTGGCCCGCAAAGAGGTGGAGATCACGTCACTGAAGAAGCAGAAACACAGGCTGGAGGTGGAGGTGCATCAGCTGCAGGACCGGCTGCTGGAAGAGGGGGAGCGACACCGCGAGGAGGTGGGAGCCCTGCAGAGCCACATTGAAAAGAACACCAGGGACCAGAGCAGGGAGGGCGCCAACCTGGAGTACCTCAAAAACATCATCTACCGCTTCCTGACCTTGCCCGACAGCCTGGGCCGCCAGCAGACGCTCACGGCCATCCTGACCATCTTGCACTTCAGTCCAGAGGAGAAACAAGCAATAACGCGGCTCCCAGCCAGCGGTAGCTGGTGGCCCTCTGGCAAGAGATGATACCGTTTTCACCAACTCTTGACATTTCTGTGCCTCTCTTATGTGGGAAGGGCCAGGCTCTGGTTTCTACTGCTTCTTCCCTCCCATTCTCATCCGTGTCTTCACTGTGTTGAACTGGGAGGACCCTTCAGTGTGGGACGGGATCTTCTGCCAAATGCCATTAATGCTGCTTTGCCCTGGGGCCCTAGAGATCCTGGAGAGGTTGAGCTTCTGTTGGTGTGTATCTGAGGGGAAGAAGGAGGTAAGGTTAGGACTCAGAGATGCGAGAGTCAGGGAAGGGTGCGGATCTTTAAAATAAGATGTTTTTAAAAATACTATGCTCCTAGTTCAGAGCTAGGAGTGAATGTGACTCCAAAGGGAGATCAGTTAATTTCTAAACATGCACAGTGACTGTTTACTCAAGTCATCACATTCTGAATGTGGTCCACTGCTGCCCCAATTCTCTGGGGACCTAAAGCCAGTGTGGAAAGGGACCAGGAGTTTGGAAATGGTGACAGATTGTCTGCTAGTTCAAAGGGTCAATAGTGATTTCGTCTTGGAACTAGGAAGCTTGGTTTAGTAAGGGCCTAGGCACTGCCTTGGCAGTCTATGTAAAGTGACCTGCTTTTGGCCAGGGGAGGGTTAAAACTGATCTCTTGCTTGACTTGAGGTTGTGAGTGAATGACTTCACTGTCTTCTCAATGTTGAACTTTCTTTAAGATATAAAATCCTAGCTTCTCAATGGGTAGGGCATCCAAATGTTACGCTCTGGTCCTGCCTGGATGCCAGGAATTCACCCTGGGATTTGCTCCCAGCTGTTTCTGCCTCTGTGGGGAGAGGGAAAAGGAGGAGGGTTTGCCATAGAAGATTCTGGAAGACTGCGGAGACCCTAGGAGGAAGTAGTCGAAGTCCAGCTGAAGCTGGGCTAGGGTCCTTTCTGGCATGAGAGTCATGTAGTGCTGGTTATAAATAGATTAATCCTGCTCCTTAAGGAAAGGCGACTTGTTATTTAGGCAGTCTAGAAAGGAGGTGCTCCGAAAACTCAATCCTCCCATTATTTCCTTTTCTCCCATTTCCTCTCGCTGGTTAAAAAGGTCTTAGCACCCTGAAGATTAATGCTTCGCCGATAACTGGACTAACAACGTCTCTTTTGCCTTGGTGGTCTGTTTTGTGGGGTTTTGGGTTGTAGAAGGCTTGGGTTGAATGTTCTGAATGGAAGGCTAGGTGACCTGGATTGTCTACAATGAGCAGGCTTTATGGAACAGAGGTGATATGTTCAAATCATAATAACATACCATGGGATCATTAAACCTGAGTGACTACACTTATGTGTTTCCTTAATGGTATCTGTATCTGGACACATAGCGGGTGAGTGTAAATGGTGAATGAAAGACTGGAAATAGCGTTTCATTATATTAATCCATGAGTTTCAACACAAGGAAGAGTACCTCACACATCTTAACCTGGAATTGGGTGTGTATGTGTATGTGTATGTGTGTGTCCAGCTACATTAGAAAAAGTTTCCTCATAGAGTGGTGGGCTTCAAACTCTAAAAGTGATCTGTTTATGAATCCATTAAAGTCAGGATTCTGGTATCCTGGTGTCTGAGGACATCAAGCTGAACTATTAGTAATAGGCTTCCTTACTTCCCCACCTAGCTCCCTCTAAAGGTGAGACATGTTATGACTGTTGTTGTTTCTAGGTGGTTGTGGACAAAATAGAAAGAGCCACAGTCTCACAGTTATCTTCCTAGCTTTGATAATTCTGTGCTTTCAACTTGAGAAGATGCCAGACAGGTAAAGAAGCAAGTCAACTTCTGGATTAATAATTTTAAATATTCAGATATGTGGTAAGGCCGTGAGTGCTCCCAAGTAAAACTAAAAAACTTGATCTCTTCCTATACTTAGTGACACTTAGAACCTGGAAACAGAACTTTAATACAGATGTACTAATTCAAAATTCTTTGTCTCTTCACCCTGTTCCCTGAAAGGAGCGTTCTAGTCACTTGACTGGTTTACCTGTAGTAGATCCTCTAAGGAAAAAGAGGGGGAGTGGGAGACAGAATTGAGATCAGAAGCAGTCAGTTGTCCCTGGTTCTGGGACAGTATATGAGGTGGGGCCAGTGTAGTGGTATACCGGGTAAAGCTGCCACCTGCATTTCTAGCATTCTATATAGGTGCTGGTTCGAGTCCCTGCTGTTCCACTCTGAATCCTGCTCTCTACTAATGTGCCTGGGAAAGCAGTGGACGATGGCCTAAGTGCTTGGGCCCCTGCATCCACATGGGAGACCTAGAAGAAGCTCCTGGCTCCTGGCTTTGGCTTGACCCAGCCCCAGCCATTGTGACCATTTAGGGAGTGAATCAGCAGATGGAAGATATCTCTGTCCCTCTCTCTCTGCCTTTTAAATAAATAAATAAATCTTAAAAAATATATGAGGTGTGTCAACTGGATAATGAGACTGAACTTATTATTACCACACAAATCAGAGGGGGATCTCTGGGGAGAAGAACCAGATTCACACCCCCCTCCCCCCCCGAATGTCAAAAGGCAGAATTGGGAATCAAACTGAGGCCTTCCGGGTTTAGACCCAGTGTTCCTTAATCAGGAACGTTGCTGTTAACAAAAGAAAAAATCACGACTGTTGATCAAATGCCTGCTATGAGGCCGACTGCTGGCATTTTCTGTGTATTTTACTTCTCCCAACAATGTTGTGAAGTGTTACCTGTTTTGCAGATGAGAAATAGAGGCTTGGCAAGATGAAGTGGATTGGCTGAGGCCTAGAGCCTGGAATGGCGGGATTGGGACTCAAACTCCTATCATGAACCTGGGCCCTTACTGCTGTCTGTGCTGTCTCCCAGCAGAGGGCAATGTGGAGTACTGCAGGAGTGCTGTGCACTGAGAAATTTAGGGGGCTGTTTCATGGCTGGGGAAGAAGGGACCTTGTCCCAGGTGGCCCTCTGTTCGGTGGCAACTGACTACCTCCTAGTTTCTCGGAAGCTGCTTACTAGCAGGGGAGCTGTTTCACACCAAAGATCAGAAAAGGAGCTCTTGTTACAAGTCAGTTTTATGTGAATAATTTATTATTTGAATAATTAATAACCTTTTTTTTTCTAGGACCCAGATCTCCTGAATGATCTGTAAAAATCAAAAGTTCTGATAAACCTGTGGTGAGGGGAGCCCAGGAAAATACAGGCCAGTGACCCTCTTAAGAAGGAAATCCCTGTTTTTTTTTTTTTTAAGATTTATTTTATTTGAAAGGCAGAGTTACAGAGAAAGAGAGGGAGAGACACAGAAGGAGGTCTTCCACCTGCTGGTTAACTCCCCAAATGGCCGCAGTAGCTAGGGCTGGACCAGGCCAAAGCAAGGAGGCAGGAGCTTCATTGTCTCCCACATGAGTGCAGGAGCCCAAGCATTTGGACCATTTCTACTGCTACCCCAGGAGCATTAGCAGGGAGCTGGATCGGATGTGGAGCAGCCAGGACTCAAACCAGGGCCCATATGGGGTGCTGGAGCTGCAGGCAGAAGTGTAGCCTACTATGCTACAGTGCCAGCCCCAGCCCTGTTCCTTGATTTTATTAAGAAGGTCATCACTGGATTAGTGTGAAGTCATCTATTTCTATGGTCTACTGATGGGGGACCAAAAGATACCCATTGCATATCTGGAAGAATGAACACTAATACAACTTTATATATATTTTAAAGATCTATTTATTTGAGTTACACAGAGAGAGAAGGAGAGGCAGAGAGAGAGGTTTTCCATCCTCTGGTTCACTCCCCAGTTGGCTGCAATGGCCGGAGCTGTGCTGATCCAAAGCCAGGAGCCAGGAGCTTCCTCCGGGTCTCCCACATGAGTGCAGGGGCCAAGGACCTGGGCCATCCTCTACTGCTATCCCAGGCCACAGCAGAGAGCTGGATCGGAAGTAGAGTAGCCAGCTCTTGAACTGGTGCCCATATGGGATGCTGGCACTTCAGGCCAGGGCGTTAACCCACTGCACCATAGCGCAGGTCCCAACTTTGTTGTTTAAAGATTTGTTTATTTGAAAGGCAGAGTTACAGAGAGGCAGAGGCAGAGAGAGAGATGTTTTCAGTCCACTGGTTAACTCCCCGAATGGCCACCGTGGCTGGAGCTAGGCCTCTCTGAAGCCAGGGGCCAGGAGCTTCTTCCAGGTCTCCCTGGGTGCAGGCGCCTAAGGACTTGGCCCATCCTCAACCACCCTTCCAGGCTATCAGCAGGTAGCTGGATTGGAAGAGGAACAGCCAGGACTCAAACTGGTGCCCACATGGGATGCCAACACTGCAGGCGGCAGCTTTACCAGCTATATGACACAACACTGGCACCAAATGTAAGTATTTTTTAAAATCATTTTTTATTTATTTGAAAGAGTGATGGAAAGGGAAAGACAGAAAGAGATCTTCCCTGGTTCTTTCCCAACATGGCCACAATGGCCAGGGCTGGGCCAGGCTGATGCCAGGAGCCTGGAACTCCATCTGGGTCTCCCACATGGGAGGGGCCCAAGCACTTGGGTCATCTGCTTTCCCACATGAATTAGCAGGGAGCTGGATCTGAAGTGGAGCAGCTGGAACTCGATGTAGCATTCTAATTTGGGCTGCCAGTGTCTCAAGTGGTAACTTTCCCAGGTACACCATGGTGCTGGCCCTTAAATGTTTATTTTTAAAATTCCTTTGAAATGCAGACAGAGGGACAGAGAAAGAGAGGTCTTCTCCCTATTGGTTCACTCCTCAAATGGCTGTAACAGCTGGGGTGGGACTGGACCAGGCTGATGCCAGGAGCCTGGAACTCAATCTGAGTCTCCCACATGGGTGGCAGGGACCCAGGTACTTTAGCCATCACCTGCTGAGGGTGCACATTAGCAGGGAGCTGGAATCAGGCAGAACCCAGTCTCAAACCCTGACGTTTGGACATGCTTGTCTTAACTGCTGTGTTAAATGCTGACCTGTGACTTCTCATTATATGAATATCCATTTTTCATGTAGATTACACATTTCACAAAATATCTTAGGAGTTAGTATTTAGAATAGGATCTAATGTCTGCATGCGTTCAACAGCTACTTGGCCTTCACAACTGAGCACTTCAGTCTGGGTCATGTCGCAGGCCCTTTGGGTCATCCTGTGCTGGCCCCATGTTTGCTCCACTTGGCCATCTGCCCAACACACAGCCTCATTCTGCTGAGGTGGGGGTTGAGTCTGGGGGCCACGCTGCTTTAGCTGTCTTTTATTTTTCTGAATCCCTGTATTTTTTAGCACCTAGGGGATTGAAGCTTTTCAAATCTAGGGTCCTAGGCACACTGTGCCATGTGTCTAGTCCCCCCACCTTATGCCAGCCCTCTAGTGTGATCCTAGCTGAATCTATCAAGATCACGCCCCACAACCCATTCATCTTTGCTCTCAGGACGTATCATAGCCTGGCGCATAGTAGGTGCTCAATATGTAGCTGGATAAATGGGCAAGAGACTGGGAAATAGAAATCTTGTTCCCTCAAGGAAGAAATTTAGTGTTCGCTAGTATTGCTTTCTTCTCTGTGCTGCTTTCTGGCTGATTTTCTCTAGAGGCATAATAATGGGTCAGCTTTGTTTCTCTAGGTCTCTTGCAATATAATCAGAATTAACTTTAGGTAAATAGCTCCCTTTGGTTGTTAGAGGAATCGGAGAGCTAGACCTGGCCCCATCAGGGCAGCCTGTTCAGAAGCAACAGGAAGCTCACTGAGCAGAGAAGGATAAAGGATGTGGCAGGTGGTCTAAGGCTCCATTGCAGAGTCAAACTTAGGGCCTCAAGTCTTACTGTTGGTGAGGACCCCTCACTAAGCTTCCCATTGGGGTAAACCTGTACTCAAGGGGTCCCTCTCCCTGGGAGTGATAGGAGAGCAAGTATTTCCATTATTTGATCTTGCAAGGGGAATAGGGAATCTTCCATTCCCCTCACATCCTTCTACTGCTGTGGGAAAGTTCTCGGCAAATGGAATATTATTCCCTCTCTGATGCCTAGGCTTCGTCGTAAACAGAAAAGTTGATTTTTTTTTCCCCCTGTGATGTGGTCCTTCAGGCTGGCACCTGATTTCTGGGGAGGGACTAGCCATGATGTGCTTGCTTGTTAGAAGTAAGAATGAGAGTGGCACAGTCCTGTCCTCTCTATCTTACCAGTGAGCTTTTGGGAGGCCCTCGGGCCCCTTGATCGGCACTTGTGGATGGCTGGTGCTGTGAGTCCTGTGGCTGCAGACAGAAACAGCATCTTCAGTGATTAGTGATCCATACTTGGGAGACACCTGGGGCCCAAGGCACTCATGTCAGGGGTTATCCAGCCATCACGACGACTCAGGTCATCTCTGGATGCTGTGCAGGCCTGAAAGGTGACCCCAGGTATCTTTTCAAGTGACAGTGGCCCACTTGTCCAAGAGGCCCAGAGCATCAGGGCCTGATCTGCCAGCCAGAGTAGGTTCACTGCCTGATACTGCTATGGGTGATACTGCTGCTACACTTCGCTCCTCTTTCTGTATGATGGGAACTCCTGCTCTCAGGTCGCTTACAGTCTGTTGGGGTTCACACACATGCTCATCCACACTGCAGGATCGGGAGGACTGTGTGCTGAGAGTGGAATGGTCAGTGGATCAGATGAAGGCGAGGAGACAGATTGATCCAGGGTGATGACAGGCTCAGGATTTGAGCCTGTTCATGAATGATAATCTGACCTTCATCAGGGCTGAGGTGACGAAGTGCATCACACACAGAAAAAGAGCAGGGGGGACTGGTGCTGTGGCATAGAGGGTAAAGCTGCCACTTGTGGTGCCAACATTCTATATGGGCACCGGTTTGAGTCCCAGCTGCTCCACTTCCAATCCAGCTCTCTGCTCTGGCCTGGGAAAGCAGTGGAAGATGGCCCAGGTCCTTGGGCCCCTGTGCCCGCGTGGGAGACCCAGAAGTGGCTCCTGGCTCCTGGCTTTGTATTGGCGGCCATCTGGGGAGTGAACCAGCGGATGGAAGACCTCTCTCTCTCTCTGCCTCTGCCTCTGTAACTCTACCTTTCAAATAAATAAATAAATCTTAAAAAAAAAAAAAAGCAAAGATCAATGGCCTATATCATGCAAACTCATCATAGGTTTGACATTGATGAAGTGTGTATTTATGGAACCACAGAATGTTAGATCTGAAGAGGGTATTAGAAACTGGCTGTGTTCCTCCAATTAACAGAAGAGGAGACCTAGACACTCAAAGCACCAAATGGCTCTATCCCAAGTGGGCTTAAGAGTGAGTGATATAGAGGCTCCTGTCTGGAGTGATGAGTAGTGGCGGATGGCAGGCAGATGTATGGTGAGTTTGTGCACTGAGGCCTGGGCCAGCAGAGCAGTGCAGACACTGAGAGCTGTGGCTGCAGGCAGCAGCTCCACTGGTGTGTGAGTCTTCCCTCTCCTCTCCTGCCACAGCTCTGGGTCTCTCAAAGAGAGAACAGAAGGATGGTGCTACTGACTCAGCCACCTAAGGATAACTTGCCCCGGAATTCTCACCTATGAGTGCTAGTGTTTATGGGCCAAAATTTTACCAGCTTAGGTGAAGCCTGGAACGTTAGATCCATAGGGGGACCCCTGCAAAGGTTCATGGAAAAATGGCATTAAAGAGATGGTTGGAGCAAAAATTTTTAAAATCCATGCATATGAGGTGAGTCTTCAAAAAGTTCATGGTTAATATGCATTACCAAATAAACTATGTATAGATTTCAAAAATCTTTTGGCACCAAAATAAACATTTTCAATTCCATTTTTCCATGAACTTAAAAAATATGTATTTATTTAAGAGGTAGAGACAGCAAGAGCAAGAATGAGAGCATTCCCATCTGCTTATTTACTCCCCGAATGCCCATAAGAGCTGGGACTAGGCTAATACCAAAGCCAGGAGTGGGAAGCCTAATCCAGGCCTCCCAAGTGGGTGGCAGAGCCACCACCAGTGCATGCCATGTGCTGCATTAGCAGGAAGCTGAGTACCCTGAACTTTTTGCAGTACCTTTATGTTACTGTTTCTCTACCCATTCAAAAAATACAGGGAGCCCCTATTCTCTCCCCAGCACTGTGCTAGACATTAGAAATGCATCCTACCAGTGTTAAGCACAGAATAAAGTGCCATAGGAGGAATACAAGGGAGGGATCTTCAAGGAATCAGAGAGCCAAAGTGATTTGGATCAAGCTTTGCAGGACTCTGACCAACCGGTATCAGCTACGCAGAGGAGTGGCAGTGGTGAGTCTGGGCAGGAGGATGTGTAGCAGATGTAGTAGATTAGCTATTCCAGCATTTGTTCCAGTTTCCACTGGATTTGTCTTCCTGAGCTGCAGAGATTAGGATGGTGATGACAATGTGTGCTGGTTCCCTCTGTGATAAGGGTCCCAGAGGTGATTGAGGCTCCATCAGAGGTTAGGGTTAGGCATGGAGTTGAGCGGGAGAGAGTGGGTGGCAAGTGAGGCTTGTTGATGCCATGTTCCTGGTATGGCTCCAGCAGGTGCAAATATTTTCTCCTATTCTGTTGGTTGCCTCTTTACTTAACTGAGTGTATCTTTTGCAGTGCAGAAGTTCCTCAGCTTGATGTAATCCCATTTGTCAATTTTGGTTTTGATTACCTGTGTTACTAGTGTCTTTTCCAAGAAGTCTTCACCTGTGCCAATGTCTTGCAGAGTTTTCCCAATGTTCTATAGTCATTTGATGGTAGTGGGTAGTAGATTTAGGTCTTCGATCTATTTTGAGTGGATTTTTGTGTATGGTGTAAGATAGGGGTCTAGTTTCATACTTCTGCCTGCAGAGATCCAGTTTCCCCAGCACCATTTGTTGAGTAAACTGTCCTTACTGTAGGGATTCATTTTAACTCCCTTGTCAAAATAACTTGGTTGTAGATGCATGGGTTGACTTCTTGAATTTCTATTCTGTACATTGGTCTACATGTCTGTTTTTGTGTCAGTACCAGGCTGTTTTGATTATAGCTGCCTGGTAGTATGTCTTGAAATCTGGTATTGTGATGTCTCTGGCTTTGTTCTGGCTGTATAAGTTTGCTTTAGCTATTTGAGGTCTCCTGTGTTTCCAGATGAATTTCAGCATCATTTTTTCTGTATTTGAGAAAAATGTCATTGGTATTTTGATTTGGATTGCGTTGAATCTGTAAATTGCTTTTGGTAGTATGGACATTTAGGTGATACTGATTCTTCCAATCCATGAACATGGAAGATTTTTTTCATTTTTAATGTCTTCTTCTACTTCTTTAATATTTTGTAATATTCATCGTAGAGATCTCTGACATCCTTGGTTAAACTTATTTCAAGCAGTTTAATTTTTTGTAGCTATTGTGAATGGGGTTGACCTTAAAAGTTCTTTCTCAGCCATGGCATTGTCTGTGTATATAAAGGCTATTCATTTTGTGTATTGATTTTATATCCTGCCACTTTACCAAACTCTTTCATGAGTTCCAATAGTCTTTTTTTTTTTTTTTGACAGGCAGAGTGGACAGTGAGAGAGAGACAGAGAGAGAGGTCTTCCTTTGCCGTTGGTTCACCCTCCAATGGCTGGCGCACCGCACTGATCCGAAGGCAGGAGCCAGGTGCTTCCTCCTGGTCTCCCATGGGGTGCAGGACCCAAGCACTTGGGCCATCCTCCACTGCACTCCCTGGCCACAGCAGAGAGCTGGCCTGGAAGAGGGGCAACAGGGACAGAATCTGGTGCCCAGACTGGGACTAGAACCCGGTGTGTCAGTGCCACAAGGCGAAGGATTAGCCTAGTGAGCCACGGCGCCAGCACCCAATAGTCTTTTAATGGAGTTTTTGGATCCCCTATATATAGAATCATCTCATCTGCAAATAGGGATAATTTGACTTTTTCCTTCCCAATTTGTGTCCATTTGATTTCTTTTTCTTGCCTAATGGCTCTGACTAGAACTTCCAGGACTATATTGAATATCAATGGGAACGTTTACCTCTGTTGGTGTGATCCAACCCTCATCTCCTCTCCCCCAAGGTGAGCACTGCCCACATGTTAGCCCCCAGTGGGTTCAACACTCATCTGTGCCACTGTATGAACCACATAAATGATCTGCACAGTCCTTACTCTGAGCATGGTTCCTGTTGCAGTGACCCACTGCAGGCAACCAAGGAGCTCTGAGTGTGTGTATCCAGTGCTTGTCCAGAGACCCAGCTACACCCTGTACCCTCTCATCCAGCCACTGAGTCCCCACAGTCCCAGTACACGAGGCTCCCACAGTCACTGGGTGCAGAAGTACTGCTCTGCCCTCCCAGTTTGTCCAGTCCAGAGAGGCAGATGTTCCCCAAGCCAGCTCTGCCTAGGCGGCTTGAGCCCCAGAGCCTGTGACGTGTTGAGAGGCTGCGGGCGCCTCCTGGTGTCTTTTTTTCTAGGTACTTAGAACAGAATAGAACTAGGAAATTTTTGTGTATATAAGCAATATATGTGCTTGTATGTACATGTAGGTATGCATACACAAACATGGTTTAGGGATGAGGAGTTTACAGCAGGATCTCCAGTTCCACCTAAGACCACAGTTTTTTTTTTTTTTTAATTTATTTGTTTATTTGAGAAGTGGAATTATTGACAGAGAAGGGGGAGAGAGAAAGAGAGAGAGAGAGGTCTTCCATCTGCTGGTTCACTCCCCAAATGACCACAATGGCCAGAGCTGGGCCAATCTGAAGCCAGGAGCCAGGAGCCACTTCTGGGCCTCCCACTCAGGTGCAAGGGCCCACACACCTGGGCCATCCTCTCCGCCTTCCCAGGCAAATTATCAGGGAGCTGGATCGGAAGTGGCGCATCTGGGACCTGAATCATTGCCCCCATGGGATTCTGGCACCACAGGCAGAGGCCCAACCCACTACGCCTCAGCGCCGGCCCACACAATGTTTTTGTATTTCCTTTCTTCTGGGATGGACCTTTTTCGAGTTTCACTAAGATTAAATGTGTCACATAGATACAGATAAGGAACAACCAGAAGATGAGTAGGAAGCCAGCAGGGGAGGTGTCAGATAACTCCACAGACAAAGGAGTTTCAGCCCTGTAAATTTTATTTCCCCTAAAATAAGAGCCAAAGAAGGAAAAGCACATCTTGGGAGAAGATTTTGACTATACTGAGATGAATTTTGGATATTCTGCATTCGGATATGTTGAATTTATGAAGACAATGGGGCATTAGGCGAGGCTGTTCAGGAAGTTGGCTCAAGGATAAACTTGGTTGGGGCTGGCGTTGTGGTGCGGAGGACTAAGCCGCCTGCAGTGCTGGCATCCCGTATGAGCACTGGTGAGTTCTGGCTGCTGTGTTTCCAATGCAGCTCCCCCTTTCTTTCTGTCTCGCCCCCTCTGTCACCCTGCCTATCAAATAAAAAAAAATAGATCTTAAAGTATAAACCTGGAATTTAGAGAGTTCATGGCCAATGAGACAAAGCTGTCAATGAGACAAAGCTGTGGGCTACTTTATTGCAGTCAGTTATGGAGTTCACAGTTAGAACTCTCTTCACAGGGAGAGTTGGGATTAGGCTGGTGTGGAGAAGGAAGGTGGGGCAAGCAGTCCAAGCACAGGCCCATAGGGGCCACAAGCAGATGAAGCAACAGAACCTGGGAGGAACAAGGAGAACCTGAGTGCAGGGAGAGGAGGGATCACTAAGACCACTTATTTTTTTTAAAGATTTATTTATTTATTTGAAAGTCAGAGTTACACACAGAGAGAAGGAGAGGCAGAGAGATAGAGAGAGCTCTTCCATCGCTGGTTCACCCTCCCAGTTGGCCACAATGGCCGGAGCTGCACCGATCCGAAGCCAGGAGCCAGGAGTTTTCCTCTGGGTCTCTCACACAGGAGCAGGGGCCCAAGGATTTGGCCCATCTTCCACTGCCTCCCCAGGCCATAGCAGAGAGCTGGGTCAGAAGTGGAGCAGCCGGGTCTCAAACCAGTGCCCATATGGAATGACAGCATCGCAGGCAGCAGCTTTACCCACTACACCACAGCAGCAGCCCCAAGACCACCTTTTTAATATGAAAAACTTCAAGTGAATTAAAAATAAAGAGGGTGGAAATTTGGCCTAGTGTTAAGATGCTGGTTGGGTGCCTTTGTTGCACACTGAAATGCCTCCAAAGTTTGATTCCCAGCTCTGGGTCCCCATTCCAGCCTCCTGGGGGGCAGCTGTGATGGCTCAAGTGGTTAAGTCCCTGCTGCCCATATGAGAGACCTGGATTGAATTCCTGGCTCCTGGCTCTGGCTGTTGTGAGCAACAGGGGGTGGGAGGGCAGTGAAACAGCCAAAAGGAGCTCTCTGTCTGTCTCTCTGTTTCAAAAATATTAAAAATATATAAAGAAAATAAAATAATTAGCACCTGTGTTACCCATCACCCAGCATCAACCATTATCATCTCAGGACTAATGTTGTCTTATATATAACTACATCAACTACTCCTCCTTGACTTCTGATTGAATTGTTTTTAAGCACAATGTATTTTTTAAGCACAATGTATTTTTGAGAAGCTGAGATTTAAGTAAAACTTAAATGTTTGATGATAAGGAAGCAGCAATTTGGAGACTTTTTTTTCCTAGGGGACTGGCATTTGATTAAGATGCCACTTGGATGCCAGCATCCCACATGGGAGTGCCTGCTCCATTCCAGCGTCCTGCTAATGTACACCCTGGGAGGCAGCAGTGAGAAATATTTGGATCCCCTGCTACACCTGTGGGAGACTCTGATGAAGTTTCCAGCTCCCAGCTTCAGCCCGATCCAGCCCTAGCTGTGGGAGGTATTTGGGAGGTGAACCAGCAGATGGGAGACCACTGTCTTTATGCCTTTCAAATAAATAAATAGATAGATAGATAGATAGATAGATAGATAGATAGATTTTCAAGCAGAGCATTCCACATAGAAGGAAAAGAAATGTGAAAATTCTGAGATTGGAACAAACTTGAATTTCTTGAGACACCAAACTAGATCAGAGTGACCTGTAGTGGGGAAAGAGGGAGGAAGCCTTAGCGATGAAGTCAGAGAGGTAGACTGGGTCGATCAGGGAGACCTTGGGGTCATAGTAAGGAGTTTGGGTTTTAGTCAGCTGACTGTTGGAAGCCCTTTAAAGTACAGGCCCCTGGTTTTTCTCTCTGAGAAACTCCCTACGGCTGCTGTTTGGAGGAGAGAGTGGCAGGAGGCCAAGCGTGGAAGAATCCTGGCCAATTGGGAGGATTTTGCAGAAGCCCAGGGGACTTGGCGGTGGCCTGGGGTGGGGTTTTAGCAATGGACAGCAGGAGAAGCAGTCAGAGTTAGGATGTATTTTGGAGGGGGCATCAGTTGGATGTGGCCTCTAAGGGACAGAGAGGAAACAAGATTGACTTCCAAGTGTCTGGCCTGAGCAACTGGAAGATGGTGACACTATTTATACCAATAGAGAAAGTCAAGGAGAAGGAGGGGTTTTGGGATGGAGGTGACAAAGCAAGGATTAAGTTTGAGGTGGTTTTAGATGTCTAAGTGGAGAAGTTGAGATCTGCCTGGTCATCAGTTTGACTCAGGGCCAGGGACAAACTTGGGAGCCATGTAGGTGTCTTCACTTTGTTGTTCAGAGCCAGTCTCTGCCCTTTTCTATCCTGTGCTGAGTCCAAAAATCTGTAGTGATTACTTCAACAGGCTCGTCTTGTGGCTTCTTATTTGTTTATTTGAAAGGCAGAATTACAGAGAGGCAGAGGCAGAGGCGGGGGGAGAGAATGAGAGAGGGAGAGGGAGAGAGGTTTTCTGCCCACTGGTTCACTCCCCAAATGGCCACAGCAGCCAGAGCTGAGCCAATCTGAAGCCAGGAGCTTCTTCCAGATCTCCCACTCGAGTGCAGGGGCCCAAGGACTTAGGCCATCTTCCACTGCTTTCCCAGGCCATAGCAGAGAGCTGGATTGGAAGAGGAGCAGCCAGGACTTGAACCAGCGCCCATCTGGGATGCTGGCACTGCAGGCGGTGGCTTTACCTGCTACACCACAGCACCAGCCCTGGGATGATTGTCTTTCAAGCAAAGACCCCAGCTTCTGTCTTCAGATTTCCGTAACTGTGCAGTGTATTCTGTTCCCCATTGAGGTCTAGGGGTGACAGTGTGCCTTGGTGATGTCAAGTCCAGTAGTACTAACTTGTCCCTCATGATTCTCCTAAGTTCTGCCCTGGAGAATGTCCTCTAAAAAGTCCCATGACCCAGTTTGATGGTGCCATACACTGCCAAGATCCTGACTTGGGCTGGAGACATTGGCATATAGACGATAATAGAGCTGTGGACTTGAATGAGAACAACTATGGGAATCAAAAGACAGAACTGGGGGCACATAGGCCGGCGCCGTGGCTCACTAAGCTAATCTTCCACCTTGCGGCGCTGGCACACCGGGTTCTAGTCCCGGTTGGGGCGCCGGATTCTGTCCCTGTTGCCCCTCTTCCAGGCCAGCTCTCTGCTGTGGCCCGGGAGTGCAGTGGAGGATGGCCCAAGTGCTTGGGCCCTGCACCCCATGGGAGACCAGGAGAAGCACCTGGCTCCTGCCTTCCGATCTGTGCGGTGTGCCGGCCGCAGTGCGGTGGCCATTGGAGGGTGAACCAACGGCAAAAGGAAGACCTTTCTCTCTGTCTTTCTCTCTCACTGACCACTCTGCCTGTCAAAAAAAAAAAAGAAAAAAAAAAAGAACTGGGGGCACATGAACTTTCAGAGTAGGGCGGGAACAGAGGCCCTTCCGGCAGGCGTTGAACCAGATGAAGGTGCAGTCACTAGAGACCAAAGAAGAAAGGACATCCAGGAAGAATTTGACTGAAGGTTACTGAGAGGTCGGGGAAGGTAGAAACCCAGAGAACTACCACTGATCTAGTCGTGAGGCTCAGCTGTCGTTGTCCCGCCACTGGCCTAGGATGTACAGGGTCTTGGTTGCTCTGCAACTGGCTTAGCGTCTCTTCCTCCAACTGCCTGCCAGTCACCGGCTCTTCAGCCTCTCAAAGGCTCTGGCCTGGGTGGTCTCCAGGGCTTTGGTCTTGCTGTCAGTATTCACAGTGGATACGATCATCCCCAAGGTAAACACTGCATTAGTGAGTCCTGAACCACTGCTCGTAGAGGAAAAACAGGGTCAGCTCCCATGCACCTCTGGTCACAGCATTGTCCTCAGCCTATCAATGCATAACCTTGTTCTGTGTGTGTTTCTTATTTGACTCATGAGCAGTGAAGCCATGGCCAGAAGCCCCATGAGTCCTGTGTTAACGAAGCGTATCCAACACATAGGTGTTTTCTCCTGAACTCATCACAGGCTCCCTGTGCTGAGGAACGTCTGACAGCATTTCTGCACTGTGCATAGGGGCTGTTTGAAGCAGAGAGCCCCCCAAGAAAAAGCATAAGAGCCAAAAAGTGTGGCACTAAATAGACTTAAGAAAAAGACTTACTGGGACCGGCGCTGTAGCACAGCAGGTTAAAAGCCTGGCCTGAAGTGCCAGCATCCCATATGGGCGCCGGTTTGAGTCCCGGCTGCTCCTCTTCCAACCCAGCTCTCTGCTATGGCCTGGGAAAGCAGTGGAAGATGGCCCAAGTCCTTGGGCCCCTGCACCAGTGTGGGAGACCCAGAAGAAGCTCCTGGCCTTAGCTTCGGATCAGTGTGGCTCCGGCCATTGCGGCCATCTAGGGAGTGAACCAGTGGATGGAAGACTTCTCTCTCTGTCTCTACCTCTCTCTGTAACTCTGTCTTTCAAATAAATAAAATAAATCTTAAAAAAAAGATTTATTAATAGTACTTACCTCATAGGGCTGTTACAAGAATTAAGTGAGTGAAGTCATATGAGTGACTTAGGATGCTGTCTGACTGGGAGTAAGCACTTTGTATCAGCTGCTGTTATTTTTGTCCCTTTTGTCTCTATCACTGGAAACCCTGTGATGTGCCTGAAGACTTCCTCTGCCGGTTCACTCCCCAGATGGCCACAACAGTCCAGGCTGGGCCAAGTCAAAGCTAGGAACTGGGAACTCTCTCTCCAGTTCTCTTGCATGGGTGGCAGGGACTCAAACACGTGAGCCATCGTCTGCCTCCCAGTGTCTGCATCAGCAGAAAGTTGGGTTGGATGTACAGGTCTCAATCCAGGTGCTCTGATATGGGATGCGGGCGTCCCAAGCAGTGGCTTCACCCACTACTCCACCGTGCCTGAGCTGTAACAACTGTATTTTAAACACCACCCCCCCCACCCCCACCCCCCCCAAAAAAAACTCCTGGTATGTAATGCAGATACTGTTTGGATTTTGATGTTTCCTTCCAGTGTTTGTCCATAAGAACACTTTTCCGTATGCTCCCCATTCTAACATTATGCACTATTGTTTGGCATTTTGCTTTTTCCTTGAGATTATCTTGTAACAGGTGTTCATTTTCCGAGTGTCCATATCCCCTTCATTCAGGCCCGTTTCCATGACTACCAAGATTGAAGAGAGGGAAGAGACCTCCTCTGTTGTGACCTCAGCAGCCACTCAGTCCTTTCCACCCTGCGAGTGCCCAACCCGCTGCTGAAGAGACAGTGACCAACACTCATGGACTGTGTGTTCGGGTCAGAGCATATGCTGTGGCTGGTGTCATGTGATTTTTCAACCTCGTGTACATCAGGTAAGTATTTTATAGGTATTAGCTCATTTAATACTGAAAGCAACCTACTGAGAGAGTGGTATTATCATCATACCCATTTATATCCAAGGAAACAAAGAAAAGTTAGACAACTTTTCTGAGATCACATAACTAGCAAGTGGCAGATGCAGGATTTGGACCCAAGGAGGTCTGGCTTCTGAGACTGAGTTCTTTTTTTTGAGATTTATTTATCTGAAAGGTAGAGCTACACACACACACACACACACACACACACACACACACACTCAGAGAATGCTTGTATCTGCTGGTTCATTCCCCAAATGGCCCCAATGTCTGGGGCTGGGCCAGGTCAAAGGCAGGAGCCTGGAACTCCCAGCCTGGTCTCCCACATGGGTGGCAGAGATACAAGAACTTGAACCATCTTCTGCTGCCTTCCAGGTGCATTATCAGGGAGCTGGATCAGAAGTGGAGAAGCAGGGACACTGCCCTTGCACTCTTATGGGATTCTGGTGTTGCGGGTGGCAGCCCAACCTGCTGTGCCACAAAGCTGGCCTCTGAGACTGGTTTTTAACCACGTCACAATGATGTCTCTTAAGAATAACCAGAATAACCAAACTCAATGTTCAGAGACAAGGAGATCAGCTGTCCCACTGGGTAAGACCAGTGCCCTGTGTCCAGTGTCTCCCTCATTTTAGGATGTATTATTTAATGTGTTTGTTCTCATTACTCAGTACATGTGACTGCCTGGACCAGGGAGTGGGCCTGTTCTTCACCACGACATCCCTAGTGCCTTGTACAGAGAATAAAACAAACATGGCCTTCAGTGTTCCCTGAAGGGAAAAAGAGACGGAACATGGAAGGGAAAGTACACACAGGAACTGGCACCCCTTGGAAAGTCCAGTGAGAGAAATTGCATTAAATGTGCTATTTGACTGGTATGGGACGTTGGGTTTTGAGAACCTGCAAACAGGGTTGGATCATTGACTTCAGGCACCTAGAGTAGAATGTGCCAGAGGACTGGGTGGGAGCCAGAGACTCTTAGTGTCTTTTATTTATTTACTTTTAAGGTTTGCTTATTTTATTTATTTGAAAGGCAGAGTTACAGAGAGAGAGAGAGAAAGAGAGAGAGAAAGAGAGAATCTTCTATCTGCTGGTTCACTCCCTAAATAGTCACAACACAGGGCTGGGCAAAGCCGAAACCAGCAGCCAGGAGCTTTGTCTGGGTCTCCCACGTGGGTGCCAGGACCCAAGGACTTGGGCCATCTTCCACTCTTGCCCAGGTGCGTTAGCAGGGAGCTGGATCAGAAGTGGAGCAGCTGGGACTTGGCACCCATATGGCACCGTGGTGCTGCAGCTTTACCTGCTATGCCACGACGTTGGCCTCTCTTAGTCTCATTTAAATGGAGAACTCAGCCTTCAGGACTTGGGCCAGCCTGGATGATGGCTGGATAGGAGGGGAGCACGAGGCAGGAATAAATCCCTACAGGAAAGAGCCTGGGTGTCTGAAGCTTCCCTTTTGCCCTGGGAAGCACGTGTGCTACAAAGTTACATCCGGAATGGAGGGGTCTGCAAAAAGTTCATGGAAAATGTGTATTATGTAAAATCTACATGTGGATTTCAAAACTGTTTGGCATCAAAATCAGCTTCTGTACTTGAAAGATTTTCATTTCATTTATTTGAAAGGCAGAGTGACGGGGTTAGGGGTGCGGTGGAGATCTGAGTGTGCTGAGTCACTCCCCAAATGGTCACAATGACTGGGCCAGGCTGAAGCCAGAAGGCTGGAACTCTATCCGGGTCTCTCACGTGGGTGGCAGGACACAAGCACTTGGCCCATCTTCTGCTGCCTCCCTGGATGAGTTAACAGGGAGTTGGATCGGAAGCAGAGTAGTTGGGATTCAAAATGGTGCTCTGATGGGGTATGCCGGTGGTGCAGGCTGGACTTGCTGCACGGGAACGCTGGACCCAAGTTTCTCTCTTAGTTCCATTTTCCATGAACTTCTTGTGGTATCCTCCTGTGTCAGACCTGTCTGCCCAGCAGACTTGTGGTCATTGTCTAGAACCTAGGCAGCAGAAACTGCCTTAATGTGATATCTTGTAGCCCTTTCCATAAGCACTAAGTACGGCAGCAGCACGCCTGCGGATGCACAAACATCCTTAGGAAAGTGGCTTTTTGCGTCTAGCATTCTGGGACTCATGTTCTTTGAAAGAGTAAGACATAAAAGACGAGGACAGCTCCCGAGGGAGATGAAAGCGTGATTGATTCTGTCATTTCCTGCCTCTGGGACCTTCTTTGCGATTCATTATTTTTTATTTCTCAGAAAGCGAGGCAGTATGTTTCCCTCGCCTCTTACAGTCACCGTGATGATTAAATCAAACCAGGTAGTAAAAGTCCTTGGAAAAGAGCAAAGCACTATAAAATTTAGTTATTACTAATGCCTGTCATCGTATGTGTTAGACAACATAGTTGATGATAATTGAACCCCATGTTGGTGAATTATCACCTGACCCCCACCCTCGGCTCCCCTATCCCACCGTTTTCCTAAGCAGTAGTTTCAAAATGAAGTGAGAAAAAACAGTATCAGTGTATGCATTCATTTTCTATTGCTGCCATAAGATATTACGACAGTGATTTGAAGCAATATAAATTTATTATCTGATGGTTCTAGGAGTCAGAAGCGTGCACGGGGTCTCGCTGGCCTAGCGTGGGAGTGGTGACCGATGTCTGTGCTGTGTGCTGGAGGCTGCCTCCCAGCCTTTGCCAGCTTCCAGGGGCCACCCACTTCTCTTTCTCGGGGTCCTCTGCCTGTGTCTGCACAGTCCCAGGGTGGCTTTCCTCTGTGCCTCTCAATGAGAGTCACCTCTTTGTCCGGCTTCTGCTTTGCTTTTCCACTGTTAAAAACGCTGCTGACTACATTAGGCCCACCCAGATACTCCAGAGTAACCTCCCTATTTCTTTTTTAAATTTTTAAAAAAGAATTGAAAGATTATTTATTTGAAAGACAGAGTTACAGAGAGAGGTAGAGACAGACAGAGAGAGGGCTTCCATCTGCTGGTTTACTCCCCAGATGGCCACAATGGCCGGAACTGTGCTGATCTGAAGCCAGGAGCCAGGGGCTACTTCTGGGTCTCCCATATGGGTGCAGGGCTCAAGAACTTGGGCCCTCCTCTGCTGCTTTCCCAGGCACATTGCCAGGGAGCTGGATCAGAGTGGAGCAGCTGGGAATGGAACCAGCACCCATTTGGGATGCCGGCACAGCAGACTGGTGCTTTAACCCACTGTGCCACAGCTCTGGCCCCTAACCTCCTTGTTTTAAAATCAACCAGTTAGAAGCCTTAGTTTTTCTTTTCCATGTAATTTAGCGAAGTTGTAGATTTTGGTGATTAGGACGTGGACCCTGCTTTTGTGGGCTAGGGGGTGTGCTATTATTCTGCCTACCCCAGTATATATATATTGTAAATTTTCTATCTGGAAAGAACTTTGGTAAAAGCAAAGATAGAAAAATCAGAATTCTTCCTAAGTTGTTCCATGTTCCACTGAATGCATCCTAGAGCAGTGTTCTTTTCATGGGAAACCAGCAGCACCTAGTGTCTCTCCACATAAATTTCAACAGCTGCATAAAGTGCATGTCCTCAGGCTCAGTGACTGCTGGTAAGGAAAGGACATTCTCACTGCTCAGAGTGGAAATGGCTGGTGACTCCATCTCCCATATGCTCTGAGCTTTATACTGAGCCCCCGCACCTGTGCATCCACCCATGAGTATCGAAATGATTTCCATTTGGGGCATGGCACTGTACTGTGCTCTGCCAGAGAATCAGAAAAATAACAACAGGAGTCCTGCCCTCAGAATGCTTCCAGTTTTACTGGGCAGACAGTACACCCCAGCGATTAAAGCACACGTACCCACCTGCAGAGCACCAAGGGCTTAAGGGCCAAGTGTACAGTTACACTTAGGTTCACTTGTACATATCCTGAAGCTCAGAAATACAGTGACTTCAATAGCAGAGTTTATTTCTTTTGTTTTTTAAAGATTTATTTGAGAAGTAGAGTTACACACAGAGAAAGGGAGAGCCAGAGAGAAAGGTCTTCCATCCGCATGTTCACTCTCTAAGTGGCTGCAATGGCTAGAGCTGAGCCAATTCGAAATCAGGAGCCAGGAGCTTCTTCTGGGTCTCCCATATGGATGCAGGTGCCCAAGCACTTGGGCCATCTTCCACTGCTTTCCAAGGCCATTAGCAGAGAGCTGGATGGAAGAGGAGCACCCAGGACACAAACCAGTGCCCACATGGGATGCTGGTGCTACAGGTGGAGGCTTAGCCCACTACACCATGGTGCTGGCCCCTATTTATTTATTTTAATATTTAATTTATTTATTTTTAAAGGCAGAGTTACCGAGAGAGAGGGAGAGACAGACAAAGAGAGATGGAACGAAAGAGAGATCTTCCATTCAATGGTTCAGTCTCTACATGGCTGCAGCAGCCAGGCTGTGCCAGGCCGAAGCCAGGAGCCAGGAACTCCATCCAGGTCTCCCACATGGGTGGCAGGGGCCCAAATACTTGGGCCATCTTCTGCTGCTTTCCCAGGCAAATCAACAGGGAGCTGCATCGGAAGTGGAGCAGCTGGAACTTGAATTGTGCTCATACAGGATGCCGGCCCCTAGTAGAGTTTATTTCTTCTTCTTGTGAAAGAAGCGGTGCAGCTACTTTGAAAAGCAGTTTACTAGTTCCTTAAAAAGTTAAATCTAGGTATTGCATGTCTTAGAAATTCTATGCCTAGGTCTTTGTAGGTCTATATCCAACAGAATCAAAAACATATATCCACTTAAAAACTTGTATGTGAATGGCAGCATTATTCACAGCAGCCAAAAAGTGGAAACAACCCCAAAGCTCATGAATTGATCAATGAAGCAGCAGAGGTATCACTATACAACAGAGCCTTGAAAAGGATGGAGTTTTGATTCATGGACTTACTTGAATGAACTTTGGAAATACAATAGAAAATGAAAGAAACCAGTCACAAAAGACCACACATTATATGATTTCTTCTTTTTTTTTTTTTTAACTTTTATTTAACAAGTATAAATTTCCTAAGTACAGCTTATGGATTACAGTGGCTTCCCCCTCTATAACTTCCAATATGATTTCATTTATACGAAAATGTCCAGAGTAGGCAAATCCAGCGAGACAGGATGGAAATTAGTGGGTTGTGGAAGGTTTGGGAGGGTGAGAGAGAGGGGTTGGATAATGGACACCGTAGCACAGTCAGGTGGAGGAATAAGTTCTAATGTTCCATGGCACAGTGGGGCAACTATGGCTCCCGGTGATGTATTATATTCTTTACGGAGAACTGGAAGAGAGGCCTACACTGTGTAGTGGGTAAAGCTGCTGCCTATGAAATCGGCATCCCATGTGGGTGCTGGTTCCTGCCCTGCTGCTCCACCAGGAGATCTGAATCCTGGAGCTAGTACCTCCTACATGTGGGTCCTCTCATGGTCCAACAACGAACCGGTAATTAGTATAGATGATAAAGTGGGCTATTCCAACCTATCACCCTCGAGGGGAATTCATTTGTGAAATCTTTGCACCGTTATCTGGGGGAACCCGAAGGTGTAGTGCCCTCCTTCAAAGGCTGTCCCATGGTCCCATGGAGCATGCCGGTTTTTCCTAGGGGCTACTGTTTCTCTGCCAGCAAACAGAAGCACTTCTCTTTTCAGATCCTGCACCTGTGCAGTCACTGTGGCCTCTGAACTACTGACCAAACCTTCTTGCAGCTTCTCTCTCAGGCACTAGCACCTCTTTCTCCTTTTCCCCTTGCTTTCCTCTCTTCCTACCTTTGAAACTCAATCCTCTCTCCTTCCTGTACCCTGCTCAAAGTGTGGACGTTCACTTGGGTTTTGCATTTGTTCTTCTCTTAACATGAAAGCTATCTTAGGTAGCCATCCAATTTCCTTACTTTAATTGCCGCCCGCCATGCGACTCAAGTCTCTTCCAGTTCAAACCTTCCCTTTGAGCCGTGGCTTTGGAAAGTCGGAGCAGTGTTCCATCTGCAGGCACCAGGCATCTCAGACTGAGTGTTCTCCCTCAGCTAGAACCACAGACTCTCCTCTTTCAAAATGAAGAGTTCTGGCAGAGTTTTACTCATAAGACAGACACTGAGCATTTTGGGAGGAAGTAAAAAGAACAAAAAGCCACTCTCACTCCCCAAAAACAGCAAAAATCCACACAGAGTTATAGCTGGTGGCAGAGCAGGAATTACCCAGTCAATAGACTATCAGAACTTATCTACAGTAACTTTTAATGTGATCTAGGGGAATTTTTTTTTATTTAAAAATGTATTTGAAAGGCAGAAACACACACACACATACACACAGAGAGAAATCTTCCATCTACTGGTTCACTCCCCAAATGGCTACAATGGCCCCAGCTGGGCCACACCAAGGCCAGGAACCTGGAACTCCATCCAGGTCTCCCACGTGGGTGACAGGAGCCCAAGGACTTGGGCCACCTTCCTGTGCTGCTTTCCCAGGCACATTAGCAGGGAGCTGGATCGGAAGCAGAGAAGGCAGGACTTGAACCTGTTGTCTGATACAGGATGCTGACATCGCAGGCAGTGGTTTAAGCTGCTGCACACAATGCCAGCCCCACAAGGGAGTTTTAGGATTCTAGGAATCTAGAAATTACCCAGAGCAGTGGAAATGACTGTTTAAAGTGTAACGCACTCAATAATTCCTTCCGTGTCCTTCCCTCTCTCCTTGTCAGCCCCCAGACCTGTAATGCCAGCTTTCTTGGCCATCTTCTCTTCTCTCACACCAGCCTGAACGAACCCTTTGTAATCCCCTAAGTGTGTTCCTGGCCACTACTCAAGCCTCAGGAGGTCCTGACCATCCTCTGTGTAGTAATGCACTCATAGCCTTGTTCTCAAAGCATTCCAAGCAGGTGTCGAGGCTAGAACCTCTCGTCTGGTCCACAGGCCCCAAGCCCTGTTAAGGACATCACCTTTTATTTGTAAGCTGCTGGACCAGAGTTCAGACCAGCAAGCTCCTCTGTGGAACCATGAGCAAGATCAAACGTTTGCAGTGGTCCATGAGCCACTTTTTAAACTGGAAAGTGCTTAAGGATCCAGAAGGGAGCCTGGTGGTTGAGGAGCGGAAAGAAAAACCACACAGGATTTCTTTCCAAATGTGGAGCTTCTTCATCCCAGCATTCTATTGCCAAAGATATTGAGGCTCAGAAATGTACTGAAGAAGATGCCTGAGCGGGGAAGGCTGGCTATTCCCTCTAGGGCACTAATGCAAGGTTTGTTTTTTGAGACATCCAGTAATGATTAGAAGTGTGCCCCTAAGCAGCTCTGGGCTCACTTGAGGCACTCATGTCTTAATTAGGTGGGTTTTGACTTATTATTATTTAGTTCCCCGTTTTTCCTTAACAGAGTGCTTTAGTTGCTTTATGCAATTAGGAGGATGCTCACAGAAGTCATCACATTACGGAAGAGATATGACAGAAAAGACCATTAGCTCTACAAATCCCAGCAGTCATTAGGGACTTACGTAAACAGCAGAGTTTAAATTATTTAGTTGACAATCTCTAATAACACCAGCAGCAGCACACTGCACTTTATACTTCATAAACGCAGAAGTGATTAGTCTGCTATATAACCTAATCATCTGAAAAATGTAATTCCCATAGCAACATTTGTTATTACTGCCTTGTAAAAGGGCAGATTAGAGATAGAATTTTGATACATCAAATTGTACTCCAGCGCAAAATCCAAAATAATTGTCTCGTCCACTTGAAGGCTGGTGTCTCTGCTTGGAAAGCCCTTCTGCATGGCGGCGGGTCAGAAGCTAACTTTGAGCAAGTTATTGCTTTTTCATAGCTGAATGCATTCTAGGGACATAAATGTTATAGGAACCGATTCTTTGGAAAGATTTTCGAGTTTCTTATGAGAGATTTAGGGGATTGAAAACTTCTGTTTTGCAAATAATTCATCATTTGCTGGGCTCCTGGATCACAGGAAGATGTGGGCTAGTTGCCAGAGACAACGGTACAAAGACACCGCTTCTGGCTTCTAAGAGCATCTTTCTAACCCTGGACCACCAGCTATGGATGCCTCCAGTTCTCCTGGGCACCTGATCACCTGCCTTAAGTTAGGCATGATCATGTACTTTGCTTTGGCCTATGGGATTGCTATGGGCTGAGTGTTTATGTCTCCTCCCACCCAAGTCACATGTTACGAACGCTAACCCCAGCGGGATGGTGTTGGGGCAGAGGCCTTTGGGCGGTGATTAGCTCATGAGGGTAGAGTCTTCATGAAGGGAATTAGTTCTTCCTCTCTCTCCCTCTCTCAGCCCCCAGGCAGACTGCTGTCTGCAAATCTGAAAGAACCCTCACAAGATGTTCCATCTGCAGGTGCCGTGGCCTTGGGTCTCCAGCCTCCAGGACTGTGAGCAATACTCGTTTGTGGCTTAAGGCACCCAAGCTATGGTATTCTGTTTTAGCAGACCAAACTTGACAGGGGGATACTGTGGGCTTCCCCTTCCTCCTCATCCATCTCCTAACAAGTGAGCGAGTGAGTTTTCCTTTTTAATAAATTTGACTGACTTTTTTTTTTTTTTAAGGCAGAGCAACAGAGAGAGAGACAGACAGACAGACAGAGAAAGCAACTGAGCTTCTGTCTGCTGGTTCACTCTTAAAATGCCCCTAACAGCTGGGATTGGGCCAGATCAAAGCCAGGAGCCAGGAGCTCAGTCTGGGTCTCCCATGTGGGTGGCAGGGTGTGGTGGAATGAGAAGGCCATGCCAAGGTGGCCACTGGCAAGCGAGTGTCAGTTACTCAGGAATGGCTTTGAAACCCACCTGGCAACGGAGCCTGCCTGGCAACAGGCTGTGATTGGTTGGGGCATAGACCACCCCTTGACCAGGTTGGCTGGTCTTGGCTATATAAGATGTAGTTCCAACTGTAATAAACGAGTCTGCGGGCTGGGCTGCTCACCTCAAGCCTGCTTTCACCCGACTCCCGGGTCTGTGTGTTGACTGCACACCTCTTGCCCCCACCACGCTGCTCCTCTCAGAAAGGAATCCACTGCAACAGCAGGGACCCAAGTACTTGAGTCATCACCTGCTGCTTTCCAGGGTTCACATTAACAGGAGGGTGAATTGGAAGCCAAGTAGAGACTCAAACCCAGGCGCTCTAACATGGGAGGCGGACATCCCAAGAAGCATCTTAGTTCTGTGCTACTATACCCGCCCTAAATTGTCTTTTTTTTTTTTAAATATTTTATTTATTTATTTGAAAGGTAGAGTTACAGACAGAGAGAAGCAGAGACAGAGAAAGGTCTTCTATTTGCTGGTTCACTTCCCACATGGCCACAATGGCCGGAGCTGGGCCAATCTAAAGCCAGGTGCCAGGAGCTTCTTCCAGGTCTCCCATGTAGGTGCAGGGGCCCAAACACTTGGACCAGGGGCCAGCGCCATGGCACACTAGGTTAATCCTCTGCCTGGGGCACCAGCATCCCATGTGGGCACCAGTTCTAGTCCAGGTTGCTCCTCTTCCAGTCCAGCACTCTGCTGTGGCCTGAGAAAGCAGTAGAGGATGGCCCAAGTGCTTGGGACCCTGCACCTGCATGGGAGCCCAGGAAGAGGCTCCTGGCTCCTGGCTTTGGATCTTCACAGCTCCAGCCATTGTGGCCATTTGGGGAGTGAACCAATGGAAGGAAGACCTCTATCACTGTCTCTCCCTCTCACTGTCTGTAACTCTACCTGTCAAATAAAATAAAATCTTAAAAAAAAAAACACTGGAATCATCTTCCACTGCCTTCCTAGGCCATCAGCAGGAGCTGGATCGGAAGTGAAGCAGCCAAGACTCAAACTGTTGCCCATATGGGATGCTGGCACTGCTGCAGGTGGAGGCTTAGCCTACTATGCCACAAGGCTGGTCCCCACACCCCCATTTTTAAGTATACAGTTCACACATATAAGCTACTGTGGTTTTTGAGTTTTTTGATTTTACAAAACCAAACCTAGGGGTGGGCATTTGACGGGGTGTTTAAGATGCCTGCATTCCATACAGGAGTGTCTATGTTCAAATTCTGGCTTTGCTTCCAATGCCAGCTTCCTGCTGATGCACACCTTGGTAGGCAGCAGGGGATGGCTCGTGAGTTGGGTCCCTGCCACCCATGTGGGAGACCTGGATTGGGTTTCTAGTCTCAGCCAGGTCCAGTCCTGCCTTTCATGAACATTTGGGGAGAGATCCAGCAGAAGCCAAATCTCTCTCAGTATGTCTACCTCTGTCTCCATTTCTGTTTCAAATAAATAAATAATAGAAAAAAACCTAAATAGGGCCAGCACCATGGCTCAACAGGCAAATCCTCTGCCTTGCGGCGCCGGCACACTGGGTTCTAGTCCCAGTCAGGGCGCTGGATTCTGTCCCGGTTGCCCCTCTTCCAGGCCAGCTCTCTGCTGTGGCCAGGGAGTGCAGTGGAGGATGGATCCAAGTGCTTGGGCCTGCACCCCATGGGAGACCAGGAGAAGCACCTGGCTCCTGCCATCGGATCAGCGTGGTGTGCCAGCCGCAGCGTGCTGGCCGCGGCGGCATTGGAGAGTGAACCAACGGCAAAGGAAGACCTTTTTCTCTGTCTCTCTCACTGTCCACACTCTGCCTGTCCAAAAAAAAAGAAAAAAAAAAAAGAAAAAATACCTAAATAAAGCCCAATACTAACTGAAAGACAGTAGGTGCTCTTTATAACTGGCCTTCAATAGACTTCCTTGTTAAATTAACAGCATGCTGGGGCTGACCCTGTGGCGTAGCGAGTAAAGCCGTTGCCTGCAGTGTCGGCATCCCATAAGGGTGGTAGGTCACGTCCTGGCTGCTCCACTTCCAATCCAGCTCTCTACTTTGGCCTGGGAAAGCAGTAGAAGACAACAGAAGTCCTTGGGCCCCTGCAACTCACGTGGGAGACCCAGAAGAAGCTCTGGCTCCTGGCTTCGGATCAGCACAGCTCCAACTGGGGAGTGAACCAGTGGATGAAAGACCTCTCTCTTCACCTCCTTCTCTTTGTATAACTCTTTCAAATAAATAAATAAATAAATCCTTAAAAAAATAAACTAACAGCATGCTCCATTTCCTTGTAAAGCACACTGATCACATCCCTCTAAGATGTGCTCTGGCTATAAAATAGCCTCTGGGACAGTGTGTCCTCTGCTTGCACTTGCATCAGAATCTCCTGGAGAGTTTGGGCTTCTGTCGACCTGGAGTGAGGCTGAAGATCTTTGCCTTCCTAACACATCCCAGGACTTTGATGGGACCCAGTTTGAGAACCACTGATCTAGGGCACTACACCTCTGGTTCCATTCAGTGGGGCATTATGGAATCAGCTGTGTGTGTTAATTAATTTATTAGGCAGAGTTAGAGAGGGAGAGAGAGGGAGGGAGGGAGGGAGGGAGGGAGAGAGAGAGAGAGAGAGAGAGAGAGAGAGAGAGAGAGAGAGAGAGAGAATCTTCCATGCATTGGTTTACTACCTAAATGGCTGCAATGGCTGGGGCTGGGCCAGGTCGAAGCTAGGAGTCATGAGCTTCACCTGGGTCTCCTACATGGGTATAAGGACCCAAGCACGTGGGCTGTCTTCTTCCACTCTTCCAGGTGCAATAGCAGGACTGGAAGTGGAGCAGCCAGGACTTGAACTGGCACTCACATGAGATGCTGGTGTTGCAGGTAGTATACAGTGTCGGCCCCAATTGCGTTTGTTCTTAAATTATTTACATTTTGTACTTCTGACTGTCACTATGTGTTTTAATCAAAGATTACATAAACATTAAAATATCAGTTGAGAAATGAGTTGTTTCTATAAAACTAAGTTGAATGCTTTGGAACAACTGAATATAGGTTTGGGACAATTGGTTTGACACTACCAAGTTAGGGTTAGTGGAACAACTGTTAAAGATCAGAAAAAAAAAAAAACTCTAAGAATCTAGAGCAATTAGACATTCAAGATGCATTAAGAGGGTCTCTAATTTGTTGTTTTACTTTAATCAAATCAAGTCTATAAAATGAAAGTGATGTGTTATGGCTGTGATTTAGTAAATAAAGACAAAAATAGAACGACAATCAGTGGATATAGTCTATAAAACTTTGGAAAATTTGCAAGTGAATGCCTGATTAAATATTTTAAATTAAAATAATATTCTGAATTAAAATAAAATGCTTTCTGGGATAAGTGACCAAAGGCCCAGGGACCAAGTGAGGCTGCAGAGATCTGAACTGATGCATGACAGGTGCTGATACAATGCCTCCCTTGTGTCACGTGGATTAGCTCTGCCTTCCCCTTTATCTGGCTCTCACACCACAATATGTGGCCTTTTTTTCCTTTTGAATGAATGTTAAGGTGTCTTTATGTCTTCTCTGAGAAAGGTGGTACAAGTTCAGTGATTCAGAGTCACCTTCAAGATGCTGGCTAGCTTCAATTTCTGCAAAGATTTATAATAAGAGAGTTAGTAAAAATGATTGACAGTTTCTGAGGCTGCTGCTGGTTCTTTGGCTGTAATAGGTGTCATCATCTCTCTTCTCTACCACTCCTTCTATATTTTTTTGCTGGCTGACAATGTGACTGTTCGGGGTTTATTTACTGGTGGAGTGACACAAACCTTTATCCTTTAGGGGGCTGAATCCTTAGTTGCCTTAGCATGGTCAGACACTGTTGGTTGCTTAATTCTCCATTTCTTGTTATCTGCAGGCATGGAAGCTCCGAGTCCCCTGAGGCTTCAAACATACCACTCCTTGGCCCCATTGTGTAGATCCACCTAACTTTTCATGGCAATTCGGAGGAAACGCATGTATTTGCCTGTTGGTTTCCTGGAATGAAGACACACAAGTGGGTCGCAGCTTTAAGACAGAACTCTGAACTCTTACTGCATTCCCTTGTGGCCTTATTCCCACCCCAGACCAGGACCTCTAATGCAGCAGAGCTTAAGTTAAGGGAATGGGAAGTGCAGATTCTGTGGTTGAGTCTATGGGAAGTGATGGTAAGAAGGGTTAATCCCACTTCTACTCATGGTTCTCGCACTTGGGTAGTTTAGTTTTTGGAGACCCAGAACCATGTACTACTGCCTTGGCGTTTCAGGTCTATAACCCAAAGTGGAAAAGAACACAATGGTTTTGCAGGGTGTTGTTCCAGTGTCTTGTCTGAGCCCTAACGGGTCACCACATTGTTCTATTAGCCTGGATGTTTTAGGGGGGATGCATCATATAGCAAGACAGTGGAGTCTGTGGTCGTGGGCCTGTTGTCATATTTCCTTTACTGTAACCAGGTCCCTTGGACCAGACAATAATCGTGTGTGATAGGACATTGAGAGAGTAGGCATTTGTCATCCATGCATGCCTTGTATGTGGGAGGCATTGTGGAGAGGGAGGGCAAACCTTATGTAAACTGGAAAGGACAGCTGCTGTTTTTTCTAGGGTAGAAAGTGATATGAATGTAATACCCATGGAACAGTCCCATATGAACATCACTGTTTCAGCTTTTGTTATTGGAAGGTTGGACGTTCAAGGGTAGTATTACTATGCTGACCATTGTGAGGGGAAATTAATGATATTTGGCCCTCCCTTACCTTGGTAACATGGAAGGAGCCAATGGATTAGTCAAATATCTTAGACCTATTGCACCAGCACTGTAGTGACCAAAAAAGAGGCTGGCTCATATTCATAGCCAAATCACTCTTTCCACCAGTTGGTGAGAGCTTTATCTCATACTATCTGAATAGTGTCTACACCCATAGACGTACCACATCTCTCTTTCCCAGGCCTCCTGATTTCTATTCTTCAGATCTTATAACTGTCAGGACCCTGAACAAACAGTTAAACCATTTTTTTCCACTACGCAGGACTCAATACGCACCTGTACTTTAGGCCACTCCAAATAGACTGAAAAAAATAAATATTCTGCTCAGAGCTGTATCTACAGGGAGAATTTTCTTACATCACTCTCCTTTAGAAATGCAGACTATTTTATTTTAGAGCCAATATATTATACTGACACGTCTATGAATTAGGCCTCCAGTTCTTTCTTCTTTGGTTAATTGGTGTGAAGGAATCCATCATGAGGTAATAAGAGTGAGTTGAGAAAGAGGTGTGGGCGCAGTGGAGACGGGTGCATGGGACCCTGACTTACCTGTTGGTGTAATTTATCGACACGGTCTGGACTGAGGTTCAATCCTGAATGTATCATTTCCATCACACAGTGGTTGCCACTATGCTTGTGCAAACTCATGATCCAGGGAACCTGAGCAGTTGCAATTGCATAGTTATTTGGTGTCCCAAAGTCAGGTGCTCAGTGGTATACCAGGAGCTGTTTCTCAAAAGCAAGTAGTTCACTGTATTCCTAAATCTGTATATATGAAATACATGAAACTTGTATAACTTAAATAAGATTTTTTTTTACAATTTTTTTTTTGACAGGCAGAGTTAGACAGTGAGAGAGAGAGACAGAGAGAAAGGTCTTCCTTCTGTTGGTTCACCCCCTAAATGGCCGCCACGGCTGGCACGCTGCGCCGATCCGAAGCCAGGAGCCAGGTGCTTTTCCTGGTCTCCCATGCAGGTGCAGGGCCCAAGGACCTGGGCCATCCTCCACTGCCTTCCCGGGCCACAGCAGAGAGCTGGACTGGAAGAGGAGCAACCGAGACAGAATCCGGTGCCCCGACCGGGACTAGAATCCGGGCTGCCGGCGCGCAGGCAGATTAGCCAAGTGAGCTGCGGCGCCGGCCAAAATTTTAAAAAATAAAAAAAAATCATGAAATGGAAAAATGCAAATAGTTTTTGGCCTCAGAAGGTGTGACCTTGTTCTGTAACTCTAAGCATTTTTTGCGAGCTCTTCTATTGAGGTTTTCCAGAGACTTCTTGCATTATTCTTGTCTGCTGCAGATATTTCTAGCACTGCCAGATCTGCCAAGGGATTAGGTGGCAGAGCAGCTTGGTCCTCCACTTGGACTGTTGCCTTCTAAATTCAGTCCTGGGGACAAGGAGGAGTGAGGCAGCAGAGAGAATCAGGAAATGTAAGTGTGTATTATTCAACTGGCTGCCACTTAGATTTAGGAGTGACAGAGTGTTCAATATTGTGGCATCACTTTCTGATACTCTGTATTTTTTTTTTTTTTTTAATCAAGGCAGTCCATAGGGAGATGAGAGGGAGAAGATTTTATCTGTCAGCTGCCATCTTGCCTCAGTCAAGGATTCACCCCAGGGGGCATTCACTTCCTCACACTTCCCACTGGGAACTGAGCAGGTCTGCCTCTGTACAGAGGTCTTCAGTATTAACAGGGAAGATCCCAAGAGAAACCTGGGGGCATGGATGTGAGAGATGTAGGCTATGGACCCAAAGGTAAGGTACTGTTGGGTTGTGGAAGCTGGATCCAGAACAAGTGACCTAAGTCCCTGGATTTGAGTCGCACCAAGAGCCCGGAAGTACTGCATAAGAGGGGTCTTACTTAGCAATCAACGTAAATCCCAGGTGAATTAGATCATCGGGCTTTTCTGAGATCAACTGTCTTGCTCAACTGTCTTCCAATCAGCAGAGAGCTGGATTGGAAAAGGAGCAGCTCGGACATGAACTGGCACACATAAGGGATGTCAGCACTGCAGGTGGAGGCTTAACCCTAGGACCCATTCTTTATACAGCAGAGGGAGTAATTATTACAAACATGTAAGGTAGATCACGTCACTACCTTTTCCCAAACTCTCTACTCTTCTCTCTCCTGTGCTTAGCAGAAATTCAATGATGTACAGGGTCTGGTTCCTGTTCAACTTTGTTATCACTCTCTCCCTCCATCTACTGCATTCTAGCATCATCGATTGTCTTTTTGTCCCAAGTTTTAAATACAAGCTACTGCCTCTGCCCTAAATGCTCTTCTCCCTGGTTTATGCTTGATTGGCTCTCTTTGTGATTCATGGCTCAGTCTAAATGTCATCTCAAAGAGTCCACCCAATCCAAAGTAGCCCTCCAAGTGTCTACTTCATTGCACTGTTTTTTTTAGTATAAAATTTTAGTTGATTGTTGACAATGTTGTGTTTTTTCCAAAGAAACCTTTTATTTAAGGAATACAAATTTCATAACTTTAAGAATATAGTGAAATATAGTGATTCTTCCCAGTATAACCACCCTCCCACCCCCACTCCCATCCATCCTCCTCCTCTCTCTCCCATTCCCAGTTCCATTTTCTATTTTTTTTTAAAGATTTACTTATTTATTTGAAAGTCAGAGTTATACAGAGAGAGGAGAGGCATAGAGAGAGAGAGAGAGAGAGAGAGAGAGAGGCCTTCTATCTGCTGGCTCACTCTCCAAGTGGCCTCAACAGCTGGAGCTGTGCTGATCTGAAGCCAGGAGCTTCTTCCGGGTCTCCCACATGGGTGCAGGGGCCCAAGGACTTGGGCCATCCTCCACTGCTTTCCCAAGCCATAGCAGAGAGCTAGATCAGAAGTAGAGCAGCTGGGTCTCGAACCAGCACCCATATCAGATGCTGGCACTTCAGGCCAGGGCATTAACCTACTGTGCCACAGCGCTGGCCCCCCCATTTTTCATTAAGATTCATTTTCAATTAACTCTATACAAAAAAGACCAGCTCTATACTAAATAAAGATTTCAACAATTTGCACACACACACACACACACAAATTTTTTGAGAATAAGTTTTATAGTTAACTCTCATAATATAACTCATTGAGGACAGAGGTCCTGCATGGGAAGTTAGTGCACAGTGACTCATGTTGTTAATTTAACAATTAACACTCTTATGTATGACATCAGTGACTACCTGAGGCTCTTGACATGAGCTGCCTAGGCTATGGAAGCCAAATCTGTTGGTATTTAGACAAGGCCATTGCACTGTTTTTAACTTTGTTTTTGCATTGTCTCTGTCTTCCCCCCATTTGAGTATGAGCCCCACAAGAGCCGAAGACTTATAATCTTTTTCACTCTTGTATTCACTGCATCTAGACTAGTGCATGGCACAAGTAGGCACTCAATAAACATTTCCTAAAGGAATGCATGGGCACAGATACTTGGAAGCGTTTGAAACCCAAACAAGACTTCCTTATTATTTATTCCTTATTATTTATTATTTGATTGGTTTAAATTTTGTTTTATTTATTTGAAAGGCAGATTTACAGAGGTGGAGACAGAGAGAGGGAGGGTGAGCTTTTTCAGCCACTGGTTCACTCCTCAAATGACCACAATGGCTGGGATTGGTCTAGGCTGAAGTCAGGAGCCTGGAACTGCATTCGGGTCTCCCATGTAGGTTGCAGGGACCCAAGTAGTTGGGCCATCTCCCATTGCTTTCCCTGGTGCATTAGCAGGGAGCTAGACTGGAAGTGGAGCCGCTGGGACTTGAACCAGCGCTCACATGGGATGACACGCATCACAGGTGGTAGCTTAACCTGCTGTACCACAGTGCCATCTCCAAGACATCATCTGCATAAATACAAAATGCCCAAGTGGCGTATTTGCTGAATACTTTAAGACGGCATCCTGTTTTCCCATTTGCCTGAAGAAAAGGCAGTGTAGGCTTTCCTGTGGAGGATGTGGCTCTTGGATCGGTTGGTTCAGTTAATCATGAATAGCAACAGCTGAAGGTTTTACATTGACAGTGCAGGAACTGGGTCGTGTGTGCAGCACAGGGGTGGGCAAGTGCCTCAGGTACACACTCTGAAGACTTGTCTGGTGCCAGTGAAACCTTCCATTATGCAGAAACCTCCCAATATAAGACACGTATTTTAGAACCAATATATAACTATTTTTTTTAAAAAAATGTATTTATTTGAAAGAGTTACACAGAGAGGGGAGAGGCAGAGAGAGAGAGAGAGAGAGAGAGAGAGAGAGAGAGAGAGGTTTTCCATCTGATGGTTCACTTCCCAATTGGCCACAATGGCTGGAGCTGTGCCAATCTGAAGCCAGGAGCCAGGAGCTCCTTCTGGATCTCCCACGAGGGTGCTGGGGCCCAAAGACTTGGGCCATCTTCTACCGTTTTCCCAGGCCACAGCAGAGCTGGATCAGAAGTGGAACAGCCAGGTTTCGAACAGGTGCCCATATGGGATGCTGGCACTTCAGGCCAGGGTGTTAACCTGCTGTGCCGCAGTGCCAGCCCCCAATATATAACTATTGTATGCACCATTCAGAGAATGCTCTCAGCACTCCTTGGTATTACTTTCGGTTTGTCCCCTAGAAATCGTCTATTTTGGCTGTCTCATTTTATAGATGAGGAAATTAAGGTCTTGAGAGAGAATGTGACTAATTATGTCCTCTCTGTCTCTGCCAGGAACCAGAATTCAGAGTTCCTCCAAAAGATTCTGGACATTTGCAATATATGGGATCCATTCTCTTATGCCTGCACCCCCAAGATTCCCACAGCAAACAAACCCAGTGGGATTGCCTTAAACAATGTCCTTTTGAGTCCTGGTGGGATCACCATGGGCCTCTGAACCTGCAGTGTTGGTAATAATGATGGAGGCGCTGACACTCCGTGTGGTCTCCCGCATGGGTGGCAGGGACCCAAGCACTTGAGCGGTGTGCCATCTGCTGCCTCCCAGAATGCTTTTGTAAGACGCTGGATTAGAAGTGGAGCAACCAGGACTTGAACCAGGTACTCCGACATTGGAACTGGAATACTAAGCTGTGGTTTATCCCGCTGTGCCATAACGCCCGACAAAAGCCATTTACTACTTTTCTTGTCTTCCTGACTTCAGGGAGTAGGTCGGGGTGGGAGTGGGGGGTAGGGGGCGTGGATAACATTTCCAATTGCAATGTTTCACTAACCATCCTTTTTTTTTTTTTTTTTTTTTAAAGATAATTCTCAGGATGATCCTGGGGCTGGAAGGTTGGGCATGGTGAACACAGGTACAATGTGAATGACTTATTAGCTCCGTCAGTTTTTAGGTAAGCGTGTGCCTGGGAAGTCCAGGAGCCCCTTGGGTAAGTGGGCCCTTTCTGAACGTTGTATGTGATGTGATTCGAGCAGTGTGATGGCCTTTCATTTTCAGGGTACATTTGGGGAACAGCAGACAGCCTGGGATTGGGAGTGCATCATTCTTGCAGCGAAAGATGGAGCCAAACAACTAATATGGCCCTCATGGCCACCTCCCGCCGACGCCTTGCGGATTCGCTGCAGCTGCCTCGGCTTTCACAGGCCCCGAGGCAACTGCACATCTCGCTGCCCACGTCCCAAAGCCCTACCTTTGTGCAGCTGTTCCCTCCTTAGTAAAATGTTCTCAGTGCACAAAAGCAGCCGCTGAAGGCAAGTGCCTCGGGTCGAGACGGGGAGCTGGCTGGCTGCAGTGCCTGCTCGAGCAGCCCCATCGCCGCTGGTGACGGCTGCCGCTCACGCTGCCTGGGATAACGGAGCGTCCCTAGGAAACCCAAACTCCAGCTTGGCTCGCCCCGGCTCTCTTCCCCCGCCTCCAGACCCCCAGGTGAGCCTAAAACTAACCAAGCAGCCTGCCTGTTGTCACAGTGCTTGTTGCATGCTGAACCATCTCTGGGTTTGACCTGAACGTTAACGCCTGTTGTGTTGTGTGGAAAGAAACGCCCGTATCACCAGCGCTTTATTTTCTGGTGGTATTGTGGTATTGAAACACATTTCCTCGGGGCCGGGGTGCAAAATGGCAGATACGAATTTTTCCTAGTGCCAAGTGCTTTGGCTTAATTCAGTGCAGGAGACTTCAGAAATGCCTCCTTCTAAGCAGGTTACCCATGCAAGGCTTACGGTGGCTGGAAGCCAAGGATGCTGCAATTTACCGGGGTCTGTTTCAGCATTTATATTTAAATACATTTCCCGCGAAGAATTTTTAATTGGAGATTTCGCCTTGAGATGCTCACATAAATCAGGTAGGGAGCCAAACCTAGTTATTTCACTTGGTAACCAGGCTTTATTTCAGGGCTCCCCCCGCCGCCCGCCCCCGCGGTTCTTGCCCCGAAGCGATCTGTAAAGCGAACCCACTCTGATACAGTTTGAAAAGTGCATTTTGTACTTGGCTCTTTCTTTGATCGAATTAATCTGGGCTTTTTTGTAGTTCTAAATGAGGCCTATGGGCTGACAATGTAGCTGTTTAAAGGGGATTTTAGGGGATAATAGCCAATGCAAATAGTGCCATGAGAAAGGCAACTTGCTTTTGCACTTTCAATCACATAATAACAGCGGAGAAAGCTTTTAAAATGAATTGAAATTTTGTGGCATGCCATCTGGGATTATTTGGGGAAACGGTTCTGAATACTGCAGTGAGGCAAAAGAATGGAGGGACGGTCCCTCCTAAGCTGACATGTTTCAGATGGCAACCTTATGCTAAGTGCTGCAAAGTTGGCTAGCAGGTTTTTTTTTTTTTTTTTAATTTTCTTTCTCTTGGATTATCTGCAAAAATTCTCTTTGATTGCTGGTATTTGGGGCTGAAAAACTTTTCTATTGTTGAAAACTTCAATTCAACCCCTTGCAGCTGCTGATCCCCTTATTGTCTCACTGGTTATGTGTACGCGTCTCGGCTGAATGTAGCCAAGTTTTAATGCTTTAATAGGTGTCCACATAAAGGTCATTTCTTCTGCCGTACTTGTTTTAACAAAAGTTTATACACAAACAACAACCACGACTAAAACATTCACATTCATCAGTTTCCTCCTGATGCGAAAACTGCCTCCAGCCGCGGCCAAGGCATGAAAAATGTTTTCTGTGTATGATGCAGGGCAGAAGTAGTTTAAGCAGCGTCATTAAGAGCAAGGCGTAATTGTAGCACTGTTACCAGCTGAGATGGTCCGTCCTCGTGCTTCTGTGTCCACGCAGGCGTACACGGGGTAAGGTGGGGGCTGGGGAGGGGGCTTCGGAGAGGGTTTGTTGAGGTTTGAACTCTCCCCCTGATGCTTCTCCGGGTTTGAAGCTGATTGCTGAAATTCTGGTGATCTGGAGAAAACTGCCCCAAGGGGCACAATCGGGTATCTAGAATTTGCAACAGAGAATTTCCTGGAAGGTTTAAGTTCCCTCATTATACAAAAGAAGAAAAAAACCCCACAATGACAGCCATTCCTTTCCATCTCCCAACCTCTGAGAAAAGCCGCTTTTAGGAGGAAGTAAATGATGAAAATAACAGCTAGCTCTGGTCGACACTGGAGAGGGTGCTGACGCGCTAACACAAATATCAGGTTGAGACGAGTGAGGGTCTTGGTGATGCCCGCTGGAGCTGGGAGGGGATCGCCCAGCGATGTGGACGTCACGTGGGAATTCCTTCAGAACTCTGGCCACGTGGGAGAGGGAGCGAGGAGGCCCACCCCTCTACCGCCCCAGAGCAACCCCGAAGAGCTTGCCTCAGCTGCCACAGGATTCAGAGACCTGGCCACGTTCTCCTGCGCATCTCAGGATGGTACTTAGTTCCCATGCATGGCCCTGTCTGGGGGTAAAAATAAACATATGGTGTGGTGTCTGTAGGTTATTCTCCTCTGCTGTGTCTATCTGCTCTCTCAGTCTTCCAAGATCAAGGCTTAGACTTGAGGGGTTAAGGATTCAAGTCTTAAGGGGTGTGGGTGTGTATGTGCGCGCACACACACACTAGTGCACTCTGATGTGGCCTCTGCGTGTGGCCCCACCCCTTTCCCAACCCCACGTGGGGGTCTGCCCCCTTCACACACTTGGTTGGGACTGTGATGGGGCCGATCTCAGCTCTCCCAGGTGTGGAGGATCCTTACCGTGGAGACACCTGATTCTCTCCCACTGCGCCTTCGCAGCCATGTGGGTGGGACAGGGGCTTCTATAACTTTAATGAGCATGTGGCTGACCTGGGCAACTGGTTAGAGTGCAGGTTCTGGTTCAGTGTGCTGGAATGGGGTCTGAAAATCTACATTTCTAACAAGCTCTGTGGTGATGCTGGTAGTGCCGAGGGCTCGAGGGTCTAGTTTAGCTGGAGATGGGTGTGGCATTCGCTGTCCACCGATGCTGTGAGGGATTGCCCAGCACAGTGGGACTCATGTGAGAATTACTATAGCACTCTGGCCATGCTGGGGGAGGAAATGAGGAGACCCCTGCCCACCACTTCCACCTTTCTGGAGCACCCTGGAGCCAAAGTGTCTATTTCTAAAATAATGGGGATAAAAGTGCCCACTTGTGTGAAGAGGGATTTCTTCCTCCCTCCCTCCCTCCCTCCCTCCCTTCCTTCCTTCCTTCCTTCCTTCATTAGTGAGAGACACAGAGAGAAAGGTCTTCCTTTCATTGGTTCACCCCTCAAATGGCCACTACGGCCAGCATGCTGTGCCAATTCGAAGCCAGGAGCCAGGTGCTTCCTCCTGGTCTCCCATGTGGGTGCAGGGCCCAAGCACTTGGGCCATCCTCCACTGCCTTCCCGGGCCACAGCAGAAAGCTGGACTGGGAGAGGAGCAACCAGGACAGAATCCAGTGCCCCAACTGGGACTAGAACCCGGGGCGCCGGCACCACAGGCGGAGGATTAGCCAAGTGAGCCATGGCACCAGCTGAAGAGGGATTTCTTGACTTTGCATCTCCAAAAGCTTTTTGGGAGACTAGGAAGGTCTTTGGGATAGTCTGGTTTGGGGGAGGCTCATCTTTTTGTTCATCTTACATCTGATTAGATCGTTCAGTTTTAAGGAGGAGAGACAAAGTAAATGATATTTGGTCCTAATTTTGATAATTTCTGTATTGTTTATTCTTTCCCTAATATTTATGAATGTCTGCTTCCTGGGGCACTGTGTTAGGAGCAGTGGGTACAGAGGGGACAAGTGAATCTCCTCCCTGCCTTCCAGTAGTCTACACTTCTAGAACCTAGGGCAGTGGGGCAAAACCCTGGCTACACATTGATGTCACCTGGGCAGTTGTTATAATAGGAAGTGTCCAGGCCTCTCGTTCTCTCTCTCTCTCTCCATCTCCAAGAGTCACATTTAATTGGTTTGGGGTGGGACCCAGTCATCAGCATAGAAGAGGGAGCAGGCAGGACTGAGGCCCACCAGCCAAGAGGATTGGGCTGGAAGTGGGATGGTGTGGCTGGGAGTTGTGAGGCGGCCTGCCTCAGATCCAGACTGCAAAGCTGGGGGAGAACTTGAAGGTGCAGCCCCTTCCCCTGCTGCCTGACTTTCTATAGCATCATACAATCACAGCGAGGGAGGTGAAGGCCAATAATGCACATCCTAGCTCCGCAGTGGCACAGCACGCTCGGGTGATTCTAAGTCAGAGGATGTGGTGTCTCCATGGCACCAACCCTTGGCTCAGCTGAGGTTGCTTTGGTGCAGAAGGGCAGGATTCCACTGGTTCTAGTTAGGTGGACCCACTGGTCTGGGTGCTCTGGAACTCGGGGGTTTCCCAGGAGGAAATCTCTCAGTGCTAAAACCAGAAGCAGCCCCGGGGAACGCTGGAGGATTGGTCACCCTAGTTTGGATGCAATGTCTCTTGCTGCAGAGTTCTTGAATCTGACACCAAAGGCATGATTCATCAAAGGAAAATCTGATAAATTGAAAACTTTGTTTTGAAAAAGACTGTGTGGAGGGGATGAAGAGATTAGGCTGCAGTTGGGGAAAAGGTGTTTTTAAATCATGTATCTGATAAAGGGATCCTACCAGAATATATAAAGAATTTTCAAAACTCAACAGTAAAGAACTGAGCAATCCAATCAGAAATTGGGCAAGAGGCATGCTTAGACATTTCATGGAAGGGGACTTACAGATGGTAAGTGAGCACTTGAGAGAGATTGAGTCTCACTAGCCATAGGGGAATGCAAAGTAAAACTGCATGAGATTTCACAACATGCCTATCAGAATGGCCAAAATGAAAAGTAATGACAATGACAAATGCTGGGGAGAATGTGGAGGAAGCGGATCCTTCCTATATTGCTGGTGGGAATATATAAAGTGGTACAACCGCTCAGGAAAATGGCTTGGCAATTTCTTAGGAAACGAACCATACAGCTACCATACAATCTAGCAATTGCACTCTTGGACACTTGTCCCAGGGAAATGAAAATGTGTGTTCCCATAAAAACCAGTACAGAAATGTTTGTACCAGCTTTATTTGTTATAGCTAAGCCCAGAGGTCCTTCAACAAGCAGATGTTCAGCCAACAATTGTATTTCAGTAGCTAAAAGCTTGAGACGTACAGTTAATGGAGAAGGTAAAAGGGCTCTTTAGAGGCGATGATGTTGGGCTCTGCTATTCCAGTGCTTGCTAGTTCTGGGTGTTTGTTTTTGCGGGGCTACGTTCAGAGAGTAACCAGCTCCAATGGCTCTGTGGAGGGCTGGATGGATAATACACTCTCACAGAAAAAGAAGGCATAATGAAGTCTTTATTGCCCAGAGACCAAATAACTGGACAATGAAAAAAATGAGCAGAAAGGACTGAATTGCTTAGCTTTTTGTTCCTTTAACAAATCCCCGAGAGGAGCGCCTTGGGGGAGGGGCAGGTTGATTTTGGTGTTCAGCCTGGAGGTTCACAGTCCAAGACTGGGTGGTCCCCTAGTTTGGCATCTGGTGGATGCTGAGATGGTGGAGCATGTGTGGAGGAAGCAGCTGGCAAGCAGGCAGACAGACAGACACACACACACAGAGCACACATCCTCCACCCTCTACATGGTCCCATCATGTAAAGGCCATCATGACTCAATCCAATCAGCTCCCAAAGGCCCTCATTCAGCCGCCACAATTGGATCAAGCTTCCGCCCATTCATTCTTCATTAATATAAAACATATGTTTGGGCATCTATATGAGTTCTGGGAGTCAAATCCTGTCCAAACCATAGCAAGCATACTAGAAGTAAGTAAACATACTCATATCAAGGATTTAGTAAAAAAAAAAAAAAAAAAGTAAGATTACTCCTAGGATATAGTTCAACTCCTTAACTTTCTATCTCTACAAGTTAACACTGTTGTGTAAGCTCATAGCTGGGGCTGGAATTGTGGTGTAGTAGGTTAAGCCTGCACCTGTGGCACAGACATCCCATGTGGGTGCCAGTTCGAGTCCTGGCTGTTCCACTTCCAATCCAGCTCCCTGCTAATGTACCTGGGAAGGCAGTAGCAGATGGCTGCACTCATGTGAGAGAAGTGGAAGAAGCTCCTGGTTTGTGAGTTCAGACTGGCTCAGCCCTGTCACTACAGGCATCTAGGGAGTGAACCAGTGAATAGAAAATTTGTCTATAACTCTGCCCCTTAAATAAATCTTTAAAAATACTCATAACTGTGATTCTAAAATATGATTAGATCAAGGTACCTTTTGAATTACCAAAAATCTTTTATAAATATTGGAGGCAGAGTCTACTGTATCATAATTTTCTGCCAAGTGGTGATCCAGGGATGTCTCCTGGTGCCACCTCTTAGTTAACTAAGGTTTGCTGACCCACAGCATGCTCTGCTCCATCCCCTGGAGATGAGGATAGGTGGAGAAAACGGAACTTGTGAGCTGCTCACTACATTCCTAATAAGATTCAGCAGGTAACCCAGATCATTGGTCAGCTTGGACCTCTGGGTTCAAAGCAAGGGGCTCATTTGCGTTGGTCACTCTATGGTGGTGCCCTACCAGAGCTCTAGTCTTGAGTACCATAAAGTGCCTTTAGTACCATAGGAGTAATAGCAGTTCATTCCTATGAGTCCCAGATACTACTCTGGAACATGTTAGCTACATATTAACTCATCCAATTCTCATACAACCCTATGAGAGGTATTGTTCCCATTCCTATTCCAATTTTACTGAAAACTGAGGCTCAGAGAAATTGGCTAATGTCTTAAGACTTAGCAGAACTCAGCTCAGCTGCTTCTGAGCTCCACTGTCATTCAAAAACGTGTAATTGGGGCTGGTATGTGGCATAGAGCATAAAAGCCTATGCAAAAAGATTCAAAGGTACTTCAAAATATTTGTGGGAAAATGGAATTAAAGGATAGACTTATTTTGGTGAAAAAAAGTTTTTGAAATCCATGTGTAGATTTATTTTTTTAAAGATTTATTTGAGAGTTACACACAGAAGGAGAGGCAGAGAGAAGGAGAGGGAGGGAGAGAAGAAGAGGGAAGGACAGAGGGAGGGAGAGAGGGAGGGAGAGGGAGAGAGAGAGGGAAAGGGAGGGAGAGAGGAAGAGAGGGAGAGGGGGAGGGGAGGAGGGGAGGGAGAGGGAGAGAGAAAGAGAGAGAGGGAGGGAGAGAAGGAGAGGGAAAGTGGGAGAGGGAGGGAGGGAGAGAGAGGGAGGGAGGGAGAAAGGGAGGGAGAGGTCTTCCATCCACTGGTCACTCACCAGTTGGCCAAAACAGCCGGAGCTGTGCTGATCCAGAGCCAGGAGCTTCCTCCAGGTCTCTCACTCGGGTAATGGGCCCAAGGACTTGGACCATCTTCCACTGCTTTCCCAGGCCATAGCAGAGAGCTGGATTGGAAGTGGAGCAGCTGGGACTCACACACATGCCCATATGGGATGCCAGCACTGCAGGCGGTGGCTTTACCCACTTTGCCACAGCACCAGCCCCCATGTGTAGATTTTTCATAATGCACATTTTCACAGTTTTTGAAGACTCGTGTACATGGATTTCAAATTTTGAACCAAAAATAAATGTAACCTTAAATTCCATTTTTCCATGAGCTTTTTTTATATGCCCTCATGTATGGACTTTGATAGGTCATTTATTTGAATGCCAAATATTTTTACCTTATGCTCATAGTTTCTTGGAATTTATTATCTTGGTTCCCCTTTCTGAATTAATTTACATGTAAGTCTCTACATCACCAAGACCATGGGCATATGTGCATTATTCCAGTCTGACAGTAGGTAGAGTCACAGTAAATTGCAGTCACTGTGGTCTCACTGATGGCAAAACAAGCTCAAGATGGAGCACCACTACTCTAAGTGTCATTGTGCATCTCGACTGTTTTCGTAAGACCTGCTTATTCGCTGATGCCATGGAATTATTTGTAGAATTGGGTCCTTCCCCTCCCCCCATGTTTGAGATTATGACTCAGCATCATATCAATTTTTTTAAATATACACTGGCTGTTATCCCCCATGACGATGAAGGACAAGCTCGCCATGGAAACCCCTGGAAGTCTTAGAGAAATCATCTGCAGCGTGAAACTGCCCTCTTCCTTCCCAGGTTGGCAAATTCACCATAGATGGGCTGACCTTTGAACACCAGAACTTTTTTTTTGGAGTTTATATATTTGAAAGGCAGAACAACAGAGAGGGAGGGAGAGACAGAGATCTTCTATCTGCTGGTTCATTCCCCATATGGCTGCAATAGCTGAGGCTACACCAGCCTGAAAGCAGGAGCCAGGAACTCCGTCCTGGTCACCCATTCGGGTGGCAAGGACCCAAGTACTTCATCAGCTGCTGCCTCCCAGGTGCAACAGCAGGGAGCTTGATAGGAATTGGAGACAGGACTCTATCTAAGGCTCTGGTATGGGATTGGGCATCCCAAGTAGTGGCTTAACCTGATGTGTCCAAGTGTCTTTCTCCAGAACTTTTTTTTTTCCTTTGGTGTGTTCACCAGCTTTGAGGGATTTGAATGGCTTTGGATTTAATTAGAGGTGGCTGTTTCTGGGCTTGGCGTGTATTCATTGAAAAATGAAGTGAGACCACACTATCTCACAACTAGGCCTAAAGGAGTCAGTGTCAGCATGGTGATTACTGCTACCGACACTCTCCTTTAGCCTTATTTCTGTGTCTCTATTTTCTGAGAAAAACTGATGGCTGCACCAAGGGTAAGTGATATGATTTCCCCCTTTTCTTGGTTCTCAACTTAGACTGCAGGACCAGCTCATCAGCTACCTGATGGCCGGTAATTAACTTTCAGCTAGATTAGCGCTGGAAGAAAAGGGGCGGCACCTGGAGAGCTGGAAGCCTCTCTGTCACAACAGTCAGTGCGAGTTCCCTGCAATTTTGTCATCTTGCGAACGATGGATGCCAACTGAGTCTGCCTGGTGATCTACGAAATAGCATCAGAAGTACAGGGCATTGAAATTAGCTGGACCCCATCCCTCACTCCATTCCCTGAGGCCGTCAGCGAAGTGTCTTCTTCCTGACTCGGATCATAAGGGGACAGGGCACAGTATTTGTTTCTGGCTGGCCATGGACTTGCATGGGCACGCCCATCAGTTTGGTAATCACCAGAGCAACCTTAAGTATGATAAGAGGTCTTAGCCCTGACTCTAGCCAGATTATGGAAGGAAAATATTTGTATATCCAGGACCAGCTGAGCTACCCCTTCAAATCTTATGGGATACTCTGTCCTACCTGAGAAATCAGGAAATAGAAGATGGAAAAAAGTATTTGAATCCATACCAGATACTGGAAGTGTTATGCAGAATAACCAGAAGGCTTGCTTTTTTTTTTTTTTAAATATTTAAAGTCATTCTTATCTAGGCATTTCTTAAAAAGACTCACTTATTTGAAAGACAGAGGGAGAAACAGAGATCTTCCATCCACTGGTAGGCGCCCCACATGGCTACAATGGCTAGGCTAGACCAGGCCAACGCCAGGAGCCAGGAACTCCATCCAGGTCTCCCATATGGGTGCAAGAGCCCAAGCAGTTGGTTCATCTTCTGCTGTTTTCCCAACCTATTAGCAAGGAGGGAATCTGGGTCAGAAGTGGAGAAGCTGGGACTCAAACCAATGTTCAAATGGATGTCGGCATTGTAGGCTGTCCATGACGCTGGCCCCCTAAGAGTGCTTTTTTTTTTTTTTTTAATTCTTACTTTAAGGTTTGTTTTACATCAACTTCAGCTATTGTTCTATGTTCATTAGTACTTAAAATACAATTTTATTAAATCTCAGAATGTTAGAACTGGAAGAAAACGTTGATGATAATATGCAATTACAGAGTGCTTTCTCCCCATCAAAGACCCCAGTGAGTGCCATGCAGATGGCTTCCTTTGCTGCAATCTGCGAGGTAGGTATAATGACCCCTCACCCCTTCACAGTGAGAATAAATGAGGCCCAGCAAGATTAAATAACATGAGCAAAGTCTCCCAGCCTGGCTGACTCCAATGTGTGTGCTTCGTGACTAGGTCATGGCTCTTTTGGGTGAATCCTTAGAAAGAGCTGAGGTCAGGAGAAGCTCGTTTGCCTAAGGTAACGTCCATGCACTGCTGCTCTTCCAAGCTACCAAGGGAAAGGAGGTGAGGTTCAGGGTGAAGAGCCTGGTGCCCTGAAAGGGAACTCAATTCCCTCCCAGTCTTGGGACGTCCCCCTGTCTCTGGAAAATCCTTCACTCATTAGGGCACAGGGTTCTTGCTGTCAATAAATATTTACAAAGAAAGAACATCTGAGACATAATTCACACACCATATGTTTACTTTTAGTATGTTCTACAGTGGTACAACCGTTGTTTCTTCCTTTCCCTCCTTCCCTTAAAATATGTTCTATTTGAAAAGCAGTAGGCAGTTAGTGAGCAAGTGAGAGAGCTCTTCCACATGCTGGTTCGCTCCTTAAATGGCTGCAATGGCCAGGCTGGGCCAAACTGAAGTCAGGAACCAGGAACCCATCCAAGTCTCCCACATGGGTGTTAGGCACCCACATTCTTGGGCCATCTTCCATTGCCTTCCCAGACTCATTAGTAGGGAGCTGGATCAGAAATAGAGCAACCAGAACTCAAACTGGTGCACCTATACAGGATGCTGGTGTCACAGGTGGCAGCTGAATGTGTGCTATAGCCCAGCGCTTCCTCCATTGCACCATCTAATTCCAGAATATTTCCACCACTCCAGAAAGAATGCCACACCCATCAGCTGTCACTATCCAGTCCCCACGTCCCATCTCCTGGTAACAACTAATTTCCTTTATGTCTCTATCAATTTGCTTATTCTTGACATTTTTTTGGAAGATAGATTTATTTATTTATTTTTTGACAGGCAGAGTGGACAGTGAGAGAGAGAGACAGAGAGAAAGGTCTTCCTTTGCCATTGGTTCACCCTCCAATGGCTGCCGCTGCCGGCGTGCTGAGGCCAGCACACCGCACTGATCCGAAGGCAGGAGCCAGGTGCTTATCCTGGTCTCCCATGCAGGCAGGGCCCAAGCACTTGGGCCATCCTCCACTGCACTCCCTGGCCATAGCAGAGAGCTGGCCTGGAAGAGGGGCAACTGGGACAGGACCAGTGCCCCAACCGGGACTAGAACCCGGTGTGCCGGTGCCGCAAGGCGGAGGATTAGCCTATTCAGCTGTGGTGCCAGCCGATTTATTTATTTTAAAGTCAGAGTTACAGAGAGGCAGAAAGAGAGAGTGAGGTCTTCCATCCACTGGTTCACTCCCCAGATGGCCGCAATGGCCAGAGCTGCCTGATCCAAAGCCAGGAGCCAGGAGCTTCTTCCGGGTCTCCCACGTGGGTGCAGGGGCCCAAGGACTTGGGCCATCACTGCTTTCCCAGGCCATAGCAGAGAGCTGGATAGGAAGTGGAGCAGCCAGGACTTGACCTAGCACCCTATGGGATGCCAGCACTGCAGGTGGCAGCTTTACCCGCTATGCCACCACGCTGGCCCCTGGACATTTTATATAAATGGAATCACACTATATGATATGTGTATCTGGCATCTTTCATTTAGTATTTTCAAGTTTCAGGGATGCTGTAGCATGAATCCATTATCTGAATAAACCACATTTGGTCTATTCACTCACCAGTCATTGCACATCGGGCCATTTTCCACTTTCTGGCTATTGTGAAAAATGCTGCTATGAATATTCCTGTATAAGTTTTTATGGGGATGATTGTCTTAAAATTTTTGGATATATACCCAGGACTGGAATAACTAGATCATATGGTAATTCTAGATTTTTGAGGAATTGTGAAGTTGTTTTCTGAAGAGGCTGTACTATTTTACATTGCCGCTATCAATGTAAGAGGTTTTTTTTAAAAATTAATTTATTTATTTGAAAGTCAGAGTTACACAGAGAGAGGTGAGGCAGAGGAGAGAGAGAGAGAGAGAGAGAGAGAGAGAGAGAGAGAGAGAGAGAGGTCTTCCATCAGCTGGTTCACTCCCCAATTGGCCGTAATGGCTGCAGCTGCGCCGATCTGAAGCCAGGAGCCAGGAGCTTTTTCCAGGTCTCCCATGTGGGTACAGGGGCTCAAGGACTTGGGCCATCTTCTACTGCTTTCCCAGGCCATAGATTTTCCATATCCTTGCCAACATTTGTTATTGTCGATCTTCTTGATTATAATCTTGCTAGTGGGCATGAAGTGGCATCTCCTGGTGGTTTTGACTTAACATTTCCCTGATGATGAAACGTTGAGAATCTTATGATTATTGTTCATGTGCATATGACCTTTGGAGAGAGATCTATTCATATCACTTGCCTGTTTTTAGTTGTGTTATACTGTAAGGATTCTTTATATGTTTCTCATGCTAGACCCTCAGTAGGTACATGATTTGCAAATATTTTTCCTATTCTGTAAGTTATTTTTTCAATGTCTTTTTTCCTTAAAGATTTATTTATTTATTTGAAAGGCAAAGTTAGAGGAAGAGGGGAGAGGAGGAGAGAGAAAGGTCTTTCATCCACTGATCACTCCTCAGATGGTCTCTGTAGCTATGGTTGGGCCAGGTGGAAGCCAGGAGCCTGGAACTCTGTCAGAGTCTCTCATGTCGGTGCAGGGGCCTGATCACTTGGGCCATGCGCTGCTTTCCCAGGAGCATTAACTGGGAAATAGAGCAGCCAGGACTCAAACCAGCAATGGGATGCTGAACCTGCAATCTTCAATTTCTCGATAGTATGCTTTCAAGCACAAAGGTTGTGTGTGTGTGTGTGTGTGTGTGTGTGTTTTAAGAATTTACTTGAGACGTAGAGTTAGAGAGGCAGAAGCACAGAGAGAGAGAGAAGTCTTCCATCCTGGCCGCAACGGCAGGAGCTTCCCCCGGGTCTCACATGTGGGTGCAGGGCCCAAATATTTGGGCCATTTTCCGTAGCTTTCCCAGAGAGCTGGATTGGAAGAGGAGCTGCTGGGACTTGAACCAGTGCCCATATGGGTTCTGGCACCGCAGGCGGAGGCTTAGCCCACTATGCCACAGTGCCGGCTCCCTGGAGCACAAAGTTTTTAATATATCAATCTTCAATATTTTTCTTTTCTCACTTAGACTTTGTATGTTATATCTTGGAAAATACTACCTATTCAAAGCCACAAAGATTTTTCTTATGATTAAAATATTAAAATATTTCTTATGATTAAAATATTCTCAGTCTTTGAGAATAACATACTAGAATTTAATATGTGACAAAAATATCAACTTCGTATGTGATGAAACATTAAGAACATTCCCTTATTATCTCAAATGAATAATAATACATTGTTAGCCATGACTAGTAACTGTAGTATTATGTTTTCTTCTATGTGTTCTTTTAGTTCTTATGTCTAGGCCTGTAATCCATTTTGAGTTAATTTCTGTATATGGTATGAGTTTTTTCGTGCAAATTTATGAGACTTAATTAAGTTTGCAGATATCACTGTGGTTACTAAACTGATGTATATTAAATAATATAGTCAATTACATTAACCTGTTAATCTGATTGAAAAAAATGGGAATTTTGGCTACAAATTTTTATTCTAGTCCTATCTTTTCTAATTTTAATTTTATTAAAGCTAATAACAGTTATGTGATTTTTTTTTTAGTTACATCTATTAAGCCATAATAATGGGGGCATGAAATAATCTTCTATTAAGGGGCTTTTGCTAACTCACAGAAAAAAGAAACCAAAAGCCCCAGGAATAAAATATAACTTTAATTATCTTAAAGAAAATAATAAGATTAAAGAGTACTAGTTCTTGCATTAGGAATAGGCAATGTGAGGTCACTAATTTGTCCTGAGCATTAGGTATTTAGGTGGGCACATTGACCGACTGCTGAGGAAAGAAAAAGGTGGTGACGAGACTGGGTGGGAAGGAGGAGGTAAAGTGAAGATGGGAGACAGATTGACAGTGAGGACAGCCGGGCTCGGGTCACTCCCAAGGCCTGGAGGCAGTGCTGGGTGGACAGTGCAAAGCAGGGGTCGGGGGCAGACCCATACGGTTGAGGGGCACTTGATTAAAGACACTGGACTGCTCGTTTGCTATTAAAGATGCAGGAGCAGACAGAATCAAGGAGGAAAGAACTGGCATTATGGCCCAGTGGGTGTGAATCCTGGCTGCTCTGCTTCTGATCCAGCTTCTTGCTAATGTGCTTGGGAAGGCAGGAAAGGATAACCTAAGTACTTAGGCCCTTGCCACTCACGTAGGAGCCCTGGATGGAATTCCTGGCTACTGGTGTTGGCCTGGACCAGCCCTGGATGTTGTGGTCACTTGGGGAATGAACCGGTGGATGCAGGGTCTCTTACTCTCTCACTTTCTCCCTCCCTCTATTACACACAGCAATGAAGAGAAAACCAAGTGTTAGGAAGTAATAATTAGCATTGTAGAAGACTGTGGTCAGGTCTTCGTAAAGGAGTTTCCTTTATGCAATCAAAAATATACTTCAAGATATTCTTTGTCTTGTTGCCCTGAGTAGGAGGACATTAGGTAGGAGCCACATTTTCTCTGCATCATGCCTTGACCCTGAGAGGGTCTCTTCCTGCATTACAGCCAGACCACAGTACACAGCTAGTGAGGTTTTTTGGCATCGTTGCTGTACATTATTCGCTTGTTTAATGTTTCATGCAGCCTTGGCAAATGGGCATTCATTATGACTATATTCAAAATCCTCCCGCCTTCGTTTGCATTCAAGAAACTCGCAGCTGTAATGTAGGGCAGTAGGCAAAAGATTCTAGATATCAACACAGCATTACACATGTCGTATTTCTATTGCAAACACTAATTCAGATGGTAGACTCACTAGAATTCAGTGCACTGGATTGGCACGGGTTACAGGCTCTACGACTTGATAAAGAGGTTTGAAATAATTGCAACCAATGTTGATAAATATGCTACAATGTGAGACTCTATCAGTGTGTTACAAGTTTTTAATTTAAGAACATTACATTCTTTTGTATCAAGTCCTTCGATAATATTAATTTTCAAGAACATTAAATTCTGTCTAGTGTGCTGAGGCTGGTAATTACAATGCGTAAAAATAGCTGAATAACCAGGGCAGTGCCAATTACTCTGTCACTCATGAGTAATCAATTATTTTTGTGCAGCACAATATAGATGATGCCTGCACCCAAAGTAATAATGTACAGCACATAAATGAAAAATAGCTTTCCAAACGCAGGGTGAGGCATGCCTGAAAGCCCTAACAATCTGACTTGGGATCCAGGTTATGTCTCTTTGAGAACTACATTGAGTGCTTAGAAGGGATTTTGGCCATGGGCTGGCCTGTGTGGGCATCCTGGGAATGTGGGATGTGCAGCTTCTACGTGGCTAGGATGACCCATTGACATTTAGGTGGATACAGTGTTGAATACTGGTATCTAAGCTGTGTGGTGAGTTGAGTGCATGGAGTAAGTTACACTGCTGATGATGGTAGCTGTATTAGGAATAGGCTTTGAAATCCCGGTGTCTCCCTGTATGTTCTCAGACGCCACCCTCTGTAGACAGATGAGTCTTTGGAAATAGCACGAAGCCCTTTATCTTTGGAAGCCCTTGGCAGGGAAGGCCTCCGATGTCTCAAACAGCCTCCTTTTAGCCGTGGGCTCTTTCAGGAAAGGATACTCGGGAAGAAGCTTATGCAGCTCAGAACAGCAAGAAGACCACGTTATAGAGCTGCTGCTAGAAGTTTACTGGGGATGATGCTTTGGTGTAGTGGGTAAGGCTGCTGCCTGCAGTGCCAGCATCCCACATGGGCGCCGGTTCAAGTCTCGGCTGCTCCACTTCTGATCCAGCTCTCTGCTGAGCTCCTTGGGTCCTTGGGCCCCTGCACCTGCATGGGAGACCCAGAGGAAGCTCCTGGCTCCTGGTTTTGGATCAGCACAGCCCCGGCCGTTGCAGCCAATTGGGGAGTGAACCAATGGATGTAAGGCCCCCCTCCCCCGCCTCTCCTTCTCTGTGTAACTCTGACTTTCAAATACATAAATAAATCTTTTTTAAAAAATGTTTACTAAGAAAGATTTACTTATGTAATTGGAAGGCAGAGATGGGGCAGCGAGTAAGAAAGGGAGAGAGAGAATCTTCCATCTGCAAATGGCTGCAACAGCCAGAACTGCACCGAGCCTGCATGGGTCTCCCAAATGGGTGGCAGGGGCCCAAGAAATTGGGCCATCTTCTGCTGCTTTCCCAGGCATGTTACCAGGGAGCTGGATCAGAAGTGGAGCAGCTGAGACTTGAACCTGCGCCTGTATGGGATGCCGATATCACAGGCATTGTAGGCAGTGGCTTAACCTCCTATGCCACAACAGCTGCTGCTGATGTGAGAACAGTATGAGATTTTTATAGAGCACTTACTATGTGCCAGGCATTGATTTAAAAGGTATTCAGCTATTATTATTAACTGTTCATGAAATTATACATTAGATCTAATTGCTTATTTCATGCTCTGTTTCTCTTTTATGGAAAACTAACATTGACACAAAGGAGGGAGGGTACTACAAAAATGTTCATGGGAAAATAGAATTAAAAGATGTTTATTTTAGTACGAAAAATTCAAATCCCACATGTAATTTTTACAGAATAAGCATTTCTCATGAGCTTTTTGAAGACCCCTTGTAGAAAAATACCTTTATTTATAAATGCTGTATTTTTTTTTTACTCAAAAATTATCTTTCCTTGGGACCAGCACTGTGGTGTAGTGGGTAAGGCTTCTGCCTACAGTGCCAGCATCCCATATGGGTGCCGATTCTAGTCTTGGCTGCTCCAGTTCTGATCCAGCTCTTTGCAATGGCCTGGGAAAGTGGTAGAAGATGGCCCAACTCCTTGGGCCCCTGCATCTGCATGGGAGACCTGGAGGAAGCTGGTCTGGAGATCTTCTATTCATTGGTTTATTCCTCAAATGCCCACAACAGCCAGGGCTGGGCCAGGCTAATGTCAGGAGACGTGAACTCAATCTGGCTCTCCCACATGAATGTCAGGGACCCAAGTATTTGAGCCATCATCTGCGCCTTCCAAGGGGTGTGCATTAGCAGGAAGCTGGGTCAGAAGCAGAGGAGCTAGAACTTGAACCAGGCACTCCAACACGGGGTGTGAGCATCCCAAGAAAAGTCTTAACCATCGCACCAAACTCCCACTCCATCATTTTAGAGTTCTGCAGAATTTCCACAAAAATCCCTCACCTTGAACTCTATTTAAAAGAAGTTGGATCTAGAGGCACTCCAGAAAGTTCCAGGCAGGGTATTATACAAAGCAAATTATTGGATTTAGTGGCTGGAGTTTATTGAGCGTTCACGGAAGAGCTCCATGAACGAGTGGCATGAACTGCAGTTCTTCCTCGGGGAGTGTGTAATATAGTGAGGGAAAGGAGGGAGGATGTGTGTTGGACACAAAGGATCAAGTACAGATGCAAGCAGAAGGCTAGGACATGAGACATGAGGCAGGAGGTTAACTGAGGGTTAGATCAGGCATCACTTAGCCCGTTGCTGAATCATTGCTGGCTGAAGTCAGGGGAAACCTCACAGCAGCTGTCCTGTAAGCAGCTTGAACGAGGAGCAGACTTCGGTAGGAAGGAAGGGGGTGGACGTAGGGAAACTGTTAGCACTGGAGACTGGAAAGACTCGAGTCAATCCTGTGGGGCGTGTGTGTGTGTGTGTGTGTGTGTGTGTGTGTGTGTGTAGGTAAGAAAGAGGGAGTGAAGCACTAAGTGATAAAACCCAAGAGGATGTGAACTGAGAAGGACTTGAAGAAGAGATCCTAGTTAATTACATTGCATTTTAATTGTAGGCACTGTGCTTTCTTTATATGATGGCGCTACACTGTGAGAAAGGCAGAGCCGAACTCTGCTTTTGTGGGGACACAGATAAAACCAAAGGTGCAGAGATCGCTAGGAGACACCTGCCATAATCCCTTCTAGGGCAGAAAGGATGGCCTGAACCAAGCAGAGGTGGAAAGTGTTCCAGGCACTGGATATGGTACGTTTGCATCACAGTCCAATTGGATATTCCTGGGAGACAGCCTTTCAGGGGCTCATCTTCAGACCCAGGCCGCTTCTATCTCATGGCCCCATAGTCCTCAAAGACCTAAGAGTGCACTCTGTTTAGCAGGTGGGTGAGGTAATAGTCTGAGAGAGGCCTGCCTGCTGCTTTAGTACAAGAAGCAGTACAAGGAGCATCAACAGGCACTCACGGACAAGAACTCCTGTGCCTTGTTCTCCACTCTGGAAATGAGGCACCTGCTGGACAGCTGTTTCCATGTAATAGCTGACACTCCAGAAGGGGAGTGCAAACCTTGGGTGATCAGGTAGCAGTCTCTGCTACAGCTGGGTTGGTGTGATGTGAGTGAAATAAAGAGTAACCAGGAGCTGGAATCTGAAAATAAATTAATCTTCAGTCGATTTGCTCTGGTATCTGTGGGACAGGCTGGAGTTGTAGATTCCTGGGTTTCTTTTTTTGACAGGCAGAGTGGACAATGAGAGAGAGAGACAGAGAGAAAGGTCTTCCTTTGCTGTTGGTTCACCCTCCAATGGCCGCCGTGGCTGGTGTGCTGTGGTCGGCGCACTGCGCTGATCCGATGGTGCTTCTTCTGGTCTCCCATGGGGTGCAGGGCCCAAGCACTTGGGCCATCCTCCACTGCACTCCCGGGCCACAGCAGAGAGCTGGCCTGGAAGAGGGGCAACTGGGACAGAATCCAGTGCCCTGACCAGGACTAGAACCCGGTGTGCTGGCACCGCAGGTGGAGGATTAGCCTATTGAGCCGTGGTGCCGGCCCCTGGGTTTCTAGTTTGGAGAACAATCACTGGTCTTCCACTTATGGCAACAAGGAACAGGAGGGAGGGAGGGAAGCCGGAGTGGAGATCCAGATACCTGGAGGATGCTCAAGTGAGGATGATGAGCACCATGTGCTTTGTGTGGGTCTGAAGGTTAGGTAGGCCATTGGGAGATGGAGATCGGAGAGGCATCGGTACGTAGGCAGTGATTAGTGTCATGGAGCAGGATAAGCACTGGTAACTTGGTCCACATGGGTCATGGTGGGGTCAGCAATCAGGACTGTTGCTACGTGAATGGATAAAGAGGGCTATAACAGAGAAGGCTGCAAGGGGCTGGGGATATCATGCTGCATCAGATGGAAACCGAGGAGTTGGGAATGGATGATGATTCATTGGGCAGGGAGACAAGCCCTCGGTTATTAGAAGGTTAAAGTGGCCGGCGCTGTGGCTCACTAGGCTAATCCTCCACCTGCAGCACCAGCACAAAGGGTTCTAGTCCCAGTCGGGGCCCCAGATTCTGTCCCTGTTGCCCCTCTTCCAGGCCAGCTCTCTGCTGTGGCCCAGGAGTGCAGTGGAGGATGGCCCACGTGCTTGGGCCCTGCACCTGCATGGGAGACCAGGAGAAGCACCTGGCTCCTGGCTTTGGATCAGCGTGGTGCGCCAGCCGCAGCAGCCATTGGAGGGTGAACCAACAGTAAAGGAAGACCTTTCTCTCTGTGTCTCTCTCTCTCTCTCACTGTCCACTCTGCCTGTCCAAAAAAAAAAAAAAAAAGTTAAAGCAATAGATATGGGTAGGGTGTAAAATCATAGCATTGAAGTAGGGACTTTGAAGTTAATCCCTCGCATTATGTTTTATAAGATTTTTATTTATTTCTTTTTGTTTTAAGATTTATTTTTATTTATTTGAAAGAATTACAGAGAGAGGTAGAGACAGAGAGAGAGGTCTTCCATCTGCTGGTTCACTCCCCAGATAGCCACAACGGCTGGAGCTGCACCAGTCCGAAGCCAGGAGCCAGGAGCTTCTTCCAGGTCTCCCATGTGGTTGCAGGGGCCCAAGGACTTGGGCCATCTTCTACTGCTTTCCCAGGCCATAGCAGAGAGCTGGATTGGAAGAGGAGCAGCCGGGACTAGAACCGGCACCCATATGGGATGCAGGCACTTCAGGCCAGGGTGTTAACCCACTGAGCCACAGCGCCAGCCCCTATTTATTTATTTCAAAGTCAGAGTTACACAGAGAGAAGGAGAGGCAGAGTTACACAGAGAGAAGGGGGAGAGAGAGGTCTTCTATCCCCTGGTTCACTTCTCAATTGGCTGCAATGGCCACAGCTGCAGTGATCCCACGCCAGGAGCCAGGAGCTTCTTCTGGGTCTCCCGCATGGGTGCAGGGGCCAAAGGACTTGGGCCATCTTCTACTGCTTTCCCAGGCCATAGCAGAGAGTGGGATCGTAAGAGGAGCAGCCAGGACTCGAACCAGTGCCCATATAGGATGCTGGCACTGTAGGCAGTGGCTTTATCCACTACACCATAGTGCTGCCCTGTCCCCCTCCCCCATTCTAAGTCTTTTAAACATCATATATGTTGATAAGGCAAGAGGAGGAAAAGTCAGGGCTAAAGGTTTCGATGTATGTGTTCTTTTTTACAAAGACTTATTTATTTATTTGAAAGTCAGAATTAGAGAGAGAGAATCTTATATCTGCTGGTTTACTCCCCAGTCACAACAGCCAGGGTTGGGCCAAGCTGAAGCCAGGACCAGGGAACTCCATCCAGCTCTCCCACATGCAGGGGCCCAAGCATTTGGGCCATTCTGCTGCTTTCCAAGGTGCATTAGCAAGGAGCTGGATCAGAAGTGGAGCAGCCAGGACTTGAACCAGCACCCAAGTGTGGTGGCACAGGGCCCTGTGTGTATTCTTATTCTGTGGCAAATTAAACATGCTTAGCTAAATATGCATATGAGAAGACAACTGGGTGGGGGGTGCTGCATAGGGAGACAGAGGGAACAGAGGAGTTGGATTCCCAGGGGAGAGTGCTAAGGCTGGGGACAGGACAAGAAGAGGAGTGGAGGAGAGAGCCCTCAACAGCGGGAATGGCGGGCAGTGCTTGCACTGGGGTGGGGCGTGTAAGTATCCCTGTAACTGGCACTTCAAAACGATCAGTAAAATAACAGCTTTCATCTGTGCGTCCTGTTTCTAGGATAATGGGGCTGTTGCATAAATGGATGTTTGATTTTGGTGTAGAAAAGAATTAAAATGGCACAACATCTTTGTTTTATGAGGGAGTTAAAGGCTAACATGAGAAACCATGAGTTTGCAGCCTACTAGGAGTTAAGGACAGAACATACCTTATGTGGTTCAGGGCCATAAGAGGCTTGATTTAGAGGAAGCTGTTGCAGAGGGAAAGGGACTTTGTGGACCAGAGGAGCGGGACTCAGTGCACTTGTAGCCAACAGATGTCAGTGTTGTGATACAATACACAGCAGGGTTTTGCAGTCTCTTTGCATACCATTCTTTAGGCTTTGATTTAATGTAGGAATTTTGTCAACTATCTCTCCCCCTTAAAAAATGTCAACACAAGTACATTATAATGAACGTTTTTGGGTATACAAAGAATAGCTTCTTACACCCTGAAAATTTCATCTGCTCATGGGCATGGGGGAGGAGTGATGTCACTCCAATGCTTTTTTTTTTTTTTTTTTGCAACAAACTGTGAACTGGTAGCACTTGGATGAAACTGCATCTGCTAACGATGCCTTGGAGTGGGCTGGGGCAGGTGGGGAGGGGAGAATCAATGGCAAACAATAAATGGATTAGATGTTAGCCCACTGGCTCTTAAGAGTTCCATCTTTATTTTTTCATCAGGCCCCTTGGTATCCTTTGAAGATTTTGGCTGATTGAGGAGATGCAAAGCTATATACTGTGCTGTGGTCTGTCTCTTTATGCCTAAATGTTTCAGATGCTTGGGCTCAATTTTTTTAGAGATTTTTATTTGAATAGCAGAGTTACTGGGGGTTGGGGGGTGGGCGGGGAGAGAGACAGAGACAGAAACAGATATTTCATCTGCTGGATCGCTCCCCAAATGGCCACAGCAGCCAGGGCTGGGCCAAGCCAAAGCTAGGAGCCAGGAGCTTCATCTGGGTCTCCCATGTGGCTGCAGGGGGCCCAAGCACTTGGGCCATCTTCTGCTGCTTTCCCAGGTACATTAACAGGGAGCTGGATTGAAGTGGAGCAGCCAGGACTTGAACTGTCATCCATAGGGGATGCCAGCATCGCAGGCGGTATCTTAACCCTTGGGCTCAGTTTTGTGATGTCCAAGCAGCCCCCAGAAGACTAAGAGTGGGATAAGCGGTTGATTCCTTCTTGCTCTTCAGAGAGCCTGATACTGTGACCCAAAGCATCTGTCCTTAGTGGCAGAACCCCACACCTCACCAGGCTGCAGTGTTTTTATATCATCACTCAATGTGGTGGCTTAGATGCTAAACTTTTCATTGAATGAGGATGAGCTTACAGGCTGAATTCTTGCTGGGGCCTGGCAAAATTTGTTTCTTTTCTTTCCTTTTTTTTTTTAAGATTTATTGATTTATTTGAAAGGCAGAGTTACAGAGAGAGAAGGAGACACACACAGACAGATATATTCTATTCACTGATTCACTCCCCATATGGCCACAGGCCAGGACAGGGCCTGACCAAAGCCAGGAGTTTATTCTGCGTCTCCCATGTAGGTGTGGTGGCCCAAGCAGTTGGGCCATCCTCCACTGCCTCCCCAGGTGCAGTAGCAGGGAGCAGGATTGGAAGTGGAGCAGCTGGGACTCGAACTGGTGCCCATATGGGATGCCAGCCCTGCAGGTGGTGGCCTAACCTACTAGGCCCCAGTGCTGTCCCCCCACCCCACTCAGGCACCACCTGGGATATAGACTTGTGGGTTTTGAGCCTGTGGACCTGACAGAGTTGCTGAGATGTAAGAAACAGTCTGATAAACGGACAGGTAAGAGGGGACGGCACAGGGGTCAGGGTCAAGAAAACAGAAACTACACCTCTGAGAAACCAGCTGCCCAGCCACTGGGATTCTCATCTCTTTGGAGATCTGCCCTTCTTGTTTGGCTTCCTAGATGTGCCCAGGTGTTTCACTGTTCAACAATCAAATTGCACCTGAAAGACGGGAACTTGAACTCCAATGTCCAGGACTCAGTTTACCTATTTTTTTTGAGAGGTAGCAGGTAGGAGGGAGGAAGTCAGAGAGTGTGTTCCCATCCACTTATTCACTCCCCAAATTTCTGCAACAGCTGAGGCTGTGCTGGGCTAAAGACAGGAGCTAGGAACTCAACGCAGGCAGGGATCCAGCCACCCTGCTGCCTCCCAGGGTGCTCACTGTAGGAATCTGGAACCACGTACTGAACCCGGATGCTCTAATGTGGGATGTGGGCATCTTTCTGAGAAAGCCAATTGCCTGTCCACCAGGTTACCGAATGTTAATACAGAGATCATTTTGGCTTCCTTAATGGTTGGGAGGATTTGCACATGGTTATGACTTAGTCATGATAACTATAAAAGTGCTCCTGTAGGAGGGACTCCAACCTTAAAGTATTAAAGAAGCTACTTCCGTGAGCACACAAGGTAGATATTAATGACACCAGAGTCCATGCTGAGATATTTTAGCAGGTGTGGCTTTGGGTCACCATGTGTCTTTCTCACTGGTAATGGCTAATCCTAAAGCAGAAACCAGAAGTCTGACAGTAGACACTGAAGCTAGATCTTAGTATTATTCTAGTGCATATTTGGCACTAGTGTGTTTGCTGGGATAGTGCTGGAAGGGCAGCAACTCGCCAGACTTTGTGGAAGAGGCACCCAGATCTGATGATGACTCAGGGAAAACCAGGAGACCCAAAGTGGAGAGAGCTCCCACTGGATCCCAGCAGTCAGAGACCAGCTCTGAACATCACCATTTCCCTGTTCCCTTTGGAGAACTAGCCAGCAACCAGGATGGGCTGTCCTGGGAAGTGGGAGTGGAGCGCTCAAGGTTTTCATAATGTGAAGCCAGGAAGTGCGTTTGGGTGGATAACCTTTTGCTCTTGTGCTTGCCTGTGTCACGACCAGGTTTGGTAACCATTGATGGCTACCATGGCTGCCTAAGCACCATAGTCATTGACTACCACCCACAGACTTTCGGTTGATCTAAGATCAGGATCATTGTTTAGGTGGAAAGTGTTGATGGGTGGTGCCAGGAATTCCAGCCAGGGGAAGCAGCATGGGTGAATATGGACCTTGGAAGTACTTGACCTCTAGGTGGGAAGGCAGGCTTTCTAGGACATCAAAGATCAGATGAGGCCGGAAGTTTTTGCTAAAGAATGTGGGTTTGGCCGGGTGGGAGGTGGGAAGTCACAGGAGCCTTTCTGGTAGGGCAGTGATGTGAACAGACCGGTCTTCTGGAAAGATAACACAGGCGCCTGACGGCTGATTTCCCAGAGGAGAGGCTAGAGGCAGGGTCTCTGGGTTCGAAGGTGGTTGTGGTCCTGCAGGGCATGAGCCCGGGTGGTGGTGGTTGCAGGGAGAAAGAGCTATGAAGAGACTGAAGACATTTTAAGGGACCTTAGGGCTGAATTTTGAAGTTTAGCGACCCTAAGAACTGACAAGCTAATGGTGTACTCCTTGTACTCATAAGTTTAAAATCAAACCAGAACCTAATTGTAAAAGAAATATAACAAAGCCCAACACATTTCTGCTTTTTTCCCATATTAGTTACTTTGTTTTTACAAAAACATCTATTAGTCACTTCTTCCAAGTTTTGTTTTTATGTTGTTGGAGCCCTTCCTTCATTCTTGTCTAATGAAGACGCTTAGTTTTCCCGTAGGGTTCTCCAGGCAGGGGTGGTGTGGATGGTACTTGGAGTTGAGTTCCAGGCTTGATCATTAGAAAGGAGAACAAAGACATTGGCAATGAACATGGTATCAGTTCTGGGGTACAAAATGCTAGCAAAGCGTTGTGGGTCAACAAGGAAAGTGGTAAGGCATTGTCCACAAGTCATTTAGGCTGCTGACATGATCAGTTAGGATAACTATTGAGTCATATTATTAAATTAATATGTTAAAATATTTTAAAGTTGAAAATATAATTAAAAATATCTTTAAATTCATCATTTTATTTCTACTTTCAAAGTTATATCCTTTTAATAGAATATTATAAAAAGTACTTGTAGCTCAACAAAAACTAAGTAACTCCATGAAAAATGGCAAAGGACTTGAATACATTTCTTCAAAGATGATGCACAAATGTTCAAGCACATGAAAAGATGTCTGATATCACTAATAATTAGGGAAATGAGAGTTAAGGAAGTGGTAGAGCAGTTAAGGTGGGCTTGGAACACTTGCATCCCATATTGAAGTGCCTGGGTTTGAGTCCTGGCTCCACATCTGATTGTCGCTTCCTGCTAATGTGTACTCTGGAAGGCAGGAGTGTGATGGCTCAAAGAGTTGGGTCCTTGCTACTCAGTGGGAAACATGGCTTGCATTTCTGCTCCTGACTTTGGCTTGGCCCACCCTTCGCTGTTGCTGGCATTTGGAGAGTGGGCTGCTAGATGGAAGATGGAAGATCTCTGTCTGTCCATCTCTTCTGCTATATCTCTCTCTACCTTTCAAATAAAATAAAAAAACAAAATTATAATGAGATGTCACCTCATACCCAGGAGGATGACTAGTTAGTTATCTGTCTTATCTATCTATCTATACCATAGAAAATAGCAAGTGCTAGGATGTAGAGAAATTGGAAACTTTGTGTACTGTTGATGGATTGTAAAATAGTGCAACCACTTGGGAAATCAGTATGGCCATTCCTCAAAAAATTACAATTTGGGGCCAGTGTTGTGGTATAGCAGGTTAAGCCATTGCCTGCAATGTTGGCATTCTGTATGGGCGCTGATTTGAGTCCTGGCTGTTCCACTTCTGATCCAGCTCCATGCTAATGTGCCTGGGAAAATAGCAAAAGATGGCCCAAGTGCTTGGGTGCAGGTAGAAGACCTAAAAGACCTAGAAGTAGTTCCTGGCTCCTTGCTTTGGCCTGGCCTGTTGTGGCCATTTGGGGAGTGAACCATGGGATAGAATATTTCTCCCTCTCCCTCTTTTCCTCTCTCCCCCTCTCCCTTTAACTCTGCCTTTCAAATGAAAATAAAATAAATGTTTAAAAAATTACAATTAGAATGACGATATAATGCAGCAATCCCACTGCTGGTTTATATACAAAAGGATTGGATGGAGGGGTGTTGAAGAGGTATTTTCATACCCATGTTCATAGCAGCAATATTCACAATAACCAAGAGGTAGAAGCAATACAAATGTTCATCTAATGGATGGAATGGCAAAGAAAATGTGGAAAAAATGCACAACAGGATATAGTTTGGTCTTTAAAAACAGAAGAATCTGCAATATGATGGTGCTTAAGGACATTATGCCAAGTGACTAAGCCAGTTGCAAAAAGACACAGATGTATGATTTCACTTATGTAAAGTATCTGAAGCAGTCAAACTCATAGAAACAGAGAGGAGAATGGTGGTTGCCGGGGCTCCGGGAATAGGGAAGTGGGGAGTCATCGTTTATCGAATACAGAATTTCAGTTTTGCAAGATGAAAAGGTTCTGGAGATTCGTTGCACAATGATGGGAATGTACTTGACGCTGTTGAACTGTCCACATAAAAGTGGTGGGAGCGGTAAATTGTATTTTAGAATCTTTTTAACCCCATTTCAAAAAAATTCCAACTCTTTGTCTTTTCTTTCTTTACTATTTACATTTTGTATTAATATAAGGAGAACAGATTTCATGTAGTTAATGGATACAGTTCTAAGAATATAATGATATTTCTCTTCCTCCCCCTTCCTTCACTTTTCAATTTTTGTGATAGTGTTTTAAATTTATAGTCAAAGGCTTAGTGCTCCACTAAATAAAGAGTTCAGGGGCCAGTGTTGTGGCACAGTGGGTAAAGCTACCGCCTGGCACCCCATGTGAGCTCTACTTCTGACCCAGCTCTCTGCTCATGGCTGGGAAAGCAGCAGAAGATAGTCCAAGTGCGTGGACCCCTGCACCCACATGGGAAACCTGGATGAAGCTCCTGGCTCTTGGCTTTCACCTGGCTCAGCCTTGGCCTTTGGGGCCACTTGAGGAATGAAAAAGCAGCTGGAAGAACTCTGTCTCACTCTCTGTTTTCTAAAGATTTATCTGTTTATTAGAAAACTAAAGAATTCAACAAGTAAAAAGTAGAAAGGGGACCAATGATGTGACACAGCAGGTAAAGCCACCACCTGCAATGCTGGCATCCCATGTGGGTGCCAGTTTGAATCCTGGCTGCTCCACTTCCCAACCAGCTCCATGCTAATGCACCTGGGAAAAGCAGAAGAGGATGGCCCGAGTCCTTGGACTCCTGTACCTATGTGGGAGACCTGGAAGAAGCTTCTGGCTCCTGGCTTCGGCCTGGGCCATTGTGGCTATTTGGGAAGTTAATCATAGCTCTCTTTCTCTTGCTTGCTCTCTCCTTCTCTCTCTAACTTTGCCTTTCAAACAAACAAATAAATAAATAAATAAAAGACCACTCTTCAGCAGGAATATAGACAGGGGTATAAAAATAATCAAATCTTAACATGTCAGTTTCACTCATATCCATTAAATTAATATTTAAAAATACTCTACATATTACCTACTACACATTCAAGAAAACAAGTGGTATTTTTCTTTTTGGATCTGGCTTATTTCATTAAACATAATGGTTTCCAGCTGTATCCATTTTGTTGCAAAAGTCAAAATTTCATTCTCTTTCGTGGCTGAGTTGGTCTTTTCTGATTACAAACCTAAATCATCCCTTTTAAGTTCCAAACATTAGAAATGAAACACAAGGGGCTAACGTTGTGGCACAGTGAGCTGAGCTACCACCTGCAATCCCAGCATCTCATATTGAAGCTCTGGTTCCCATTTGGTGCCCTGCTAATGCTCCTGAGAAAGCTATGGGGGATGGCTCAAGTATTTGGGCCCCTGCCACCCACTTGAGGGTCCTGGATGGAGTTCCAGGCTCTCAGCTTCAGCCTCCAGCAGCCGCAGCTGTTGGATCATGTTGGGGGATGAACCAGTGGATGGAAGGTCTCTCCTCCTTGTCTATGTCTCTCACTTTCCGAATCAAATTTATAAATCAATATTTTTTTTAAAAAAATGAAACATGAGCGTACAACCTGCTACTTAATGGAGGAAGTCTACAGTCAATTTAGTCTCAGGGACTGGGTTTGTTTCACAGGAATGTGGAAGGTGGGCATCACGAGAGGAAGACCACGAAGTGGCCTCTTAGGGAACATGAAGGAGACTTCCAGTAATTAGCTATGTGACTGACAGCAACTGCTTCCGTTCACACCACCAAACAGATGGACACACGTCAATCACAGAGTGGTCCCTGCCCTGAGCTCTCCACAGGGATCTAGGGATCTTGTCTGTGTACAATCACAGTATACACTCTAGTGGGGATAAAGTAGCACGAATAAGAGTATATACCAGAATAGCAAGTAGTGTATATTTAGTGCTTGCTCTGTTCAGGGCTTTTGTCAGTCTTTCTAGACTTAGAGTAGCTAATTTAATTATCGTAATGACCCTCATATACCTGTGACTTGTCACTTGAGCAAGCTGAATCGTGAAGAACACAAGGATACGTAAGTCCTTAAATGTAAAGCTTGGATATGATCTAAGTGATCTGATTTTAGAGTCAGGAGCTTCTTCTAGGTCTTCCACGTGGGTGCAGGGACCCAAGGACTTGGGCCATCTTCTACTGCTTTTCTAGGCCATAGCAGAGAGCGGGATCAGAAGTAGAGCAGCCGGGACTCGAACCAGCACCCATACAGGATGCTGGCACCGCAGGCGAGGCTTTACCTGCTACACAACAGCATCAGTCCCCTTTCACTCAATTTCCTCCAATGGTAGCACCTTACAGAACTGTAGTACAAAATAACCACAATAGTGACATTGCTAGAATCCACCTTTCTTATTCAGATTCCCTAGTTTTACTTGTACTTGCTGGGGTGTGTATCTGGTTCTACACAATGTTATCTCACATATAGGCTTCTGTATCTGCCACAGGACGACAAGATGTGGGACAATCTTATCCCCACATTGATCTTTCCTGTGGCCCTTTGGTAGTCTCCCTCCCTCCCGCCACACTTTTCTGCCCTTCATCGCTTCACTTCTGTAGCTTTGTAATTTCAAGTATAATAAATGGAATTATACAGCCCATAACCTTTGTTCCACTTTTTCACTCAGCAAGATTCCCTTTGATTCCTTCAAGTTGCTGAACGTATCAATAACTCATTCCTTTCAATTGCTGATTATATTCTGTGGCGTGTGTATACCACTGCTGGTTTAGCCCACCTGCTGAAATACGGGCTGTTTTTAGTTTTGCACCGTCACAAACAAGGCTGCTGTGACCATTTGTGTACAGGTTTTTGTGTGAACATTAGTTTATTTCTCTGGGTTAAATCCCTGAGAGTATGGTTACTGTGCTGTATGGAAGTTGTATATTTCCTAAGAAACTGCCTGTACTAGTTTCCTATTGGCACTGTAAGTTGAATGGCTCGGAACAACATAAATTGATTCTTTTATAACCCTGGAGGCTGGACATCTGAAATGGGGCTTGGGTTGACTGGCACTGATGTCTCCAGGGAGAACTCATTCCTCCCCTCCTTCAGCTTCCACTGCTCGGGGCCCCTTCCTTTGTACTTAAAGCAGTTTTGCAGCATCTACTTTTATTTTTTTAGAGATTTACTTATTTGAAAGGCAGAGTGACACACAGACTAACAGGGAGATCTTCCATCTGCTGGTTCACTCCCTCAAAGAGGCATAATAGCCGAGACTGGGCCAAAACCATCAGCCTGGGGCTCCATCTGGGTCTCTCCTATTGATGATAGGAACCCAACTACTTGGATAGTTGAGTTCCACTGCTTTCCTACTCACATTAACAGGGAACTGGATTGGAAGTGGAGCAGGTGGGACTCAAACTGGAGCCCATATGGGATGCCAGCATTAAACATGGCAGCTTAACACTGGCCCCAGCATCTTTTTTCCTTTTTTCCTTTTTCCTTTTCTGTTCTCTTTTATTTATTTGAAAAGCAGAGTTACAAAGACAGTGAAAGAGACAGACAGAGACAGAGACGCAGAGAGAGAATATCTTTCATTTGCTAGTTTACCCTCCAAATGGCCACAAGGGCTGGAGCTGAGCCAATCCCAAACCAGGAACCAGGAGCTTCTTCCAGGTCTCCCATGTGAGTATAGGGGCCCAAATACTTGGACCATCCTCTGTTGCTTTCCCAGGAACATTAGCAGGGAGCTGGATTGGAAGTGGAGCACCCAGGACTCAAATCAGTGCCCATACGGGATGCTAGTGCCATAGGTAGTGGCTTTACCGGCTATACTACAGCGCCGGCCCCAGCATCTACTTTTCTTGCAAGGATGTTTGTGATCAGATTTGCCTGCCTAGATAACCCTGATCTCCCCATCTCAGGATTAAACTGGATCACATCCGAAGAGTCTCTTTGCCATAAAGGAAGCGTTTCTGAAGGCTCTGGGCGTGAACATCTTTGGGGGCCCTCATTTAGCTGGGCACGCTGCCCGGCTGCTTTCTAGAGTGGCTGTTCCATTCAGCGTCGCCCCCAGCAGCGACTGAGTGATTGCGTCCTCTCCAGCATCCTCACCGGGGTGTGATGGTGTCACTCTTTCATCTTATCCGCTCTGTGAGGTGTGCAGCAATGCCTCGCCGTGTTTGGTGCTCACTGGCATCTCCCTGATGGCAGTGATGTTGAACAGGCTCTGTGCTCATTTACCACCCCATATCCTTTCTGTTGAAATATCCACGTCTGGCTTTTGCCTACTTCCTAATGGATTGCTCATTTTTAAAAAACTGTTACATTTAGAGAATTCTTTATTATTTTTAGATACCATATTTTGTCAGATATGTGGTTTTCAATTTCTTTCCTGTCATACGGACTTTTACGAAGCAAATCATTTGATAAGGTCCAATTCACCAAGTTCTCCTTTCATAAATCATGCTATTTGGTTTAAGTTTCATAACTTTTTTTTTTTTGACAGGCAGAGTTAGTGAGAGAGAGAGACAGAGAGAAAGGTCTTCCTTCTGTTGGTTCACCCCCAAAATGGCCACTACGGCTGGTGCACTGTGCCGATCCAAAGCCAGGAGCCAGGTGCTTCCTCCTGGTCTCCCATGAGGGTACAGGGCCCAAGCGCTTGGGCCATTCTCCACTGCCTTTCCCAGGCCATGGCAGAGAGCTGGACTGGAAGAGGAGCAGCCAGGACAGAACTGGTGCCCCAACTGGGACTAGAACCTGGAGTGCAGAGGATTAGCATAATGAGCTAATCTGAAACTGAAAAGTTTCAGAACTTTTTGCCCAACCCTGGGCCCAAACCTTTTCTTTTCTTTTCTTTTCTTTTCTTTTCTTTTCTTTTCTTTTCTTTTCTTTTCTTTTCTTTTCTTTTCTATTTCTTAGAGTTGTATGCTTTTACGTTTGCATTGAAGTCCATGATCCATTTTGAGTTAATTTTTGTAAGATGAATAGATGCTTTTAATAGCAAGAACTTGGGCGACATGAAATGGTCTGTGTCTGACTACACAATAGTGTCTCCTTCATGTCACTCATTTAGAAAGATTCTACAGTGGTGCCAAAATAGACGTCTTCTTTGCAGGTAAACTGTTCCTGATGGCAGGTTTTAATAGCAAAAAGAAACCTGAAATGTCTCTGATCCCCCTGGGCATCATCCTGGGCTCTTTTTCATGTGTACATATAAAGAGAAAAACCAGGCTTTGTAGTTATTTTCTGAAAAAGAAATAATGAAAAAGATCCTGTGACACCCAAGTCCATGAAATCCTGCTTTTTGCTATGGACCTGAGTCATTCTATCTGGTGCCTTATTAGAAAAAGCATCTGTGGACTGGTTCGATGGTGTTTGTACTGGCTGCTTCGTGACCCATTCTTCTGGATTAGGCAGTGGGAAGAGCCCTTTTTCAGTAGAGAAGCATCTAATTAAGTTGTGTGTCCTAGAGCTGGACGTGGCTAGCGGGTACTTACTGCCAGGATAAGTGGTAGAGTGAATTTTAGAAAGGGGTTGGAGGGAGAAACGTGGAAATGAGCTTAAACCTGTCATCTCAAAGGATATGACAAAAACCCAAGGTTTACATGTATTAATCTATATCAGTATTGATGCCGAACAACTACAGGTGAGTGGAAGGGAAAATTGGTTCTCTTTGACTCCATCCTAGGTTATGTAGCAAAGAGGTAAACAAACTTGTGTCTCCCTCTGAAATATTTAGGAGTGTTGACATTCATATTTTTTTAAGATTTATTTATTTATTTGAAAGTCAGAGTTACACAGAAAGAGAGATGGGGGGGTCTTCCATCGATGGTTCACTCCCCAATGGCCACAACGGCCAGGGCACTGATCCAAAGCCCGGAGCCAGGAGCTTCCTCCGGGTCTCCCACGTGGCTGCAGGGGCCCAAGGACTTGGGCCATCCTCTACTGCTTTCCTAGGCCATAGCAGAGAGCTGGATCAGAAGAGGAGCAGATGGGGCCGACACTGTGGCACAGCGAGTTAATGCCCAGCATCCCAATGGACGCCAGTTCAAGACCTGGCAGCTCCATTTCTGATCCAGCTCTCTGCTATGGCCTGGGAAAGCAGTAGAAGATGGCCCAAGTCCTTAGGCCCCTGCACCTGTGTGGGAGACCTGGAAGAAGCTCCTGGCTCCCAGCTTCGAATCAGCGCCCTGGCTGTTGTGGCCATTGGGGAGTGAACCACTGGATGGAAGACCTCTCTCTCTCTCTCTGCCTCTCTTTCTTTCTGTAACTCTGCCTTTCAAATAAATAAATAAATCTTTAAAAAAAGAGGAGCACCTGGGAATCGAACTGGTGCCCACAAACATGGGTTGCTGGCACTGCAGGTGGCGAGTTTACCAACTATACCACAGCTCCAGCCCCCATATTCATCTTTCATAGCAATCCTTTTCTGATCATTTTATGTAGCAAATTTCATTATGGTTTTACTCTTCTGCTTATGGGAGGAGCAAATTCAATAGAATATAATTTATGCACTGAGTTTCAAGAAGTCAGTGTGGAAAGTTAAGTGGCTTTTGTCATAAATACAGTAACTGAATTGGTAAAGGTAATTATGGGATGATTCTACCCTTGACCCTTGAAGATAGATTCCACCAAAATCAATGAAATTACATGCATGTATCAAAGATAGAATGCTGACTAGTTTTTATGTGTCAAATTAACGCAGCTCACATAGTAGTAGTCACATGTGTTGGAAGAGCTGTTTTAAAATATATGATCAGATACTCACACTGTTGGAAAATTATTAGCTTTTGAGAGAATATTATATATGTTTTTATACTCATACTGTTGGAAAATTATTAGCTTTTGAGAGAATATTATATATTTTTTTAAAATGTGATAAATAATCTGAATATTATTGTACACATTTTTTGAAAGTGAGGAATACATAATTTCAAGGCCCTCAGTGATATATCTGGTCTCCATCGTTGTAGCTTGATTGTAGATCATCAAACGCAGGGAATCAGCCTCCAAACATAAAGGCGGTACTATTATCATTTTCTTCAAAATGATGAGGGAAATGGAGACACTGTTGGAAGGCAGAAAACCTTAGGCTTTTTAAAAAAGATTCTTTTTTAGAATCCTAAAAAAATTTATGTATTTTTTAAAGGCAAAGAAAAGCACATGAGGAGAAATCTCCCAACTGTTGGTTCCCTCCCCCAGGCTGAAGCCGGGAACTGGGAAGCCTCTCTGGGTCTCCCCTGTGGGTGGCAGCGACCCAAGGACTTGAGCCATCACCTGCTGCTTCCCTGGGTGCATTAGCAGAAAACTGGAGTGATGCAGACATCCAGGACTGATAAGGGATGCACTCTGATGTGGGAGGCAGAGGCTTAAACTCCCGAAGCACCACACCCGCCCCAAGCCTCAGTCTTCTTGGGCCGGCAGTGTAGTTTCCTCCTTTCCCCTGGCCTCAGCTTACCTGTTAGTCCTCCTTTTCAGTTTCAGAGGGAGTACAGAGCTGTCTTATGACTGGCACACAGCAGCTCCCTAACCATGCTTGTCCCGGTCTTGTGTGACCAGATCACACCTTCTAAATGTCCTAGGTAAAAGAAGCCTAAGATAATACGTCATGTGTGAGGCTAACTATCACACCAGGGACTTTGCTTTTGTCTTTTTGGAGAACCTGATCTTGATTTCTGACCTTGCCCTCCATCTTCAGCTTTTAGGCATTTCCGTGCTGGTTATATGTTTATTATTTTATTTTTATGTAGCTATGCAAACAGAGACAATAGGCATGAAGGGACCATGCAATGGGACTGCATCGCTGCCCCCTGAGTGTGGCAAATGTCTACCCTGGCCGCCAAGGGCTCTCCCCGAGGCCCATTCTTTCCAAGGCTTTATTTGGCCATGGTTGCAGGTGTTACAGCGCTCTCTTCTGAGAATTTCTTCAGCACTTGGATGGATGCTTGGGGATTTTCCGAGTCTTTACCTGACATGATCATTACAGGTCATCTCTCCCAACACACTGAGAACCTCCATGCTCATTGGGAGTTACTTTCCGGTCCTCGCATAGCGCCTTGCTGGCTACCCGGGAGGAGGTGAGGCTGATGTTGCGCACCTGCACTGAGGCTGAGTGAGGCGCGTCACGGGCGCCTAGCTGAGCTGTGTGTTGTGTAAGGGTTCCACCAGGAGGCTTTTGATGGTCTGGATTACAGCTTTCATGTCAATGGCTCTACTGTCTTTATGATCAAACCTTCTGCATTTAAACCTTCAAACAAGAGAAATAGCTCTCTCGTCCCTTTGTTCCCTGTTGTTATCTCTTAGGACATGAAACATGCGTCTACATGTACTTCTTGCTAACTACTGCTTTGTGACTAATCACCAGGAAACTTAAATTTGGAAGAAAATGTGTAAAATTCATGCCCTGAATTTATTTTGGGGGAATCGCTTGGGTATTTTCCTGAAATAAGAAAATCACAGCCTATTTAATCTTTTTATTAATATTAGATGATTCACAGACCTAACACGTTATATAGAAACATGAAGAAACAGCATGGTACCATTAGAGAAGAATTATCTTCCATAAGGAATGCCTCCAGTTTTACACAGAAGTATTGCATAAAACCAAAGTATGATTCTTATTATTTTATGCTTTTAATTATTATTAAAAGTGGATCTATAAAACCAGGAAGATTTATGTTTTCCAAGACAACAGGAAAGAAATTTTTTTCCTAGTCATACCTGGTAGAAAGCTATTAATTTTCTACTAAGAATAAAATAGGATTGCAAGTGGTTGTTTAAAAAATGCATTAAAATGGCAATGTGCACATAATTTAAATGAGCCCAGAGCTGCTAATTATTCTGGCATGTGTTCAGTTACTTTTGTACTATTTCTCCTGTAATGTAAACAAGAGAATTCCTCCTAATTGCCCAAAATAGCTTTTAGTAGATACTGCTTTATTCCTTTTTTTTTTAATGAAAATTATACAGTTTGCATATGTATCACAAAGTGTGAGTTAAAGTTTTTTTCATTCTAAAACACTATGACTTATATTTTTCAGCTTTTAAAATCAAATTAAGGTGCTAGTTAAGCTACTCGTTTACTAGGGCAGAAAATAATTATACAATATGTATCTGGACAAACAAAAGGCCTCGTGTGCATCCAAATGGGGCACAGTGGGCTCAGACCCACAAAACACAGCGTGGACCAGGGACACCAGGTCCCTCACTAGACCTTATGTGAGACGTAGTTTCCAGACACACTGATTTATGGGCGTGGCTATCCTGTTCTTCACCTCTCAGAGTCTTCATTGTGTGACTAAATGCTTCTGCCTTAATTTTAAATCATTTTCTCAGATATCTGTGAAATTGAAAGGTGCTAATTCACATTAGGTTGATTAGAACAGGCTCTGCTTTCTGCAATATGGTGATGTGAACATGTGGTTGGAGTTTGGAAAAAACATACTTAGAACAAGTGGAATGGTGTGCTGAAATCCTTCCCCTGAGATTTTTTTTTTTTAAAAGATTTACTTACTTATTTCTTTGAAAGGCAGACTAATAAAGACACACACATAGAGAGAAGAAAGAGTGAGATTGAGAGAGAGAGAGAGAGAGAGATTTTCCATTTGCTAGTTCACTAACCAAGTGGCCACAGCAGCCAAGTCTGGACCAGGCTGCAGCCAGGAGCCAGGAGCTTCTTCCAGGTCCCCCATGTGGGTGGCAGGGGCCCAAGGATTTGGGTCATCTTCCATTGCCCTGCCAGGCACCTTACTAGGGAACTAGACTGGAAGCAGAGCAGCCAGGACTCCAATCGGTGCTCTGATATGAAATGCTGGCATCGAAAGCAGTGGCTCAGCCCACTGCACTGCCATGCTGACCCCTCCCTTGAGTTTTGATCTGAATACCTCTATGATAGAAACCATACACAGTGTGAGAATCCTGAGAACCAGCTCCATGAAGCAGTGGATCAATTCTATACAAAGTAGTCAGTGCATGAAGAGATAGTAAGGATTATTTAGTGAGGAGGGACTCCTTGGAGAATGTAATGCTGAATGTCCTGAATGCCCCCCCCCAACACACACACACACACACACACACACACACACACAAACCAGCTACAGCAGATTTTTTTTTTTTTTCCACTTGAGATCTAGGGAGCTACACTTCCATGGCTCCTGGAGAGCTGTGATGTGCATGGGCTGGGGATTGACTCCAATGTTGGAAATCCAGAGAGCAACAGAGAAGCTAACTAATAACCTGCTTGGCAGTTAAGGCAAGGAATTGGCCTAGGGTTTTTCTGTGTATTGTGTGTGTGTGTGTGTGTGTTTAGCAAAGGGACCACACGTGGGCACTCGGGAGAAAGAAAGCGCAGGGTGGTTGCTCAGAGCTGACCATCTAGAAGGATGAGATCTCTGAAGACAGAGGCCAGCTGTGTACCCACTGGTGCACTGACTAAGCGAGGACTTGTAACTGAGCCCTGGGGTTAGGAATGCGGTACCCTAGGGCTGGGGGCTGCTGGAGAAAGGATCCAGCATAGAGACCTTTGCATCACTCATGCCCTCGGGGTATTTCTTCTCTGCCCTCTTCCTGCTTTCACCCAGAGGATATGGGGAGGGGGAAGAAGGAGGGCGAGCCCAGCAACCCAAGGCAGGGAATTAGGGAAGAAACCAACCAGCTCCTGTCCTCGCTGGAGGCTTTCAGCCTGAAGCAGAACCAAGTGTGGAGAGGAGGAGATTTGCAGCCAAGTCAAGCGCAGAGTTGGAATTATACAGGATTGGACATTCTCGTTTCTGAATCAAGATCGTTTTTCATCTGGGCTCAGGGAAACATTACCCATGCTGAACAAAGCCTAATAGAACCGCGGGACGCAAAGTTACAGTTGTGTTTGGATGATGTATTTGCTTGAGTAACCACAGTTTCCAATGTGGTGCAAGGTTTGTAGGAAATGCGTGAAATGGCCAAGGGTGTTTGAAACAAACAAACACCATTCAGTGAGCTGTAGACAAATGCTCTCAGGAGACTAAGCTTTGGGTTCAGTGCAAGTCCAGTGAGTAGAACCCGGAAGGAGCACTGGGCGGCCCCAGGTCTAGCACTCCCTGGCCTCAGCAGAAGGCAGACTTAGCCTGCCTCTCAGGGTTCCTGTAGGTTAAGATCTACAAAGTACAAATTCATAAGCCAGCACCGTGGCTCAACAGGCTAATCCTCCGCCTTGCGGCGCCAGCACACCGGGTTCTAGTCCCGGTTGGGGCGCCGGATTCTGTCCCGGTTGCCCCTCTTCCAGGTCAGCTCTCTGCTGTGGCCCGGGAGTGCAGTGGAGGATGGCCCAAGTGCTTGGGCCCTGCACCCTATGGGAGACCAGGAAAAAGCACCTAGCACCTGGCTCCTGCCATCAGATGGGCGGCGGCCATTGGAGGGTGAACCAATGGCAAAGGAAGACCTTTCTCTCTGTCTCTCTCTCTCTCACTGTCCACTCTGCCTGTCCAAAAAAAAAAAAAAAAAGTACAAATTCACAAAGATCAGAGAAAAGCCCCTTTCTCACCATTATCAGAGTTGGCAAAAGCAACAAACCAAGGGTTTGGAGCCCTAATGAATTCAGATTTTGGAATTACCAATTGTGGTCTATCAAATGATTATGGAATGGTTCAAGATATATTCATGTTTCTTAAAGACATGAGGAAGCAATAAGGAACTATCCAAAATAAGTAAGTAGATATAAAATAAATAGTTTTCAAAATAGAAACTGGCCTGTTGGTGGTAAATTCTTTCATATTTCTTATTTATCTATGCTACATTTCAAATCTCTCTTCAATTATTTATATTATTTATATTATTATAATAAATTGTTTATATTCAATTTAATCAATTATTAATTCAATTATCTAGTCAATTGTTTAACCAGTTCTTAGAATTTTAACAATTATATCCATAAATGACATTGAATCTATTAAAAACTAATTTAAAATTAAAAGAAATAATAAGAATTTAACAATTATATTTTTGTTTTGAAAATATTGGCTTAATGAATTTGGTAGCACTTCCAAGCATTCACACAAAAATTACCTTCATTAACATCATCACTAATATTATTAGAAAAGTTCACTTATAGGGAAACTGTCAATTTCATGGTGACAACTATAGGTGTTCTAAAATTACAATTTTTGCTGAAAAACTCAATTCCAGCATTTCTATCGGTTTTCTTTCTTGACAAAACAGGCTCACTTAATTTGATTTTGAGCAAATGTCTGCCAATTCTCCAAGTCTGAATAGCTCTAGTTTACCTGTCATTCTTTCAATAAAGATGTTGTTCAATGAAAAACAATGGTTACATCGGCTCACAACTCAACCACACCAGAGTTTTTTCTTGAGACACCAGCATACTTTGGTGTTCAGCAGAAGGGTTTTTGTACTTTCGTTTGGTTACAGAGAATATTAAAAAGACATTGCTGAAAGGTCAAATTTAATAACATTCATGTATTTTTTTTCTATTTCACCGAGCACACTGTCAAGTGAATTTAGCACTTTAGAAACTGACTGTAAGAGTGAGACAGTGAAAGATGCAATACTTACTGCCATAGCTTGTTGCTCCTGACTTGATTCGTGCTAGGGCACCAGAAGCTTTACCCATCAATGCTTTGGCATCATCAGTGTAAGTGTCAATGCATGGAAAATTATAGGAGTAGTCTTGACATTGTGGGCCCCTGCCAGGGTCTTGTGCATCCTACAGGTTCATAAACTATACCTTGAGATTGTTATTCTAAAGGAATAAAGAAAGTGCCCCAGGAAGTAAGGCATGAGACAAAGTAAGGCATGAGCAAAGAACTTGGCACGCTAGAGAAATCTTGCCTATATAAAACAATAATGTTGGGGCTGGCATCACAGTGTAGCTGGGTAGAGCCACTACCTCTGATGACAGCATCCTATATGGGTGATGGTTTGTGTCTCCATTGCTCAACTTTCGGCCCAGCTCTCTGCAAATGGGAAAAGCAGTGGAAGATGGCCCAAGAGTTTTGGCTCTCGTGCCCACATAGGAGACCTGGATGAAGTTCCTGGCTTGTGACCTTGGCCTGGCTCAGCCCTGGCTGTTGCAGCCATCTGGGGAGTGAATTGTGGATGGAAGATCTCTCTCTCTCTCTCTCTCTCTCTCTCTCTCTCTCTCTCTGTGTGTGTGTGTGTGTGTGCGTGTGTGTCTGTCTCTTCCTCTTTCTTTGGTGGATTGTGGATTGATTGTTGTGGTACCAGTGCTGTGGCACAGCAGGTTAATGCCCTGGCTTGAAGCACTGGCATCCCATATGGATGTCAGTTCAAGACCTGGCTGCTCCGCTTCCTATCCAGCTCTCTGCTGTGGCCTGAGAAGGCAGTAGAAGATGCCCCAAGTGCTTGGGCCCATGCAGCTGCATGGGAGACTGGGAAGAAGCTCCTGGTTTCTGCCTTCAGATCGGTGCAGCTCTGGCCATTGTGGCCATCTGGGGAGTAAACCATCAGATGGAAGACCTCTCTCTCTCTCTCTGCCTCTCCTCTCTCTGTGTAACTCTTTCAAATAAAATAAATTTTTTAAAAAAGATTGTAGATTGTGTTTATGCATTTATTTCTATTTCTTCAAAAGTACAAAATTACAACAAATAAATGATTTTTTGAAAAGATTTATTTACTTATTTATTGGAAAGGCAGAGACAGAGAGAGACAAGTCTTCTATCTGCTGGTTCACTTCCCAAATGGCCGCAACAGCTGGAGTTGTACTGATCTGAAGCCAGGAGCCAGGAGCTTCTTCTGGGTCTCCCACGTAGGTGCAGGGGCCTAAGGACTTGGGCCATCTTCTACTGCTTTCCCAGGCCATAGCAGAGAGCTGGATAGGAAGTGGAGCAGCCGGGACTGAAACCGGCATCAGTATGGGATGCCACAGGCAGAGGCTTAGCCCACCACATTACAGTGCCAGCCCCCAAGTAGAAGTTTTTAAAAGACATAAACCTGTAAGAATAAGTGAGGAGATGATAGTAGTCAAAATTAGCGAAGTGGAAACAAGGAGCACAAACGGTAAACGATTAGACAACTGGGAAAGCCCAGTGCCAAGCTTACGTGAGAAGCCACAGAAAATGGCTAACAAACTCAATTTATGATTTTAAAAAATTGCTTGCAGCTAAATGTTGGAGAACATCTTCTTAACCAGATAAAGGATATTTAACAAAACAAAATCCTGCAGTGAGCATTAATCTTAATAGTGAAATCTGAGAAACATTTATTTTAAGATGAGGAGAAGGCAAGGACACCCACTATTGTCACTTTTCATCAACATTTTATTGTGTTGTTAGAATTCCGGTAAGACCAGGGATAAATGAGAAGCAAAAACAGTCACGATTTGCAGATAATGATCGTCTACCTAGGCAGTTCAAAGAATCTGTGGGCTTCTTATTATTAAGGTGGTTGTTTATAATGTTATTATGTTATTATTTGCCATCAATAAATAGAAAAATGTAATAAAAGACAAGATATCCAATCTATAATGCAATTAAAAAGTGATCCTTATGAATAAGTCTGCCAAAAATGTATATAATATTTTTGAAGTAAAGTATTATGGAAAGATATTTGAAAAGATCTAAAAGAATGGAGATACCATATTATGGTATTGGAAAACTCAATATCATGAGATGTTGATTATTTCCAAACTGATTTATAAACGCAATGCAATTCTGAGCAAAATCTCAACCGGGTTTTTTTTTTTTTTTCTCTTTCATGGTGGCACCTAAAAAACTAAATTTTCTATGGGAGAGTCATGAACCAAAAACGGCCATGATTCTTGAGGAAAAGCAGGGGGGGAGACTTGTCCTACCATATATTAGGACCGTTTATAATGTACAGTTAAAAGTATTTAGAACCATAGCTAGACAAGACTGTCCAATAAATGTGAGCTATTATTATGTTATTGTTTACACATTCTCAGTACTGATTACCTTTGCAGATATCCAAAGATAGCTTCTTTCCCCTAGTACCGTAACTTCAAAATTCTGTTTATTTGGGAGGCAGAGGGACAGTGAGAAATTATATATATAGGAGAGTAAGAGAGAGAGAGAGAGAGGGAGTCTCATCCACAATCCCAAATGCCCTCAATGGTTAGGCTGGAGTCAGGCTTAAGCCAGGAGCCTGGAACTGTCATCCTGGTCTCCTACATAGGTGGCATATTCAAGATATCACCACTACCTCCCAGGGCAGCCAGAAGCTGGAGTCAGGAGCCAGAGCCAAGTATTGACCCTAGTTACTCTGGTATGGGGTGGGAGCATCTTACCTGCTAGACTAAATGCCTGCCCTTCACCCTGGGGAATTTTCAGATGGTAAGCCCTGGGATATAGCCCAGATAATATGGCTCCAAAAAGTTGTGAAAGTGAGGTTTCTATTTCTTTTGGTTCTCTTGACTACTTTTCCCCCATTATCTGAGTCAGAAAGAAAAGAGAGTGTATTGGGATGACATCTAGCTGTCAAAGAGTAAGCAGGTGGGAAGCAGCACCCAGAGAGCTGGTGCCAAGAAAGGGAAGGACTAAACTTGGATTTCTTGGGACATGCAAGAGGCAAACATTGTGGACAAAGTACTGAAGAAAAACCGTTCGGTCCACAAAACTTTACCTATCACTGATGCCTCAAATGTTGTGGCTGGCATAAGTGATCCAAAGCTGCATTGGACACATCCCTGTCAGTGAGGACAAGACTTACCTGGAAAAAATGAATTATGGGATATCAGCTACTAGGCAGAGTGCAGTGAGAACAGGGGGCTGAAGGCCAAGCTCCACAGGCAAAAGTGGAGGCATTTTTCTCAGAGGAAGTATCCATGTTGCTTGATTTTGGTTGTTTGTGTTGTTGGTAGAGGATGGGGCAGAAGCAGATGTCTCAGAGGTGTGGACATGGAGACACGAAGCTTTTCCAAATATGTTTTAGTAATTAGACTCTTCCTCCAGCCTGTAGGCACCATCAAAACTTTATAACTCTTGTTCCCACGCAAAGTATACTGTTTATGAGTTTTAAATTCCTATTCTTTTTTCCTCATGCTTTCTTTTTGAGTAACTAGTAGCCAAATGACCAAAACTTGCATCGTATTGGGAAGGAGATGGAGAACCAGAGTATCCAGTGACAGGCTGGCCTCCTGCTTGTGAGGTAAAGGAGAACTCAGTGTTTCACCTCCATTGATTTGTTCTATGCAAATGTGCGGGAATGCAGTGGTTTTGTAATTCTTTGGTTCCACCTGTGATTTAGTATGGCGTTTCCTTCTGAAACTGTATGGGCCTAGTAAATGTCAAGGCATAGCAGGCTGAAAATTAGTACAAATTTTGCAAGTGACCTTTTGTGAATTCGACTCTGCTTGGCATAGTTTTTCCGCACCTGATCACACAGTTGACAGAGTGGAACTCTGAGAGGGAACAAGTGAATTACATGGATGTATAAGTGCTGTTATCAAAGAAGACTATGATTAAAGGTAGACTCTGTATGACTTGAATAAGCTCCATTTCTGGGAGGGGCTGCCTTTACAGGGAAGGCTATGTGACCCCTGAAGAGTGGGAAACAGGCTCTGCACCTGGAAACATTAGGGAAAGGAGAGCCTGGGGTAAAGTCCACTGGAAGCACAGTGCTGAAAGCCAAAGGTTGAGAACCCAGTAGAGAAAATCTCCCCTTTAGTTGTCTCTATTCTATAAAATCTGGAGTCTCTAACATGAGAGCCTCCGCTTGCCTTGTAGGGCACCCTAGGGCCCAATAAAACTTGAAGATATGGACAAAATGGTCAAGCTTTAGGTTGTTCAGGTGGTCATCTGAGTTTCCCTACAGGTATGATCTACAAAGGATAGACCTTCCCTATGGTGCAAGAGTCCATGCCTGGGGACCACGGCACATGGGATATTCTCTTAACTTGAGGTCTCTAGACTTGGGAAACAGTTGCTTGGAAAGCTACGGCTCATTTCAGGCAGAGATAATATTTGATTCAAAACCTGTGATGGTTTTTACTAATGATTCAAGCTCCTAGAGTTAGAGGGAGAAACATAAGCCATATGGGAATAAGTAGAAAAGTTGAACAGAAGGAACTATAAGTATGCAAATAAATCTTTATGGAAGTTGTTTGTATATTTAAAATTTCCCACATTATAAATTTATAAGCTCTCCAACATGCATGATGATAGTCCATAGGTTTACTACCTTTGAGATCTTGGGGAATTAATCCATTTGCTGGGTTAAGTACCAGCCTGCATGGATAAAGTGTATTTCTGTATCTTTTGCCCTAATTTCTTTATTTTTTGCAGTCCAAGAATTCTGGATCTCTAAAGAACATTTCTGCCTGCTTAAAAGCCCATTATGTAAAATAAATTGGTTTCATTGCCTTTCCCCATCAAAGTAAATAGTCCCTTGTACTTTAGATCCATCCCATTGTGGTAGTCTTAACTGACTATATATCTTCTGATAGTTCTTCATCTAGGACAGCTCTACCTGCTTTTGTAGCCACTAGCCACTTGTGGCTATTTAAATGAGCTGAAATCAACACAATGAAAATTTCCGTTTCTCAGTCACACTAGTCACATTTTGAATGTTCAGTAGCCACATGTGGCTAATAGCAACTAAATTGGATAGAGCAGATATAGAACATCTCCATTACTGCAGGAAGTTCAAACATTTCTCTTACATGTTTTGAGCTTTCTTGTCTACCAAGAAATCTGAGCAATTCCACAGTTTGCCTAGAATTTGACAATAAACACTAGGGTCTTTTCTCTCTGACTTCTTAGTCCTTGCAATGCACTTCTATGAGTCACTCAGAATCCCAGTGTCATACATGGCCTTGCTGTCACCCACAGTCTCTCTGCCTCTGACACAGTAGGTCTGAGAATGGTCTCGGCTGCCTTGCTAATTCTCACCACAACTGTTCTTCAGTTGCATTGAAACCTCCAGTTCCTGGAGTCCTTCATCTGTTCTCATCTGACCTCTATCTTTCCTATCCAGCCTAGAATTTACCTTCATAGACTGCTCTTTCCACTATGCTGGAAGGTATCAGCCCTTAGCCTTCTAATACATCTAATACTTCTAACTTCTCCGATCTCATGGTAGGTAAGTGGATCAGGAAATGGACAAAATTACGTTCAACTGGGGTTAGGTCCTCTATTCTAGTGTTTCCTGAACCTTAGACCACAACCCACTGATCTATTGTGAACTCAATTTGGTAGAATTGAGAAATCATAGTAACATATATTTATGGGGTAAAACGTTATGTTTTGATATACGTATACAATGTGAAATGATCAAATCAAGATGATTAACATATATCACCTTGCTTATCTATCATTTTTATGGTGAGGCATTTGAAATTTACTCTCTTAGTTACTTCAAAATATAGAATACATTATTTTTGACTGTAGTCACGGTAATGTATAATAGATCTCACAATTATTCCTCCTGTCTTCCTAAAACTTTTTACCCTTGGATCAAAAATTTCCCATTCACTAGGGGCTGGTACTATGGTGTAGTAGGTAAAGCCACTGCCTGAAGCAGTGGTATCCCATGTCGGTGCTGGTTTGAGTCCTGGCTGCTCCACTTCTGATCCAGTTCCCTGCTGATGTGCCTGGGAAGGCAGCAGAGATGGCCCAAGTGCTTGGGCTCCTGCCTTCCTGTGAGAGGCCCAGAGGAAGCTCTTGGCTCCTGGCTTTGGCCTGGCTCAGCCCTGGCTATTGTGGCCATTTGGGGAGTGGACCAATGGATGGAGGATCTCTCTCTCTCTGCCTCTGCTTCTTCCTCTCTGTAAGTCTGCCTTTTAAATGCATAAATTAATCTTTTAAAAAAATCCCATTTTGAGTAGATTTTTGTATATGAAAGATAAGGATCTAATTTCATTCCTCTGTATATGGACATAATAATGATTGCAATAAAGATGGCAGTCTCCACAGTCAGGTCCAGGCAGCTGGCAATGCAGCCACCCTTCAGAGGCTTGGAGGCTGAGTGCCTCTCCTTTGCGTGTATCAAGCACAACTCCTTATTATCTGTGATGTCCAGGGCCTCGTGTGCCTACGCAGATGGGCCAATGTCCATGACTTTGTCAAAATGCTGATGATGTTTTTGCATCTCATGATGGAAAAAGGGGGCTGAGCATTAGACTGGGGACAGGCACAGGGCAGGTGATAGAGGACCCTATTCTAGCATTTTTAAGAAACCTCCATACTGTTTTCCTCAATGACTTTATTAATTGATATTCCCACTAATGGTGTAGAGGAATTCTCATACCAAAATACCAAAATTCTCTCTTTGCCATCCCTTGTTTTTCATCTTTTTTGATAAAAGCTATCTCATTGTGGTGTGAGATGATACATCATTATGGTTTAATTTGCATTTTTCTAATGGTTACTGACACTGAATATTTTTCATGTCCTCATTGACCATTTGTTTGTCTTCTTTTGAGAAATACCTGTTCAGGTCCTTTGCCCATTTCTTTCTTTATTAAAAATTATTTTTATTAGACATGTTTATGGAGTACAATGTGACAAGTCAACAAATGTATTCGATGTGTGAAAGTCAAAAATCGGGTTAACATTTCCATTTCTTTTTATTTTTAGATTACAATATTGGTGATTATTTATGAGATACAGTATGACATTACAGTGCATGTATACAATGAAAACTAATCAGGGTAATTAATGTTTCCCTCTCCTTATAATTTTATGATTGGGATCTTGGGATTTTCTTCTATTTGCTGAGGAAAAATATAATAGGTTATTGTGATCCATAGTCATCCCATTCTGTATGTAATGCTGGAAACGTATGTCTTGCATCTGTGATTCGGTACATTATTCAACTTCCTTCTGACCTCTCCCCCATACCCTTCCCAGCTTCTAGTAATCATTATTATAATCAGATTACCATATTTTTTACTTGTTAGTGAGTTTGAGTTCTGCTATGTTTTAGAAATCAACATATAGATCATATGTATGGTCTCCAAATATTACCTCCCATTCTGTGTGTTGTCTCTTCACGTTGTTAATTGCTTCCTTTGATGTGCAGAGGCCTTTAGTTTGATATAATCCAATTTGTCTATTTTTGTTTCCTGTGGTTTTTGGGTCATAGCCACAATACCATTGTCTGGATCAATGTTATGGTGCCTCTGCTGATTTCCTCCTATTAGTTATACAGTTTGGGATCTAATGTTGAAATCTTTAATCCATTTTGAGTAGATTTTTGTATATGAAAGATAAGGATCTAATTTCATTCCTCTGTATATGGACATCCAGTTTCATTAGCACCATTTATTGAAGGGACTGTACTTCCCTCATTATGTATTCCTGACACATTTGTCCAAAATCAATTGATTGTACAAGCATGGATTTATTTCTGGGCTTTTTATACTGTTCTGTTGGTCTATAAGTTTGTTTTCAAGCAAGTATCATGTTGTTCTGATTATAATTGACTTATAATGAATTTTTAAATCAGACAATGTGATGCCTCTAGGTTTGTTCTTATCACTTAAGATTGTTTTGGCTACATGGGGTGTTTTGTGGTTCCATGTGAATTTCAGGATTATTTTTTCTTCATTGAAAAATGATATGGGAATTCTGGTAGGGATTTCATTGAATCTGTAGATTGCTTTGGGTAGGATGGACTTTTAAAAGTAGACTTAAAATCTTGATTTTTAGTTTTCACTTGATTTGAAAGGCAGTGAGAGATTGATTGATTGACCCTCTATTTGCTGGTTCACCCCTCTAATGCCTGCAACAGCAAAGGATGGGCCAGGCTGAAGGAAGGAGCTCAGAACTCTATCAGGGTCTCCCATGTGGGTGACAGGGACACAACTACTTGAAGCATCATCTGTTGCCTTCTAGCAGGTACATCAGTTAGAAGCTAGTGATGGGAGTGGAGCCAGGACTTGAACCAAGCACTCTAATATGGGATGTGAATCTTCCAAAGGATGACCCACTGCTGCACCAAATGCATGGCCCTAGTATGGATATTTTATTTACTTATTTTAAAATTCCTATTTATTGATATTCATTTATTAGGTTAACACTATTAATTCCTCTAATCCTGAATACAGGATATATTTCCCTTTTTTTATGTTTTCATCAATTTTTAATAAGTGCTTTATGGTTTTTAGAATATAGGTTTTTTACTTTCTTGGTGAAATTCACACCTTATTTATTTTTGTTGCTACTATAAGTGGTATTTTCTTAATTTCCTTTTGGGATAGTTATTGGCATATAGATATGCTACTGATTTTGTTTACTGATTTGTATCCTGCAACTTCATAAAATTGATTTATAAGTTCTAGCAGGGTTTTTTTTTTGTGAAATCTGTGGGTTTTCTCTATATAAGATCATGTCATCAGCAAATATAGACAGTTTTAGTTCTTTCCTACTACAGTGCCTTCTGTTTCTCTTCTGGATAGGACTTCTAGGGCCGTGGTGAAGAGAATGTTGAGAGTGGACATCCTTGTCTTGTCTCTGATCTTGGAGGAAAAGCTTTCTGCTTTCTACTGCTGAGAAAGTGGTTGCTACTGGTTTGTTATATGGCCTTTTTCTGGGTTGAGATACATTCCTTTTATTTATACCTAATCTATGAGGTTTTTCTCATGAGAAGTGGATTTCCAAAAATAGAATTGAGAAGGAAACATTCATCTTATATATGTTGTCATATATAAATACACATATAATAATTATGTATACAAATATTATGCAATATGAGTTTGTACTAGGACATAATATGAAAGTATTTCCTAATGTAGAATAATAATATTTGACAACTACAGGCTACACCTGCAGGCCAGCAGTTCTTTTTTTTTTTTTTTTTTGACAGGCAGAGTGGACAGTGAGAGAGAGAGACAGAGAGAAAGGTCTTCCTTTGCCGTTGGTTCACCCTCCAATGGCCGCCGTGGCCAGCGCACTGCGGCCAGCGTACCGCGCTGATCCGAAGGCAGGAGCCAGGTGCTTCTCCTGGTCTCCCATGGGGTGCAGGGCCCAAGCACTTTGGCCATCCTCCCGGGCCATAGCAGAGAGCTGGCCTGGAAGAGGGGCAACTGGGATAGAATCTGGTGCCCTGACCGGGACTAGAACCTGGTGTGCCAGCACTGCTAGGCGAAGGATTAGCCTATTGAGCTGCGGTGCCGGCCAGGCCAGCAGTTCTTAAATATGTCCAACATCTTGAGTAGCTGTTTAAAAATTTCCCTCCAGTTCTCCCTTGCCACCTCCCCCCTCCTTTTTTTTTTTTTTTTTTTTTTTTACAAAAAGATTTTATTTATTTGAAAGACAGGGGAGTTATAGGGCAGGGGAGGGGGAGGAAGAGGAGGAGGAAAAGAAGGAAAGAGAGAAATTGGTCTTCTATCTACCGGTTCATTCCCCACAAGGCCACAATAGCTGGAACTGGGCCAGGCTGAAGCCACAGGAGCTAAGAACTCCAAATTCCTTTCCTGTGTAACTTCTGTGTCACCCCTTTCCTGAATCTACCTACCGTATTCTTTCTGAATTTCATTCCCATCACCACCTGCATGGTTTCCTCTTCCCTTGGTCACCCTGTGAAGTCAGGTTTTCTCGGCATTCCACTAGGGTTCTGTGCTTCCCACTCTTTAGACAGTTTTTCAGGGATTTCATTAGACTTGTAGCTTCAGATACCATTTGTACTCTGGTTAGCTGTGTCTGTATCTCCAAACAAAAAGATCTCTAAAATGGAACTCATTGTTTCCCCCACACCTGCTATTCTGCCCTCCATCAATGGCACCCTCCATCTGTTAAGTCACTCTGTCAACTTAGGTGCCTTTTGGAATCGCTCCTTCTTCATGCGCACACCGCAGCAAAGGTCTGTTTGCCCAACTCTTGGACTCTTGTCCTCTCTGGTGCCACTGCCCATGCTGGGTTCCTGTCCCTCTTTGTTTGCAAGATGGCAGTGTCCTCCCCACTGATCTATTTCTAATCTTGCTCCTCTTTAACTTTTTGCCCTATTCTACCATTGCCATGGCTTTCCTTTCTTGAAAACTATAATGACATCATAGAAATAGACTCTAGGGGCTAACACTGTGTTGCAATGGGTTAAAGCCCTAGCCTGCCATGTTGGCATCCCATATGGGTGCCAGTTTGAGTCTTGGCTGCTCTACTTCTGATCCAGCTCTCTGCTATGGCCTGGGAAAGCAGTAGAAGATAGCCCAAGTCCAAGGGGCCCTGCATCCATGTGGGGGACCCAGAAGAAGCTCCTGGCTTTGGATCAGTGCAGCTCCAGCTGTTGTGGCCATCTGGGGAGTGAACCAGTGGATGGAAGATCTCTCTCTCTCTCTCTCTCTCTCTCTGTGTGTGTGTGTATGTAACTCTGCCTTCCAAATAAATAAATATTTTTTTAAAAAAAGTATACTCTGACAGGTTTTTGTTGTAACAAAATTTTAAGCAAAACAGTAGAAGAAATGAAAATCTCTTTCCCCCCGCCCCCAATCTTGCTCCTTCCTGCATAGGTAATCGTGTGAACAATTTGATGTGTGCTGTGGTTCTGAGGTCGAATGTCCCCCAGTGTCCAGTGTGTTAAAGGTCTGGTCCGCATGTGATGCTGCTGGGAGATGCTGGGATCTTTAGGAGGTGGGTCCAGTGAGGGTTCTTGGGTCACTAGGGATGTACCCTTAGAAGCTAGCTGTTTCTGTGACCTCTTGAACTCTGGTGGGAATGTTGTTACAAAAGCCCGAGCTGGGGCCTCTGATTCTCTCCCTGCTTCCTGTCTCAATAAGCGATCCTTTCATGGCATGGACCCCGTCATCCACCATCTGTCATCTGCCACAGGCCCCTCACCAGATCCACATCCTGGCATGCATCGTGCCATCTGCACTTTTGGCCTCCTCAACTATTAGCTAGATAAACCTCTTTGCTTTGTAAGTAGCTTGTTTCAGGTATTTCATTGCAGTAACAAAACTAAAACACGTGAATACTTCTGGCCCTTTTTTCCTTTCCTTCACATATGCCTATAGGTTCACAAATTACAGGACTGGCTATTTGCATAAATGAGTTGTACTGTTCACTCGAGTTCACTTTTTCTCTCAATGTACCTCAACGTAAGGCAATATATTCTTGTCTATGTAATTATTTCAAACTACTATATAATTTTACATAGTATGGGTTTAATTTTCCTTTCTCTAACTAATGGATGGTTAGATTGTTTTTGCTTTCTGGCCATTGCTGATAATGTTGTTAAAAAATCTTTGTACATATATTGTATCATAATGGAAAGCATATTTTAAGGTAGAATTGCTGGCTTAAAGACTATATGCATCTAAAATTTCCACCGATACTGCCAAATTATCTTCTGAAAAGCTGCATTCAATTTATATTTCCATAAAAATTGCTTCCTGACATTCATATACCAATACTGAATATATAATGTTTGCAAATATGATTGTAAAACATATCCAATTGTTTCTTGTTTTTTTTTTTTTTTTTGTCATTATTTTGGCCAGTAGTAACATCTTTCACATGTGTACCATGAAACATTTTGGGAAATTACTTCTTTTATTCTTTGCTTATTTGTAATTGAGTTGTTTGTCTTTTTCTTTTTCTTTTTTTTACAGGCAGAGTGGACAGTGAGAGAGAGAGACAGAGAGAAAGGTCTTCCTTTTGCCGTTGGTTCACCCTCCAATGGAGCCAGGAGCCAGGTGCTTTTCCTGGTCTCCCCATGGGGTGCAGGGCCCAAGCACCTGGGCCATCCTCCACTGCACTCCTGGGCCACAGCAGAGGGCTGGCCTGGAAGAGGGGCAACCGGGACAGAATCCAGTGCCCCAACCGGGACTAGAACCCGGTGTGCCGGCGCCGCAAGGCGGAGGATTAGCCTGTTGAGCCACGGCGCCGGCCTGTTTGTCTTTTTCTAACTGATTTTTGGGAGCTCTTAGAAGTAGTCTCATTCTGTTGCTTGTGTACTTCCTTTAAAATATGTTTTATTATATAAATATATATAAATTTATAAAATACAAATATATAAATATATTTTATAAATGAAAGATTTATATGTAAAAATATTTATATAGTCTGGTCAATATATAGCCTCTGTGTTAGATAAAATTCATTTGCCCAAGATTATATCAAAATTATCTTAGGACCCATTTATATTTTTGTTTCTTCATTTAATTCTTTACATAGAATTTACTTTTTGTGAAAGATGTGATGTAGGGATCTAATTTTGTTTTCAGTGGTCAGTCAATTGTACCAAAGAGAACAGATTTCATGTACACATTTTTAAGCCCATGATGATACTTTCCACTCTCCCTCCCTCCATTCTCCTTGCTTTTTTAGATTTTTGTGATAATATACTTTTCTTTCTTTCTTTTTTTTTTTTTTTTTTTTTTGACAGGCAGAGTTAGTGAGAGAGAGAGACAGAGAGAAAGCTCTTCCGTCTTCCGATCCGAAGCCAGGAGCCAGGTGCTTCCTCCTGGTCTCCCATGCGGGTGCAGGGCCCAAGGACCTGGGCCATCCTCCACTGCACTCCCGGGCCACAGCAGAGAGCTGGACTGGAAGAGGAGCAACAGGGACAGAATCCGGCACCCCGACTGGGACTAGAACCTGGGGTGCCAGCGCCGCAGGCGGAGGATTAGCCTAGTGAGCCACGGCGCTGGCCATAATATGCTTTCAATTTACTTTATAGTCACAGACTTAATCCCACTAAATAAATTATTCAACAAGTAGAAAGACCACTGTTCCACAGGAGTATGGATGAGGGCTATAAACAATAATCAAATCTCAAGATGTCAATTTCATTCATTTACTTTACTCATATGCATTATTTTTTGTATGTATATATTAGCTATAACTCCAAACATATTTATCATTTTTTTGGGGTCTGGCTTATTTCACTAAGCATAATGATCTCCAGTTGCATCCATTTTGTTGCAAAAGACAGGATTTTATAGCTGAGTAGTATTCCATAGTGTATACACCAAATTTTCTTTATCCAGTCATCAGTTGATGGACATTTGGGTTGATTCCATATCTTAACTATTGTGAATTGAGCAGCTATAAACATGAAGATATAGAAAACTTTTCCATGGACTGATTTTTTATTTCCTTTGTGTAAATTCTCAGGAGTGGGATGGCTGGGTCATATGGTATATATACTTTCAGATTTTTTGAGAAACCTCCATACTGTCTTCCATAACCGTTGTGCTAGTTTATATTTCCTGCCAACCGAGTATTAGGGTAGCTTTTCCCCCACATCCTCCCTAGCGATTATTGTTTCTTTGATTTTTAGATGATAGCCATTCTAACTGAGGTGAGGTGAAACCCATTGTGATTTTTGTTTGTGTTTCCATGGCAGTTAATGTTCTTGAGCATTTTTTCATAGCTGTTGGTCTTTTGTATTCCATCCTTTGAAAAGTGCCTGTTCATGTCCTTTGCTGACTTCTTACTTGGATTGTTTGTTTTGTTGTTGTTGAGTTTCTTGAGCTCCTTATATAGTTTAGATTTTTAGAAAGGCTTTATTTATTTGAAAGGCAGAGTTACAGGGAGAGAGAGACAGAAGGAGAGGGAGAAAGAAAGAGAGATGTTTTCCATCCTCTTGCTCACTCCCCAAATGGCCACGATGGCCTAGACCAGACAGAAGCCAAGAACTTCATCCAGGTCTCCCACGTGGATGCAGAGTCCCAAAGACTTGGGCCATCTTCTGCTGATTTTCCCAGGCACATTATCAAGGAGCTGGATTGGAAGTGAAGCAGCCAAGACTCCAACTGGTGCTAATATTGGATGCCAGTACTGCAGACAGTGGCTTTACCTGTATGCCACAACATTGGCCCCTTTTGCTCATTTCTTAACTGGATTGTTTGTTTTGTTGTTACTGAGTTTCTTGAGCCCCTTAAGTATTTTAATAGATTTAGTTATTTATATGAAAGGCAGAGTTAGATGGAAGACAAAGAGAGATCTTCCATCCAGTGGTTCAACCCCCAATGGCTGCAATGTCAGGGACTAGGCAGGCAAAAACCAGAAGCCAGGAGATTCCTCGGGTCTCTCATGCAGGTAGCAGGGACCCAAGCACTTGGACTATCCCCTGCTGCTTTTCCCAAACCATTAACAGGGAGCTGGGTTGGAAGTGGAACAGCTGGGACTGGAACTGGTGCCCATGTAGGACGCTGGTGTTGTAGGCATAAGCTTTACCTGCTGTGCCACAATGCTGACCCCTTATATTTTGGAAGTGAATCGCTTATCATATGAATAGTTTGCAGGTATTTTCTATCATTCTATTCATTTCCTCTTCACTTTGCTGAGTGTTTCCTTTGCTGTGCAAAAGCTCTTTAGCTTGTTGTAATCCTATTTGTCTGTTTTTGCTTATATTGCCTGTGTTTCTGGGGTCTTATCCAAGAAGTCATTGCCTAGACCAGTGTCTTGTAGAGTGTCCAGTATGTTTTCCTCCTGTAATTCGATGGTGTCTGGTCTTAGGTTTAAATCCTTGCTCCATTGTGAGTTGATCTTCATATAGGGTGGAAGGGAGGGGTCTTGTTTCATACTAGTGCACGTATTGATCCAGTTTTCTCTGCACCATTTGTTGAAGGGACTGTCCTTGTTTCAGGGGTTGATTTCAGCTCATTTGTCAAAGATTAGTTGGTTGTAGATGCGTGGATTAGTTCCTGGAGTTTCTATTCTGTTCCTCTGGTCTATATGTCTATTTTTGTGCCAGTACCAGGTTGTTTTGGTTATAACTTCCCTGTAATATGTTTTGAGATCTGGTATTATGATGTCCCCAGCTTTGTTTTTGTTGTTGAAGATTGCTTTAATTATTTGAGGCCTCTTGTGTTATGAGTTTTGGGTCTTTTTTTTATAGATCCAAGAAGAATGTCCTTAATATTTTGATTGGGATCACATTGGATCTGTAAATTGCTTCCTTAATGCTTTTCAATAAGCCCTCCCTCCTTTTGCATTAATTCAGAATCAATTCCTGTTGCTTGTAACCTGAAACTCTTATCTGATACATTTTCTTGGTCCTGTCTTTAGTTAGAATGTTTCTGATATTTCACCATCTTTATGCTTTGCATGTTTCTGTTGGCTAATTTCTATGTAGAAAAGGGAAGTTCCTTTCTAGTCCTTCCTTATAAAGTACTTTTAAAAAAACTTGAATGGGATTCTTATCTGAAGAAGTTTGCTATATTCAAAATGCATTTTAATACCTATCAAAGTGCAGAGAATCCTGATATTTTCTCTTTGTTGATGTTATTTCCCAATGTTGATTCATCCTTGTCTCCTATGATAAGCCTTACTTGATTTATTTTTTATTTTAATATAATGCAATATTTGATTTACTAACTTTTTTTGTATGTACCTATACTTTTGACTAATACTGGTCAATATTTGTTTCATTTGGTATGTAATTTTTGTGCAAATTTGGTAACATGGTTGTGCTTTAATTTTTAAAGTGATTATAAAAATATTCTACCTTTTCTATGATAGATCTGGAATTGTTTATTTAAAATATAAATCTTTCTTTTTTCTTCACTTTTCCCCCTAGAACTCATTTGTAAAGCCATCTAGATCTTCTTGAGACTTTCTCAAGGACAAATTTTTAAAGTTAATTTCTATTTTCTCCAATGGTTATTTGTCTGTTGCTGTTTTCTAGCTTCTCTTGAGTCAATAATTTTACACACACATTTAAACAATTTTATTTTTTTAGATGTTTATTATTTATTTGAGAGTCAGAATTACAGGGACAGAGGGAGAGACCCAGAGAGAGATCTACGGCATATGGGTGCAATGGCCAGGGCTAGGCCAGGCCAAAGCCAGGGGCCAGGCGTTCCATCTGGGCCCCCCACTTTAAAATTTATGTTTAGTTTTAAACTTTTTAAGCGTATTCAATATAGTTCATAGCTACAAGTCTAAGAATGTAATGATGTTCCATCCCTTTCCCTGAGCTGGTGTGTCTTGATGGGAGGCAGAGCCTCCCTGACCTATAAAAGTTGCCCGTGGAGCTGGTGTTGGGATGTAGCTGGTAAAACTTCCTCCTCCTGCAGTACCAGGATCCCATATGGGCATGGGTTTGTGTCTGAGCTGCTCTACTTCCAATCCAATTCCCTGCTAATGGCCTGGAAAAAGCAGTAGAAGATGGCCCAAGTACTCACGCGGAATAGAAACAAAGTACATAGCTTCTAAATTAATAATAAATAAAGTAAATAAAAGCAAAAATAGACTGAGAAAAATATTCAATTCAAAATAATGCAAAAAAGGCCGGCGCCGTGGCTCAACAGGCTAATCCTCCGCCTTGCGGCGCCGGCACACCGGGTTCTAGTCCCGGTCGGGGCACCGGATTCTGTCCCGGTTGCCCCTCTTCCAAGCCAGCCCTCTGCTGTGGCCCGGGAGTGCAGTGGAGGATGGCCCAAGTGCTTGGGCCTGCACCCCATGGGAGACCAGGAAAAGCACCTAGCACCTGGCTCCTGCCGTCAGATGAGCGCGGTGCGCCGGCCGCAGCGCGCCATCCGCGGCAGCCATTGGAGGGTGAACCAACGGCAAAAGGAAGACCTTTCTCTCTGTCTCTCTCTCTCTCTCACTGTCCACTCTGCTGTCCAAAAAAAAAAAAAAAAAAAAAAAAGAAAAAAAAGTAATGCAAAAAAAAAGAAAAAAAGAAAAACATAGATACTGGCGCTGTGGTATAAGTGGGTAAAACTGCCTACAATGGCATTCCATGTGGGCACCAGTTCGAGTCTCAGCTGCTCCACTTCTGATCCAGCTCTCTGCTGGTGTGCCTGGGAAAGCACTGGAAGATGGCCCAAGTGCTTGGGCCCCTGCCCCTACGTGGGAGACCTAGATGAAGCTCCTGGCTCCTGGCTTTAGTCTGGCCCAGCCCTGGCCATTGTGGCCATTTGGGGAGTGAACCAGTGGGTGGAAGACCTCTCTCTTTCTCTTTCTCTCTCTCTCCCTCTCCCTGTCTCTCTTTCCCTGTCTCTCTCTCCCTGTCTCTTTCTCTAACTCTGCTTTTCAAATAAATGAAATATTTTTTAAAAAGAGAAAAATGAACAGAAAAGATAATAAATAGAAAGCCTGTGACAAAATAGTAGAAGTAAACCGAAACATACAATTATGTACCATAATGAGTGTAAGTAGACTGAGGAACAGATGGAATATATTATATGACTGAATAAAAATCTACCTATACACCATTTAAAAAACATCTATAAAAGAAATGGCTAGCTGTAGAATATATACAAAAAAGATGGCCTGCATCCTTCATTAATATCAAGACACATGAAAGAATGATCAATGCTCCTGGTGAAAGAGACTAAAGAAACATGAGGGCCGGCGCCATGGCGCAATAGGCTAATCCTGCGCCTTGTGGTGCCGGCACACCGGGTTCTAGTCCCGGTTGGGGTGCCGGATTCTGTCCCGGTTGCCCCTCTTCCAGGCCAGCCCTCTGCTGTGGCCCAGGAGTGCAGTGGAGGATGGCCCAAGTGCTTGGGCCCTGCACCCCGTGGGAGACCAGGATAAGCACCTAGCTCCTGCCATCAGATCAGCACGGTGCACCGGCCGCAGCGCGCTGGCCGCGGCGGCCATTGGAGGGTGAACCAACAGCAAAGGAAGACCTTTCTCTCTGTCTCTCTCTCACTGTCCACTCTGCCTGTCAAAAAAAAAAAAAAAAAAAAAAAAGAAAAGAAAGAAACATGAGAAGAAAATCCAGGGTGTGGCCCTGGATTGGATCCTGGAACATTGTAATATAGGATGTTAGAGAGCCCGTGGTGATATTTGCTTGATGTCTGTGGATTAGATGATAGCACTGGATGGATATGAGTGTGCTAAGACTGCCCCTGCTGAGCCACGCATAGCACACGCCCTTTCCAGTCTACTGACCGGAGGGACCACCTAGAACACAGTGCCCAAACCCAACCACATTCCTGCAGTGAGAGGCTCAGCTGCCCCAGTGTGAAAGCAAAGCCAGCCAGCCTGGACCTGCCCAAACCCAGATAACTCAAGATTCCTGGGAATAAATGCTTACGTTCCATGCTGTTGAGATTCAGGACTGTGTTGGCATAGTAAGTAGGTTACACAATGGAAAAACCACGTCATTCCAGGAAGAGAAGTTATTTAACAGCAGAAAATAACTCAGTATAAAGGAAACAATGTGGACATTTCTGTAAACAGGAAGAATTTTTAGATAAAATTTAACATAAATTTGTGACTACTTAAAAAATTTAGAACTAGAAAACTTGCTTTGACAGATATGGACCCACTGTGAAGTGAGAGCAAGTAAGATGATGTGGCATTTGTTCAGGAATGGTCAGGATAGGATCCACTCCCACATGGACAATTTATGGCAAAGAGAAGTAACGTGGCTGATCAATTAGGAAAAGACAAGTCCTCAATAAAATGGTGCTGAGAGGGGTATTCAACTGAAAAGAAATACATTGTTCCCTTATATCACATCACACCTAAGAATTCCAGATGAGTCAATGATCCAAATGTAATAGGAAAATCCCATAAAACCTGAAATATAACAAAGGAAGCTAAATTTATGATGTCACTATAGAGAAGTATTCCTTAAACAAGACAAAAAATACAAACTGTTACTGTAGGAAGTGGTACGTTTCTTATCTTAAATAACTGTTCATCAAAAGATAGCATTAGAAAAAAACAAGTCAGAGTAGGAGATATCTGCAACATGTATAAACCAGCAAAAGACTAGGATCCACAACAGAAAAGACTGTTGTTGACTCAAAGAATAACAAGGCTAAGAAAAAGTTCAGGGTCCAGCATTGTGGTATAGTTGCAACTGAGCCTGGGATGCCTGTAACTCCAGCATCCCATATCAGAGCCTTGGTTGGAGTCCTGGCTGCTCCACTACCAATTCAGCTTCCTACTAATGAGCCTGGGTACAGCAGATAATGGCTCAAGTACTTGGGCCCCTGCCACCCATGTGGGAGACCAGGATGGAGTTCCTGCCTTCTGGCTGCAGCCTAGCCCAGCCCCAGCCATTATAACCATTTGAGGGAGCGAACCAGTGGACAGATCTCTCTCTCTCTCTCTCTCTCTCTCTCTCTCTCTAGTTCTACGTTTGAAGAAAAAAAATTTTTTTTACAAGGGCATAAAAACTTCACCTAGCAACATAGAGAACAATAGTAGCTTTTGCTTATATTTAGAACTGTAGTATTGCTTAGTCAGTGTTCTACCTGCTTGATCCCTTAAATTCACAGTGGGCAACACCAAGACCCACAGAGCCCAGGTATCTATGTGGCATGTCCTGCACCTTGCCACACTACTTTCTGTTGAAGCTTTGCACTCCTGAGCCTGAGTCTGTTTGGAGATCTGGGTCATCTCTCCCTTTCAGCACTCCTTCATCCAACCCAAGCCCCTAGGCTTCAGAAAGATGGGTGTTGGTCAACAATGAGACCCCAGGTTGCTGGGACATTATCTTGTAGCGGCTGGGATTTGCCTGCTCGTTCTTTGTTTTCCAAAGAGAAGCTTGTTTTCTCTCCTCTTTATAGACTACATTCAATGTGTCGCTACTTGCATATTGAACATTTTGTACAAATTAAAGAAAAAGTCACCTCAGGAGACTCTCCAATACAGGTTTATTGGACTTGATGACACTGCCAATCATTACAGAATGTAGGCTCTGTACCCCGACCCTCACTGATCAAATAGAGGGTGCAGCTTTGAAGCTAGCAAGGACCCTGGGACTGACCTGATGCTTTTTCTTTTTCTTTCTTTTTTTTTTTTTTTTTGCCTTCAGCTTCTGAATTTTATCACATTACTAATGTTTGAGCGTCTGGACCCAGCTGGCTAGTTTAATCATCTTGAAGTACAAAAATACTATTAACACTGTTAGACATGATTTATCCCTTTCTGTGCTAACAGCTTCCCTCTGTTGGATTCATTCATTTTGTTTATAATGTTGCAATTACAAGTTTTCTTCTCCCAATCCTTCTCTTTCTGGGTTGTTCAAAGTGAAGACTATATTATCTTCTTTCTTTTATGATAATCTGTTGCTATGGAAATAGAATTTTCAAACAGGGATTAATGATCCAAGAATAATAAAGAGAATACTTTCTAATAGAAAATATGTGTCCAAGCAGTCCCTTTAAACCAAGCTGTCATACAAAAACTATACAATTAATGATTGAGCACCATGTATCTAACAAGGTCTTAATTGATGCAGAGAAATATGAAGTTCATAAAATTGTGTCTTTGAAACTGAGACTCAGGAACAAAATATGCAAACAATGTAGAAATGCATATGATTCTAGGTGTGAAAAATGTATTTGGAATCATAAAAGCACTTTTGAAAAATCAGAGGATATGAACCAAGGCAAATCAGGAACAGGTATATTTGGTGAAGACACCAGGTGGGATACTCACATCCCATGCTGAAGTGCCTGCCTTTGAGTCCTGGCTCCATTCCTAATTCCAGCTTCCTGCTAATTCACACCCTGGAAGGCAGCAGATGATGGCTCATTCAATCAGGTTCTTGCTACCCATGTAGGAAACCCAGGTTGAGTTCCAGGCTCCTGACATCAGCCTGGGCCAGCCCTGGCTGTTGGGGAGTGAACCCATGGATTGGAGATCTCTCAATCAATCTCTCTCTCTCTCTCTCACCTTTCAAATAAATATTTTTTTTAAAAAAAAAAAAGATAGATGGGACAAATGTGAGCAAGCACTAGAATAAAGCTCTAAAGCTGAAATCGGGAGTTGTAACATCCTGACCTAGAGAAGCGAGGTTCTCTCCAAGAAAGTGTGGTGTGATCAGCACATTGCCCAAGGAAAAGAACTTTATCATTTATTCCGTGGTCATTCTTTGAGGATCCTGGACTAAGTATAAAGGATGGAATGATGAAAACACAGAACCAGTGTTCTCTTGGGTCGGGTCACCCAGAAGGAGAGCCTGAGACACAGGTTTCAATGCACATGATATATTCAGAGGGTGCTCTAGGAGGCGATAAGGGGAACAGAGCAGGCCAGGGAAAGGAACTCGGCTACACTGTACCAGCAGGTGTCCAGCATTGACCTAATTCCAGGGAGAGGTTGGGGCCTGAAGATTTCTCCCAGAAGTTATTGTTGAGGCAATCAGAAAGCTCTTTGTACTCCCTTGGAGGCTCCCCCTGTGGAAAGCAGGTGAGAGATTTATCAAATGAGTTCAGTTTCCTTCAGTGTGGAGCAATTCTCCAGATGAGTGGGCCAAGTGGTTAGCAGGCAATACCCACAGCAGTTGAGGGATGGGTGCCCTAAATAGTGAACAGGACCTGAGGGGGTGCCAGCTGTGGGGACAATATCTTCAAGGTACTAAGAGAGGTGCCTGCTTTGTGACCCAGTGAATTAAGCCACTGCCTGTGACACAGCAATCCATTTAAGTGCTACTTGGAGTCCTGGCTGCACCACTTCCAATCCAGCTCCCTGCTAACGAACCTTGGAAAAACAACAAAAGAGGGCTCAAATGCTTGGGCCCCCTACTCACATGGGAGACTGGGAATGGAGCTGCTGGCTCCTGACTTCAGATGAGCTCAGCCCTGGGTGTTGCAGCCATCTGGAGAGTGAACCACTCTCTATCTCTGTCTCTGACTGTCTCTCTCAGTAGCTCTGACTTCAATCTTTTTTGTAAAAATTCAGATGTATACTTAGAAAGGAAGAAAATTACCAAAAATTAATCTAATGAAAGAAACTATACAATTGCTAACAAAAAGAATGTGTAGCAATATTAATAGTAAAATAAGATTCAAGGTTGAAAACAGTAAATGGAATAAAGAATATATCAATAAAACATACAATCTATCATGGAGATTGACAACTTAGAGAAATACAAAGTAAAACTGGCAAACGATGAATGGCTACGTTGTGAGAAAACTGCCTAGTCACAGAAAATATACTCTTGAGTCATTAACAAAATTTGACATGTATAAGGCCGTGGAAAAATTTCAACGAGTTACTCAAATCAGAACTATTATAAATTATATGAGCTGACCACATCACAACAAAAAGAAATTAATAATAGAGAATCAAAATACTTACCAGCCCAAAATACTCTAAATACTCTAAACATCTTTCTAAAGAATTCCTAGGACAAAAAAGGAAATCAATTGCACATTACTTAGAAAGGAGCAATGAAAACATGGATCATGTATTCAGTAAAGATTTTTAATTGGGAGCAATATATAAACCAACTGTTGGCTTATGCAGAAACGGAACTGATTAACTGGACATTGCTCGGCTCTCAGAACCACTGGCTTGGCAGTAGAACTAATTCAGAACTGCACACAAAGACCAATGTCAACCATCAGGCTGATCTGGGGAGGACAATGCCACTGCCACCACCAGGTGCCAGCTGCATCCTGCACTCCGACCCTGAGGGAGCTCTCACTGCAGTCCCACGAGCCTGGGCTCGCTGCCAGTGCCACCACTGTTGTCTTTGTGCATGCCCACTCTCAATTCAAAACCAGGGCAGGGTTTACCTGGGGGGCCTAGACCATGTGTCTGTGTGCCATGTTTCAAATATCCTGACAGTCTTCTACCAGTAGACATTCAGCAAGGGAAAATCTAAAGGACATATTTTATGCAGAAGAAAATTGATCCCAGATTGAAGAGCCAGATAAAAAGAAATGATTAAAAAAAGTGAGGGTTTTAAAAAAAATATTTTTATTTGAAAGGCAGAGTTATAAAGAGAGGGAGAGACAGAAAGAGATCTTCCATCCACTGGCTCACTCCTCAGGTGGCTGCAACTCCTGGGACTGAGGCAGGCCAAAGCCAGGAGCATCCTCTGGGTCTCCCATGTGGGTGGCAGAGGCCCGAGGACTTGGGCCATCTTCCATTGCTTTCCCGGTGCATTAGGGAGTTGGATAGGAAGTAGAGCAGATTTTTTCTTTTCTCCTGCATTCCTTTGGATTATTTGTTTTTCTCAGTCTATTTTTTCTATTTATTTATTACTAATTTAAAATCTATATACTTTGTTCCTATGCTTTTAATTGTTCTCCTGGACATCTTAGCATGCGTACTTGGTTTATCAAATCCTAAAGTCAGTCGTATCATCCACTTCCCTAGCAATACAACTGTCTTAAAACAATTGAACTCTAATCAGTCCATTGCTGAAATGTATTATTTTTAGTTTAAAACAATTTTTGAGAGGTAGAGAGGCAGAACAAGACTATATACTGGCTCATTTTCAAAATGACCACAATAGCCCTGGAATGGGCCAGGTCAAAGACAGGAGCTGGGAACTCAATCTAGGTCTCCTATGTGGGTGGCAGGAACCCAAATTCTGGAGCCATCACTGTTGCCTCAGAGGATCTGCGTTATCAGGAACCTGGAGATGGGTATCAAGCCAAGGCAATCTAATATATTATACAGACACTTTAATTGCATTTTAAATTATATATATTTTAATTTAAAAGAGGGAGTGACAGTGAGGGGGTGGGAGGAGAGAAATAAAGATTTTCCATCTGCTTATTCACTTATTTACTCCCTAAATGGCTGCCATGGCCAGGACTGGTGCTGACCAGTCCCAAGCTCCATCTAGGTCTCCCATGCGGCTGGCAGGGGCCCAAGCACTCAGGCCATCCTCTGCTGCTTTCCCAGGCACATTAACAGAGCAGCTGGGACTTGAACCAGTGCTCCAATATGGGATGGCTGCATTGCAAGAGACAGCATGGTCTGCTGCACTGCAAGACCTGTCTCTTAATCTGCATCTGAACCACTAGGCTAAGCTCTTACCTTTCACTTTTTTTTTAAATCATTTATTTTTGTCTGGATCTTCAATCTGGGGTCAATTTTCTTCTGCATGAAATATATCCTTTAGATTTTCCCTTGCTAAATGTCTATTGGTAGAAAACTGTCAAGATATTTGAAAATATGTCCCTTTTGTTCCATTTTCTCAAGAGTATTTCACAGTGTATACAATTCTAGGCTATCAGTTCTTAAATTTTCTTAGCTCTTTGAATATGAGGGTACTTCAGAAAATTCTGGCAAAGTGAAATGAAAAGAATAATAGATAAAATCAAAAAGGAGACAACAATCCAACATGGGAAGCAGGACACACAGCAGACTCATAGAATGGCAGATGTCCTAAACAGCATTCTGGCCCCAGAATCAGCCCTTAAGGCATTTGTATCTGGCTGAAAAACCCATGAGAGCATTTCAGGCATGGAGAGCCAAGACACTGTGTCAACAAATGACCTACATGAAAGATCTCTGTGAGTAAGATCCTGGTAGAAAGGAGGGTTCATCAAAGAAGGAAGTACCTTTCTCTGAAGGGTGGAAAGAACTTCAACTTTGACTATGGCCCCACCTAAATAATGTCAGAGTTTGTGGGCTCAAAAGGCTTCCATTGCCTTGGCAGCTCATGACAAAAGTCTTGGGTGATCACTGATGTCATACAGGGCCTGCACTATGGCGCAGTGGGTTAACGCCCTGGCCTGAAGCATGGGCATCCTATGTTGGTGCTGGTTCGAGATTTGGCTGTTCCACTTCCAATCCAGCTTTCTGCTATGGCCTGGGAAAGCAGTGGAAGATGGCCCCAAGTCCTTGGGCCCCTGTACCTGTGTGGGAGACCAAAAAGAAGCTCCTGGCTTCTTCTGGCAGCTCTTGTCATTGAGCCAGTTGGGGAGTGAACCAGTGGATGGAAAATTCTCTCTCTCTCTCTCTCTCTCTTTCTCTCTCTTTCTCTCTCTCTCTCTGCCTCTCCTCTCTGTAACTCTTTCAAATAAATAGATAGATCTTTAAAAAAAAAAAAATAAAGTGTCAACAACAAGGAGTCCTGTGCACTTGCTCCCCATGTAGGACCTCTGTCCTTAATGAGTTGTACTATGAGAATTAACAGTGAAACTAGTCTTCAATCAGTACTTTATAATTTGTGTGTCTGTGTGAGTGCAAACTGTTGAAATTTTTACTTAGTATAGAGTTGATCTTCTGCATATAAAGATAATTAAAAATGAATCTTAATGAATAATGAGATGGGAAGAGGGAGTAGGAGGTGGGATGGTTTGGGGGTGGGAGGGAGGAGAGGGAGGAAGAATCGGTATAATCTGAAAGCTGTACCTATGAAATTTATATCTATTAAATAAAAAATTTCTATTAAAACGGGTGAAATTAAAAGATAAGTTTATTTTTGGAGTAAAATAGTGTCTTCTTAATATGTACTCCTGTGAGCTTTCTGAAGAACCCTCAGATACTGTTCCACAGTCTCCACTTTCATTGCTCTTTGTTCTTCACTGAAGTTACTTGTCTGTTCTCTCTGTCTTACCATATTTTCTTTGTGTTTATCAGTTATAGTGTCTAGGCATGGATTTCTTTTTATTATTAAGCTTGAGATTCACTGGCTTCTTGAATCTGGAGGGAGCTATCCTATTATTTCTGAAACGTTCTCAGTCATCATCAATCCAAATCTTTTTCCTACTCTTTCCATCTTGTGTTTTTACAGCCTAGTTTAATGTAGCTGCTCTTGATCTCTCATTCATAATTTTTATCACAATCTCTCTATGTTGCCTTCTTGATGACTTATTTGGATCTATCCATTACATACCTCAGCTTTCTCTAATTGGTATGGTCAATTTTAAATTTTATTATATTTTTATCTAGAAATTATTTTTCAAAATTTGCTTCATCATTGCTGGTGTCTTTCTCTTCCCTTGTATTTTATTTTAAAAATATTTACTCATTTATTTATTTGAAAGGCAGAGTGAGAGAGGTCGATCTTCATCAGCTGTTTCACTCCTCAAATGGTCACAGCATCAGGGGCCGGGCCAGTCTGAAGCCAGGAACTAGGAATTCCATCTGGGTGTCCCATATGAGTGGAAGGGACCCAAGTACTTGGGTGTCTTCTACTACTCTTCAAGGCAAATTAGCAGGGAGCTGAATCAGAGTGGAGCAACCAGGACTAGAACCTGTAATCTGATAGGGGATGTTGGGATTGCAAGTAGTGGCTTCACCCACTGATGTGCTGCAGCTGCAGCCTTTCCCCCATATTTTACACTACTTTTAAATTTATTTTGGTATAAAGCTTTTTGGATGTATTTTCCCAAAGCTATCTTATTGCTTTTGTTTATGATATGGTTTTTCCTCGTGTGTGTGTGTGTGTGTGTGTCTGTGTGTGATTGTGGTCTTATATTTCTGAGAACTTCTTTTACACAAAATCTTTGAGATGGTGATACATTTAATTCTCCAGCAAGGGTTTGAATTAGCTTCTGCACAGAACTTGGAAGAGCCACCAGCTGGGAACACCTTTAAACTGACTTCTTGGCTTGAGACCTGTTGGAGCTCCAGGGTAGTATGAATACGATCTGCTCGAAGACTGGCTGATGGATAAGCATGTCGAGAAGAGTGCCCTCTTGTCTAATGCTAAACTTCTAGGTGGACGATTTTGCTTTCAGTTCCTTGGGAAGCTTTTCTTACTTGCCTCTTACACTGGAGGTGTGGCCAGCTGCACTCCAGCACCCCCCCCCCCCACCTCCATCATGTGCCTTCTTAGAGCGGGGGAAAACTGATGAGCAAGTTCCCCTAAGACAAAGGTGGCTTCATTTCTCTGATTACCTCTCTGGGCTTCGACTTTCCCTGAGTTTCCTTCACTAATTAGCCAGATATGTATTAAAAAAAGTTTTCATTTTCGTTTTATTTTATGCAGCCTTTTGTTTTCTGTAGGAGGACCAAGCAGGGTACTTTATTCACCATGCTGGAAATAGAAAGTCTGTGTATCAGTGTGAAATTCTACAGGGGAAAAACCTTTTTAATTCTGAGTAACCAAATGATATTTGGTAATCACAAAGTGCAATGTGACAATGCTTTTTACAGGAAGCTAACGATAACTGTAGCAAGCAAAAATATTATAAATGTGTAAGTAGTATTTGAATTTTCACGAAAACACAGACTTTGATTTTGACCATTTAATTCCTTATTTGTGTTGATGATTGTGTGATAGAAAGAGGTGAGGTTTGGAGGAGGTGAAATACTTTCCTGCCTTCCGCTGTTCAAAGATCCTCACACATCCTGAATGTGGGGATGGCAAGGGAGGGCGGTCATCATGAGCAGAGCTGACTTGGCTTTATCTTCCCACTGCACCCCTCGTGGAGCACTGGTACCCTGACCTCCAGCTAGATTTCACCTCCCGTGGACTCTGACCAAGCTCTTTGCTTTTCTATTCGAGTCAAGACCTTTGCATCTCTCATTCCTTGACTTGAGCTGTCATTTTGGCTTCTCACACCCATGCCTTGATTATTTCTGCAAAAAACAGTTTTGGTAAGTAAGGTGTCTTTTCCATACTGACTTCCACCTCAAGGTCTGTTTAGAAGGCATCCCTGGCTGGCGCCGCAGCTTAATAGGCTAATCCTCCACCTGCGGCGCCGCCGGCACCCGAGTTCTAGTCTCGATGGGGGTGCCAGATTCTGTCCTGTTCGCTCCTCTTCCTGTCTAGCTCTCTGCTGTGGCCTGGGAGTGCAGTGGAGGATGGCCCAAGTCCTTGGGCCCTGCACTGGCATGGAAGACCAGGAGAAGCACCTGGCTCCTGGCTTCGGATCAGCACAGTGCAACGGTCGCATCGCGCTGGCTGCAGCAGCCATTAGGGGGTGAACCAATGGCAAAGGAAGACCTTTCTCTCTGTCTCTCTCTCTCACTGTCCACTCTGCCTGTCAAAAAAAAAAAAAAAAAGAAGGCATCCCTTCTAACCCTCTTATTGACATGATGTGATCTTTGTTACCAGAGCCTTTTAAAGCTCCCATGTTCTGCCTTGCATCCTTCTCCTCCTCCATTTCTTTATCTTCTCTGTTAGACGCTAAATCTCCTGGATGCAGAGACTTGTATTTGTAAGCGTTTTCACCCCAAATGCCAAAATCACTGTTAAATACACGGGATGTTGGCACAGGAAAACCATAATGCACAATATAATAAAAAACTTCTGCATTTAATGGATGAAATATACTGACTTGAATATAGAGCACTCTTCTGTTACTGGGTATGAAATTATGTGTGGTGATAATAAAAGTGCATGGGGAAAATGTTGTAGGACCTGTATGTAAACAGGATCTAGAAGCCTTGTATTATGCAGAAGAAAGAGAAAGTAGGAGGGAGAAAAGACTCATTCATTATTATTAACCTTTTGCGTGTGTCTTTGTAAATGCAGTGAAGTTAAATTTTGCAGGATTATTATCATGAAAGAGAATTAAAGGAAATTCTTCTAAGATATAATTAAGCCTGGGCTAAATGCAAATTACCTAGCTTGAAGTCACCCAAGAGTAGCTTAATTTTAACATGACAATTTTTCAAAATACTGTTTTCTTATGTGAGGACCCTAGGGTGCGCAGGATCGTTTTGCAAATGGCATTTCTGTTCTCCCTGTTAGGGCTTTTGTGTGTTAAATGCCTTTGCTTTCTCATGAGACTTTACCAGTGGTCTCATGGCTGGGTGGTGCTACCTCTGCAGTTTTGCCTTTTTATATTTTTTAGCAGAAAGTCTTCTGTATTTTCACAGACCTTTTAACTTTTTCAAAGCTGGACACACCTATGTGAGTGCTTTCTCTGCCGTGTGTGCGGAGGGCTGGAGGAAACACTGCTGTGTAGCCACGTTTTGTCTGCTATGTCACTGAGCCAGTTTTCAGAATGACTTCAGACCATCACCCTGGGGCTCTGCTCACTTAGTTTTGTTAGGTAGGAAGTTAGTTATGAGCTTATGTGTGTGTGACATAAAGGCCTAAGGAAAAGACATCTATGTCCAGCATATGCATCTGCACCTCAGTCATCCCGGCAGCATTCCAGGGGCAGCCCGGCCTTCGCCTTCGCATCCTGCCCTGCCCCCTTCTACCTGATAACCTGCCTGGTGGGGGTCCCTGCCCCTTCTCCCAGGTACAGCCCAGTATCTGCACTTCAAACACCCCGCTCCGGATCCCCACTCTCCAGGAGGTCTTGCTCACCCTTCCTCCAAACCCAGGATGGCGCCAGCTAGCCTTCCTCCTGACTGATACCTTCAGGGAAAAACTCAGATAGGAGTTTTTCTATTTACATCCAAAAAGCCCTTTGTTCCAAGAGGAGCAGAGGTGGGAAGCAAGAGCCATCTCCTTAAAAACCCCCGGCCTCAAACCGGACGGCGCGCTCAGTCCTCTGCCTGTCTGCTGAGCCGCCCGCCTGACCTGGTCAGGTGTACTCTCTCTCCACTGCACCCCCCCCCCCCCCCCGCACTCTCTCTCAGGTCCTGTCTGGAGAGGTGCCCATCCGTTTTCACTGATGTCCCTTCCCTAATAAACTTTGCTATTTTACCTCCCACTCTTCTCTGTCTCACGCCTGAATTCTTTCTTGCGCGAAGACAAGAACCCTGCAAATTTCTCCGGTAACAGTTTGTGCCAGATGCTTTCTTAATATTTTATCGCTACCTGCATAATGACATTCAAATATGAAGACTTTGGTCTTACAACCCAGGTTTGGGTTCTTGAGTCAAAACCTCATAAGACTGATTAACTTGACCTTTTTTTTCAAATCACTTATTTCACCTAAACTAAATCTGTGAATTATACCAATGAGTATTATGATGCTATCCAAGAATTTTGGGGAAGAAATGAGGGATAATTTTGTTTCCATTTTCTTACTATTTTTTTTAAAAGATCTATTTTATTTATTTGAAAGAGTTAGAGAAAGGGGGGGAGAGAGAGAGAAAGGGAGGGAGGGAGGGAGGGAGGGAGAGGTCTTCTATCCGGTGGTTCACTTTCCAAATGGCCGCAATGCTGGAGCTGAGCCAATCCACAGCTAAGAGCCAGGAGCTTCTTCTGGGTCTTCCATGTGGGTACAGCAGCCAAAGGACTTGGGCCACCTTCTACTGCTTTCCCAGGCACATTAGCAGGGAGCTGGATTGGAAAAGGAGCAGCCGGGTCTTGAACTGGCGCCCATATGGGATGCTGGCCCTGCAGGCTGGGGCTTTAACCCGCTGTTCCTCAGTGCTGGCCCCTTCTTACTCTTTTTAGCATAGAATTATTGATGCTTATATTAATGCAGACACATTTTATTCCATTTTTGCTTCAATGTCATGTTTATTTTCATTTATTTGAAAGGCAGAGAGAGAATGAGACAAAGACACACAGCTCCCATCCACTGGTTTTCTCCTGAAAACTTAAAACAGCCAGGGTGTTAGGCTGTCACAAAACACACCAAACACCAGAGTAAGGGAAAGAGTTTATTGGGGAAACCAAGCAGGCTGGAGGGAAGGGGCGAAGAGGGAGAAAAGGAAGAAGGAGAGTGTCGAACCCTCACCAACAAAAGTCTCGCCAGCAAAGGTCCAACCCACGGAGTCACTAGTAGAAAGAAGAAGAAAGACTGAAGAGACTGCTCAACTTCCCGCCCCTATCCCGGTCTTTTATCCATCCCCGGTCCCCTAGGGCAGTCCATCAATCAGATCAAAAGGCACGCATAGCCTCAGGTCAAGGTGTATCTCATCCCATCAGGTTGTTTGCAAGTCTTTTGTTCAGGTTGTTTGCAAGTCTTTTGTTCAGCACTTCCTTGACCTTGTTCTGCTCTGCAGGATGAGGCAGTGCAATGAGGAGGTCCCCACAGGTGGCCGGCCTGTGGTTCCCCACAGAGAGCATAAGGGAGAAAGAGACAGAGAGGAGCTAGTGAGGAGAAAGGAGAGAGGAAAGAGAGCAGAGAGAAGAGACAGTGAGCAGGAGATAAAAGAGAGAAGAGAAAGGAGCAAAGACAAGAGAGGAGAGAGAGGAGACCAGAGGAGGAGGCTAGAGAGAGCCATGTGTTCAGGAACAGGTCCTTTTAAAACTTTGCAGGAGGGTGGGCAGGGAAGCAGGAACAGCGAATCCCATTAGGATGGGGGTGGAGCTTGACACTGGTGGTTGGACCGTATGGCCACCTGGCTTCCAGCAATGGCGTTGGGGGCTAGAGCCTAGGATGGTGTCAGGGTATAGATCACACCATAGATAAGACTGCGCCATTTTCCTAACACAGGGCTTGGCCAATCTGAAGCCAGGACCCTGGAATTCCATCTGGATCTCCCAAATGGGCAGCAGAGACCCAAATACTTGAGCCATCACCTGCTGCCTTCCAGGGTGCACATTAGATTGGAAGCTGAGGAGCCAGTACTCGAACTTGATACTCCAGGATGGAATGCAGGCACACCAAATGGTACTTAACTGTTGTGCCGAATGCCCCTGCTTTTCCTCTTTTGATAATTCCTGTATAAATTTTTCAAAACGTAAACCATTTCACTCTACATTTGGCAGAGCCTTTTTCTTTCTATGAACCCAAGATGCACCTGTTCTGTTGACTTTCTTAGGGTCACTCACACAAATGTAGTGACCTGGAGCTTTGATCAGTTGCATGATCCAAGATAACACTCCCCGTATGTTGCAGAAGCTGGGACCCTCAGCAGAGTATTTGAGTTCTCTATATGACTACTTCAGCATCAGAGGCCAGGCACTGACAGTAATTCTAAGTAGGGAAGTCCCAGTGTGCACGTACTTTCTAAGCTCTGCTTGTGTTTCTTCTGCCCATATTGTTGGTCAAAGTACGTTACATGGCTAGGTGCAGGGTCAGGGGGAAGGGGACAACGCTGGAGGCTTGATTTATATAGGACCATTAAGGCAACAGTATATACATTCTGTCAAATGTAACTGTGTGGAAAATTAGAGAGACAGAGAAAGGTCTTCCTTTTTCCCTTGGTTCAACCCGCAAGTGGCTGCTATGGCTGGCGCGTTGTGGCCCGCGCACTGCGTCGATCCGAAGGCAGGAGCCAGGTGCTTCCTCCTGGTCTCCCATGCAGGTGCAGGGCCCAAGCACCTGGGCCATCCTCCACTGCCTTCCCGGGCCACAGCAGAGAGCTGGAGTGGAAGAGGAGCAACCGGGACAGAATCTGGCACCCCCAACCAGGACTAGAACCCGTGTGCCAGCGCCGCAGGCAGAGGATTAGCCTAGTGAGCCCCGGCACCGGCCTGGAAAATTATTTTTTAATTTAAATTTTAAGTTATTTTTTAATAGATTCAAGGTGATTTGTAGACAATTCTAAGAATGTAATGATATTCCCCTTCTTCCCTTCCTCTCACACCCTCTGTCCTTCTCCCTTTGTCTTTTTTAGTTTTTGAGGTAACATTTTAAATTTACATTACAGTAAAAAGCCTTAATAATTCATCAAATAATAAGTTTAACAAGTGAACCGAAAAAAGTCCTAGTTTATATTTATTCATTTATTTATTCACTTATGTATTTATTTATTTTTGAGATTTAAAAGCAGGATTTATTAGAGTCGGAGACCTCTAGCCAGGATAGCATGGGAGAGAGGCTTTCAAGTGATGAAAAACCCAAAGGGGTCAAGGGCGGGCGGCCGGGGGGGGGGTGGGGGGTGGGGGTGGGGGTGGGGGTGGGGGTGGGGGGGGTGGTTAAGCATGATTTTGGAAACAAACAAACAAACAAAATAATTAGATTGACATTCAGTTACAAGGCGGGGACAAAAGACCTGATTTGCAATTCTTTATCCTGTTTGGCTTGCTCACAATAAAACAAAAGAGCCACACTAGGATGGGATACCTATTTTGTTTTCAGTAAACTGGGAGCACTTCCTTGCTATTGTCATGATAAGATCGGAAGCTCCCAAAGTGTGGGCTGGCAGGCACTTCTGACCTTGCTAAGGATAACTTGAGGGGAACATTTTCCACCCTCAACTTCCACTGACTGCCTATTAACCCATCTAACTCCTCACATTCCACCCCCCACACCCCCAGAAGAATGGACCGTAACTTCTGTTATGGGGACTGGGTGATGATTGCTTTGGTAGCTTCATGCTGAAAAGGGGCATCGTTGGAATGAGAGTCAAGTGAGGGTTCTAGCAGGAGGTGGCTTCTCCAGGGGGAGAGCAGTGTCAGCTTGTAGAAACTGCTTCTAGCCACGATTTCATGTGTATGGCTATCTAGAATTTCACTGTCTCAAGTCTAGAGAAAATGCATCTAACAAGCAGTTTAAATTCACAGGGTCTAAAGCAAAGGACAAAGTCATTATTAGAGGACCTAAAAAAGGTGCTATCTAAATCACAAACAAGTTTCCCATTGAGAAGCAAATAGAAACTGACAAAAGGGGCTTGATAATAATCAGGTGGGTTTAAGGCCTTAGCTATTTGTCTGCTAGTCACATAGTACTAATGCCCAATAGACAAATATAGCTAATGTAAGGCTGCCACAAAACACACCAAATACTGGAGTAAGGGAAAAGGTTTATTGGAGGAAACCCAACAGACCAGAGGGAAGGGGTGAAGAAGGAAAAAGAGGGAGAAGGAGAGTATAAGAGAGAGATCCAGAGAGAGGTCAAGAGACAGAGGGAGACAGAGAGATGGAGAGAAAGAAAGCCACATGTTCAGGAACAGATTCTTTAAAGCTTTGCGGGGGAGGGGGTAGGCAGGGAAGTAGGAGCAGTAAATCACATTAGGATGGGGGTTGAGCTTGACGCTGGTGCTTGGCTGGCTTTCAGCAAGAGCCTAGGTTGGTGTCAAGGTGTAGATTGCGCCATAGATAATACTGCTCCATTTTACTAACAGCTAGTGGTTACAATGTTTAAAAGTGCAGAATTAGAACATAGCAATCATTGCAGAAAATTCTGTTGGACAGTTCTAGTTACTCTGTCTACTCCTTTCCTTGAATCACATCTAGTTCTGTTAGGTCTTCCTGAATTAGTGTCTCCATCTCAGGTCTATAACCACATCTTCCATTTCCCAGAGAAGCAATTCGTGGCATGCATGATATTTCAGGACCATGGACAGCGGTACACATGGTTATCCATCCCCTCTAAGTTTTAGTCATGCTGTAAGAAAGGAAGAAACCAAGAGTAACTGGTTCCAGTAAGGAATCCAAGACAGTAAATGGTGTTGGCACAAGGGACTTTTACATATGCTAAAAACTTCTCCATAACCTATAGCTCAATTATATTGACTTTGGCCTCTGCCCATCTCAACTTTGTTCCCAAAGAGAAATATGGATAAGGGAACCTTGGCTGTCATTTCGAATATATCACACACACACACACACACAAAAGAATATATCACTAACAAATGCCATGCACATTGATATGGGACAGTAAGGTAGGATTTAAGTATAGAAAATTAAAAGTTTATATTCTTTAAATAAAAGGTTTCTTTGGAAAATAAAAATGTTTTTTTTTTTTTTTGACAGGCAGAGTGGACAGTGAGAGAGAGAGACAGAGAGAAAGGTCTTCCTTTGCCGTTGGTTCACCCTCCAATGGCTGCCGCGGATGGCACACTGCGGCCGGCGCACCGCGCTCATCCGATGGCAGGAGCCAGGTGCTAGGTGCTTCTCCTGGTCTCCCATGGGGTGCAGGGCCCAAGCACCTGGGCCATCCTCCACTGCACTCCTGGGCCACAGCAGAGGGCTGGCCTGGAAGAGGGGCAACCGGGACAGAATCCGGCGCCCCGACCGGGACTAGAACCCGGTGTGCCGGCACCACAAGGCGGAAGATTAGCCTGTTGAGCCACGGCGCCGGCCGGAAAATAAAAATGTTAAGCAAGATTAAATTCTGGGCTGCCACTCATTTTATGTAAACACAGAAATGTTATTTAACCTGAGTGCTAATTTTCTGATCTGTAAAATAGCTATAATAATGCTATGATAATAATTTAATAATAATAATAATACAAGTGATAACATAGTAGACATCCAATACATATTAAATCTTTTCCCATTCTTGGTCTAAGTTGAGCTTCGTACTCCCTAATTTGGCCAGCCCTGATGGCACCCCAGGTTCTAGTCCTGGTCGGGGTGCCGGATTCTGTCCCGGTTGCTCCTCTTTCAGTCCAGCTCTCTGCTGCGGCCCAGGAGTGCAGTGGAGGATGGCCCAAGTCCTTGGGTCCTGAACCCACATGGGAAACCAGGACGAAGCACCTGGCTCCTGGCTTTGGATCAGAACAGTGCTGCAGCCGCAGTGGCCATTTTGGGGTGAACCGACGGAAAAGAGTCTACTCTATCACGTGGTGTCTACACTTAGGGGCTGAGATGACTCAGTAGGTCCTTTTTTATTGTCTGTCTGCAGGTAGGGTTTAGTAGAACTATGTAAATTTAGAATTCAGACAAACTTGGGGGTGTCCCAGAGATATGTGGATGAAATTCCAAATAGTTATCTAGAGTTGGAATATCACAGCAGATTTTCCTCCTTCCTTCCTCCTCCACTTGCTCTTCCTCCTCCTCCCCTTCTCTCATTTCTTTCTTTCTAAATCTCCCTTCACTTGTCTAATTTCCTTTGTCTAATTTCTCTTTTCTTTCTCTTTTCTACCTATTTCCTCTTTACCTCTTACTCCTCCTTCTTCCTCATTTTCTTCTTTCTTTTACCCTTTCCCTTCTGCTTCTGTGAGAACAGCTATATGAACAGAACCACAGTCTTCTTCACTGGAGCTTAGTGAGTTCCGGCAATGTCATGCTTTTCAAAAATTTCAAATTGTAATGCGCTGACTTAGAATATAGGTGGTCATATTATTTTCCAAAGATACCTCTTTTACATAAAATTCTGGTGGTTTAATCTGATTACATGAAAATGAGTTTGAAATTATGCTTCAGTTCTTAGTGGATATATAATATCCAATATCTACAAGTAGCTACTAGTCCAGAACATTTGCCCCCATCAGTCTTTGTATTATTGTACAGTGGGTACCTACATAGAATAAATCTATGTTTTAGCTAACATGAGGCAGAAAACACTCCTTTACAGTAGAAGCCGTTTACGAATTATTATTATGGTATTTGGGAACATTACAAATAGACTAATTTACAGCAGGCATAGCTGTGTTAAAATTGTTATAATGGGAAAATATCACTTAGTATAAATATGTGTCATGACTAAACCCTATCTGATGTTTTCTGCTTAGGCGAATGATTGGAAATTCTATTTATGAGCCTATTTACACTTCTATTGTCAAAATGAGTGATTCAGTCTAAGTGAGAGTTTTGCCCATATTCATTACCATCATTGCCCGCAATTAAATTTAAGTGTTTTTGGGTTGCCACAAATCTTGATTTTCATGGCAAAACACAACTCAATTTTTATGGGCCCCAAATTTCTTACCAATAGTCCAATACTTCCTTAATTAACAATTAACAAAATGCCTAAAAAGATATTTGTGTTTTAATAGATTTTATTAACTACTGAATACATACAAAAGTAATGTATAATATAGGTATAAGTAAAGACAATATGCTAAACCTGAAATATCCACCATCAAGAAACAAAAAATATACACACATTTTAAAAAATTAAGTCTGCTTTTGGTACAAATTCAACATGTACAAAAGAGTATTCATTAAAAATAATACCATTTTTTTCTGTCTCTCGTGTGTAAACCACTGCCATATTCTTTTTTATAGCTTTGTAGTATTGCACTATATGGATTAAATGCCATTTATTTGGCTTGTTACCTAGTGGTTTATAATTAGTGTTGTCTAAATTTTACTTTTACAATAAGTACTGAAATGACCAAAAAAATTGTTATAATCCAGAAGCTGTATTTTAACTGACACATGTGTAAATATATATATAATAACATCTATGGAAGATCTGGATTTAAATCCTCATCAGGTTATCTGCCAACAATGCATTTTGGAGAAAAATATCCAACTTCTCTAAAGCCCAAAGTCCTCAAATACAAAGAAGGTAATTCCTACACTTGCATGAATGTTGTGGGATTTGGGATACTAGGCAACACCTGGCACAAAAACAGACATTTGATAGAAGGGAGTTTATGTTACTCTAATTTCCTTGTCTCTAGGAAAATTTCAGAGAATCTAGTATTATATTAATAATAATGAATATTAATAGGGAACCATTGAATTCTTTTAAATGCAAACATAAGCTTGCATAGGATTATCTTGATTTCATTTCTTGCTTTAATTACCTTAAGATATGTAAGAGAAATCACTTGATTCTGCAGTATAGTATTTTAAAATGAAAAAGCAATGGAATACGTTAAGCTACCAATTTTCTGAAATTTCACAATGGGGGAAATATTTTCCTTTCAAATTTCTTTGAAAACATGATTTTTCTTACCTGATATATAACTCACTGTTTCATTTTGATCTGACAAAAATGTACCCTCCAGAGAATTAATTTGAATTTGCTTTGTTTTGACTTAGTATGTTACCTGCTAAAATGACTAGAAGTAAAACGTGGGCTGTGGCATGAGGGGAGAAGTTGTAATTTGATGTGCTTTGTCTTCTGTTATTTTGACATTAACTTATTGTTAGAGAAGAATAAAACCCCAGAAAGTCTTTCTGCTTTGCTTTTATGCCATCAAGCAGAAATAAAATATATTTCACTTGGATTTTCCTAGTTATTGTTTTTATCTCCTTTGTGGAGGTGGAAAACTTTAATAATTTTAGAGGTCTTTGAACTCTATTTCCTTTAGTGTATATATATCATAAAATAGGATGATTATTTAAAATACTGTCTATCTTTCTAATGATTTTATCTTTCTACCCCAGGGCAGTGAAATTTCCCTTCCTCTTTCATTACACTTATCTTTAATATCAAGCTACAAGCACAATTTGCTCTCCTTTGTACATGCCAAATACAGACAAATTTGTTCACAGTGGTAGATGATTCTTTTATTCTTAAAGCAACATAATGAAACATACAGGAAAACTCGAATAAAAAAACCTTAATAAGTTAAAAATAACAATTTTTTTCATGGAGTTTCATTAAAAATAACCTTTTTCTGTAGCATATTTTCAAATATTGAGCAGATTTCTCAGGTATATTAATGGGCTTTTGGAGTGAGCTGGTCAGCACAGGAGCAGGGGCATCAATCAAGTTAGTTCACCTTGCCCGGTCACATAGGCATGGATGATGGAAAGGCAATCGACAGATAACTGCAGTGTGGCAAAGTGTCTGTGGATATGGAAATGTGCAGGAGGACCACGGAGAGAGTTGTATGAAAGATGAAGTTTTATTTAGAAAAAAAAAATAGGGGCCAGCACTGTGGTGCAGCAGGTTAATGCCCTGCCCTGAAGCGCCGGCATCCCCATCCCATGTGGGCACCAGTTTGAAGCCTGGCTGCTCCACTTCTGATCCAGCTCTCTGCTATGGCCTGGGAAAGCAGTAGAAGATGGCCCAGGTCCTTGGGCCCCTGCACCCACGTGAGACACCAGGAAGAAGCTCCTGGTTCCTGGCTTCTGGTTTCGGATTGGCCCAGCTCCGGCCCTTACAGCCATCTGAGGAGTGAACCAGTGGGGTGAAAGACTTCTCTCTCTCTCTGTAACTCTGACTTTTAAATAAATAAATAAATCTTTAAAAAATACTGGCATAAACTCCTGCCCAGGTTAAGGGAGGGAACTTTATCACATTCTGGATGCCCTGTGTGCTCCTGTCTTATCACATCCCTCTCTGCCTGGCTGAATTTCATGTCATTGCACTTTACTTCTTCATGGTTTTAATTCCCTTTGTCTTTCAATTAGTAGAGTGTTATCTTTTTCTTTCTATTTTTTTAAAATTTATTTAAAAGAGTTACAAAGATAGGTAGAGACAGAGAGAGAGGTCTTCCATGTGCTGATTCACTCCCCAGATGGCCGCAACAGCCTGAGCTGCGCTGATCCGAAGCCAGGAGCCAGTAGCTTCTTCTAGGTCTCCCACACAGGTGCAGGGGCCCAAGGACTTAGGCCATCTTGTACTGCTCTTCCAGGCCATGGCAGAGAGCTGGACTGGAAGAGGAGCAGCCGGGACTCGAACCGGTGCCCATCTGGGATGCCGGTGCTTCAGGCCAGGGCATTAACTCGCACCACAGAGCCAGCCCTTCTTTCTTTCTTTTTTAAATAAAAGATTTGTTTATTTGAATGGCAGAGTGAGAATGAAAGAGAGAGAGAGAGAGAGAGAGAGAGAGAGAGAGAGAGAGAGATGGATGGATGAAAGGAGAGAGGGAAAGGGATCTTCCATCTGCTGGTTCACTCTCAAAATGGCCTGGGCAGGGCCAGGTTGAAGCTAAGAGCCAGGAACTCTATTCAGGACTCACCTGAGTTGCAGGAGCGCAGGTGCTTGGGCCATCTTCCACTGCTTTCCCAGGCAAATTAGCGTGGAGCCGCTGGGACTTGAACCAGCACTCCAACACTCCAGTACGGGATGCCAGCATTGCAGGTAGCTACTTCGTCTGCTGTGCCACAACGCCTGCCCCAGTGTTATCGTTTCTGTTTCTAAGCTGTACACAAGACTCACACTTAGGTATTCATCCATGCCTTGCTCCTTTGCCCCAGTAGTGGATTTTAGAGATGGGTCCTGTTGATGCCTGTGGTTGTAGGTCTTTCATTTTTATTGTTAAATATTATTCCAATATATGGACGTCTTGTAATTTAGCTGTGTGATCTGTTGATTGGCATTTGTTTCTTTGGTATTACTAATGATATGGGTATAAACATGTGTATGCCTGTTTCCTCATGGGCATGTGCATGAATGTCTCTCTGGAATTTATGGGAAAACTGGGTCATACAAGATACGCTTTCCAACAAGTGTGTCCCAGATTGGTTGTGACAACTGTGGCAACTTATATTCCCACTAGCTGTATAGGAGAGCGCCTGTTCCTTCCCATCCTTGCCTGCCTTTTTTTCTCCACTACCTTTGTGATGTGAAACAGATTTAGAGCCCAGCGAAGCTGAGTTCAAGGACAGGTTATAGCATGAGATCTTGGGCTAATAATCTCAGTGTGCATAGATTTGTTGGTGATGATTAAACAATTCAATGTATTAAAAGATGCCTGTGTGTTCCCATTAGGGCTGCTATAACAAAACACCATAGAATGAACAGCTTATAAACAATGAGAATCTATATCCCACATTGGGTGTTTCGACCAGTATTTAAGCTGCTGGTTGAGACACCTGCATCCCATACCAGAGTATCTTTGAGTGCCAGGTTCTCTCTCGATTTCTGGTCCCTACTAAAGCACAGCCTAGGAGGCAGCAGGTGCTGGCCTGGTTCAAGGGCTTGGGTCCTTGTCACCCACATGGGAGACATAGATTGAGTTGCTGGCCCAGCCCCAAACCTTGTGGGCATTTGGGGAGTGAATCAAGAAATGAGAGCTCTTTTGGCGATTTATCTCTTTCTGTCTCTGTGCCTCGCAAATGAATAAAAATAACACACATGAAAGCTAAAAATCAATGTCTTATAGTGTTTAAAAAAAGAAAGAATGAACAGAAATTTATTTCTAATGGTTTGGATGTTGCAAAGTCCAAGATCAATGCCCCAGCAGATTTGGTATCTGGTGAGGGATTTCTTTCTGGCTCATAGTAAATAGAACCTTCTTATTGTGTCCAGGTAGTAGAAGGGTTGAGGGGGACCTATCCTGAGCCTCTTTTATAAGGCACTAATTCCATTCATCTCCAAAATCCCTCACCTCTTTTTTAAAGAAAATATTTATTTGAAAGAGTTACAGAGAGAGAGGGAGAGACAGAGAGAGGAGAACTTCCATCTGTTGGTTCACTCCCCAAATGGCTGCAACAGCCAGGGCCAGGCCAAGCAGAAACCTGAAGCTTCATCTGGGTCTCCCATATAGATAGGAGGGATGCAAACACTTAGGCCATCCCCTGCTTTTTCCAGGTCCTTTGCAGGGAACTGGATCAGAAGTGGAGCAGCTGGGACTTGAACTAGCACCCATATGGGATGCTGGAGTTGCAGGTGGTGACTCTACTGGTTATGCCACAATGCCAGCCCCAGCACTCACCTCTTAATATTATTATGCCATTTGGTAAATTCTTGTTCTTTATGATGTACCCATATTTTGCACATATTCACATATTTATAAGCAAACTGAGGAACATAACCCTATCACACGTGCCTGTGAATAACTTTTTTTTTTTTTTAAGATTTATTTATTTTATTTGAAAGTCAGAGTTACACAGAGAGAGGAGAGGGAGAGAGAGAGAGAAAGAAAGAGAGGTCTTCCATCCGACGGTTCATTCTCCAAGTGGCCACAATGGCCAGACTGTGCAGACCTGAAGCCAGGAGCCAGCAGCCTCTTCTGGGTCTCCCATGTGGGTGCAGGGGCCCAAGGAGTTGGGCCATCTTCCACTGCTTTCCCGGGCCATAGCAGAGAGCCGGACAGGAAGTGGAGCAGCTGGGTCTTGAACCAGCGCCCATATGGGATGCTGGCACTTCAGGCCAGGGCGTTAACCCACTGGCCACAGCACCAGCCCCACGAATAACCTTTTAGTCCAGGTAAGAACAGGAATGTTGAGATATGTGGATTTACTGAATCATCATTTAGCCAAGAAATGTTTCCAACTTCTTTTCACTCCCTACAGATCATGTATCAGGGTCCAGGGCAACTCTAGGCCAAGCTCAACTAAGTTAAGATAAGCTCCTCCCTCTCTCAAGAAAGTTAAAAAGGAAAAACAAACAAACAAAAAACCCAAAACAAATAAACAAAAAACCCAGCCCTCATTGTTTAGAAATATTCAAACATACACAAAATAAAGAGAATAGGAAAATCAACTCCCTGTTTGTTTCATCCAATATTCCTAGCCACTCTCACCCTTCTCCCTCTCCCCCTTGAATTATTTTAAAGCAAATCTCAGATATTATGTTACTTCATTTGTAAGCCCTTCCATTTTTTGCCCTTTTGAACCACAGTACCATATCATGTCTCAATAGTTACCAGCAATTTTGGAAAATGATTTGAAGTGTCCCAAGAAAATAACTTCATATAGAATGAAGTGTATACTTATACTGCAATGAATTATGTATCCCTGTTCACACTGTACAAAATCATCCAGCCATTCGTCTTCATTCGCTTGACACACGCTATTGAGAGAAGTTTAAGGCTCATCTACAAACTCTGTGTTCTATGCAGTCACCTTCTCTAGGTTAGCATTGTGTAAGGTCAGTCTGATCATCACTCTCATGGAGAAGGCACCCTGTTGACACATCTTCACTCTGGGAGGCGTATTCTCAATGTCTATTCCTTTGTTTTCCACCTCTATGAAGCCAATTCCCCATCTACACAAAAATATTCTTTCAGCCTCTTAGTTTCTTTTTTACTTTTAGAAAACAATCTTTATCAAAAAGGTTTCAGTCAACTCTTATGAGGCACAAAGCACATACTACAAAATTCACTTCATTTAAGCAGATAACTCATTGAGTTTTGAAAAAGTATACAATCATGTAGCAGCCACCAAAATTAAGAAATAAAACAATTAGCTTATCCCCCAAAAGCTTCCACATGCCTCTACTACTGTTTGGCCCATCATAATGACCAATGTGCTTTCTATCATTGTAGCTTTGCCTTTTCTGGAATTTTATAATAAATGGAATCTCTTGCAATTGTTTTCCTCTTGGCCTAAGGCTTTTGTGATTCATTGCCTAGAACTGTAGTTCGTTCCCTTTGGTTGGTGAGAAGCGTTCTATCATACAAATACACTGCCATTTGTTTATTCACTTACCATTTAACGAGCATTTAGATTGTTTTGTTTTGGGCTATTATGAATAGATCTATGAACCCTGGAGTTTAAGTCTTTGTGTACATCTCTGTTTTTATTTCTCTTGGATGAGTGCCAAGGAGTAGAGGTGGTGGGTCATATGGTAACTGTGTGTTTGACTTTCTAAGAAAACTGCAAAGCTGGTTTTACATAGTGACTGAACCCACTTTCATTCCAACCAGAAAAGTATCAAAGTTCTAGTTTCTCTACATTCTCAACAACTGTAAATATTAAATTTTAGCTATTCTGGGATATGTTATAGATTCTTATTATTTCATTAGTGAATAGTTATGTTGAACATCTTTCATAGTCTTATTTGCCAGTTATGCATCCTTTTAAAATGAACTTTCTATTTGGATCATTGGCTCATTCTCAAACTTGGGTTGTTTATCATCTTATTGTTGAGCTATTAGAGTATTCTGGAGGCCAGCACTGTGGCATAGAAAGCTAAGCCTCTACCTGTGGCACTGGCATCCCATATGGGTGCCAGTTCAAGTCTCAGCTATGCACTTCTGATGCAGCTCTCTGATAATGGACTGGGAAAGCAGTACAAGATGGCCCAAGTTATTGGACCCCTGCACCCACATGGGAGACTTGGAAGAAGCTCCTGGCTCCTGGCTCCTGGCTTCAGATCAGCCCAGCTCTGGCTATTGCGGCCATTTGGGAAGTGAATCAGTGGATACAAGACCTCTCTGTGTGTCTGTAACTCTACCTCTCAAATAAATAGATAAATCTTTTTTTTTTTTTTTTTAAAGTATTATGGACCCCTGTACTCACATGGGAGAACTGGATGAAGCTCCCTTTGGTCTGACTCATCCCTGGCTGTTGCCAGGGATGGAAGATCTCTCTTTCTGTGTCTCCCTCTCTCTCTGTAACTCTGCCTCTCAAATAAACACATGAAATATGTATTTATTTATTTTTACAAAGAGAACAGTTTTCATAGGTATAGTTCTGAAAAATAACCATACGTCCTCCCTCCCCCTCTCCCTTCCTTAATCCCCTTCCTATCTCTTCTCTTTTTTTGTTAAGTTTTGTGAAGATGTAATTTTAAACCACCCTATAATCACAGGCTTAAATCACCACTACTCATTAATATTCAACAAGTAAAAATAGGATGACCATAGCTCCACAGGAAACATGATATTTGTCTTTTTGAGGCTGGCTTATTTCACTAAGCTTAATGGTTTCCAGTTGCATCCATTTTGTTGCAATAGAGAGGATTTTATTTTTTTATGACTGATTAGTATTCCATATGTACACATGTGGCATTTTCTTTGTCCAATCATCAGTTGCTGGAAAAATAAATGGTACTGGGAGAACTTGGTGTCCATCCTCAGAACAAAAGTCTCTGGACCCCTATCTCTTAATATCTAAAAAAATCAACTCAAAATGGATCAAAGGCTTACATGTAAGATCCAACTCAATGAAACTACTAGAAGAACACATAGGGGAAATGATTCAGACTTTGTTCTGGGCAAAGAATTTTTTTGGATGTGACTCCTAAAACACAGGCGGCAAAAACTGACAAATGAAATTCCAGGGTCAGCTCTGTGGCGTAGTGGGTAAGGCCACCGCCTGCAGTGCTGGTATCCCTTATGGATGCTGGTTGGATTCCCAGGTACTCTACTTCCAATCCAGCTCCCTGTTAATGCACCTGGAAAGCAGCAGAGGATGGCCCAAATCCTTGGGCCCCTGTATTCACGTGGGAGAGCTGGAAGACATTCCTGGCTTCTGCCTTCAGATCCGGCCAGCTCCAGCCTGTGCAGCCATTTGGAGAGTGAACCAGCAGATGGAAGACCTCTCTCTGTGTGTCTCTTTCTCTCTCTGTAACAAAGTCTTTCAAATAAATAAAATCTTAAAATCTATTTATTTTTAAACAGAAGGGAAGGGACACACACACACACACACACACACAGAGAGAGAGAGAGTCTTCTATCTTCTATCCACTGGTTCACTCCTCAGGTGGCTGCAGTGGTCAATGCTGAGACAGTCCAAAGGCAGGAGCCAGGGGCTTCATCTGGGTCTTCCATGTGGTAGCAGGGGTCCAAACACTTGGGCCATCTTCCATTGCTTTTCCCAGGACATTACCAGGGAGTTGGATCAGAAGTGGAGCAGCCTGGACCCAAACTGACGTGCATATGGGATGCCTGTGTCACAGGTGACTTCTTTACCTGCTATGCCACAGCTCCATCCCCAGGAAGAATAATTTCTTTCTAATAATCCATCACACAATAGGTTAACTATGATTGATGGCAATTAATTGACTATTTCCAAATAGCTAGTAGAGAAGTTTTGAGTCTTCCCAGTACAAACAAATGATAAGTGTCTGAGGTGATAGCTATGCCAATTATCCTGATCCCTACACCTTGTATCTTGCATTAAAACATCTCACCGTACCCTGTAAATATGTATATAAGTACTATGTACCAATTAAAAATACATAAATATGTATATATAAAGAAGTTGGTTTTGGTGTCCTATAAAAAAATCTTTACCTAACCCAAGGACCCTAAGTTTTTCTTCTATGTTTTCTTCTAGAAATTTTATACTTTTAGCTTTTACTTTTAGAACTATGATCCATTTTGAGTTAACTTTTGTTTATGTGACAGAGGGCTGAAGTTTATTTTTCCATATTGCTATCCAATCTTTATAGCATCATTTTTGAAAAGACTTACTATTTATCTATTTACCTTGGCATGTTGATAAAAATCAATGAGCCATATGTGTTAACATGTGTGTGTGTGTCTATCTCTGGAGTCTCCATTCTTTTTCATTGATCTGCATGTCAGTCTTTAGTTAATACCACATAATCTTGGTTACCGTGAAGTTACAATAAAATATTTGGATTTCTGCAAGTAAACAGCCTAACTAGGGCAGTTATTGGAATTCCACTGAGTCTAGGGATTGAGTTGGGAGCAATGAGAGTAGATGGGAGCAGCCAGCTTGGGAGCTGTCCTCATCAAGTTGCTGCTGAAATTTTATAATTTCTTTTAAAATTTGAGACAGAATGATTAGGTGAGTCTCTCCAAATTTTGTATCTGTACTTGGCATGACTCAACCAAGTGCTAGTGAGCCTTCAGCCTCCCTTAATAAGACAGACTAGGATGTCTTTGAAGTTTTTTAAGTGTCAAAATTGGAATGTTTGATCTTTAGTCATTCATTCATTTTATAAGAATTTATGAAGGTCATAGACCATTTCCAGGTACTGTTCTAGGTGCTGGGGTTGTAGCACTTAACATAAAGCAGATAATTATCTCTGACCTAAGAGAGCGTTTTTTTTCTGGCCTGCAGAGAGCCCCCTGTGTAAAATCAGGCCTTTGTGTCCAAGAGTTCCATGTCCAGGGACTGATCCAAATACAGAGAGAAATCACTTGGGAAAAAACATGTTCCTGTACTGCATAAGAACCGACTTTGTTGGAATCATTATTCCCTAAGCAATGTAGTATAATGATTTGCATAACACTGACCTTATACTATTTTGAACAAATTAGAGATGATTTAGAATATGCAGAAGGATATGTGTATGTCATGTGAAAACACTACATGATTTTTACATAGGGTGCTTGAGCAGCCACAGATCTGGTCATGGAACCAGTCCCCTGGGAGTACTGCAAGGGGACTGTATAGGCTTGAGTAAAAGTAGAATCTTAAAAGTTACTCTTGGGGCTGGCTCTGTGGCGCAGTAGGTTAATCCCCTGCCTAAGGCGCCAGCATCTCATATGGGTGCCAGTTTGAGACCCGGCTGCTCCACTTCTGATCCCACTCTGCTATGACCTGAGAAAGCAGTAGAAGATGGCCCCCGTCCTTGGGCCTCTGCACCCGCATGGGAGACCCAGAAGAAGCTCCTGGCTCCTGGCTTTGGATCAGTGCAGCTCTGGCCGTTGTGGCCATTGGGGAGTGAACCAACAGAAGGAAGATCTTTCTCTCTGTCTCTTCCTCTCACTGTCTGTAACTCTACCTCTCAAATAAATAAATAAAATCTTAAAAAAAAAGGAAAGTTATTCTTCTACATTTTGACCTAGTAGTATCTCCTCTAAAAATTTACTCCCATCTTGAAATCAGGGATGTACTAAAAATGTATAGAAAAATGTTCAGACTCTAGCAAAAAAGTCAAATATTTAATGATGGGGAAATGCATAAAAATACTCAGTGATATGTTCATTTGATTAAATATTACATATCACTAAAATTTTAAATTTAAAAAATAATGCTCAGGAAAGATAATTTAGAATGCCAAATAATTTTTCAGTAATATTAAGTCAAGTTACTTGTCAACCAGCTATTTGAGAGTATCTACATGACCTTTACCTTATTTCAGTGAATATTTAAACAAAACAGGATGTGGTATAATCCTAAGTGTGTGTGTATAATATGATTATAAAATAAAGTTGGTTTGGGTGGGAAGAATAATATCATATGGGCGGGCATTGTGTTGCAATGATTAAGCGGCTGCTTGGGATGCCTGAGTCCCATATGTTAATGCCTGGGACTGAGCTTCACCTCTGCTTCCAATCCCGCTTCCTGCTAATATGCTTGTGAGGCAGCAGGTGATGGCCCAAGGGGTTGGGTTCCTGCCCCCAAGTGGGAGACCCAGATGAAGTTCCTGGCTCTTCTGGGCTCCAGCCTAGCCCAGCCACTACTGTTGTAGGCATTTGGGGAATGTATTGGCAGATAAAATATATTCCTGCCCTCATCCCTTGCCCCTTGCCCCTCCCTCTCCCTGCTCCCTCCTCCTTTCCCCCTCTTACCCTCCCCCTCTGCCTCCCTGTCCCCCTCCCTCTCTTTCACCTTGCCTTTCAAATAAACAAATAATAAATAAGTCTTAATAAAGAAACAAACTCATGGTAATTTATAATTCTTTGATTACCAGTGATAGTATGATATTTGTTAATCTGGGCTATTTTAAAATTTCTTTTGTGAACTTTTTTTTGGATAAATTTCAAAGAGTTTGATTTGTTAGGAAGTTACTTGGTTAGTGACATTGTTGTTCTTTTGCTAAGAGATTTATTTATTGTGCCTCAATAAATTGACTTTAAGTAACTGTTTTAAAATACATTAAAAGTTTAAAGTATTCCTCAGGCTTATTGGGGAAGTCAGTAATTTACTTTATTTTTCATTTAAGATTTATTTATTTACTTGAAAGTCAGAGTTACACACAGAGAGAAGGAGAGGGAGAGGGAGAGGGAGAGGGAGAGAGAGAGAGAGAGAGAGAGAGAGAGAAAGAGAGAGGTCTTCTACTGCTTTCCCAGGCCACAGCAGAGAGCTGGATTGGAAGTGAAGCAGCCGAGACTCGAACTGGCGCCTGTATGGGATGCGGGCACTGCAGGCGGTGGCTTTACCTACTAAGCCACAGCGCCAGCCCCAGTAAATTACTTTTAATACTTAAAATTTGAAAAAACTCACATTCAGACTAATTTGGATGTAAGTATTCATCATTCTTTCCCACATTACTTCATTGTTTGGAAAATCTTTTATCAGGGCATTGGTGATTATACTGTTGATTTTACAGATCTTTCAAAATCTGTATTTCTTGCATATATGAGCACTATATATTTAACCACTCTGCCCATCCTGTTGTTGGGAGTGTCTGTTTCTGTAAGTTTTGACATTAAATTTTTGATTTGAGAACTAAAACACTATAAATAGTAAACTAGATCCCAGCGGATGTTAAGTGTGCAGCTAAGACGTGGAAAACATTTGCCATCTGTCGCTAAGCTGCCTTTCTAAGATCTGATGCCAGGATGAGGAAGCATCCTTCCTAGCGTGCCCAAGCAGGGGGCTTGGGGACAGCTTCCGGACTCAGTCCTTTCCCAGCAGCATTTTAGGGAGAAGAGGAAGGGGGAAGGGAATTCCATTCCATGAGAGAAAGGCAGGGGTCCCCAGCAAATGCGGAGTGGGGAGTTAGGCTAACACCTCCAGCAGGTAAGACAGATGGCTGCCTGGGAGAAGGGTGTTGGTATTGTAGAACGGCAAGGAAATCCGGGTGGAAAGGCTGGGCCCGTTCACAGGAGCCTGAGACACCCTGCTGAAGAGTTTGAAATTCTTTCTGTAGGTAACTGATAGCAATGGAAGGCTTTGAGTTTAAGTGTAATTAAAACAACAGGATTCTTTTTTTTTTTTTTTTTTTTTTTTTTTACAGGCAGAGTGGACAGTGAGAGAGAGAGAGACAGAGAGAAAGGTCTTTCTTTACCATTGGTTCACCCTCCAATAGCTGCCGTGGCCGGTGTACCGCGCTGATCCGAAGGCAGGAGCCAGGTGCTTCTCCTGGTCTCCCATGGGGTGCAGGGCCCAAGCACTTGGGCCATCCTCCACTGCACTCCCAGGCCACAGCAGAGGGCTGGCCTGGAAGAGCGGCAACTGGGACAGAATCTGGTGTGCCGGCACCGCAAGGTGGAGGATTAGCCTGTTGAGCCACGGCGCCAGCCAAAACGACATGATTCTTAAAAATAGGTTTTGTTGGTGATTTTAGTTCAATTCATAGCCAGGCTATGAAGGATCCTTACTTTTTAATATCTAAAGAGTTATTCTTTCCCCTCTAGCACACTTCTGTTCCAATGATTCTCTTTTGTTTTTTTTTAAACAAAATCTTATAAAACTTTATTTATTTATTTGAAAGATGGTTACATAGGAATGGAAGGAGGGAGAGAAGAAACAATCTTCCATCTGTTGGTTTACTCACCAAATGGCTAAAACGGCCAGGACTGGGCCTGACTTAATCTGGGAGCCAGGAACTCCATCTGGTTCTACCACAGGGGTGGCAGAGGCCCAAGTACTTGGGCCATCTTTCACTGCCTTCCCAGATACGTTAACAGGGAGCCAGATTAGAAGTAAAGCAGCCACTATTTAAACCAGTGCCCACATGGAAATGGCAGCTTAACCTGCTGTGCCACAGTGACGGACCAACCAATGATTCTTTTTTAAATGTCATATCATGCTTTTCTTTTTGCTTTCTTATTTTTTAAAATTTATTTATTTATTTTTTGACAGGCAGAGTAGACAGTGAGAGAGAGAGACAGAGAGAAAGGTCTTCCTTTTACTGTTGGTTCACCCTCCAATGGCCACTGCTGCTGGCGCACCGCGTGGATCCGAAGGCAGGAGCCAGGTGCTTCTCCTGGTCTCCCATGGGGTGCAGGGCCCAAGCACTTGGGCCATCATCCACTGCACTCCCGGGCCACAGCAGAGAGCTGGCCTGGAAGAGGGGCAACCGGGACAGAATCTGGCGCCCCAACCAGGACTAGAACCTGGTGTGCTGGTGCTGCAAGGCGGAGGATTTGCCTAGTGAGCCACGGCGCCGGCCAAGATTTATTTATTTATATGGAAGGCAGAGCAATAGAGGAGAGAGACAGACAAACAAGAGATAAGGTCCATCCACTGATTCATTCCCAAAATGTTTATAACAGTCAGGGCTGGGCCAGCCTGAAACCAGAAGCCCAGAATCCCATCTGAGTCTCCTCTCTGGGGGCAGGAACTTGAGCACTTGAGCTGTCATCTACTGCTTCCCCTGGGCATTAGCAAGGCTAGTGTTTGTAGGGCCTGGAACGGGCTTCTGTATTGTATCTATTGGCTCCTCTGAGAGTAGGAGGGAGGTACTCAAGTAAAGAACAGAGAGGTTGCAGATGACTGCTGTTTGTGTGTGACTGAGCTGTTTCACTAATATTTCACTTTGTAATACCCTGGGTCATTTCCATGGTTTTAAAGGGGGAAGGTGAATGTCTCCTCAGAGGAACAAACATGTGAGTATGTGTTAATGTTGTACAATGATTTATTTAAAACTTACTTATCAGTGGTATACAATGCAAGAGGTACTTTTTAAGGTGCAGCAGCAATGAACAAGAGAAAAAATCACTGCTCTAATAAAATCTGCATTTAGCTTTGTATAGAACCAGCAGTGTATAGGATTGGTTGAGAAGAAAGAGAATGAAAACAAAATGACAGCATAGATAAAAACTTTGTTTCAAAAGCAACAAGGAGAAGTAAAAACATAATCCATGGGATCAGTGAAAATATTTGAAACCATATGTCTGACATCATACATTTCGAATAAAAATATCTTGACTATATGAACAAGTCAATAATAAAAAGACAATGCCCCAATTTAAGAATGGGCAAATTATTTAGACAGACATTTCTCTAATGAAGTTTTATTTTTTCTCCAGAAACCTTTTATTTAAGGTAGATAAACTTCATGCAGTTCATAAATACAGATATAGGAACATAGTGATTCTTCCCACCCTATCCACTCTCCCACCAGCATTCCCACCCTTCCTCCTCCTCCCTCTCTTACTCGTATTCTTATTTTTTCTAATATCTATTTTCAATAACTTTATGTACATAAGATTAACACTATACAAGTAAAGAGTACAACAAATAGTATGAAAAAAACTGTTTGAGACAAGGGCTGTTCAAAGTCCTAGCACTTCAAAGTGTCTAATGAGGTTTTCAAAATGGCTAATGAACAAATAAAAGTATACTCGGCATCATTAGCCATCAGTAAAATGCTAGTCAAAACCACCATGAATACCATTTCATACCCACTAGGATAACCGTCATAAAGATAGTCAACACTAAGTATTGGCAAGAATGTGGTGAAATGAGACTTTCGTATGCGGCTGGAGGTAATTTAAAATAGTTCGACCACCATGGAAAATATTCTCACAGTTCTTCAAATATTAATCATAGAATTCCCATACGACCAAGAGACTCCACTCTTAAGTATCACTCCAGAGAAATGAAATTATATGTCCGTACAAAAGCTTCTATGTTAATGTTTTAGCAATATTTACAATATCTGAAGGTGGAAACCAGCAAATGTCTATTGAATGATGAATGGATAAGTAAAATGTGACATATGTTTTTTGGCAAGAAAAAGAAATGAGGTACTGATGCATGCTACAACATGGCCAGACCCTGAAACAAATAATGCTAAGTGAAAGAAGCCAGACACAAGGACACATATATGGTATGATTCTATTTTTAGGAATTTTCCAGAATAGGCAAATCCCAAGATATGGAAAGTATATTCATGGGAATGAAGTCTCCAGGATGGCTAACTGATATGCCATATCAGAAGAATGAAGAGAAAAACCCATATGATCATCTCAAAACATACAACAAAAGCATTACCAAAATTCAGCACCCATTCATGACAAAAATCCTTTAAAATTACGTATGGAAGAAACCTTAACATAAAAAGGTGTATATGTGATAAACTCATAGTCTACACCATACTGAATGAGGAGAAACTGCAATTGTGTTCTCTGAGATTAGCAAAAAGATGAGGATCTGCACTGTCACCATTCTTATTCAATATAGTGTTGGCAATCATAGCCAAAGCAGTAAGACAAGGGAAAGAAATGAAGTGCACCAAAATAAGAAGGGAGATGACTGCTATACTTGTTTGCAAATGTTGTGATTCTTATACAAAATTCCCTATAGAATCCACCAAAAATCTATTGAATCTGATAAACAAATTTAGTAAAGATGCAGGATACAAAATCAACATACAAAAATAACACCAAAGGCTGGATTGAAGTGGAGCAGCCGGCTCTTGAACCAGCACCCAAATGCAATGCTGGTGTTGTAGGTGGTGGCTTAACCCGCTATGTCATAATGCTGCCCCCCCCAAGTGTGAATTTTTTAAAAAAATATTTATTTTTTGTAGTAGATTTTTTATACACCAATAATGAGATTGCTGAGGAAAAAAAAGCAATACAGTTACAATAGCAGCAAATAATTTAAAAATAATTAGGGTAAATTTAACTAAGGAAGTGAATGATCTCTACAATGAAATTTTCTGATGAAGAATATATTAGAAAGTGGAAAGGCACTCTATGTTCATGGATTAGAATAATTAGTATTGTTAGAATTCCATTATATCCAAAGAAATCTACAGCTTCAATGCAATCCCTATTAAAATATCAATGACATTCTTTAGAGATAGAGAAAACACTCTTAAAATGGAAAATGACTTTTAAAGTATTCAGGGTTTTTTTCCATGGTGATGAAAATCTCCCTAACTGGTGGGAGTGATGGTTGCAAAATGGCCAAATTGTGTGTGAATTATATCTCAATAAAGTGAATTGTGTGTATCTGTACTTGTAATATATATATATATATATATATATATATATATACACACACACACATATATATATGTTTATACTTATAAATTGGGATCCAGCAGATTAGGAAAAAAAAGAATGAAGAAGCCCCATAGGGAGAACATTGCAGTATGAACAAAGGAGGCATGTATGTGATAAAAATTACAAAAATAAATCAATGGAATCAGTGTCCATTAGTGTCCAATTCTCTAGAAGAATGATACTAATATGATTAAGGAAGGCTTGACAAGAGAGCTTGTCTGGGTGAGCTAATGGTTTCAGTTTTGGACAAGGTAATGGCAAACTTGGGGAGGTAGCCATTTGAAGGTAGGAAATGAGTGAATAAGTATGAATGCAAAATTGTGTGTGAAGAGCAGGTTTTGTGCCTTATTAGCAAGATGATGTTTTAAGTCTCTGTAGTATGATTAGCTGAATAGAATGCATAGAGAGAAAAACTCAAAGGTTGACATGCACCTTGGGGAACAAACACTTCTGGGCGGTGGAATAGGATCCAGCCCAGAAGGAAGGTTGAATATAAGTAAGTGAATGAACAGAGTCAAGAAATCCTTGGAGCAAGTGTTGTGGTATAACAGGTAAAGCCACCGCCTGCGGTGCTGGCATCCCATATGGACACCGGTTTGAGTCCCAGCCGTTCTTCCAATTGAGCTCCCTGAAGCAGTGGAAGATGGTTCAAGTGCTTGGGCACCTGCCACCCATGTGGTAGACCCAGATGAAGCTCCTGGCTTCAACTTGGCTCAGCTCTGGCTGTTGGGCCCATCTGGGGGAGTGAACCAGTGGATGGATGGAAGACTTCTCTCTGTCTCCCCCACACCCTCTGTAACTCTGATTTTCAAATAAATAAGTCAATCTTTTTTTTTTTTTTTAAGAAAATCCAAAAGAGAATTTTAAGGAACGGGATAGTAGATTTCACTAAATGCTGCAGAAAGCTAAGGAGCAAGTACTGAGGAAGGGCTGTTGGATTTCCTGATTAGGGAGTCAATGGAGATCTGGAATATGTAGTGCAGAGCAATGAAGATGCCAGATAATTTTTATTCTCTTCCTGTCAACTGGATCCTTGCCACCAGGATGTAAATACACTGTAATAGCTCCTGAGCTGAAGAGTTGTATATTGACCTCCATCTCTCAGTAGCTACTGCTTGTGCACTTCTCTCTCTTTCTCTCCCCCTCTCTCTCCCTCTTGCCCTTGCTATCACCAACAAGCTTTATGATTTTGCACTTGCCTTCACTTCCTCATCTAATATTCCTTCCCCAGTCACGTGCTCTCAGGTTCCTATACTGACAATTCACTAAATCTGCTGGAACTAGGCTCATCAATTCTCCTGGGCAGTTTGAGCCAGTATAACAAAGATGCCACAGATTGGAAGGCTTAACCAACAAACATTGATTTCTCAAAGTTCTGGAGACTGGAAGTCCAAGATCAGGGTGCCAGAATGGTATATTCTTGGTGAGGGCCCACTTGTTGGTTTGCGGACTGTTGCCTTCTTACTGAATCCCAAAGGAGATTTCTTTTGTGTTTCTTTTATGTACACTATTTCTATTTATGAGGACTACAGCCTCATGTTCTAATTACCTCTCCCAAAGGCCCCGCTTTTATTTTACAGAAATTAGGGCTTTGACAGATGAATTCTGAGAATACGTCCACAGCACCAATGATCTTTCTGTTAAAAGCAATATATGATTACACGTCCTAAGTGCACCTCAGGGACCTAGACAAAAAGGAAACAGGATGACATAGTGTCACTGAAGCCATGAGAAGAGGAGAATGGATTGGTAGGCAGTGACAAAAGGTCAACTTCCATAATAGGGAGTGGATGTTTAGCCTGGCAGTTGAGATGCCTGAATCGCACATTGGAGTGCCTGGGTTTGATTTTAAACTCAGACTCTTAACTCAGCTTCCTGATAATGCAGACCCAGGATGTTAGTGGTGATGTCTCAAGTTATTGAGACCCTGCCAGCCATGTGGGAGACCTGAATTATGTTTCTGGCCATCAGCTTTGGCCCGGAGCCTGTCTTAGTCCTAACCCCAGCTATTGTGGGTACCTGGGGAGTGAGCCAGCAGATGGGAGCACTCTGCCTCTGTCTTCCTGCCTTGCATTAAATAATAAATAAAATATTAAAATACATAATAACCATAAGAAACCATTCTCAAGACTCTGCAAATGTTTTTGTCTATACAAGTAATTCATTCTTGCTATAAATCCTCACCAACCTCCAGCCCCAATTCAATACAATTCACCAAAAGCACACAGCATTGGTAGCTGAATGCATAGCTTTCATAGACTTCTATAATAGGTCTATCTCTTCCATGTATATGTATTGAATTATATGATTCTGTTCTGTGTTTTTCTTCTAAATGTGAATTTTTTTAAGTTTTTAAAAAAATTATTTGAAAGGCAGAGTTACAGAGAGAGAGGGAAGAGACAGATCTTCCATCTGCTGGTTCACTCTCCAAATGGCTGAAATGGTTGGGACTGTGCCAGACCAAAGCCAGGAGCCTGGAGTTTCTTCCAGGTCTGCCACATGGGTACAGAGACCCAAGCACTTGGACCATCTTCTGTTGCTTTCCAAGGCACATTAGCAGGGAGCGGGATTGAAGTAGAGCAGCTGGGTCTTGAACCAGCACCCATATGGGATGCTGGTGTTGGAGTTTGGTGGCTTAACCTGCTATGCCATAATGCCAACACCCCAAGTGTGATTTTCAAATAAAAAAAAAAGATTTATTTTTTGAAAGGAAGTGTGTATGTATGTATGCATGTGAGAGAGAGAATCTTCCTTTCTCTGGCTCACGCCCTAAATGGCCACAAGGCCAGGGCTAGGCCAAAGCCAGGAGCTAAGAACTTCATCTGGGTTTCCCATGGGGTGGCAGGGACTCAGGCACTTAGGCTATCATCCATTGCTTTTCCAGGCACATTAGCAGAGCAGCCAGGACTCGAACCTCGGATGCTGGTGTCACAGGTTGCAGCTTAACCTGTTTTGCTACAGAGCTGTCCCTTTCTCTTAGATGTACATTTTAAACCACTGGGACTGATTAGGAAGGAGTCCTGAAGCTGCAGTAGGATCCTGATGCACGCAGAGAAGAGGAGGAGGAATGCTTTTTGCCTTTCCTTTTATAGTCGGGGAAAGAGAAGAGAGTTGTCAAAGCAAATGCTTTGTGGGCAAGACTGGAAAGCAAAAGAACTCATTTTGAGGGCTGCTTTTATTTTTTCAAATTGTTAAGTTTGTTTTTGCTTATTTGGAAGAACAATAGAGGGAGGGAGGGAGGGAGGGAGGGAGGGAGGATGGATCATCTTTCCACTGGTTCACTTTTCAGATGCCTGCAATAGCTGGGGCTGGGCCAGGCTAAAGCCAGGAACCCCAGAACTCAACCCAGGTCTCCCATGTGGGTGGTAGGGACCCCAATACTTGGATCACACCAGCTGCCTCTCAGGATGTGTGTTGATGGGAAGTTAGATTGGAAGCAGTTGTGGGACTGGATCCCAGCCACTCTGATATGGGATGCAGGCATCCAAGCAGCTGTTCTACAATGCCTGCTTCTTTTGGAGGTCAGATACCTGGTGAGACTATAGTCTTTGTGAGCATGAGAAAGGAGTTAGAATAGTCATGGGAGTAAAGTACGGAGAAATTAAATGCTCATTGCCTAGCAGGAGCCCCATCTTTCTCCTCTTTGTAGTTAAAAATGATCAATTTGTGGCAGTGGAAAGATTCTTGGCTTTTGTTTTCTGGTATCCATGGAAAGGAACTCAAAATGGGGTTGAGTTGGGAATTAGTTTAGTCAGCAGACTCATAGAATGGCAGATGTCCTAAACAGCACTCTGGCCTCAGAATAAGCTCTTAAGGCATTTGGATCCAGCTAAAAAAGCCCATGAGAGTATTTCAGGCATGGAAAGCCAAGACATTCTGGCAAAAAAAAAAAAAAAAAAAAACCTAAATGAAAGATCTCTGTGAGATCCCAGTGGAAAGAATGGGCCATTAAAGAAGGAGGTACCTTTCTCTGAAGGGAGGAGAGAACTTCCACTTTGACTATAACCTTGTCTAAATAAGATCGGAGTTGGCAAACTCAAGAGGCTTCCATAGCCTTGGCAACTCATGACAAGAGCCTCGGGTGATTACTGACGCCATAAACAAGAGTCTCAATTGTTAAATCAACAACAGGAGTCACTGTGCACTTACTCACCATGTAGGATCTCTGTCCTTAACGTGTTGTACTATGTGAATTAACAGTATAACTAGTACTCAAACAGTACTTTACACTTTGTGTTTCTTTGTGGGTGAAAACTACTGAAATCTTTATTTAGTATATACTAAATTGATCTTCTGTCTATAAAGATAATTGAAAATGAATCTTGATGTGAATGGGATGGGAGAGGGAGCAGGAGATGGGAGGGTTGTGGATGGGAGGGAGGTTATGGGGGTGGGGAAGCCACTGCAATCCAAAATCTGTACTTTGGAAATTTATATAAACCCAAGGAACATAGGCATTTAATCGGTAGAATGAAGTATACTTAGAAAGTGGCTCAAATACAAGGGGATGAGGCAGAAGAGAACCAGATTCACCGTGTGTGACAGTGTAAGAAAGATGGCGACATAATGAGGGTAAGACTATCTGTGCTTGGCCACCCTTCATACTTAATGCAGAGCACACAGTTGGAGTTCAATAATTGCAGGTTCAATGAATGAATGAGAACAGGTCGGCAAGCTGCTATTTACTGGGAGAGCTCTGAGCTGTTGGATGTGTTCAGTGCCGTGTGATATAGTTGCAGGGTATAGGGAGCAGTGTTGTGCAGTAGGTTAGGCTGCCATCTGTGGCACTGACATTCCATATGGGCACTGGTTCAAGTCCTGGCTGTTCCACTTCTGATCCAGCTGCCTGCTAATGTGTCTGGGAAATCAGAAGAGGATGGCTTGAATGCTTGGGCCCCTACACCCATGTGGGAGACTTAGATGGACTTCTAAGTTCCTGGCTTTGTCCTAGTCCAGCCCTGGCCATTGCAATCATTTGGGGAGTAAACCAGCAGATGGAAGATCTCTTTCTCTCTGTCTCTCCCTCTCTCTCTAACTCTGCCTTTAAAAATAAGAAGATTTAGTTATTTATTTGAAAGGTTCATTTACTTATTTTGAAAGTCAGACTTAGCATGCTTCTATCCACTGGTTCACTCCCTAGAAGGTGGCAGCGGGGCCTGGGCTGGGCTGAAGCCAGGAGCCAGGAGCTTCTTCTGGGTCTCCCATGTGGGTGACAAGGGCCCGGACACTCAGGCCATCTGCTGCTGTTTTGCCAACGCCATTAGCTGGGAGCTGGATTGGAAGTGGAGCAGCTGGGACATGCATGATGCCAGTGTTGCTGGTGGAGGCTTTATCCACTACAACACAACGTCAGCCCCAAATAAATCTTAAAAAAATATAAGAATTTCAGAGCATTGACCATCTGAGGGTTTATGAGGTGGGAAAGCAGGAAATCAGAGTCAAGGAGAATAAGGGGCTGAGATCAAAGCTGGGTGGTTCATTGCCAGATACTAACATTACTGAGCTTACTAACTGAATTATGAGCCTGGAGGGAAATAAAATCCAAGTGCCATCAGAGGTAGATGTCTCAAAGGGCTAAATTCGGGGGGGGGGGGAGGGTGTTATTTGGAAATGATGGTAAAAGTAATGTCCGGGCCTTCAAATGGAGAGGTGTAGAAAGGGTGGTGGGTGATGGTGTCTGATCCAGTTCTGGGTTACTACTGGCAGTTAACACAAGCAAACAGCCCCAGAAAGGCACTTCCCTTCTCATTGGCTCAGGGAGTATGTAGCAGCAGGCCAGACCTGCTGGGGTTTCCAGGAGCCCGAAGATCTATGACCTGTTTTCCACTTTCCTAAGGTAGATCCGACTTGGCCAACTGTGGGAGACAGTGCTGGCTGCATTTCACTCTGCAGTCTGGGGCGGAGACCAAGGGGAGGTAGAGACAGCCTGGTGGACCATGGAGTAGAAGCAGAGAAAAAAATACACCAGGTTACCTTTGATGAAGGAATATATTTGAGAGAGAGAGAAGAGATAATATCTAGCCTCTCGCACAAAATATATAAGCATAAATTCTAAATTTGCTTTTGAAAGTCAAACCCAAACAATATGATTTATACCAGTTTTTGCGTGCAATGAACTTTGAACGCCTTTTGTCACTTCCAAATTCATAAGCCTAGATCACCTCATATATTGTTAAAAAGAATTACAAGAAGCCATTCAAATTATTGTGTATGATAAATACTCTATCGAAAAAGCAAAAAAGGAAATGAAAACAATTCAAAATAGCTTTGATAATCTGAGATAAAACCAACACCGGTTAAGGTTGAAAAAATTTATGACGCAATCTCTAAAATGATAATGTTATTTAAACTTTTGTACCCATAAAAATGAGGCGAAAAAAAATCCTCCTTTTTCAGCTAATCGACACTCAGTCCTTTCAACAGTTCATGAAGGTTCCCCACCAAGCTGAACCCGTGCTACCATTCCCGGTTTCTGTTGCTGCTTGCTAACTCAGCGGCAGGTTTATTCTGCCTACAGTGTCACATTTCAAGCCTCTTCCTTGGTAGAGGATGAATGATTTGCCTGTGTCTAGCGTAGGTCTTCCTTAAAACACTCTCATCAGCTTGACTTCTGTGGTCAGTGCAGCGCCCGGCGTTTGCCTGTGCACACTATGGCAGTAGTGCCCAGACTGCTGTACGTTCCACACTGGAATCTCCTGATGGCCTTCAACGTCTATTCTTAGCTGGCTCCTACTTCCAAGTAGTTTGATGTCCTCCGTGGGAGATGTGACTTGAACACTGGGTTGGGTTTACAAAATTCCCCAGTTGATTCTCATGTGTAACAAAATCAGGGCCCCGCTGTGCTATACTATAACTTCAGGAATTTAATTAGCCTAAGCCATCCCCTGAGTATAAGGCAAGAGCATCAACTCCTGTGGCTCGCTAGGACGTGGAGAATCTGCCCATCAAAACGCACAGTAGCATGTATAGACAAGCACTACGAAATGTGCCCATGATACCATTTAAATAATTTTTACTACATTTTTTCAGTTCTGCATGTGTTTAGTGCCATTAATCTTAGCTTTAGGCGAAATGTTTTCTCTTTATTCTTGGCATTAATATCTTTTCTGTATTTTTGTATCTTTATCTTTTCACTGTCATCTCCTGTGGATTCTGCACGTGTATTTAATTTCTTGCTTTTTTTTTTTTTTTTTTTTTTATTGAATCCCTGACGCCTCCTATGCATGTGCTTTGCTAGACCTTCTGTTCAAGGGCTTCTTGTGTACCTGCTGCACAGGAGTTGACGGTCTCAGCAGGCACCGAGAAAGGCAGTCTTGCTGGATTCCTGTCCAAATCAGTACTGACCTGCTTTTCACTTACGTCACTGGAAACGAATCTCTAATTTGTTTTCTGTTATCATTCCAAGATCTCTCTCCCGTTCTTCACCGCTGTTCCTTTTTGCCATTTATTGCTTTCCAGGCTTCTCAATTATTGAATAAGTATGTGGAAAAGAATTTCCCCAGAGGTATTGGGTTATGTTTTTTCAAGATTTCAAAAATGCCCGTATTTATTAAAGAACTATATGGGTTTTGTGTCCGGGTTGGTCTGTTTTTGCAGTACTCCCAGTTGCCTTGCCAAGATACCGTTTAAAATATGACTTAATATGCCTTGACCTTCCTTTTGGAAACTATTAATGCATTGAGTAATGTCAGAAACAAAGCAACAATAGCCCATATCACAATTTCCTAAAATGGATAGGCTTAAGGCTCCATATTTTTTCATGCATAGATCTTCCTAATTCTTGCATTTCTTTTACTCACACATTCTGATTATATTATACCTAGCAAAGATGTTGCAGTTACAGAATATTTTTCTGTGAAAATCAAATTTGGCTCAAAGTTGCTCAAAGAAATGATCATGTTTAAGAAATGAAAATGTTGGCTGGCGCCACGGCTCAATAAGCTAATCCTCCGCCTTGCAGCTCCAGCACACCGGGTTCTAGTACCGGTCTGGGCGCCGGATTCTGTCCCGGTTGCCCCTCTTCCAGGCCAGCTCTCTGCTGTGGCCAGGGAGTGCAGTGGAGGATGGCTCAAGTCCTTGGGCCCTGCACCCCATGGGAGACCAGGAAAAGCACCTGGCACCTGGCTTCTGCCATCGGATGAGTGTGGTGCGCCAGCCACAGCACGCCAGCCATGGTGGCCATTGGAGGGTGAACCAATGGTAAAGGAAGACCTTTCTCTCTGTCTCTCTCTCTCTCTCACTGTCCACTCTGCCTGTCAAAAAAAAAAAAAGAAATGAAAATGTTAATTATTCTGATTTGATCATTATACTATATATATATATATATATATCAGATGATCACCGTGTAACCATACATTTTTAGTTTTTAAAAATCAATTTTATTTTTCCAGCATGCTTTATTATTCTGATTAAGTCTTTGGGGAGGCAGGCAGAAGTTTGTATGGATACATGGAAACTGCTCACTAATGTATTGTTTTCTCTCTCTCTCTTTTTTTTTTCTTTCCTTATTGTTTCCTTAAACATTCATTTATTTTCTTGAAAAGCAGAGTTACAGAGAGAGAGGGAAAGAGAAAGAAAGCGATTGAGATCTTTTTTTCTGGTGGTTCACTCTCCAAATGGCCTCAACAGCCGGTACTGGGCAGGATTTTAATCAGAAACCTAAAATTCCATCTGAGTCTCCCACGTGGGTGGCAGCGGTCCAAGCACTCAGGCCATCTTCCGCGGCTTTCCCAGGCAGATTAGCAGGGAGCAGTTTGAAAACGGAGCAGCCAAGACTCCAACAGGTGCTGACGTGGATGCTAGTGTTGCAGGCAACGGCTTTACCTGCTGTGCCACAATGCTGGCCTCTCAATATATTTTCAATAATTATCTTGGGGCCAGAGCTGTGGTGCAGCAGGTTAAAGCCCTGACCTACAGTGCTGGCATCCCATCTGGGCGCTGGTTCGAGTCCCAGCTGCTTCACTTCTTCTTCTTCTTCTTTTTTTTTTTTTAAGATTTATTTATTTATTTGAAAGAGTTACACAGAGAGAGGAGAGGCAGAGAGAGAGAGAGAGAGAGAGAGAGAAAGGGAGGGAGGGAGGAGGGAGGTCGGTCAGTCTTCCATCCACTGGTTCACTCCCCAACTGGCTGCAACAGCCAGAGCTGCACTGATCCAAAGCCAGGAGCCAGGAGCTTCCAGCCCCCCATATGGGATGCTAGCAGGATGCCAGCACTGCAGGCAGCAGCTTTATCCACTACGCCACAGGGCTGGCCCCTGCTTCACTTTTGATCCAGCTCTCTGCTATGGCCTGGGAAAGCAGTGGAGGATGACCCAAGTCCTTGGGCCTCTGCACCCACATGGGAGACCCAGAGGAAACTCCTGGCTCCCAAGGACTTGGGTCATCTTCTACTGCTTTCCTGGGCCATAGCAGAGAGCTGGATCGGAAGAGGAGCAGCTGGGACTAGAACTGGCACCCATATGGGATGCTGGCGCTTAAGGCCAGGGCATTAACCTGCTGCGCCACAGCGCCCAGCCTCCAACAGTTTTTAAGCTTTTGCAATAAATGATTTAGCTGTCTCTGTACCTGTCTTTATTTCCATTTCTCTTTTAGGAGTGTGAACCATGAATTTTAACCCCCCCCCCCCTTCCCCGCAAAGAAAGACATTCTCCTGTACAACCACAACAGAAGCACGGGACTGGTCTCCATGTATTTAGCAGGAACACCATCTCCTGGGCCCTGAACACTAGCCCCTAGGGTCAGCACTAGCAGGAAGATGGAGTGAGGAGCGGGGGTGGGGAGGGAGATGCTACAGGTAGCATTTTCTCCTAGCTGGGAAGTACTACTAACATCATGATTTAGAAATATCTCCTTTAATGACTTCATATAATCTTTCTGTATGATTATATCAAAATTTCCTTTGCTGTTCTTTTCTATTCAATGTTTAGAATGTTTCCCATTGTCCACTGTCATCGAGTGTGTGTTAGAAAGTTTTGTGACTGAGTCTTTGTTTAGGCTTTGTTATTTCCTTAGGATAGAGTCTTCCTATTCTCTTTATCCCATTTATTTATTTATTCGAAAGAGTTACAGAGAGAGGTAGAGACAGAGAGAAAGGTCTATCATCCAAGTCTTCCTATTCTCTTAAAGACCCCCATGAGGCATGTGACTAGGTGAAGGACCCAGTTGGTGCCTGGCTCGTGGGCTTAGACCAGATCCGAATTCGATGCTGCTCCCTTTCCTCAGAGCTGATTACTGCTCGCCTAGTGCTTCAGTTTGCCTCACGCTCCCGAGGCTTTGCTTCACGCTTAGATGAATATGCTCTTTCAATGACCTTATAAGCCCTTTGAGGTCGATATTGCATTTTTGTTTATCTGTGTATCCCGAGCATCATGCATTATGTTTGACTGTCACAGACACCAAAGAAATGATTGTTGAAGTGATTTAGGGATATCTAACTTTGTCATGGCCAATGTGTAGCCCTAAAGTGATCAGAAGACCCTCTGGTTTTGGAGGTTTGTGTCTCAGCGAAGGCTCCATCGTCTCTTGTGTGGTTGTTATGAGACTGCAGCAGGTGTTACACATGTGTTTCCTAAACCAGTTTCACGTCCCGGGTGACATACTGCTAACTGTGGTGCTGGTGATGCTTTTATTGTGTGGGCCTGATCCACTGCATCTTCCGTGGCGTGGTCGTGAGGAGGCGCGGGTGTGCTCGGTTACTGAGTAATGTAGCTGGAAGCGCCTCCGGGTGTGGCGATGTGCGTGCTCTTGGGAAAAATTCCTTTGACCGATGAGTCTGTGTGAAAGGGATAACCATATATCTTGCCCCAGCCAAATTAGGAGAGAGAAAACATTTACTGCCCTAGAAGGGAACTTATCTGCTATTGCACAACATAGTTGATGCCTTCAAACCACTCAGCCCAGGTCTCCCACGTGGGTGGCAGGGAACAACTACGTGAGCCTTCGCCACTGCCTCTCTATGTGTGCAAGAGCAGGAAGCTGCCTGCAGGAGCCTGGGACTTGCTGTGGTTGTGAGCATCCTGACTGGTGTCTTAATTGCTACACCAAACACTTTTTTTAAAAAAGATTTTAATTTATTTATTGGAAAGGCAGAGTTGCAGAGAGGCAGAAGCAGAGAGAGAGAGGTCTTTCATCTTCTGGTTCACTCCCCAAATGGCTGCAACAGCCGGAGTTGGGCTGATCCAAAGCCAAGAGCCGGGAGCTTCTTCTGGGTCTCTCATGTGGGTTCAGGGAACCAAGCGCATGGGCTATCTTCCACTGCCATCCTGAGACATAGCAGAGAGCTGGATTGGAAGTGGAGCAGCCAGGACTAGAAACCACAACCATGAGGGATGCCAGTACTGCAGGCAGTGGCTTTACCCACTACGCCATAACACCAGCCACCAAGTGTTATTTTTTAAGTCTTTAAAAAAATAATTAGGGGGAGAGAGAAAAAGAAACACTTTTTGATGCCTTATTTTCATGAACTGATGAGAGCTATCAGTGGCAAAACTTTCTCTTTGAGGATCTTTAGGTTTTATTTCAATTGAGTTAAAGTTGCTATTTGACCTTATTACTTATAATCTATTAAATAATTTTTATTGGGTATACTTCACACTGATGCTTTCCTAAAAAGTTCACTTTTCTTAAAATAATTTTTTTAGTTTGAAACACTTTATATTCAGCAATGTTGAAGACCTGGAATTATGAATTGGCTTTTAAACTCAAACTGGCAGATGGAAAGAATCGTTCTTCTCCACGAGTAAATTAAATTATCTTTGTTGCATATACCACAGAAGACACTTTTAAATGAATGATTACATTTTTCTTTCGTATTTTATAATGGTAGAAATATTCTTTTAAAAAATATTCATTTTATTTAAAAGGCAGGGAGACAGATGGAGGAAGATTTTCCATCTGCTGGTTCACTCCCCAAATGCCCACAATGGCCAGGGCTAGGCCAGGCTGAAGCCAGGAGCCCAGAACTCAATCCAGATCTTTCACATGGATGGCAGGGACCCAGCTACTTGAGCCAGCACCTGCTGTCTTCCAGCGTGTGCGTTACCAGGAACTTGGATTAGAAGTGGAGAAGCTGAGACTGGAAATAGGCACTCTATTATGGGATGTGGGCATCCCAAGTGGTAACTTTATTTATTTATTAAAGATTTATTTATTTTATTTGAAAGGCAGAGTTACAGAGATAGGGAGAAGAAGAGAGAGAGAGAGAGCGAGAGAGAGAGCGTGAGCTTCCATCTGCTGGTTCACTACCCAAATGGCCGTGACAACTGGAGCTGGGCCAGTCCGAAACTAGGAGCCAGGAGCTTCTTCCGGGTCTCCCGTGTGGGTGCAGGTGCCTGAGGACTTGGGCCATCTTCTACTGCTTTCTCAGGCATATTAGCAGGGAACTGGATTGAAAGTGGAGCAGCCAGGATTTGAACCAGCTCCCATATGGGATGCTGCTGCTGCAGGTAGCGGTTTAACCTGCTATGCCACAGCACCAGCCTCCCAATTGGTAATTTTAACTGCTGTTCCAAATGCCTTTCCTGGAAAATAATAGATTTTATCTATATTGAAGATAGATATGTGTATTATTAATAAAGACATTCTCCAAATAAGTGCTAAATAAGCGCTTCCTGAATTAATGGGTGAATTTTTGCTTGTTGCTGTTGGTAGAGACTAGTCAAACAACAAACACTCAGCTAGTCTGTGAGTAATGTAAAATCCTCCTTAGAATAGATGATAGTAATTCTTTCTTCTAAGTTAAGGTAAAGAAGCTCTTTAATCTCTGTCTTTTGGGCCAATAAAGTAGATATTGCCATTTTTTTCTTTTGAAGTTGAGAAATGTTCATTCTGTCTCTCATGTGCTCACACACACACACACACACACACCATTGTTGAAAAACCACATCAGAATCAATTAGCCTTCAGTCCTCATATTTTAGGGCATTATAAACATTATATTCATTCACCATCATAATGTCCTTATATAATAAGTATTAATATCTTCTGTGCATAGGTAGATAAATCGAGGGACCATCGTGTCTCAAGGTGAATGTGTTGAGTGATTGTCGTAAGAGTTCTCTCATTCTCATATTAACTACACAGAATCAATCTGTCCTTCTGATAGAACGCCATTTTTCATTTTTATTAATTGGAGTTAGTACAAACTGATTTCCTATTCTGTGAAATACCAAGCAGATATTTTTAAGGGAATAAGAAGTAAATCAAATGTCCTCTGATGGTAAACTGTTTAATTAGCAGGTGGAAAGAATACAATGAACTAAGGGAAATCACTAAATTGTATCCCTTCCTATGTTTACTCAAGCTACCAACTACTCCGTCATTGTTAAACTCATTTTGAATTCCTGTTTGTGGCCTAGAACTGTTACCTGTGATCCCCTTCTGTAGTTACCCCAAGAATCAGACGTCCTCATATACATATGTGACTTGTAAAACTCCTGGAGATTGCTCTGTGTTACACAGACGTGTCACAAAATCCTCTCATTCCTTACCTTTCTATTCTCCACTTGTCCCCATGAGAGTAGGTGACCCTGTTTATATCTAAACACTGGCCTGGGAAGCCATTTATTTTTATATCTGTTTCAAAATCCATACCCTACCTGGCTTAAAGAAAGAAATGGCAGTGACTTCTGGACCAACACTTGGCAGTCTGGACAGAGTTACAATGCTAGGGTGCACAGTCATACGAGCAATGGGGGTACATTCTGAGAAATGCACAGGGGGTCAATTTTGTCACATGCAAACATCATCAAGTACACTTATTCAAACCTACAAGGCGTAAGTCAGTCATTGGATGCGGCTTTTGGATACAATCAAGAGATGTAGTAAACCTGGAGGGCAGGAGGCTGGGGCCAGTTAACCCAGAAAGCTGTTTTGTCACAGAATTTTTGGAGGAGAGGGATTTTATTTTTCAGTTTCATGCTTCAAATTCATATTCTGCATTTTATAAAACTGTTTTTTATAAGTAAAGGACTATGCTGGAATGATAAAAAGTGTATTGTAGAATATATGACATGATCACTTTGTACTTGCCCCGGCTGAACTTCACTGGCAGTGCAGTAGGGTTGTTTACACCAGTACCACTGCAAACATGTGAGTAATAAACTGTACTAGAGTGGTCTGAGAACTGCTGTCACTAGGTCATCGGAATTTTTCAATTCTGTTATAATCTTAAGAGGCCCCCATCCTATATTAAGTCCACTGCTGGAAGTGTTATTTGGCGGGTAACAGTATTTAGATTTTGTTTTCTTCCAAGATTTTTAACTACTAGTCAATCCCACTCCAGAAATTCAGAGTAGAACACCTCCTGGGCCTGGTTAAAAACTCCTCAACCAAGCCAGAAAAGATTGCATGGTGGAAAAAAAAAAAGAGATGGATATGTAAGTGTGTGTGTGTGTGTGTGTGTGTGTGTGTGTAAGAATGTGGCAGGGACAAAATTCTGTATGTTTTTAATGATATGAACTTTTAAAAATATTACTGCTTGCAAGGCAGATCTTCCAAGTATGTGGGGACATCCTCTGCTGCTTCCCAGGCACAATAGCAGAGGGGGGCTGGATTGAAAACTGAGGGGCTAGACCCTGAACCAGTCCAGTGATGTTGGGACACTAGCATTGCGGGCAGTGGCTGAACCTGCTGTGTGACAACAGTGGCCCCGACAGGGACAGATTCTAAGCTCTTTTCTGAAGGCAGACGTTATTTCCTTTGAATAACACTCTTTCTATACCCTTGTGTAGTTACTCCATGCTGCCTGGGGCACTAGAGTCAGGACAGAAAACAACAAATGTAATCACTCAAAAATTTTATAGCATCACTATTAACTATTTTTATTACCTCTGAGATATAGTTAATAGTATTTTCATTTTTCAGCAGAGAAAAGTAGAGTTCAAAGAAGTTAAGTGATTCAAAGTATCAGTAAGTGGTAATATTCTGCCACTGGACTTTATCCAGAGCTTTTGACTATAATTCTGTGCTTCCTTTGCTAAACCATAGTGGAAAGGCAATAATAGCAGAGTATCTGGGAAATGGCAAAAATGAACATCAGGAAGAGAGATGGTATTTGGAATTTCTGAAAGTTAGTCTAATAACATTACACACAAGTTATTATTTGGGTAGCAAGTTGTAGAGAAATAGAAAGCTAAACTTTCTCCTAGCTTTCTTGATTGGTACAAGTCAACCCTGTAAAAAGCTATGCTTCCTTGGTTTCAGAAATGACAAGTACAGCAATAATAGGAACGGAGATCCATAATATTCACAGGAAGTACCTAAAAGAAATCTAAATGAAAAACATTTAAAAATGAAAACAATAGATCTATGTTAAAGAAAACACATCTTAAAGAATTAAGGCGAGGAAAATAAAAAAAACTTCCATCTCAGTGGCTGCAATAAAGTGCGAGAAGCTAAGATATGAATCCCCTTTCATCACACTAAAGCTGCCAATCAACCGAAGAGAGCAGCAGCCCATGGAACTGAGGACCGTTAAGCCTGACAAGGGATTACATACAGTGACTCCATGTATCATAAAAAGAATTTCTCTGCAGATTTCAGAACACACTCTTTATTTAGTGTAGGAAACATTCCAACATTAAAAGAAAAAAACCTGTTACGATGAAAATAAATCAATTTGGACTTCTTCCCCAGAATAATTCCCATCTAATTCCCTTTTAATGTAATCAGCCCATCTGTCACATAGTAGAATGCAAGGAAGAAAGGTAATGGAAAATGTTTCTGTTCAGTCCTGTTTATCAAAAGTGCTTCTCTGGCAATTTTTAAAAATTTCTTCCCCTACTAAAAGTGGATCTGGATCAGCCATTGTGAATGATGGCTTTCTATTGGATTTACTAGAACTTCATATGCTTATTTAATTTTCCCTTAACGTTTTTTTAAAAAGATTTATTTATTTGAAAGTCAGAGTTACACAGAGTGAGGAGAGGCAGAAAGAGAGAGGTCCTCCGTCCGTTGGTTCACTCCCCAGATGGTCGTAATGGCTGGAGCTGCACTGATCCGAAACCAGGAGCCAGGAGCTTCTTCCAGGTCTCCCACACGGGTGGACTTGGGCCATGTTCTACAGCTTTCCCAGGACATAGCAGAGAGCTGGGTTGGAAGAGGAGCAGCTGGGACTAGAACTGGTGCCCATATTGGATGCCGGCACTTCAGGCCAGGGCGTTAACTTGCTGCACCACAGTGCAGGCCCCTCCCTTAACTTTTTAAAGAAAAATGTTCATATGAAATATAAGGACATGAGTAAAACATACCCATTCTTCCCTGGAATAACCACTGTTAACATTTTCGTGTACTCCTTGTCTAGATTTCAGAATATAGGTAATGCTCTGAAGTATTTTCACAGGAAAGACTTTAAAAAGAGGAATGCAAAATCAAAACTTTGGAAGAAGTTAAAGTGCCAATGATTTCTAAATTATATGAACATTTCATTAAGAAATGTTTTCAGACTCTTTGTGTTGAAAGGCACTTAAAGGGCCAAAATACACAGATCTCAGCAACAGGGGGTGTTACGTCTTTGACAGAATGTGATTTAATAACAGCTTTGGGTCATTCTGGCAACTTTTGCCTTTAAATTGTTTTGCTTAGTAAAGGTGTTAAAGTTCAGCATTTAAAGATTTTTTTTCAAAACTATTTGGGCATGTGCAATGCACTGGTTCTAAAACAAATGTGTATGACAGTCACTTGGAAGGCTTATTAAAATACAGGTCAGCAGGGCTAGGGGAGGGGCCTATGCTTTTGGGTTCCCCACATGTACTCATCCCCTATGTTTTTGGTGCTGCTGCCTCAGGAGTACACTCAGAGACACGGACACATGAGTGTAGCCAGGAGGTGGCCGTGTCCCCTAACTCCACGAAAATAGATTCGTGCTTGTAATGTGTCCTATTCTGTCTGTGACATTTCACACCACAGAGATGAACTGTAGATTTTGTTTCAGCTTTTGAAAATGAAATTCTATAGTCTAGTTTTAATGAGACGGCCAGGGACAAGTTTGAATACAGATTATGGAAGTGCAACTTAAAATTTTTATCAGCGTGGGAGAGGAAGAACAAATCCTCCAAAGGAAAGCTCTGTAATTCCAGAATTTCCTATTCCTGAACACACTGTGGAAGCATTAGCATGTAGGGCAGCTTGTGAATCTGCAGGTGCAGGAGAAACTCGTGTCCAGATGCTAAGCCCTTCTACTTGAGTCATCTTCTTCAAACCTTAAACCATATCAGTGTGGCTTCTGCCCCTTTTGATATCCATGGTCAGTGTCCGGTCACTCTCTTGGTATCCCTAGTCCTTGGAGGCCTCACCCATTTTCTAATCAGATCCTCAGATGTCTTATGAAATATCTACAAATACACTACAGAGCACGAGTCAGGCTCAGTGGCCTCAGAGCTGTACCAGGCATCTGCGTACCGGCTCACTAACTTTATAAACATTTTGTATTTTATAATGTCTTTATGGAAGCTGAGGCAGGATACTGGTTTGGGTTTCAAAGGACCTCCACGCTAGCTCTAGTTCTGCTGTGACTTGCTGATTCATTCTGATGTAGTGGTTAGGAATTCAGATCTTTGGTGTCTTGCAGACCTGAGTTTGAAACTTAGGTTATGGTGCTCACTGGCTCTGGGAATCTATAGAAATGGCAATAACCATAAGTCCACGGGGCAGAGATGATGTCAATATCCTGTTATCCATCAGCATCTCCACAGTACCTGCCACCCTGGGCACTCAGCACTGTTAGTTAGTATCACTCTGCCTGAAGTGATACAGTGGGACTGATTCATGGGTAGGTAGCACCTTCCAGCCATACCTGCTGGGTTCTAGGTGAAACAGATCACGGAGGAATATGGAGGCTGCTTTAGGAGGCCAGAAGGGGGTCAGCAGAGCGGGTTTCCTCTGAGGCCTCCTTTCCTGGTTTGTAGGTGACTGTGTTCTTCCTGCTTCATGCATTGCCTTTTCTCTTTGTGTTGTCCAGAGTTCCTCCTCTATATAAGAACACCAGTCTGCTGCCTTAGGGCCTATTCTAATAACCTCATCGTAACTTAATTACCTCTTTAAAGACACTATTCCCAAATACACTCATATTTTGTGGTACTGGGGGTTAGAACTTCAACATATGAGTATTTATTTTTGGGGGAGAACATGATTCAACCCATGATAGCTAAGTGTACCATTTTGCTTTTTATTTCCACTTGGGTTTGATGAAGAATTATTATAATTTTGTCCTTTTGGTTTTCAGTTTCTGTTCTGATAAGTCACTTCATGGTTAACTTTCGGTTTTTTTTCTTTTCTTTTCTTTTCTTTTCTTTTCTTTTCTTTTCTTTTCTTTTCTTTTCTTTTCTTTTTCCTTCTTTCTCTCTTTCTTTCTTTCTGACAGGCAGAGTGGACAGTGAGAGAGACAGAGAAAGGTCTTCCTTTGCCATTGGTTCACCCTCTAATGGCTGCTGTGGCCAGAGTGCTGCAGCCGGCGCACCATGCTGATCCAAAGCCAGGAGCCAGGTGCCTCTCCTGGTCTCCCATGCAGTGCAGGGCCCAAGAAGTTGGGCCATCATCCACTGCACTCCCAAGCCACAGCAGAGAGCTGGCCTGGAAGAGGGGCAACCGGGACAGAATCTGGCGCCCCGACTGGGACTAGAACCCAGTGTGCCAGCGCCGCAGGTGGAGGATTAGCCTATTGAGCCATGGCACTGGCCAACTTTCGGTTTCTAAAAGCAAAAATAAAATAAACCAAGACAAGTACCACTACGGTCACAGACAAAATCTAGAGGGAAGCAGTTGGTTGTGGTATAATTTTGGTATTATATGTGTCTCAGAACCATTGTCTTTCTGCAAATTAAGACTGCTGATCCACAAATTAAATACATTAGTGACAAGAAATAACTCTCACATTTCCATGTTTTATTCTATGTGAACATCCAATAACCAACAAAAACTAATGTCCTGGTAAACATTTGCCTGGCAAAATGCTGAGATCCACTGGACCTCTTGTTCCTGCCTCATGCTTTTAATTCTTGAGCACTAATGGTTATCACACCAGTAAGTGTGTTTAAGACATAATGAGACCTAGATCATTGTCAAACCGATAATTTTGGTGGAGTTTGGAAGACTGCATCAGCTCACCTTGGAAGGAAGTTCCAGGTGTGAAAAAGATCATGTTTAAACAAATCCCAGACTAGTACTTGGTGCTCAGTGAATGTCAATTTATTATTCTTTCATCAAAAAGTCTCAAGTTATTGTAGGTATAAACATGAAAAGGGTTTTGTTTTTCAAAATTATGGTCTACCTCTGGGTAACAGGTTCCCTCTGAGCCATGGCAACAGAATTCCACAACTTTGATAACTTTGAAGACAAAACAGTTGTTAGAACACATCTTCAACCATGCTTTAAAATTCAGTTCTATTCAATTTTTTGTTATTTCATTTAATTGCTTCTGCTTCTGATAGTCAGCATTTCTGTTTGCAACACCAGACAAAGCCTCCCTTGCTCTCTTCCCCTTGCTCTGTTCCCTTTCAAGAAAGAAGGTCCTCGCCTCTCCTCAACCCCGTCCTCTTCCTAGGCTGGAGGGGAGAGTCGCAATGGAGGGAGGACCAGGAATTTGTCTGCCACCACTTAAGTCAGAGTACTTCCAGCCGGCAGCAGGTGGCACCTGCGAGGACAGCCCTGGACGTGGGCAGCCGTCCCTGGGAAGAGGCCAGCTGTCTTGAAGAACCCTGCAGCCCCCCTGGGGAGTGCTCTTGGGCAGCAGGCACTGGTCCTCGGACTCTGAACTCGAGTCTGAACTAGATGATGCTGTTCTGGTGGTCTTGCCCTGACTTGGACGGAGTAAGGCTAACGCCACCTTTCGCAGGCAATTAGTTTGCAGTCGTATTTTTTGTAGAGGATCCTTCCTTTGCTAACTCTGAGACCTCCAGAGTGACATTGCTGAGCCCATCACGGGTGGGTTCGTGACCAGACTCCAGCTCCGAGGAGGAACTGGGGCTGCCTTTCGAAACAGTGCCTACACCAGCTTTCCTGTGCCTTCCACCAGGCTGTCTGCAGCAGGCCCTTTGGAGTTCTACGGTTCTGGGTGGTCCAGTCTTCACCACATGTGCTACAGGAGACTTGGAATTCCTGGTCTGCTCTTCGTATCCACATTTCTCCTTTTTCCTTGGTGATTTCCTTTTGGTTTCTTCTTCATCATCCATCATGCCACAGGCTGCTTTGTTCCTTCTCTTGTTTTTTTCCCCCGACAGCCTGATCTGTGACTGCTTTTGTGTGCAGAACCAAGGCCTTCTCATGATCACTACTGTTCTCTTGCCTTTTCCAATGCTTCTTAGAGTACTTGCTACCTATGTCACTTTCTTCTTCCTCCTACAACTTAAACGCCCGCTTCTTTGCTTTTCTAGATAATATATGAGTACAATCACCATTACTGACCACTGCGGAATTCTTAGCAACTCCTCTCACTTCTGATTTAACTCTGAGATAGTCATTGTCCCTTACCAGGCACACACTCTCAGTGGGGGGCAGGAGCCCCCCCCCCCCCAACAACACCCCAAGTAGAGGCCAAGGAGGCCCTGGAACTTAAGCTAAAGCGCTGGTGGATTAGACCAATGAGATCCATGACGATTTCGCATTGTTCGAGTCGACCAGAAGGCTGTACAGTGTAGAGTGAGGCTGGTGGTGGATAATCAAATTGAAGCTGTAACCTGACCATGTCGGAAGCTGCTGCTTTTACAGTTCTGTTCTTTTTTGAGTATTAAACCTATCCTTGAGCAAAATCTCTACCCATGTTGCTGTCAATACAAGCACGTTCTAGCTGCTCTGTGCGGGGAGCGGGGGCGGCGGCCGCAGTAGCTGTCACTGCTGGTGGTGGCTGTGATTGATGGTGGTGGTGGTAGTGGCTGCGGTAATGGTGGTGGGGAGAGTAGTGGTGGAGGAGCCAGAGTAGTGAGCCTGGCCTGGCTGAAATGGAGTGTGGAGAAGGCACACCGGGGGTCTGTCTGAGGCACTCCCCCTTCACCCTGCCTCACTGTCCTCGGGTGCTGGGGCGGGAAGTGGCAGGCAATGCAGAGGCAGAGATCTCTGCAGTGAGGAAGCAGCTACTACTCTTGGTCATTCTCTAACACTGACTGGTCCTTTTCCATCTGCCTTTTGTGGTGGCAACCAAATACAGGTTCTGTCAGAGGTGCTTCTCTTGCCCCCCCCCTCCCCCCCGCAGGTGGCCGACTGCCCTCGCCTCTGGCTGTTTGTTCAGTGGAGTAGAAATGTTAGCTCAGGATCACACACCTTCTGCCTTGCTTGCCCACCGGCACTCAAGGATCCCTCCCAAGCAGATCTCTCAGATTTAGCATCTTTCTCCAAAGCAAACACTTGGCTAATCCAATTCCCACCTCCTCTTGGACAAAACACTATGTGTAGCTGATGTCTGGTTGAAGAGGAGAGTCTGGGGATCCACAGCCTTTCTGATTGACTTCTTTGGCCTTCTGGAAGTCGAGGAAGAGGAGAACCTGATTTCAATGAAGCTGTATGCTCCTAAACTGAGACCCCTCCTCCCTCTCAGGTCTCCCCTCCTTAGTTCGTTCAGAACGGTGGAAGCCCTGTGGGATGGTGGCACCTGTGGCTCCGACCACAGCATGGAGATTTTCTGGGCCTCCTTTGCAGCAGTGGGTCTTACTTGCCAATTCTGCTCTCAGAACCTAAAGTTATACTAGTGCTTCAGGTTCCCCTCTCCCCAAGCAGAGATATAAAATTAAAGGGGTGAGGAGGATGTTTGGCAGTTAGAATGTTGCTGGGATGGCCACGTTCTATATCAGGGTGCCTGAGTTCCAGTTCTGTCCCCAATTCTAACCCCCTTTTGAAGCGCACCCTGGGAGGCACCAGATAATGGCTTAAGTCCTTGGGTCCCTGCCACTCATGTGGGAGACCTAGACTGAATTGCCAGCTTCTAACTTTGGCATGGCCCAGCCTGGACCATTGCAGGCATTTGGAGTTGGTCATCTGGGGAGTGACCAGCAAATAAATAGGAGTTCTTTCTGTGTGTCAGCCTCAAATAAAAAAGTAAAAGTAAAAGTAAAAGAAAATGTATTGATGAAGGAAGGGACTAGGTCTCAAGAAATAGTTTGGCCAAAGAAAGTGTAATACTGTATTTTATAGGGCTGGGACTACAGCTACATCTGGTAATGTTCCAAACACATCAGGGCTGGTGGCTGCTTAGGTAACTTCTTCATTTACCGAGTGCTCAAGGCTGAGATGTATGTCTTCACAGTGTCATTCAAGGGATGGGTTGTTATCAATTTTATCCATTCTATGGAGGAGGAAACTGACATTCAGAGAAGTGAAGTGGTTTCCAAATTGAGCAAACTTTTTAAGCAACAGCATCAGGACTCAAATATTCTCATTTCTTTTTATTATTACAGAGAGAACAGGTTTCATATATTGCATAGATACAAGTCTAAGACTATAATGATGTTTCCCTCCCTCCCTCCCTCTTCCTTCCTTGCTTATTTCTTCTTTTATTTTTTGTAATAACATACTTTCAATTGACTTTATAATCATAGGCTTAAGGCTCCATTACATGTATTGTTCACAGGTAAAAGTAGGAAGAATATTCTCATTTCAGCATTGGAATGAGGCACAAACACTTTCCCTAAAAGTGTATGAGTGGTCGTAGGGGTGGTGACAGACAGCCCCAAGCACATGAACCCAAGGCAGTAGACGTGGATCTCTTTCCAGGCCCTCGTGCCTGCCTTCATCTTGTGACTTATCTTCCCCCATTGGGTTCTGTTCTTATTTTACAGTCAGGTTTGTTTAGGTATAATTTTTGTATAGTAAAATTCTCCATTTTTTTGGTGTACAGTTAAAGGAGTTTTGACAAATGTGTACATTTATATAACCATGTCTAAAGCTCCACAAAGGACCAGTACTGCTTTGTAGTCAACCTCCTTCTCCCCACCAAGTTCTCTCCCTATAAGTTGCCTTTCCACATTGTCTTTTTTTAATTTAAGGTTTATTTGTTTGAAAGGCAGAGTTACATACAGAAAGGGAGAGACAGAGGGATCTTCCATCTGCTGGTTTACTCCCTAAGTGGCTGCAACAGCCAAGTCTCGCCAGGCCAAAGCCAGGAGCCACCCTGATCTCCCGTGTGTGAGCAGGGGCTCAAGTGCTTGGGCCATCTTCCGCTGCTTTCCCAGGCACATCAGCAGGAGGCTGGTTTGGAAGTGGAGCAGCAGGGGTTCTGAAACCAGTGCTCACAGGGATGCAGACAGTGGCTTAAGCTGCTGTGCCACAATGCTGCATCTTCCACACTGTCTTATAGATGGAGTAAGATAGTAAGTCACCTTCTTGTGTCTAGATTTTTTTCTCCTTTGCATTATAATATCAAAGTTTCTGATTTTTTTTTTTTTTTGTGCCAGAATCCATTTAGTCTGCTTGAGTCACAAAACTTCTTTCTTGGGATAAAGCTTACAAGTGCTTAAGATAAATTAGAACATCATACAATAAAATTGTTAAAATATTAAAAAAACTGACTTGTGATCTACTAATATAGGTACTCCTTAGAAATACACTAAATAATTACAACAAGCAGTAGGTCTAGCAACTACTAGGATATCAAAGAAGTTATGAGAGAGGGCTGACATTGTGGACAGTGGGTTAAGCTGTCTCTTGCAATGCCAGCCACCCATAGGAAATGAGAACTGGTCCAGTCCTGGCTGCTCCGTTTCTAATCCAGCTCCCTGCTGATGCGCCTGGGAGGGCATCAGAGGATGGACCAAGCCCTTGGGCCCCTGCACCCCTGTGGGAGTCCCGGATGGAGTTTGAGGCTCCTGGTTTCAGTGTGGCCCAGCCTTGGCCTTTGCGGCCATCTGAGGAGTGAATCAGCAGATTGAAGTTATTTCTCAGTCTCTCTGTCTCTCCCTCTTTTTCTGTGTGTGTAAATCTGCTTTTCAAATAAACAAATACATCTATTTAAAAAAAAAAGAAGTTATAAGAATACATAGTATTTTGAGGTATCTGCAACAACTGTAATAAAATATGCAACACTGGTGATTTTTATTGGGGAGAGTCAGTTACTGATCCCAGTGCTGTGTTTTGATGCTTACAGTTAATAGTGAAAGGAAATTCTACTCAAACAAAAGATAGCACTTGGCCGGCACCACGGCTCAATAGGCTAATCCTCCACATAGTCCCGGTCGGGGCGCCAAATTCTGTCCCGGTTGCTCCTCTTCCAGCCCAGTTCTCTGCTGTGGCCCAGGAGTGCAGTAGAGGATGGCCCAAGTGCTTGAGCCCTGTACCCACATAGGAGACCAGGATAAGCACCTGGCTCCTGGCTTTGGATCAGCATGGTGCGCAGGCCGCGGCAGCCATTGGAGGGTGAACCAACAGACAAGAAAGACCTTTCTCTCTGTCTCTCTCTCTCACTGTCCACTCTGCCTGTAAAAAAAAAAAAAAAAAAAGCACAAAGAAACATTGAAAGGTTTCTCTTCTCTACATCGTAGACTCCCCAAACTCTAGATCCTTTTGGGTTCCACATGCTCCTGGTTAAAAATTCCTATTTCTAGGGCCTCGTCATCACCTGCAACCAGTCTATAAAGGCATGGGGAGCTGGCTACAGGACAGTTCTCAGGGCCTGCCAGAAGTGGCCCGTGTCACTCGTGCTCTTGTTCTGTTAGAGAACTTAGTCTTAGGGCTCCACCTATCTGTAAGAGAGACTAGGCAACCTAGTCAGCTGTGTCTGCAGAGGTAGGTGAGTGAACTTTGGTGATTATCTCATAGACTCTGTCACACTAATCTTCATTTAACCCTCTACTGCCTGATATGATAATCTCATAGGAGGACAAAAGCATGGCTTTGAAAAGGTTAATGACAACATCACTTGGGTCTGAGACTCAGGACCAAAACCTGGGTCTTCTCACCCCAAATCCTACACCTTTTGCAGGATATTTTGGTATCTTTGATGCCATGAGTTTGAAGGAACTCTACAAAGATCTTGCATGAAAATATTGCTCCCTTGTCTAAGGGTCCCTTGCGCTTGTGGTTTAACGCTCTCTGATGGCTCTTTGAAATGTTAATACTTTTATCTTTGAATCTGTGATTTATAAGTAAAGTCTGATGGAACAGTGGGGCGTTTGCTGGACACAGGGGAGCCTTGACTCACATGAACCTCACCAGACAAATTTTCCTGTTGTCAGCTCTCTGCCCCGGTTCCCTGAGCCCACCCTACCTCATCATCCCCAATCTCACCCAGCCAGGTCACCTCAGCAGAGGAAGGAAACCTTCATTCTGTTGTCCCCCTGCTCAAGTCCTAGACACAGGTGCAAGAATGGTCCGAGTCAGGTGCAAGCCCTACAGTGTCTCAGGAAAGGACAAATTAGCAGCTGTCTTCACCAGGCTGACAGCACCATGGCATATTTGGCAGGGGTCTCAGGAACACACCCACTCCATATACAGAATCATATATTGGCAGGGACATTCTAATCCTTTGGGGATGCTTGTCTCCCATGAGCTGGGGTGATGAGTGTGGGCTCTAAATTTTCATTTTGCACTGGGCCCTGCACATTGCACAGGAGGTTCTGCTGGAGGGTCTTTGCTAGCACAGACAATTGAGGCATTGCCATTGTTTTTTCTTTCAATGCATGGATTTACCTAGAAAGCATGGAAGGAAACTGGTGATTTATTTACCTGTCATCTGCTACCATATTAGCATGGGTCAGTGTGTAGTTTTGCTAATTTTGATAAAAGAAATCATTTCTGAGTGTCTTACCCTGAGGAAAACCAGAGCTGACAGGTTTCTGCAAGTGAACTCATAACAGATTCTCAGCATGGGCCCAAGAGCAAAGTTCAAACAGTGTGGCTAGAAGATCCTGGCCAGGACAGGCAGACAAGCAACACACATGAAGGGGGCTGGCACTGTGGCACAGTGGTTTAAGCCAACACTTGTTACGCCAGCATCTCACATCCAAGTGTCGGTTTGAGTCCTGGCTGCTCCACTGCTGATCCAGCTTGCGACTAATGCACATGGGAAAGTAGTAGAAGAGGGCCTAATGTTTGGTCCCCTGCCCCGCCATGGGAAGCCTGGATGGAGTTCTGGGCACCTAGACGTGGCAGCCATTTGGGGAGTGAACTGGTAGATGGAAGATATCTCTCTCTGTCACTCTATATCTATCTATCTATCTATCTATCTATCTATCTATCTATCTATCTTTAAAACACATGAAGTGCCTCAGGCATACTGTAAGAGAAGAGGAATCAAGGAAAGGGGATAGTCAGATAGTTCTCCTTTATCTCACAGGTTTGCTTGTGTTGGGCTTCTCTCTAAATATATATATATATATATTTTTTTTTTTTGAGAAGCAGATGCAGAGATAGATAGGTAGAGAGATAGACAGATAGGTGGAGATCCCATTCATTGGTTCCCTCCTTAGATGCCTGCAATGGCTGAAGCCTGGAACCAGGAACTCAGTTCAGGTCTCTCACGTGGGTGGTGGGTACACAGCCACTCAGGGCATCACCTGCCTCCTCCCAGGGTGCACATTAGTAGGAAGCTTGAATTGGGAGCCAGAGCCAGGACTCAAACCCAGGTGCTCTGGTATGAGAAGCAAGCGTAGTAACCAGTGGCTAAACCACTAGACCAAACGTCCATCCCTGCAAAGATCCTAGTCTTGTGGCAAACAGCAACAGGAAGCTGGGGTCTTCATATGTTCAAATCTGTAATTTTTAGTATACAAACATTTGGTAATTTTGAATATTCTATGAGAAATAGTTGTAGCCCTGCCTTATACAGAGTCAGGTGCACAAAAAATGATTCCGGGTGACTTATGGACACTTGTTGAAGACTTCTGGTATTTTCCTTCCTCACCGCTGGAGGACTAGAAATTGAAACTAGAAGTCACAGTTGCTACACCACTGTTCAAAACTGCGATCTTGCTTCCTTTCCCACAGCCATACTTTCGCAAAGCATTATTGCTTTTAGAAAAAGCTGGATGTTGCAAGTTGAACTGTGCCCCCCCCCCCAAATTTATACGTCAAGGTCTCAACCCCCACTACCTCAAAATGTGGTGTTATTTGGAAGCAGGGTCATTGCAGAGGAATTCTATACTTAAGATGGGGTCATGCTGGAGTAGAGTAAGCCTCAAGTTCAGAAAGAAGGAGAAATTTGGACACAAAGATGCACACAGGGGAACATGATGTGAAGATTGGGATTGTGCACGAGCAAGCCAAGGGAACTCAGAGAAAGGCGTGGGACAGACCCTCCCCGGGTGCTGTCAGAGGGAATGGCTGCACTGAGACCTTGATTTTATACTTCCTGCCTCCAGAAATAGGAGACAGGAATACTCTGTCGCTTAACTCACTCCGTGTGTTATCGTTTGTAATGCATCCCCAGAAAACTCAGATAGTAAGTGAAAGTATGGCTTGCTGCTTTAAAATAAAAAGTCCTATTTCATGAAGATTCTTCACTTTATTAAGAAGTGACAGGTCCTAACACAAGCAACAAGAAAGATGTATTACTAATGTTCAGAGATTTCAAGCAGGTAAGCAGCTGGCAAATGACACAAAAAACTCAAGTCCTTCTATTTTAGTTATAACCCTTTTAAAAGGTTATTTATTTGGGAGGGGGTAGAGTGATTGAGTTAGTGCTAATTCATGCCCCAAATGCCTGCAATAGTTGAGGATGGGCCAGGCAGAAGCCAGGAGCCAGGAACTCCATCTAGTCCTCACATTTAGGTGTCAGGGATCCAAACATTTGACCACCACCTGCTGCCTTTCAGGGTGAACTTTGCACAGGAAGCTGGAACTGGAAGGTGGAGCTGGGATTCGAATGAAGGAGCTTCATCTAATATGGCAGATGGGCAGCCTAAGCAATGTTTTATCTGCTGTACCAAATGTCCTACCCATACAGCTCAAGGAGTCCCAGAATCCTGTGTGTGAAAGGGACAAAGAAATACAGCATGCCCAGTCTTGTCTCTGTTTATTTCTACTAGAAAACAGGTCTTTTTTTTTTTTTTCTTATGGAGTCATATGATTCCCATGAAAAAAATTCTCCGATCCTTCTAAGGAATTTCTTCTTGCTGGTCATTTTGACTTGAGTTTCCCATAATCTCCAATTTATGCCTACTGCCTCCATTCAGGAATTTGAGGCAATTTGATACCTTTTTCTTTCTCTTTAGTCTGGGGCATCATCGTTGTATCAATGGGTGGATTAATACAATGTTTGTTGAACAATTCACATGGACCAATGTGACTCTCCTTGACATAAAACCTTGTGATAATTATAGATGTCTTGATATTTTACTTAATTAAATTGCATTAAATCATAGGTGGTGTCTCTAAAAAAGTTCATGGAAATGTTTATTATTAAAAAAACTATGTGCCGGCACCGCGGCTCAATAGGCTAATCTAGTCCCAGTCGGGGCGCTGGATTCCGTCCCGGTTGCCCCTCTTCCAGGCCAGCTCTCTGCTGTGGCCCGGGAGTGCAGTGGAGGATGGCCCAGGTCCTTGGGCCCTGCATCCACAGGGAGACCAGGAGGAAACACCTGGCTCCTGGCTTGGGATTGGCGGATCGGTGCAGCACCATAGCGGCCACTTGGGGGGAGGGGGGAATCAACGGAAAAGGAAGACCTTTCTCTCTGTCTCTCTCTCTCACTATCTACTCTGCATGTCAGAAAAATAAAATAAAATAAAATAAAATAAAATAAAATAAAATAAAATAAAATAAAAAAAGTAGGACACCAAGGAGTTAGATTCTTAGAATAATTAAGCTACTGTCCAACTATGTACTTCAGGATTTTATAAATTATACTATTATGCTGTTAATCTCTATAAATTCCTGGATTGTTTTTAGTGATTGACTTAATGATACCTGGCAGCAGGGGCTGCATAGGGTCATCCCTGCCACCTTTGGGCTAGAATTTGGAGAAGATCAGAGAGGCGGTTGTGCTTCTCTTGAGCTTTTCAAAGTCAGTTCTCTGCACAGCAGCTGGAACTTGCTGAACCCAGACAGGATGAGGTGACTTTCTCCCCTAAGGCCTTACAGTTAGTGATCTTTAAAATATCACACATTTCAATCTTACCTGCAGCTTCCATATGACTTTCATTGTCTTCCTCTGAAGTTGAGCCTCCTGTCCTAGGGAGGAGAGGGTAGGTACCTGACTTCCTTTTCTAAAGTTTTATTCCTTAAATACAAACTTCATGCACTTCATACATACAAATTTAGGAGCATAGTGGTTTTCCCACCCACACTCCCACCTTTCTGCTTCTTCCCTCTCCTATTCCCATTCTTATTTTTTTCACAATGATTTATTTTCAATTAACTTTATACTCATAAGGTTAACTCTACACTAAGAGTTCAACAAATTGTGTGAAAATAAAATTAAAAAAAAAAATTGTTCCTCAACAGTCAAGTCAAGGACTCTTCAAAATCATCATATCGCAAAGTGTCAAATTGTACCTGACTTCTTGAGTCTTGAAACCAGACCTGGGCTAGAGATAATTATCTAAATTCCTTGCACATAGAAGGAAGCCCATTCCCCCCGAATGCCTGCCATGGGGCAGAGAAGAAACCCTTTCCCACTGGAGTGTCCAGGCCAGGCAACTTGCTGCCCTATGGGAGATGAAGGTCTGGTGTAGACCACTGATAATAACCCTCTTAGAACCAATGCCCCATTTTCCTACTTACTGTTGTGTAATGCTTTATTATCCTGAAATGAAAGTCATAGATAATATAAATTATCTCTACATACAATTTCAAAAAATCAATATAATAATCTAAGCCTCATATAAAGAAGAAATAAGGAGAAAGTAATTTATTATAAAGTAATAAGTCTTTCAATGTGCAAATGCCTGGTCATGTCTAGACTAGAACGTAGAATGAAGAGGTCAGATGCTTCTGTTGTAATAATGAAAAAGTTGGCATTTAAGAGAAGAAACTCTTCTCTTGTACAATAAATACAAGAAAATGAGAGAATAGGAGTAGGAGTCTAACCTAGACTAGGAATTTGTAATAACAGACCAGACTTATTTTTATATGATCAGAGAAAGGGGAACTAGCCATAACTGAAATGTGGATAATAGCTGAGACAAATGACAGATGGTTGAAAAGGAGAAAATGAGGCAGTATGTTCATACAAGTGAACTTGGTCTTATTTGTTAGTACAATGGAAAATAAGGCCTTTTATCATGACGCTGGACCAATAGTGATAAAGTAATGCTTCCACCTCCCCCACCCCCCCAAAGCATATCTCCCTCATAGAATCCTACTGTGTCCAAGCTTCGGTATTTAAAAAGACTTTGCCTACTATATCTTTGGATAGGCAAAAAAGAAAGCAGATTGGAAAACAAGGCATCGGAAGAGGCTACCATGAGAGTTATTTGACAGGCTACTGGAGGAGAGTCAATGTAAGATTGAAAAATAATAGAGCATTGAGAATTACATAATTTTAATATGCAACTTTCACAGCATAGATAACATTTTTATACATTAAAATATGCATTTGGAAATTGCACAGAATGTTTGTAAGCAATTCTTGTTGTTAACATTTAATGAGATTTCTGTTTTCTAAGTCTGTTTGAGACATATCTGCATGTCACAGATGCAGACTAATAAAGAAAGGCCCATCACACCAAAAATTCAGATACCATGAGGGTGCTGCCACTGGTTATGTGATATTCTGAAATAATGAAAAATTTTGCTAATCTTGCAAATAAAAAAGTTATAACAGACTTTCAATTTACATGATAGTTACATCCCTCAAATTCATCACATATTAAAACCATGCCAAAAATACTTTATGATTCTGATTCTACAGAAATTGGAGTTAGATTCCAGGCTCACAAAATGATAAAGAATATTTTATACTTAGGAAAGTATAATGGGATATTCAAACTCAGACACGATATTTCCTTTTTTTTTTTTTTTTACTTTATTTGAAAGGGAATGGAGAGACATTGCCATGATGCAGGCAACTCCTTCTCCCCCAGATGGCTGCAATGGCTGGGGCTGGGCCAGGCTGAAGCCTGGAGCTCCATTGGAGTCTTGCATGTGGTTGGCAGAGTTGCAAGCACTCAGCACATATTTTGCTGTTTTCCCAGGTGCATTACAAGTAGCTGGATCGGAAGCTGAGCAGCCAGGACAGGAACCAGTGCTCTGATATGGATGCTAGCATTGCAACTTAACCTGCTATATTACAATGCTGGTCCCCAGGGCATGCTATTTCCCCAAAGACATACAAATGGCCCATAAACACAAAAAAAGATGCTCAACCTCAGTAGCTTAGAGGAAATGCAAATCAAAGCCCAGTGAAATGCCACTTCACATCAAGTACAATGAGAAAAAGACAGTAACAAGTGTTGCAAGGATGTAGAGATGCTGGAACTTTCCATATACCACTGGTAGGAGTGTAAAAGGAGCGTCTACTTTGAAATAGAGTCTGCCTTTTTCTCTACAAGTTAAGCATATATTATAGGACCTAGCAATTATACTTCTAGATCTACACACAAGAGAAAGGAAAACACATGCTCACACAAAAACTTGTAAACAATTGTCCATAGCAGCATTATTCCTAATAGCCAAAAGTAGAAAAAACCCAATTGTTCATGAACGGATGAATGGATAAATAAAGTGTGGTATATAGATATAATGGCATATTATCAGCCATAAAAGCAAGGTACTGATGCATGATATAGTATTGATGAACCTTGGAAATATTATCCTGACCAAAACAAGTCAGATACAAAATTCCACATATATGTGTTTCCATTAAAACTATATAGATCAGGTAAATCTAATGAGACAGAGGGTAGATTTATGGTTTCCTAGGAGTAGAGAGTTGAGGGAAAATGGGCAGTTCCTGTTACTAGGTACAGGATGCTTTTGGAGGGTGATGAAATGTTCTAAGATTGGTTGTGGTGATGCTTACACAGTTCTGTGAATCTACTGAAAACTACTGACTAACACTTTAAGTAGGTGAGCTTCATGGTATGTGGATAATATGTCAGTAAAGCTGCCTCTAAAACCTGTCAGGTAGAACATCGCAAAGCATGGTCCTGAGTACTGTGAGACACCTATATGCCCGAGCCTATTCAACCACATGCGAACACATTTCCCAAACATTGTGAAGGTGAATACTGCCTCGACAGAGTTCCAGAAAAATCTCCTATTGATGATTATGGAACAGTGGAAGAAGAGAAACAAAACAAACAAACAAAAAACCCACAAAACCCAAATCCACTCTAGAGGGCAGATGAGACATTTTGGGTTTTTCCTAGCCGTGCCCACTATGGACAAATAGATTAGATAAATTGGGGACAACACCAAGAGTAGGTAAATTATTCCTTCACTCATGGTTTGCAAGCAGTGCTGCACCCAGTATGTATCATAGTTAGAAGGGTAGAGTGATGTGTTGAGTCAGAGAGGCTTAATGTGCTTTCCTGGTTATCCCCAGATTCCCATGTAGGCTGGATGCCGAGGTTAGATTTGGCAGGCCTATTATGGATGGTGTGGGTCAGGTGCTAGATGGAGTATGAGGCAAACGCACGGATGTCAGCTAGATCCCAGGAAAGGATGAGCTGGTAACATTGGGGCACTTCTGAGCTCAGACTAGACAGAGGGCAGAAGAAGCCAAAAGTTCATCTCCCATGGATGTTAACAGTGACCACTAGCAGACCATCCGCATGACCCAGAAATTCTGTTTTGGTGTAAACCCAAGAGAAATTAAAATACACATCTATACGGAATCCCGAACACAACATTATTTGTTATGGTCAAAAAGCAGAAACAACCCAGGTACCCATCAATGAGTAAACAGATGAATGTGGTATAGTAAGAGAACAGAATAGTATTTTTCATTTAAATGAAGCAGTGATGCATGCTATGACATGAATAAACCTGGAAAACACTATGCTAAGTGATTGAAGCCAGATACAAAAAAATGACATTATCAAATGATTCCACTTACATGAAGTGTCTGGAACAGCCACCTCTATAGAGGCTCTTGAAAAGCAGATTTGTGTTTGCAAGAGACTGACTGGGTGGGGGAATAGAGGATAACTGCTAATGAGTCTGGGGTTTCTTTTAGGAACGATTAAAACCTATTAATCTATTGAATTTAGGTAGTGGTGGTGGTTGCACATCTCTGTAATGCAATGTGCTAAAACTGCCTGGACTGAATTTTATTATGTTAATAATATTGCCAAAATATATGAGTATACGCATTTGTATGTTACATGCACACATAATGACACCAAGTTTTGTGTGCTTGCTGAATGTAGTGAGTACACCTATAACCTTGCCACACTCGGATGCTTTACTTCGGAGCTCTTTACATGGGCCACAAGGTCTTCCGCATCTCAGCTTCCATTGCGTCCCCTGTATAGCAGTCGCATTAGACCTCATTCTTCCCTGAGGCCTTTGCACTTTTCTAAAATTTTTCTGCCTGAAATGCTTTTTTTCTTGTTGCTAACCTTAGGAAGCCTCCCCTGGCCCCCCAACATGGTCAAATCCCTCTGTTATACCCTTTCATAACACCATGTCTTTTCTCATACTGCTTATATTATGCATTTATTTGCATTTTAGTGGTGATCTTTAAATTCAAATTTGTCCCTTCAATTAGACAGTTAACTCCTTGATGGTTAGTATGATCATGTCTGGTCGGTTGGAACACTATCGTCATATAGTACCTAGACTATTTATAGAAATCAGTAAATATTTATTGAATGAATTAAGGAGTGAGTCATTTTCTCTTTAGTCCCTGTGATGCCACTTCTGAGTTTACTTCCCATTTGTTCATTCATTCAGTAATATATGTTGGGTGTCTACTATATGCCAGACTATACATGCTTACCTGTGACCCATGGAATGGGAACTGGAGCAAGAGTTAGTTTACCTACAGCGGATGCTGAATGGGCCCCAGCAAGAACCCAGGGATTCATTTCTTCAGATCATTGCTGTACACATGGCAAGGACATTAGATATCACAGATTCTTCCTTTGGACTCTACAGTGTTATTCGTGGTGTTGTCAGTCAACGAAATCACAAATTGTGAAGGTACTTCTCGGTGCTGGTGTTGTGGCACAGCAGGTTAAGCCACTGCAGGGGATGCCCACATCCCATATTAGAGTGCCTGGTTCAAGTCCCAGCTGCTCCACTTCCTATACAGCTTCCTGCTGATACATTCTGGGAGATGGTTCAAGTGCTTGGGCTTCTGCCACCCATGTGTGAGACCTGGATAAAGTTTAGGGTCCTGGCTTCAGCCTGGCACAGCAGCCCCAGCAGTTGCCTGTTGTAAGCATTTGGGGGAGTGAACCAGGGGATAGACGATCTCTTTGTCTATCTCAGTCTCTTTCTCTGGCATTCTTTCAAGTAGATGAAAAAAATTTAAAAACCCAATTTTTTAAAAAACAGAAAGCTTTTTTCTAACTCCTATCCTAATCTTCTCACCAAATTTCCAGCTCAACTCAAAACTAAGGGGAGGAAGCAGTTTTATGAAACTGTAACCTCCATGTGGGTGAAGATCATGGTTTTTGTTGTTGTTGTTCACTATTATATCTTCTAATATTTTTTTTAAAGATTTACTTATTTATTTGAAGGTCAGAGCTACACTGAGAGAGAAGGAGAGGCGGGGAGAGGTCTTCCATCTGCTGGTTCACTCCCCAGATGGCCACAACGGCCAGAGTTGTGCTGATCCAAAGCCAAGAGCCAGGGTTTTCTTCCTTGGCCTCCCACGTGGGTGTAGGGGCTCAAGCACTTGGGTCATCCTCCACTGCTTTCCCAGGCCATAGCAAGGAGCTGGATCAGAAGTAGAGCAGCTGGGACTCAAAGCAGTGCCCATAGGGGGTGCCAGCATTGCAAATGGTGGCTTTACCCACTGTACCACAGCACCGGCTCCTATATCTTCTAACTTTTAAGACTGTGGTTGGTTTAACAAATATCTGTTAAATGAAAAAGTAAAAATACCCTAAATGCATACTTGCTATTTATAGAAGATAAGCTAATAGTGTCTGATCTCAGTGTTGGCATTAATAAGTCATTAGATTGTGACTAAGTTTATGAAAGAAACTAATGAATAAAAAGTATACTCTACCTTTGAATTAGAAAGGTCAAGAAAACGATTTATTTCTGCATGATTCATGTGAGACGTTTGTTCAGATTTACTATATTTCTACCGGTGCGTTCAAAGGGATGAAAGTTTGGTTCAACAAATATCATCTCCCTTTCGTTTTTGTACCATCAGGGTTGAAATGAACTTCAGGGGGTCACTCTTTTTTTTTTTTTTTTTTTTTTTTTTTTTACAGGCAGAGTGGACAGTGAGAGAGAGAGAGACAGAGAGAAAGGTCTTCCTTTTGCCGTTGGTTCACCCTCCAATGGCCGCCGCGGCCGGCGCGCTGCGGCCGGCGCACCGCAATCGTCCGATGGCAGGAGCCAGGTGCTTTTCCTGGTCTCCCCCTGGGGTGCAGGGCCCAAGCACCTGGGCCATCCTCCACTGCACTCCTGGGCCACAGCAGAGGGCTGGCCTGGAAGAGGGGCAACCGGGACAGAATCGGTGCCCCGACCGGGACTAGAACCCGGTGTGCCGGCGCCGCAAGGCGGAGGATTAGCCTGTTGAGCCACGGCGCCGGCCAGGGGGTCACTCTTTTTAAGCCAATCTTTCATTTAATGTTTGACCCCCCTTCATAATATTTCAAATTTCATAATGATGGGGGACTTACCTTTTTTTTTTTTTTAAATCAATCCATTCAAGTTCAGGACATGTGGTTGAAAGAGTAGTCCACAGCATTGAAATTGGCCTCTCCATGCTTCTCATACTGCAGCAATTATGGGTACATAAAATGTGTACATTCTTTTCCATCCAGCATCCCCATACATTTGAAGTCTTCACTAGTCCAAACTCCCCTCCCCAACTACTTGAGCCATTATCTCTGCCTTCCAGAGTATGCATTGAAAGGGAACTGGAGTCAGGAGCTGGAGCTGGGAATCGAATGCAAGTACTTCAACATGGGATAGGGGCATCTTAACAACTAGGACAAAATCCCTTCCCACTCTACTGCATGTTAGGTTGGAAGAAATGATTGTTTCCTATGTCACATAGAAACTACCAGAGAGAATGTGTATCTCCTCTTATTTCCATACTAAGGGGTCCTGTGAGGGCTAAAATAAAGCTGGCTGGTTTTGGCTCTGTGTGTGAGATGGATGTAAAGTGCCTAGCCTGGTGTCTAGTCCAGAGCAGTCAGTCAACAAATCTTAGCTTTTCGTTCCCCCTTGAACCTTCTCTATTTTTCTTGAATTGTTTTTGCCTCAGTTTAACGCAAGAATAATGAAAGGATGAACTAGTAGACGATAAAAATCTTCTGTAGACTCAATTTCCAGAAGACAGGAGTCTTTTCTTTTTCCAGTGAAACCCAAATAGACTGTAAGTTGAAATACATATTAGATATGTCTCAAATATTTAAAAATAAAATATAACACTTTAGTTTAACAATGTTTATACTTATTTTATGTACCTAGTTAATTTGTGTTAATCTAAAATATTTAAAATGTGATCATTTTGTAGATGAGGGTATAATTTCAGAAATTATTTAAACTTCTAGAGAAATACAACTTAGGATTTTTTTTTTTTTTGACAGGCAGAGTAGACAGTGAGAGAGAGAGAGACAGAGAAAGGTCATCCTTTGCTGTTGGTTCACCCTCCAATGGCCGCCGTGGCTAGCGCGCTGCGGCCGGTGCACCGCTCAGATCCGATGGCAGGAGCCAGGGACTTATCCTGGTCTCCCATGGGGTGCAGGGCCCAAGCACTTGGGCCATCCTCCACTGCACTCCCTGGCCACAGCAGAGAGCTGGCCTGGAAGAGGGGCAACCAGGACAGAATCCGGCGCCCCGACCGGGACTAGAACCCGGTGTGCCGGCGCCGCAAGGCGGAGAATTAGCCTAGTGAGCTGAGGTGCCGGCCAGGATTTAGGATGAATTACTCTGCTGACATTTAGCAATAGGTAATCCATTAGTCAGGTATCTTTATGAGATAGGTCTTGGTAACTTACTAAAATTTCTTGGGAAAAAACTCCATCATATTGTTTGTTATTCACTATCTATTATCTCTTCTCTAATTTATGAGAGCATTTTGCAAATGCTCTCTTCCCTCAAATGCTGTTATCTACACAATCTCTTAGGCACCTGTTAAATTCTATGGCTTCAATCATCTCCCTTGTGCCTGTCTTGTGTGATGATCATGAAAAAAAAAAAAAAGCCACTTTTTACATGCCTCCATTTATTAGACTAGGAGCTCCTCAATAATTAGACTAGAAACTCTAAGAGCACAGGAAATTCCTATCTTACTCAAGGTCATATTATAGGGACCTGGCACATATGCACCAAGTAAATTTTTGCTGACTAAACATCAGTACAGTTTCAGTTTGACATGATATTTGCAATATGATATTTGATAAATGTTGAAATGGATTTACTGATAATCAATTAGCACGAGGGCAATGGTAAACTATTTCCAACATCATACCCTGTAAGAGTTAATGGAACAACAGTTTCCAGCCATGTAACTGATGATTAGTTTCCAATAATATTGAAGATTCAATTAGCTTTTCTTTTATTTATTTATTTGAAAGGTTTACACAGAGAGAAGGAGAGGCAGAGGGAGAGGTCTTCCATCCACTGGTTCACTCCCCAATTGGCCACAATGGCTGGAGCTGTGCCAATCCAAAGCCAGGATCCAGGAGCTTCTTCTGGGTCTCCCACGCAGGTGCAGAGGCCCAAGGATGGGGGCCATCTTCTACGCTTTCCCAGACCATAACAGAGAGCTAGATGAGAAGTGGAGCAACTGGGACTCGAACTGGTGCCCATAAGGGATGCCAGCAATGTAGGCAGTGGCTCCACCCTCTACACCACAGCACCAACCCCTAACTTTTCTAAGTGGCAAGCATGTTATCAGAGTTTAATGAAGAGAAATAATGAAGACAGTACACCTGACAAACCAAGCAGGCATCTCAGTAAAGAACTGAGGCCAGTCTGCATTCAGACTGGAGTTTTTATGGATGTTGGTGTGGGCCTTCTTCTTCCTCTCCTTCCACCCTTTCTGGTATGTTGCTGAGTGGACAGTTTTCTGGGTGTGGAATCTCTCCTACTTCATAATAGTCCCTTTGCTAAAGAGCAGATGAGATTCCCTTAAGCTGCTCCCAGGGAGAGGGCTGGGACCCACCCAGCCAGGCTATTGAACAATGGCAAGACTGTTTTTTTTTTTTTTTCAAAGATTTATTTTTATTTTATTTATTTGAGAGTTAAGAGAGAGGTAGAGAGAAAGAGAGAGAGAGGTCTTCTATCTGCTGGTTCACTCCCCAAATGGCTGCAAGCTCAGCTGATCTGAAGCCAGGAGCCTTCTCTGGGTCTCCAACATGGGTGCCCAAGCACTTGGGCCATCCTCCACTGCTTTCCCAGGCATATTAGCAGGGAGCTGGATTGGAAGTGCAGCAGTCAGGACTCGAACCAGCACCCATACTGGTGCTGCGGGCTGGGCCTTTAACCTGCTGTGCCATAGCACTGGCCCCATGGCAAGACTTTTGGTATGTAAATTCTAGTTTGCTTCCAAGTCCTACTTTCTTGTTCCATTACACAGGAATTCCCATTTTCTTCAGCCCCTCATACATAGGCCTATATCTATGTAGCTACTTAACAATTTTCTCTCAAGAGAAGTAACCCATACTCTTATGGGGGTAACATGGATGAAGGTCCATCTTCTGCATTCTCTTCAGAACTGACATATGGGCATAGAGCTGGTTGTGGGGTTTGTCTCTTGCTGTCTGTCCTATGGTGTTCTGAGGTGGCCTGAGAAATGGTCTTGCATGGTCCAGAGGACTGGTCATATCATCTGAAGGGATAGACTGCAAGTCCTGTCTCATGACCATCTGGAGCTGGACAGCTTATACTATTGGAGAAAAAACAGACAAGAACATTAAAGACACTTGGCCAAAGAGAAGCAGCAAGAGTGTGGAAGCTGTAGGACCCTGAATTTCCATGACTAGTTGTTAGGCCAAAAAATCTAGCCTTGTTCAGCCTGGTGCTAGAATTGTCTGGATTTACCCATGAAACTGTGAACATGATTTCGTACCTGTTCAATCTGATTGAACCCCCTCCCCAAAAAACATTTTTAGAGCATGACACAGATGTCTCCTTGAGTAGCAGTTAGCAAGTCTAACTGACTGCCTGGGGTCAGGGGCCCCAGTCATGACAGCTCTTAACTGGGCAAAGGCTATTGGGTTCTTTCACAAAGGAGAGGGGCTGTGACTTGCTCTTAAGAGCCTTATATAGAGCCTGCCATAGGAGCTTTGCTGTTATCCTTTGCCTAGTGATCCATAACTTGTTAGTTGGAGCTGTATTAATATTGTAGGATCAGGAATCTGCTATGTGGATTTTATTCTCTCTGAGGACCAGTTTCTGTTCCCTAGAATTGAGGATGAGTCTCAGTTTATTTCCTGGTAGACCAGTTGTGTTTTTTCTTGTATACCCCAGTAGCCATGTTTTGCTAGGAAGTTAAGAGTGCTAGTCAAATGCCTAAAATTGGAGTCTCAGTTGGGAAACTGACTAGCACACCATCTCCATTTTAAATCATCTCTCCACCACCCCTCAAGAGATTGTTCCTTCAGGAGACACATCTAAATAGGTGGGAGCGGTCTATAAATCTTTTTTAAAGATTTATTTAGGCCGGCGCCGTGGCTCAACAGGCTAATCCTCCGCCTTGCGGCGCCGGCACACCGGGTTCTAGTCCCGGTCGGGGCGCCGGATTCTGTCCCGGTTGCCCCTCTTCCAGGCCAGCCCTCTGCTGTGGCCCAGGAGTGCAGTGGAGGATGGCCTAGGTGCTTGGGCCCTGCACCCCGTGGGGAGACCAGGAAAAGCACCTGGCTCCTGGCTCCTGCCATCGGACGATCGCGGTGCGCCGGCCGCAGCGCGCCGTCCGCGGCGGCCATTGGAGGGTGAACCAACGGCAAAAGGAAGACCTTTCTCTCTGTCTCTCTCTCTCACTGTCCACTCTGCCTGTAAAAAAAAAAAAAAAAAAAAGATTTATTTATTTATTTGAAAGTCAGATCTACATAGAGAGAAGGAGAGACAGAGACAGAGACAGAGAGAGAGAGAGAGAGGTCTTCCATCCACTGGTTCACTCCCAAGATGGCCGCAATGACCAGAGCTGCACCGATCCATAGCTAGGAGCCAGGAGCTTCTTCCAGGTCTCCCACATGGGTGCAGGGGCTCAAGGACTTGGGCCATCCTCTACTGCTTTCCCAGGCCACAGCAGAGAAGTGGAGCAGCTAGGACTTGAACCAGCACCCATGTGGGATGCTGTACAGTCGGTAGCTTTACTCATTACACCACAGCGCTGGCCCTCTTAAATCTTTATTTGGCAATATTGTCCAGATGAGCTGTCTAACCCATCAAGTAATTTTCAAAAGCTTAAAGGATTGGGCTTTCTGGGTCTAGAGGTATGTAGAAAAAGGCACTGTTAAGGTCTAGTATGGAAAAGAAACTGGCAGCTTTGCATATCTGGGTCATGGTGTAAAAGGACTGAGGACTACTGGATGGAGTGGGACCACTACCTCATTAATGAGTCTCAGCTCTTGAACAATTCTCCATTTATCTGGTCCCTTTTTAATGCCCATAATACATTGTATTATTAAATTGTATTGTATTATTAATACATTAAAAAGGTGAATTGTAGGGGCTGACACATTTTTTAAGTACTCCTTGTTTGAGGAGGCTCTTAATGATAGGCTCTAACCTTCTTTACCTCCAGAATGAGAAGATTTTTTTAATTAATTAATTTATTTGAAAGGCAGAGTTGCAGAGAGAAAGGTCTTCCATCCGCTGGTTCACTCCCCAAATGGCTGCAGTAGCCGGAGCTGGGCCAATATGAAGCTAGGAGCCAGGAGCTTCTTTTGGGGCTCCCACACAGGTGCAGGGGCCCATTGCTTTCTCAGGCCATAGCAGAGAGCTGAATTGGAAGTAGAGCAGCTGGGACTTGAACTGGTGCCCATATGGGATGCCGGCACTACAGGTGGCAGCTTTAGCCACTATGCCATAGCACTGCCTCAACAGGATATTGTTTTTGATGGGGAAAATAGACAGGATAGTTAAGGCTGACTTTTATGGGAGTTACTGTTTCTGCATGTCCCACAGTTGTCCCATCTGTCCATACTTGAGGGTCTACTTTAGCTCCAGGAAGGGAAAACAGCCTGACTCAAGTAATAGGAGCTGCACTTGAGTCTGGGAACAGATGTCTTGGCCTAATAATGGAGCAGGTGCTTCCTGGATAATTAGAAGAGTGGGTGAGTGGCAGTCTCCCCAAGAACAAGCAACAGGTTGAGAGAAGTTTTAATCTTTTACTTTTGCATTGACATTGATACTTTATAAAACCTAAGTAAGATTACTATGACCATTATTTAAAAGATTATGTAATAAAACCATTTTTACTTCTCCACAAATTACTTACTAATAACAAAAGAAAAATAGTGTAACTCAACAGTTGAGAAACTGATCAGGATCACTATCAAATAGACATACCATTGCCTCTGGATGTGATACCATGAGGAAGAGACCATATCACTTATATTGTATTCCATTTAAAAAATATATTCTCAATTTAATCATGAAGAAACATCAGATAAATTTTAATAGCCTAATTTTGTAAAATAACTGACCTGTATTCTTCAAAAATGTCATTGTAATGAAAGACAAGGAAAGGCTGGGGAAGTATTCCAGGTAAAAGGAGAGCAATGACAATTTAATGCAACATTAAATTAACATGGAGCAAATCATGCAGTACAGACATTATTAAGATAACTGACAGCAATCAAAATCAGATTAAAAGACAGTATGGTATCAATGTTTAAGTTTCCTGAACTTCTGGTTATTTAGGAGAATAGTATACCCGATTTCAGATAATAGACACTAAAGTTATAAGGTAAAAAGGAGCACCATGTACGCAACCTGCTCTCAGATGGTTCCAAAAAGTCATATATGTTATGGGGAGAATAAAGTGAGTGTGACAAGAGGTTAAAAATAGATGAATCTGGGTAAGAAGAGCATGGGGATTATTTCTAACATTCTTGCAATTTCTCCATAAATTTGAAACTATTTGAAAATTAAGTTACAGAGATCCCAAATAGCTGAATTAGGGCATTAAATAAATAAAGGCATTAAAGGGCATTAAATGAAGCTGCTCTGGGATAAGGAAAGGATAAAGGACTATGTTTCCATGGGTCTAACTGATGGAAATTTTCAGTGTAGAAGTGGAAAAAAAAAAAAAAAAAAAAAAAAAAAAAAAAACAAAGACTCTGTGGGACAAGAGGAAAGCAGACAGACACACTGCTGCAGCAACTGTGTGGTGCAGCCAGCTGCGAGCTATGAGCCACTATCTTACCACGCCAAGGTAGGCAGAAACTGCCGCCCACCCCAGCACTCCTGGTTTTAGCTGAGAAGGAACTTCACAGTCACCCACTGATTTCACTTCAGCCTGGAGAGCTGACTGGGGTCTGCGTGACTGCTGGGCTTGCAGCAGGGAAGCACCTGTTTCCTTCCTCTCCCAGAGTGCCAGACGAGACAGTGAAGATTCACCCAGTGCGCCTGTTTTCCTACCAGCACCACAGACACGGTCAGGGCCAATGTGCGCCGCGAAGGACAGATCCCCAGCATCCTGCAACTGTGGGAGTTTCTGGACATTAGCCCCAGAGCTATGATCAAGACATCAACAAAACAAAAAGTTGGTTTTTTGAAGGATAAACAAAATAGATAACCTCTGGCCAGACTATGAAAAAAACAGAAAAAATTCAAATAAATTAAAATGACAGATGAAAATGGAGATGTTACAACTGCTAACACTGAAATACAGAGGATCATAATAAACTACAATGGGGCTGACACTGTGGTGCAGTGGGTTAAAGCCCAGTCTGCAGTGCCGGCATCCCATATGGGTTCCAATTCGAGTCCCAGCTGCTCCACTTCTAATCCAGCTCTCTGCTATGGCTCTGGCTCAAGTCCTTGGGCCCCTGTACCCATGTGGGAGACCTTGAAGAAGCTCCTGGCTCCTGGCTTCAGATTGGCACAGCTCTGGCCATTGTGGCCAATTGGGGAATGAACCAGTGGATGGAAGACCTATCCCTCTCTCTGCCTCTGCCTCTGGCTCTCTGTAACTCTGCCTTTCAAATAAATAAATAAATAAATCTTTAAAAAAAGAAACTACTATGAAGAACTATATGCAAATAAACTGGAAAGCCTCAAAAAAGTTGATAATTTGCTGGATTCATATAACTTACCAAGATTAAATCAAGAAGATATAGACAACTGAAACAGACCCATAAGAAGCAATGAGATTGAAGCAGTTAATCAAAAGTCTTCTATCAAGGAAAAGTCCATGACCTGATGGCTTTACTACTAAATTCTACAAAACATTCAAAGAGGAAAGAACTCCAATAGTCTTCAAGTTATTCCAAAACATTGAATAGGATGGAACTCTGTCAAACTCTTTTTATGAGGCCAGTATTACTTTGATACCAAAACCAAAGGCACAACACACACACACAAAAACTACACTTACATCCTTAATGAACATATATGCAGAGATTCTCAAGAAGATACTAGCAAAATGAATCCAATATCACATCAAAAAGTCCATACATCATTATCAAGGTGCGTTGATTGCAGAAATGCCAAGAGTGGTTCAACATTTGCAAACTAATAAATGTCATAAATCACATCAACAGAATCAAGAACAAAAACAATATGGCCGGCGCCACGGCTCAACAGGTTAATCCTCTGCCTTGCGGCGCCGGCACACCGGGTTCTAGTCCCGGTAGGGGTGCCGGATTCTGTCCTGGTTACCCCTCTTCCAGGCCAGCTCTCTGCTGTGGCCAGAGAGTGCAGTGGAGGATGGCCCAAGTGCTTGGGCCCTGCACCCCATGGGAGACCAGGATAAGTCCCTGGCTCCTGCCATTGGATCAGCGCGGTGTGCTGGCCGCAGCGCACCAGCCACAGCGGCCATTGGAGGGTGAACCAATGGCAAAGGAAGACCTTTCTCTCTGTCTCTCTCTCTCTCACTGTCCACTCTGCCTGTCAAAAAAACAAAGCAAAACAAAACAAAAAACAATATGATCACCTCAGTGGATGCAGGGAAAGCACTTGATGAGATTCAACTGCCGTTCAAAATAAAAATCCTCCATAAAGTAGGTGCAGAAGGAATATTCCTCAAAATTACAAAGGCTATTTATCACAAACCAACGGCCAATATCATACCAAGTGGGGTAAAGCTGAAAGCATTTCCCTTCAGATCTAGAACAAGACAAGGATGTCCACTTTCACCATTCTTATCAAATATATTACTAGAGGTTTTAGTGATTGCAATTAGGAGAAAGAACTAAAGGACATCAAAACTGGAAAAGAGGAAGTAAAATTATCCATGTTTGCAGATGATATGATATTGCATATGGAAAACCTAAACACTCCACCAAAAAGCTGTTAGACTTGATAAACCAATTCAGTAAAATTTGAGGTTACAAAATAAACATATAAAAAACAGTAGCTTGTTTGTATGCTGATGGTAAACTCAGAGAAGTAAAGAACAAAATGCCATTCACAATAGCCACAAAAAATATCAAATATTTAGGAACAATTTGACCAAAGAAGTGAAAGATCTCTACAATGAAAATTATCAAAAACTGATGATGGAAATTATCAATGACACACAGAAAAAATGGAAATATATCTTTGCTCATTGATAAGAATTGCTTTATTAAAATGTCTATACAACCTAAAGAATTTACAGATTCAATGCAATCCCTATCAAAATACCAATGCATTCTTTACAGGGTTAGAAAAAAATCGGAAAATTCATATGAAATCACAAAAGACCCCGAATAGCCAAAGTGATCCTCAACAACAACAACAACAAACAAGCTGGAGACATCACAAAATCTGACTTCAAAGCATACTACAAGGCTACAGTAATCAAAACAGCATGGTATTGGCATAAAAACTGATACATAGACCAATGGAATGGAATAGAGAGCCCAGAAATTAATTCACATACATACATCCAACTGATTTTTGGCAAAAGTGCTCAGACCATACAGTGGAGTAAGGTTACTCTCTTCAACAAATAATGTTGGCAAAATTGGATTATATATGTAGAGAATTAAATTAGAACCATATCTCTCACCATATACAAAAATAACTCAAGATGAATCAAAGGCTTAAATTTAAGACCTGACACTATGAACTTGCTGGAAGAAAAGTAGGGGAAACACACCAAGAAATTGGTGTAGAAGATAAACTTCTTGGATAAGACTCCCAAAGCACAAGCAACAAAATCAAAACTAAACAGATGAGACTATATCAAACTCAGAAGAGATAGAATGGAAAAGATATTTGCAAAGCACATATCCAACAAAGGATTAATATCCCGAATATATCAGCAACTTTAAAAACCCAACAATAAAAAAAACAATCCAGTTGAGAAATGGGCAGAAGGCTTCAATAGATAGTTCTCAAAAGAAGAAATACAAATGGCCATGAAATATATGAAAAAATGCTCAACATCACTCGTCAGGGAAACACAAATCAAAACCATAATGATATATCACCTCACCCTTGTTAGAATGGCTAAAATCCAAAACAGAGTAACAAATGTTGGTGAGGTTGTAGATAAAGAGGAACACTTTTACATTATTGGTGGGAATGTAAGTTAGTGCAGCCACTGTGGAAAATCTTGTGGCGATTTCTTCAAAAATTAGAAATGGGGGCCGGAGCTGTGGCATAGCAGGTAAAGCTGCTGCCTGCAGTGCTGGCATCCCATGTGGGTACTGGTTTAAGTCCCAGCTGCTCCACTTCTGATCCAGCTCTCTGCTATGGCCTGGGAAAGCAGAAGATGGCCCAAGTCCTTGTGCTCCTGCAGATGTATAGGAGACCTGGGAGAAGCTCCTGGCTCCTGGCTTATGATTGGCTCAGCTACAGCTATTGCGGTCATTTGGGAGTGAACCAGTGGACTGAAAACCTCTCTCTAGCTCTGCCTCTGCCTCTCTGTAACTCTGCCTTTCGAATAGATAAATCTTCAAAAACAGAAACAACCTAGAAATAGACTTGCCATGTGATCCAGCAGTCCCACTAAAAGGTAAATATATACCCAAAAGACTTGAGCATAATCTATCAGAGACACCTGCAAAAAAAAAAAAAAAAAAAAAAACAGAGAGAGATACCTGCACCCATGTTTATAGCAGCACTGTTCACAATCGCCAAAATATAGAATCAACCAAGGTGTCCATCATCAGATGAATGGATAAAGAAAATATGGTACATATACACAATGGAATATTATTCAGCTATAAAGTGAATGAAATTCTACCATTTGCAAAATGGACACAACTGGAGGCTATCATGTCGAGTGAAGTAAGCCAGACCCAGAAAGACAAATACCAAATATTCTCCCTTACATGAGGTAGCTAAAATTTAAAAAAACAAGGAAGAAAGAAAAAAGCAAGGCCTATATCAGTATTGCTGCAAATTTGTTAAGATTTGTTTTATACCCTTGTGAAACCAATGATTAAGAAAGTTATACTATAGTTTTAATAGTCTGATTACTTTAAAATTTACTGTATGTGGGTGAAATGGTTATTTTTCTATTTAATTATCATTTATAGTCATTGTCTATATTGACACTAAACTAGGGTCTTTTTGGTTCTTAAATTTATTATTCAATAAGTATTAAGCCTTTTACTGTAGTGCCATTTTCTTTATTTTTTTTAAAAAGATTTATTTATTTGAGAGTTACAGAGAGAGAGAGAGATAGGCAGACAGAGACAGAGACAGAGAGCGATATCTTCCATCACTGTCCAAATGGCTGAAAAGGCCAGGGCTGGTCCTGGCTGAAGCCAGGAGCCAGGAGCTTCTTTTGGGTCTCCTACTTGGGTGTAGGGGCCTAAGCACTTGAGCCATCTTGCACTGCTTTTTCCAGGCCATCAACAGGGAGCTAGATGGGAAATGGAGCAGCTAGGACTTAAAACCAGCATCCATATGGGATGCTGGCATCGCAGGTGGCAGCTTTACCTGCTATGTCACAATGCTAGCTGCTGTAATGTAATTTTTAAAATATCAAAACTAGAAAAAAAACAAGGGAGAAGAAAAGAGGTGGGAGGGAGGAAAGAAGATATAATTATGTGCTTGGAATTGTATCTACAAATCACATTGAATCTTTAAAGAGCTAATTAAAATTCAAATAAAAAACGCTTAAAAAAAGCAAAATTAAAAGTTACAAAAGCCAATCAACCAACAAAATAAAAACCACCCCTGTAAAATAAAATCACATTCTTTATTGATGATCATTAGTTTTAAGTATCCAGATATGGCATATATTCCATAGCATTTCTAATGCTATAAACTAGTGGCTCCTTTAATTATCCTTGTATAGTTCTCTATAATAAAAATGAATTTTTATTAGGCTAAAAACTTAACTAAACCAAACAGCCAAAATTGATTTTTCACCACTAAACTTTTCCTTCTTAGGCTTGTTGTAAAGCATGAATATTGTCAATATTTCTCCTGTAGCTCAATAGAAATGGAAAGTCACTCACTCAAGCCCATCCAATACCTGGTAATGATTTCCTATTATGTGCTAGGAAGCGTGCTAGATAATGTCATGGCAAAGAGGAACAATTTGTCAACTAAGTTCCTGGGGAACTCACACTAATGGGAGTCAGACAACTGATCAGAGATATACTGCAGGAGCAGAGGATGGAGCAACTAATGCCTGTGGAGCAGGTTCTGCGGAGATACACTGGCAACACAGTCTGAAGGATGGAGTAAAGGGTTGTCCAGGCAGAGGGGAAGGATATGTTCAGGCCTAAGGAGTGGCATGAACAAAGGATCAAAGCCTTGGAAGGTTCATTTCTAATTTTATGCCAGATGTAATTCAGGGGCATTTAAATCTAGGTTAGCTCTGCTTGTACTTTCTTATGGTGAAATATCATATACATTCATAAAGTGCATAAAACTTAGCCATTAATGAATTATTTATAGCAGATATACATGCAACCATCATTAAGGTAAAGAATCTACAAAATGGCCAGTAACTCCAAAATCAACAACCCCTATCCAGTATCAATGTCCAATCCTCTTCCCGTAAAGGTAACCACTACTCAATTATTTTAAAAGTTGCTTTAGGATTTATACGGTATACATTTTACCTTATCACAGTTTACTTTCCAGTGATATTTCACTTCACATATAGTATTAACCACTATTCTGATTTGTCCATTTCTTCACTATTTAGAAATTCATTTCTAAATACCACATAGTTAGAAATCTGACAGCAATAAAACATATACAAAATCAAAAGTGACAATTTGGGGCCAGCGCCATGGCTCTTAATCCTCCACCTGCAGCGCTGGCATCCCATATGGGTGCCAGGTTCTAGTCCCGGTTGCTCCTCTTTCAGTCCAGCTCTCTGCTGTGGCCAGGGGGAAGGCAGTAGAGGATGGCCCAAGTGCTTGGGCGCCTGCACCCGCATGGGAGTCCAGGAGGAGGCACCTGGCTCCTGGCTTTGGATCAGCATAGCGCAGGGCATGGTGGCCATTTGGGGAGTGAACCAATGGAAGGAAGACCTTTCTATCTCTCTCACTGTCTATAACTCTACCTGTCAAAAAAAAAAAAAAGTGACAATTCAATGATTTACCATAACACAAACAGGTACCTAACAAGAGTTATTTATGTGAAAGACTAGCAGAGAGAGAGAAATCTTCCATCCATAAGTTTACTCCCTAAATACCCACAACAGCCAGGAGCCAGCCAGGTCCAAGCCAGGAGCCAGGAACTCCAACCACATTTCCCATGTGTGTGGTAAGAACTCAAGTTTTTGGGCCGTCATTTGCTTCCTTCCATTTAACTTCCTATATCATCAGGAAGTTAGATAGGAAGTGTGGAGTAGCTGGGATTCAAACAAGGGACTCTGACAGGGACTCGGGTATAATCCTCTGTGCCACAATGCCCCTCCAATCACCTAGTTCTGCTATTGAAGCAGAGCATCACCAGGTGCCCAGAAGCCTTCCCTATGTTCATTCCCCATGAATTACTATTTCCTTCTCCCCAAAGGTTTTTGTGAAGTCATCTATTCCATATATATATATATATATATATATATATATGCATACAATTTTTTAAAAAGATTTATTTGGGGCCGGCGCCGTGGCTCACTTGGTTAATCCTCCTCCTGTGGCACCTGCATCTCATATGCGCACTAGGTTCTAGTTCCGGTTGCTCCTCTTCCAGTCCAGCTCTCTGCTGTGGCCCAGGGAAGGCAGTGGAGGGTGGCCCAAGTGCTTGGGTCCCTGCACCTGCATGGGAGACCAGGAGGGAGCACATGGCTCCTGGCTTTGGATCAGTGTAGCTCCAGCTGTAGCGGCCATTTAGGGAGTGAACCAACGGAAGGAAGACCTTTCTCTCTGTCTCTCTCCCTTACTGTCTAACTCTGTCAAATAAGTAAATTTAAAAAAAAAGATTTATTTGAAAGGCAGAGTTACAGAGAGGCAGAGGCAGAGAGAGAGAGTCCTCCATCCGCTGATTCACTCCCCAGTGGTCACAACAGCTGGAGCTGCGCCAATCTGAAGCCAGGAGTCAGGAGCTTTCTCTGAGTCTCCCATGCAGGAACAGGGGCCCAAGGCCTAGAGCCATCTTCCACTGCTTTCCCAGGCCGCAGCAGAGAAGGGGATGGGAAGTGGAGCAGCTGGGACTCAAACCAGAATCCATATGGGATGCTTGCGCTGCAGGTGGAGGCTTTACCTGCTATGCCACAAGGCAGGCCCCTATATATTTTGTTTCTTCTTTTAATCCATGTTGTTTTTCTGCAGTGTATTTATTGTATGTACTTAGAATCCTTCATTTATAATATTCTATTGCATGAATTTACTGTAACATTTGTGTTCATTGTTAATGAACATTTGAATTGCTTTTAGTTTTTATAAATCACAAAAAATGTTATGAAATTCTTGTACCTGTCTTTTGGTGCATGGTTTTCTGGTGTGAAACATCTTAGAAGTAAAATTTACTGGGTCATAGATATGGACTACTTCAAATTTAGCAGATAACATGAACCATTTTTTTTCTCCAGAATTATTGTCCCATTAAATACTGTCAACTACAGTTAATGGGTGATCCTGTTGCTCCACAGCCCCTCAACAGGAATTCCAGATCAGTTTAGAGTGGTCTTCAATTTCAGCCATTCTGTTGGATGTGCCCTGGTAGCTCATTAAGATTTAATTAGCATTTTATTAATAAATTTGAACATATTTTCATATTTTTAACTTACAGAAAATTTTAAAGATACAAAATAGAATAGTAAATGACCCCTGTACTTATCACTGAGCTGCACCTGTTATCAACATCCAGCCATGCATCATCTGTGTTGCTATCTACATCTACCCTCACTCTATTACTTCTCCAACTTTTTAAATTTTTAAAAGTTAAATTTGTGCACACTGAAAAAAAGAGTTGATACAATTTTTTTTTTTTTTTTTTTTTTTTACAGGCAGAGTGGACAGTGAGAGAGAGAGACAGAGAGAAAGGTCTTCCTTTTGCCGTTGGTTTACCCTCCAATGGCCGCCGCGGTGGCAGGAGCCAGGTGCTTTTCCTGGTCTCCCCATGGGGTGCAGGGCCCAAGCACCTGGGCCATCCTCCACTGCACTCCTGGGCCACAGCAGAGGGCTGGCCTGGAAGAGGGGCAACCGGGACAGAATCTGGTGCCCCGACCGGGACTAGAACCCGGTGTGCCGGCGCCGCAAGGCGGAGGATTAGCCTGTTGAGCCACGGCGCCGGCCCGAGTTGATACAATTTTAAATGTTTGAAAAGCAAAGCAACAGAGAAAGTGTGACAGAATCTCTTCCATCTGCTAATTCATTTCCCAAATGGCCACAACAGCTAGGTCTGAACCAGGCCAAAGCCAGGAGTCAGGAGCCAGGATCCAGGATCCAGGAACTCCAACTGGGTATCCCACATGAGTGGCAGTGACTCAAGTACTTGGGCTATCTTCTGTCTGCCCAGGCATATTAGCTGGCAGTAGAGCAGCCAGGGACTCCAGCTGGCACTCCAATAAGAGATTCCGGCAATGCAAACTGCAGCTTAACCTCTTGCGCTGGTGGTACAACTCCAACAAACTAATACACCTAAGTAACCAACACCTCTGTTATGACCCCTTATATTTCCCTTTTGTCCTACTCTCCCTCCCACCTAGGTTAACTATTTTTTGATTTGCTGATTTCTGGAAAGGATAAGAAATCTAGTGTATTTGAAGCACGAAGTATATGAAGATGTAGGAGGACCAGGTATACTAGTATTTGTTGTGTACTGTGTTCTAGGTCCTGCTGGGTGCTTTCTTCATTGATATCTTACAACTCTGAAAGTAATGTATGGCTGAGGAAATTGAAGTTCAAGTGGGGTTATCACTTGCTTAGAGTCACAAAATTCATGAGTAATAGAGCTAGAAGTTCCAGATTTTTCTGACTTTCAAACACATTTTTATTAATCCTTGTTTAAATTTGGCTTATTCATGTATGCAATTGGCAGTCATAAGGAATCTGATTTAATGAGTAACAAATTTGTTTGGACTACAATTCTGTTCATAGTGTAGAAAACTGGAATAGGGGAAGAGATTTGTGTTAAAGGAAACATAGAGGGTGATAGGGAGACCATTTCAATGGTTCAGCAATAAGGTTTTGGAATAGAAGATTGACAGTCCAAATGCAGAGAGGAAACTGTTTTTTGAAGACCTTTCTGAGATATGGCCCACAGCATGTGGTTCTACATTAGGTGTTGGGGATAAGTGAGAGGAGAAACCGTGTAATTAATTTTCATTACTTTGCATTTGTTCCTCTGACTCCAAGTCTTCTACCTTAAGCACCTGAATGGATAGCAGCACTGTCATTAAAATTTGGAAGAGGAAGAGATGAACTCAGTTTTGGCTATGCTAATTTTTTGTTTTGTTTTGTTTTTAAAGATTTGGAAGTCAGGGTTACAGAGAAGGGGAAGAGAGAGAGAGAGACAGAAAGATCTTCCATCTGCTGGTTCAGTCCCCAAAAATGGCTGCAATGGCTGGGGCTGGGCCAGGCTGAAGCCAGGAGCCAGAAGCTTCTTCCTGGTCTCCACAGGGGTACTGGGGCCCAAGTACTTGGGCTGTCTTCTGCTGCTTTTGCAAGTACATTATTAGGGAGCTGGATTGGAAGTGGAGTAGCTGGGATTCAAACCAGCACCCATATGGGATGATAGCATTGCAGGTGGCAGCCTTACCTGGCTATGCCACAGCACTGGCCCTGGCTCTGCTAATTTTGCAATGACTAGGAAAACTCAGATGGTCCCTCTCAAGAGCACTTAGCAATGTAACTTAGCAGATTTTTCCAAGGACAGGTCTGAGACGGAGAAAAAAATTTTAGGCAATCAGAATAGGAGATCTTCAAAAAGCTCGTGGATAGTGTGTATTACAGAAACAACTATGCACACATTTCAAATTTTTTTGCACTGAAATAAACATGTTTTTATTTCATTTTCTACATTTTGCAGTGTCCTCATGTATCACTTGAAGCACAGGCTCTAGACTTAGACCTAGGGTTAAATCCTACCTCAGACACTAATTGCCTGTTTGCTTAATTGTGTAATGGGCTATCTAACACAGTTCTTGGTAAGGATTCAATGAAAAAATATACAGTACTTAGCATGTTGTCCAAATGTAGTACATTATATTAGACTTATGGAAAAGCTCCACCAAGCAGCATTTTTTTTTTCATGGAATTCAGTTAAGTGGCACATGGCATGCATTTGAATGAAAGACTGGTAAGGTATGGCTTGGTATCCATAAAGCAGTATGGCATATCATTGTGTCATCTGGCCAGTAAGATCTAAGTGTGCCTTTAGCAATAGCAATGGAAGGTTTCAGGCCATGCAAGGGATTCCCAGCAGGGAGTTTATGTCAAGGGCATCTAACTGGTTAATAATCTACTTCCTACCCTCCTTAAAACAACCATCTTAGGTAAAGTCTTCTTTTCATCTTGTTTGTATAATACTTAATGTGTTAAGTTCTTTATATTGATAATGAACAAGTTTAATATTTGTTCTTCTAAATTAATTTGTCCATGACCTTTTCTAACCTCTTGACCTACTTTGGCCTATATTTTACACAATAGTGGGTTTAATTATGTGTTATAAAATGCCATATCATAATCAGAGCTAATAAAATATGGAACAGAGTATATAGGTCTTGTAAGGAACTGCAATTGCTTCTACTTGATGTTAACATTTTTATGCTGTTTTAGAACAGAATGGATTTTTTAAAAAGTCAATGATAAGAAAAACAAGTCCACTGAGAAAAGCTAATGCATCATCAAAGTTTGGCTATAGAAGGTCACAAAATTGACAGTCAGTTTAAAGAATAGGTTTGACTAATGTTTCCTTGTTTGGCTAGTCTTAAAGGAATCACTAAGCATTTAAAAAAAGTCAACTGCTTTTATTAGCTGGTATCATTCTTGAAATAATTATATATTGTAGTATGTCTTAGAGAGAGAGAGAGAGAGAATCTTTTCCATCTACTGGTTCACTCCCCAAATGGCTACAGCAGCAGCTAGGGCTGGGGAAGGCTGCAGCCAAGAGCTTCAAACTCCATTTGGGATTCCCTCATGGGTGGCAGGGGCCCAGGAACTTGGGCCATCTTCCACTGTCTTCCCAGGCACATTATCAGAAAGCTGGGTTGGAAGTACAGCAGCTGGGACTATGGGATGCTGGCACTGCAGGCAATGGCTTAAGCTGCTGCACCACAACACTTGTCCCAATATTGTAGTAGATTATATCAGAGATCATTCAGTGTTTCTTCCCATTAGTGTATGCATACTCCTTTGCAATGTGACCTTGCTCTTCCCCTATCAAGAGGTGAGTCTATTTCTTCAATTTCTGAATCCGCCCCGTCTTTGGCTGGCTTTGACTAACTCAATATGGTGGAAGTAATGTCATATAACTTCCAAGCCTAGAGCCTCAAGAGGTCTTTCAGCTTCTACTCTCTATTGGTGGGGCATGCTGCTACTATATGAGGAAGCTCAGGCTCGTCTGAGGATGAAGGCAGTTCCAGCCAACAGTCAACACCTGCAATCCGAGTGCATTCAGTGCCTCCAAACTGCCAGATAACTGCAGCACCTCTGTGAGTTATCTGAGACAAAGCCTACCCACAAATCACTGATCTACAGAATTGAGATCACAGAACTGTCTTTAAGCCACTAACTTTGGAGCAGCCTGTTATGCCTTAACAATACATATGACTCTGTATAACGGGACTTTGAAAAGTTCATGGAATATGGAATGAAAAGAAAAAATATAAACTTTATTTTTCAACATTAGCTCCAGCAAGTTCCAGATTTTTTTTTTTTTATTAATAAATGATACCAGCCATTTGGCCCATCACTAAGGGTGCTGGGAATTTTAATCATGTCAAAACAGTCTTTTTTTTAACATGTTAAAGAAAAATGTCTTACAAAGCTTAGGAAACAAAAAGGAGCTGAATAAGGACTGTAAGGTGGATGCCTAATGATATCCCATCAAAACTCTTGCAAAATGGCCCTTGTTTGGTGACAGGAATGAGCATTGTTGTGGTGATGAAGAGCTCTCTGGTGGAACTATCTTGGTGTTTTTCTGCCAAAGGTTTGGCTTTCTCACAGCACCACCCTAAGAAACAGTGGTTATCATTCTTTGGTGCTTTAGAAAGACAACAAGCAAAACGCCTTGGGCATTCCCCCAAAAAACTACTGCCACGACCTTGGCTCTCCACTGGTTCGCTTTTGTTTTGACTGGGCTACTTCCACTTCTTGCGAGCCTTTGTTTTGTCTGTGCTTGGTCTTCAGGATCATGTTGGTAAAGCCATTTTAGCTTCTGTTCTGATTCTTTGAAGAAATGCTTCAGGGTTTTGGTCTCAGTTGTTGAACATTTCCATTGAAAGCTCTGTTCTTGTCTGCAGCCAAACTGGGCACAACAGTTTCAGCTCCTATGGAGTAGAAAGTTTGCTCCATTATTTCAGCCTGTGATGTTGGCTTTTGTCTCTGTTGTCCTCTTCCATACAAACCAGATTCATTTCCTCAGATATTGATGTGCAGGGTCTGCTGCTGCAGGCTTCATCTACAACAGTTGTGTCCTTTCTTGAAACAAGTTATCTATTTGAAACTTCAGATTTTTCTTCACAAACTTCTGGTAGTTTTACCATTTTTCCATCCCAACTTCACCACTATAAATTTAGCATTTGTTCTTGCTTCAATTTTAGCAGAATCCATGTTGCTCTGATAGGGACTCTTCAAATCGAGGTCCTTTTTGTGCCTCAAACTAGATCCTGTTATGCTAGTTTATTTTTTTTTTTGGGGGGGACCCATGTATTGCATTTTCATAATACGTATTTTGTTATCTTTCTGAAGGTCTTTCATGTATGTGTGTGTTTCAGTGTTGTCACCTCAAAATAATTTTAACTATAGGAAGTACTTCTGGGCTTTTAAGGATCAAAGAGTATTGCTAAATATGAACAATTAAATGGAAGGCAGATCATAGTTTGTGTGCATTTTCAAAGGATGATAATTCTAGATTATGTCCAAAGTCTCTTAAACTCTATAGCTTTGTGAAATTTCAATTAGTCCCTATGATCCAGCAACTCCATTTCCACTTCATCAACTTGCACACAACATTTAAATATGTAGTATTTTTCACAGCTGCTAGGGTCAAATAACACAGTGTCAGCTCAAATAGCTATGGTTTAGTGAGGCAACACAGCATAATGGCTAAGTATGAGTTTCAAAGCCAAACTGGTTGGGTTCAGCTGGCTCAGCTGCCTATCAGCCAATAACTTATCTATCCAATTTATCCGCTTTGTCTCAGTTTCTCTACCTGCAAAACAGAAGGGTAGCAAAACTTCACTGGGTTGGTGATAAGATTGAGTTAATACCTGAGCTTAAAACATATTACTCATATATCAGCTATTGCTATAGTAGGGAGTAATCTAGGTCCTGTACCCAGTTTTATTGCTGATTGACCTACGGCACATTAATCTCTCTAGTTTTCCTATCTATAAAATTAGGTTTATTAGATAACTTCCATGGTTTATTTCTATCTTTAAAATTCTATGATTTAGTGTTTAATACTTGCTTCACCTACACAGAGATTTCCCCAAATAATACTTCACCTCTACTTTATCAATCTCCATTGTTGATATCTTTACTTTTCCTTCTGGTCCTTCTTCACTGCATTTTTGGAATAACATTCATGATTTTTTAAAAAATATTTATTTGAAAGAGTTAGAGTGACACAGATCTTCTATCTGCTGTTTCACTCCCCAGAATGGCCACAATGGCCAGGGCTGGGGTAGGCTGAAGCCAGGAGCTTCTTCCTGGCTCTCCCATGTGGATAGCAGGGGCCCCAGCACTTGAGCCATCTTCCACTGCTTTTCCCAGGCCATTAGCAGGGAACTGGATCAGAAGTGCAGCAGCCGGCACTCAAACCAGCACCCATATGGATGCCCACTACATCACCAATGCTGCCCCCACTCACAATGTTTATTTCATTTACTATCTTACTTTTTGGCTTTATTATTCTTTTTACATTGTAGTCATCTTGACTTTAAAAACTCATTAAAGCTTTATATGCTTAATTTACAAAATTTTTAAAGTGCAAAAAGCAAAAATCCTAATTCCAACATTACAGCCCATTGCTAAGGTGTCACATTTCCCCCCAAAAATCATTTTTAAGTACATTCCAAACAATAAACAGGACACAAATGTGATTTTTATTGGTTGCTTACCACCGCCATACAAAAGTATCACAATTTATTTTTACACTGATTCATAGCCTGGCTTTATATAGAGGGATAATGCCCGTCTGCAATACTTCTGTGACTGGTCGATCCGTGTGTGTAGATCATCCTTCAGTCCCTTTGCTGCCTCTGCCCAAAATCAAGCTGCCGCTGGTGCGCGAACGGTCAAAGACAAATTAACTTCCACACTTCCCTCCGCATTTTGAAAATGGGGTTTCAGGCACTTTCTCTTGCCACACACACAGGGCCAACAGGTGGATCTGCAGTGCAGGCGGCCGGCGGACACGGAGGGCGGCCTTTTCCCTTTCAAACTCTCCGGGCCCGCACGCACTTCTACACCCACTAGCTAGATGCGGCCGGCCCCGGGGGGCGCACACCGGGCCGCGATCGCCACGCCGGGGGATTTTCCACGCGCGACGCGGACGCCGGACCGGAGGGAGCGCGCGCCCGGCCCACGTGACCCCCACGGCGCTCCCAGGCTCCAAGCCGCTGGCCCAACACAAGTCCGCTCCCCGACATCGCTGTTCTTCCCTTCCCTCCCCGGACAGGGGCCTGAGGAAAAAACAACAACCCCGTAACTTCCGGAAGGCAAACTTCGAACCGCGTCGGCCAAGGGGGGGTAAAAGAGAAAAAAAAAAAAAAAAGAAAGTTCAAGTTTGCCACTTCCACAGGCCTTTTCTTTCTTCCCCGCCGCATCGCCGCTTACTCACGCCTCCCGTCCCGCGCTGCCCGGCCTCCTCTCCTGACGGGTCTCCGCGCGCTCCCCGCCCCTCCCCGGCCCGAGCGGCGACAGCACCGCGCGGGGCGGCGGGCGGGCGCATGCGCGCGGCGCTCCCGGGCGCGCCGGCCGCACTCCCCCACCCACCGCCGAGCTTGTCACTTCCTGCCCTCGCCCCATCTCCGTCCGGGGTCAGTCAGTCGCTGCCTGTCGCTGCCGTACAGTCTCTGCTTCCCCCTTCCTCCCCGCTCCGCGGCGGCAGCTCAGGCTCTCCGGGGAAGGGGGAGACGAGAGAGAGACCGACTTAATAAAAGTTTCCTGAACCAACTACTACCACCAAAGCGCCCACGGTGGGGGGAGACCCCCGTTCTCCTCCGCCCTCTGCTAAAGCCTGAGGGGCCGCTGCAGGTGGAGCGGCGCCGGGAGGAGCCGGGCGGCGGCGGCGGCGGCCGTTGCCCCGGCGAGGGGCGCCTCGGGTCCCGCCCGCTCCGGCTCCGGCTCCGGCTCCTTCGGCGGCCGCCGCTGCGGCTGCCAGGCGGTTCCTCCTGTCAACTGCCCGCGCCCGCGCGCCGCCCGCCCGGCCGCCCCGCAGCGCGGAGGGACGCCGTGAGCCGCCGCCGCCGCCGCCGCGGGTGAGCTGCGGCGCTTCCGCGTCAGCGCCGGCGGGGACTCTTTGGGAGCGCGTCGGCCCGAGCCCCGCTCCCCTAGTCGGCGCGGTCCGCGGGGGCTGCGCCAGGTGGGCCAGCGGCCGCCGCCCGCGCCAGGCTGTCCCGGTGGCCGCCCGCCCTAGGAGTTAAGTAAGTTGGGCGCACTTGGGCTTTGGGGGCCGGGGTCCCGCCGAGGAGACCCCAGCGCACGTGCGTGGCGGGAGGACGCGGGGCGGGCCGGCCGCGCGCGGGAGCGGAGCCCCGGCCGGCCCGCAGCCCCGCAGCCCCGCAGCCCGCCGTGCCCGCCGCGCCCCGAGGGCCCCTCGCCGCGCGCCCGCCCGCCCGCGCCCGCCGGCCAGGCCTTGGCCGTGCGCTGCGCTGCGCTGCGCGCCCGCGGCTGCGTTTCCGGGTAGGCGAGGGACCTGTGCGAGGAGTCGGGGGCTGGAGGAAGAAGGGATCGTGCGCCCTGCTGCTTTCGTTTCGGGAGGAACGCGCGCGACGCCGAAGGCCACGGGGCCTAGGCGGGTGATGGGGGCAACGCGAGTGGGCAGTGCAGCCGGAGCCCCCCTGGGAAGCCCGGGGTGCGTGACGCGTTTGTGCTTCTCTCCGCAGGCCAGGCGCGATGAAGAGCTTCTCCCAGTGAAAGGAAAGTAGGTCGCACCCACTGAAAATGCCTTTAAGGGACAAATACTGTCAGACTGACCACCATCACCACGGATGCTGTGAACCAGGTATGCCCCTCCTCGCCCTCGGTCGCACCGCTCTGCCTTCTCCTTTCCACCTTAGGGTTTCCTTTTCCTCCTGCCCAAGAGTGGCTCCTGAGGCAGGGCAGGCTGTAATTTTCCCCAGTGATGAAGCTAAAAGCTTGTACGGACGAGATCTCCCCTGCCTGACCCCTTAAAGAAACTCCTGCAGGTGTCACCCCCAATCATTTCCACGAGATCAGCCACTCAGCCCTCCGCCCTTGGCTTTCGAGGCGGCCCGCAGTATACTCCTGTGCCCCGTGAATATTTAAAACCCAAGAGGAGGGCAGGCGTTGGTAGCGGGACGCCAGCGTTCCCTTGCAGGTTCTGATGCTGAAAGTCTAAGCAGGACTTTTGGGTCAACACGTTCGTGGAACTCTTCCGGGGCGTCAGGTTTTGCTAAGTGCAACCTTTAAAATACAAATTCCTGGACAGAACATACTGCATTGCCAAATAATGGGAAAAACTCCTCACTGTTTAGATTGAGTACAGAAGGATTGTAAAGGTCTTTATTCAGTGCAACTTTTTTTTTTTTTTCCCCAGTTGAGTTTATGGAAGGGAAAAGTATGAGCAAACTCTAGCTTGTTTAGTAATAGACTCTCGACAGTTTTTCTACTTAGAATGTTGATGTGTTTTGTGACACACATCCAGAGGTACAACTTCAACAGGAGTCGTTCTGTTCATGCAGTCACTAAATCAAACACAGGCCATCTCAGTCGACTTGAAAAGTAGGTGCATATCATTATTTCGCACCTAAATATTTTCTGTTTTTTTAATGCTTGTGCTTGTTTTTTGTTTTCTCATTACACTTATGTACTTGGATTTTATCCCAGTAGGGTTCATTTGAATGGGAATTATGATTAATGGGAAAATGGTATCAGAGAAAGGGAAGAATTTACGTTTTCAGAAAACTTGGGTACATGTGTGAGTAAAATTTATACCTCAGTCTATCTCTATTGTGCTTTGCTGAGATTAGTAGCAACTCACCTGCACTAATAAAATAGATAGTCCTAGGGTGTGATCCAATTTGCATTCATCTGCCCTTGACCTAACTTTCAGTAGCTGTTTACATTGTGTATTTTGTATATTTGAAGTGAAGATAGATCACTTAGTTTCACTGAATGTTGAATGAAGCTCGCTAGTTTTGAAGTATTAAGTTGTGGATGGATGCCCTTTATATTTTAATTTCCGCTGTTATTCCATTTTTTTCCCTTAAAAACACTTTGAAGTCACTGAGGTTGAATTAATTAGAAAATAGTCTTATTTAGGAAGAAGTTTATTTATGTTTTCATTTCTTAAACAGATTACTATTGAATACCTATTGGGTGCCAGCCGTTGTCTAAGGCAATGGAATATAAGAGGCAAACAAGACAGATAAGGTTCTTTCCTCATAACACTTGAGTGGGAAGACAAAGCCGCAAAGATAGTTTGTGACCATGTTTTATTTAGTGTATTCTAATAATAACAGTTTTCTAGAGACTTCAACCTCATTAAAAAAGGATGTTTTCTGGAGCTGAACTTTTTCATGTGTATTGGATCTTTCTTTTCTTTTTTTCCTCCCCCATTAAAAGGATACCAGATAAATTCCTTTAATGTAAAGTTACCATTTTTCTTTTTCCAGAAAGTTTTTCTAGTGCGGGTTAACTTTCAGATTCACCAGATCAAAAGGAGAACTTATGTCTTTGTTTTCTTGGTTCCAATTAAACATTTTGTGAAGATTCAGCTCGGTGGAAAGCTAGGAGCTGGTGCACTGATAGGGTAGTTTATTGTCAGTATTTCAGGGAAGGGTGTATGCTGAGAGTCTGGGTGTTTCCAGGACTGAAAGAGATATAGTGTGGTGGTTTTTAAGAGGACATCTTTGGAGTGTGAAGTGGTGTTTGAGAAATTCATCAGTGAGTTGTCTTCAGCTGAATGATGGACAGTGGGTGAGTCCCTAGATGACAGCGGAGCATTCCTGAGGATGCTGGTGTGCGTTGATGGGATGGGTCAATTTGGAGTGAAGGGTGGTGGTATAAGTGTGGTGGTTTGTATAATGGGTTTTCTTTGGTGGCCAGCGTTATGGTACAGTGTGTTAAGCTGCCAGCTGTGATGCCAGCATCCTATATGAGCACCATTTCAAGTCCAGCTGCTCCTCTTCCTATCCAGCTCCCTGCTAATGTGCCTGGGAAAGCAGTGGAAGATGATCCAAGTGCTTAGGCCTCTGCTACCCACATGGAAGACCCAGGTGGAGTTTTCTTTGTTAGGTTTTAAACATTTTAATAGAGATTTTTTCAAAGCTTCAAAAATAGAATGATATAAGGAACCTAATATAACCATCACATAACTATCAGAAACCAATCCAAGGGCAGTGTCTTCATTTACATTCTCCCCTACCTCCACAATTCCCTTCTCTACTACAGCAAGTAGATCTTCTCAGGGTCTCATTTCCAGGTAAGCACGACTCTCACAAAAAGTGGATGTTATTTTCTGGAAAGCGAACTGTTGAAAGGATGTAAGGAGAGATGTTCTGAAGCCTTGGGTTTTTGGTTGGAAGGAGATGAGCTTTTTTCTAGTTGGTCATGTAACTTGAGTAGGCTTGATCTTGGGAGTGATGATAGGAAATTTAAGAGGAAATTTTGTAGAATATGTTAATGTATAAAGGTTTCTAAAGTTAGGAGTGTGCTTTCCAATGAAGAAAGAATTGTTTCTTATGATGGGAGCGTCACAGATAATGCATACCAAGTGGATGTGTAAGATAAGCTAACCCTGTACTCTCTTAAGAATGTTCTTTCAGATTGTGTATGTGTTCTGGAGGTAGCAGTGTTCTGAATGTGATGGGTAAGAAAAGTTTGCTCTCCCTTTAAAATCAGGTGTTGTCCCGTGGAAGTGAAAGTCGGTGCATGGCAGAAGTTTTCGGGAGCATATACCTGACTGAGAGGACAGCTCTAAGGAGAAGTCGCTGTTTCTCCCCATTAATGCCTCCCTTATCATTTCTGGTTTTTCATCCTCTGATTAGAATTCATGCCACTTATGGAGCCAAATCTTGAAGCATTTCATTCTTTTCAGTTGTGTGCGTTTTCACCTCTATTTTTAAAGTTTTGTTTATTTATTTGAAAGGCAGAGAGTAATGAAGGAAAAGGAGAGGGAGGAGGAAAGGGAGAGGGAGAGGGAGGGAGGGAAGAAGGAAGAGAGAGAGAGAGAGAGAGAGAGAGAAATTGAGATTGATTTCCCATATGCTGGTTCACTCCCAAGATACCTGCAACAGCTAGGTCTCCGCCAGGCTGTAGTCAGGAGTCCAGAACTCCATCCAGGTTTCCCTTGTAGAGGCCAGGAACCCAAGTATTTGAGCCATCAACAGCTGCTCTTTCAGGTGTGTTAGCTGGAAACGGAGTAGCTGTGACTCCAGCCAGGCACCCTGATATGGCTTCTGGGCGTCACCAGCAGCGACTTAACCCACTGTTGCGTGATGCCAACCCTCATCCTCACCCTGTCATCATTTTGTAGTGAAAAGTTATTGGTTTCTATAATGTGCAAATACTGAAAATAGTTATTATTATTAATAATATTATTATTTTGACAGGCAGAGTTAGACAGTGAGAGAGAGACAGAGAGAAAGGTCTTCCTTTTCCGTTGGTTCACCCCCCAAATGGCCGCTATGGCTGGTGCGCTGCGCCGATCCGAAACCAGGAGCCAGGTGCTTCCTCCTGGTCTCCCATATGGGTGCAGGGCTCAAGCACTTGGGCCATCCTCCACTGCACTCCTGGGCCACAGCAGAGAGCTGGACTGGAAGAGGAGCAACTGGGACAGAATCCAGCGCCCCAACCGGGACTAGAACCTGGGTTGCCGGCGCCGCAGATAGAGGATTAGCCAAGTGAGCCGTGGTGCCGGCCCGAAAATAGTTATTATTATTGTGTTTACAAACTCCTGCTATTGTCTTAAGAGGCTGAATTCTACTTGAGACTTCTAAAATCAAATTTTCCAGTTTTTGCTATCAGAGGTGCAGTTGATTTGTACATGATGATGATGATGTTACAAAGAGAGTCTTCCGTCTACTAGTCCGCTCCCCAAATGGCTGCATGGCCAGAGCCGAGCTGATCTAAAGGAACTTCTTATGGGTCTCACCCACGTGGGTGCAGGGGTCCAAGTACTTGGGCCATCTTCCACTGCTTTCCCAGGTGCACCAGCAGGGAGCTGGATCAGAAGTAGAGCAGCTGTGACTTGAACCAGTGCTCATATGGGATACTGGCACTGCAGGTCAAGGCTTTAACCAGCTGTGCCACAGTGCCAGCCACAGATACTTATTTTTAATCACTGCAGTTACTACAAAATGTCAGTTGTTCCTAAAATGAGTTACATATGTTCTTGATTCATTTAAAACAACCCTATCATGTCACTTAAAATGGAACATTTTGCGTAATGAAATGATGTGGTCCAGAGACATAGTCCTCTTTTTGTGTACACTGAGCACTGGCTTTGCAGCATAAAGGAGAGTATAAGACTGAATCTATATACGCTGTGCAGGTGGCTTTAGCACTTTATCAGAAAACTGCTCACGCCTCAGCCCTGAAGCAGTGGAAGCACACATTGGGTTGTAACCCTCCTTATCTCCCCACGCTGAGTGGGTGGTCCCGGGTTATGATGCTGATACTTGTAGAACATTATAGCGTGTGAAAGGCAGGTAAATAAAAGTGCCAGTTTTTCTCACTCACAACCTTCTGTATTTGATAACTGATAGAAAAAGTCAGTTTTCCTTTTCAGCTACCTTGTTTCATATTACTTTGATCTAGCACTACATATTTATGCTCTTAGTTTTGCAAGGTGGGGCTAATATCAATCCCTGGATATAAAAGTGAAAATTTTTATTTTCAAAATGGAAAAATTGTTTTTACTTATTATCAAAATATTTCTAAAGTGCACAGTTCTGAAAGCCTAGGCTCTGAAGTAGCTAGTGATTTGTGAAACAGAAAGTGAATATTACCCCCTGTAAACCTACCCTGACAGGCTTTTCATGGAATTTTGTTGGTATCCTGTTGAGACTGTTTTTTGTTTATATTATTAGCATCTGTATATACAGATAAGCATACCTTAATTTATGTATTTTTGAATCTATCCAAGTGCATATTAATGTAATTGAGATCATATTCTGTAACATATTTCTTTTGCTTAACAATTTTTGACATCTTTTATTGACTGGGCATGTAGCTCTACCTTATGCTTGCTTTGTTGTTTGTTTCTTTTGTTTTTAAAGATTTATTTATTTCAAAGACAGAGAGGGGGAAAGAGAGAGGTCTTCCATTCACTGGTTCACTCCCCAAATGGCCACAATGGCTGGGGCTGGGGCTGGGCCAGGCTGAAGCCAGGAACTTCTTCCAGGTCTCCCACATAGGTAGCAGAGGCCCAAGCACTTAGGCCATCTTCCGCTGCTTTCCCAGGTACATTAGCAGGGAGCTTGATCTGAAGTGGAGGAGCCGGGACTCAAACTGGCGCCCATATGAGATGCTGGCATTGCAGGTAGTTTAACCTGGTATGCTACACCTTATGCTTTCTAACAACTGCGAGATACTCTGTTAAATGGATATTTCATAGTTTAGTCTAGCCCAGGGACAGGGAACCTTTTTTTCTGCCAGGGACCATTTAATATTTATTTGTTTGTTTGTTTGTTTAAAAAATTTATTTATTTATTTGAAAGAGTTAGGGAAGGAAAGGCAGAGAGAAAGAGAGGTCTTTCATCTGCTGGTTCACTCCCCAATTGGCTGCAATGGCTGGAATTGTGCTGATCCAAAGCCAGGAGCCAGGAGCTTCCTCTGGGTCTCCCACACAGGTGCAGGGCCCCAAGGACTTAGGCCATCTTCCACTGCTTTCCCAGGCCATAATAGAGAGCTGGATCGGAAGTGGAGCAGCCAGGACTCGAACCAGTGCCCATATGGGGTGCCGGCATTGCAGGTGGCATCTTTTTACCCGCCACACCACAGCATCAGCTCTCATTTGGATATTTATAATATTGTTAGTGAGCTATATAAAATTATCAACTTAACTTTGTGGAGTTACTGAGTTTCAAATTCTGCCTGCAGCTAGGTGACTTGGCAGGGTATGACCAAATGGTTTTGCAGGCCTTGTATAGCCTGTGGGCTGGACATTCCCTATCCCTGGTCTAGTCCCTGTTGAGAGACTTTCAGGATGTTTGAAATTTCTCTCAAATATATAAGCTACAGAGTGCTGCAGTGCATCTTGTCCATCATGTGCCTATCCAATTACTTTCTTAAGCAATGGTTTTGAGTTTTACTCTCATAATTGCCGGAGAGATGTATCATATTACCCAAAGGATTTTGTGATGTTTGTGAGGTATGGCTAGGCCATGATTGCCTTAGAATTTTGGCTAAATATAGGGGTCCCTCTTCAAAGGAAATTAAAAAGCAGGAAAAACATTTGTTTGAGCTTAGTATCTGGCGTTAAGTAGCCTTAATTTAGTCTTTACTTGAAAAATATTTGAATTTCTTCCATTGTTCCATTGGTGCCTTACAAAGAAGATGGTGCGTTTATATATATATATATATGTATGTATACGCAATTGTGGTAATCATTAACATAATTGTAGTAAACCATTGTTGTACTTTACAGTAAATGATTTAAATAACCCTTTTTTTGTGGGATTGGGGTGGGTGTTTGTCTTCCATGTAGTTTATATCCTGGAACCTGGAGATCCTCCTTTGTTACAGCAACCACTACAGACATCCAAATCTGGTATTCAACAAATAATTGAATGCTTTCGATCAGGTATGAATGTTTTAGGATTGTATTTTTTCAATCTTCAAATAGTAGTTAGAAACTACCTAGAAGTCTTTAGAAATAATTTTTAAAGATGCTAGGATATATATGTTGATTTTCATTATAGAATATTTTTAATTGTCATATTTTTACAAAGTGGGTGAATAAGCATTGAGTTGGTCTAAAAATTAGTTTTTAGTACTATACATTATGTATTGATTTTAAAATTAGTTTAACGGGATGGAAATATGTTGTATGGTATATTTGCTAGTAAAGCTCTTCCTATCTTTTGGTATGTTCTTTCTAAACTTTGAAAGGCGGTAAATTATTCTGGGTCTCTCTAAGCTTTGGTACAGTAGACTGTTGGGGTGACTTAGCTTTTCCTACTAGAAACTTCTCTGGAGTTTCTGAAATGTCAATATCTTTAATAGTACACAAGTTAGAAAAAAAATTCTAGTCCTCATATCTTTAGATATATTTGTTCAGCTTTTTCTATTAGATTGTTGTAAGAATTGGTTTTATGATAAATACACTTGTGAAGTTGCAATCTGGTGCTTTAAAATAGGTGTTACTGTGTACAGTGATTGAGAGCTGTTAGAACTCCTGTGTTACCAGTGGGGTTTTAGGTTGCTGGGCTTCTTACGCTCCTACCTGTTGTGATCGTGGTCTACTGTCCACCTCTTATAGATTTCGCTTCTTTGATGCTATAGACTCTTCAGTCAGCTACAAGCAAGCGAATAAATACAACTGATGAACAGCTATCTCATGGACACTTAAGGGATTAGAATATCTTGTTATTTAGAGCTTATTTTAGTGAAAAATGTCTAAGTTTCAAAAGAAGAGGTAACTTATATGTTTAGCATTAGTTTAGTATGGAAGACACTTTTAAAGGAAGCCTATTTTTAAATCGTAAAATGGAAATGCATATATTTGTCAAACTTTAGGATTCTAAAAAATAGGTTTTCCCTTAATAGAAAATAAGAAAATAAAAATTTTTTTCCTCTTACTCTTCAATATCCATTTCTTTCTATCTTTTTTTTTTTCTTTTTTACAGATTCATTTATTTTATTTGAAAGGCAGAGTTACAGAGAGGCTGAGGCAGAAAGAGGAGAGAGAGAGAGAGGTCTCCCATTCACTGGTTCACTCCCCAGATGGCCACAATGGCCAGAGCTATGCCAATCCAAAGCCAGAATCCAGGAGCTTCTTCTGGGTCTCCCATGCAGGTGCAAGGGCCCAAGGACTTGGGCCATCTTCCACTGCTTTCCCAGCTTCTAGCAGAGAGTTGGAACGGAAGTGGAGGAGCTGGTACTCCAACCGGCACCTATATGGGATGCCAGCACTGCAGGCAGTAGCCTCACTACAGCACAGTGCTGGCCCCTCAAGATCCATTTCTTAGAATTTTCATTTACAGCACTCATGGTATTGCTTTCATGTATATTTAATTCAATAGATATTCAGTGTATACAGTGTACTTATCCTTATATTGGATTATGGTATATAAACTGTTTTAGGCTATTGTGGCTTATTTCTTTTTGCTTTTGATAATTGCTCTTGGTTAACAGTAATAAGTTTGTAGGTCAAATTCTCCTATTATAAATAGTTAAAATTTCACTTATTAGGAATGGTATATTTCTGGCAAAACAGAAGAATGATTAATTTTTGTTGCTACTTTTATTATGGAGACAAACATTCTATTTATTTGTTATATCATGGATATGAGGGTAACAGTTTTTCACATTTACTAATATTGCTGGCTCTAGGATTTTTTCCTAAAATTCAGAATATGAAATTAAGATTATTTCATACTGCTTCAGTTCATTCTAATGTTGTTTGATTAAGGAATTAGAATTGGTTAAGTGATGAATACTTGAACTGGTGAAAAAACTTTTTCCATAGGATCCTGTCCCCTGCAATGCATGTTTTTTAATTTTGGAAGGTAAATATTTAAAGACACCATTATTTTCTTAGTGTTACTGTGATTATGATCTGTTTTCTTTGCTTGCCATTTCTTTACTGTCTTAGCTGAAGAAGAGATACTATGAAATGGGTAATCTGAAATGATACAATTTCAGAATTGTTTGTGTGTATATTTTTCTAAGACTTATTTATTTATTTATTTATTTTTGACAGAGTGGACAGTGAGAGAGAGAGAGACAGAGAGAAAGGTCTTCCTTTTGCCGTTGGTTCACCCTCCAGTGGCTGCCACGGCCGGCGTGCTGCAGCCGGTGCACCTCGCTGATCTGATGGCAGAAGCCAGGTGCTTCTCCTGGTCTCCCATGGGGTGCAGGGCCCAACCACTTGGGACATCCTCCACTGCACTCCTGGGCCACAGCAGAGAGCTGGCCTGGAAGAGGGGCAACCGGGACAGAATCCAGTGCCCCAACCGGGACTAGAACCCGGTGTGCCAGCGCCGCAAGGCAGAGGATTAGCCTGTTGAGCCACGGCGCCGGCCTAGACTTATTTATTTATTTTTTTTTTATTTATTTTTTTTATTTTTTGACAGGCAGAGTGGACAGTGAGAGAGAGAGCAGAGAGAAAGGTCTTCCTTTGCCGTTGGTTTACCCTCCAATGGCTGCCGCGGTCGGCGCGCTGCGGCCGGCGCACCGCGCTCGTCCGATGGCAGGAGCCAGGTGCTAGGTGCTTTTTCCTGGTCTCCCATGGGGTGCAGGGCCCAAGCACTTGGCCCATCCTCCACTGCACTCCCGGGCCACAGCAGAGGGCTGGCCTGGAAGAGGGGCAACCGGGACAGAATCCGGTGCCCCGACCGGGACTAGAACCCGGTGTGCCGGCGCCGCAAGGCGGAGGATTAGCCTGTTGAGCCACGGCGCCGGCCAGACTTATTTATTTTGAAAGAGAGAGAGAGGGGGAGAGAGACAGAAAGATCTTCCATCTGCTGGTTGACTCACCAGATGGCCACAATGGCCAGCGCTGGGCCAGGCTGAAGCCAGGATCCAGGGGCTTCATCCAGGTTTCCCACCTGGGTGGCAGGGACCCAAGCACTTGGACCATCTTTCGCTACTATTCCCAGGCCATTAGCAGGGAACTGGATCAGAAAGTGGAGCAGCTAAGACAGGAGCCAACACCCCTATGGGATGCTGGGCATAGTAGGCAACAGCTTTACCTGCTTTACCACAATGCTGACCTATATCTTTTTTTTTTAAGTTTGTTTATTTGAGAGACATAGAGACAGAGACAGATAAACATAATTCCCATCTGTTGGTTCACTCCCCAGATACCCACAATAGCTGAATCCAAAGCCAGGAGCCAAGCACTCAGTCAGGTCTCCCACATAGGTGTCAGGAACCCAAACACTTCAGTCATCATCTCTGCTTCTTTGGTCTGTATTAGCAGGAAGCTGGAGTCCTGAGCAGGAGAGATAGGCACGGAACCCAGGCACTCTAATGTGGAACATGGGCATCTTAATCAGCGTCTTAACTGCTAGGCCAAATGCCTGCCCCATGTGTTTATCTTTGGAAATGTTTTCTTTTTAAATAGTCCCACCGTGTTTGCCTTTCAAGTACTTTTTTTGTGTGTAAACAAATTCTGAAAATACTGTAATTTTAATTCTCTAAGTACCCAGCAGTTTAAATTATGGGTAACTGAGAAATATGAGGAGATATACAGAGAAAATAATTTTGGGTTACAAAAGAATCCTTTTACTTCTTTATTGTGTCCAATAACTAAAATTAATTTTTTTAACTTTTATTTAGAATATAAATTTCCAAGGTACATCTTATGGATTACAATGACCCCCCCCCCATAACTTCCCTCCTAGCCGTAACCCTCCCCCTTTACCAGCTCCCTCTCCCCTTTCATTCGCATCAAGACTCATAAAATTAATTTTAATTTCTTCAAGATATATCTGGATCCTGCAGGGGATCCATTTGGATATTTATAGCATCATGTGTGGGCCATACACAATTATCAGCTTAAAAATTAGCCTGCTATAGATTTATTGAATTTCAAATCCTACCTACCTTTCCTTGGCAGGGCCAGACCAAACGATTTCACATGCTTCATATGGCCTAGGGACCTGACATTCCCCACCATTGATCTAAAGTCTCAGGTAGCTTTGCTTTAATACTTAGGTATTGAAATTAAGGTTGGCTAACATCTTGAAAGGATGTGATAGAAGTTTGTACCATATGACTTAGGGACTGAGCATCCTGCTAACCCAGAGACACTGGGTTCCTCCCTGTCCCAATTAATCTCCCAACCACACCCTCAATGCCTCATCTCTTTCCAGCCTCTTCCGATTTCAGCTAGGTCACACGTGGTTAGAGAACTACCCTGGTGGTGCTTTATCTTTGGCACATACTGGGTGATAGACCTCTGAAGTCTGTGCTTTTGCTCTGGTTACCCTGAGAGGCTAAGTCTGTTTGGACAGTGATAAATTGGGTATTTGGCTTTATTCAGATAGTTGTCTTCATATATTGTATCATCTCTAGTTAAGTGTCTCACTGTCTTCCACCTGCTCTGGGAGTGTGTGTCCTGAAATTATATCCTGTCTAAGCTGTAAGTTCATAAAGTGGCTTCTGAGGAAGGAGTTGACTCATTTTTATAAGTCCAACAACCCCATGAATGCTGTGTGTGATGGTGATCAGTTCCAACCCATTCTCTTTGCTTTATACTTCAGCTTTTTGCTTTGTACTCTTTTTTTGGCTTTAAGTTACAAATTAAGATACCTTTGGCATTTGTTTCTGCCTGCTTGACTTGTAAATTACTGTAAATAGATTTTTCTTTTTGGAATAAGTATTATATGCCTGTGGCGTCAACAAGATAATGAAGTACAGAAGGGTATAGATCAGGAAATCTTTTAGAGTTCTCTCACTCAGTTCTGCTTTGTTCAGGCAGCCATGCTGAATGGTTTATATCTCTTCTTCCAAAGACCCTCTGTGCATACACAAATATACAAGAATACTTCAAAAAGCTTGTGGAAAACAGAATTAAAATATAAGTTTATTGTGTTGTAAAAATGTTTGAGATCTGTGGATTGTCTTTCCATAACATACATTTTCCATGAAGCTTTGGAAGATGTCTTTTTCTTCCCAGTATAAGTGGCAGCGGACACTGTACGTTCTTGTGTACTTCTGTATTAATAGTAGACTGGACTATTGTTGCAATTAGTCCATAGTTGGAGCCCTCACTTTTTAGAAATCTGCTTGTTTTGCAGCTATAGATTTTCCATTCTTGAAATCCTTGATGTGAGAACGGCTTCTGGTACTAGGTTGACTGTACCCTACCCTTTGGGGAATCATGCCTTGACTATATTAGTCCTTTTAGGAACAAGTCTGTGATACATTGTCTTCAGTTTTTCTTCCTTTTTTTAAAAAAATGTATTTATTTATTTATTTGAAAGGCAGAGTTACAGAGTGCAGAGGTAGAGGCAGAGAGAGAAGAGGGGGTAGCCGAGGGGGCTGGTGCTGTGGCATATTTGGTAAAACTGCCTCTTGCAGCGCCAGCATCCCATATGGGCGCCGGTTGGAATCCCAGCTGTTCTACTTCTGATCCAGCTCTCTGCTATGGCCTAGGAAAGCAGTAAAAGATGGCCCAAGTGCTTGGGCCCCTGCACCAGTGTGGGAAGAAGCTCCTGACTCTTGGCTTCAGATCAACGCAGCTCCAGCCTTTGTGGCGTGAACTCTCGAATGGAAGACCTCTCTCTCTTTCTCTGCCTCTTCTCTCTGTGTAACTCTGACTTTCAAATAAATAAATAAATAAATAAATCTTTATTAAATAAAAAGGAGATCTTCCATCCACTAGTTCACTCCCTAGCTGGCCTCAATGGCTGGAGCTGGGCCGATCCAAAGTCCGGAGCCAGGAACCAGGAGTTTCTTCTGGGTCTCCCATGCCAATGCAGGGGCCTAAGTACTTGGGTCATCTTTTTTCCCAGGCCCTAGCAGAGAGCCAGATCCAAAGTGGAGCTGCTGAGTCGTGAACCGGTGCCCATATGGGATGCCAGCACTGCAGGTGGCAGCTTTACCTGCTACACCACAGTGCTGGCCCCTTTACTTCCTCTTTATTAGCACTTACAGCTTTCTCTTTGACCACCCTCCCCACTCCCCCAAGGGAAAAAAAAAAAGCAAAATTTTAAATAACAAGTAAAAGGTGTATTGTCTTTAGATATTTATTAAGGAGATTTTTGTTGAATATAATATTCTTAGTGGTTTAGTCGCCTGGTTAGACTTTGGGATGTCTTGTCTGCTAGAGGAACTGTGGAATGCTCCAAGGTTAGAAACTGAGATATGGAGGAAAAATAGAAGGATAATGATTTTTTCCAGTGTCCAGAACTTATCTTGAATTTAACATCTCACACTGAGTTTAACATCTTTTTCAATTCTTGAAGAATATAATACTGTGGAAAAAAGATTCTATATGGGCGGGCTCCGTGGCTCACTAGGCTAATCCTCCGCCTTGCGGCGCCGGCACACCAGGTTCTAGTCCCGGTTGCCCCTCTTCCAGGCCAGCTCTCTGCTGTGGCCAGGGAGTGCAGTGGAGGATGGCCCAAGTAGTTGGGCCCTGCACCCCATGGGAGACCAGGATAAGCACCTGGCTCCTGCCATCGGATCAGCGTGGTGTGCCGGCCACAGTGCTCCGAGTGCGGTGCACCTGCCACAGCGTGCCAGCCGCTGTGGCCATTGGAGGGTGAACCAACGGCAAAGGAAGACCTTTCTGTATCTCTCTCTCACTGTCCACTCTGCCTGTCAAAAAAAAAAAAAAAAAAGATTCTGTAGGTAGTATATATTGTGAACTACTGTGTGTAGAGAACTTAATCTTTTTTGATTCTTAAAGAGTAAATTGTAACTTTTAAAAAAAATATTTATTTTATTTATTTGGAAGACAGAGTTAGAGAGAGGTAGAGACACAGAGAGAGGTCTTCCATCTGCTGGTTCACTCCCCAGATGACTGTACCGGCCGGAGCTGCACTGATCCCACACGGGTGAAGGGAGCCCAAGGACTTGGGCCATCTTCTGCTTTCCCAGGCCACAGCGGAGAGCTGGATGGGAATAGGAGCAGCCGGGACCAGAACTGGCTCCCATGTGGGATGCTGGTGCTTCAGGCCAGGGCTTTAACCTGCTGCGCCACAGCACCAGCCCCCTGTAACTTTTCTTTTAGAATATATTAGTGAAAAATGAGAACTAGTTTGTGTGGTTTGTTATTAATTTCCTAAGTTTAGGTTTGCTCATTTAACTTGTTAGTTTTTTTCCCTAATTACTTGAAGCAGTTTTAATTGCAGTTAGTATAAGCTGTACCTGAAGGATGATGTCTCAGTCTTGACTCTGTAACAAAAGTTTAGGACGGAAGTATGATTTGTCTAGTTACATAGGAGAGTGCCATTTGCTATGATGGGCTTTTTTTTTTTGTGCAACATTGGGGGGAGGTTGTTGTTACATAGCAGTTGTAAAAAATTTAAAATGGGAGGCTGGTGCTGCGGCTCAATAGGCTTATCCTCTGCTTGCGGCGCTGTCACCCCGGGTTCTAAGTCCCGGTGGGGACGCCGGATTCTGTCCTGGTTGCCCCTCTTCCAGGCCAGCTCTCTGCTGTGGCCCAGGAGTGCAGTGGAGGATGGCCCAGGTGCTTGGGCCCTGCACCCACATGGGAGACCAGGAGAAGCAACTGGCTCCTGCCTTTGGATCAGCGCGGTGCGTGGGCCGCAGCACGCCGGCTGCAGCGGCCATTGGAGGGTGAACCAACGGCAAAGGAAGACCTTTCTCTCTGTCTCTCTCTCTCTCTCACTGTCCACTCTGCCTGTCCCCCCCAAAAAAAAAAAAAGAAAGAAAGAAATTTAAAATGGGAATAGAAATTTTTTGGACAAATAAGAAAAAAATGTAGTTTTTTTCTTAAATTCATCTTCAAAGCATGCCTCTGTGGCTGTGTTCCTTGGAGAACAGTCCTTTATATTAGTCTGCGATTTCTCAGGAGCATAGGGCACATCCTTCATTTTGATATTTTCTGTGAGTTACATTTTACCTGGTATTTAATAGGTGCTCAATGAGTGTTTATTAGATTAAACTAAAGGATTCACCAAGTGGGCACTGTTAAAGTAATTTTATTCTACTTATAAATTTATTTTGGTATGTGTTAATCTTCTTTAATATATCTAGTTTTTTTTAACCAACTCTTATAGATCTTGATTTCAGTATGACAATTTCTGTTTTACATTTTCTTTTTAAAAGATTTATTTATTTATTTGAAAGTCAAAATTACAGAGAGAGAGGGAGGACAGAGACATATTTTTCATTTGCTGGCCCATGGCCCCAATGACTGGGTATGGGCCAGGCTAAAGCCAGGAGCTTCATCTGCTTCTCATTTGCCCAAATACTTGGACCATCTTCTGCTGCTTCCCTACGCTTATTAGCAGAAAGCTGGATCCAAAGTAGATGTAGAGCAGATGGGACTTGAACTGGCACCTGTATGGGATGGCAGCATCGCAGGCAGCAGTTTAACCTGCTACGCCACAGCACCAGCCCCAAAGCTTTCTTAGTTTTTACCTTTGAGTTCTTACAGGAGTAGGGAACTTCGGGTCTTAGGCCATATAAGGCCCTCAAAATCACATATGGTCTGCTAGTTCCAAGGCTACTACTGTAGGAGGGACTCCAAATTGAATCTGTTTGTAGCAGGCTAATTTTAAGTTGATAATTTTGTGTGGCCCATGGTGGTCCTTGGCAGAAAAGAGTTCCCCACCCCATAAGGGATGATAGATTAGAAATTTCCTTTAAGAGTTTTGATGAGAAATGTAGATTTGCTTGCAATGTTGGGATTAAATGCTGTGGTTAAAAATTATACTAAAGATGTGAATGGAAAGGGAGAGGGAGCGGGAAAGGGGAGCATTGTGGGTGGGAGGGAAGTTGGGGAGGGGGGAAGCAATTGTAATCCATAAGCTGTACTTTGGAAATTTATATTCATTAAATAAAAGCTTTTAAAAAAATTATCCTAAAGAAGAATGAACTTGCATGAGCCAGCAACAGTCATGTGGTATGCCATGTAAAAAACACTTTGTCACAGCTTTAAAATGATTATTGACCAAAATGTCAGCATATTAAGGAGAAAAAATGAAAGCTTGTCTTTGTCCAGCACAGAAAAGGTAGAATTAATATTCTGTTATAAAGTGACTGCTATGCAAATTCCTTTTGGAAAAAAATACTTTAAATGTTTTTATTAGTACTATAGTAAACTTGCTGTTAAGGAGTAGCACAGATAAACCTTTGATAAAGTTTAATTTTTATTGATCAGCTATTATATATGAAAATCTGGGATATACACTAATTACTCTTTAGGTATAAAAACTTTACCCTTTGAGGGGCTTAGTTTTTTTGTTTTGTTTTGTTTTGTTTTGTTTTGTTTTTAAAGATACCAGTAGTAGTGGGGCCAGTGTTATGGCATAGCAGGTATGTGGCATCTCATGTGAGTGCTGGGCTGTGTTCTGGGTGCTCCACTTCCGATCCAGCTCTCTTCTATTGGCTTGGGAAAAGTAGCAGAAGATGGCCCAAGTGTTTGGGCCCTTGCACCTGTGTGGGAGACCCAAAGGAAGCTCCTGGCTTCAGATCGAAGCAACTCCGACTGTTGTGCCATCTAGGGAGTGAACCAGTGGATGGAAGACAGCTCTCTCTCCCTCCCTCCCTCCTTCCCTCCCCCACCCCGCCTCTCTTTAACTCTGCCTTTCAAATAAATAGATAAATCTTAAAAACAAAACAAAACAAAACAACAACAAAAAAAACACCTAAGGCAAGAAAGAGTGAAAGAGTGTGAGGAGTAATTGGAAGGCATGACTTTCTGTGTCAGGATCTAGAGTAGAAGAACTGTATGGCTGTCTAGATGATCATGCGGGATGTCTCAGGTCACAGGAAGTTTTAGCTATTGACAGAGGTGCACAGGTGGTTGTCTGTATCTAATCTTTTTTTAAAAAAATATTTATTATGTATTTGAGAGGCAGAGAGAGAGAGAGAGGTCTTCCATCCACTGGCTCACTCCCCAAATGGTCACAACGTCCAGAGCTGTGCCAGACCGAAGCCAGGAGCCAGGAGCTTCTTGTGAGTCTCCCATGCACATGCAGGGGCTCAAGCACTTGGGCCATCTTCTACTGCTTTCCCAGGCCATAGCAGAGAGCTGGACCAGAAGAGGAGCAGCCAGGACTCAAACCGGCACCCATATGGGATGCCAGCACTGCAGGCGGTGGCTTTAACTGCTACACCACAGCGTCGGCCCCTTCTGTGTCTAATTTTAAGTGAACAAAGCAATCAGAAAATGGTAGCTGATTTTGAATACAGCCATTACATTCCTATGGAAAAACGTAAAACCTTTACTTCATTTATTTTTAATTATTTCATCTCTGAGAACAAGTTATTCCTTTTTTTTCTTGTTAAAAGACTATTTTGAGAGACAGAGAAGCAGAGAAAGAGAGAGAGAGAGAACCCCCTCCCTGCAATCTGCTATTTCATTCCCTAAATGCCTTTAAAGACCCCAAGGCTGAAGCTGTATCTGAAGCTGGAGCCGGAAACTCAGTCCGGATCTTCTTTTTGGGGGTGGGGATGTAGTCCTTTGAACCATGACTGCTGCCTTCTGACAAGAAGCTAGAGTCAGGGCTTAGAGCTGGGTATTGAACCCAGGCACTCCCGTATGGGCTTGGGCATCTCAAGCAGGGTCAAATGCCTGCTTCCGTAAAACTTTGAATGGTGCCTGAAAGCAGCACAGAGAAAATGATTTGGTTTTTATTGTAGTCTGCATTTGTGAATGAGACACACTTATTTTTCTCATTTGTAAAATGTAGAAAGTATAATTAGGAAGTCTTTAAGATAATTTTGACCTCCCATGTCCATTTTACATAGATTTAAAAAAAAAAAACCTTATTTTTAGAGAAGATTTTTTTCCTTTTTTTAACTTTTAATAAATATAAATTTCCAAAGTACAGTTTTTGGATTACAGTGGCTTTTTCCCCCCATAACTTCCCTCCCACCTGCAACCCTCCCATCTCCTGCTCCCTCTCCCATTCCATTCATATCAAGATTAATTTTCAGTTCTTTAGAGAAGATTTTCTTAAACAGGGTTCTCCATGTGCCGTTTAACCTGAGGACCTGGAGTACAGCGGTGAGCATCAAAGATGCCTTCTCTGTTCTCCTAGATCTCCAGTTTAATGGGGATACAGAAAAGTAATTAATTACAAGAGGGGGATAAACTAGTTCAGGATGTACAGAGTGATAGAGAGTATAAGTGATAAGTTCTTACAAAGTGTCAGAGGCTTCCATCTACCCTGGGATCTGAAGGATTATTGTAAGTGATCTAGACTAGGAAAGTGGGAGAATTGATAGAGCCAGAGAGAAAAAAGAAAAATGTAGGTGAAGCTTGAAAAGTGAGGTTGAAAGAACATTTGGTATTATCTGCAGAACTCAAAGAAATTTGGTATGTCTGGATCAGTAGTAACTGTGTGTGTGTGTGTGTGTGTGTGTATGTGTGTGTGTATGTGCGCGTGCGTGCATGCCGAGGGGAAGTATTTGTGATTGATGATTGATTAGTCAAAGTCAGGGTCAGATGTTTTTAGATGTTTATTGATAATAAATAGGTACTTCCTACTGAATATAACTTGAATAACTAGGGCTGATTAAGAAATTGATGTGTCCCATAAAGCCCTCCACACAGCAGTATCCCACAAAAGGGGGCAGCAGGAGGAGAGACAGTGGGCCTGTGCCCGTACAGACTCGTCTAAATGCCGTTTGTGTCCTCAGTTCTTTGCTGAGATGCCTGCCTGGGCTGTCAGGTGCACGCTCCTCAGTGAGCTCTGCTAGCTTGCTTACTGCCAGGGGAAGGAAATTAGTGATGTGTTGGGTCTGATATGGTTGAGAGGACCTGGGAGACCAAGTCAGATGTCTGCTTTATGGATATTTTTACCTTTGACTTCTTTATGCATGATCTGTTGTTGTTTACAGACTATTGCATGCTTTAAATCTGCTGCCATGTACTTTCTGTTTAAATCTTCGTTAACTTCCCAAGTTAAACCTAGTTCATGTTATTTCCTTGTTCCTCTTCAATATTTATTGATGTCTTTAAATTCAGAATTGAATCTCTAGTTTTGGGTCCAGCAGGTCTTTTAGAATGAGTGTGCAGAAGTCTGTTTTTCATCCTACTGGTACCAGTACACTTCCTTGTCTTAATTTTTTTCCAGTAGAAATGCAGGTGTACAATTTAAAGTTTCTGGGATTTACACTCAATTTTCTTCATGGTTCTTTAAGATGAGTTTTGCCTTGTGTTTTATAAGATAGGTAAACTGAAGTGCAAGCACGGTATAGCTCTTTAAGGTTGCACAACTAATTAGTACCAGATTTGGAATCTCTAGACAGTAAAGTAAGAACTGGTAATCAATCAGATTCTGAGCATTTTGAGAGCTGACCTGTCTTAAAAATGGTACAGTACACTTTAAAAATCATACAGTAAACATACTGTAAATTGATTGAATCATTTGATGGAAACATTTAACTTTTCTAAACCCTACAGTATTAATTATGGTAATAAGATACTTGATACCTGATTCTTATTAGTAGTGCCAGAGTTTGATAGGTAGTCAAGTGCTTGACAGGAAGTTTTGCACCTACATAGTCTTAAGGTTATTTTTCAGGGCACTTAGTTTCTTTCTCCTTCAATATTATTATCTTTTTTTAAGAAGGTTTATTTATTTATTTGAAAGTCAGAGTTACAGAAAGAGGGAGAGACAGAGATCTTTGATCCACAGGATCACTCCCCCAAATAATGGCAATGGCCAGGGCTGAGCCGGGCCAAAGTCAGGAGCAGGGAGCTTCATCTGGGACTCCATTTTCCGTTGCTTTTCCCAGACCATTGTCAGGGAGCTGGATCAGGAGTGAAGCAGCCGGGACATGAACCGATGCCCATGTGGAACGTTGGCATCACAAGTGTTGGCTTTACCCTCAGTGCCACAACACTGAACCCTTATTTTTCACTTGAGGAAACTAAAAACACATTAATTAATAAGGTACTACAGATCAATTTTGTCAGCCCACCTGTGTTAAAGACCAGTAACAAGTCGTGACAAAAGGTCTTCCGTGTGTATTTTGTTCCTGGTGTGTATTTTTATTTTCAAGGTTATATTCTTGTTTTCGTTTACTGTTTTCTTCGCGTTTTGATCTTCCATCATAAAGCTTAGATCCTCTGATTCACTGGCGCTTCTTTAACAAATACTTACTGGGCATTATTAGAGCTGAACACTTTGTAGCTATAAGATTGGCTTGGAGTTGGCTGCTGTGGAATTTATAATCTAGTAAAGAAGAGCATTAAACCAGTAATCACATCAGTGCTTATTAATTGCAATTGGGGTAAATGTTTTGTGGGAGAGAGACTTTGAATAAATTGATAGTACTGTTAAGAAGCCTAAGCAAAATTCAAAATTATCTCTCAGTAAGGACAAAGATTCCCTAGTATAGCACTAAAAAGCCAAAATCCCATGTTGGCCCAGAACTTGAAGTAATTGGAACTGAATTTAAAAAGAGAACTTACAGGCAATCATATGATAAAATTTCAGATTTCTTCAAGGAATTGAGGGAATATGTATTAAAAATCTCCTTGTTCACTTCCTAATGCAGGAAAGAGCTGGCAGAACCAGCTAAACCATTCTGCTGGAAGTGGTGGGCCATTTAAATTTTCTGCCTACTCCAGAATGTTGAGTTGGAATCTCAAGGGGAAGGTTGCCTGCATCTTTATTCCTAACCCATTGTAGTGATCAACCGGATGTCAGAACCTCTGCCTTAGTCTATCCCAAGAATTAATTGGTTGAACTAGAATCGCTTCTCAGCCTTTTGGCTAAGATCAAGTGTGTGGCTGAAGTAGAAAAAGCATCAACTTTAGCTGTCCAAATGATAGTAGATTTTTGCTTAGAATCTAGTTTATAACTTAGTTTTTATATACTGTGGTAGAAATTGGCAGTGGCAATATTTTGTTTTCAAAGAGCAACTGCACTTTTGGATTGTGAACAATGGTTGCTCAGTTTAAAAATGTTAAAATTACCTTTTATGTTAAGTTTTCCTTTCTTTTTTTCTCAGGAACTAAACAACTTAAGCATATTTTGTTAAAAGATGTGGATACTATTTTTGAATGTAAATTATGTCGCAGTCTCTTCAGAGGATTACCAAATTTAATTACCCATAAAAAATTCTACTGCCCACCAAGTCTCCAGATGGATGACAGTAAGTTTTATTCATATAATCAGTTACGCCTTTTACAGTTAGGTATTCTTATACTATAACTTTACATTTGCATTAAAGTGGTATGAGTATTATAGATAACTTAATAATGGAGAATAGAATGAAGTGCTTTACTCAATGTGATATTCAGTTTCATAGATACTTTCATAATAATTTTTTCCACTTGAATTTTCTTAAAGATATATAAGAAGTTAGATTTATGATTACATTTATTTGTATTAAAATATTAGTTTTTAAGTGAGTGCAGCCACTGTAGAAAGCAGTGCGAATATTTCTTTCTTTCTTTTTTTTTTTTTAAAGATTTATTTATTTGAGCTGGCACCACAGCTACTAGGCTAATCCTCCGCCTGTGGCGCCGGCACACTGGGTTCTAGTCCCGGTTGGGGCACCGGATTCTGTCCCGGTTGCTCCTCTTCCAGGCCAGATCTCTGCTGTGGCCCGGGAGTGCAGTGGAGGATGGCCCAAGTGCTTGGGCCCTGCACCCACGTGGGAGACCAGGAGGAAGCACCTGGCTTCTGGCTTCGTATCTGCGCAGTGCACTGGCTATAGTGGCCATTTGGTGGGTGAACCAACAGAAGGAAGACCTTTCTCTCTCTCTCTCTCTCTCTAATTCTGCCTGTCCAAAAAAAAAAAAAAAAAGATTTATTTATTTGAAAGACAGAGTTACAGAGAAAGATAGAGACAGAGAGAGGTCTTCTATCTGATGGTTCACTCCCCAAAGGCTGCAACAGCCAGAACTGAGCCAATCAGGAGGCAGGAGCTTCTTCCTGATCTCCCATTTGGGTGCGGGGCCTAAGGACTTGGGCTGTCATCTATAGCTTTTCCCAGGTGCATTAGCAGGGAGCAGGAACAGAAGTGGAGCAACTGGGAATTGAACTGGTGCTCATATGGGATGCTGGCACTGCAGGCCATGGCCTCAACCCACTGCATCACAGCATCCCTATTTCTTAAGAAACTAGAAATAGACCTGCCATAAGATCCGACAGAACCACTATTTGGATTTGTACCCAAAAGCTGTGAACTCTTTTTAACAAAGAGGTATCTGCTCTACCATGTTTATAGGAGCATTGTTCATAGTAGTGAAAATATGGAATAAATAAGATATTCATCATCAGATGAGTGGATTAAGATGTGCATACACACACACACACTGGATATTATTCAGCTATTAAAAAGAGTGAAATTCTAACCTTTGCAGCAAAATGGCTGGAACTGGAGGACATCATATTGAGTGAAATAGGCCAGACCTATTTCATGTTTTCCCTTCTATATGGAAGCTAAAAATTTAAAAAGAAAGAAAAAGAAATGCCCATGTTTATTAGGTTTGGGGCAAATACAGTGTTTTCTGAAATTTTAAGTGTTTGTCAAACAAATTATTAAGAATTGTACACTACTGTAGTTTTAGTGATTCTGTGACTTTTACAATTTATATGAGTGAAGTTGAACATCTTCTCATTTGATTATTGTTTATGGTCCTTGCCTGTTTCCTGCTGGACTGCAATCATCTTATATTTTATTTGTTGAACTCTTTATTTAGTAGGGCAGTTAAGCCTTTGGCTATAATGTAAATGAAAAATACGATGTCTCAAAAAAGAGAAGAAATAAATGCTTGCTCAGGTAAAAAAAAAATCGAATACAGGCCATATGGCCTATATTCAAGGTATTTATAAGTTAAAATATTAATGCTATCTTAAAGAGAACAACTTCTTGATATTTTTCCCTTTTTCTACTTTAACAAAAATTTTTAAATTCCTTCTATTTGAGAGGCAGGGACATGTGCATTAGCAGGAAACTGGACTAGGGAGTGGAGCTGGGACTTGAATCCAGTATGAGATGTAAGTGTCGCAAGCAGCATCTTAGCCTTTGGGCCAAACACTCTCTTTTTATTTATTTATTTTTAAAGACTTATTTTATTATTTATTTGAAAGACAGTTACAGAGAGAAGAGAGAGGTAGAGCCAGAGAGAGAGGTCTTCTATCTGTTGGTTCAATCCTCAGATGGCTGCCATGGCCAGAGCTGAGGTGATCTGAAGCCAGGAGCCGATCTGGGAGCTTCTTCTGGGTCTCCCATGCAGGTTCAGGGGCCCAAGGACTTGGGCCATCTTCTGCTGTTTTCCCAGGCCACAGCAGAGCTGGATCAGAAGTGGAGCAGCCTGGACTTGAACCGGCATCCATATGGGATGCTGACACTGCAGGCCAGGGCCTTAACCTGCTGTACCACAACACCAGCCCCTGTCTTTTTATTTTTTTAATAACTTATTACCAGATATGATCTCTTTATTTCTCTTTAAGTAAATCAGAAGGTTGGAAATAAAGAACAAAGAATGGGTAAATTAACTGATTTCTTGAGAATAGTAGAGAGCATTTAAAAATCTTCTAGTGTTTTTGGGTCTCCATTTGAGGATTAGATTTGTTCTCAGTGAAGTTTATTTAGGTCTCTCTTTATCAGATCCTAGATTGTGTAGCAGGCTGACTTCAGATCAGAAATAGCTATGTGATGAAGGCAGGTAGCACAGTAATAAAGTCTGCAAAACCAGGTATTTGTAGAATTGAATGTCCCGTTCCTGTATAATTAAGTTAGCAGGATATATGATAATATTTTTTGTCTTTAATTAACAAAAATTCCTTAAAATATTTAATAATAAGTTACTTATTTCTTATTCAGGGATTTAACTTTGTGGACTTAACAAAAGATAAAACTTATTTTGCCAGTCTGATACTGTATGGATTTTATGCATTTTTCAACTTAACCTTTTTGGCATGGGGATGATTAGGCTCCCACTCTAATCCTGAACCCAGCCCTAACGGTCACTGTAACCCTAAGCCCTGTTGTAGGTCTTAGCCCTCAAGCGAACCTTAAAAGTAACCACAACCTGTGCCAAAAGCTTCATTCTGACACCAGCTGTACAAATGCAGACTCCAAATATCAGAGTGGCTGCTTTAGTTATCATGAAGTTGACTGAAAGTATATTGTCAGGCATAGTGAGACAAAAATTTCGTATTTTGTAATTTCATACTAGTGTTTCTTACTATGCTTCTTTTTATTCCTGAGATATAAATTAGAAGGAAGTCTATAGAGATGAGTTTTGAATTTGACCTTCTAGTTAAATACTAGAAAATTAGTTTATCTTGGGTAGTTATTCTCTGCTAGTTTTCACTTGTAGACCTAACTGATAGAGTGACATAGGTGAAGGCATTGCCAGATTATTGTATAGTCTTTGACAATACTCATTGTGGAAATACTTCTGTGAAACTGTTACACTTGTAGATACTATCCATTTTAGAAGGCAAGATAAGTAGGCTAGAATAGCTGTCATGAATCGTTTCTCCATACCTGAAAACATGGATTAGATTCGGTGCTGTTGTAGTTAGATTGTAGGGTTGTATATGGAAACATAAGCAATGTTAGGCAGCTTGGTTACAGGAGGATATTTGGTTGCTTATTATGCAAGAAAATACAACTTGCTCTATTTTTGAAATAAATTTATAGTTTTAAACCATTTGTTTCAATAAAGTTGTGTCATGTTAAGAAGACATATAGTAGGACTAAATTTACCAAATATTTCTCCATTCATGTTTATGTAATTGCTTACAATCTTAGCTTTCTCATTTCCCTAAGATAGTCAAATGTCCCCATATGATTTGAAGAGATTAATTATTATAGATGAATAGGAATGCTGTTATGTTTTCTTTAAAAATGATAATTTTACTTACACAGTAACATTCTTTATGATATTTTATGCATCCTGGATTTTGAGAACTTTGAGTTGCCTTTGCTAGTCTAAAACATTGAAATTAAAGCATGAAATACTATTTTTATTGTTGGGACACCCATGTGCTTATGTTTTATATTAAAGGCACTTAGAGGCAGAAATAGCTGTTCAGCTTGCACCTGTTCCTTAACAGTTGTGTGCCATGATGAGAATTTAAATGAAGGCATATTTTGGATTAATGAATACTAGTTTTTATCTTCATAAAATACTAAAGAATAGATGATACTCTTATAAAGATAACTATGAACCAGTAAAGTGATAAATTTTAAGGAAGAGGCTCATATTACATGTTAAAATATTAGTGGGCTACAGCGGGCTAATTATTTCAGATTAAAATGTTGTTTTTTTCCTTAACAGACCTTCCTGATGTAAATGATAAACAAAGCCAAGCCATAAACGATCTCCTAGAAGCCATATATCCGAGTGTGGACAAGCGAGAATATATTATTAAGTTAGAACCCATAGAAACAAATCAGAATGCAGTGTTCCAGTATATTTCAAGGACTGATAATCCTACTGAAGTGACAGAGTCAAGCAGTACTCCTGAACAAACTGAAGTGGAAATACAGGAAGCTACCGCCGAGCAGCCGAAAACAGTACCAGTTACAGACGCTGAGGTGGAAGCTGAAGAGCCCCCGCCTGTTGAGATTGTTGCAGATGAAGCTGCACCTGCACCAGCTGAACAACCTCAGGAGTCACAGGTTGACTTGGAAACTTCGGACAGTTCTGATTTTGGCCACCAGTTGATATGTTGTCTTTGTAGAAAAGAATTCAATTCTAGACGAGGTGTTCGTCGCCACATTCGAAAAGTACACAAGAAAAAGATGGAGGAACTAAAAAAGTACATTGAAACACGAAAGAATCCAAATCAGCCCTCTAAAGGACGCACTAAGAATGTTCTAGTTCCATTAAGTAGGAGTTGTCCAGTATGTTGTAAATCATTTGCTACAAAAGCGAATGTGAGGAGGCATTTTGATGAAGTTCATAGAGGACTAAGGAGGGATTCAATTACTCCTGATATAGCAACAAAGCCTGGGCAACCTTTGTTCCTAGATTCTGTTTCTCCTAAAAAATCTTTTAAGACTCGAAAACAAAAGTCGTCTTCAAAGGCTGAATACAATTTAACTGCATGCAAATGCCTCCTTTGCAAGAGGAAATATAGTTCACAAATAATGCTTAAAAGGCATATGCAAATTGTCCACAAGATAACTCTTTCTGGAACAAACTCTAAAAGAGAGAAAGGCCCTAATAATACTGCCAACAGTTCAGAAATAAAAGTTAAAGTTGAACCAGCAGATTCTGTAGAATCTTCACCCCCTTCCATTACCCATTCTCCACAGAATGAATTAAAGGGAACACATCATTCAAATGAAAAAAAGAACACACCGGCAGCACAGAAAAATAAAGTCAAGCAAGACTCTGAAAGTCCTAAATCAACTAGTCCGTCGGCTGCAGGTGGCCTGCAAAAACCCAGGAAACCCAAGCTCTCAGCTGGCTTTGACTTTAAGCAACTTTACTGTAAACTTTGTAAACGTCAGTTTACTTCTAAACAAAACTTGACTAAACACATTGAGTTGCACACAGATGGAAATAACATTTATGTTAAATTCTACAAGTGTCCTCTTTGCACTTACGAAACTCGGCGGAAACGCGATGTGATCCGACATATAACTGTGGTTCATAAAAAGTCATCTCGCTATCTTGGGAAAATAACAGCCAGCTTAGAGATCAGAGCTATAAAAAAGCCTATTGATTTTGTTCTAAATAAAGTGGCAAAAAGAGGCCCTTCAAGGGACGAAGCAAAGCATAGTGAATCAAAACACGATGGCACTTCTAATTCTCCTAGTAAAAAGTACGACGTAGCAGACGTCGGTATTGAAGTAAAAGTCACAAAAAACTTTTCTCTTCACAGATGCAATAAATGTGGAAAGGCATTTGCCAAAAAGACTTATCTTGAACATCATAAGAAAACTCATAAGGCAAATGCTTCCAATTCACCTGAAGGAAACAAAACCAAAGGCCGAAGTACAAGATCTAAGGCTCTTGTCTGGTGAGGAACAGTTAACAGAGTTTTGCTTTTCCCTCCCCATGAAACTAAAAAAATCATTTGACCATAATTTATAGCTGGTTCCATTTTAACACGTGCTTGCTTCCATATATCTCATGGCAAGGGGAACTGCAAGAGTCATGTGCGTAATGCATTTACCTCTTCAGTGACCTTTATTCCAGTGGCTTGGGAACAAAATTTAACCTCCAGAACTTATCTTCCATAGGACAATGCAATGTAGTTGTAGGTAGATGGCTCAGGGTCATTGCTTTCCTATTAATGTCCTAAAGTATATACATTTTATATTGGCTTATGTTTACAATAGAAGTCTTCTGTTTAACTAACTTTGCACGGGTTTAATTTGATTCATTGACTTAGTCTACTAATTTATGCATTGTAGGAAAGTTAAATATATTAGGATGAATTTGTGAAGGCAATAACTATAGGAAAATAATATTTTGAGGCACTGCAATTGTAAAAATTAATTTCTGTGACAGCTGAATAAAGTGGTGCACTCAGAAAAAAACAATCTCCAAATTGACTTTAGAAGGATTAGCGTTTATTATTTGCTTTAAACATAGTGCTTGCAAGCAAACGGGGAAGGTGGCAAAGCAAAAGCTTGGGTGTCCCCCACCCCGTTTTTCTTGGGAGTGTGTGTTACTGTTTTTCAGTTTTGCTCTATGGGAAAAGTAATTATTAGATTCAATTATTTTTTTGTTCTGTTTAATAAACTTCTCAGTGATCATTTCAACATAGCTATTATTTAAGTAGAGAAAAAAATTTTTTTGGTGGTTGTATGTTGCAAGAAAAGGAAAATACCCATTTGGAAGGCAGAAAAATATTTTCAGAAAGTTTTGGAACAAATGTAGACTTTTAAAATGCAATATAAAATAAGAAGTAGACTCCCTACACTTGTTTTTGAAAGTATATATTTCAAAAATTTACCTTCAGTACCTGTGTCCCTTGTATTAAGGCATTTAATGTAGTTAATGAGTATTATTAGTTTCAGGTTCTAAAGCAAATTACTTAGTTTGAGTGCTGAGTAGGTTAAGTGTTGTGATTTAATTATCGCACACATTTTTGTATGTGTGTGAGGAAAACTCAACATGAAACCATCCTTTAGGAAGTCATTTACTGTTGTATAATTTTAAAAGCAAGGTTTTATTAGTAAACTCAAAAGTGTTCATTTATTCCCATTTCTCCTCAGATAACTTCAAGTGATGTACGAAAAGGTTTGGAGTTCATTTTTGTGGAAAGACTTTAAATTGGTGTTAGAACCACTAAACATCTTCACATGGTACTATGAGGAAAAAAAGAAAAACATTCTCATAAGTTTTCAACTGTAACTGCTGTTTTCTGACTAAAATAATAACCATCTAACCACTTGTTTGTAAGGCAGTGCCTGTCCCAGCACTTTGCAGTAGCTGCGACATTCCTTGTCGTCATCACAGTCCATCTGCTAGCCACCTTGACCTTGTGCATTTGGTCTGCAGTTTCTACAGATACGTTGTACGTTTTGTTTTCCAAACAGTTTGATGGTTAAAGTGGTCAACACCCTGAAGAAACTACCAGTTTTTAATTGACAAAAAGACTTCACATCTTAATGATTTTAGTTTGGGTTCACTTTATTTGGCACAAGTTTCATCTGGATTGTACATATATATGATCTTTTAGTGAGTATATGAGAGAAACAAAAGACAAATTAGTAGCAACATATTATAAATATTTAGTCACTTAAATATTTGTAATTATTTTTATATCCTTTTATTTCTAACTTGTTCTTTAGCACTTAAGTGTTTGAATAGTCTCTCTAAAATAGTTACTACAGGAAAATTCTAGTTCATTTTCATGAATGGATCATTAGATTTTTTTCATTTATAACCATCTGAGGTTTTTATGAAAATTAAACATTCCCCAGTTTTTCCTGAAATTTTATACAAAGCACTTTAATGATAGATGCAACTTTATTTTTCAGTTTCTATTTTTTTTAAACGACCACACACATTTACTAATGTTAACATGAAAGTAGTAAATAACCTACTGATGTTTTGTGGATGCAGACAATCCATGTATAACACTTCTAATGATACTAGTTTATTTCTTTAATACTGCTAGAAAAGGAAAATGAGGGTAAAAACCCTGATTTTTCTCTTTCAAGAAAGATCAGAAGTGACCACTTTAGGTAATATTTGATTCCGACTGTAAAATTTAGAAAATAATGAATTCTTGGCCATTTTTGTAATCAAGATTTTAGGAAAAACAGAAGTACATCTATCTATATGAAGTTTTGGGCAGGTTTTTGTGCATTAATATTTTGTACTTCTTAGGGAATTTTTTTTTTTTAGTAATTTGTCAGATTATAATTTTAAAAGGAACAGCAGAAATATACCATGTTTTGATATAGGTTCACACTTGTACTTAGAAGGGACCCTGTCCACCTATATAATTTTTGTATAAAATTTTAAAATGTTGAAGATCCCACAAGGTCATAGTAAAATGCTTTGATAGCTTAAAAAACATTTACCCTTCCCAGTGCTTTGCACTAAAATATACTGTGAAAGGAAACTAGAGAGACTGTTATTGTTGCTGGAAATGTTCTATATTGAATGTACATGCTTTTGTTGGAAAAATGTTGGAAAAATGTGATGGAAATAAACCAGACTCGAAGTTATTTCAGCTAAATGTGCTTCAAAAAAAAGGTGCATTGGTTGAAACTTAAATGTTTTATTATCGAATTTAAACTTACTCAGTGACTGTGAGCAGCTACACTTGAATTATATCCTGACAGTTTTATTTTTAAGAATAGAATAATAATTTCTCCTTAATTTAAAAACAGATTTACTTTTCCACATATGGAAGATTTGTGCTTATAGGTCTAACTATAATGACTAATAGTATAATATATCTAGGGAACTAAATGTGTAGGTGGTATTTCACTTATAAACCATCTTCATTAGTTGCACATTATTAAACCTGTATGTTTGACTTTTGCAAGGTGTTATCTTTTATGCATTCCTGCACACAAGACATATTCCAAAGAATTTTTTTTCCAGACTTCAGTACTTGTAACCAATGAAAAGATAAGAGGATTTCTAAAAAACTTGGGAGTAACTGTTTACTACATTTTCTCTTCTGTATGTCAGCCTTTTCCTCTTTGCTTTACTTGGAAAATACTGTAGGGGAGAAAGAAAAACACACTGATGTTGGAAGAGGGAGACACACTTGCTGGGCTTCCCTTACTCTAGTTGCCTGTTTCCCCAGGACCATTTCTCAGTATGTCTCCTCTGTAATAATTGCAGAATTTCGAAGGGGAAAACAAGAGTTCCACAGTCTGTCAAAAGATTCCATCTGTATCATATAGAAAAAAATAGCACAGCGTCAGGACTTGCTTAAATTAGAAAGGCCTAGAGATACTGGGAACGTTTTATCTTGATAACGTTTTATGGCAGATGTGCGAGAGGCTAACATGAGAAAATGGGACTAGCTTAGAAAGGTAGATCAAACAAGAAGTGACTAGAAACTATTTTTTGTTCCTCTTCCTTTCTGGTCTTCATTTTTACTTTATTTTACTTTTTAAAGATTTTATTTATGTATTTGAGAGGTATAGTTATAGACAGAGAGGGAGAGACAGCAAGAAAGGCCTTCTACCTGCTGGTTCACTCCCCATTTGGCTGTGACTGCCAGAGTTGAGCTGATCAGAAGCCAGACGCAAGGCGCTCCATCCATCCCGGTCTCCCATGTGGGTGCAAGGGCCCAAGCACTTGGGCCGTCTTCCACTGCTTTCCGAGCCATGAGTAGAGAGCTGGATTGGAAGAGGAACAGCCAGGCCATAAACCAGTGCCCAACGTGGGATGCCGACACCGCAGGTGGAGGCCTAGCCTACTGAACCACAGCGCCGGCTCCCCCCCACCCATTTTTACTTTTAGATGATTTTGACTCTTGAGCTCTGTCATTTCAGAGACTTGAGAAAATGCATAAGAAGTTTGTGTCAAGCCTTTTTACACATAGGCTATATAAACATGTTTATGAGATTTTGTTGTAATGAATAATAAGCAGATAAATGGCTTATTTTATATTAAGATTTATCTCCAGCTATAAATTACATTTACCTTTGTTGGTATTTGGTCAATTAAATTTTCCTGTAGAGTTCAGTTTATCCTTCTTTCTGATGGTATCTTCCATTTGTAAATGTGGCAGGAGATGAGAAGCAATAGTAGGTGTAGCTTGTGGTTCAGCTTTGTAAGTTGGATAGTGACGTGGAAGAAGTACAACTGACACTGGGCAGGTGTTCATTAATGAACATATAGATGTTTCTTGAATATACAACTTTTTTGTTGCTGCTGCTTTTCCCCCCCTTTCTATGAAGAAAACCCTTGAAGCATGTGTAAATTACCCACCCTTAATCTTAGCCTGGTTTTGTGTATATGAGCTATGGTTTTGGTTGACAAGGATTGCACTTATTATTGGAAAATACCTTCCCATGTTACAGGGATATGTTATATTGCTTGATGGCTGATAGGCTCTTTACTCAGTTTGCTTTAAAGAAACTATGGATGCAGTGGCAGGGGATTTTGTGGTTTGCTATGGGAGAAAGAGGAATTTCCCCATGCACATTCTGGCAAATATGTGTGGAAACAGTGTATGGCAAGTGGGTGACCTTCCTAGCTGTAAAGTTGCAGTTGATCTCTTGACATAGCATGACCCCTGAAAATGAGATAGGAAAGTTTCTAACATTTTGGAAGTTAGGCTTCTGAGTTCTCTGCCATGACCCATGGCAGTTTTCTAGATCCTTAGTTTGGAGTTGTGAAAGTTGCTTTTCTGGTGGAATCCACAGACTACCGAGGTTATGGTTTAGCTATGGTGCTCCCAGTTGATCTGAAGCCTAGCTGTGGTATTGGCTGTGCTTTTAAACGAGATCCTTCTGTACTCTTGCTCTCTCCTTTCTCTCTGACTTTTAAAAATTATTATTCATTAGAGACACAAACAGAGAGAGACTGTACTCCCACTTGCTGGGTCACTCCCCAAATGCCTGCAGTGGCTAGGGCAGGGCTGAGGCCAGAGGCAGGAGCTGGGAATACAATCCAGCTCTTCCACATGGGTGGCAGGGACCCAGTTACTTGAGCTGTCACTGCTGCCCTTCCCTGCACTCCTCCCCAGAGTCTGTATTGGTGGGAAGCTGGAGTCAGAAGCCTGAGACAGCAATCAGACTCAGGATCTCTGATGCGGGATGTGGGCCTCTTGAATACTAAGTGAAACACCTGCTTTTCCCCTCCCTCCGACTTTGAGAGCTGAAAGGATCAGCAATGTTAGGACCAGCTCTGTTGTTTCTAAGGCATTAGGCGTATTGTAGAATGCAAAATGAAAACAGGTTTCCTGTACCTAAAATCATTTTGGCTTTTTTCATTTCTCCCTTGCATTTCTCTTGTCTTTGATTTGAAAGGCAGAGTAACAGAGATATTTTCATTCGCTAGTTCACTTCCCCATGTGGCTGCAAAAGCCAGTTCTGGTTCAGGCCAAAGCCAGGATCCCAGAACTACATCCCAGTCACCCATGTGGGTGGCAGGGGCCCAAGTTGGGCCATCACCTGCTGCTTTCCTAGGCACATTAGCAGAGAGCTGAATCTATAGTGGACAGCCGGGACTGGAACCAGCAGTCTGATAAGGTATGCTGGCATCGCAAGCCAGAGCTTAGCTTGCTGCATCACAACGCCAGCCCCTATAATCTATTTCTGTATCGTTTTCCTCTGAGCTTCCAGTCTTCTCTTGGCCTGGTTGATTAACAGATCATTAGTAGCAAGATAGCTGTAACTGTTACTAGGAAGGGTAATAGTGTGGAAAATGCAGTTCGTTTCTGCCAGACTCTTTAACTCTCTGCGCTGGACTTGGGAGGTTTACTGTTCTCAGGCTTCTTCCTCTATGTGCTTTCTCCAGTGTAACACCACAACCAAAGGGGAGCTTAAAGACTATAGCTGCGTATAGTTGGGGAAAAGCGCAGAGTTGGATGTTTTGCTGCTGGTGCCCACTCAGCAGAATTAGTATACGTGATTGATTGTGTATCTTTATGGTCAGAGACTGTGTCTTGATAATTTTGTACAGTGCCTTGAACATTTTTATGTATACCCAGGCACTCTAAAGCAATGTTTGATAATGGTTTCAAAGCAGGTAGTAGCCTTTCCATCTCAGAATAGTGGTATCATTTGCTTTGGGACTTTACATCATAATTTTATAAACTTTCTCATTGGGAAGTCCTATTCATTTTACAAAATACTACCAGTATCAGGATGAGAGTTTTTGGAAATAAAGAAAATTCTTAATAGTAGCAAATCATGAACAGTGATGGAATTGCGATTGTGTATACTGAGTGTACTATGTTTACGTGCTCCTAACCCTACCGGCAGCCCTATGAAGTCAGACCTGTTTCTTCATTATCCCTGTTTTATTGAACAGGAATTGAAGTCTGTGATTTACTCAGCGTCACATAATAGTTAAGAGACTTGACCCTAGATCTGACAACACTCTGTGCCCTTAGTGTAATGTTATATTTGCATATTCACTGCATTACCTTATTGGCGGCATATATGTAATGATCTAGAGCCCAATCAGTTGGTGAAGGTTTTGGTTCCACAGATTATTTCGTATATGACCTTGTACGAATTAAAAACATTCCGTGCCTAAGTTACCTCAGCTATGAGATTTCTCACTTTGTAGGCTTGTTCTGAGTCTAAGATGAAAAATCTGTGTGAAACACAAGAGTGCCTGGCATGGTACAATAAATATTGTTACTGTAAGTGACCTAGAGAGCATTTACAAATGTGGAATTTCGTTATTACTGATTAAACATAAATTTAGACAAAGTTGTGCATTAAAAAGAATGTCATTGCTATGCATCAGATTCTACCTGTTGCTTTTCTATAAATTGGAACAGTGATGACAACCAACTATATTATTTACTGTAATTTCTCTTCCAGTCAGATAGTAGTAGCTGCTGCTTGTTTATGAGCTTCTCATTTTGTTTAGAAAGGCATTAGGTAGCTCTGCACAGCTTCGCAGCCAGTCTTGGTTTTGGTGGTTCCTTTCCAGAACAGCCCATCTGTCAGAATTCTCATTAGCATCTGTCCTGTCATGCAGATGTTACTGATCACGTGCCAAACACGCAGAGCAAGAATTAATGTAGAAATATTGCTGAAATATTTTTATAAAACTTAACCTGTAGACATGTAGTACTTTTTGAAAGAAAAGATTCTGTTAGGTGAGTTTGTTAAAGAGAATATAATTCAGCTGAGTCAGGAGTTTCTTTGGTGACTGTGTCACGGGGCAATAAGAAACGGCGCTCATCAACTGTTCTGCCAACGGTGGTCTGGTGGCATGTTCCAAATTTCAGCTAAGTCCCAGTACTATTATCTCTGATAGAGTTTGCCCACGCAACTGACTGCTGTTGATGCTGCTTTTTACATGAAGATGATGATCCTAGAAATTTTAGTTTTCAGGAACTAAAAACCAGAAAACTCTGGCCCCTAAATTTGGATGAACCCTTTTTTTTTTTTTTAAAGTAAGATTGATTGATTGATTTGAAAGGCAGAGTTAGAGAGACAGAGATCTTCCATCCACTGTTTCACTCCCCAGTGGTTTCAAAAGCTGAGGCTGGGCCAATCTGAAGCCATGAGCCAGGAGAACTTCCGGGTCTCCCAGGTGAGTGTAGGTCCCCAAGTACTTGGCCATCTTCCGTTGCTTTCCCAGGTAGATTAGCCAGGAGCTGAATGGGAAGTGGAGCAGCTGGGACTCCCACTGGTACCCACAGGAGATGCTGGTGTCAGGCTTTATCTACTACACCACAGCACCGGCCTCTCAGATGAACGCTTATGTCTTGAATTTCAGTTCAAGTGATGGGGTTCCTACACCTTATTTGTGTGCCTAAATGATTCTGATACTCAAATGCTTGTGTCAGGTATCTGGAGCATGTTCTTGGCACATGAAACATTGTAGTAGTTAAGTAATAAGAGGACCTGGTTGAAAAAATAGGCAAACCAAAATAAACACCCCATTTTGGATGTTTTGAGTAGTAATGGCTTGGCATCTTACCTGTGTGTTCTACCTACTCTGTGTGATCTGGTAACAAAGTGTGAAAGTGATGTTATTTATATTCAGGTGAGAAATTATTACACCAGTATGAACCTTACCTGCATATAGCTCATCACAATTCAAATTTTGAAACTTGGATTCAAATCCAGTCTCTTTGATCGCTGGAATTATCCTGAAAATACATCAGTTCTGAGAAATGGGACTGTGGCTTTTCATCAGAGCTGCTTTTCCAGCTGTGCGAGAGCTCCTCTTGGGTAGATAGGTGTCTTGGCAGGCCTGAGCCCCAAAGTACTTGGTGGTTGTGACTGGTACCTTTTAATTTGAACGGGAAGGAAAACCAAGAAGTATGTTTCTTCTAAGAAGAAAAATAGGGAAGCACTAGGAACACAGTGTGTGTAAGTGGTTGAATTTATGTGGGAAAGAGGATTTTTACAGAAGAAATTTTTGTGTATTTAATTTTGGACATAAAGTTGGGGAAAAAGACAATAGGGTCATTTTTTATAAGCTTCTGCAGGAGACTGGCCTTGTCGTATTTGTGCTTTTTTTCTGGTTAGGTACTTGCTGAGTTCCTTGGGATGCAAGGTGTTGGGTGTTTGTAGATGGTTCAGCCTTCTTCCTCCCTTTGATCATGCTTTGAGAAGATAGACAGACTCATGGGCTTGGTAGAGCAAACACATCTAGTAACACTCATGAATTAGCTTCAAGACTTAGATCCTCAAAGAACATCTTAGTAATCTTCCAACTTCGCCTTTCTTCGCCTGTCCATCTTGACTAGTCTTGTATCCTTTATTGTGATTGTAAGAGTGGATTCACTTGCCACGAAATTAATACATAGGTTTACATAAACATAGGGCAGGAAACTGTTAAAAGAAATGGTTTTGTTTCCTGTAACTTCTCCTGGATCTCTTAAAAGCACAGTTGTGGTGGTTAATAAATTGTGAAGCTGTAGGAGACTTTGAAGGCCCTTCTCTCCAGAACTAGTAGGGGTGGGGTGGGGGTGAAGGGGGTGAGGGCTGTGGACCTTCTGTAAAAGGCCCTGCCAAGGCAACCGCAGGTGGGACCTGAAATTTAATAAATCTGTAACAGGCTGATGTTCTAAATATGCAAGTGGCCCCTGGCAGAAAAAAGGTTCCCTACCCCTGAACAGTTGAGTAGGGCTACGTAAGGCCCAAACTACAGATGCCTGAAGATGGAAGTGGGTTGCACAGTATGGACCCTCTTGTTAATGTCCTCTAATTACAGTTGTGTGAGTGTAGATCACCCACCTAGGTCAGAAAATACCGTGTCACGCTTGCTTTTTATTTTTCTTTGCATGCACAAAATTTTGCTTGATATGTAGGTAGTAAGGAGAGGAGTATTAGAAAGCTTTCTCTGGGGATTATATGGCCAGCCTTACGGGAATCAGAAGTATTTGTATAACTGTGCCTTGTGGACTTCTGGTAGGTGTTAGGGAAACTAGAAAAAAATCAGTGTAACTGCTGATCTGGTATTGCCCTCTTAGGAGATATTCTGCTTCTTTGCTGTTATTAGCCCTTTTCCTTTTTTTTTTTTTTTTTTTCTTCATTTGAGAGGCAGACAGACTTTCTTCCATTTGCTGGTTTGTTCCCTAAATTACTGCAACATCTGGGACTGGTCCAGACTGAAGCCAAGAGCCAGGAATGCAGTCTCCATCTCTCAAGTGTGTGACAGGGACCCAAGTACTTGAGAAATCACCTGCTTCCTCCTAGGGCGCTCATTAACAGGAAGCTGGCATTGGGAGTGGAGCTGGGACTTGAACTCCGGCACTCCCATGAGGGATGCAGGTGTCTCAAGCAGAGTCTTAGATGCTTTGCCTACAGCCAGCCCTGTTTTGTTGTAACCAGTTACCTCACTGTCTATGAGTATTTTGTTAATGTGGTTGTAACTGCTTTATAATTTCTGCTGCCTGCCTTCTCTGTCCTCCATGTAGCTTGAGTCCAGATTCCTCTAAGAGTAGATCTGATTGGTTCAGTTAGGCACACTGCCTGTTGGACAAATCCTCCATGCTAGTCTCTCCATAGGTTGCCGGCCAGTCCGTATACATTGACTGCTGCTGGGGGAACAGGTGCTCTCTGCTGCTGTCTTCTGTGGCTGTGGTGGCAGAGTCAGTGGCATAAAACATGGAGTGTTGTAAGAGTACAGTGCTAGCATGTAATAAGCTTTCTGGTACACGTGGTTTTCTTCCTTGTTAAAGGTAAAGGCAACCTGTGGTCCTGACTACTAGGCTAATTCAGTGTCAAGAAACCTTTCCTCAGAACATACAGGAAGTATCTTTCAGTGATCATCTGAGTCTTTGCATTTGTAGATGCATAGATAGCCTGAAGTCTTCACACAGAAAGACACGTTACACTTCCTGTAGCAGCATACTGGACCATTCTGTCGATTGCTGTTTTCTGGACACCCACAGTTATGCTGCACAGTTCGAGCTGGTGATTTAAAACATTCATAAAGTGTCAATCTCTCCTTCCTATGTGTCTTCCACATTTGGCTTGTTCTGCAGTAGCTCTCTTACAGATACATGTTGTTATTTATTCCTTCAGTGACAGACACTATCAGGTGTTCATCGTGTGCCTGGCGTCTCCATTGTGTTGGGGTGGGTAGAGTGTAGATTTTTAAGGGTTAGGCAGATCTAAGTTCAAGTCCTGACTCCCTTATTTACTAGCTATATAGAATGGGCAAGTTACTTAATCATTCTAAGCTTCAATTTCATTGTCTAAAATAATACAGAAAATAACTTCTAGGTAGGTTTATTATAGGAATTTATAAAAGTTTAGTGAGATATTGTACTTAATCTACTTTATTTATTTATTTTTGACAGGCAGAGTTAGACAGTGAGAGAGAGAGAGACAGAGAGAAAAATCTTCCTTCCGTTGGTTCACCCCCCCAAATGGCTGCTATGGCCGGTGCCCTGCGCCGATCAAAAGCCAGGAGCCAGGCGCTTCCTCCTGGTCTCCCATGCAGGTGCAGGGCCCAAGCACTTGGGTCATCCTCCACTGCCTTCCTGGGCCACAGCAGAGAGCTGGCCTGGAAGAGGAGCAACCGGGACAGAATCTGGCGCCCCAACCGGGACTAGAACCTGAAGTACTGGTGCCGCAGGTAGAGGAATAGCCTAGTGAGCCATAGCACCAGCTTAACCTACTTTAATGCCTGGTTCAAGTAAGACCTCAATAATCATCCCTGTTGTAAAGATCACTAAAATTGGTATTCCTTTACTGTTGACATACTTTCTGGTATGTAGTTTCTGGTTATCTTGTCTTGCCATTTGATGTCCGTTGCCTTTTTGTTGGCAATAATTCAGCCGTTTAATAAAACGTCAGATGTAACATCTGTGATAAATCCAGGTCCACAGCAGTTTATTAAGTTAGAGCATATCATTACTTTATGGACTTTTAATTTATGCTGGAGTTTGATGCCATTTTATTAATATGTTCAGAATTTGCTGACCTTTAGATACTCTTTTGCGTCACCATGATAAATGTCTTATTGAACAATGTGTAGTTTTGAAAAAGATATTTTTTATCAAGAGGTAGAGAAACAGCTCTCTCATCCACTGGTTCACTTAGCAACACTAGGGCTGGAGCCAGAAACTGCCAGCTCAACCCAGCTCTTCTGTGTGATTGGCCCACCCCGGGACCCAGCTGCTAAAGCCATTAGTGCTTCCAGGATCTGCATCAACAGGACGCTGGAGCTGGGAGCCAGAGCTGGGTTATCAAACGAAGGCAGTCAATGTGGGATGTGGATGTCTTAACCAGTGGGTGTCTTAACCACTGTTTAGGCCAGAAGGCCAGATGCCAACGCTAATATGTAGTTTTGAGTAGCAAAACTTAGGCAGCTTGCTTGCTTTTTTGGTGAACATCAGGAGCTGAATACATGAGTTTATTTTGAGTTTACAAGCAAGAATTCTGTCTGTGTTTTGTGTCACCAATGCAGTGAACTTGGCATGTGACAGGTGCTAAAAGAATATTGAGTGAAGGAAAGGAGGAGGTTAGGAACATCACGAGAAATATTTTCAGGCTTTTTTTTTTTTTTGACAAGCAGAGTTAGACAGTGAGAGAGAGAGAGAGAAAGGTCTTCCTTTTCTGTTGGTTCACCCCCCAAATGGCCACTACAGCCGGCGCACTGCACCGATCCAAAGCCAGGAGCCAGTTGCTTCCTCCTGGTCTCCCACATGGGTGCCTGGCCCAAGCACTTGGGCCATCCTCCACTGCCTTCCCATGCCACAGCAGAGTGCTGGACTGGAAGAGGAGCAACCGGGTCAGAATCCGGCCCCCCAACTGGGACTGGAACCCGGGGTGCCGGCGCCACAGGCGGAGGATTAGCCAAGTGAGCCGTGGCACCGGCCATTTCAGGCTTGTCAGGAGTCTGTCTTTGCTTTTACTTTGTCCATTCTCCATTTTCTAATTTTAATAGTTTTTTTTTTTTTCCTGTGAATTTGTCTTCATTTCTATTAGCCTATGGCTTGTGTTGCCTGCCTTTTTGCCATCCTAGTAGACAAGTTCAAGCTCATAGGAGTGCTGTGTTGACTGTATTAATCCATAATTAATCACACACTGTGTGGATGTGCATTTGGTGGTTTTCAGTTAATTTTTTCCCAAGATTTACCTCTGTTTAATTCACATCTATCATATTCTCTTTTTTAAAAGATTTATTTTTTATTTCTATGAAAGAGGAAGAAAGCAAGAGAGGGATATCTTCCATCTGCTGATTGACTCCCCAAATGGCCACAATGGTCAGAGCTGGGCCAGGCCAAAACCAGGTCTCAGGAGTTTCATCTAGGTCTTCGACGTGGGTCATCTTCTGCTGCTTTCCCTGGCACATTTGAAGGGAGCTGGATCAGAAGTGGAGCAACCAGGACGTGAACCAGCACCCATATGGGATGCTGGTGTTACAGGTGGCTCCTTAACACGTTATGCCACAGTGCTAGCCCCATGCCTGTCATATTCTGTGAAATGCCGCTCACCTTCTTTTCAATAAGCCAGACTTACCTTTTCCTTTCAACCTTACTCCTTCCTTCTGTGTTCTCATGCCTACCTTCCCAGTTACCTAAGCTAATTAGAATCCTGGCAAATTCCTTGACTTCTTCCTCTTGCACTTTTTTCCCAGTCAGTCACCAATGTCTATGTCTTGTCTTTGAAGGTTTTTCACATTTGGTTCCTGCTAGCCATTTCTGCCTTTAGTTGTTTGGACTCTTATCTGTCGCCTTCACTATTGCAGTAGGCTCTTAACTGCTGTCTTTTCTAATCTGCCTTCCATGTGTTGTCAACTGTCTTCCTGGAAGAGATCGGCATTACTGCATGTTTGTCACTTGACTGATTACTCGTCCTTCAGGTCTTTGCGTAAATGTCACTTCTAAATAAAGATAATCTCAAGAGTGTCTCCTCTGTAGTTCTTTTTCTTCATTTCCTATTGTCATCTATACAGTTCATAATTATGCTTCTGTGTGGGCACTGATTTGTAATTGTCTTTCCACTGGATAGAATTGTGTTAGATTCTGGGGAGTTATTTAGATTCTCTGCCTAGCACAGTGCTTGAGACCTGGTAATGTTTAAAAAATATTTGCTGGGGGCTGGCATTGTGGTGTGGTTAAGCCACTGTTTGCAATGCCAGCATTCCCTGTTGGAGTGCTGGTTCGAGCCGCAGCTGCTCCAGTTCCATCCAACTTCCCTGCTAGCATGCCTGGGAAGGCAGTGAATGATGGTCCAGGTGCTTGGGCCCCTGCCACACATGTAGGAGACCCAGTGAAGTTCCTGGCTCTTGGCTTCAGCCTGGCCCAGCTCTAGCTGTCAGTCATTTGGCAAGTGAACCAGCAAATGGAAGAGTCACTCTTTCTCTCTCTCTCACTCCCTGTTACCTTCCCTCTCTTTCCCTCTTCTTTCTCTCTCTCTTCTTCTCTCTCCCTCTTTCTCTGATGCTCATATATATATATATATATATATATTTATTAGAGAGAGAGTTACAGACAGAAGGAGAGACAGAAAGGTCTTCCATCTGCTGGCTTATTACCAGAATGGCCACATCGGCTGGAGCTAGGCTGATACAGAGCCAGGAGCTACTTCTGGCTCTCCCACGTGGATACAGGGGCCTAAGCACTTGGGCCATCTACTGCTTCCCCAAACGATAACAGAGAGCTTGATCGGAAGGGCAGCAGCCAGGACATGAACCGGTGCCCATATGAGATGCCAACACCGCTGGCAGAGGCTTAGCCCACTAAGCCACAGCACCAGCCCTTCTGTTGCTCTTTCAGATAAGTGAAATAAATTTAAAAATTGTTGAATGAGCTGGCAGATGATAGCTTACAGTGTAGGCAGCTGAGTTGCAGGGTCCTTGACTGCATCCTCACAGACCTTGGTCTGTAGCTCTAGCCTTTCTAAGGTATGTGATCGGTTTCCTCCTTCTGCCTTCTACATTGATTTCCTGAATGGGTGTTGACAGTTAACTGTACCCACACTCACACTTCAGTGATGGCGCGATGCTGGACTCTTACTAACCAGAAAATGGAAGCAGGCTCAATGGCCGTTCTGTCAGAGCAGTTTTAGTGTTGACACTGCCTCACGAAGGCCGTTAGCATTTCGGAGGAAATTCTAATCAAGTAGACCTTTGACGTAGTCTACATACTCTCTCGTGGTTTTGTTCTTGTTTTTCCCAGAAAGCTTCTAGGGGAAATGTGACTCATAAACTGGAGCTTGGAATAGTTGTGTCTTGGTAGGCGTTGTGCCCTCCTTGAGGTCAGATGCCACAAGTCATATGGGATTTTCACTATGTAGCTTCTCATTTATTCAGCATTTTAGGACACAGTGTATTTAAATGACACTTCAGGCTTTTCCTTCTGAAGCTTAATAAAACTATGCTGATTGGAACCTTTCAAAAGATAACACTTTACTTCCTTCATCAACCAAGTTTGTTCATCCAGGGTCATGAAGAATAGGTTACATTTTTAAAATAGGGAATGAATAAATAGTAATGAATAGATGAGCTTAGTTTAAGGAATAACCTTAATTGACTTTTAAAATATCTTTCTACTTGCCCATTTATTTATTTATGTAAACGTGAGCAACTACTTATGCCAAGGATTGTACCAGATATTTAGGGTTGGAAGAAAAATGAGACTTGATCACTTGGAAACAGTGTGTAGTTTAGACTTTTTCTGTGCCTTTTCACCTGACCTATTTATACTCAGCTCACTCTTGGATATTTTCATGTGAAGGTTTCTCAGTCACCATATTAAAAACTCTACCTCAAACCTCTACTTCCTTGTATGTTCCCATTTCCACAAAGGTGTGCTACTTGAATATTCAAGCTGCAAACTCCAAAGTCGTCCTTGGCTTCTCTCTACCCACAGCATACGGCATTTAGTCGTCCTCTTAGTCTGCTGCCTCTGCTCCCTGACCCTTGAATCCGTCCACTGTTTGTGTCTGATCCCCTAGCCCTTTATTAGTGTAGATCACCCCTGTCTCATACCTGTACCAGCAATAAGCATAGTTTTCCAGATGACGCCTCTTCCCCCTTGTGCCTCTGCAGTCAGCCATCCTGTACTGAAGCCACAGAGACTTGTTTTCCAAAGTGCGTCATCTTGAGCCATGCTCTCTTCAAGTCCCTACTGCCCGGGCTTAGACTCCCACCTTCCCTCCACTGGGACTCTTCACCCCCTGGAAGCTTTCCCCATCACCCAGAATGTGTGCCCACCTTCTCCCTATCGCTTCATAACAGTTACTAGTATGTTTTTTAATTACCCATTTATTTGAACAGTTGAAAACGATTTACTTATCTATTTGAATGCAGACTTACAGAAAGGGAGAGGCAGAGAAGTGGCGGGGGGGGGGCAGCCAATCTCCCATCTGCTGATTTACTCCTCAAATGGCTGCCCACGTCAGTCAGGGTTGGGCCAGACTGAAGACAGGAACCAGGAGCTTCATCCGTTCTTCCACATGGGTGCAGGAGCCCAAAGACATGGGCCACCTTTGGCTGCTTTCCCAGGCACATTAGCAGAGAGCTGGATTGGAAGTGGAGCAGCTGGGACTTGAATGGGCACTCATAATGGGATGCTGGTTGCTGCAGGCAGCAGTTTAACCCTCTACGCCACAGAGCCAGCCCCAAAGGCAACACTTTCTCACTCATTTTGTCCTTAGTGACCAGTATTGTACCTAAGACACAGTATTTTTTTTTAAAGATTTGTTTGCTTATTTGACAGAGTTACACAGAGAGAGAAGGAGAGGCAGAGAGAGAAAGAGGTCTTCTAACCGCTGGTTCACTCCCCAATTGGCCACAACAGCCAGAACTGCGCCGATCCGAAGCCAGGAGCTTCCTTCAGGTCTCTCATGCCAGTGCAGGGTCCCAAGGGATTGGGCCATCCCCTGGTGCTTTCCCAGGCCATAGCAGAGCTGGATGGGAAGTGGAGCAGCCAGGTCTCAAACCGGCACCCATATGGGATGCTGGCACTTCAGGCCAGGGTATTAATCCACTGTGCCACAGCTCCGGCCCCTAGACACAGTATTTGACCAACAAAATTTGTGAAGGGAATGAGTTTTGGATGGAGGCTGGTGTTGAGTGACTTCTAAAACTGTCCCAGGAACATGTCAACATCAGTCTTTGCACATTATCAGGGAGAAGCAATTTGAGTGTATGTCATATTTATTATTAATTTAAACAGAAATTTGCATATTTGGATTCCATGCCTGTAGTGATAATCAGTGACATTGGTGAAGTATTTTTTCATATTTAATTCTCATATTTTTGACTTTATTTTAGTTTTTAAAAAAATTATTTACGGGCTGGCGCTGCGGCTCACTAGGCTAATCCTCTGCCTTGCAGCGCCTGCACACCGGGTTCCAGTCCCTGTTGGGGCGCCGGATTCTGTCCCGGTTGCCCCTCTTCCAGGCCAGCTCTCTGCTGTGGCCCAGGAGTGCAGTGGAGGATGGCCCAAGTGCTTGGGCCCTGCGCCCCATGGGAGACCAGGAGAAGCACCTGGCTCCTGGTTTCGGATCAGTGCAGCGCTGGCTGTAGCGGCCATTTGGGCGGTGAACCAACGGAAGGAAGACCTTTCTCTCTGTCTCTCTCACTGTCCACTCTGCCTGTCAAAAAAAATTATTTATGTATTTGAAAGGCAGAGTTACAGAGAGGCAGAGGCGCAGAGAGGGAGAGGTCTTCCGCTGGTTCAGTCCCCAGATGGCTGCAGCAGCAGAGCTGAGCTGGTCTGAAGCCAGGAGCCTGAGTACTTGGGCCGTCTTCCATTGCTTTCCCAGGCCACAGCAGAGAGCTGTATCAGAAGTGGAGCAGCCGGAACTTGAATCAGCCCCCATATGGGATGCCGGCACTGCAGGCAGCAGCTTTACTCGCTACACCACAGTTCTGGCTTGACTTTATTTTAACTTTGCTGTTGATTGAATTATTTCAATTGCTATTATTATGCATAAAGGTGCCCTCTTGGATGACTCTTATCATGTTAATAAAAAAATCCCATTTGTGCTAGTGATACCTTGTGGTTTGAAATACATTTTGCTCTAGTAAGGAGCCAATTTGGGTCTCTTGGGAGAAGGGCTTCCCTCTAGGTTGAGCTTCTCAACCTTTTTAGAGAGAAGTCATTGAATCTGTGAAGGATTATATGTAACTAAGCAAACTAACATTTGTCTCTTACAAAATAAATGCCTACAATCCTGTTCTCAGTGTCCTGGAGGAGTTTGGCATATAAAGGAGTTCTGTACTCTGGTAAAGCCAAAACTTCCTTGGTTAGACTGGTGGTTGGTTGATTAACCAGGGCATGGACTTGAATTGCCTATGAAAATTAAAAAAAACGTAAAATTATTGAACTCCACATCTGCGAGATTATAATTTCTGTTGGTAGAATCTAAGCTTCTGTACTTTGTACCAAATAGGTGATTTGATGGGTTAGCCAGAACTGCTTAACTGTATAAACCAGAAAATGTCAAGCTTTAATATGAAGACAGACTATATGGGACCTTATAAAAATGCAGTTTCTGACTCCATCTGGGGAGGGACCTGAGATTTTCCATTTCCAACAAGTCTCCATGTGATGTCCATGCTGCTAGTCACTGATCCTTGCTCTGAGCAGTAAGGCTGTAAATAATAGCCCCCTGCATTTTAGATTTTTTTTTCCTTTAAATAGAATACGTGTACCTACTCTTGTTTATTTCATGAATTTCATGGGCTTGAGATCCAGTCTAAAATAGTTTTGTGTTGGATATTCCCTGTCATTAAAGTTTCAATACATAGAAGGTGAACTTTTGTCTTTTTTCTCATTACCATCAGATGTATGATAAACGTGAATCTGAAAGTCATTTCTCATGTCCATACCTCCTGTCAGCTATGGTCTTTTGAGGTCAAGTAAAAGACAGATACATGTAGAAGCAAGTTGTCTCCTTAAAAATAAAACTCGACTCTCTGAAGGTTGCATGTGTTTTATTTTCAGCATAATATTGTAAGGAGTAGTTTTGTTTATTGGTATTTATTGGTAATTTTAGATTTTGAAATACTCAATTCTTAAAATAACTGTGCATTCAAAATTTTTTTAAAAAACATTGTTTCCAGGTCCTCTTCATTATTACTTTTAGTTTTATATGGTCAATATAGGGGTGAAATAGCTTTATAGCCTTGAACCATATTATCTTTGCTCCTAAGAATTAAAAATAGCCCAGGTCTCACTGGGGCTGAACACAGGAAGCTGGTTTGCTGATGTGACTACAGCTGATTTAGGGGCCGTGTTTGTTTACTTCTTAGTGATGCATAGGTGGTACCCTAGGTATGCAGGCAAACAGGTATTTGCTAGAATGAATTAACCCAGATTCCTTTTTACCCTTGTGTGTGATGTAAGCCTTTGTGTCACATGTTAATTAAAGAGTTTATTACGTGAAGGACTAGTTGTGTTTGAAATGCGATGTTTATTTGCCTTTTAGAGATGAAAGTTTGCAGCTTAAACTTTATTGAATAGAAGATGAAATTGCTTAAAGTACTATCAGGGGACAGATGAGTAATAGCTAATTAAATCTTTTTAATGTTGAGTATGTTCAAGTATCAAAAGCTAGAGGATTTCAGTGTCTTAGGTTGGCTCACTGAGCTCCTGTTGTGCGAGGCGCTGAGTTGGGCTAAGGTTGCAGAGAGGAGCAGCACAGCTCCTCTTCTCAAGTGCTTTGGGAGGGGAATGCCGTAAAGGGAAGAAATCTCATAAATCTATATTCAGGTCTTGAGTTTCAAAAGAGCTAGCCTGGTAGAAAAAGTTTTCTGGTCAGGACAGAAATGTGAAACCACAAGTGTATTCCAAATCAAGAAAGATCATACGTGTTAAGTAAGTAGTTTGAACTCTATCTTAAAGATTAGGAGTACCTGTTAGAGAATTTTGTTCATTTATTTGAGAGGTGGAGAGAAGGGTTTTCTATCGCTGGTTCATTCCCCAAATGGCTTCCACGGGAAGAGCTGTGCCCATCCCAAGCCAGGAGCCAGGAGCTTCTTCTGGGTCTCCCACATGGGCACAAGTGTCCAAGTACTTGGGTCATCTTCCACTGCTTTTCCAGGCCACTGGAAGAGAGCTGGAATGGAAAAGGGGCAGCTGGGACACGAACCTGCGCCTATATGGGGTGCCAGCACTGGAAGCAGAGGCTTTGACCTACTACACCACAGTGCCAGCTCCTGGGCTGTAGTTGTATTAGGTACTGTGTTGTTTTCAGATGATTTTGAAGTAAAAGCTATTAGATCTGTTTAAAAATATTTCTTTAAAAAGGAAGTAGCTTATTTCAAAAAATAAAACAGTCTGTTAGCCTTCTTAGACCAAACAGGATTTATTTATTGAGTCCCGTTGCTTTGATCTGTCCAGGAGTAGTTCTTGCTTTAGCCCCGATGCCTCTGACAAAGTCAGGAACTGTGGCGGTGTAGCTCATCTAGGCAAGAACACCAGGAGGAAGCCGTCAGGCCTGTGGGATCCTGATACTCCAACATGACCCATGCCATCAACTTGAGGAGTTTAGTATCCACAGCCTGAGTCCAAGGGAGAACAAGATGCTCTTAGAGGTTGAGCAAATAGTTGAAATACATTAATTTTACTTTGCAAAGATGCACTTTTTGGGCTGGAGAATACTTAAAATAATAAACAGTAGGTGTTGCATTGTCGTATATGTTCTTATGGCCCTCACTAGTTTCTTTCCTTTTCACCCCCCCCCTTTTTTTTTTTTTAAATTTATTTGACAGAGTTACAGAGAGTGAGAGAGAGAGACAGAGAGAAAGGTCTTCCTTCTGTTGGTTCATCCCCAAATGACCGCCATGGCCGGTGCTGCGTTGATCCAAAGCCAGGAGCCAGGTGCTTCTTCCTGGTCTCCCATGTGGGTGCGGGGCCCAACCACTTGGGCCATCCTCCACTGCCCTCCTGGGCCACAACGGAGAGTGGACTGGAAGAGGAGCAACCAGGACTAGAACTTGGCACCCATATGGAATGCCGGCGCCACAGGCAGAGGATTACCAAGTGAGCCATGGTGCCAGCCCCTTCACCCCCTTTTTGAAGGAGGAGGAACCTAACAGTAGGACTTTTCTTGATCTTATCATCCAGATAACCACTGGAAATCAAATGGAAATTTTTGTCCTCCCGAGACTGAAAAGCAACAGCCTGTTTGCCCCCTATACCCACAGGCCAGTGGCTGCTTACCAGGGTGTACAGAGTGGCTTTGAAGTCTGCTCTGCTTGAGATTGAAACCATTGATTTAATACAGAAAGCCATCCAGTTTTTTGCTTTTGGTTTTTGTTTTTAGTAACTTTTAAAATCTGCTTTTAAAGGGAAGAATTCCTGGGAGACTGTATGTCAAGTTTCAGTAGAATAAGTTTCATGGATAAGTTATGACTCCTAAAAACTGAAATCAGTAGTAAGGAATGCTGAACTAGAGGAGATAGCTAAGGTGTTCTTGTTTGATGTATAGTGAAGTGGGGAAAAGAGGCAAACTTTTAGTGTGTTGAAAATGGTTTATTTTCCTTATTGTTTGAACTTTTAATTGCTAATAGGGATTAGCGTAAAAGCCTCATATTGTCATCAAATAGCACAGAATGGTATGAAGATACTTCACAAAGTTCATGTAAAATAGAATTAAAAGGTAATTTTATTTTGATAGAAGTTTTTGAAATCTGTGCATAATTTTTTTCATAATATATTCTGTGGCCATTGTGAAGGCCTCTTCTGTGCATGGATTTCAAAAGCTTTGCACAAAATAAAACATCTTTTAATTCCATTTTCCATGAATTCTTAGAAGTGCCTTTGTATTAACCACTGATTTTAATACTAGTTTCAAATATTCTTTTTTTTTTCCTGGCAAGCTCTGTATATGGATTCATACCTCAGTAAATCACTAATAGATTATTGACTAAGGTAATACGTGTACTTAGGTGTTAGAAAGATTATAATAAAAATAGACAACAGAATATAATTTTAGGTACTTTCTACATTGAAGACTTCATTTAATAGCTTCTTTATATTGGTTGATGTTCTGTCTTTCATTTTAGAGATAAATTTTGTTTAGAACTCTGTTAGGTATATCAATGTGTTATCAAGAACACACATTCTTTATCCATGTGGTAATGAATACCTTGAGTTTACATTGTGTATTTTGCCAAAAGTTACTAAGTGGTTAAACGGTATTTCTTTGGCTTTATAAGATCATAGATCACTGATAGATAGAAGATAGGTTTTTTTTTTTTATTTTACTTTAATTCACATATGTTTGGTAGCAAAACTCATAGCATTCTATTTCGTCAACTAGGCCCCAGTTCACAAATGTAATCAATGGAAAAGTAAAACTGGCACTTCTTGATTTCCTGGCTTTGTGTTTTTTGGGTGGAGCTGGCTCCTGAGCAAGAAGGTTGCTCAGGAAATAATATTAGGTACCTGTAAGAAAATACTGGAAGAGGTTGCCATACATCATGTATAAGTATAGTTTTTCTCATATAAAAGGATCCTGCCCTATGACAGAGTTGAATCTAAATGTATGCTCATCTTGTACTTAAGCATAGTCAGTCAGTTTGGATATATTACTAGCATGTCATCACTCCTATGGAGAAACCTTTTTTTGAGGGGGGAGGAAGGGAGTCTGGGGAGAGACTGATTCAATCCCCAAATTATGGTAACAGCTGGGGCTGGGCTGGGACCAGAGCAGGGACCAGAGGTGGAAGTCAGAAATCCAACCCAGCTTTTGCATCTGGGTGGTGGGGACCCAGTAACTTGAGTCATCGTCCCTGCTTCCCAGGGAGTGACCAGAAGCTGAGTCAGGAACCAGGGCTGATAATGAAACCCAGGCACTCCAATGTGGAATGCAGGCATCTTCATAACTAGGCTAAACTCTTGCTCCCTATGTAGTACTCTATAAAGAAAACTTTTCAAAGTAATATTTAAAAATAATTTCTGGTATATTTAGCCAGGTTACTGTTTAGAATCACACTACAACAAACTAAAATAATCATCCTACTACCAACTACTACTTTGCTACCATCCTTCAAAGACTGAATTCTCTTGCTAATTTCATTTTGCCTATGCCAGTGCCTTCACTTTGTTATACAAACTCCATTGTCCTTTTTTTTTTTATGAATCTGTTCTTGACAGTTTGAACCATGGTGACCTCCTCCTCTGATGAATTCACATCTTCTGCCTTACCATTTATTTTTCACTTTCATCCTTTGTGTTATTTTTACATTATTAATTATATTGTCCCCATGATTAGGCACAAAGCCCTTTGAGACTCAAGACTAGTGTTTTCACCCGATAGCATGTAGGGTTATGAATGAGTGGGCCACTGGGCCTGTCTGCACCCATTGTGTCCTGTAAGCTGTAAGTTTTGGTTTTCTTCTTTTCTCAAGTCTTCTTCATGTCTAAGCCTTCTGTTGGTCCATTCTTGGCTACCCTCCTCTGGTTCTAGTAGTATCTTCTGTTTCGGAAGATTATAGATGATTTTATGAGATTCTTGGGATAATTTAAGGAGAACACAGGAAGTGATTTTTCCCCTTTTCCCTATCTCAGGATCTATTTTGAAACTCTATCATAAAAATTCTACCTCTTTACATTTATTTTTAATATTTATTTATCAAAATGTTTTGAGAGTGACCTTTTAGAAATAATAGTTTGTGTATATTAAAAAAGAGGAATCATTCAAGCAGATTTGTACTTTCGACACAATAAAAAGAAGGGGAACACCATCAAGTCCACAAACCTGAATTTTCTTCCCAAACTCTCTTGCATTTATTATGTTGTTTTAACAGCCTGAGAGAATGGAGCCAGCAGAAATGTAAATAATTATAATATCATGTCATGTAAATCACTGCAAAATAAGGATTTTTTAAAAAATTTCACTACATGGAATTTTGTATATACCTCCTTTTGAGCCATAATTCTATTGAATTGTAGATGGGAAATCTAGACCTTGAGTATGATCTCATTTTAAGAAGGATAAAATTGAGGTAAGTGATTATGTGAGGTCACATGTGTGGTTAATGAAGAGGTCAGGAATAGAAGCCAGCTGTCTCTTCAAGATCATTTTCTTAGGTAATGACATGTACATCTGAAAAACCAAAAACAGTACAAAAAGAGGAGTGCAGTGAAAGGTAAGTTTCTCCCTACCCCATTTTCAGTTCTCATTTCCTTCCTCAGAGGCAGAAGTTATCGATTTCATGGGCTTTTAAGAGCTGTTTTTATTGCATTCAACCGTATAAATGTATACCTTTCTCTTCATGCAAATGGTAGCATGCTGTATACACTTTTCCATATGTTGCTTTTTTTAAACATGTTTAACAATATGTCTGAAAATTGTATAACCAAGTATTTTTTATTTCTTGATCTTTGAGCTTTCCATTTTACGATACTGCCTATCGTTGAGACAGTCGGTTTTTGTTGATATAAATGGAGTATTAAGTCATTCTTCATTTCTAGTATATCATGGTAGCACCTCCTTTGCAGCATAATAGAATATTTCATATTTCTTTCAGAGAGAGAGGGATCATGATTATCCATTTTATAGTAATGTTGAAGTGAAAAATAACGAGAAATTTATTAGCTTTGCTGATAGTTACCCAAAATAGCTAACTGAGGTACTGCCTTTTTTGTTTGAGAAAGAAATGGCAGTTGATGTTTCCAGGGAAATTATTTTACCTTTAAATTTAAGTAAAAATCTATCTGATGTGTAAAAACCAGTCAGTTTATCTCAGAGCTGTGAGAAGCAAAGATATGGCAAATACCAAACCACAGATGTCTGTTTCCTTTTCTAAAGTTTTAAATCTCCAGTCTCTCATGCAAATTACAGAAATGGTTTTTCATTTATTTCTCTAATTTGGAACTATATATTTTAATCTTGATATGATCCATGATCATCTATAAAAACACACCTTTAGTTTTGATCGTTGTGAGCTTGTTTATCAATATAACTTGTCATTAGAATTTTACTGGCTTATTTTTCTGAGATTCTTTTAGAACTGCTTGATTTTAGATCTGATGGAACATTTGTATCACAGAGACAAATCTATATAAAAATACGCTTCCCATGCCAAATATCTATGATAGGATTATATTTGATTTTTGCTTTAGATAGTTAATTAGTCAGCAATCCTGCATTCTTCCTAAAGATGGCAGTACTTCTCAATGTATTGTTTATAGGGTAATTCTATTGGGGGAAAAAAAAACCAGTAATATTATAATTCTAACCATCGACTAGAAAAAAGTTAATCAGACAAAGTATATTTTCATAACATCAACACAGTAATTAAAATTCAGTAGAACAAGTTAAGATCATATCCTTGAGGTTCACAGCGTTAGTGCAGCTGTTAATGTGTGTTATCCTCAACCCTGAGCGCAAGGTACTAAGGTCTTACTGTGTTTTGACATTGGAATTCTTGGTGTAAGAGAGTGAACTGAAGTCTTGTCAAGAATTGTGATCTGTATAGTAGGAACTTGCTAGATGGATAGGTCTCTCTTCCATGGGGATAAAATCAGAAAATAAAAGCTGACAAAGCACCCTAAACAGAAAATCCCAAAGTAACCACATATTGCGTATCTTTGCAGACATACGAAATGTTTTGATATTTAGTGTTTGATAAAAGTTTAGGTGTCAAAATCTTTTTTTTTCCTGTTGCTTAGATTGGCTAATTCTTTTGATAAGCAAAATAAACACTTCTTTGCATTTTAAAAAACAAAACAACAAAACCTTCAGCCTTCTCTCCTGTAAAAACTAAACTCCAGATTCACAGAGTAGTGCTCTGGAGCACGGAGAAACAACACTATTTTGTTCCTCCTTCCATTTCTGATTGAATGATTTCCTCTTTCTCTGATTGTGTGTGTGTGCGTGTGTGTGTGTGTGTGTGTATGTGTGTGATCACATGGGACTGTGGTTCAAAGGTGAACAGTACAACAGCAGACCAGCTGCCTTGCCAGACCTCCCAGCTAGCACTCGCATAGCAACTACTTTCTAAGACTTGTCCTGATCGTTGGTTCATCTGGAGAGGTGACTGGGTACTGGAGGTCTGTCTCACTCTAATCACCCTGATAGGTACTGGTGTGTAAGTACCATATTGCCAGTTCTTTAATTTACAGTGAAGAAGCCAGGATGTGTATGGTTCAGTGTATTTTCTCTTAGTAGGGAAATCAACATAGACAACTAGATTCTAACCAGAATGGTGCTTGATGAGCATTGAATCAGATGACTGTCACATGCCTCTTTCTCACAGGGATACGGCTGCCACTTAGACCAGATAGTGTTGAATTTTCAGAGCATCTTTTCTGCTCCAGGGTATAGTCACATGTCCAACTTCTCCTTCCTGGTTTATTTCAGAGGTATATAGACTATCTCCTTCAACCCCTTTTTCTTAATTACAGGTTAATAAAATTGAGCAAATGTATGTGACTTAGTCCAATGCCTGGCATATAGTAAATACTTGTAAATAACAACTACTCGTGAGTGTGACTGGTGTTGAGTCCAAGTACCCTATGTTACTTACAGTGTCAAAGCAGCCTTTTGGGCCATTTCTATAGAGGATTGATCACTCTCATCTTTTATGTTTTGAGTTATTTTTGTTCTTTAATTCTTTTTATTTACTTCATAGATCCTCAGTGTTTGAATTCATGAGTTGTTTAGGACGATACCTTCGCCTCTTTGTGATTTTTTTCACCTACTTTGTGTTTGAGATCTCTATTGTTTTAAAGTTGCAGTTTCTTGCTCTGAAATACTCCATTTCCCATGGTTCTTTCATTTGTAATGTGCATCTCTTGAAAGAGATGATCTTTAAGTTCCTGCTCAGCTCCCGAATACATCTGATTTTATCTTACTTGAGTAGATGATGCCAGTTGTGGCCCTTTCTATTGAATAACTGTGCTCACCTTCATTTCAAGCTTTGCTTAAATTCCTTCTCTGAGTGTGAAGCTATTTTGAAAGTGGTAGCAGCATCTGAATCCTTAGAAGGGAAATATGTCTGTGGCTTTGGGAGGTAATGATTGAAAATCCATGGCCAGAGGTAGGATGACAGTGAACTCAGCGGTCAGCAGTGACACAGATCTGACGAGTACCCAACTGATAAAACATTTTGTGTGAAAATGAGTACAGAAAAGAATGACTCAGATAAATTAGTTGGTTACTCCAGCAACAATAAGCATTATTAGCCTTCCCCTGTACATCCATCGGGAAGATGAGTTATTGTTTCAAGAATGGAAAAATAAATTGGGGAACAGGGAGAATTGGCCAAAGCTCTTTGTATGTTGTAAAAAACACAGGTTATGGTGTACTGTGCACCTGGTGGTGTCAGAGCAACCTTGGTAGGAGATTGGAAGAGGGACACAAGATGTCAGATTGCAGTGGTATGGAGTTTAGTGGAAGAGACTAGCTTTGGTCTGGATCATGAGATGGAGAGTATTTGAATAGATAAAAGGAGAGAGAAAGCACTTTTTTGACGGGTGAAATGCCAGGAACAAAAGCAGAGGTGAAAAATAGTTATATAAATATAGTATGTTAAGGGAATGACAAGCCAATTTAATTTGGCTCAGAGGTTCTTAAATGTGGTCCATGAAGGACAATCGAGGCAATACTTCTGTCAAAGGACATCACTAACTCCAGACTTGGGGGAAAAATGGGGAGCATGCAACCGGATGAAACTTACTTAACCCTCTCAGTACTTCCAGCTTCATGTTTTCATGTGCCTTCTATGTCACCAAAGGAGAATCTTGTTTTAGAATACTTTTTTTGGAAACGGTAAAGACTATCAGTATCTTAATCTCTCACTCTTGCTCTTGCCCTCGTTCTGTCTCAAGTGAATATTCAAAAGGAAGGAAAAGAAAATCCTAGCGCTGTGAGGGTAGATGGTGCACCTGTGAGGCCAGAGGCCAGGATTACTGCACGTCACTGTGCCGCATTACTTTCCAAGAGGTATTGCTAAGAAGTAGGAACCAGAATCTGATGCTTTTCTCCACTTGACAGAAACTTGCTGACTCCAGAGATTCTAAGTTGATTCTGAAGGCAGAAGAAGTAATGTGACTTGACTCTTAACTTGAAAGTCTTGGAGGAGTTTGGTGTAACAGTGAACAGGCTCCCTTAACCTGGCACAGCATCCTTTGGGACTCCGCTCTCAGTTCTGCTTAGCTTTGTGAATTAAGGACTTTAGCACTTGGTGCTGCGGGGGGAAACTTGTGACTATCAAAGATAAAGTATGTGTTGCTGTGTCAAAGGCTGCATCCCACCTTTAACTCATTTAAATCAAGTCTTACTGGGACTCACTATGAGCAGTTAGAATTTTTGAAATTTTTTTTTCCAGGAAGTGAACATTTTTCTTGTATGAAAAAATAATAAGGTAAGGGAGGCATAATCCTTTGTAAACACTGTGTTTTATAGATTGCATCTGCTCAGGGAGCCGGTTTCTAGTGGAATCAAGGTTTTCTCTGCATGTTCCTGGAGCAGGAAGTTCCTATCTTTAGTCAGAATCTCATGCCGGTCTTTGCAAAACTCCCCTGTAAGGTTAGAAACTATTGATTCAGCTAGTGGAGACAGGGCTATGTTCTGGATGACTCTGAGCAAGGGAAGGACAGGAAATGAGAAAGCTCACGTGAAGAACGTGGGCAGGAAAGCTTTGGCAGGACTGTGATGGTTTAGGGATTCAGGTTAGCCCCAGGGTCTGAGGCATCCTCTGGGTCTTCTCAGAGATGGGAAACTGTTATCTTTTTAGTTCTTTGTGTCAGCGCAGTGCCTAAGACACAACAGGCACTCCAGAAATGTTGAATCAAATTGAAACCATCCTATGGATAATGAAAGCTGGATATAGCACCAATAATAAAGGTTTTTCTGTCTTACCTGCACGTAATCCTGTTTTGTTAAATCATTTGGTGAGCAAGAAGGCTTTTGAGAAACGATAACTTTATAAAAATCCCCCATGGCCTTCGTTTTGTTCAGGGCAGTTAGCACAGGCTTTTGACTTCTTAGGATTTCTTCTAAGTTGTATGTCTTTTGCACATTTCTTACTAAAAGGTATTCCAAGATCCAGTGCCTCCTTTCTGGGAAGGGATGATGTGATTCACTAGGTCATCATCTATTTAAGTAATAGTCCAATAAACAAAGATTTGCTGATCATTAAATAAAATTAGTCTCACAACTTTGATGTCATTTTGGCTTAAAATACCTTTGGAACTTTTGAAGAGTCCTCTGCCAATTTAATAATAAATTCCTGGAAATCCTCTGTATTGTATTATAACCTTATTATCGCATTTTTTCTTTTTCCTGAAATAAGATTTAGCAGACTCCCTAGATATTAATAAATTAAAATTTTGAATATGTTGTGATTGGAAGATCAAGAAGTTTAGACTACCTCAGTGTAACATTTTAGTTTTTACTCTTTCAAACTCAAGAGAATATTACTGAATTATAAAACATTAGTATTGTAAACATTTATTCTGAAAGTATGGTAACTTTGTTTTATTTTAAAGCAAATTTTGTGTTTCCAAATTTGTGGAAGTTACACATCAAATTATGTTTGTTAGACGTTCAGAACACTTTCCTCCCGCCAGGTAGAAATAATAATAAGTAAAATAAGGTATAACTTCACCGAAGACAGTAGTTTTGAGGAGGGCAAGGCTGCAGGGTAACTGCTCTGTAACTGAGATTGACTTAGAACTCTGTTCTTTAAAATCCTTGGATGTCCACAGCTGTGCTACACAGCCCACACTACTGTCCTAAATTTGAGTTGGGGTAAAGATAGAAAGGGAACAAAGAGTGGCGTAAGTTAACATTTTTGTTATAAAAATGTGTATAAAGTTTGGGAACTATAACTAAGAGGAAAGTAAAGAGGACTTGCAACAGATCACCCGGGGGTGAGCACTGGGCACACGGGTGTGCCGCTCCCCGTGGTGTGTGTCCACACGGCCGCCCTCACTACCCGTGCACACGCACACACATCGCTAGGTATTATTGCACAGCCTTGTCTCAGTACCCTGTTAGGCTCCACTGTAAGAAAAACACGAAAGCCTAGCCAATACGTTATTGTGTCAGGTAGGAGAGACTCCATTTCTTTTTCTTTCATTTTCTCTTTCTGTCCCGTGTTTTTAAAAAAAACTTGTGTTAATTGCTGTTCTACGAGGGTACTTCAAAAAAAGTTCGTGGAGACATGAAATTGTTTTGGTGCAAAAACTTGAAAATCCGTGCAAAGTTTTTTTTTTTTTTGATAAGATGTATTTTCCAGAAACTTGTAGAAGACCTCGGGGTGGATACTGACCTTAGCTCCTTGCGTGAAAAACCTTGCATGTATTCGCCTCAGGGGAGAATTCTCAAATGAGGATTTCTGGGTCAAAGCATTTAAAAAATGTTGCCGGCCTGGACGTGTTTCCCCAAAGCGCTGAGCTGTCGTGGGGGGCCGCGGTTGGCCGCCGTCTCCTGGACCCGCAGCTGCAGCCGGGCCGACGGCCGGTGGGGCGGAAGGGGCAGCGCGCGGCCCTGGGACCGCGGCCCTTTGGGGAGCCGAGAGGCGCCGCGCTCTGCTTGCCCGTTGCTAACCGGCGTGTCTTTGTCTTTCCTCCCTGGGGACCGCTGCCGCCCGTGCGGGCCGAAGCCTCGCGAAGCCGTCGTCCCGCAGCGCCGCCGCCCTGCGCCCGGCCGCCCCCGGGAGCCGCTGCCCGCCCGCGGGCGCCGTCACCACGCGCCAGGCCGCCGCCAGCTGCCGCGCCAAGCTCCGCGGCGCCGCCGCCCGGGAGCGCCAGCACGCGGCGCGGGGGCTCGGCAAAGCCGCGGCGCCCTGAGCGCCCCGCACCACGGCCGCACGCCGCACAGCCGCTGTACCTCAGGCGCCTCCGCAGGCAGCGCCGGCCGGCCCGGGCCCTCGGGGAGCGCTGTCGTCGCCACTTCCCCGCTCCTCCGCCCAGCCCCACGCCCAGATCGCCTTCCCGCCAAGCCCCTCCGAAGGACCGCGTGCCTTAGGGGCCGGGCTGCGGGGACGCCTCCGAGCGAGCACGACTTCGCCCTGCCCGCCAAAGCCCCGGCTGCTCTGAGAATCTTGCCACTGGACAATGCCATCCACTCCTTTCCCTCCCTCGTAATTTATGGACTTGCTTTTTTCCTGGTCAGCGTCCTGTGCTGTTGGTTCTTCAACAAAGACTAGCTCCTACTGTAGTCTGCTGCACCTCACACCCTCGTAGTGTCGCCAGCCCCTCCCCGCCCCACTGCTGCCTTCCCCCCGAAGATGGTGTTCATAACTGCCCAGGTCCCCCAAGACTGCCGTGGTTTGTGACACAACCTGGCCTTGTGTAGTTCACAACTAGTGTTGGACTCGAACTCCGGCCTCTGGTCCCCTCCTTCCTGTAGACTCATCTCAGTTCTTGTTCCCACGGTTCTAGCCCTTGGTCGTCGTTAGCACCTGCTGCTTCTCTGTACAGTCTTGTCTGTGGTGACCCCGGGAATGCACCTGTCGGATCTCCTGCCCTAAGGAATCCACTATTGGACTTGCACAGAGGCCTCCTTCTCTGGGCTGCCCGGCTCCAGGGACCGAGCGCAACAAGGGTATTGGTTCTGGCTGGTTCATACGATACTCAGGACTCCTGATGAGCAGTGCTGGCCTGGCCAGAACCTTCTTACAATCTCGCAGCACGAGGCTTCCTTGCCCATTCCCCGATCCTTTCGTTAGGTGTCAGACCTGTCTTACGGTATGAAGGCCTCCTCCCCTTTATCCTTTCCAGGTGTTCCCGCAGTAAAAACTGGCAGGTCGAATCCTGTCCTGGTATCTGGACCTGACCTAAAACATTCCACTGTGTCACCTTCTTGCATCCCGCATTCCTTGCATGTCGACAGCTAATTGTTTAACCTCATTTCCACCACTACCTGATCAGCTCCAGCCCCGGGTCCACTTCCTTGTCTCGCTGGATTCCATGGTCCATTCTCCCTGAAGTACAGTGCTCTCTGCACGCTCGAATCTCAGTTTATTCGGACTTAACTTTCCTGACCAAATCCAACCCTGGATAAACGTTGCCATCTACCTTCCATGGGCCTGACAGGACCAACTGACTGTTTTCTTCTAGAAAATCATATAACTCGACCAACTCGTTTTACTCTGAATCCACTGTCTCAAACCTCAGACTGGTGCTGCTGTTCCTACTAGAGCCTCAGCTCCCCCCCTCTAGGCCCCCCGATTCTACATTCTCATCTCCCCGCGATGGTCTGATTCCTTTCTCCCCATTTACTTCACGTTTCCCTGGGAAAGCAGAAGCCACGTCATACAAACTTCATCTCGCCACCGCAGGACCCTCCAAGCTAGCTCTCTGCTGACGTCTCCCTGTGCATAGACGAAGCTTAGAAGCCAAGCCCTCCTCGTGTGTTCCAGCGCCATGCGCTCCTGCCCTCTCCCCTTTTCTGCGTCGTCAGCCCGCCCTCCCCTCCACAGATCGTCCTCATCAGCTAGCAGGCACGTTCCTGTGTCCATGTCTTCCAGATCTCGGCTTGTGCACATCTTCTCCATCGATGAACTGTTTTCAGCTCTTCTTTGTAATCATATCTCTTTGTGGCGTTGACTTTATTTGTTGACTTTATCCATTTTATTTATTTTTTTAAAAAAATATTTGTTTTTGTATTTGACAGACAGAGTCAGGGAGAGACAGAAAAATCTTAATTCTGCCGTTTCACTCTCCAAACGGCCGCAACGGCTGGAGCTGGGCCGATCCAAAACCAGGAGCCAGGAGCTTCTTCCAGGTCTCCTTCGTGGGTGCAGGAGCCCAAGCACTTGGGCCATCTTCTACTGCTTTCCCAGCCACTAGCAGGGAGCTGGATGGGAAGAGGAGCAGCCAGAACTCCAGCCTGCTCCCATATGGGATGCTGGCACCATAGGTGCCGCTACTCCAAAAACGCCGGCCCTGTGTTGTCTCCATTTTCTGATCTTCTATTTGAGGGCATGTCTCCACCGTCATCCCTGAAAGTGCGCTTGTTCAGGTCACTGCTCACTTCCACATTACCCAGTCTAAAGGGCGAATTCCTGTCCTCACCTCTGCTTCTTTTGGTCACTTTCTGATTCCTTACATTGTCTCTAAGACAGTGTTCGCTCCTGGTTTTCTTTTGGCTTCACCGATCATCCGTCCTCGGTTTTATATTTGATATTCTCCTGCCTAATTTTTAAAAGTTAGGGTTTCTCATCTCTATTCTGGTCCCTCCTTTCTGTTCTTTCTCAGGATAATCTTACCACGTTCCACAGATTTAAGTATCATCTTTATGCTAATGAGTTTCAAATATATGCTCCCCCCCCCCAGACCTTTTCCTCTAAGCTGTAGTCTCACATATCTAATTGCTTCCTTAATTATCTTCCTTTGGATGACTCAGATTTCTCAGATTCAACATTTCCAATATCTAATTCCTCATTCACACCCCAAATCGGTTTTCTTCATCTTCCCTATTGCAATAAATAGCACCACCATTCAACCAGTTACTCAAGCCAGAAACCTGGATCATCCTTGATCTTTCTGTCCCCTATGTCAGATAGACCAGTCCAGCCGATCAGTTTCACCCTGCAAATATGTCTTCAATCTGTCTGCTCCTTTCCACGTTCAATGTCATCATTTTGTCCTAATATATATATATATATATATACACATATATATATATTTGTTTGTTTTCCCATCTGACTATTGTGACAGCCAGTCCTACCTGGTCAGCTCTCTGCCACCACTCTTGACTACCTTCAGTACATTCCTGATGGTGTGGCAACAATGAGCCCCCTGAAAAGTTGAACCAAGTAAATTACTGCTTTTACAGGATGAAATCCAACCTCCCTCCACGGCCTCACCCAGCCTTGTAGCATCTGACCTCTGCCTGGGTCTCCAGCGCCACCTCTGCCCCTCTCTGTTGCCCACTATGATGCAGCCACACTGGAACCTCCAACCTGCCCAGATCCCTTCTGCACCTCAGGGGCTTAATAAGGCTGCTCCTCACAGCTTCCCTCTCCCTTACCACAACGCGACCCCTTAGATTACTGCTAACCGAAATGTTAGGAGAAAAGCCTGCTCCAAGCAGCCAGCTGAAAGTAGTCTCTACCCCCCCCCCCCATTTGCCACCCCAGTTCTTTGTTTCCTGTGTTTCTCAAATTCCTTCTCTCATTTTGTAACTTTATTTATTTATTTGCTTTTGGGGGGGAGGGGTCTGTTTCTCATACTAGAATGTATGAGAGAAGATGTCTAGATTTTTCAGCGTTGTATTCTCAGCCCCTAGCACAATATTTGATACATATTAGGTGCACAACAAACTTCTATTGAATGAATGAATGCATTTGCTAATTCTTCTGTTGGGGGTGTTCACTTTTTACTGGTTACTAAGAGCTCTTTATATATTAAAACCACTAACCATTTGTTTATTCTGTATGCTGCAGACATTTTGTCCTTTTTCAGATATGTACCAATTTAATTCATGATGTTGTTGATATACAGAAATATTGCATTTTAAATTTAGATGAATATCTATTATCCCGTGATTTCTGCTTTTGGTGATATGTTAAAATATACATCCAAATGTTATATAAATAGCTGTCTGTTTTTCCTTTCATTTCAATTTTTTAGATTTGAATCTTCAAATGGAATTTATTTTTGATATAGGTGTAATTAAAGTCTAAATATTTATTTAGCTGTTTCATCATCATCCATTGAAAACTCCCTTTTCTACTGTTTTGAAAATTCCACGTTTATCAAATATTAAATTCTTACATATACTTGGAATGGTTTCTGGATTTATTGCTTGCTTGTTGTATTTGGTATTTTCTGCTCCTGAACCATGCTGTTTTGATTATTGCCATTTTATAATTTGCATTACTTTGTGTTTAGCTTTTCAATGGAGTAAATTTTGTTCTTCCTTTACAAAATATTTTTGGCTATATTGTGCATTTATTCTTCCAGATAAGCTTTAGCCATATTTTCATCACATTCGAAAAGAAATTCTACTGGCATTTTGTTTAGAGTTACTTTAATATTGTAAATTATTTTGGGGAGAATTTCCATCTTTGTGACATTGATTGTCCTGCTCAGGAATGTGTCCCAGTTACTGAAGGTGGCCTATATGCTCTTAAGTAATTTTGTGTATCATGCATGTTTCTTATTAGTTGTATTATTAGTATTTTATATCTTTGTTGCTATGTGAATGGGGTCATTTTTCCTTTTTTTTTTCCTAATAACTGGTTGCTCTTGTGATGTCAAGTTATTGATTTTTGTGTTTGGTAACTTTTTTGAACTCTTTGGTGAATCCTAGTTGATTCTCTTCTCAGTAGCCAGTCGTTTTAAGTGTCATCAATGATAGTTTTTTTCTCTTTATAACATTTTATACCTCACATAGTTAAATAAATTTTCCCTCACATTTTTAGAAATGCCTTTAATATTTTTCACCAGCTTTTTTTCTTTAAATGGTCTTTTAAAACTATACATGTTTATGGGGGTATAACCAGCTTTTAATGTTAGCCCTTGGACTGAAGTATAGGTCTTTATCTGCTTAAGGAAATGGTTCCCCGGTTCAAGTATACTAAGCCTTTCTTGGCAACGATTGCGTTATATTAAACATATTCTAGGCAACTAGAGATGATCATTATGATTTTACTCTTATGGCCTACCATCACAATACATTTCTTAAGGGATTTCTTGGTTTTGTTTTTGCATGAGATGCATCCCGTTTCATCATAATGGATTCCCTCCCTCTCCCCCCTTTTTGTAGTATAAGAATGTTGAATTTAACTCCTTATGCTTTATTTGGGATCATATGTTTATTTTCATTAAAAGACTGAACTATAGTTTTACATTTTTATAGTTTACCTTTATTAACTTCAAAAACCTTCCATCTTGTTGTATGCTCTTGGTTAAAACATAGCACAGGAATTACCTACTTGAAAGGTTTGGAGGAACTCACCTGTAACACTGTTTAGGCCTCAAGCTTTTTCAGGGTGTGTGAGTAGAAGAGAATTCTCTGAAAACTTTAAGAAGCTTTTCTATGGTTTTGGGATAGGCAGGTTAACTACTACTTACTGAGTGTCAATTTAAAAAGATATATTTTTTAAAGAAAATCATGCATTTTCATAGAATTTTAAAATTTATTAGCAGATTTCTATATATAATTATAGTTAAAAGTATTTTTCTCTGTGTTTATGGTTATAGCTACTTTCTCATTTCTAATCTTTTTAGTTGCATTTTTTCTTTTATTATGATTTGCTAATCTTTTTAAGGACCCAAAACTTGGATGTTTTACCAATTCCATTCCTTTTCTACATTGTTAATATAACTTTTGATCTTTAATTCTTCCCTTAATTTTTGTAGTTTATTTTGTTGTTTTATAATGTTCCTTTGCAATTGATGACTTAGTTAATTGATCTTTCTTATTTAATAGTAGGGCACATAAGACTATAAATTTACCTCTGGGCACAGCTTTGACTGCATTTCAAAAGTTTGGTATGTAGTGTCTTAATTGTTGCTATTTAAGAATAATGGATTTAATTTCTGGTTTTATTTCATTTTTGACTGGTGTTATTTAGGATAGTGTTATGAGGTTTTTGACATTGTTAATCTTGCTTTCTTTTTAATAAAGAATAAATTTATTACTATTTATGTTGCTATTTTAATAAAGAGCTAATTTTGTTTGGAAAGTGGAATTATCTGTGGTCTTATCTGAAGTTGTGTACAGGCACTATGGAGAGGTCCTCATTATGAGACCTACATATAGCGCCAGCTAGTGGCAGTTTATAATAAGGATTTGGTATACCACTAATGCTAATATTTACTGGAATTGTAATTTCTAGAATGTCTCAGTTACCCATGTAAGAGTCAAGAAGCAGCTTTAAAAATGTCTATTGCATCAGAAGCCCTCAAATAATATGAAACTTAAAAGATAATATAGTTATTACTAGGAAAGCTCATCAAAGTTTATGAAAACAGGGAAGATTTGAATATTATAAACATTTGGACTTTGTCAAAATTTTGGCATTAGGAGAAATATTAGACTTGAAACAGGTTGTTTAAAAGCTGTATATTTTTATAATTACAAATGTAATTCATGTACATAAATAAAATTAAAATTACCATAACTGCATTACCCAGAGAAAAGCACTGTTAACATTTTGTAGTATTCCTAGGATTGTTTCAGTACATAGTCCTCTCTTTATTTTTTGTATGAATGGCTGCATATTCTCCCAAGTCTGCTTTTATACACTGATTATTTGGGAACATTTCCCTGTCATGTAAGCATGTAGAGATGGCTGGGAATTTATCTTAGCAGTAGTAGCATAGCGCAGGCCTCCTCCTGCTACAGTTTCTAATGTCCTATGAATTTTGTTTTTCCTTTAAGCTGGTTATAAGTAATTTTTGTCACATGCATGCAAGAACTTTCACCGACTCAGTGATTTTATGTTATTTGATTGATAGCATTTTCAGAATTCTAATGCCATAAATATATGATGGATCTTCCAGAAGTTCATGGAAAATGCATGTTATTAAGAAACTTGCATGGATTTCAAAAATTTTTGCACCAAAATAAACTTATTTTTAAATTCCATTTTCCATGAACTTTAAAAAAACCCTTGTATTAGGCATGCATGTGCAGGCATTCACATGTACACATGTATGTACATACATGCATACACACCTCATGGGAATTTGGGAAATATTCCTTACTTTATTTGCCTATTTAATGGTGCAGAGGTCACGTTCTTGCATTAACAGCTCTTAGGCAAGCGCCGTGGCTCAACAGGCTAATCCTCTGCCTTGCGGCGCCGGCACACCGGGTTCTAGTCCCGGTCGGGGCGCTGGATTCTGTCCCAGTTGCCCCCTTTCCAGGCCAGCTCTCTGCTGTGGCCTGGGAGTGCAGTGGAGGATGGCCCAAGTGCTTGGGCCCTGCACCCCATGGGAGACCAGAAGAAGCACCTGGATCAGCGTGGTGTGCCAGCCGCAGCTCGCCAGCCACAGCAGCCATTGGAGGGTGGACCAACGGCAAAGGAAGACCTTTCTCTCTGTCTCTCTCTCACTGTCCACTCTGCCTGTCAAAAAAAAAAAAAAAAAAAAAAAGCTCTTAGAAGTTCTGCTTTTAAGGAAAATAGTTTGCTTTAAAAATATGGATTTCAAACATTTAAATTATGGAATGCTTTCTTCTAATAAAATACCTGTTAATAATTTTAATGTAACTTTCTGAAATCCTAACAGCCCCCCAGCTTGGCTTCCATGCATCAGTCTCATTAAATTAGTATTGCTAGTCAACTCTTAAGTGATTTCACATGTAGAAAAAGTTTATTTTCTGGTGCCTGCTATTGTTGTGTACTGGGGAATCACTCCCAGCAATGCCTGAGCTTCTGATCTCAGAGCTTCCTTCACACCAAGGCTGGAAAACCTCCCTGCTTTAAAGGGCCCTGCTCTGCCCCTGTCTGTTCACTCTTCCTCTGCCAGAGTGAAGACTGTGGATATATCCACCTGCACCCTGAGCCCTCTTTGCTCTACAATCTGGGCTTCCGGGACCAGAAATTGTCCACTGAACAGCTTCACCTTCTGGAGACTCTGCAGGTCCATCCTGTTGTGCTATCAGCTGAGCACTTGTAGGCCAAAAGGATGACCACTGCAGGACGTGGGCCTAGGCGGATTCTGCTCCAGGCAGTGTGAGCTGCATCCAGGCACGTGGGGTGGAGCCTGTTCTTACCAGACCACCATTTACCAGGCCATGCAGGACTCTGAGGAATCCAAGAATTCTAGAATGGGGCCTTATACGAAATTATGGCAGTATTTGGAAATGATTTGGAGGTATGGTCTGTAAGCCTCCATTTTACTCTTGAGCTGGCCCCTGCATAATTCCAGGGAGATTGGTGCTTGGAAGCCAGAAGCAAAAGTTGCACTTCCGAGAGCATTGGGAAGTCTAGAGGCCCCAGAGAAAAGTGGCTGCCGGTGCCACTTGGGAAGACCCTGGATGTCACGGCGCTCAGCCCAAGGGAGTGCTACAGCTTGGTATGAACCACTAGAGCCTTCTGTCTCCACATGGACCACAAACTGGACAACGCATGTCTTAAAGGGACCTATAGATTAAAGACCAGAGGCATTTACCAAGTCCTAGGCACTACAGGAGCCTCCATAACTCTTCTGTTCTCTTGAACAGGCTTGCCAAAACACGCGGACTTTTGATTTTTTTTGACTGCACTGTTGCATGTGTAGTTCAGAATCAGATTTAATTTTATTTAGAAAATTAAAGAGATAGCACATCTCTTAAACCTGAATGCAATGGTATGAGAGCTATACTAACTACACTGCAGTACATACAGTACACAAAGAAGCACACCGTGTCCTGAAGAGTAAAACAGAGGGGCTTCTCTTGGTCTGGAGGTCCAGATAAAGTTCTTGAAGAAGTAATATTTAGCTGAGAGGTCAAAAATGGACAGAAAGAAAGAGACGGGAAAGAAAGAGCAAGGAACCGGCCAAGGTAAGGGCTTGGGAGAAATTGCTTGGCAAGGGTGGAGCGTGGGATGTGCGTCTTGTCACAGAGCTTGGGTGTTTTAGTATGGTAACGGCAGGTCTCTAATGACCAAAAGCAACATAGAGATTAACTTTGAGGGATGTGAAAATGATTCCGAAGGAATGGTAAAGATTAATTGCCATGGTATAGGGGAGAGGTGGAGCTGCTGAAAGAATTTGTGGTTGGGTTTGGAGGGAAGATGGGCTACAGAGATGTTCCAGAAATGGAAGGAACTGACAGTCTTTGTGCCTCACCCTCATCTTGGCCTCAGCCAAGAATGAACCACTCTGTAAAAGAGAGAAATCTGATGGTCCCGTTCACACGAGTGTATCTAAGACTGACAACAGCCCGTGGGTGTAAGGCAGAGCCTGGAATGGGCACTAGTGTGTTGAATGATGGGGTTTCAGATGCTTTCGATCTTTTTTTTTTTTTTTTTTTTGACAGGCAGAGTGGACAGTGAGAGAGAGAGACAGAGAGAAAGGTCTTCCTTTGCCGTTGGTTCACCCTCCAATGGCCGCTGCAGCCGGCGCTGCACTGATCCGAAGGCAGGAGCCAGGTGCTTCTCCTGGTCTCCCATGGGGCGCAGGGCCCAAGCACCTGGGCCATCCTCCACTGCACTCCCTGGCCACAGCAGAGAGCTGGACTAGAAGAGGGGCAACCAGGACAGAATCCGGTGCCCCGACTGGGACTAGAACCCGGTGTGCCAGTGCCGCAAGGTGGAGGATTAGCCTGTTGAGCCACGGCGCTGGCCCAGATGCTTTCGATCTTGATAAGGAGTCGGGGGAGAGCAGGAGGAAAAGTCTTCACAGCCCTTAAATCAGTGGTTCTGAGCTGGGACAGTTTTGTAATCCCCCACCCCACCCCCCCCAGCCCAGTGCACATCTGGCGATCCTGCCAACTGTTTGGGTTGTCTCAACTTGGGACCGAGGTTAGAAGTGAGGGATTCAGGATGCTGCTGAACTTCCATGATGCCCAGGACAGTGGCTCATAGTGAAAGGCTCCCTGGCCCAATATGGCAATAGTGGGAACATAAGCCTGGCTGAAGTTCTTCTGTGAGCGACTCTACGGTGAAGGCTTGTCCTAGACCTAGGAGTTCTGTCGTGTCCAACTTGAACAGATTTGTCTGAGGGATGAACAGCTTTTCTGATCATTTTCTTTTCATCTTAATGGTTCTGTGGGGCTTGTTGTTCAGTACTTGGGTGTATCATGAATTTTCTGGTCACTGTTATATGCTAAGTTCCCATCTTCATTGTAAACTACTGAGTACCTTCTCAATTCAGTAATTAAAATGTCTAGTCCTTTGTAATTGTTAGGTTTGAAATAGTCCGGGGTTCTGGCCTTTCATAACCCCAGAAAACAGAAAAAGGAGACAGAGCCAACCTCAACAGAGACAGATTGCTTTATTGAGGCAAAGAGGGGCCACAGTCTATTCTTGAGAAGAGACTACGTGCAGGGCATGTGTAGGGCTGGGCTTTGATCTGGTCTGGATGCCAAGGGAACTTGGCACCAGGGGCTCTCCAGAAGCCTTGGAGGCCTTTCATAAGTGGTTAGAGAGAGAGAGAGGGACCACGAGTAGATCTCCCATAGTGGGGGGGTGAGGGGAGAGAGTGACGTTCTTCTGAGCCATACCGTCCTTTGGTAATGATCAAAAGTCAAGCTTCATTCAAAGCTAAGCCTCCCCTTGCCATGGCTTGGAGAAGGCTGCTTCGAGCAAGGGAGCGTGGCAGGCTTCTTCGATGCTTTCCAAACCTCTGGGCTCAGGGGCCTGGGGCCGGAAGAGGGGAATGGGCTCCAGAAAGTCCTCTTTTTTTTTTTTTTTTTTGACAGGCAGAGTTAGTGAGAGAGAGAGAGACAGAGAGAAAGGTCTTCCTTCCGTTGGTTCACCCCACAAATGGCCGCTATAGCCAGTGTGCTGCGCTGATCCGAAGCCAGGAGCCAGGTGCTTCCTCCTGGTCTCCCATGCAGATGCAGGGCCCAAGGACCTGGGCCATCCTCCACTGCCTTCCCCAGCCACAGCAGAGAGCTGGCCTGGAAGAGGAGCAACCGGGACAGAATCTGGCGCCCCAACCGGGACAAGAACCTGGAGTGCCAGTGCCGCAGGCAGAGGATTAGCCTAGTGAGCCGTGGCACCGGCCCAGAAAGTCCTCTTAAATAATGTTTGTTTTCATCTTGAAAGGCAGAGCTAGAGAGAGAGAGAGAGAGAGAGAGAGAGAGAAACAGAGATCCTCCATCCACTAGTCCACTGACCTAATATCCGCAATAGCCTGGGCTGGGCCAGACCAAAGCCAGCAGGAGCCTGGAGCTCCATCTGGGACCTCCATGTGGGCGGTAGGGACCCAAGCACTTGAGCCACGTTCTGCCACCCCCCAGGATGCATTAGCTGGAAGCTGGACTAGAAGAGGAGTAGCTATGGGGTGTGGGTGGCCCTTTACAGCAGCTTAACTCGTGGCACCACCATGCCTGGCCCATCAGGAAAGTCTTACTGGACTGAAGTATAGTGAGCTCGTGAGGACTCCTCCGCTCCCGGCGGATGTTACAGCTGATTTTATCAGCTTGGGTATTTTGGGGCACCTGTCGCCTAAAGTTGCCTTTTGTGAATGATGTCCTTTCCCTAGCTTAGGGCTTCTTGAAAAAAACCATCTGGGTAAAGAATCAGGGTTTGGTTTTGCTTTAATTCCCAGTCTGCCATGGATGGGTACTTTTGAAAATACATTTTAAAAACAAATTACTGGGAAGATGAAATGAAAACAAAAATACATGAAATAGAAACCCACATTTTAAATAGCACACAACAGACTCAAAATGACTGTAAAACTGGATGAAATTTTCTAAAAATCTTACTTTGAATTTCCACACTTTCTCCACTGTGGAGCAGCAACAGTTTGAGGCTCAACGCCAGTCCTCAGACCCCTTGTGCAGAGTGTAGGTCGAGCTCATAGTTTGCTGCTCCCCTGGTGCCTGAGAGCCAGTGACATTTGGCTTCGCTCCTCTGCGGCTTCTCTCCCCCTCACCAGGACTGAATCTCTCCCTCTCTGCCAGCCACGTTGCTCACAAGTCTGGTCCATGGAAGATACCAAGACACCCTTTGCTCTGCCATGGTCTTAGAGGGCAGATTGCCCCATGGGGCTGCCTCTCTGGCTCACGTCCCAGCTACTAGCCAGCAGGTGCTCAGCAGGTGTGGTTGGCAGGATAATTGCTCTCTCCCCCAGTGTTCCCCCAAAGGTAAATATGCCCAAATCGGTGGGACCTGTGAACATCTCACTCCACATAGCAAAAGGGGCTCTACAAAAAAGGATGCAATTAAGTTAAGGTTCCTAAACAGGGAGATTATCTAGCTGTGCCCAATGTCATCCTTGCATGAGTGAAAGAGGAGACGGGAGGGTCAGAGAAGGGGCTATTGGAACAAAAGCAGAGGTGGGAGTGATGGGCAGGGGTGCTGGCAGCTTCTAGAGGCGGGGCAAGACCAGGGAGTTGATCTTCCTCGGGAGTCTCCTGAAGTAGTGCGGCCCTGCTCCCGCCTTGACTTTGGCAGTGAACCTCTGACCCCCAGAACTGTAAGATGATAAATGTGTGTTTTTTAAGGTACAGCCATAGGAAACCAGTATAAGCAAGAGTCAGGCTAAAGTCCTCAAGCTTGGAGGGACATATTTTGGTTAGGATCACCAGGGTGGTGAGTGGTCTCTTTAAAATGCCCTTGGACTTGTCATAAGACTGATTTCAGTTTCATTTTTAAACAGCATGGTGCATGGATCCTTGGCATAACTCTTCTAAACAGCTTCATTGCTTGTATGTGGTTGGGAGTGGGGGAACCAACATTAAGGCCTCACTGTTCACTGCCAGTGACGGACTGAGCTGAATAAACAAGATTCCCAAAATTACAAACCTTAAATTTGCAGTTTTACATCCATGCCATTCTTTAACATTATTAATAGTTTCTAACTAAAAGGGATACGCAATTCACAATTTTATTCATTGGTTGCTTTAATAATTGTTTCAGACAAGTTTGTTGTAAAGGGCTTTGCAAACAATATAATGAATTCCCCTTTGTAGGCTTTTGTTTGTAGCATGAGCAGAAGTCTGACAATGGCGTCTGCACACCCCAGCTTCTGAGGACAAAGGAACACTTGAGTGCTGGTGTCTGGTGCAGGGGTTGAGATGCCACTTAGGATTCCCCGTGTCTCATATCGCAGTGTCTGCGTTCAAGTCCCTACTACGCTTCTGATTCCAGTTTCTGCTAATGCGCCCTCGGAGGCAGCGGTGATGGCTCAAGTTCCTGGGTCCCTGCCACCAACATCAGAGACCATGATGGAGCTCCTGGCCCCTGGCTTCAGCCTGGCCCAGCCCTGGCCACTGTGGGCTTTGGAGGAATGAGCCAGCTGAGAGAAGATCTCTCTGTTTCTATCTCTGCCTCCCTCTTTGCCATTCAAACAAATTAAAATGAATAAATAAAATTAGAGGAACAAAAGGATGCCAATTAAAAAGGGAACTAGTTTGTTATTGTTTTACTTACCCAACTCTTACTACTTACTACTTAAAAAAGATTTATTTATTTGAAAGTCAGAGTTACACACAGAGAGAAGGAGAGGCAGAAAGAGAGAGAGGGAGAGGTCTTCCGTCTGCTGGTCCACTCTCCAGTTGGCTGCAATGGCTGGAGCTGCGCTGATCTGAAGCCAGGAGCCAGGAGCAAAGACTTGAGCCATCTTCTTTTTTTTTTTTTTATAAAGCTTTTATTTAAAGAATATAAGTTTCCAAAGTACAGCTTATGGACTACAATGGCTCCCCACCACACACAACTTCCCTCCCTTCCGCTACCCTCCCCTTTCCCGCTCCCTCTCCCCTTCTGTTCACATCAAGATTCATTTTCAAATCTCCTTATACACAGAAGATCAGTTTAGTACATATTACGTACAGATTTCAACAGTTTGCCCTGCTGTCCCAGCCCATAGCAGAGAGCTAGATCGGAAGTAGAGCAGTCAGGACTCAAACCGGTGCCCATTCGGGATGCCAACACCGCAGGTGGCGGCTTTCCCCACTTCGCCACAGTGCCGGCCTCGATGTATGATTATTTATCATTGTGCATAATGGGTCAGACACAATGACCTAAAGCTAATCTTCTGTATTTAATAAATGTAGGCTGAGATCCTGAAAGAAAAAGCAGGGCAAGAATTGAAATTCACCACCCACAGAGATGCTCCTATTCATACTTCATTATGTAGATATTCGCTGTCTATTTAACAGGCAAGACAGTGGATTATAATTGACAAAATGTCATAAGTTATCTCTCTTAATTGCCCTCATTAACTTTTTCTAGTTTGTTGCTCACATCCAGCACTCTGTCTTATGTATAAAATCAAAGGAACGGAATAAGCAACTAGAGATATGGAACTTAAGAAAATCCACTGTGAAAAGACTGGTCTTCTGGCTACTATAAATGTGTTAGGATAATGGAATATTTTTTAAATGTTATAATTTCTTCAATTTTTTTTTCATTTAACTCTCTGGGTTCTCCTGTAAGTTGAAAAGATGATAACAGAATTGCATGGGGAGAAACAGCTTGCTCTGGAGCACTTGCCACCCTGGAGACTGTATAAAAAAAAAAGTTGATTTTGCTAGAACAAGTTAAGGGAAATAAATGAAGACGATGGAGTGGAAGTACAAATGGAAGCAGAGTGTGGTTTCATAGGAGAAGCAAAAGCCTGGTGGGGGCGGTCTGACTCTAGGAGGTTTGGGCCATAGATGCTAATTGTATCTTTCCACACTGGCTTCTTGGTTATGAACAAAATGGAGCCTGTGAAATTCTCATATAAGTCAATGTTCTTGGAAAGCATACGTCAACACAGTAAACACTCTTAAAACACAATGAGGCATAGCATGTCCGTCTATTTTATATGCTATGGATAAAGTCCCAAAGAAGGCCGATTCAAATGAAGGCTGTTCACTCAGTTGGGTTGTCTGTGGCTCTGTGGATTCTTATTAAGACTTTGCTCCAATTAGTCTACATACTAGCCAAGGAGGACTTGTGTGTCTCATAGGAGACTTAGCAGAAAGGAGAGGCAGTCACCTCAAATGTGAAATTGTTTTCTGCCCCAGCACCAGCTACAGGTGTGGAACGGCAGAGGGGCTGGGCCCATGGGCTGTGGAGAAGCCGGGCTAGTGCAGGTGGTACCACTGACTTGCCATGTGGCCTGGATGAAGCTGTGGTCTGTTTCAGTCCCTTCACCTGTAAAATGATAACAAGAAAGACCTTCCTATTTGGCATGTGAGTGCAAGATGCGTGTTGTCATTAGTGACTATCGTTTCCCCCTCTGAATTATGGGAGGGGACAAGGGATAGAAAATTATGTAAATGAATTTTAGTCACCAGCATGGCTAAACTTACAAAAGACTGGCAACACCAAACGTTGTTGAGCATTTGAAGTAACAAAAGTTCTCTAACATCATTACTGCAGTGATGCAATTACTTTGAAAAATTTCTGAAAGTTTCTTATAAAATTAAACAGAAATTTTCTAGTGACCCAAACATTTCATTCCCAGGTTTTAACCCAGGAGAAATGAAGGCATGCATTCACTGAAAGACTTGTACATAACTTTACACAAAAGGGTATGCAATGTATGATTTAATTTCGACAATCTTTGACAAAGCTGAAATTGAGCTATACTTAAAAAAAAAAAAATCAGAACAATAGTTGCCTCTGGTATCGGCAATGGGGATTATTGAAGAGTGGCCTGAGGGAACTTTCTGGAATGCTAATGTTCTATACTCTCATAGGCATGTGGGTTAGACAGGTGTGTGCATTTGTCAACACACAATGAGTGACTTAAACCTTGAGCATTTCATTGCATGTAAATTGAATCGCAGAAAGAGAAGAGCTATAAACAAAGAATGCTAGTGAACAAGATGCATGCTGATATATTTTGGAGTGACCTGTACTAATATCTGCAACTCATTGAAATGCATCAAAAATAAGGTGGATGGAAAATGGATGGAAGAATTAGTATGTTGTAAAGAAAATGCACTGAAACACAAGATATAAATGTAGTGAAATGCAAAATACTAAAAAGAGATGGTTAGGGCCAGCACTGTGGCTCACTTGGCTAATCCTATGCCTGCGGCGCCTGCACATAGGGTTCTAGTCCCGGTTGGGGCACTGAATCTGTCCCGGTTGCTCCTCTTCCAGGCCAGCTCTCTGCTGTGGCCGGGGAAGGCAGTGGACGATGGCCCAAGTGCTTGGGCCCTGCACCCCATGGGAGACCAGGAGAAGCACCTGGCTTCTGGCTTCAGATTGGTGCAGCACGCTGGCAGTAGCAGCCATTTAGGGGGTGAACCAACGGATGGAAGACCTTTCTCTCTGTCTCTCTCTCTCTCTCTCTGTCTAACTCTGCCTGTCAAAAATAAAAAAAAAGAGGTGGATAGAGAGATGGATAGATGGATAAATATGCTACAAACCAAATGTAGTAGAATATTGTCAAATGTAGGTGCGGGAATTCAGGTGCATGCTGAAATTCTTTCAGTTTTCTGTATATTGGAAATGTTCTGTAATAAAATAATGGAGGCATATGGCGTATGGCATATGGACAGCTATTCAGGAAGATCCTTTCCTCCTGCGGTCGAGGGATGAGGCATGCATCTCCTGGTTAGCCTTTAAACAAAGCGTTCCTCGGAGCAGCTCTCGCTTGTGGCTGGTTATTCCTGCATGGAACCGACTCCTTTGCTCACCACACAGGTACTCTGCCCTTTGACCTGGTGGCTTGGCCTATCAAGTACTGCTCTTGACAGGTGTGTGTGTGTGTGTGCTTCATGGTGTTACACATTGTGGCATCTCTTTTTTTTTTTGACAGGCAGAGTGGACAGTGAGAGAGAGAGACAGAGAGAAAGGTCTTCCTGTGCCGTTGGTTCACCCTCCAATGGCCACAGCGCGCCGGCCGCGGCACACAGCGCTGTGGCCGGCACACTGTGCTCATCCGATGGCAGGAGCTAAGTGCTTCTTCTGGTCTCCCATGGGGTGCAGGACCCAAGCACTTGGGCCACCCTCCACTGCACTCCTGGGCCACAGCAGAGAGCTGGCCTGGAAGAGGGGCAACCGGGACAGAATCCGGCGCCCCGACCGGGACTAGAATCCGGTGTGCCAGCACCGCAAGGCGGAGGATTAGCCTGTTGAGCCACGGCGCCGGCTATGTGACATCTCTTTTTATATTATCCTACTAGCTGGACTATGAGATTTATCCCAACAAGGAATCAGGGCTACGTTGACTTCTGTAGTGTTAAGGCCACTGATCCGGAAGTCAGGAGACCTGATTTCTCACCTGTTCTTCACTAACTCTAGGGAGGCTGCCATGCATAAATCATTTTTTATCTGGGTCTCAGCCCCTTAATGTCAAAAATGAGGGGTTGGATTAGAGATCATATAAGGACTGTTCCCGTCCTGAGGGTAAGAGCCTAGATCAGGATCTGGGTTCAAATCCTGCCTTACCATTTCCAAATTATGTGACCTCAATTAAAGTTACTTACAATTTTAGAAATTTAGTTTTCTTTGGGGCCGGCGCCGTGGCTCACTTGGTTAACCTCTGCCTGCAACGCCGGCATCCCATATGGGTGGGTTCTAGTCCCAGTTGCTCCTCTTCCAGTCCAACTCTCTGCTGTGGCTGGGGAAGTCAGTGGAGGATGGCCCAGGTCCTCGGGCCCTGCACCCGCATGGAGACCAGGAGGAAGCACCTGGCTCCTGGCTTTGGATCAGTGTAGCTCTGGCTGTAGCAGCCATTTGTGGGGTGAACCAAAGGATGGAAGACCTTTCTCTCTGTCTCTCTCTCTCTTACACTGTCTAACTCTGCCTATCAAGTAAATAAATTTTAAAAAATAAAAAAAAACTTTTCTTTTAAAAAAAGTTTTATTTATTTTTAACTACTTGAAAGAAACTCTTGCACCTGCTGGTTCATTCCTAAAAGGCCTGCAACACCAGGGGCTGGGCCAGGCTGAAACTAAAATCCCAGAACTCCATCCAGGCCTCCCAGGTGGGTGGCAGTGCCCCAAGTACTTCAGCCACCCCTTGCTGTCTCCCAGGCTGTGCAGTAGCAGGAATCCGGGCATCAGAAGCAGAGTAGACACTGAAGCCCTCTGATATGGGATGTGGGGATCCCAAACAACATCTGTACCAAGCGCCTGCCGCCTGCCCCCGGTTTAGTTTTCTTATCTACAAAATGGGAGTAACAACAATGATAGTATTCCCCTGCAGGTTTCCTTAAACGGTAGAAGAAGTTGGGTGTGTGAGGACCTCAGCCCAGGTGCTGGCACACAGTTAAGTCAGGTGCAGCACCCAAGCAGGTGTTAGCTGCTGCCAAGCCCTACGAGGACAAACTCAAAAGCTTCCACGAATATATTTAGCAGTAGAAATCCTCCAAGAGCAGCGTGTTTCTGTCTCAGAGAGACCTTTCTGGTTATTCTTCTTCAGTTTAAATAAAGCTAACTTAAATATTTTCTCCCTGATTTAGGACTGCTAAATCTATTTTCAGTAACTTTACGAGGTGGGCTTTTTTTTTTTTTTTAAACCATATTGATTTTTCAGAAAGGATATTATATTAAAAATAAGAATCCATTTTAATTCCACATTCTCTTCATGATCTTTCATCTTCTAAAGGCAAAAATCTTCATATCTTTCTTCTGCAAATTGCAAGGAGTAAACCGAAAAATCAATTCTTCCTAAGAAAGGAGAAAAGAACTGTTATTAAGAAGTAAAGAATGGTCTGAGGCTGCTGTGAGCAGAAGATCAATGGGACCATCGGAGATGTTGTTAGCTGTCTGCAAAAAATGAAGCCATCCCCTCGGGCTGTTGGTGGCGCACATCTATCCCCACTGGAATCAATCCGTGGAAATGCAGGCAAATACCCCTTAACCTCAGCTCTGGGAAGCTCTGCTCTTTACTTTTTACTCTTCAAATAAAACAGCTAAGAATATTAATTCAGTTAGATAAATGCAGTGTATTAAAAATTTTTTCTGGCATCTGTCATGAAGTGCTTTGAGCTATCCAATAGTCTATACTAAATTAGAAGAATTTAGCTAGAACTTTTAGAATCCAGACAGTACAGTTTTTAATTAAAAAGCTGAATTATAAATAAGATTATTTCAGCATGCTAGGGATACAGAATCATGAGTGAAGATAAGATGGTAAGGACTGGTTTTATGGTGCAGCAGGTTAAGCCATCACTTGTGATGCCAGCATCCAGTATGGCACCTGTTCAAGTCTGGCTGCTCTGCTTCTGATTCAGCTCCCTGCAAATGCCCCTGGGAAAGTAGTGGAGGATGGCCAGGCACTTGGGCGTTTGCCACCCATGTGGGAGACCTGGATGAAGTTCTAGGCTCCTGACCATGGACTAATCTAGTCCTGGCCTTTGCGGCCATTTGGGGAGTGAACCAGCAGATGGAAGATCTCTCACTGTCTCTCCTGGTTCTTTCTGTCACTTTGCCTTTAAATAAATAAAATAAGTCTTAAAAAATAGTAATATTTGGTCAGAAGTCCCTGTTCTATGTAAATGCAAGTCATGAAGAGAATATGGAATTAAAATCTCTGTAAATGTTGTCTTGAAGCAACTTGCCATCTTTTAAGGGACTTGAGAGAAACATGGGCGCAGAGGACGGAAGTCTGCAAGTGCGCACCAACGCTTTGGCTCCAGACCCTGCAGTAAAAGCTCAGAGTAGAGGATTCCCGTGGCTGCCACAAGGTGCAGCTGTGAAGCTCCTAGACTGGCCAGGCTGGGAGACTAATGTTTCTCTTGAATCATTTCCAACTCTCAGTTCTTACCACCAATGGCAACACAAGGCTGGTTTAGAGCAAGGCAGGCCCTGGGTGCATCCCTAGGGCATCTTGGGCTGGCACAGAAATTCTTGGCTGTAAAAGAGGCTGTTGGGTTGTTGTTTCCATTTGAAAGATGCTCAAATGACTTACACACACACACACACACGACCCAGTGGTGCGTAAAGAAAGTCTAGGTGGGGTGGAGACATGGCTGGTACCAAAGGAAGAGCCCAACAGCTGTAGCCCGGCTCCTGAATCCTGCAGGAGACTTCACTGCCTGCCCCTAGTGGGGAAGAAGGCATGTAGCCAATGCAAATGTTAACTCACCTCCAGGCAACTCCTGAGCTTCCAGGTGAAGGTCATCAGTGAGTCAGCTGGGGAACAGAAAGCAAAAGCCAAGCAGGGACAAGCCCAGCCAAGGAGCAATTTGCTAGTGTTCGTTTTTCTTGACTCGCCCAGGAACTTGAGAGCGATGATGGGTGTGTTCTGAGAGGCACCCCAGGAAGAGCCTCACAGAAGAGATTGCAGGACCTTACCCAACAGTCAGTCCGGGGAGGCATCCTTCTCCTACCAAGAGATGTACTGGCTTTAGCCACCTAATTAGGCTGCTGGGAACACAGCACCTTTTCCAAGGAGACCAACACAAATCTAACTTATATAGATTTTTCAAAAGTTATAAGCATTAAGTTTTATTTTATAGAAGGCTCAACATAGACTGCATCTAAGAAATACATTTTCCAAATGCAGCTGTAAGTTGAGTTGATCACCTGGCTTTGCAGGAATAAATGTTTATTACATATGGCAAGAAGGACTCTTACGAGATGCCTGTGTTAAGCAGACGTTAGGCCTTGGTTAAAGAAATAAAGACCTCTGAATAGATGAAAATGAGGTACTGGTGTGTTTCAGAGAGGTTAAGTCAAAACAATTTTTTTCCTACCACAAGATGGAATGTTGAGGCCTTTTTTCCTACAGCTGTAGCCCATCAGGAATTGGAATAAGATGACCAAAAGTGAGATTCTTTTGTGAAGCCGGTTGTTAAACATGATGGTTTGTGTTAGAGCCACAAAGTGGACTGATGATATTGTCATTTCTATAAGCCAGATCATGTTAAAAATCATTTCTTTTTTGCACATTACGGACGGAAGACAATCCCTACTTTCGAAGAGTTTTATAACACTTTTAAAGACTGCTACAGCGTGGACAGGATTTCACTCCCCAAATTCAAGCAGCTGTTGAGACCCCACAGCCTCAGAGTTACTGAGTTAACGTGAATGGTTAGGTTAAAGGTAGAGGCTTGATATGATTATGATTTGCAGCAGGTGGGCCTGGCAGGAGGTCTTTAAGCACTTAGGGGCTCAGTTCTCAGGAGAGAGTCGGTTATGCGAGGAGCACACTCCCTTCTGCTTCCTGGCTAGCCACGCCGTCCTCCCTCTGCACGTGTTCTGCCATTGTGCTCGTCACACCCGAGCCTCACCAGGTGACTGAACAGATGGGACCTGCTCAGCCTTGGACTTCGAATCTCCAAAACTGTAAGCCAAAATTAATCTTCTGTTTTCCTAAGAAGCTCCTCTCAGATATTTTAGTTGAAGTATCAAAAAAGTGACTGTTACAAAGACCAAACCTAAACAGGAAACTCTTGTGATTTGAGATGGGCTCTAAATTCAATTAATGTTCCATCTGTATAATGGACATGAAAATGGTAGCTGTCTAACAGCATTGTTAGAGTTAAATGAATTAACTTATGGTCATTAGTCCAGTTCCTGACATAAGTAAATGCAATACTTGTAGCAATGGATGTTAGCAGTTATTAGTATCATGGAAATGTCATGGAGCCTGATGATGTCAATTCTAGATAATGTGAAACAATACAGGCCCTACAGAAGGACTTGAATTGTGTCCAACCCACTACGGGGCTAGAGCACAGTTAAATTTTTCATATTCGGGAAGAATCTCAACTTGAAATTGTTCAGATGAGTTAGTAGCCTGTAAAACAAAACATTTTCATATTTTATTCTTCAAGTTAAGCAGTCCACGCTATAGACTCCTCTCTTTACCAAAATCGCCCTTACCTCTGGGAAGGATATTGTGGGTCGGGGGGTGGGGGAAGCTCATTTTTCCACTGTTGAGGCTCCCAGGGTCACAAGAGCCATAATGTGGCTGCCACTTCCTCACTGTCACATGGACACTCTTGTCCTCTACAGAACTTGGTTGTCATAAGTTGTGGCCAGTTGAGGGTTTGTTGTTGAGGCCTTGCTGTGGGTGGTGAAATAATTCATCAGAGCGGGCACTGGGCAGTGCTACGTTTATTGAACACACTGCCGGGAAGCAGTGGAGAAGCGGGGAGGGTAGGGGCTGACTACCCTGCAACAGGGAGTGGAATCTGCAGCAGCAGTCCCTTGTTAGTTAGGTGACTGTTACCCTGTGCCTGCAAGGGAGCAGCAGAAAGCACAGCCAGACATTGTCCATTGCAATCTGGACCATATCCTAGAAGCATACTTGTAACAGCAGTATCTCCTCAGGGTGAGTTTCCCAATAGGTTTTCCTGAGTAGGTCATTTTTATCTGGGTGGAACTGGGGAGCCTGTAACATCTTTAGTCTAGAGGAGGCCCTGGGGCCACCCTCCACGTTGGTCACCGATCCATTTTATTCCAACTTTATAAATGGCCATATAGTTTCTAAAAAAACTTTACCACTAGTAAACGATGAGAACATTTAGTCAAAAACCAATGCGGCAAGTCTAAAGTTGAAAAACAAAAAAGACTGGAGTTTTACAAAGCTAAGTGTTCCTCTTGGGGCCAATTAAGAAATTTGAATTCCTAGCCTGCAGCAGAAAGAGAGGTGAGAAGTGGGGAGAAGACGTCTATTAAATACATAATGAGTTTCTTGTTTGTGGTAGGCGGGATGTATACAGAGTTACAAAATTCAAGTCATCAAAAATATGATCTTTAATTTACAACAAAATCAACAGAGGAAAAGACCACCAGGCCAATTCAAGGAAAACAAATCACTCACTGTCAAATGCAATCCTCATTGCTCCTCTCCTGTTCTTCTCTTTGGATGTGATCTACATCCCGAGCTCTTAGCCATTACCCTGGCATTCACGGAAGGTGTGTGTGCTGTGTGGCTCCCCGTGGCTTTCCACATCCACATGAGTTCTCATCTATTTTCCGAGGCATAGGCCACACCCAGAAAATATTACCCAGGAGCTCAGCATCTCCTTCCTCGTGTCAGCTCCCCACTGTGGCTCCTGTTGGGCCTTGCTATTCTGAGAGTCGTCAACATTCTCTGGGTCCTTCCTGGTCCATCTACATCTTCAATAGGAGTCAGCTGGCCTGAAACCACTATTGCTTTGTGGACTTGCAATTCCCAGCTGCCCTCTTGGGCCTCTTGGAGGTCTTGAACTGAGGCTGGGGAGTGGTGTTCATCTCACACCCATGTCTACTTGAGTGGTGAGCTCCCAGCGTCCACTCTGCTGTGGCTCTCTGGGGCAGGGAGTCTATTGAGGCTGCCTTCTGCAGAGATCTATGATGGGCAGGAACAACTCCCAACCTATTGAAGAATTTCAACTTCCTGTCCTCTACTGCTGAGAATCAACTCCAGGGAGCAGGCAGGGAACACACATCCTTAACTGCTAATCTTAGAATCCTCTTGATCTACCCCTGAAATTCAAACGCAGATCTTGAAATTCACCCCCTCAACTTCTTCCCCCTAAATATTTTCTTTCACAAATACCTGGCTCTTAAAGTGAATCATCAGAGCTTTCAAGGCTCTAACGCAACTCAAAGCTGAGACCTTGACTCTGTTCCTGCCCCTGCTGGACAACATGATTGAGAATGGACAATAGAGAGGCTGGTGATTTGAAGACAAGGAACCGCAGCTGTTGGCTTACGGGAAGCAGACTTTGGAGGCGCCTTGTTTGCTGAACTAGTGGAACAAGGGGAGAGTACTAAGAGACACTGGCCAGTGACAAAGGCAAGGTACTACAGGTTGGAGGGAGGGTGAGAGGGGCTCCTTTGTGCTCTGCCATATGGGAGCTGGTTCAGGGTGAGATAGACTTGGGCCAAAGCTTGAGAGCCACCGTAGTGATCCCATCTCAGTTCAAGTTGGGTTTAAGCCTCTGGGCCTGGAAATATGACCACTGGCTTCTGGGAAAGAGCCCTGCAGGAGAGACACAGCCAAAAGGAGCACTTTGCAGGCAGGCAGGTGCAGCATGAGACTCGGGGAGGAACAGCTTCCCAGGCTCAGTAAGGGACTTCCTAAAGGTGCGAATTAGGACAGCATGGCCACTACTAGTGACCTTTGATCTCTTTCTCACCTATTGGAAACCATGTTCCCAGAGGTTTCTTTTTTACAGGAGAGGATGATGTGATAGGATCACCTCTCCAAGTACCTCTGCATAAGTACCCAAGCCCCAGCATGCTCAGCGTGCATTCTAGGGTTGTGACAATCTCAGCCCTGCTTCCTGTCGCAGAAAGGGAATGATTGAGGTAGTGCCGTGGGCATTGGGAAGAGTTCCCCAGCACTGTAGAGCACCGAGAAGACTGAACATGGTTAGATTTGTCAAAATACACTGCAAGCAGGCAGCAGGTGAGCAGGCCAACTGGAAGCTGACTACTGCTGCCGTGTGGATTATCATCTGGAAGATACAGATCTGAGGCAGACTGCCAATGGCTAGGGGCTTTTCCATCACTAGAGATTTCCTTATTGTTGGGGATTTCCACTAGGGGCTTCCTTATTGTTAGGGGTCCCAGTGACTTCCACAACTCCTTCCCCCACCAAGAGTCACAATGACGAATCTTTGGAACTTGGGTGAAGGTCTCATCTTTCCCAACTGCTTCATGCTGGGACAGGGGCTTTGCCTTGGCCCTAAGATTGTTGATATGTTAGGGGTCTAGGGAGTTCCGGGGTCCTGACTGTAGGGATCCAGCAGGTGGTGGAGCCCCAGGGAAGAGGGGCTGATCTGCTTCAGAAATGTCTGCCGTGTTATTCAGGGGACTGTAGGCAGCCACATCTCTAGGAATTTGATGGTGAAAGAGTTGTATTACCATTTGGAGCTGGATTTACTGGATTCTGGATGAGATAAATTGAATTAGTTTGTTCAAAACAGGAGGCCCAAGAGTTAGGGAAAGGAGAAAAGCTATTAGAGGAATCATTGGGGCCAGGAGAGAAAATTACGGTCAAACTCTCCACACGGGGAGTTGAGAACCCATATCCAGGGTCTCTGACTTTCTAACCTCATCTCGCACAACATTCAACTTCCACCGACTTTCTACACCACCATCATATTCCCTCAGTTATTTGTCCTACATTTTCCTTTTCCAGATCAGTTATTTTACTTTAGGACAAAAATTTCATATACAATGCCTTTCTTCATCCACATAAAAGTCTTTTTCTTGAACCTTCCTTACCAAGAACACATTCTCATGTTTACAGCTTCCTTTCTGTTTCTCTCTCCTATTTACTGGTTCCTTTAGTTTATATTTTGAAATTATCCTTTTTAAAAATCTCTAAAGAAGAAACATTTTTAGCAGAAGAATATATACACGAAACACAATAGCCAGTAAACCCAGGCACAATAGGTTTAACAATTCTGAAAATACGTTTGCCTTTTTAAAGGAAAAAAATTTAAGCAGCTTATCTATCAAAGATTTACTTAAGTTCTGTGAACCAACAAGCATTTGGATTAATACAATTTTTGAACCATTATCTTAGGCACATATCATTTCCTTTGCATTGGCTCACTTTGATAAAACAGCATGAGGACTTACATGTACAGAACAGAGACCAAGTCTAGCTGACAAACAGTGATGTAACCCAGAGATCTAGTGAGGGATGGTTTTTCTCTTCAGCCTCTGGAAGTGCTGAGGCCAGGCAGTGTTACAGCCGTGGCCTTCCTGTGGTGGGTCAGGGATACTTTGCTCTCGAGGGTGTGTTATGACGGCCTTCAGTCAGTCGGGGGTTTACAGGCAGATGGTGGTTACATTCTGCCCCAGACCTGGAATTCCCCTGATATGAGATCCTGTGACACCATACTGACCATGAAGTGTTATCTGTTAGAGAAGCAAATGGCTTTGAGTCTGGTGCTTGGGATCTTGTAGGGCGGCTGTACCCCTCCCTCAATGCAGTGAATTAATTTTAATGCTATAATGCTATCAAAAGGCAGGATAAAAGACTTTAGGGGTTGGTGCTATAGCACAGTGGGTTAACACCCTGGTCTGAAGCCCAGCATCCTATTTGGGTGCTGGTTTGAGACCCGGCTGTTCTACTTCCCATCCAGCTCTCTGCTATGGCCTGGGAAAGCAGTAGAAGATGGCCCAAGTCCTTGGGCCCCTGCACCCATGTGGGAGACCCAGAAGAAGCTCCTGGCTTTGGATGGGCACAGCTCCGGCCGTTGCAGCTAGTTGGGGAGTGAATCATGAGATGGAAGAGACTCTCTCTCTCTCTCTCTCTCTCTCTCTCTGCCTCTTCTTCTCTATGTAACTCTGACTTGCAAATAAATAAACAAATCTTTAAAAAAGAGACTTTGAGCTTCTAAGAGTGAGGCTTAATGAGAGCTGGCATCTGCACTGCTGAGAGCTTGGCTTCAATCCCCACTATCCTGGTTACTCCTCCGTCTATGGGAGTGGGGGTGCTGATCCGATCGTTCTGGCTATTGCCTGCTGTCAAAAGGAGTGAAAGAAAGATGTTTCAGGATTGAAGGACAGTAGATTGTAAAATCCTCCTTAAGAAAATCCCTGTTTCTGGCTCATCGGAAGGGATTCTGCATCATGAGGTCATGCAGTTTTATCTTGCAGGTGCATCGACATTCCACAACAAAAATAATGGCAACAACATCCGAGCATCGCGAGGGCTTGGAGTGTGGCCTTCTGGGCCAAGATACCTTGTGGCAGTGCTGCTGTTTCCTGTATTAATAATGAAGACCAGAGCAGTTAGTCTCTGCTACTACTTCCTGGACTTTGGTCCAAAACCAGGAGGAAAGCCTCTGATGGAGACTGAGTGTGGAATCAGACACAGCACTAATCTGGGTGTGTGTATCTTAAAGAGCTAGGGAGATATCTATACAACATTCTATTTCAGTGAGGACACAGGTTCCCCTTGGCAGCTGGAATGATGTCTAGAGACTTTGGCTTTGGAGAACTGCTTTAACAAGGACAACTCTGTGCAAAAATGGCCACACACAGTGAGTGGTTTGCACTGTGGTGAGCTGCTCAAAAGTGAATTGATCTGTCTGCTATAGCATAAAGTAGCTGCATCAGCAAGCCTTGAGTGACAAGGTTCAGATGTTGGAAGTGTATACCATCAGTCATTTTGTTTTCCCAATGCTGAGTTGCTATTCCCAGTCATAATCCTTGCTTCCCAGGTACAAAGAGGTCCCTTCCTTAACCCTTCACTGTGGGTGTTGTGTGTAGCTCTTAGTGTTAGGTGTGAGGATACCAAGTAGAGTGTCAGTTTTGGGTCTCTTCAGAAATGGAGGCCCTCTCTGGAGGGTATGCTTGTAGCAAGTCTTTCATGACAGTTACTATCAGGCAGTATTGCATACCGACTCCTCCATCACCTCTTGGCTATATCTGATTTTTTAAAAAGATTTATTGTATTTATTTGAAAGACAGAGTTACACAGAGAGAAGGAGAGTCAGACACACACACACACACACACACACACAGAGGGGGAGAGAGGGGGAGAGAGGGGGAGAGAGGGGAGAGGGGGGAGAGGGAGAGAGAGGTCTTCTATCTACTGGTTCACTCCCCAAATGGCCATGATGGCAGAACTGGGCCAGACCGAAGCCAGGAGCTTCTTCCTGGTCTCCCACGAGGGTGCAGGGGCCCAAGCACTTGGGCCATCCTCTGCTGCTTTCCCAGGCACATTATCAGGGAGCTGGATCAGCAGTGGAGCAGCTGGAACTCAAACTGGTGCCCATATTGGATGAGGGTACTGCAGGCCATGACTTCAACCTGTTGTGCCAGCACTGGCCCCTGTATCTAGTTTTGTTTAGAGTTGACACCAGTGACTCCATCTTAACTTTTATTCCCTTTGTGATTCAAGGTCTTGTTTTGAGTACCCTGCTGGTCAGTCATACTGTAGCCGTTTCCATTTGTCCCTCCTTGCCAGGTTGGACTTCACCTGGATGTTGATCCAATTCCATATTGGGAGGGGGATATTCAACAAAGAATAAGTGTCAAAAACCCCTTCAGCCACAATTGAGCAACAAAGAGCCTTTAGAAAGAGCGGTCCTTAGGCTAACTTTACCTGGAGTCCATTGTTATTCTTAGCTTTATCTATCCCGTAGACACCAGTCATCATCCCCAGAGTTCCAGGCCAGCATCACCTTGTTGAAAATTGTACTTCTGTAGAATTCTGACAGGCAATAGACACAAAGTTAAAAACCAACAAGAAAATCAGAGTTAACCAGCCAAAAATGAATGAACAGAGTTATACTCTAAAGGGGGCTGTATTTTAGTTTGTTGATTGACTAGTTGTATTAAGTGCAGTAACAAATGTTGCCTTACCATATAATAATCATAGATTCAGAAAACTCGCACAAAAGCCACCCCAAGGCAGAATTTGATTTTTTTTTTTTTTTTTTAACTATAGTGCCTAATCTTTTGAAGTGTCAGGGCCTACTAAGAAGTGACATTATTTACCCACTGCAAGGCTGGGAGCCCCTGCAGCCAGGCATTTCGTGCATAATTTTTAGATATGCTTACATTTCCAACTATATCCTGTTATACAGAGAACAGAATCTTACTAAGTCATGCAGGCAATCACATTGCCAGGAAAAAAACCAAAAGTCTTCATAAAAGCTTTTAAGTTTAGAGAATTAAGTAAGGTGGAGAAGTAAGCATCCATCTGATTATGAAACTATTCCAAAGTGCTGTAAACATTAGAAATCACAGGGCAAACCCTTCCTGAAACTAGAAGCAGAAACCTTTAAATACAGAACTTTTTTATTTTACAAATTTCATTAATTCAGTCTCAAGTAACTAATTTTTGTCTGGCTTGATCTCTATTCGCTGTTTGCAGATTTTCTGGTCTTTCCTCAGAGTTCTGGAAAGTCTCACCTAGTTCTTTGATCTTAAAGCGAACGGAAACCTGTTCCCCAGGAACATTTGTTAGTCTTTTCCATGAGTCTGCTTGCAATTTTTCCTAGGGAAGAGTTGGAATTGCGGATGACAAAAGACTGAACAAAGGTCATGGTTAAAATGATAAACTTAATAATGACAGACAGTCATGATCATTGGACACAGGTAGGACGGAGTTCTACAGTGCTGTCCTTTCTTGGCCTCAGGCCTATATGGGAAGGGCTGAGTATATGACTCTGCTGTTTACCAAGAGCTCCATTTTGTAACTGCCAACCCTGGGTTACTCGAGCATCAGCCATGGAGATGGACAACATGGGAGCTAGCATAACCTCTGGACCACAACAGCCTCTTTCTGTTTCATTGGGTTGCTGTGGTCAGGAGACGGACACAGGGACATTTGCCATTCTCTTGGATGACCTTGCGGTTGGAATTGTTGGTTGCACAATGATTCCCTCACACAAAGGAGAAAGGGAAGTTCCATTTCCAGCTTTCCTGTTTGCAAATTGGACGGGGTCCAGGAGGCAAGGTGTGGCAATCCCGAGTTACACGGTCTGATTGGTGGCCCTGGCTAGAAACGTCCAATTTCCCCCTACCCTGGCAAACCATTCTCTGAGGACCAGAAATGGAAGAGAAAGGGCTGGGGTGGTCAGAGGGCCAACGGCATGTGTGGGTTCACCTGAATGAGCCGTTACTGCCTATTGCCCCCCACATTGGAGGGGTGGCTCCTCACGACCAGAGGAGAAGTCCCTGTTTGGGCCACCAGACTGGCCCAGGGAGCAGCTGATTGAGACCTGTGTCGTGGGTGGTGAGAAGAATTCACCAGAGCAGTAGAACCCAGAGAGGAGTGAGCAGGGTCAGGTTGGTTAAAGCCCTCTGGGAGGGTGAGGCGGGCAAGCAGATCAGGTAGGGTCTGAGTCCTGCTTTATACGCTGCAAGGAGGCTGCAGGCCAGCTGGACGCTGACAACAGCTGCAATGTGGATTATAATCTGGGAGGCACAGATATGAGGCAGATCGCTAGGGGCTTTTCCAGTCTACTCATTTCCTTATTGCCCAGGCTTCTTTATTGCCAGGTGCCCAGTGACCTCCACACTTCCCCCATCTTTGTTTCCACTGCTTTGTGCATCACCCCCTACCTTAGCAGCAACAGCTTCAGCTAAGCGGCCTCCCTTGGCCATGCCACCTCCGCAGCAGCCTGTGAGGGAAGGGAGGTTTCAGAGCTTCATGTAACTTCTCATTCCAGTAACTTCAAGATGCCTGCTGCGCGACAGCTAGAGTTTTCCGTATGTACTTAACAGTCATTGTAAGAAGATAATGATTTTTTTAAACCAGCAGAAAGCTATTGTTTTTGCAATTTTTATTTTTACTAATCTATGGGGCGGGGGGAGAAGTCCCACTAATCACACAAATTGAAAGCCATGTTTTTCAAAAGAAGAGCTAAGCTCAGTAATCACTTTCTCTTTACTCAGGAATGCCAGGTGTATAATGAATCTTTGCATGTACACTTCCATAGAATGCTATCTTCTGCTTGAGTGTCAAGGAACCCCTTTTATGAACCTGCCTGCATCTGAGCCTTATTTTTGCATCCTGCTAATTGTGGCTGCTTGCATGGGGAAGACAGAAGGAAACTAATAGGTGTTGAGTGCTGATGCATGTGAGCCTCTGTGCTAGGTGCTCAATGCTTGGTATTTCATTTATTACCTCTGGGATTTGTAGAGTATGTACTAGTATGCCCATTTTATGGGGAAGGAAGAGGAAACTGGGAAATTGTGTAACCAGGCCTCAATAACACAGCTAGTGAGTAGGATCTGAATCTAGGAGTCACTAGACTACATAGCTAATGATATTTTCATTATGTGTGTGGCCTTGGATCCAAATAGTCCAACCTTATATCTGAGTCCAGCGCACAAATGCATTATAGCCTAAGTCTGGAAAAACATGAGCCTCCACTCCAGTTCTACTTCACAAAATTTATGTTAGCCTTTTTCTATTAAATGGTTATTACCCATCCATATTCTTAGACCTTCCCACCAACTCTTAATTTTTAGTTACTAATCTTAGCCTCAGTTTACAGCAAACATAATGCTTCCATCAAATATATTTGCATGGTTATCAAACATTACCCAAAGAAAACTCCTGATACTTCTATTTAGGTTTGTCTTTTACATTAGGCCATTGATGTTTCCATATTAATGGCTGTACTTACTTTAACAATACTTGTTATACTATAGAGACATATTTAGTTTCTTTAGCCCAACTTTTAAAAAAACATAAGTCAGAATTACAGAGAGACAGACAGACAGATGGACATATCTTCTATATGCTGGTTCACTCCTCAAATGGCTGTAACAGTCAGAGCTGGGCCAGACCAAAGCCAGGAGCCAGGAGCTTCTTCCAGGTCTCCCAGGTAGGTGCAGAAGCCCAAGGGCTTGAGCTGTCCTCTGCTGTTTTCCCAGACACATTAGCAGGGAGCTGGATAGAAAACGGAGCAGCCCAGACTCGAACTGGTGCCTTTTTGGCATGCCAGCACTGCTCAGTGGGTTAATGACTACACCACATCACTGGCCCCTAGCCCAACATTTACAATGATTCTCCCATTACTCCCAACTCGATCCCATCAATTTTTATCTTGAGGAAATGGTTAGCTTTGAAATCTTACATCATAAAAGACATACGAAGTTTTTAATGGTTCAAGGAAAATTCATATTATGAAAAAACTAGGCATGGATTTCAAAAACCTTTTTCGCCCCAGTATAAACTCCTATTTATTTATTTATTTATTTATTGACAGGCAAAGTGGACAGTGAGAAAGAGAAAGGTCTTCCTTTTCCATTGGTTCATGCTCCGATGGCCGCCGCAGCAGGCACACTGCGCTGATCCTAAGCCAGGAACCAGGTGCTTCTCCTGGTCTCCCATGGGGTGCAGGGCCCAAGCACTTGGGCCATCCTCCACTGCACTCCCGGGCCACAGCAGAGAGCTGGCCTGGAAGAGGAGCAACCGGGACAGAATCCAGTGCCCCGACTGGGGCTAGAACCTGGTGTGCCAGCACCGTAGGCAGAGGATTAGCCTATTGAGCCATGGCACCGGCCACTCCTACTCATTTGTTACCACACATCTGAGCAGGATCTAGGTTGAGGCACTAAGAAGGTTAAAATGTCAGCTTGAAAAGGGTGCCTAGCAGAGCAGCATGAGTTCTGCCTCGCGTGAAGAAGCTTGAGGGGAAGAATGGTGGAATCATTGACGCTTTGTGAAAAGTTTATGGGGACAGTGCCCCAAACAATAAATTTATAACTCATTTTGTTTCATTTTTATTTATTTGAAAGACACAGAGATCTTTCATCTACTGGTTCACTCCCCAAATGCCCATAGCAGCTGGGGCTGAGCCAGACCAAAGGTAGGAGCCAGGAATTCCTTCTGGGTCTCCCACCAGGATGGCAGAGACCCAAGTACTTGAGCCATCACCTGCTGCTTCCAAAGGTGTACATCAGCAGGAAGCAGACTGGGGACTTGAACCCAGGCACTGCAATACCGAATACGACATCTAAAATAATGTCTTAACATCACAATGCCCGTCCCTGAATAATTCATTTTAAGGGACAAGATAATTCATTTTAAGGGAGAGTATCCACATCAATTCACAAAGGAAGGATCCATCTTGTTCACGCCCTAGTGGAGAGGACCAACAATTGACCAAGGAAACAATAGCGATGCCACAGACTTCCCAGTTGACTCAGCGTATACAGCTCTGACTGAAAAGTGACAGTGGAGCAAACTTTCTGCTGGATGGGTTTCCAGATTATCTGCAGCAAAGCACAGAGCTCTCAGCAGACATTTTCAACCCGCAAGATCAGGATCGGAAGCATTGCTCTGAAGAACTGTAACCATGGATGAGACATGGCTTTACCAGTCTGATCCAGATTTCTAGGCGGGGAGGGCAAATCATGGTGACAGCTTGTTGATAAAGTTGGCCAATCAATTAGCAAAAAATGGGAAGTCTTCGTCACAGTCCTTCTCCACCAAGACAGTGCGCCTGCTCCTTCCTCTCATCAAACAAGGGCAATGTGATGAGCGTTTTGATGGGAAATCATTAGGCCTCCACCCTACAATCCTGATTGGGCTGACTTCTTTAAAAAAAATCATTAAAGAACCTGTGTCTCTCCCTCTGTCTCTCCCTCTCTCTGTCTCTCCCTCTCTCTGTCTCTCCCTCTCTCTGCCTCTCCCTCTCTCTGCCTCTCCCTCTCTCTGCCTCTCCCTCTCTCTGCCTCTCCCTCTCTCTGCCTCTCCCTCTCTCTGCCTCTCCCTCTCTCTGCCTCTCCCTCTCTCTGCCTCTCCCTCTCTCTGCCTCTCCCTCTCTCTGCCTGTAACTCTACCTCTCAAATAAAATATTTTTAAAGATCACCTATTTTTCTTCAGTTAGTAGCATAAAAAAAAAGACCATACAGATACAGACATGGCCCTCAGCTCTTGGAGGAACTGAATGGCTGCTGTCTTTGCTTGAAATGTGATGGCATGCGTCTTGAGAAATTAAGTTTGTTTTTTATTTCTATCTTTTTTATTCCATTTCCATGAACATCTGAAATGGCTCAGGAGACAACTGCTCTCTGGGCAAATGAACTTTGATAACATCTTTTGTTTTAACATGGGTAATTCTACTTGTAAATGGTGGTATGTCCAGAGATGTTGCTTAAAGTGAAAGGTAAAATCGTGAGTTATTTTGATGCATGGCTTGTACATAGTATTGATCTGCCTATTCAGTTGGTTGGTGGTTTTTAAAAAAACAAACATGGTCTGGAATAGAAGTCAGAAGCATAAAATAAAATTCAGTTAAATAAGCAAACAACATACTAAGACTTTTCTAATCAGGTCCATTGATCATTAAATGGTTGGGTCATTTGCTTGGAATGGAGTGTTATTAGGATCCTGGACTAAAGCTCCAAAGAAAAACAAAAAAAACGTACTGCTTTGTGCATGGTGTCCACCCAGCACCCATCTCCAGAACTTGTGCTGGAGTAGCCAGGCTCACCTGTTGACTCTGCCTTCCATCTTAGTGGAGTGGAATAAGAAAAGACTCTCTGGGCTGCCAACAGGGGCTTGTGTCTGGTTTCTCTCAGAAATCCTTGGTTTTTTTTTCCTCACAGGAGTTGAAGCATGTGAGAATCACCTGGGGTGAATTCCAGACCCTACCCATGGAGTTCAGATTTTGGTAGTTGCTGGAACAGAACCCAGGAATCGGCTCCATGACAAATGTTCCCTCTGCCTTATGATCCTGAAGCAAATACCTTGGGTCAAACTTGAAAAACACAAATTAACACATGTAGCTGGAGAAGTCTGGAGGTTGGATTCTTGAGGTCTAGATCTTGGTTCTTCCACTTTCTCTATGACTTTGAGCAACTATGCCTCCGTTCCGTGCCTCTGTGTTCCAATTCATAGGCTGAGCATTAAATCTACTAACCTACTTAAGGCACTTAGAAGAATCATAGCTGATAACTAACACTTGCTAAGTATCAGCTCTGTGTTATTAGTAAGAGCAAGAATCGATTGCTCTGAGACTTTGAAAATTCTCAGCCCAGAACAGACCACACATCAGGCCATATAAGGAGGCTCACACCTACTTGGGGCTATGACTTTGCCACTACTTGGATGCTTTTGACGTCTGCTTGGTTTTGCTTAGTTCAACTTGATCAAGGAGAGAAGCAAACATTGTTGCAATTGGCCTGTGGTGAAATGCCTTCCACAGAACTACCTGACAAAGAGACGTTCCTCATATGTGCTATTTGGGCAAATGAAACAGCATGACACTAATTCATACAGAACAAGGTACAAAAGGGTGAATCTTGAAACAGGACATCTATTTAATGTAAGGTAAAGAAACATGTCTCTTTCAAGCAAGTCATTTTACATTTATTTTATATGTAACACCTAGATTTTTCATAGCATTTATTGAAAAGTGTATCTACAGCCGGTGCTGCGGCTCAATAGGCTAATCCTCTGCCTGCGGTGCTGGCACACCGGGTTCTAGCCCCGGTTGGGGCACCAGATTCTGTCCCGGTTGCTCCTCTTCCAGGCCAGCTCTCTGCTGTGGCCTGGGAGTGCAGTGGAGGATGGCCCAAGTGCTTGGGCCCTGCACCCGCAAGGGAGACCAGGAGAAGCACCTGGTTCCTGGCTTAGGATCAGCATGGTGCGCTGGCCGCAGCGAGCTGGCTGCGGCGGCCATCGGAGGGTGAACCAATGGAAAAGGAAGACCTTTCTCTCTCTCTTTCTCACTGTCCACTCTGCCTGTCAGAAAAAAAGAAAAAAAAAGTGTATCTACTTCATATTTCCAGAGCAGAAGTCTTTTAAAAACTATTTTTAAAACAATTTTTATGTTTAATGCGCTGTGGGACTGATAAGCTTCTTAAAGCATAAGTTAGAAGTAAGATGTCTTTTTTTTTTTTTTTCCCTGACAGGAAGGCCAATAATTACATGACTTTCCATGGAGCAGTAAGAGATCTATAGCAAGTCATTTCATTAAACAATTGCTAAATGCTTACATTGTCTCTTGCTTTATTTAAATAACCAGCATATGGCTATAATCCATCTTGAACACACTGATGCCAACTAATTTTAACATTATTCATGTTCTTTTAATTCTTGCAACAGAAGGAAATTGCTTCTGCTCTTCAGTTTTTCTAAACGTGAAGACAAAGAGCAGGGCCAAGTCCTACGTGTAGCTGTCTGCATTATACTCCATGGCTCAACTCTATCAAGGAGTTTCAAAGCCTATGTATGGGGGCTTCCTTCTTAGCTTCCCCCACAACAGGAGACAGGAACTTGAAAAGCCTGTGCTATTCCTTGTCTTCCTGCCTATCTGCATGGCAGCAGAATTGTGGGATAAATGGGCCATGAACTTGGAATGTTCTGAATTGAAATGGTTTCCATCTTCGCACTGTCTAGTTCCTACAAGAAAGGGGTGTGGCTCAATGTCTCTGAGAGGCTCTCGGAGTACAGGATACAGTGCAGAATGCATAAGATCTGCCAGCTTTTTTGTTTAATTGCTTAGTTTGAAATAGGGTTTTATGTCCTGTTTTTTCCTCCTCCATGTTACTAAATAAGCTATTTGCTACATTGGGTTACCAGTAGCTATGCTTCAAATTACATCTCCATAATACAGAAGTTTCATCCAACAGTATAGTCTTTTAAGATTGTAAGCTCTTAAAACTTGTAGTGCAATTTAATCCAGGAAACTTACCTAATATCTATAAAACAGTGCAGGCCAAGGGACAGACAGACGACAAGCAGGGTGTGTTCTTGCTTTTCAGGAGTCCGTAATCTAGAAGGCAAGAGCTGCACGACTCCTGTACTAGTTCTGATACAAGGAAAGTTTTTGGTAAATGTGATAATAATGGTACAAAGTACAATAGGGGGGCTGGCACCGTGGCACAGTAGGTTAATCCTCAGCCTGTGGCACCAGTATCTCATATGGGAGCCGGTTCTTGTCCCGGCTCCACTTCCCATCCAGCTCTCTGCTATGGCCTGGGAAAGCAGTAGAGGTTGGCCCAAGTCCTTGGGCCCCTGCATCTGTGTAGGAGACCTGGAGGAAGCTCCTGGCACAGCTCTGGCCATTGCAGCCATTTGGGGAGTGAACCAGAGGATGGAAGACCTCTCTCTGTCTCCCTCCCTCCCTCCTCCCCCTCCCCCCTCACTGTCTGTAACTCTACCTCTCAAAATCTTTAAGAAAAAAGTACAATAGAAAAAGAATGTATCATTTACTGTTGAAACAAATGTTTCCAAGTGTTTCTGAATAATCCAAGATGTTGTAATCTCAAAATTTATAAAGCTAGAAGGATGGCTGGAAAACTCCTCATTTGACCGAGACGTGGAACCCGAGACCCACAGAGGCAGTGACTGGCCCCTGGTCACGCCTGTCACACCTGTCTGTCCCTGCTCTTCCGCAGCCGTGTGCTGCCCGTGCTGCTTGCTGTGTTTGGAGCCAGTCTCCCAGCACAGTGAGACCCAAAGGCAGTGCTCCTTGATGAGGTGGTGATTTTAGCCCAGAAACTCTACCCCATCCTTAATTATTCTTTATCTAGAAAGTATTTTATCAAGCAGAGATCATAATTAAGGCAGATTTTGCTAGAAATACTGCCCAAATATATCTACCTTCAAAGAGACAGTCACCAAGAAATGGAGAAACTGTGGGGCTGATGATGTATGTGTGGGAGAGAAGGTGGGTAGAAAATTGGTCTTTAGTGTTTATTTCTAGGGTTTTAGTTCTTGTCAGATGTGGGTCTCTTTGTATCTTTATGTAATTCTGTGGACTATGCAACATTTATATCCCTGTTGACATTGTCAAGTTGATTTCTTAGAACACAGAAAATGTGTTGGGCTCTCTGTGGAAAGATTGTAAGTAAATCCATTTAAAGACATTGGGAGAGCACCTGTGATGTATAAGGCACTGTCTTAGATGCTGAGAACAGAGTGGCAAACAAAACAGGCAGAGTTCTTTCTCCAAAGGGAGCTAGACTCGAATGGAGGAGGACAGATACTGATCACTGAAACAATGGAGTTAACCTCAGCTGTGGTCCAGGCTAGGGAGAAGATCAAACCACACAGTGTGGAAGAAGGTGCGTGGGATTGGGTTTGAAGAAGCTTCAACTGGAGTGGCTGGGCCATGATGTTTGATATCTGGATACTGAGGGGCCTGAAGGTGCATGAAGGCAGAAGGGAGAAGGAGTCTAAGTAGAACCACTGCAGGTGGGAATGTGCTTTGCATGGTCAAGGAACAGTAAGAACCGGGGGCCAGTGTGGGACAGAGAAGAGAGGGAGTGGTAGGAGAGATGCTATGGAGGGGACAGAACATACTGAACCTTGTCTGAGATGCTAAGAAAGCAGTTTTGTTTAAATGTAATGAAACACTATTAGACATTTATTAATGTGAGGGGAAATTTGTGGGGAGGGGAGAACACTTGGTTCAGATGAGAAGCAAGGAACATCAATCGCTCTGTTCTGGTCCTGTTGATCTGAAATGCCTCCTAGATGTCCCAGTGCAGGTGGTGAGCAAGAACAAGGGGCTAGACTGGGCAGGGGGCTTTGGGCCCATTAGACTGGTGGTACTAAAGTCATGGGGTGGAGAAAGAGAGCAAGGAGCTGAGGGAAGGGAAGAAAAGAAGGCTATGGCTTAGTTCTGGGTCACTTCACCCTGGAGGAGTTTGTAAGAGAAGGAGGATCCAGCAGGGGAGACTGAGAAAAGAAGCCCTTGAAGCAGGAGGAAAGCCAAGCAGGAGTAGGGGTCACAGCAGGATTTTCTAGCATGATGGAGTGATCACCATGTCCAATAGTCCCACTGTCAAGGTGGCGGTCAGGGGCAGGTGTCTAACCTAGTGGTTAAGATGCTGCTCGGGACACCTGCAGCCCGTACTGGAGTGCCTGCGATTGAGTCCCAGCTCTGCTTTCCATTTCGGCTTCCTGTGAATACACACCTTGGGAGGCGGCCAGTGATAGCTTCAGTAGTGGGTCCCTGCCACCTCTGTGGGAGATATGCATTGAGTCCTAGTCCTTGGCTCCAGCCCGGCCTAACCCTGCTTATTGTGGGCATTTGGAAAATGAACCAGAGTATGGGAAATCTCTCTCCCTCTATCTCTGTCTCATTGCTTATCAAATAATAATTAAAATGATGTAGGTCAGTTATTAATTGTTAATTATGTATTTTTATACATAATTATACTGATCAATATAATTTATTATAGTAATTAATTGATATTAATTTATTATGCATATAACTAATTATTAATGAAAGCCATTTCAGTAGCTCAATAAGAACAAAGATTTATGTGGGTTGGTCAAGTAGAAAATTGGAGGCAAAGAAAACAGAACATATTCCTTGAATGTTCTATGAAGGGGGCCATGCAATCAGGGTGGTGATTATGGAAGAATTTAGGCCCAAGGTAATTTTTTGAAGATGGATTGATAATAGGCATGCTTATGTGGTGTTACAAATAACTGAGGGAGGGAGGGAGAGAGAGAGAGATCTTATCTGCTAATATTTGAAAGTCAGAATTACAAAGAGAAGGAGAGACAGAAAAAGATGTTTCATCCACTGGTTCACTCCCCAGGTGACCACAATGGCTTAGGCTGGGCCAGGCCAGTGCCAGGAGCCAGGAGTTTCTTCCAGGTCTCCGATATGGGTAGTAGTGATCCAAGCACTTGGGCCAACTTCTGCTTCTTTCACCAGACCATTAGCAGGGAGCTGGATGGGAAGTGGAGCAGCCGGGATATGAACTGGTACCCATATGGAATTCTTGCATTGCAGGTGGCAGCTTTACCTGCTATGCCACAACACTGGCCCAATAAACAAATCTTTTTTTTTTTTAAGTTCATGAAAAAATAGAATTAAAAGGTAAATTTGTTTTGGTTCAAGAACATTTGAAATCCATGTGTGGCTTTTTCAAGTTTTGAAGCCCTCTTGTGTTTATAAAATCACTCTAGCTAATAAATAATGATAAAATGATAGTAATCTCACCATTTTACTACTCCCAATGAATTAATCGTTCTGGACAATGAAGATTGATTGCTGCTAACCTCATAAGTGAGGCCGAATAATGAACCGCAGCATTCCCAAAAGGATTTATGCTGAGTCGAACCAGGCCCCTAGATCTAGCTGTGGAAACACAGAGGACAGATCATATTGAACTGCTCTACGCATGTGCAACTAGTTTCACCCATACTCTGGGAAACTGAGTCAAGTTGTATGGATTTTCCAGCAGGGAAAATATCAGGGAAAGAAAAACTCAGAAGGAAAAGTCTGTAGATTCAAAGAGACTTAAAGGGGCTGGCACTGAGGCGTGGTGGGTAAAGCTGTAATAGGGTATACATGTGGTCTCCCTAAAAATAAATAGCACGCTCTCCGTTCTGTCCTGTTTCAGACCTTTTGAGAAATAGCCCAGGAATCAGACTGACTGGTCTCAGCTCTAGGCCTTGCTACTTAGCTGCAAGCTACTCTGGGCATCCTGACATCCCTGCCCCTCCCCTCCCACCACGGGGAGGCAGAGCAATGAGCAAAGTGGTGGAAAGCAAGGCCAGTATTGTTGCTGTGGGCGTGTCTGCTTTGTGGGACTCCCCAGGCCCTAGAGGTTACTCTGCCATCATCACACGAGAAGGGGAAGGCAGTTGTATGGCTCTCTGCAGGCAAGCGGTTGGCTTGGTTTAACTCTGGTTAGGATTTTGCCAGGTAACTACTCAGTTGACCAATCGCAATCTATGGATTTATTTGGATCCAACAATTTGACCATGAAGCAGGTGGGGGAATTAGACTGGCTATTGAATATTATAGAATGATTTTTAAAAAGTGGTAGTGGGGTTGTGGTTATGATATGCAGAGTTCTTGTCTTTAGAGATTCATAAGGAAACTAGTTATGAATGAAATAGTACAGTAACTGCTATTGGCTTCAAACTAATCCAGTAAGAATGGGAATTGATAAGACGGTTGATGAATGAATGATTATTGACATACTTTTTAAGAAAGCAGATGCCCACACAGTCACACATCAAAGCACATGAAGAGAGAGAAGGCTAAGAAAGGCCTCTTGGGTTGAGTTGCTCAGAAGTCACTGGTGACTTTTAGGATAGGAATTTAATAGAAGAGTGAAGAGTCAATGGGATGGGAGTGGAAGTTATATTTCAAGTTTCTGAGGACGAGAAGTTAGGAAGGACTGGTGCTGTTATGAGAACTTAATGATGGAGAGATGTAGAACTGAGCAATAAGCAGAATAAATAATGAGCACTAGTTTTGCTTTACAAATGTACACAAAATAAGTTCAAGTATAGATTTTTTTACAGTAAAATAATATATTACTACAGAGGTGAACGTATAGTTAGAGTTGGATATTTAAATACTACAAGTACTTCTGGGCTCACTTCTGTTTCCTGGCTTCTTGCCAGGAGGGGGCTTGCTGTGGCCCTGGGCCTCCAGGGCACGTGGCCTTTGGGCCACCTGCCCTAGGCTTCCTGGCCTAAATGCTCCTCCACATGGCTGGTTCCTGGTGCTCAGTATGAGCCCAGATTTACCCCTCTCTTAGATAAAGCTCTCACTCTCCTATGCATCTTTCGCACTAAATAAAGCTTCAAATGTAAAAAAAAAAAAAGTACTTCTGACTTTTCTAGGATTTTTGCGATCATGGCTCACACCAGATGTTTTTTAAAAACCTTTTGATTTTGGCATAATTTTCATACTTATAAAAAGTTGCAAAACTATGCAACAAATATTTTCAAGATCTCTACCAAGGTTACCAAGAGTTTATATCTTACTCAGGAATAGTAAGGTGATTAAATTCAACAAATTAACATCAATATAGTAGTATTCATATGTATCATTTCCTCCTCCTCCTCCTTTGATTTATTTTATTTCAAAGACAGAGTTATAGACAGAGGGAGAGAGAGAGAGAGAAAGACAGATCTTCCATCCACTCCCCAGATGGCCACAATGGCCATGGCTGGGCCAGGCCAGAGCCAGGAACTTCTTCCAGGTCTTCTATGTGGGTGCAGGGGCCCAAGTACTTGGGCCATCTTCTACTGCTTTCCCAGGCATATTAGCAGGGAGCTGAACTGGAAGTGGAGCAGCTGGGACTCCTATGGGATGACTGGCTACACCACAATGCTGGCTCCCGCATGCCCCATTTTCACTACAGATCTTCAAATGTTACTCTACCCTATCATTTAGATTATATTCATGTAAAAATTTTAAAAACGTGCTCCACAATGAAATCAATTATAAGTACCTTACTAGACCCACACTTACATTTAAGCTGTGTATGTTCTAACAAAGTTACATACAACATTCTATTGTGATTTACAGTATTTCTACATTTAAATGGCTTAAAAATGAACTACTGCTCAGATATAATATTACAAAAGAGTGAAAAATGGATGAAAGTGACAGTAAGTCAATAATTAATCTAGTACAATGTGCAATAAAAAATTGCCCAGTTCAAGTTAAATTTTCAGGGTACTTGACATTAGATTATTTCAAGTATGGGCTATTAATAAGCCCATATCAGTACAAATTTACCAGTTCTTCTGGAAACATGTTGTGTTTAATTGCTTTTCATTTTTCATTATTTGTATAATAAGGTGTCTCTTCTTGGAAAGGAATGATTTTAAAAATCGAGAAGTAAGATCCAGAGTAAAAATTTTTTCTATTTAAGGATGTTCATATTTTGTAAGGTCCGGCTTTAAGTTTTCAGGTGACTTAGAGACTCTTAGGGATATGTTGTGTTGTAGGGGCACTTGGTGACAAAGGAGCTTGGGACTCTTGGCAGTTAAAAGGGGCTAGAGATTTTGTAAAACGAAAGGAGGCAAAGAGACGAGCTAAATGGAAAGGAGGGGAAAAAAGGCATTTCAAGGAGGAAAACTAAATATCTATCGAGATCAAATTCCTATTTTGTTCTGCATTTGGGGCTCAAAAGGAAAGAATACAGAATTTCACTTTGATTTGTATTATGTGATATATGACTGTGAGCTGGTGGTGTCAAGAGTTGAGGCTGTGACAGACCAAGGTTTAGTCCCAATGCCACCACTCACAGTCTGTGTAACTCTAAACACACTTCTGGACCTTCCTGGGGCTCATATAAAACAGCCATGTGTGTCATACCAAACTGGATAACACTCGTAAATCATGGAGCACAGTGAACAGACCATAATAACTCTTCTGTTAAGCATGAGCTATGACCATTATCTGGGACCAAACAATTGGGCAGTCATTTAATTATGCATTTAATATCAGTCTGAAACCATTAGAATGAAAGTGTTGCCAATGAAAATGATCAATAGCTTTGTGGCTTTACCAGAACATGGAAGTAGCTCCATTTACATACATAGATGAATTTGAGATTTTAAAGGCTCCCTGCCTGGGGCGTTTTCAAAGATTCTGCCTCTCATACATCATAATTAACTCCGATGTAACCACTGAGCTGGAGCTGTGGGTTCATTAGTGCCTGGCAAGCTGACATTTAAAACACGTGTGTGCAGCTGACCCGGGGGCAGGTGGGGTGCTGGCTGGAGGCGGAGCGGGACTGTTGAGAAAATGGTGGCAGTTTTTCTCATGCAAAGTTTGACCGCCTGAAGTTTGGATGAATGTGGGTTGATTTAAAATGCCTGCTAGAATCATTTAACTGCTTCTTTAAAAGGCTCTTGAAGACTTTACGCTGTAAGTTTCCAGCCTCTGAAGGCAAACGGTTGCTTTGGGGAGCCCTGTGAGTAATGCCCTCCTGTAGCCTGGGCCATAAGTCACCAGCTAGTGCCCTCATGGCCTGGAAAAGGCCATATATCTCAGAGTGTGCCCGGGGGATGCACACTAATGCTAAAGGATCCAGTTCAGCCATCAAGAGCATATTCAGAGCTTAAAGTGAAAATCCTAGTGGGAAATCCATGCTTTAAATAAACTTCTGGAGGATACACTTCAAATCAGCTAACCAATAGCCCCTGAAGTGTAGCTGCCACTTATGCACAAAAGAGAACAAATTATTCCAACTTTTACTTTTTTAAGATTTAGTTAAAAATATATAGAATAAAGGTTTGCTTGAAAGGCAGAGTGACAGTTGGGGAAAGAGAGAGACCTATTGATGATCGATTGATCGATTGATCAATTGATCTTCTATCCACTGGCTCACTCCCCATTGGCTACAACAGCCAGGTCTGGGCCACGTTGAAGCCAGGAGCCTGGGACTCCATCTGGGTCTCTCATGTGGGTAGCAGGGGCCTAGGCACTTGGACCATCTTCTGTTGCTTTTCTAGGCACATCACCAGGGAGCTGGGTCAGAAGCCAAACAGCTGGAACTCAAACTGGGGCTCTGATGTAGGATGCCAGCAGCAGCTTAACCCACAGTGCCACAAGACTGGACGCTAGAATTAGTCTGATTTTTACTTTTCAATAAATCATTAGTATCTGCTCTGGCAACGATAGCAGCTGAAGTGTTTTTGCTTTGTTGCACTTGGCCGTGTCACAGCTGTTTTATTATACTTCTCTTTTCTTTCTAAGAGTTGCCAAGTATCGTTAGTTCAGCAGGATATTTCCTTGGCCAGTGTTTTTGTTTGTTTGTTGGAAATATTTATTTATTTCAAAGAATTACTTAAGGACAGAGAAAGAGAGATCTTCCATCCATTGGTTCACTCTCCAGATGGCTACAATGGCTGGGTCTGGGCCAGATGGAAGCCAGGAGCTTCTTCCAGGTCTCCCATGTGGGTGTCATGGGTCCAAGCACTTGGGTCATCTTTCATTGCTCTTCCCAGGCCATTAGCAGGGAACTGGATAAAAAGGGGGAGCAGCTGGGACTCAAGCAGGCGCCCCCTTTGGGATGCCAGAGCAGCAGGTGCTGGCTTTATCCATTATGCCACAGCATTGGCCCTGTTGGCTAGTGTTTAATTGCTCTCATGTTCTCTGGAAATTTCTGAAGCAAGAAGTGATGAGACTAGTGGTTGCGGTCAGAGGAAATGCTTCTTGAGAGACCTGCAGTGTGCTTTCAGAGTTGGGCACTGTTGTGTGGAAGGCAAGGCCAGCCCTTTGGGGTACTGCAGTTGGATTCATCTGCCTAGTATTAGACAATTTCCGCTTTTTACCATAGGAAGGGAGCAGAGAGAGAAAGGGGCTGAAGCAGAGAGAAGGTGTCAAAAACACAGAAATGAGTAAGCAGTAAATATTCTCCAACCTCTGACCAAAGCACCAGCAAGTTCCTAAAGAGGGATTTTTAGTGGGCTGTGACAGTTCTTCCCTCTTGTCCTAATTTATTTTTCTCTACTTAAAAAAATTGATAATCATTGTGTATATTTATGGGACACAGTATGGCATTTCAATAAAAGTATAGAATTTGTGATGAACAGATCAGGGTTCCCACCCTATTTCCTGTCTCTTCTGAAGGTTTCAGATGGTGTTGAAAAGAATAGAGAGAGAGAGTCAGAGAATCAGTCTTCCACCCTCTGGTTCACTCTCCAGATGGCTGCAAAGGGTGGAGCTGGGCCAATCCAAAGCCAGGAGCCAGAAGCTTCTTCCAGGTCTCCCATGTGGGTACAGAAGCCCAAGCACTTGGGCCATCCTCCATTGCTTTTCCCAGGTGCATAGCAGGGAGCTGGATTGGAAGTGGAACAGCCAGGACTGGAACCAGCACTCATATGGGATGCTGGTGCTGCAGATCTGGACTTTAACCCACTGTACCACAGCACCGGCCCCAAAATGGTAGCTTTTAAATTCTGTCTTTCTACCATACATACTTGGTTATTACTTTAGGGGAGAGACAAATGCAGGAGACAGCTTCTTGACTTTTAATTTCCAATAGTTCAATGGTTTCTTGGTGTTGAAATCCAAGAATATAAATGAGAGAAGTTTAAGTTTTTGAAAGAGAAGAACTATACCGAATTCCAAAAGCCTAAGAGACTGGAAGATTTAGAATACAATGTTCATACAATAGACATTAGATTTGGAAGGGTAGCATGAAGTGACAGCAAATTCTCCTAAAAGCTGGGAGGTAGAAGCTGATAGGGTTCTAGGAGAAGGGGTGCACCCTCCCCCGCCCCTACCATGGTCTAGCAAAGTAATACTACTCCTAGTGCCGCGGCTCACTAGGCTAATTCTCCTCCTGTGGTACCGGTACCCCGGGTTCTAGTTCCGGTTGGGGCACTGGATTCTGTCCTTGTTGCTCCTCTTCCAGTCCAGCTCTCTGCTGTGGCCCAGGAAGGCAGTGGAAGATGGCCCAAGTGCTTGGGGCCTGCACCTGCATAGGAGACCAGGAAGAAGCACCTGGCTCCTGGCTTCGGATTGACTCAGTGTGCCTGCCATAGGGGCCATTTGGGGGTGAACCAACAGAAAAAGAAGACCATTCTCTGTCTCTCTAACTCTGCCTGTCCAGAAAAAAACAAACAAAAAACACTACTACTCAACACAAGTGGTGTTTTCTGAGTTCCAAGCATCATTCTAAGTGTGACATATTTTAATCCATTTGTTCTTCTCAACAGTCTTATGAGGTAGATACCATTTTGCAGATGAGAAAACTGAGACATGGAGGAGTCAGGTGATTGATTTAAAATCACTAAGGAAGGGGCCAGCGCTGTGGCACAGTGGGTTAATGCCCTGACCTGCAGTGCCGGCATCCCATATGGGCACTGGTTTGAGACCTGGCTGCTCCTCTTCTGAAACAGCTCTCTGCTGTAGCCTGGGAAAGCAGTAGAAGATGGCCCAGGTCCTTGGGCCCCTGTACCTGCGTGGGAGACCTGGAGGAAGCTCCTGGCTCCTAGCTTCGGATCGGCGCAGCTCTGGCCATTGCAGTCAGTTGGGGAGTGAACCATCGATGGAAGACCTCTCTCTCTCTCTCTCTCTCTCTCTCTCTCTGCCTCTCCTCTCTCTGTGTAACTCTGACTTTCAAATAAATAAATAAATCTTTAAAAAAAATCACTAAGGAAGTGACAGAGTCAGAGTTTGCATAGGGCAGATTGATTCTAGAGTCCTTGTTTTGCAGTGATCAAGCCCTGGGTGAGGACCAGAGAGAGCTCAGGTTGACTTGGAGAGTTACAAGGATAGGGCATACCTGTGCCTTGTTTGTGGATGAAACCTGAGGGTTCAGCAAACCTCCTGGGCCCATGAATGCCACAGCAAAGCAGAGAGGGCAACCGGGCAGGTCTCAGAGAGAAGGGCTCTGGCAATTCTGAGTCTCCTGCAGCTCAGAGGAGAGCCCACAGGAATTTCCAGTGTCCCTGATGGAGTGGTGGAGGTGGCTGAGAGATGCCATGGTGAGGAGTCACTGTCAGAGAGAAGCAAGGAAGGCCAAGGTGGGCCTGTGTACACGGGCAGGTGTCTTAGTCTGATGGTGTAACTGAGTCTCACAGATAGAGTAATTTATAAGGACAGGGGGTTTATTTAGCTCATGGTTCTGGAGGTGGGGAAACCCTACAACAGGCCACCAGCATCTGGTGAGGGTCTTCTGGCTGCTTGATATTATAGGAGGGCACCACCAGGTGAGACGGAGCATGCGTGCTAGCTTAGCGCTCTCTTCCTCTTCTTCTAAACCCACTGGTGCCATCACGTGGTCCCCATCTGAGGACCTCATCTGACCCTAATTTCCTACCAAAGGGCTTACCTTCACTGCCATGACTTTGGAGATTACGTTTGCAACACAGGAATTCTGAGGGCCACACCCCTAAACAACACAACAGCAAGGGCTGCTGGGGAGAGAGAGCTAATGACCAAGACAAGTGGTGGAGCCCTCAAGGGATGCCTGGCAAGAAGCTGCCTCTCTTCCCGACACCACAGAACCTGCAAACCCACAGCACTTGGATGCCATCCCAGGAAGATGGAAGGAGATGCTTGAAATCCTGAATTTGTTTAATTTCATCCCTTAAATGACTGAAGAATCACTGATTTTAATTAATGTAAATTGGAGAGATTAACTTTCCTGCTATAGAGAAGACTAAGAGCTTGAGATAGGAATTAAGTTCAATTATAGAAAAAAGTCAAGGTTATATTTTTGTGTCCCTGATTAATGGCTTGTAAAAGCTGTATTTGGGACATAATTGTGCTGACATAATCTAAATTCAACACAAGAAGTCACCATATGAACTTTCTGTTGTGTTCTCAAATAGAAAGTTTCTGGGTTCAGGCCTGCGGAGATGAGATGGACTCCCAGTCCCTAGCCTCACATTTCTAAGTGCAGACACAACTCACTGAAAAGCAATTTCCACTCAATTGCATTTACTTTTCCATGGGGCAGAGCAGTTAAGGGAAATGAAGGACATTTTGGTGCCAATGTTGTATTGGTTACTTATATCGAATTATTTCTGGATTAGTAACACTCTGGTCCATACTGCGGCACTAAAAGCTCTTTATTCACTGTCCATGGATGAGGCTAACATGTCACCTTTTAGACCCTTCATTCCCCAGGCTGCCTTACCAATCTGTGTGCTGTTCCCAAGTGCTCTATTTTACACTTGGTCCCCCGACAGAGCCGGAAAACCAAACGAATAGGCGCACGTGCACGCAAAGAGATACTTGGTTAGTTATGCATCCTGGGAACTAGATGTGCACCATTTCCTCTTCTTCATTTCTTGCACAAAGTTTTAAATAAAGATTTGGTCAGAGAAACATTTTCTGATGCAAGAGGGCTTCTGTTTTCTGTTTTCTGAATTGAGGTGAAGAAAATACCTCAAAAAGAATTTACTGGCCTTAAGAAGAAGTTTAAATGGCCAAAGGGGGTCTGAGGTTGGCTCCTAAGCAAGAACCACCAGATTTGCATTGCTATTGCAGTCATTTAATATTTACACATAATCATTAATGCAAAAAGCTCTGCTTTGGACTTAAGCGCATATAATTGTTAGTTTTGTTGCTAGTAAAGGAGCATGTTTGGAGCCTTTTCTATCAGAACGTTCTTCATTGCACTATCATGCGTGGTTTTTGGCTAAATCAACCTGTGACTGAGAGCCAAGGGAGGCTCCAAGTTGTTCTGTGAATCAATGCATCAATTTCTTCCTTGGTGTGAAAATGGAGGCATATCTACCACAGACACACATCACAGAGATGTGAGGGCAATTTGTGAGTTATTACCTGAAAAGGACCTTAAGTAGCTTAGGAGAAAAGAATCATACAATGAAGACAGCATTCCCTTCATATTGCCAACAAGGAGATATTTCACCACGTAACGGGTCTCCCCAGGAGCATTCACTGAGACAAGAAATGATGATTTACAAGTCTCTGAATGCAGCCCACATTGCCCAGCGTCTGCTCTTCCCCACACATGGAGCTGCAGGCCCCAGGAGGTGCAGATCCCCAGCCTGTGGCATAATCTCATGCAGCAAGTAGCATTCAAGGACTGCCATGTAGAGGACATAGCCCAAGCAACCGCAAGATGCTTTGCAAATAGAAAGTGCTACACGTAAATGACGACTAATACCTAAGCGCGTGTCTTTTGGCTGTACAGATACGGGCATTTGTCTAGTCAACCCTTTATTTGCAGGAAATGAGTATGTCGGCTGAACTAAAGCTGTCTACAGCTTTTAAGACGACAGCTGTGAGAAGCTTCAAAACATATGCTGCTCCACATTTCGGCTCCTTGACGCTGCCAGACTGAGGATTCAAAACAAGTCTCAAGTAATTTCCATGGCATTGCATATTTTGAAACCTTCTTCATGGAGGACACAATCAATTATTCTAAGCCACCTCTATGATGTGCCTGTCTTGCAAATCCTTCCTGCTGAACGAATAACGTGTCCAATGGAAGAACTTCTGCAACCCGGGGGACATTGCAGGCCAACACCAGCAACAGGCCCCCAGAAGGACGACAGATCTCAGCACTGTGGGACTGGCAGATCAGGGCTCATCTCCCACCCACTTGTGGCGTTAGAAGCACAATAGATTTTTTCTCTGTTAGGCTTTTTTCAAGTTAGAGGCACCCATTGTTTCTGTTCTGGATTACTAGTCAATGCCTATAGTTTAGGACTGCCCAGTAAGACCCAGAGAGCAGGCTGCTGTTGTTAAAGAACAGACACAAGCAGGTGTTTTGTCTCTTGTGCCCTTCTAGTCCTGCTTGATGCCGTGAGGAAGAGCCCTCTGCTTCCCAAGGCTCTGTAGGGAGCGCACCTGGTGTGCCTGACACGTCACCCTCAAGGTTCCAGGAGAGTTGTCTTTCTGGTTATGTCTTGGATGGGGGCTTCTTGTGCTCCTCCTCTGCACAGACCCCCTTTGTCCATGGAGCTAGAGGTGTTCCTTAGGGATGTGGCTTGAACTTTCTGGATTCCCCGGGGCGTGTGAAGCAGCAGCATCCTCTCTTGGACGGGGTCTTAGGAGTCAAGCTGGCCAAGTCAAGCTGGTCTGTCTAGCACCCTGTCGTTTGTTCCGTTAAACGTTCTATACTTAATACTCACTTGAAGCATCAGGATTGATCTGCAGGATGCAGGTCTGTGACTGAACCAAATGAGCCAAGTGTGGGACTTGGACTAATTGGCTAAACAGAGTAATATTGCTACTAGTTTGAGGTTTTAGGCAGTGCTCTCTTTGACAATATCTCGGATTTGGGAATAGATTTGTAAACATTCATTCAGAAACGTATATAAAACCTATTAAAAAGACATCAAATGGCAGGTAAAGGCCCAGTGTAAATGGCGTTGAATGTTAATATGACCGGTGGGCTTGGAGACAACACTTGACGTGGAGCAGAAATGTGGGATTGCATCCTGCTGTCTCATTGTCAGGGTCCAAATCATTTTTCTTCAATTTTTAGTGTCTCAAGATTTCTCGGAGGACAATCTTTTCCTTCCTTGTTGTTCCCTAGAGTAGTTCGGGTCATGGACAGAGATGGATGGGATGGATGGGGAGTCCGAATAAGATAGGGCTTTTTTCCTCTCTTTGATTTTCTTTTGTGTTTAAGTTGGCACATTTTTAAATTTCTTCCCATTTAAAAAAAAAGCAGTGAAACTCCTTTAGGTGACACAGGGACAATATTATCTTCTCTTATGTATGTGATGGTCTCTCCATTTGCGGGTTTTGTTCAATGAAAAGTTGACATTTCAATACTCAGTGATATTTCTTCCCACTTCCTGCTGCGGAACTGGAAAGAGGTGTGCGTTTACAAGTCGTCTGATGTGCGATTTGGCGTGAAAGGATATTGCATCCAAGACTGCTACTCATTTTAGGTTAGTATTCATGTTTTCCTAAATTTGCCAGAAGCTGGAAGAGGTAACATTTATGTTTGAAAACCCCAAGAAATCAAACATTTACACGTGAAAAAGGTGATTCATAACCATTTCAGTCCTGGGAAGCTGCAAATAGCTGCTTTAAGCTTAAGAGCGCAAGGTCTGAACTAATTAGGTCCCGTGGTGAGTCTGTCCCCAGTGCTCTCTCTGTCTTTGCAAAAAGCTGCGAAGCCAGGGTGTGTGGCAGGCTCAGCTCCTTGTCACAAAGCTCTCTTTGGATGCCAGTCAGACAAAGGTGAGTTAGTGTTTGTGCCTAATTTCGTCATCATCGTCTCATTATACAGACAGTGAGCTTTATCCACTTGTTCCCCTGTTTCAGCCCAAACGCTAGCTTCGGGCTTTTATGTCACGTACGAGAAGGTTTTCTGTGGAGGTCACAAGTGCGTCTCTCCCATTTCTGTAGGAGGAAGGGGGAGCTGCGGTGTGGGTCAGGACTCTAAGACGCAGACAGCGATTAGCAAGAAGAATGACGTTGGTGATGTAACCAAGAGGTCCCAGGCCACTTCTCATTTGGGAATCGGCTCTGGGAGCTTGTCTGACCCTGGTGGCCACTCAGAGTCATTTGCGTTTGTGTTGTCCTTAGGGAGGTTCTCACACACCTGCGTGCCTGCCTGACAGCTCTGGCCACTGGGCCTCCCGCTTGGATCTCCTCTACGCCAGTTCCCACGTGGATGTGGCACTCAGGGGCCCTTTGCTGCTGTCACACGCTGCACACACATCCCAGCACCACCTCTAGGAGGACTCCACATATTTCTGGTGCTTCCAGGGCCCAGGTGTGGTTGCCTTCTGAAACGGGGTGGGGGAAGGACCCCTGTTGTCTGAGCTGTGCATCTCCAGGGCTGCAGGGTGGCTGTGCAGGCCTGGAGCATCACCAGATGTCTCCTAGACGCTCCCACTTGTTTCCCACCTTTCCTTCCTTGTAGCAGGGAAGGGAGGGGGAGAAGGAAAAGACATCTTGCCTTCTGCTCCTTCCTCTTCTTCATCCTCCTCCCCTCCCACAACCTCCACCCCTGTTAGAAGACACAAATGCCCTGCTTGGTGTGTGCAAGAGGATGGGCACAGGTACTGGGGCTGGAGACTGTGTCCCTAGGAAAGGGTTTGGCTGCTGTCAGCCTGTGAGGCTCTGTGCGGCCCAAGGAAGCGCTGTCAAAGTGATTGGGCGCATGGATGGAGAGAGTTGTTGGATCCCACCATTCTCCTCCGTCTCTCACTGCCTCTCCTTATCGCAGGCCTGCAGGCTCTCTTGGCTGGGATCCTCTTATGTTTTGGAAACTGAAGAAAACCAGAGAAAAATCTCCTTACTAGGCCTGAAATTGAGGGTCTGTGTCTCATCTGCTTGGGCTCGAGTTTGGAATGAGGCATATGTGTGTGTGTGTGTGTGTGTGTGTTTGTGGCCCTCACACAGCAGCCCAGCAGACAGCTGTGGGATGTGGACTTTTGCAAAAACAGAGTAGACACTCGCGTTGTGGGTCCCTGGCAGCACTGGCCTCTTAATGTGACAGTATCCCAGGTGCTATGATGAGCTCCGGCAGGTATAAATAATATTTCAGAGTGTGTGCTGAAACCGCTTAAATGAAGACTTCGCCAGCATCCTACCAATGCTCATTTACAGAAAGTCAATAGGCTAATTATTCTTAGCTATTTATAGGAAGAAGTCTCCCAAGGACAGACAGCTACTTGACAGTGTGTTGTTGGATTATTGCATTTACTTACTGGAAAGAAAACAAAGTTAAAAAAATAGCATAGAATTTTAATTGCTCTTGCCTCAGTGAGAGAACTGTGTGGCTGGAATAAACAACCATGTCGTGACAGTGATAGGAAGTTCAAGCTGCTGAAGCCCTTTGCAATGCAGTTTGTTTAATCTTTACAATAGCGCTGTGTGACGGGGAGGAACTGAGCCACCAAGGGCTCTGCCCAGGGTCATACAGCCAGCAGGGAGCAGAGCGGGATCGGCAGCTTCTCAACTATACCTCATGGATCTTTAGTGTGTCTTAAATGCAGAGTGAACTTGAACAAGGTGAGTGTCAACTCCTTAGCGCTTCTAAGGCGCCGTGAGCTGCTGCATGCACAAATGCAGGAGGTCAGCTCTTCTGTCGTCTTCCGCTTTCTTTGGGAAACCCTCAGCATCTGTGTGTGTGTGTGTGTTTCTGTCTTTATGTATATATAATTATTTTCCTTTGAAACTATTTTAATAATTTTGTTTGCCATTTATTTGGCTATGAATACTCATTTTTATTTATTTTAAAAATAGATATAAAATTAAATCAATATATTTATGGGTTATCAGGTGATGTTTTGATACATGTACATATTGTATAAGAATATGCATTTCATTTTTAAAAAAATTATTTATTTAAACGTAAAAGAGAAAGAGAGAAAAAGAGGGAGAGAGATCTCCTATTCTCTGGTTCATACTCCAGAATGCTCATAACAGCCAGAGCCAGGCCTGGCTGAAGCCAGGAGCGAGGAGTTCAATCTAGGTTTCCCAAGGGGATGACAGGGACCAACTACTGGAGCGGTAACCTGCTGCCTCCTATGGTGTGCACTAGCAGGAAGCCGGAATTGGGAGCAGAGCTGGGAGCTGAACCCAGGCACTCCAAAATGTAACACAGGTGTCCCAAGCAGCACCTTAACCATTGTGCCAAACATCTACCCCAGAGTACCCACAAGCACAGTGAATACTCAAGACTTTTTACAAGTGAGGAAAATCTATCCTACAAGTTGTTTTCAGACATAGGAAAGGTTTTAAGTATATCAGATTCAGTAATTAATGTGACCTATATAATGCTACATTTGAGGCACATTTTATTAGCATTTGTTTTGATTTTGCAGTTTTTCAAGTCTTCTTAGGTTTCACATATTTACATAGGTCTATGCAACACATTTTCTAGTTTTCTCATCTATAAATTGGATATAATAAAATGCTGTTTCATAGTGTTCTTATAAAGATTATAACAATTTCAGTTAGTAAGCGTAGCACTCTCAGAGCAGTTTCTAGCACGTGGTAGTCAATTATGGTAATCAATTAATATTATTGTTACTGTTAGAGAAAGCAGTACATTACACACCCCACCATAGAACACATTTGGAGTGAGTCAAAATTCAGATGAATTCAAACTTAATCTGAATCTGAGTACTCATCCATGACTTCTAGATATACTGAACATGAAATAATTTTGGAATGTGGTTCTTAAGAGAGGCTATGGTTTCAAAGAAGAGGTTGTTTTATGTGATTAAGTATAAGAAGAATATTCATGTGAATGCTTTAGCGAAATCAAAGGTTTTTTTCTCCCCATGATAGCGTGGTATGATAGAGAAGAGCAGAGTGAAATGGATAACATTGTGTGTCGGCTTTCACATCCTGGCTTTGACTGTACTACGTGGGATGTTGGGTTTAGTTCAGCTTTGAAGCATCCATTTCTTTATTGGTAAAATGGAGGCATTAATAGTGTGAAATCCTATAAGTCAGGTGAGATGATGCTTAGCCCTATGCCTGCACAGAACAGTGGTAAAAAATGTTGGCTGTTAGAATCATAATTATGTACTCAGGCCTGAACCCAAAGACTGGTCTCTTCTCCAGCCCAAACATCTCAGATATTTACCCACTCTCTTCCTATCTCCTAAATGCCAATGTCTGGGAACCCTTCATGTTCCTTACCCAAAGTTACTTAAAAAAAATTAGATCTTTATTTCCTTTTTTTTTTTTTGAGGTTCCAATAACTTTCTAGGAATGAACCTTCATTTGAGAATCACTATATGTGAGTACATTAAAATGTTCATGGAAAAATGGAATTAATAGTATGAGTTTATTTTGGAGCAAAAAAAGTGTTTTGATCACAAAACTTTTTCTAATGGAAATGCATGTTATGAAAAACAATGGATTTCAAAAACCTTTTTTTTAAAATTTTATTTGTTATACAAGTTTCATGTATTTCATACCTACAGATTTGGGGACATAATGACACTTCCCTCCATCCCACACGTGCTCCAACCCTTCTCATTCCTCCCCCTCCCATTTTCACTTTTAATTTTTACAGAGATTGACTTCCAAAAATCTTTCCGCTTTAAAATAAACTCATACTTTAAATTTTATTTTCCATGAATTTTGTAAAATGCCCTCCTATATACTGCCTATTTCAACCAAGAAAATGTTGCTTTCTGAAATGTTTTACTATGGAAGAAGTATGTATACGTACATACATTTATATTTATGTATATAATTTTCTGCAGTATAAAAGTGTAATGTTGAATAATCATAAAAACTCACACAGCTACATTTTCTCATTTCTTTACTGTGTTTGAAACACATCCTGTCTACAGTACTATTACTGAAAGCTCTGTCCTTGTCAGATGCCGAGTCAAAATATCTTGACAGGCTTGAGGATAAAGGAAAGAGAAAGTTCGATCCATGGATAGACAAGAAGTAGCCAATTCAACGCCTCCAGAACTACTGTCCACTGAATGCGGATGCTTTGGGGTTTTTAAGGAGGCTGAAAGGAAGAGGGGAGTCAGGAATAAGGGAACACAGTTATCTGGCCTGGTTACATGTTCCGCTTGTGTCTTTGTTCCTGGTTGGTTGGCAATGCCATACTCTGCAGGGAATTTTCATGATGGCAAAGTGGGCTACAGCACTTTCTTCCCTGGGCTTGGAGTTCCCCTGTGCCGACCTGGAAGTTCCCTAATCAAAACCCCTAAGACAATACCAACCATCAAGGTACTATCTGTGGGAGATGCAAATGACCCTGATGAGTCCAGTGATTAGAGTCTGTACCACTCCCTCAGTTCACTGAGTTACTTTTAGTGCTGTCCAAAGGCAGAGGAAGGACAGGTTAAGCTAAGGGAGCAAGACGAAGAGACTGGGGCTTGATGGTATCTAGCATCTACATGCCAGACACTCCCTGGGGGCTCACTTTCAGTAGGGAACACATTACAGAGGATGCCCTTCAGGCCAGTTGGCCGTAGGCTGGGGGAAAACCCAAGTTTTCCAAGGCTATTCAATACTTTTTTTTTTTTATTTGGAAGTCGGAGTTACAGAGAAGGAACAATTCACTACTTTTTGTGCTTGCATATATATGAAGGGACGCACAAATTCATTTTAAGTGCATAACTTAACGTAAACCACTTGTTCAAAGACTTTTGTCAAAAGCAATCTATTTTCTTTTTAAAAGAAATATTGATACTCAATTTAATTTTGTTAAGTATTTTCCTTTTCTCCTTGTGTAATAGCTTTCTATTTCAATCCCAATTTTTTTAAACATGAAATTTGTAAGTCAAATATGGCAAATGATACAAAATGCAAAATTATCTTTAATTCATTACTCTAAGGTCTTATTCATTTCCATAATGGGCTTCATGGGGGGATGGTATTGACTTCAAGTCAATTAGTTTCGGAATGATTCCTATTTCTAAGACACAGCCCTGGTGCTAAGCAGAGTGAAAAAAAGAACTGAAAAATGGAGACAAAAAGGTAGAGATTTGCATTGGGAAGAAATCTGCATACTGCCTGTGGGAGGAGAGACAGGGCAAGTGTAAGAAGGTGTTTTACAAAGGGAGAACGCTGCGAGTCATGGCCTCGTGCAGTTGAGATGGGATAAAATCAAGGGATGTTAGAAACCCAGACAGTAGAGACCCAGACAGCCCATGGCCCTAGGATTTTCAGGCGGTGGAAGTGATTCCTAAAAACTATTGAAGGATGAAAGCAGTGAAATAATCATAAGAAGCTCTCTGCACATAAGAATCATGAGCATGCTGACATTAAATCCAAAAATACCCCATGGCTCAACACAGGATATGTTTCTGACTTTTTCCCTAATATATCCCAGGTCATAAAAATATTATCTTCTCATGAGTGCATCTATAGGTTTTACATTAATTTACTTTATGCAACAAATATAACAAAGAATGTAGAGAAACCCTCAATTTAAAAGAATTCAGGTTATCAATCTTTGACTTAATAATTCTGTCAAGTTCAACTATACTTGGCTTGAAAATAGGCAAAACAAACAAGTAAACAAACAAATAAACAAAAAACAGGCAAAGCAAAGATGGAAGAGTTTTGGTAAGAGGGGTGGGGCTGTGGTACAGCGGATTAAAGCCCCAGCCTATGGTGCTACATCCCATATGAGTGCTGGTTTGAGTCCTGGCTGCTCCACTTCCAATCCAGCTCCCTGCTAATGCACCTGGGAAAGCAATGGAAGATGGCCCAAGTCCTTGGACCTCTGCATCCTCGTGGGAGACCCTGAAGAAACTCTGGCTCCTGGCTTTGGATCAGCTCAACTCTGGCTGTTATGATTGTCTGGGGAGTCAACCCAGTGGGTGGAAGATATCTGTGTCTACCTCTCTCTGTAACTCTGCCCTTCAAATGAATGAAATAAATCTTGAAAACAACAGTTTTGGTAACAGAACAGAAAATGTTTTAGAGTGGTCATAAACAAAGAGGCCGGGGTGGTGGGGAGGGGTCTTCTTTTGCTTGCACTATCTCTCCTCCCAGCAGGCATATACAGATTTCAACCCAATGCAAGCCTCTACCAGTTGCTTTTAGCCCCATTTTCAGATATTGAGTTTTTATAGAATCTCTCTGAAACTCACCCATGCTTAAAAGTGATGAAGTGGAGCTGGTGTCTTGGCATGGCAGGTAAAGCTACCCACTGTGGCACCAGCATTCCATATGGGTGCCGGTTTGAGTCCCAGCAGCTCCACTTCCAGTCCAGCTCCCTGATAATGCTCCCGGGAAAGCAACAGAAGATGGCCCAAGTGCTTGGGCCCCTGCACCCGTGTGGGAGACCCAAATAAAGCTGCCTTCTGGTTTTGGCATGGCCCAGCCCCTACCATTGCGGACATTTGGAGAAGATCTCTTCCTGTCTCTCCCTCTATCTCTGACTTTCAAATAAATCTTGACCACCACCACCACAACAAAGACAAAAGCCTGATGAAGCACAGAACAGGTTAGACCCTGTGCTGTTTTTTAGGAATCTTTCTGGCAAACATGGGGTATCTCTGAAGAATACAAAAGAATTTAGTAACATCAGTTGCTGGGGGTGGGGGTGGGGGCGCACCAGGATGGCTAAGGAACAGGGATATGAACTTTTCTCATGTATGTCCTTTGATGTTGAGCCCGAGGTGTATGTTAACTTCCTACTCAAAAGAACATGCTACAGGCTGTCTTCGTGGCCTTGTGGCTTTTTGCCTGTATACTGTCTGGCTTTGTGAAAATGCAGATCATTTCTTCATCTGTCCATAACTACTAACTGTGTTATAAATTGATCCCAGAAGACTTTTGTGATGAGGTGACCTGTGAGCTGGACCCGACTATTCCAGGCAGAATGAGTGACTACAGAGCTCGCAGGAGGGAGAGGGGTAGAAGGACAACCCATTCTTGAGTGGAGTGAGCAGTGTGTGCATATGTAAATACGCACTGGTCCACTTCCCCATCAATGGACACCTCAGGACGGGGCAGGCTCAGCAGGCTCAGCATTGCACTAGCATGCCACAGAGCTGTGGATTCAGGATTGTGCACTTCACAAGCCCAGGGTTTGCCACTTGCCACTGCAGGTAGCCCCCACAAACCCCAGAGATAACACTGGAAAAGAGTGTATTAGTCCCTTATAGAGATAAACCCAAGGTATTCTTTGCCAGTAATCAGAGAGAAATTAAGAAGGGAAAAGAAGAAATGAGAGTTTTGGCATCATGTTCAGAATCACTGGTTTGGATCCTACCTTTGCAAGGAGGGCGTAAGCCCAATGCTTTTGAAGATTTAGGACAAAGTTAATGAGACCAGGAGGACTGTGCAAGTAGCTGGCCAAGTCACATGAGACATAGTTATTTTCTGGGCCCTTCACCTTCCTCTCCCATCAACTTTTCTTCTTCGGAATAGTCCTAAAGGAGATAATTTGATCTTAACCATGTTTCCTTTTATTTAGCTTTGTATCATGTCACAGGCACTGCTCTGAGTGCTCTCACATGGTAACTCACTGTATCCTCTCCCCATGCTGGTTGTCGTTTCCATCTCCCTGGTAATGAGACAGAGAGGTCTGCTGACTGTTACCCACCAAGCAAGTGGGGCAGAGTTGGCTGCACATCCAGGCAGGTGGTTTCAGGGTCTGTGCTCGCGGCAATATCAGCAGCAGAATGCATTTAACCTTCCGTGTTTTCTATCTCAAGGATGTGAGTGTACACACTCTTTGATAGGTAACAATTTAACTATAGGGAGTACCAGCATGTTGATTACATGATAATTAGAAAGGACATGGCAAAGGAAGTTTATTAATTTGTATGTTCAGTTGGAAAACTTGACCTGGGTAGATTACATTTGTCCAGTTGAATTTTTTAAAAATGGAGTCGTCACAGGGTAATATTTTATTGGACTAGTCTTTCGCTAGATAAACATGTTGATATAGTGCAGCTTTTTCTTTTTGGATATGCAGGTTTAATAGTTACATGTCCTGTTAAAATCATCATACAGGCACCATGGAGTGGCAAACAAAGAGTGGTGAGCTCCAGGCCCCATTCAATAGTTTCACATTTATCCACTCCATGGGACAAATTTCACATGATTGCACCATTACATTTTATTCAGGTAACATTAGCAAGTACAACGACCTGTAAAGAAAAATTAACTTTCAATAAAGATATCAGGAGTGAAATAAAATATGAGGCATTAATACTCTTGCTGTTAGGCTCCCTAAAATGAGCCACGAATTTCGGGCAGAAAAATGAAACACGTGGTGCTTAGTGATAGAGCTTTTGTGGAAAAACAACATGCAACAAATTTGTCCTTTTGCCCTTCCTAGCTGTTCCCTAACTTATTGAAGATTATGTGGTTCCTCCTAAATGCCCGCCCATGGTATCATCTTTCATTGAACTATGCAGAATTGAGAAAATGCATAATTTATACAATCTGACACTAGAATGTCAAGTGGCCTGAGCTGTGTGTATCAAAAGCTGAAGTTTCCTTTCTTGCACAGGTAGAATGGCCCATGGGCGAGGTCTAGGGCTATTGTTCCTTCCTCAGACCCTGCTCCACACCCAGGGGTACAGGTTAGCACTTAAACAGCAGAATGGAGAGAACTTGCCATGAGATCCAGGTAGGCGGCAGCAGCATTCATGGATTAACTGGAGAATATGTGCATGTATGTGTGACACACACACCCCAAGCGTGTGAACCCTCCCTCATGCACAGTTACGATCATATAGATACACTCTGCACATACATTTACACACAAGCATATTCGCATACAGATGTAATGTTTATGGAAGGAAGGGAGAGCCTTGTGGCACAGTTAGTCCCATTTTAAAGTCCTGCTTTGTTATAAAGGACAATCCTTGAAAGCTCAAGCCGAATCTATTTCTCTTGAAAAGGACTCATGTACCATTTGTTGCACTTGAGGTAATAGCTAAGAATGCATAATTGGAGTGCATCATCTCCAGCGATAGGTTCACCCACAGCAGAAGCCCAGGCCCTGGCCGTGGCTTACAGAGCTTCCCCTGGTTCTACCCTAGGGCCTTTGCTCCTGCTATTCTCCTGCCTGGAACACCTTCCTCCAGCTCACTGCTGCCTCTCTCTCAAGTCAGCCCCCATCTCCTTTTCGCAAAGAAACCTACCTTGACTTGCTTCCCCATATTCTGTCCTGATCCCATTCACCCTGCCCTTACTATTTATATTTTTTGCTAGATTGATCACATCTGACCTATGGTATAATTTTCTTATTTTATTTACTGCTTACCACTTAGCTCTTCTTCCTAAAATCACAAGTGCTATGGGAGACCTTTTTTTCTCTCACTGATGGGGGCTCAGGACGTAATTGTTGAATACATGATTGAATTCACCGGGCAACCACATCACAGAAATCCTGATTCAGGATCAGTGCAATCCTGTGCACTATGGTTTCCATCTTCTAGTTGCTCACCAAGAGCTAATGGCAGGCTTCATGATCAGATCTGCCTGTCAGCCAGGCCAGGGTTGATGCAAACAGACTTGAGTTGTGGGTTGTCATAACGTGACAGAGGCAACTTCATACAACCTAAGGGGAGCTTGTGTCTTTTGTGATCCTAGGCTTGAACATGACCTTTCGTGTAATTCTGATGCTTTGGGGAAAGGACTTGAAGATCAGAGACAGGGTTCTGTAACCTGAATGTTCATGTCATTCCCCATTCATGTGTTGAAATCCTCACCACCCCCCTCCTACCCAGGTGATGCCACCTGATAAGGAGGTGGTGGTCATGAGAGTGGAGCCCTCAGGAATGGGGTTAGTGTCCTGTGGAAGAAGCCCAATGGAGCTCATTTTCCCTCCTACCAGGTGAGGCCCAACCTATGAACCAAAAAGAGGAGATACCCCATCAGTCAGTACCTTGACCTTGCACTCCCAGCCTCCAGAGAAGTAGGAAATAACGTTCCTGTTGTTGGCAGGCCACCCTGTTTTGGATATTTTGTTAAGGTAGCCAGATATGCCTACAATATAGGGGATGATTCCAGAGTTGAGTTACACAATCTTGAAGTTGCACGAAAAATAAGCTAACCTAGAGAAGTCAACGTTATAGTTCAAGGAGGAGCTGCACTCAGCAACATGGTGCTGTTTGGATTTTCTTTTAAGCTTCCTCGCTACCTAACTTCTCATGAGATAGTGTCTCTCAAACTTGATCATGTTAATAAATTTCCTGGGCATTAAAAATACACATTCCTAGGCATCACTCCAGGAGTGCTAATTTGGTAAATCTGTAGGTCCAGGAATCTGCATTCCCAAAGAGCCTTTCAGTTTGGTGATCCAGAAACCTGGCCCTAAGGTTTTAAAAGCAAAAAAAATGACAATGAGGTATTTCAGTTCTTATCCTGTTGTCAAAAAAAATGAGGATTGTGTTGCATTAAGTCATTCAAAGTGGCTTACCAGCTCCCTCTAAGGAGGCTTTGCCATTTGGCTGGGTAGTGATTGGAAACTTCCGATGGGTGGTGGTGATGGAATGCACAGTCCTCAGGTTCAACAGGCTTCTGAAAACATTCATAGGCTTAAAATGCAAGTGCTCTGCCACCTCTCTTGAAGAGCTCTCTGCAAATAAAATATAATAATTATCCTCACTACTGTAGTTACATTTAAATGTTAATGACTTACACATTTATGTTCCTAAGCTGCTCTCCCAAGTCCCACAATTTATAACTCTAGAGAGGTAGGAACATTCAAGCAATGCCTTTCACCATATAGAAAATTCCTCCTCTTTCTGGACATTTCTTTGTTGTCACCATGTAGTTGGGGATGTACCTCAACAAAGACATGATTAAAGGGAAGTCTAATCAATGAGCTTGCCAAGTGTTTCCCTGTTTGTGAGTTCAGATTAAAGCCCCATCTATGCGTGCATTCTCACTGCAGGAAAGGGTAGGGCTGGCAGTCTGTTCCAGGTAGAATTTTAGTTGGGTGCCATTTTGGAATGATCTCTCTCTAACCCAGGATGAGAACCTTATATTTTAGTCATAACCTTGAATTTGGCATTCATGAAGCTTAATTTTGCTTAAGGTTGGCTAAATCAAGATGAATTTGTAGGATACTTCATCAATAACTAGGAATCCTAGTCTATTCGACTGCACTGGAAGGACCATCTACCCCCAGGGGTTGAATGGGTAGTCTACCTCTTTGGAAGATTGGCAGCTGGTGCTGAGAATGCTGCTTGGTGAGCACAGGATTAGTGAGGAAATAAGGTGTTGCTAAAACAATATTTGGTGTAGGCTATTATTATTTGATGCATTGGCTTTCTTCAGCTCAAGAGTATTTTTGTCTAAATAAGCCCTGTTTACTTGTATTTAGGGTACTCTCTTACTTCTGAGCCAAACTTGCGTATATTTATTTCATGACCCTGTTGTTTTTGGATCTTCTATTATCTTAAACTATAATTTATCATAACATCACTTTATAACACTCAATAATTTATCTCATTCTATTTTACTAAGTTACTTTCTTTTTTTAAGATTTATTTATTTATTTGAAAGTCAGAGTTACACAGAGAAAGGGGGGGGGCTTTCATCCACTGGTCACTCTCCAATTGGCTGCAATGGCCAAAGCTGTGCCAATCTGAAGCTAGGATCTAGGAGATTCCTCTGGGTCTCCCTTGCATGTGCAGGGGCCCAAGGACTTGGGCCATCTCTCATTGCTTTCCCAAGCCATAGCAGAGAGGTGGATTAAAGTGGAGCAGCTGGGACTCGAACTGGTGCCCATATAGGATGCCAGCACTGAAGGTGGTAGCTTTTCCCGTTACACCACAGCGCCGGCCCCACTAAGTTACTTTCTGAACCCTAGTTTTCTTCAGCAAACTTTGTCCAGGTGACTGTAGCAATAGTGACAACACTTGCCTTCATCAGGCACTTCATCTTGCAGATCAGGGTGATTAGTGACTTCTATAGGCCAATAGCCTGTTAGTGGTGTAATCTAGACTAAAACCTACTCCTTTTAACTCTGAACTATGAACAATTTCCTTTAATTCACATTGTCCTACATTCCCACTGCTAGATGGAGATACAGAAATGGTTTTCAGCCATAGAATTGACAATTAGGTTGTTCATCTTAGAAGAGAAACTATCACTGTAATCTCTTTAATACAGTGTTCTAACTGAGCTAACCAGTCCATGCAGGTTATCCCTGATCACCAGTCCTCTTCAACACCTTTACTGGAGGGATGATGGAGGAATTCTTGCTTTGCATACATTCAATCTAATTATCACAGCTAGAGAAATTTGTTTAAGAATTACCAAACGTTTTGATCATTCTAGTCTTTTGAAATGTTCAAATACTGGTTATTGTGTTTTGAAAATACTTCCCTCTTCATTCTTAGAAAAGTATTGATTCCTTTGATGTGTGTTTTTAATGCAGGTAGAGAGTTTCAAAGTCTGGGTACCTTCAGACAGAAATAGAATCAGTACCTTTTTTTTCCCAAATAGTAAAAACTGTGCAATGGCTTTCCTTGATCCTATAATTAGAAAACAATTGTACATCTTTCCACATTTCCTAGTACAGAAGAATATAATACTGATGTGCAATAAATATTGTGCAATTTTTGAACAAATACCTACTTTGTTTATCAAAAAGAAACACATGAAGTTATATTTATATTATTTATCATTCTTTTGATAGTCCTGGATGATGATAGCAAGACCCTCACAGAAGAAAAGGCACCAAGCAGCTAGCCAAATGGCTGACTGTATTGTGGTGCCTGAGAGACAGGCAGAACTTCAGTTGGAAGGCTTGGTTCCCAAGTCACCTGATGTTTCCATGGTGATGTGTTAGGAATGTCTTGAATCATTTATTTCATTTTATTAATTTTTAAAGTGAAAATTGAGAGGGAGAGAATGAGTGAGCAAGCGAGCTAGCACACCTGTCTGCTGGTTTCTTCCCTAAATACAAGCAATGTCTGGGGCTGAACTGTCATGGCTGCCTCCCTGGGTCTGCATTAGCAGGAAGCTGGAGTCAGGTGCCAGCGACGGGTATTTAATTCTGCCTGCTGAACTATATATGTCAATCGAAGTCAACAAAAATGTAGAGTCTGCCTGCTGCCTTCAGATCTGGTTGATAGTAAGCATGCCAGATAGATAATTAGGTCTGGGCAACTGGGTAAGAGCCACAAAATTCTTAGCCAGGGGAGACACCAGGGACCCTACTCTCCACTGGGATCCATTCAAGACTGCTCATTTTGTGGTTTAACTTGTCCTGATGAAATGGGAACTCAGCTAAACCAGGAAAGTGTATGGTGCATGTGCAGTGAGACCCAGTGTAACATTGAGCCACCCTGTTTATTATATGATCATTGTGATATAATCAGCGTTGTGGTTTGAGCCCCCCCCCCCGACCCCCCCCCCCCCACACCAGTGTGCATTCCTGATGCATCCTGGAAAGCCACATGCAGACAACTCAAGGTATGCAATTCCTAAACATCAATCAAAAAAGCCAGTCATGAGCATCACAGCCACATTGTCAATCAACGTCCCTCACTCCAGGAATAAAGCCCCAAACCATGGAAAATGGTGCCATGTGTCCTTCCAACTGGTTCCTCCCTTAGACCATACTTTAATAAACCATACTTTAATAAACTTTGTTTTACTACAAAGTAGTAAAACTTTTGTCTTTCTTTTGTCTTTCTCAACTGTAATTCATTGCTCTGTTGGCCAAAAAGAATCAAGGCAAGCCAGCTGGCACCGGTGACAGACACCCATCTTCACAGAAAGTTGTTAAAAGGCAAATCCTTCCACAGGGGATATATCGCTTTAAACCACTGGGAGTTATTTCAGTTCTCGTGAACTTAGGATTTTCTGTCATTTCTTGAAAACAGATTTTCATCAGGATGGAGAATATGAGGGCATTTGAACACCCAAGGGTGCAACATTGGAATGAAGAAAATGGAGATAGAATTTCAGTCAGTTTAGGAACGTGTGAGAGGGTTGAGGGAGTCAGTGGTAGAGATACTTGATCTTGTTTCTGTGTGTTGGAGAGAAGAGAATTGGTTGGTTGATTAAGGAGAAAGAGAAATAAATGCAAGGGAGGAAGATACTGTAGAAATTCCACCGTTAGTTGCCTAGGCACCTGCGATCTGTGTGGGGAGTGGGAGTAGTCAGGTGAGAAAACAAGTACTGGAGGCTCCGAGGGCTTCGTTGTCTTGTCACCTACAGGCCACTGTAACTCAGAAGTTATCCTTGAGAAGTCAGGTAGCATAGCCCTAGGTGAAGGCAAGTCTAGGAAATGACATTTCCTTGATTCCTAATTAACATCCAGATGGCTGCTTTCAGGATTGAGTTACTTGGGTTCCATAGGTACGTGATCCGAAGGGTTCTCATTAATGGAGTATTCTACGTGCAGGGCTGCTGTTGTGGTGCAGCTGGATAAGCTGACATGAGCAACATAAGCATCCATATTTGAGTGGCAGTTCTGGTGGAGTCCCAGCTGTTCAGCTTTGCATATGCCTGGGGAGGGCAGTGAAAGATGGTCCAAGTACCTGGGTCTGTGCTACCCATGTGGGAGATCAGGATGGAGTTCCTGGCTCCTAAATTTGACTTGTCTCTGCACTGGCTGTTGGTGCTATTTGGGGAGTGAAATAGTAGATGGAAGATATTTCTCTCTCTCTCTCTCTCTCTCTCTCTCTCTCTCTCTCTCTCTCTCTCTCTCCTGTATCCCTCCCTCCCTCTCCCTCCTTTCTCTCTCTCTGTCCCTCTGCCTTTCAAGTAAATAAATAAATCTTTTAAAAAAGTCCACCTATGTTACTCATCAAGAGTTTCCTTATTGTCCCTGTGTTAAAAATTCTCACAAATTTGCTCCTGGGATAGGGAGTATGGTAGACTGGCAAGATGAAGGCTGGGGATGAAGTTCAGATTAACTTAGGAAGATGAGATTTAGGCATCTTTGCCAGTTTGTTGGCATTGCCCGAAATTAATCTTGTTCTCAGGGAGAAAGCTAGGCTGTTATAGGCTCCATCCTTTGTTATTCACATGCCTTAAAAATAAAATTGAATACCATAAGTTGTACCTAGGATAATTCTCTGCTCAAGATTAGGAAGTACTTAATGTGTATTTTTGGAAAATATAAATCAATTTCAATGGTTGCTTTCTTTGTCTCCTTCATCTGAATGTTCTTGTGGTTAAGACATTTGGGAGGTAAATTAAAAAGCTCAATTTTAGACCATGATTTAGTAGAAAACATAGTATTGTCTTGCTTTGAAAAGTATAGTGCATAGAATAATCTGTGAGCACAGAAAAAGAAATCTATAAAACTATAAATGTATATATCACATATAACTCACAATGTAGAACTAAACTATTTATACAGGTTGAATATCCTTTATCTGAAATGTTTGGGAGAAATGTTTAGGATTTCTGGCTTTTTCAGATTTTGGAATACTTGCATTTGCATCACAAGATATCTTGGGGATGTGACCCAAGTCTAAACATGAAACTCATTTGTGTTTTATAAACACCTAATAGACATAGCTTGAAGGTAATTTTATACAATATTTTTAAGAGTTTTGTATAATGAAGCAAAGTTGCATAGTGAGGAATTTTCTACTTGTGGTACCATTTCAGATTTTAACATTTTGGATTTCATATCTTCAGATCAGGAAGGATCAACCGGTATATGAAATTTCTTTCTCTGTGTTGGACTTGACCCATTTCCATACCTCTCAGAAGGCTACAAGTGCCATCACAGCTGATGCCATGTGCAGTGGCCCTTGCCTTGTCCTGAGTGCTGGGGTGGGGGGGTGGGGTGGGGGTGGGCAAAGGGCTAGTTCAGTATCAAGGGGCGGGCAGGTCTTCTCCCCTTCCACTCCAGCTAGCCAGGGGCTTGGGTAAGTCACTTCCTCGCTCTGGGTGGGCGTCAGTTTGCTCATTCTGATAGGAAGCCTTTGCACAAGTTTATCTCGACAGCCTCTCTAGCTCAGTGTTTCTAGAGCTGAGCAAACTTTGAGTTCTTTAGCAACTGTGCTTCTGTTCTGTGGGCGATTTTAGTTCTGCTCTTTCATTTTGGAGCAACCTTTCGGTTCCCCTTCCCCCTGCTCTCTGTCTCTCTCCTCTTTCTCTTTGTGTTTTCTTCTCTTCTGTGTCCTGTCACAGTCAAGACGGAGGAGGATATAGTCCTTATTGTTGGATGCAAGTCTCAGATTTCCGCCCTCCACATCTTTGAACTGTTGTAAGAGAAGCGCTCAGACCGGATATGCTTAACCTTAGCTTCAGGGGTGTAGCTGGGAGAAAGTGCTTGTCTGAAAACAATTCTTCTGAGGGAGCTCACACTGGTGAAATGGCTGGGCCAGTTGGGTGGAGTCACGGTGGGCTACACACCCTGCTGGTGGGCATGAGGCAGTTCCTGAAGACTTGTTCTACTGTCTGGTTATTAGGGGCTTACAAAATCCTGACTGATTCTGATATGAACTCGGTGAATTATTTAATGGTCTTTATAGCTGGGCACTCGGCTTGCCTGAAGCGTTTTCTGGCTTGAGGGGATGTCTTGGCGCTGTCTCACCCCTGAAGGGTGAGGCCAGCTCTGATTCACAGTGGCTGGAGCACCATCCAGGAATACCCAGGTGCCTCTGGGGCTTCTCCTCCTCTAGGCTCTGCTGGAACACTGTCTTCCTTAACTGACAGTGCTAGGATCACACCTCAGAGTGCAGCAGCTGGAGGCCCTGCCCTTGCAGCTAAAACAGTATCAGAATTGAGGTGAAAGGTTTAATTTTAGGCCTTTAAGAGCTGTTTCCTCCCCAGGAAGTGTGAGGTCAGATTGTTGCTTATCATCCCTTTTCCCCCTTTGTCAGCCATAAAGCTCTTGGCCGTCACTTGTCAGGTTGCCCCAGTATATTTGCAGGATAGACTCCTTACAACAGTTGAACACTAGAAGCTTCTCTTTGTCCTGGCTTTATGAGAAATCCTCAATCCATAGTCATCTACGGACATTTTAAATTTAGTTCAGATTCGACAAGTCATTTTAGTTTCCAATAGGAAACTTCTGGTGGGGAGAGGGGTGGAATGGCCCTTTCATCAAGGAAGAATTTACCAAAAAGAGTGCTCTTTTTTATGATATCCATGCACTCTTTATAGAGACTCCATCCAGCCATTAGCGTTGGAGAAGTGACTGAAAACTTTTTACTTTCTCAGGGTCACAGGAGGGAAGACACATTAATCAAGGGTCACACAAATTGAAAATGAGTTAATGAAGTTCAAACATAAAGATTTGTAACAAATAACCATCTGTCCTTATTATTCTGTCAGCACAGAAACAGGAAATTCTGTTCTGGAAGTAAAACATACACTAGTTATCTTTCTGTTCTGTAATAAGGTTGATTAGGGAGTGAGAACTGAAAGAAATGGGGAGTAAAGACAAAGAATCCTGGGGAAGGAGGGAGAGCAAGCTGGCAGAGGATCCAGGAATGGGCCAAGTCTGGTCTAAACACACCTCCTAGCTTCTTTTTTTGAAAGATTTATTTATTTATTTGAAAGAATTGCAGAGAGAGAAGGAGAGGCAGAGATCGAGACAGAGGTATTCCACCTGCTGTTTCACTCCCCAATTGGCCACAACGGCCACAGCTGTGCTGATCTGAAGCCAGGCGCTTCTTCTGGGTCTCCCACCCAGGTGCAGGGACCTGAGGACTTGGGCCATCTTTCACTGCTTTCCCAGGCCATAGCAGAGAGTTGGACCGGAAGTGGAGCAGTCAGGACTTGAACTGGCGTCCATATGGGATGGTGGCTTTACCTGCTATGCCACAGTGCCAGCCTGACACCTCCCAGTTTTGATCATTCAGTCCTTGGGGATAAAATTACCTCCCCATCTCTTGTGGAACTTCTCATTGTCCATCAGGCCTCGTGTGGACATGGGTCAGCCCTTCAGCTACTGTGCTGGGCATAGTCCCCGCTCTTGTCCTTTGACATCCAGAGTGCTGTGCGCTCACAGCTGCCTGGAGCTGTGGGCCACTCTCCTTGCCTGCAGCCCCTGGCTTCCCACTCATAAAACGGCACCCAGACCTCGCCCCTGGCTCTGCTCCTGGATTCTGCCTCCTCAGCTCAGAAGGGAGCTAGAGAAGGGATTCCTCCCTCACTCCTAATTGGGGAAAGTGGACACAGATGGCTGGAGTCTTTCTAGAATCTTCATTTTCTCTCTTCTTCCTTCTCCCGTCTTTGATTCTGTTCCTTCCACTCTTCCTCCTTTCTCTCAGCCTGAAATGGGGAAAAATAGCAAAGAAGTGAATGAGGCTTCCAAATGATGATCATCTCTTCTCCCCAGTGAAGTTGCACAAGGTATCTGGGTATGGAAGAACTGAGAAGGAAAGAGGGAGATGAGGAGAACAAGATGATAGCAGCTGTGGGCCAGGAGAGCTCCTTCAGGGAGCTCAGTGATGAACCAGAAGAAGAATAAAATTGAAGCTGTTAAAAACCAATCGTCTTCCCACCCACAGTTGTTTCTCCACCTCCTACACCTCTTTTTTTCCTCCGTCCAATGTCTTACCTATTTGTTAACCTATTTGTTAACTTTGAAAACAGTGCAGGCTGGTCTGTGCTTGCCAGCTGTTTTGAGAGCCTAATCCAGCTGTAGACAGGCATGGCCAATGCTTTGCTAGTCCCAAGTAAGGGAACCTTCCAAGTACCAACTGCAGACCCATCTGTGGTAGGCAGATGTCTAAGATGGATGCCTGCTTCCTGGGATCCATGCCCTTGTGCAGTCTCTTCCTTGCTCTGGAGTGTGGGCTGGATCTAGAGATCACTTCTAATGAATAGAACATGACAGATGTGATGAGACCTCACTTGCAGGACTGGCTTACTACAGGCGGTGACTCCATATTGCTTGCATTCTTTTGCTCTCTTTCTCACTTTGATGGAGCTGGTGACCATAGTGTGAGCTGTCATACAGAGAAGCCTCTGTGGCAAGAAACTAGGATTGACCACTGGTCAACAGCCAAGAAGGATCTAAGACTCCCAAGTTCAACAGCCCAAGAGGAACTGAATCCAGGCAACAACCACCAAGGGAGCCTGGAGGTAGATCCTGCTTCAGCCAACTTTCAAGACTCATCTTGAATGAGTGAGAGCACAGCCAACCCCTATTTGTATAAGAGAGATGTTAAGCTGGAGAGAGAAGCTATGCCTGGATTCTTGACCAATGGCAACTGCAAGATAATAAATGTGCAATGTAAAGCCCTGAGTACTGGGATAATTTGTTTTGCAGCAGGAGATAATTAATATGCTGCCTTTTACATAAGTTCTTCCTTTAACAGACCCTTTCTGTATATCAATGCCCATAGCAGGGTGCATGATTTGCTTACCTATGCCACATTTTGCACCTAGAAAATAATATTTTAATAAAATGATTTTGGATTATGAGGGAAGGGAAACCTTTTCGCAAACCCTAGAACACATGTGTTATTTGTTCTCTACCTGGCCTTCCTAGCTCAGCTTGATCCCATCTTCCTTAGTCTCCACAAATCCTAGAGCTCACTAATCTAACCCACAACATTTGGCCGTTGGATGGTTCCTTTCCTCCTTTTTCTCTATATTACTGTGTATCTGTCTTAGTATTATGGACTGCCTTATAGTACATTGGCTGGGACTTCATTTGAGTCCCTGAGTCAAAGATAATCATGACTTACTTTATAATTAACATTGGAAAGAGTCAAATAGCTTATCTAGACTCATTTTTTAGTTCATGTTCATTTGTATACTTTTGTTTGGTGATTACTACCTGGTCTGTTGAAAGAAAAGTAGCAAAGCAAGTCAAAGTATTGTGTCTTTGGAGGTCTTAGGAAACTAATGCTCATTTCTGACATCGAGATTATCACACAAAACCTTTGTTATGAACTTAAATCATATGAAATATGATACACATCACTATCTGGACAATATCAGTGGGCAGATAACATTTCCATCCTTTCTATTTGCCAAACATTGTCTTAAATCAAGTTTCTGAGATGCAGATTTAAAAATATAATTGACAATTAAGAATAATATACCGTCCATTTTCATTCTGGGAAAGAGAAGAGACAGAGACACACACAGAGCTACAGCGAGACAGAACAAAAGAGCTGAAATACATGAATCAAAGGCACACTAATGATTGAATTACAACCAGAAATCTTCAGAAAGTGATTCAAAAATACAACAGATAAAAGCTTTCTCTAGTTTCATACTTTGGTGAGAATTAAGTTGGTGTGTGAGGTAGTGGTGATGGTGGTGGTAGTTGTGATGGTGGTGGTGGGGGAATGATGATGGTGTTGGTGATGGTGGTTGTGGGGGTGGTAGGAGGAGTGATGATGGGGTGTGTGGCGATGATGATGGTGGGGGGGATGGTGATGATGGTGTTGGTGATGGTGGTTGTGGGGGTGGTAGGAGGAGTGATGATGGGGTGTGTGGCGATGATGATGGTGGGGGGGATGGTGATGATGGTGTTGGTGATGGTGGTTGTGGTGGTGGTAGGATGAGTGATGATGGGGTGCGTGGTGATGATGATGGTGGGGGAATGGTGATGGTGGTGGTGGTTGTGGTGGTGATAGGAGGAGTGATGATGATGATGGGGGGATGATGATGGGGGGATGGTGATGGTGGTGGTGTTGGTGGTTGTGGTGGTGGTAGGAGGAGTGATGATGATGGGATGCGTGGCGATGATGATGATGGTGGGGATGGTAGTGGTAGGGGGGATGGTGATGGTGGGTTGTGGGGGTTGTAGGAGGAGTGATGATGATGGGGTACGTGGCGATGATGATGGGGGGGATGGTGATGGTGGTGGTGGTGGTAATGGTTGAAGTGGTGACAGTGGTGTGATAACAGTGCGGGTGTGGGCCTCTTTCTCATGTTAATAATAGACTGTAATGCACCAGCACTGTGGCTCACTAGGCTAATCCTCCGCCTGTGGCGCTGGCACACCAGGTTCTAGTCCCGGTTGGGGTGCTGGATTCTGTCCCGGTTGCCCCTCTTCCAGGCCAGCTCTCTACTATGGCCCGGGAGGGTAGCGGAGGATGGCCCAAGTGCTTGGGCCCTGCTCCCCATGGGAGACCAGGAGAAGCACCTGGCTCCTGGCTTCGGATCAGCGCGATGCGCTGGCCGCAGCAGCCATTGGAGGGTGAACCAAAGGTAAAGGAAGCCCTTTCTTTCTGTCTCTCTCTCTCTCTGTCCACTCTGCCTGTCAAAAAAAAAAAAAAATAGACTGTAGTGCAACCACAGTGTACTATAGTACACCAGTGAAGTCACAGGTACTACACCATGAGACAGGTGACTTCAGCCAGATGGATGGGTAATAAGAGACAAAGTGTAGGACAGAATGGCCACCAGCTGAGCCTAAGGTCCTATGTCAGTGCTCTACAAGTAGGGAGGGGTCTTGAGGAGAAGGCACGGAAGATAGCGCGAGTGTATCTGGGGACTGTAGCAAACAAGCCTGTTCTTCAGAAGTCAAAAAGAAGCTTTTTTGGATCCTCAAAGGATGTCGTTCAAGAAGAGGAGAACAGCAGTCCTTGACCCAGTGAGCGCTCTGCCAGGAGAAGGCAAACACTGTAGTGAACCGGAAGAGCTGCACTCAATTTTTCCAGCTTCACCTACACTCAGCCCGGCCAGTGGTGTGGAGGGCTGGGGTGAGGAAGAACGTGAAGGTGGCCCTGTGCTGCTGGTGCATGGCTGTTTCCAAGGCACAGATGTGACCACACTCAGCTTGCCCTCCGGGTCCTTACAGCAGCAGAAGCATCTCCTATGTGTCACCGAGGTTAGTGGGGACTGATGTTAGCATGTTCACTTTATTAGAAAGAATAACATCGGGTGCTGGAACAACTGAATCCTCAAATTTCAGTGACCCCACCCAGTGAAAGTTTCTCACTCACCAAACAGTCCAACGTGACATTTCTGCTAGGCAGGCAGCAGGCCTCACCCTAGAAAGCTTTCTGTCTTGAGCTACCAATCCTGGGACCACAGTGCGGACATGTTAAAAGGGTGAGATGGCATGACTTGTTAATGGCAAGAGTTAGGTAGGGCTGGGTCTCAGCTGCTTCCTCCACCAGAAAACACTGGATGGAGTGTTTTACACCTTAGCCAAAGGGAGAATGGCATAAAAGAGAGAAAGAGGAGCTTTGGTGGGTGCGAACAGAAGATATGGGCAGCACGAGTGTCCTGGGTTCCTGATTTTGAATGGTTACTTCCTTAGGCTCTGCCAGTAAGTCTTGTATATGTGTTTAACTGCTCTGCTGCGGGCTGCCTGTGAGGAGTGTGCTTTCTTGAGCATAGTGGGTTTCAAATATTAGAGAACATCATCAGAACCACCGGGAATGTTTGCAAAGCCTGCAGATTCCCAGGAGCCATTCCAGTGCGTCTGATTGAAACAGCTCTGAAACAGGGGCCAGGAATCTATTCTGACAACCACCCCCACCCCAGGGATTCTGAGACAGGTGGTCTTTAGATCATCTGTGGAGACATGGCCTTGAATAGCTTCTGGTTCATGAAGTTTGCCTAAGAGCAAGTACTGCACATGCTCCGTGTGACCTGCCCACGTTTGCTCACCCTTACTACTTGATTACCTGCCTCCTGCCCAGAGGGCTACACCTGGAGGCTGCCTTACTGCCCATGTGGTGGACTGGACTTGTTGGAGAGTTATGCCATTCGGGGGGGAATCATTTTTTAAATTAATTTGTTTTAAAGAGAGAGAGAGATTGATTGATTGATTGATTCCATGCACAGGTTCATTCCCCCAAATACCTGCTGTAGTCAGTTGCAGAGTGGGCCAAGGCTGAAGCCGGGAGACAGGAACTTCATCTGGGTCTGCCATGCAGACAGCAGGGATTCAAGTACTTCAGCCAATAGCTGCTGTCCCCACCCCCTTCCCCGATGCATTCTCAGGAATGTGTGGGTTGGAAGCACAGAGGAGCTGGGACTTGAACCAGGCACTCAGATAGGAGATGTGGGCAGAGGCCTGACAATGCCCGCCCTTGAGAGCGGTTCTTAGTAACCGTGGGTGTTGGTGCTCAGACACCCTGGCTCCTCATCCCTCTGGTAGGACAACTCTCTAGAGTGTTCCACACTGGCTTCCAGAGTCCTCCATTGGGATTTAGCTCCACGCGCCCACTGTGGTACCCAGTCTGATAATGCACCTTCATTGTCTCCCTTCTCCTCCCAACTCTATGGGCTCCTGTCACCTCTGAAATAAGCTACCTGCCCTGGTGTCCTTGTTTGAGGTTGTACTTCCTGAGGAAGCCAGTGGAGACACACAGACACTGTACTATATGGGACACCTCTGGGAACTTCTCCCACGCATGAGCTGATTGTGGCAATGAGGAGAAACCATCATCCTGAGCCTCACTGGCCCAGTCTGTCAGTCTAACACATCTGGTCTTCCTTTCACCAGCCCATGTCTTAAACTGAGCAAAGTGACTTGCAATCATTTGCAGATGGTCTAGCAAGAGAAATACTCTCTTCGTTTGCAAAAGAAAGAAATCTCCTTGTCCCTGTCAGCTTTGCTCCATGGTTGGAGCTTTATGTTGTCAATATTCCTCCTGGGTGAGTGGTCGGCAGAGGTTCCCAGGTTTCACATTTACCTGAAAGCCGGAATGGGGCCATAAATATGCATGGAAGGAATCCACATCACAGCTTGTGTTAAATGGACCCCACACATATGGCATTGTTTTTTTTTTTAATTTTATTTTCTAACACATGGGCAGTTTCCCACATTTTAAATCAAATGAAAATGAGAAGATTATGGGCAAATCTTCTTGGAGGATTAACCACCAGGAAATATATTGGCTTGCTTAAACATTTGGGGTGGGATGGATGATGAGACCAGACACTTTCCAGAGACATAGTTTCTATTGTAGAAAGTAGAAGTCCAGGGGAGAATATTGTGGCACAGCAGGTTGAGCAGCTGTGTGGAACACCCATATCCCCTAACAGAGTGATGGCTGGAGTCCTGGCTACTCTGCCTCCAATGTGGCTTCCTGCTAATGTGCCTGTGAAGGCAATGGAAGGTGGCCCAAGTACTTGAGCCCTTGCCACCAAGTGGGAGAGCATGATAGATTCCTGGTTCCTGGCTTCAGCCTGGCCCAGTGGATGAAAGATCTCTGTCTCTCCTGTTACTCTGCATTTCAAATCAACCAATCATTAAGAAAAAGCAAGTCCAAGGAGAGCCTGGGAAGAGGATTTGGAATCACCTGTTTGTTGGGATTGGCTGAGCTACAGACCCCAGTTCAGCATGCAGCAAAGGACAAGCAGAACTGTGATGCTGGGGCTTGGTAAATAGGGCTCGTGCATTCACTGTCTTCTGGTGAATTTTACGACAGGGACCAGTCACTCCTGGAGGTAATCTCATCAGTTGGGGTGGATAATCACCCGCCTATGGGCCTATTTCATCAGCTCAGGGGCTACTAGAGAAAGTCATCCATCCGCAGTACTCCAGAATCCGGAGAAAGCCTCCATTCCCTCTCAAGCACGGGCTGTGGAGGGCTGAGAGAGGGCCTCCCTCTGAGTTAAAGAGGATGCAAAACTGAGCATCAGAGCTGCGCTTTCCCTAGGAGAGATCACGGCTGCTGATGGCTCAGAAAGCTGCACCGCACCGAAAAAGGCAGCGATGTGCCTGCAAGACGCCAGCGCTCCGCAGGTCATGATCAATAGGGAGAGGAGAAAACCGGCTCGTTAGGCGCTTCCCCCTGAGCGGCTCACTCAGCCATGCCACGCCTCCAAAGCAACAGCCAGCTGTGCCGTCCTATTATTAACACTGGCCCACTGAGGTGCTGTCCTCTGGCCTCATGCCAGGCAGTAGCCCTGTTGGGCCCACAGGCAGCAGCTAGCAGGATCTAAAGACCTGGCATGGGGAGTAGCTCTGTGTGCTGAGGGTCTCTTCCTGTTCTGAACCTATTAGGGCTCTGGTAGTAGAAGGTCCAGAGAGGCGTTGAGTAACATCCTTCAGTTACCGGGGGGTACCTCTGCTCAGACAGAGCTCACCAGCCTGGGGTTTGGGGGTAGGGTGGGCTTCCTGCCAAACTTCCCTTCCAACTCCCAGAGGAGGAGGGAATTTTTCCAGAAAGCCTCCCAAGCTTCACAGGCAGCCATCGAACCCTCGCAGGTGCATCTCTGTGCCAAGCAGGTCTTTCTTTGCCCTGCCCTGGGCTGCACTGCCTGTCACCCGTTCCGGACTGTGCTGACCTGAGGTTCCCTATGCAGACATGTTTGGGGACAGGGGATCCAGGCTGTTTTATGTCTCCAAATCCGTCTGCCTCGCTCACAGGTGCTTGTGGCCATAAAAGAATGATTCTACGCTCTCACAGCTTCTCCAGTGGAGGTAGGAAAGGGGAAGGCAGGGACAAAGAATGATAGGAGCACAGGTTCTTTGGGCTGGGAAACTGTAGGGTTTTTTAAGTGATAAAGGGCGAGGAAAGGGACAGCTGTCTCCTCCGTGGAAAACGCATACTACCGCCCTGTGGGGCAAAGCAGGAACCACGGAGGATATGTGTACCTGTGTGTGTGTGTGTAGGGGGAGAGAGGGGAGCTATCAATCCAGACTGCTCTGATTCCTGGCGCTTTCCAGCTTTGCCTCTAAGCCTCACCGTCCTTCTTTGTAGAATGAGCTTCGTAATTCTAACCGCTTCGCAGAGCTGATGTGAAAATCAAAGGAGCCAGAGCAGGACTAGCGACACACCTGTGTACATTAGGGGACTAATGCGCCTCACTGGTCGGATGCCGATGTAGCTCACGGGGTTACTCAGGAAGCTGAACTCCGCCGCAGAGAAGCCCAATGGGTGAGAGGACCCGCCTTTCTCGGACCTGCCCTCCTTTCTCCGCCCTGCGGTCTCCCCCAGCGCCGCCCACCTTTTCCTGGCTCCGGAGCCGGGCTGGGGCTGCAGTTGCGCGCGGCCACCTCTAGATGGAACTTTCTTACCAACGCAAGCAAGGCCCAGCCGTCTGCACCTCCCCCGGCGCTGGGCAGCCCGGGGGTCCCTCTCGCTCGCGCCCAGGAGGGTGCAGGGTCGGGTGCGTGCTTGGTAACCCGGGGGGAGGGACGCTGGACCGTGCACGTCTAGCCTGGTGGATTTCCCCTTGCTGGACGCGAAGGGGATCCCGAAGTTTCCCCAAAGAGAACAAGAAGCTGAGCGGCAAGTCAGGAGTTGGCTGCTCGCTCCTGCGGCTCCTCGGATTCGCCGTGGCTGCCCGCGCCCCCTTCTGCGCAGTGCCCGCCTGGGGTCGTCTAATCGAAGCAGGCGCTCCCAGGCCCTCGGGGCAGAGGGGTGGGAGGGCAGCTGCCCCGGGCGCGGGGCAGCACGCGTGGCGGAGCAAACTTCGCAGGGGAAACGCGCAGCCGGCGGGCTCCATTTGGAGCGTCCCGGCAAGAGCGCGCGCGGCGGGATGCTCGTCGTCTACCTGCTCTGAACCTGTGTTCTTCCCGGTGGCCCTCCCGCGAGCTGCGCTCACGGGGCGGGGGTGGGGGGTGGGGGGCGGACTCGGACGCCCGGGTGCCGCCGCCATGTGGCACCTCCCGCGCCGGCCAGGCTCACCCGGAGCGGTTGGCCCGGCTCCCTCATCCATTTTTCCCGCGGCCCTCCGCGGCTGTCCCCGATCCCGGGGCTCTGGGTCCCACCCTGTTCGTTGGGGGCGGAGCGGGTGGTGGTGATTTCTAGAAACCAGAACTATGGAATGTCTGGTCCCCACGTCGCTTTGCACTTGAGATCCGCTAATCCAGAGTCCCTCTCGCTGCCCGCGCAGAAATCCGGGGCTCCCCCTCCTCCCCGCCCCCACGGGGATCCTCCTCCGGCTTCTCGGGGCGGCTGTGAGCGCGAAGCGATTGGCGCTCCCGGGCGCGGTCCCGGCCGCTGCTCCCTGCGCCGCGCCGCGCCGCGCCGCGGCGGGTGAATGGCCGCGGGTGGAGGATCGGGAGGCGCCGCGCGCAGACCAATCGCGGTCGCCGGTGGGAGTATTTGTTATTCACATGGAAGAGACTTGGCGCCGGCTTGGCCAGCTCAGCCCCCTCAACCCCGAGAGCAGCCACAAGTGCGGCCGCGGCGCTCGCCTCGCGCGCGGCGGCGGCGGCGGCGGCGCTGACATGGAGCTGCGGGCCCCCCGCGGGCTTCCACGCCGCGCCCTCTGCGGGGAGCAGGGTAAGACGCGCCGCCGAGCCGCGGGAAGAGGAAGCCAGGCAAGCAAGTGCCGAACCGCGGGGTAAAAGCGCCTCTCCAAGTGCCCCTACTCGCCGCGCTAGCTGCAGGAGGAGAAGCCCCCCTGTTTGGTCACCCGTGGTCCTCCCCAAACCCGCGCGGCGGGCAGCCAGGTGCACCTTTCGTCCTCAGAGTACTTTAGCGATTGGCTTTTCCTGGGCTCAAGTAGATGGCCTTGCACACCCCGAGTCTGGGAGAGGACGGGAGGGCGCAGGTGACGGGGACGCGGGCAGAGGGAGAGTGGGCACCAGGGGGCGAGGGCCGGCCGGGCACCGGAGCTTGATTGGGTGTCTGTTGATTTTACGTTGCAAAGAACAAGGCAGCTACCCCTCTTGCCTGCCCATGATTGCATTCCAGTGAAGAGGTTCTGACTGCACGGAGGCGCCGCTCGGAACTCCCTACTCCCCCCTCCCCCAAAGCCCGGAGATGTGAGCCCCCAAAAGTTTAGTCTGCGAATGGGGAGACTGTAGGGCGAGGGGAAGGGGCAGGCACACCCGGGATGCCCCGGGTAGCAGGATTGTAAGGTGCTCCGCCTGGCATCGCGGGCCCCGGGCGCCCTCCTGGACCTGCCCCTGCGGAACCGGGACTCGCCCCGCCGGGATGACGAGGTACCTTCGATGCGCGAACCTAGCGGGAGGATTTCCGAAGTTCGCGGCTTCCGGGAGGAGTCGGGGTGAACCCCTCCTTCCCGAGAGAGCCCCGGGCGGGCTGGGTGCCTAAGCAGGATCCGCGGTGGATGGGGTCGCGGGGGAAGCCCGGCGGCTCTGGGGTCCTGGAGACCCGCATCCGCACGCGGTGCTCGCTCTGCCCGGAGTTTGCGTCCTCCGAGTTCGCCGGCTGAGATTGGGGTTTCCATGCCCCTCCTCCGGCCGCTGTCGGGAAAACGCCGGAGTTCCGTGGCCTGCCGCGGGTGGGGGAGGAGGAGAGATCTCGGGGATCTCGAGTTTACAAAGCCGCGGCTGAGGAGCCCCGACAGCTTCCCCGCAGCTCCCAGGGCCGGAGCAGCTCCAGCTGCTGGGGACTCGCGCGGGGCGTGGACGCTGGGGGCGGCCAGGTGTGCGAGGGTGGAGGCTCCGGGCTGGATCCCAGCGCCGGAGAGAGGCACCGGGAACTGGATACTCCCTTCCAGAGCCCCAGCCTCTCCCGGGAGCCGGGCTTCCAACAGACTAAGAACTGAGAAGAAAGAGGAAGAGGGGCTGGGGCGAGATGAGAGGCCGCTGATAGATGGCTGGAGACAGAGGCAGAGATGGGGCGAGAGCTGGCTCAGCCTCGGGGAGAGCCAGCCCATCTGCTCAGCCCAACAGCGCAGAGATCCCTTGAGGTTCGTACAGTTGGTGAACATACAACAGAATCATCCAAAAAATAAAACAAAACCAAAAAACCCCCGTCCGTCTGACGCCGTCTCTTGGTGCAAATGGAATGCAGAGGGGGTGAGCGTGTCGCTCATTTGCGCTCCCCCCCCCCCCCCCCCCCCCCAGGAATCGGTTCCCTTGTGGCCCAAATTTTGGAGCCTGGGGTCAGGAGGTTGCCAGCGCGCCCAGGGTAGCGGGGTGAGGATGGGTCGGCTTGCGGGCTGCAGAAGCTCGGAGCTCGAACTAACCCTCCCCGCCCCCCACCCCGCCAGCGGGTGCCTCTCCGGAGGGAGTGCCTCTTTTGCGGGTGGAGGGGGATCCTTTCCCAGAGACCTGACGGCGTGGGAGTCTCTCCGCTGAGACGCTGAGGACGCCGGAGAATAATACACTACTGTCTCGTCCAGGACCGCGGCTGCATACAAATCCTGCGAACGGATGGAACTGAAGACGGGGTTTGTGGTGGGAATCTTTACCCGAAAGATCATAAAGGGGAAAATGCATTCTGCCGGTAGCTGGTATTTTGCCTGAAAAAAAAAAAAATAAGAAAAAGAGCCGCCAGCAGGTAGATCTTGGATAAACAGCTTATTGCACTTGACTGTAATTTCCATTTTCCGCTATGAAATTGTTTGTCAATAATTGCAAATGGCTACAGAAACCACTTGAGTTTACCTTGGTCACTTGCTTGTGAATAATATCTTGCGGATCTCTATAGGAAACAGCTGGGTGAGATTCACCCTCTGGTTCTTGAAAATATGTGGCTTGATAATTCTGAAAAGAAAAGTCTTAGCCACCAGGGAAAATGAACCAAGATTTTCAAAATGCAATTTTCCCATTTCGGAGTCAACTACAGGTTGTACCAAATATAAGATGAAGGCAGAGAATTTTTGCTTTTTATAAAAAGAAGGGGGGTGTGTATGGGGGAAGTAGACAGGAGGAGGCTCTGTGGGAGACAGGTCTATCCAGAATGAAGGAAAAAGAGGCTGGGAACAGGGCTCTATCCTGTTACTTAGGCTCAATTTGTTCTATTTGGCTTGTCCCCTTTGCAAGTTAGGGCTGCTTGAACAATTCTAAAACCAACCGTCTCCAAAAGGAATAGAAAAAAAAAAAAGAAGAAGAAGAACAGCTGAGCTCCAATGAGTGCAGGAGAAAGTTAGAAATCTGGAGAGAGGCACTCTCTTCAGAGTTGGCTGAGCAGGTTGAGCCACTGTGGGGCTTGTTTCATTAGTATTTATGCTGCAGACAACCCAGCTGACATCCATGTGGCCTTCGTGGAAGAACGTTCCATTGTCTTCGGGGCAGGATGCACAGAACGCTGTCCATGCTTGCTTCTGACAGCAGTGACCCTTTTTCTTCCAAGTTTCTTCCCCGTCATCCTCTTCTGCTAGTTGGAATGTCCAACAGAAAGAGGGCCTTCTTTAATCCTGGGAGTGGAGCCTGCCCTGTCCTGGGGTCATAAGGGGCTGAAGTGATTTCTCTCTTACTGGACCCACAGTATAGACCTGGCCACATCTCCTGCTCTGTCCAGTAAGCTGGCTTGGGGAACTGTTGCTGTTTGTTTAGCTGATCAGGCATCACCAAACTGACAGATGTTCACTTGGTAGTGATGGTCACTCTATGCTCCAGAGGAGAGGCTGTGAGCAAAGAGCCAGCCGGATCCTATGTTTCCATCTCAAAGGGAGGTTTCCTCTCTGCTAGGAATTTGGATTTGGACTTGCTGCTGCTGCTTCTTTTTTTTGGCTTTCATTTCTACTTGGTACTTTTGCAAGTTGTGATGATTGGGAAGGACCATGGGCATAATGTCTCATGCTAGGGCTGCCTTGTGAGTGGTGGGCAGTCCTGCTGGAGTGCTTTGAGGGGCGCTGGCGAGCTCCCTGCTCTGCCAGGTTATGGTGTCTCTTTCAACCATAGTCAGTGGTGCTATTTCTTTGGTGAAGAAACTGACTCTCCTAGCAGTCATCTTTAATTTGCAGGTGCTCCAGTTGGGGGAATGTCAGTAATACTTTCTCAGGTTTTGATACCTGCCAGTGAAGCCCCTCCCTCTGTGGGGAGGGGCCAGGTAATGAGAGAAGAAGGTGTTGATATTGGGACCCAAAGGCTACCTCAGCACTGAGGGATGGAGAAGATCAGCTCTGGGCTGGGCAGCAGGTGCGCAGAAGTGGGAGGGTGTAGGAGAGGCAAAGAGGAGCATGCAGAGATTGTTGAGTTCATGTGTTACCAATTTCATGCCTTTCCAGACGGGGTTCTGCCTAAAGATACAAACCTGCTGGCTATTTACTGGCTGACTTTTCCAGCAGTAAAGAACCTAAGAGGTGAGAAGCGTTTCATACTGCTTCCAGTTTGGGAAGGGTTCCTGTTGTCTTGTTTTCATCATGGAAGGGTAACTTGTCACTGCTTCCTTCAGAATAGCCCTTTGGATGCTGCAGGTGCCCATGGACTAAGTCCTCCAGGCCAGACATTATGTGTCCATTGTCTTTTCCTCTTGAGTCCTTTCCAGTTTTCCTTTGAGCTTCGTGCTTTCGATATGGGCTCTCCAGCGTTGATTCTTCCGGGCAGATAACAGTTTCAAAGGTCTGACTTGCCCTGAGTGTAGTGTGAAAGTGGTTTTCTTAGACCTTTTTAGTGAAGTACACCAGCAAAATATTGTATTTCTGGGACTCATGGTTAAACAGTAGTGTCTCTGTGTCTTGGTGGTTTCTAAAATATTTTTTATTATATTCATCTGATTGCACAACCCAGGAGGTAGACAGAAATCATTTCCTATTTCAGCAACAGAGAAGATGAGAGCAGGTTATGTGACTTGTCCAGTGGCATATGGTGAATGCTGGGGGGAGTGAGACCCAGGATGGGGGTCTCCTGGGACCCCGGGACCTCCCACTCACCACCCACATGATCAAACCAGGGTTAGCTCTATATCCATTGGGGTCTTCTGTGAGGGCAGGAGTGTAACAGCAGTCTTGCCTTTGGATTTTGGGCTGTGACTTTGGACACAGAATCGTTCTTCTTTCAAATTCCTCATATCCTGAATGAGGGCTGTGATACCAGCCTCGTAGTATATTTTAAGAAGGAAATGAGACGATGTGTGTGAGGCTCCAGGCATACTGGAAGCATTCAATAAGTGTTGGTTTCAGTCTCTTGCCCTCTTTTTATCTGACATACTGTCAGAGTGGCTTCTCATTACCTTAAGTATGTTTTTTTTTTTTATGCAATAGCTGTGTTATTGGAAAAATAAGCATACCAATTGAATTCTAATTCAGATTGTGTTTTAAATGCATGGGATTTGGCTATTTAAAGGAAACTGGTGTGAATTCTTTTGTAATGGAAATAATCACTTTCTAATTTATCTGAATAGTAAGTTGAGCTTCCCCTACATCAAACATTTTTTTTTATATGAAATTTGCTTGTATAGGAGAGCTTTCACGGAGCTCTCTCACTGATGGGGAAAAAGTCATTCAAATATTTTTTAAGCAAATTCATTGTGTTCAGGTGGCAAAGCCTTACTGTGATGTTTTAGAATAATCTCCTGCTTCCTTATTGTTAAATAATGCAAGTGCAGAGAGGGAAGCTGGTGAGTGCTCCACCACTCATTTCACAGATGAAATGGAAGCACACAGAGGTGAAGTGACATGTTCGGTGTCACCAGCCAGTGACTGTCAGACGAGGATTCAATCCCAGGTCTCGGTTGTCAGGGGAGAGCTCTGCCTGCCATGTCCCTACTCTGCCCCACCAAGAATCCACAGCCATGCATCCATGTTGCAGCCTGGGAGATGGTATACATATGATGGATTTTCAAATCACCAAAAAGAGCTGCAAGTGTAGGCAGTTTGGGATGAAACTTCCGCGTTTGCAATTTTATGAGTGGATGACAATATTCAGTTTAACCTTTTTGTGCAAGTGCTGAATGGAATGCAGTGTAGGAATGCTGTTTTGGCCTTTTCATGAGAAAAAATTATGGTTCTTGCTAATGCTATTCCTCAACAACGAGTTTACCGTGTCATACCTACGTTGTACTTGCCACGTGCTGGAGGGAGATGGGAAGGAGACCCCAGCAGAGCCTACAGGTTTTTTTTCTCCACTCACTGGCGTCAGGCTAGCCAGGAAACCTGATCTGAAGTAGAGGTGTTTGGACAGAATGCCTGGGATAGTCTCAGCCCTGTGAGAGATTCGGAAACCACCCTCTGGGAAATGGCCCCAGATTGTCTCTTCCTAATGAGTAAGTTATTGTTCTTCAAGCTAACCGTTGACATTGCACAGGTTTCTGAGAGGCTCCAGTGGAGAGGCAGGGCCCTCACCCTCACTCACGCTGCTATAACCTGTCCCTGCGGCAGTGGGGTCTGAGGGTTTTGGAGACACTGCTGCTTGCTAGCTCAGGGCGTGGGGGACATCCTTGATCTCTCAGCTTTTCTCATTGATGCAAGAGCTAATGACTGGTGTATGAAGATTGTGTCAGGTGCTTGAGAAGTTAGATACTACAGATATGTGTGGGTGCAGAGAAGGTATGTAAAAAATGAAAAGAAGCAGAATTCAGGGCTCCGGCCACGAGCAGCTGTCTTCATTCCGGGCCTTTCTGGAAGCAGCTAGATCACTGTTAGGGAGCCACAGACTCCAGTTCCGGCCACAGGGCCTGCTTCCCTGGGGATGCAGGTGTGCCGGACGGTCAGTGGGAGGGCTGATGATGTCTGACTTGCGGTGTATGGGTGGGCAGGGGCCAGGGGCACAGGAAGACTGTGAGGGTCCCTGGTTGAGCACCCCCCAACACGGCCAGGCAGGTCCTGCTTTAGGGTCCCACCAGTAGTTCAGGGCATCTGCTGCTCTCAGAGGCTGATTTCAGGAATGAAGATGTCACTTTTTTTTTTTTAATAAAGATTTGTTTATTTATTTAAAAGGCAGAGTTACAGAGAGGCAGAGAGAGAGAGAGAGAGAGAGAGAGAGGTCTTCCATCCACTGGTTCACTCCTCAGATGGCCGCAATGGCCAGAGCTGCACTGATCAGGAGCCAAGAGCTTCTTCCGGGTCTCCCACGTGGGTGTAGGGGCCCAAGGACCTGGGCCATCTTCTACTGCTTTCCCAGGCCATAGCAGAGAGCTGGAGTGGAAGTGGAGCAGCTGGAACTCAAACTGGTGCCCATATGGGATGCCGGCACTGCAGGCACTTTACCCACTGTGCCACAGTGCTGGCTTCAAGATGTCACTCTTTTAAGAAGTCCATCAGCACAGGGGTGGATGTGGAGTTCCTACAGAACCCCAGAGGAAGGGCAGTTTGAGAAAAAAGCTATTTTACTTTAAATCAAACACAGAACTTGCAGTAGAGCTATTTGGATCCATGGCGCAGAAAGGTCATTATTTCTTCAAAACTCATTGACTCCAACTAGGATGAGTTTGGGTTGAAGTTTATAAGAATTCTAAAAGAGCAAGACTAGGCAATTCAAGATTCTACTGCAAAACTTATTTCTGTAGCTTTTCCACAAACTTTCACGTGTATTTTTCCATAGAATTTAAGAGGGAATCTACACTTTCCAGCCATCAAGAGTCAATGATTTTTGTGACAGTGTATCGGATTTTGAAATAACTATAGTATTTAAATATTTTATAAGTAGCTCTGATTTTATTTTTAAAGTGAGAAAATTCAGTAAAAACCTCAGCAACTGGGCAAATGAGGAAAAACGAGCTCTGCTTTAGTAGAAAATGAATTACAGACCAGGTGGGTGATGATAGCTCCTGTTTCTGAGCTCTTAACCTGTGCTAGGTACTGTGCTTCCCATGAGTGCTGAATCGCAGGTCCTACCCCTCATTTACAGACAACAAAATCAAGCATTAGAGAGGTTACATGCAACCAGTTCTGTGATGCAGGGGAGGAAATTCAAGCAAAAATTCCAGGGAGCTGTCCAATGTAGAATAACCAAAATGACCCCCTTGCTTTCCATTTTAGTGCATTAGTCTACTAAACAAAACGATTCTTGCCTTGCTATTATTCATCACACAACCTTTTCTAAATTAAAGCTCTAGAGAAACCAAATAGTTTTGCAAACACCAATGATAAAAAAAAAAACCCTCAATTTTATTACTGGTAGAACTGTACAACAAGTGACATTAGGTTAAAACCACAGGAGTGGGTAAGGGTACTTTCTGGTTACCAGATGGATGGTTTTATGTTTGTCTCAAACCATTTATCCTCTTAAGCAGTTAGAGTGGTTGGGAGGTGACTTGCTGCAGTGAATAAAGACCACTATTTGGAGAACAGTGGTGCCATGGGTGTCCCTATAAGTATTTGCTGTCTCTGTATGCATATATGCTACGCTCTGCCAGAAGGGATATGCTAAGGATCAGCACTTGGGCACTGGTTAGAATTAATGGGGTTTTACTATCAAGGCAACTGGTCTTCCTTGTGCAACTGTAAAACACAGTCCTCCTTCTGTTCCTGGAGTAGGTGGAGTAATTTGTGGTCCATCACTTAAATGTCAAGTTGACTTTCTGAGGGTTTCCTTTTATGGGATGTTTGAGGTCAGGCTGTTGTGGAGTCACAGGTTTTCTGGGTGAAAAGGAGCTGCTAGGAGAATTGACTGAAAGGGGCTATCAGGTAGTGAGAAAACCAGAAAGGCACTGGGTGTTTGGGGGCAGGATAAAGGAACTCCAAGGCTTGAGTGTGCCAGGAGGCAGGGCCCCCTTGTGACAGGGAGCACAGAACTCTCAGCAGAGGTGGTCATTGGCTGCTGTGCACTCAGAGCGCAGTGCCTTGGACTACTATGAGCTGCGTTTTCTAAACTGAGAGAGACAAGTGCAGCTTTCTCTGAAGGCATTTGGCCATATGTTCACTTGTCCCCTAGGGAAGCACCATCCTTTCTTTTGGGACAAGGAAGGTGGAGAGAAAATTTTACGACCTGGAACTTGAACAAATGAATGGAAAATACAACCAGATGTTGGTTGACTAGGGTGGAGGGAAATTGTCCAAATTTCAGGCTTCAAACCCATATATAAATAGGTTAGAAATGAGCATTAGATTAACCATCCTGCCAAAGTACATTACTGCTGTTTCTTCTCTTAATTATATATGCATTTCAAGTGTCGGATTCCCTGTGTTAAGTCAGTTCTCATTTTCGGTGAAATCTCTTCAAAAGTCCTTTGAAAGAATCTCATGGAATCCTTTAAGGACAAAGGCCCTAGAATAAACTTTTTGTGTAGATTTGCCTGCAGACTTTTTTCGCTCTGGGTTATTTCTAGGCTTGATGAAATAACTGTTTCCCCACTGAGTCAGACAAGGTTAAGAAGCTCTTCAATTGGTCTCCGGCTCTGATTTGCTCTCAGTGACTCTAGGATCAAGGCATGTTTACTTCGGAATTGTAAGCAAACCCTTTGCTCCCACCCGACAAATTACTGGCAGACTCTGAAAATAGTAATAGGAATATCTGCACACAGAAGCTTCCCTGTGTGTTTCAAATCTTTGCCTTGTTAGCAGAGGACAATAAGATAATTTATACAGAGTGGCTGACATTCTATGTTACGTTTTCCTAAGCTACAAAACTTACACAATTTAAGATCTTTGGAGGAACCAATTCCCTCCCTCCCTCCCTCTCTCCCTCCCTCCCTCTTTCCTTCCTTTTCACCTTTCTGCCTACAGAAGAATCACTTTTTTTCCCATCAGGAAACCTGAGGCACAAAAAGCTGTTGTTAATAGATGACTAGTTTGTTGAATAGGTCATAGAAAATAACCTTTCATTATGATTTTGTGGATGAAATTTAAATGCTAAACTCACCTGTAAAAAGTAAGAACATAGTTGAAAAGAAATAATGTCATCAGTCACAGGATTCTTACCTTCATGGAAATAGCACTTATTGAAATAAAATGATAAATAAAAATGTTTCCTGGCTCGGGAGAACCTGCCTAGTTTCTGATACTTTTCTGTTTCCTTGCTCTGAAAGCGTCATCAATCTCCTTGTTTGGATGCTGTGTGGCCAGGTGTTCAGAATCACAGGGGGACAGAAAGAATTAGTTTCTTACTGAATAGGGGAAATAATAAGAAAAAAAGAGGTTGGTGTAAACAGGGCTTAAAAATGTCTGTGCTCACTGAACTGAACCCCCTTTTTCTCCCTCCCCCTTACTCCTCAGGAATAATTCTGCTACAGGGCTGACTTCAAGGACATGAATTGTTGACCTCATCCCAACACCAGAACCTCAGATGTTATTCTAATTTTTGCATCATTCCAGGCAAGTTGACTTTATATGGGAATAAAATTGAACCCTAGGGTCTGATGGAAATTCACTGTGACGCTCAAATCAAGCAAACCTGCTGAACCCCACAGAGCCTTCCCTCCATGGGCCCCGATGGTAGCCTCCAGAAGGTGCAGCCTCAGGCGGTTCCACTTCTGTGGCAAGAGTAAACTTTGGGTCTTGGAGTGCAACACCACCTGTGGAGAAAATGGTATGCGAAGGAAAGCGATCAGCCTCTTGCCCTTGTTTCTTCCTCTTAACGGCCAAGTTCTACTGGATCCTCACAATGATGCAAAGAACTCACAGCCAAGAGTACGCCCATTCCATACGGGTGGATGGGGACATCATCCTGGGGGGTCTCTTCCCTGTCCACGCAAAGGGAGAGAGAGGGGTGCCTTGTGGGGAGTTGAAGAAGGAGAAGGGGATCCACAGACTTGAAGCCATGCTTTATGCAATCGACCAGATTAACAAGGACCCCGATCTCCTCTCCAATATCACTCTGGGTGTCCGAATCCTCGACACGTGCTCCAGGGACACCTATGCTTTGGAGCAGTCGCTAACATTCGTGCAGGCGTTAATAGAGAAAGACGCTTCCGACGTGAAGTGTGCCAATGGGGATCCACCCATTTTCACCAAGCCCGACAAGATTTCTGGAGTCATAGGGGCTGCAGCAAGCTCCGTGTCCATCATGGTCGCTAACATTTTAAGACTTTTTAAGGTAGGTAAAGGTGTCTGTCTGACCATTGTAAAAGGACAATGAATTGTGACTCCAGCTGCAGGTGTGAAAAAAAACAACTGGAGGTGGGTGAAAATGCTCATAGACCTTCTCTGTCACCAGGTTCCTCACATAGGGCTTCTGTGTCCAGGTTTTTGCCTTTGTTACTTGGATTCCATTATTTGCAATTAATTGGATTCATCAGGACTCTTTTCTTTCCAAAGAGAAAGGTTACGCATTCTGTGACATATTGGGGCCTTGCTACCTCCTTCTGGAGGCTGACTTAAAATCAAAGCTAGCTTTTTTTAAAATGAGGTTAATGAATGCTTAGCACATTTATCATATAGGACAATTGTATGGTATTTGAGGTACGTATAAGATAATTTACTTGGTGAAACTTCTTTAAGGTGAGAGGCTTTGTTCTGACAAAACAGTATTTATTACTAAGGTGTAGATGGGAGTGACACCCTGGGAGAAAGCGTGGCTGTAAAATTCTCAGGCTTGTTCTAACTACAATAGAGCAGAACCTCATTAATTCAGACTGCTCTGTTACAGACTTGGAATAATTAATATAATTCTTAGAGAGTTAGGAGTTCAAATTCAGCGGGAGGAGCCACGACATTTTGATTTAGGTTTGATGATCTATTACAGATACATTGTGTTTCTGTGTTGAATAAAATTGGCAATATGGATTAATACATGTAAAAACACTTTAAAGGGCATAAAGTACCATAAAAATAAAGTTATTATAAGTCACCATTTTCATTAACTTTCTCATTTTATTTATTAATGCCGTTATGTAGTCCTTTCGAATAGACATAATTTTTTTAAATTGAAAATACTTTTCACTTTGATTTCTTACTCCGTGGGACATGACTTTCCCAGCTTAACCTGAATTAATGAGGCTTCGTTGTAGATTGTGAAAAATGATTCCTATGCATATTAGATTTAAAAATATTAAAGGAATGTGGAGAAGTTGGATGGATGACAGATAGAGTGACGAAAATGAACAAAGTGATGGGAAACCTCACCCAGAAGATGAAAGGAATTGAATCAAAAGTCTGTAAGGCCTCTTGGAGCCCTGTCTAGTTGGACCCATGTCTCACGCGGGGACCCTCTCTGGAGCAGCCCCTGAGGGGCCTTGCAGGGCTGTGCAGAACTCTGCGTGAGTTCCCTCCATTTAGAGGGCAGAAGGCTGAGCGGCAGTTTAATGGCTATTTGCAGATTGATGAAATTGTCTCAAATAGCAGGATGCTGGGCGGAAGCTCTCTGTGTCTATGGAGTAATGAAGGGAGAGGCACAGACAAGCTTCAGGGAGCACAGGAGACAACTGAGCAGGACATGAGAAAGACTCTCCTGGCAAAGGGAAGGAAGGACACGAGGTTCCGATAGGCCACCCGAGATGCGGGAAGTCTCCATCCCAGAGAGCTTCTAGGACAACAAGGCAGGGGCTAACAATTTCTCTTCGGATAGCTGACGGCTTGCCAGGAGGAGAGATGCAGAAACAGGCATCCCCCCATAGCCTGAGAGGTAGGATTTGTCCTCGCAGCCCTTATTCTGTGCCACGTGGGGTTTGCTCTGGGGCAGCATCCTGCTCAGTCATTCTCCCAACTCTTCTGTTGCATGACTTCCCCTGCTCCAAACTCTGCAACTGTGGCCCACAAACACTCCCTTTGGGAGAAGAAGCAAAGCTGCCTGTGGGTCTTCTGCCTTCTGTAACCCTCCCTTGACCCACTAGCTCTGCTTCCCAGCCATCCCATCACAATTCCAAGGAATCCTGTCTCCCTTCTGTAGTTTGGAGCCCAGGTCCAAAGTAGGCAAGGGTTTGACTATTGGAGAAGAGCCAAGGTGCTTCCTTGTGGTTTTCAGAGCTTATGAACGTTCATTTCCACACAGAATTGGCTTCTTGGTAGGAGGGGGATGCTAACCATACTGTGTTAGGTGTCAGGTGTGTTTAAGCATAAAGAGCTGGTAAAAGGTTCCATCAGGATCCGGTTGTGTCTTTTGCTTCCTTGGGCAACCAAAGGAAACCAGACCGTCTGAGGACAAGAGGAGCACCTTATTTTGTGTGGACTGGACCTGGCTTTGCTCTGCTCAGTGCTACCCTCAGTGACTGGCCAGTTCTCCCACATTCTTGAGTAATTCTGCAGGGACCCATCTGACCTCTGAGGGAATTGCTGTTGACCCTTTGGCCAGAGTCCAGTGCTGTAAGCCAACTCTTGAGACAACTGGCCAGTTGGTGAAGAGCTTGCTCTTGTTAGCTTTGAGGAGTGCAGAGTGGGTCACTTTAACTAGGAAGGGGCTCTAGTTAAGGCAGATGTCATAATGAACCTGATCCATGTGTGGAGTAAGCATCTAACAGGTGGGAGCAAATTTGTTCAACCAAATTGCTGGGTTGGAAAACTATGTCTTGCTGAAAACACACTCTGCGAGAGGCAGTATATAATCAGTCGTCCTTCTTCCAGCTGAACCAGGGACCACGGAATTAGACAACTGCAACTTCTCCTTGTGGTGCTATTTTATGTTGATGATTTATATGCAACCTCCAACCAGCACTCCGCAATGATTTTAATTATGAAATAATGATGGTTACTCTTGGGATAGAAAATGGCCCACTTTATGTATGGATGACTTCTGTTTATATGCATGTGCGACTGACATGAAATATTAGAATAGTTATCAAAGGAATGATTAGCAAATTAATGCATTGGGAATTGCCATACAGTTGCACTTGAAAAATACTAATTTTCCTAAGCAGAATGCTCTGATTTGAATGAAAGCAAACCTTAGGGCAGTTTTATGGAGCTTGGGCTGCTCAGACAGTCTAAAAAGTTGCACAGAGATCAGTGTTTTGCCACTTATTTCTGGGTTCCTAGAGTTAAAGAAGTAGAGCATCTTGTTTTGAAAACATTCAAACCATTAACCTTGATCATAAGGGTCAAGGTCATCATTCATGAATCTACTCACTGTTCTGCTCAGCAGTGAACACAAATTGGGGCTTTAAGGATGTGGCTGGGACCTGATTAAAACTGAATAAAAAATATTTGGGTCCAAATTGAAAGTAATCTCCAAGTGTCTCAGATCTTGTCTCCAGACAACTTTGGAAAAGTCCTGTCCTTGCCTGCGGGATCTGCCTGAGCTCAACTGGGAAAGAGACAGAGTCCTTCAGGCAAGGCCATCTCTCTGTCTTCAGTCTTGTCCCCCTTAGGGCAGCCTCTCCGGTCACCGTATTCCTTCCTGTGTTCTACCCAGAGCCTGACACACAGGATATGTGCATTTCCAGTCATCCACATGCAGGAGTGTCTGGTTTGAATGAAGAGGCTTTTCCACGGGATCACTGATGGTGGAATGAAGTGATTTGTTTTTGCAAAGGGGATTCCAGCGTTAGTAGAGGAGGTTCAGCGAGCCCCCGCGGGGACTGCTTCTCTTGAGACTATGGCCCAGGTGTCTCTAACATCTGACCTAGAGGAAAGCTGTGTCCTCTTCTTATCGGAGCTTAGAAGCAAGGGAAAAAAAAATCGGCCCTTTTAAGTTCAGAGGAAAATTGGACGAAGTGCTGCAGCCAGACACGACCTGGCGACCTGGGAGCAGGAGAGGCTTTTGGCTCAAAGGATCCTGAATGCTCCACCAGCTCAGTTCCAGCTGTGCGGGAGGCGGGCTCCTCTGTTCCCTCCTCATCCGCAGTCAGGTGTGCAGGATTTTCAAGACTCCCTGGAAGGGTTTTCAGGTAGCAGGGCTGTGTCTGTCTGTCTGTCTGTCTGTCTGTCTCTCTCTCTCTCTCTCTCTCTCTCTCTCTGTGTGTGTGTGTGTGTGTGTGTGTACGTGTCCTCCTCTGGGAATTATTTGGAATTTTTTTTTTTTTAATTTGAAAGAGTTATACAGAGGAGAAGCAGAGAGAGAGAGAGAGAGAGAGAGAGAGAGAGCGAGAGCGCGAAGAGAGTGAGAGAGAGAGAGAGAGGGAGAGAGGTCTTCCATCCACTGGTTCACTCCCCAATTGGCTGCAACGGCTGGAGCTGTGCCGATCCGAAACCAGGAGCTTCTTCCAGGTCTCCCACATGGATGCAGGGGCCCAAGGCCTTGAGTCATCATCTACTGCTTTCCCAGGCCATAGCCGAGAGCTGGATAGGAAGTGCAGTAGCCAGGTCTTGAACCGGAGCCCATATGGGATGCTGGCGCTTCAGGCCAGGGTGTTAACCAGCTACGCCACAGTGCTGGCCCCATCTCTGGGAATTATTTGAATGAAAGGAGTGCCTCATATCTCTCAGGTATGTTGGGAGTGAAACTAATCTGAGTGCTACAGAATAAGATTTTAATGATCCATATTTTAGAAGTACTGCTATGCCTTAAAACACACACACACACACACACACACACACACACACCCATGATGTTTTTATGGAAAATACATATTTTGAAAAAATATGCATGCATTTAAAAATTTTTTCATGCCAAAAGAAACATCTTTTAATTGTAAAAATTTATAATATTAAATATTTAAAACTTTTAAAAATATTGACAAATTATTTGAGAGGCAGAGAAACAGATGCAGAGAGAAGGTGCTCCCGTGTGCCAGTTGATTCCCCACGTGCCCACCACAGCTGGGGCTGGGCTGGGGCTGGAGCCAAGGGGTTGCACTGCAGTCAAGCTAGTCGACATAGCAGCAGGGACCCAATAACTTGAGTCACCCCTGCTGCCTCCCAGGGTCTGCGATGGTAGGAAGCTGGAGTTGGGAGCTGGAGTGAGGAATCCGACTCAGGCAGTCTGATGTGGGGGACAAGGGCATTTGAACCGCTGGGCTGAACGCCTGCTTGCATCCACTGACTTTTCGAAGTACCTGTCCTCTGGGCTAATGTGGGGCAGAGTGGTTGCTTAGGTGATTGTTGAAGCCCCAACACAAGTTGCTGGCTTTAGACAACAGTAGCTCCAGTGAGGACAGTGTGACATGTAACTGCAGAAGAGCACTGTCGAGACTTGCACCCTACGTAAAGGGTAAAGGGCGCCGCAGAGACTCCTGTGTTGTGGAGAGCCCAGTGAGAAGAGGCTCAGCTCTTAGAGACTGTGTAGTTCAGAAAGAATTAAACAAGAATGAGGGAGCCCTTCTGGGAATGTTGACTGGAAGGCCCATGAACTGAATATGTTTGTTTCATGAAGAACTACTTTTTCTAGTTTTTCCTAATTTTTCTCCATGCTCTCCTTTAAATTAGAGCAAATCTACAACATGAACCACATATCTTAGAGCAAAGATTGCAATTCTAAGTTAAAAGCACCTTGGTCTGGAGGTAATTCACATCAAGGTCTACAAAGGTGCTTTGGATCATAAAGGATGGTGTTTCCCCTCCCCCCTCCCTCTCCCCTTCTCCCTTCCTCTCCCTCCCTTCCCCTCTCTTCCCCCTCTCCCCCCCTCTCCCTCTCACATTCTCCCTCCCTCTCTCCCTCCTTCTCTTTCTCCCCCTCTCTCTCCCCACCCCTCATTTTTCTGGTTAACATTACCTATATTTTTAATTCTCTACTCTAAAGATAGGAGATAGTCTGTAGTGTATCCTTCCCAAAGAAATCAAATTAGATTTTTCAGTTGAAATCCATTTGTGAGTGGGCTAGATAATTTCTTCCCATGTGGAAGTATGTTAGTTACAAATGGCTACAATTGATCTTCATGTTAAGTAAATGAAGTACAGAGAAGCATCCCATTTAGTCTATGCCTACTCTGTTGTGTTTTCAAAGGGATGTTTTCTTCCAGCAGATTCTACCAATAGTAGCAATCACTTCCATAAAGCCAGGCATCTTCTGAGTTATTTATTTCATCCAATGGGCTTTATTAACTGTAGCCTATGAAAAAGTAAATCTACCGCATCCAGGCTCATGTACTTAGATGGACAGATGATTGCAATCAATAAACACAGCAGAAGGTAATAGTTCATATTAAATCTTACTTGATGACAGATAATGGAAAATTGAAAGATTGAAAGACAGACTCCTTCAGTCACTCCTGAAGGAGTCACTCCTTTGGTGATGTACAAAGCTCGTATTTAACTTTGGAAAGAGTCTACTGATAGAGATGATGGGGGGCTGGCATTGAGGCACAGCAGGTAAAGCTGCTGCCTGCAATGCCAACACCTCATATGGGTGCCAGTTTGAGTCCCAGGTGCTCCACTTCCAATCCAGCTCTCTGCTATGGCCTGGGAAAGCAGAAGATGGCCCAAGTGCTTGGACCCCTGCACCTGTAGGGGAGACCAGGCAGAAGCTCGTAGCTTCTTGGCTTCAAATCAGCTCAGCTCTGGCTGTTGTGGCCATTTGGGGAATGAACCAGTGGATGGAAGACCTCTCTCTCTATGCCTCTGCCTCTCTGTAACTTTGCTTTTCAAATAAATAAATAATTAAATAATTTTTTAAAAGATATAGATCATGGGATATCTGTCTTATAGTGGCCCAAAGTAGTGGCACTGGATGAGAACAGGTGCTGTCCATTGCTCGCAGCCACAGATATCTATCAAACACACGGACTTGGAAATCTTCCTCCTCTTCTTCCCCTTGGGGTGAAAGTTTGCCTCTACTTCAGGAAGTCCCTAATCCCTTACCTTGACCAGATTGTTTCTTTGTCACATTGAACAGAGATGTGCTTCCTCGTAGCACTTATTCCATTCTTCTGTAGTTGTGTATTTATTTGCCTCCATCCCACACTTGATTGTAAGTGCCTGAGGGCAGGCTACATGTGTATCTCATTTGTTGCTGTATTCCTAGCACCTGGCTTGGACCTGCCGGTGAACCTAACAAATGTTTGTTAAATGAGCGAATGAGTGGTGGATCATATCTCATTCCCTTATCCCAGTACCAAATATTGGAAATAACGTGTGTGTTGGGCAGTTAGGACAGAAATAGAAATTTATTTTCCTTTTATACTCTTTTAGAAAAAGGAGCACAAGGAGGGAGAAGGAGAGAAAGAGTAACATGGTATATTGTGGGAGTGCCTATTTTTGTGTGCTTCCCCATTTTCCTACAAATTCACATTTTTTAAATTAAAAATTAAATAAGGAAAATACATGAATACATTAACATTTGGAAAGGTTTAAGCAATGAATAAGTAAATAGTATAAAATGGAAAGAATCTGCTTCCCAACATGAATACCTATTAATAAAATTGCACATACACATGTCATTTTCACAGAAGTGTGTGGTATGACTTTATCTTTGATTTAATAATATGTCTGAGAGATTTCTATGTTGGTTCATTGCTTTGGTTTCAACATAATTTGGCTCTTAAGTTCATGCAGACATTTAAACCCTTTGGGTTGATGGTCCTAGGAGGGTGGACAATTGATCCAATCATGAGGTGGTGTGGGCCTCATGGGCGGGCCTTAGGTAATGGGGGTGTGGCCTCGTAAGGACGTTCACAGAGGAGGTTGGTTATATAAGCCTGACTAAGGTCCAGCTCTGTCCTCTCTGCTTCCTGGCTTCCCCACGTGATCTTTCCTCTGCACTTTCTCCACCAATATCATCCTCTGGCCTCATTAGATGGCTGAACCAGTGGGCCTGCCTGGTCTTGGATGTGCATCTCCAAAACTGTGAGTCAAAGTAAATTCCCTTCCTTCCGAAGTTGCTTATCTCAAGTATTTGTTACAGTGAGGACAAGCTGGCCAATGCAGATGGACCTCCATAATCCTCAACTCTGGCTGCGTGATATAATTACCCGGACAGCTTTATTTGTTTTTTTTTTTTTTTTTTTAAAATGGTTGCTCAAACCCTATCCGAGACCACCAACACTGTGGTGGATTCCTGCATTGGTATGTTTTAAAAGATCGCCAGGTGATTCTGATATTTGTCCAAGACTGAGAGCTATAAGACTTTATTTTTAAATGGCTGCTTGGTTTCTAAGTATATGGAGAGACCATAATTTATTTGACAAATTCTTGGTAAGTGACTTACTTTGATTTTTTTTTTTTTTTTAAATCAAGTATCATTTTAGAGACACTTGTTATAAAGTTAGAACCTTATCCAAACACTAGCGGTTCCAGACTGAATTTTGAAATCATGGAGGACTTTCTTGGGCCAGTGAAGGAGCTCAATTAATGAATTACCAAAAACATCTTGATATAAGGCAGGCTGAGGCAACAGGCATACATCAAGGCCATGGGTCTCCATAACATGTAGTAACTTTAAATCGGCATAGTAGATGTTCAGACTGCTAGAGTATTGTGACTCTTGTTGGATGGAATAGATTTTAAACAGTGATTTTAAGTTAAATCTTACTTTCCTTTTTCCTAGCCTCAAATGGTTTGAAATCTCACCGTGAATACTAAAGACATCTTAAGAGCTTCCTTAGTGATTAATGCCTGTCTTTTGGGTGTTTTAAATAAGGAAGTTGTTTTAAAAGCAGCGAAGAAGACTTTCCAAGAGAATAGCTTGTTACTGGCTGCTATATATTTTTTAAGAAGTTGTCTGAAAACCTTTCTAGAACAAGTCAGAGTGGGTGTAAATGCTCAAGTAAATCTGCATAAGGAAAGCCCTGTGTTCTTCCTGCTCATTCAACCTGAAGATTGCAGTTGTAAAAATTTCATTTTATTGACCTTATTCTTTTGGAGTAGTTTTAAGATTACAGCAAAACTGAAGATTTATGTGGTTTCATTTGCCTTCAGGGTCTTCCTAGACTCTTCTGGAGGTGGTTTATTGTTTTTTGAAACCAAAACTTGTGCCTTCCTGGGAAGACTTCAGACCTGAGAGCTTTCTGTGGCGTCAGTCCAGTGGCTTTCACACCTGAGCAGTGGTCTGGTGGCATCACAGATGGCTGAGCCACCTTCGGAGTTTCTGATTCAGGAGGTGCAGGGTGGGGTCTGACAAGTGGCATTTCTGAGAGTTCTCAGGTGATGCTGATGGTGCTGTTTAGCGGACCACACTTGGAGAGCCGCTGCTTCCTACAAATCACTTGCCGGCTGACTTAGCAAGTCAGGACGCAAAACAAAAATGGGATTTAACAGTGTTCTGCCTGGCAGCAGCCTTCTTGCTTCTGTCTTACACCTGGTTGGATTTCTGCTGGTTTGGGTCATAATTGCTGCAGCTGCTGTATGGATCTGTATTTTTAATTGTGTGCTCTTTGGGAAGTTGCGTTCGTTATTAAATAATGCGTGGCTCAGGAGTAATGATTGGTGTGATGGTCACTTCAACACGATGCCTAAGCAGGGTCACCCAGATTGCCATTGTTACTCATTTTTACTGCCTGAGACAGGAGAGCAAACTGATTTAAGAAACTTAGCCTGTAAGATGCACATTCACTAGGAACTGAGAAACAGTAAGAGACGAAGGAGGTGATGATTTGTCTCAGCTCCTAGCAATTTGTCTTCAGAAACCATGACAGCTACCTCCTGGTTTCCATTATGCAATGAGATTGCAAATAGCACTCCACAGCAGCCTTAATCAATAAAGGGTTGCAAGAGGCCTTCTTTCTCTAAAGTAGGAAAAGGGCCTATTTACCTGTTTAATTGATAGAACACATTTTCTGGCAAAAGCAGAGACATCTGTTTTGTAGTTGGACTTTTCCTATCCGAAAGTACTCTTAACATAAAAATGTACATGGACTCCTTATGCGTGGACTGGAAGGGCGCAGGGGCCTGTATCTGTTACTAGAATGAGGCCAGTCTCTGCTGCTTTTCTTTATAGGCCCAGCAAGCTAACACCAATGTGTTCTCAGTGTTGGTCATTAGTTTCTAAGACTCTCCCTGTGGGCTTAACGTGGCTGATTTCCTTGCTGCAGTATATCTCCCTGTACCCCTCAGTGCCACAGGAGACTCCTGGAATGTGTGGATGGCCTTGTATTCTTGTCCTAGTGTCTTACCCTTGCTTCCTTTCACGTGGATTGACAGCGAGCACTAGCTTTGGTTAGTGCTTGTGTTATTTCTTGCACTTTGACTCTAAGTATCTACATTGGAGCAAATCTGTTCACTAGAGTTCTATACCTTTATTTTTATAGCACAAATGCCTAATAATACTTATGCAAATGTTAGATATACATTTGTGGCTTATACGTATTTGCATCATGAACTGTCTCTTCAAGTTATACATTATGGTAATAAATTTACCTGGTGGTGCTGATGTTCTTCCACGGTATAAAACATTGATATAATACATGGAATAGGTCAGACTTGACTGCTTGGGCTCAAATTCTGATATAGTGCTTAATAACTGTTAAGACAGTCACTCTCTAAATCCTATCTTTATCTGTAAATAGAAAACAATACTGTTCCTTTGGAAAGCTTGTAATGCTAAAGACAGTATATGCAAACTCTCCCCTATAGAGTAGGCACCTTAAATATTTGTTAGATGATAATGAGGAAGAGACTTGTCCAGCAGTAGGATTCACTTTGAGTTGTAGCTTCACTTTCTTAGCCATTCGTACTGGCTTGCCCTGTTCTGTGAGCGATAGATTGTTTCTTGGCTGGTGACTATACCAATGACAAAATGGAGGGTTCAGGTAGGCTCTGACATAGGGCCAGGCTTCCTGGTTTTTCTTGAAGGCCACGCTTGAGACTAGATCCTCATCAGCCTCATGTCCAGCTGACTGAGCAAAGAAAGTAGGAGCGGTATACTGTCCTTTCCAAATCCATGCCTTAGGTGCCAAGAGTCTGCTTAAAACCAAGGCAAAGATTGGGTGACTCAAAGATGAGCTGTCTTACATTTTAACATTGTTTCAGTATTTGCCCAAAAAAGTACCTTTAGTATTCAGTTTTGGAAAAGCAAAAACAAACGAGCCAACAAACCCCTCAAACCAGCGCTGGCTTGGTTTGGCTGTGTCCCAGGACCCCAGGTTTGATGGTAGTTACGGTTGAAGGTGAGCAGCTGACCGGCCTCGAGGGTGAATGGCAGCCATTGAGCCAGTTCTGTGGTTTGGAATTACCTTTCTTTGCCATGTTTGGTGCAGTGACTCAGAGAAACCCACTCAGGATAAACACCATTACTGTTGTTGAGGGAAGAAATTGCCCCCTCTCCCTCAAATCCCAGGCTGTATATAACACTAGAACACTATATTATAACACTAATTATATAACACTATATTTTAACACTAATTATAAGCTTTTGATATACATGTCAGAAAATAACTTGGAAGTACTTGCTCCAGAAATCACATCCATCTTAGGACAAACGCAAAAACAGTGGAACTAAATGTATTAAGTGTTGAGACACATTCTGACCTCTATTACACCTGTTTAAAAGCGATTAACTCAGGGGTGGTGCAGCCAATTAAACTGCAGCCTGCAGTGCCAGCGTTCCATATAGTTGCCATTTTGTGTCCCAGCTGCTCCACTTCCAATACAGCCCCCTGCTAATATGCCAGGTGTGTGGGCCCCTGGCATCTGTGGGAGACCCAGATGAAGCTCCTGGCTTTGATCTGCCCCAGCCCTGGTTGTTAGGGTCATTTGGGGGAGTGAACCAGCAGATGAAAGACTTTAACTCGCACTCTTTCGTGCACTTTTGCACTATGCCTTTCAAATAAATCTTTTGTAAAAGTGAATAATTCAAACATACCAGTTTTGGTCTAGTAAACTCATGTAGATTATTTACTGAAATATGAAAGAACTTCATATGAAAGACATTTATATTTTCACAATGCAGACTTCTGTGGTGTAGTTAGGAAGGACCTGTGTAAGACAATCCTTGGAGAGGCCTGGGGTTGTGCTAAGTAGTGCTTGTTATAGCTCTTCAAACTCAGTAAGTGATAAGTCTTTTTTCCCCACCAAAAGAAGTAGGATAGGGGAAGAGTTGTCCGTATTTTACTCACCTGTTCTCCTTATTTAACTTCATGGTGAAACAGGTAAGCAGGCATTAATCAATTACCAACAGGTATCTATGTAGTATTCCATAACGTTTGTATTATGAAAGATGCATGCAGATAATATGAAAGAGGTAGAAGATTGAAGCTTTCATCTTGCCTAGGATCTCGTTGAAGTCATAACACCTAACAATAACTATGATCACTATAAAATGATGCAACAAGGATTAAAGGGGGTTCTGGGGCTCAGTGGAAAGGCGTACTTTTTCTGAAGACGCTGTAGTTATTGGCCTAGGTGTTACGGTTAACTTGGGCTGCTGTAACAGAACACCACACTCTGGATGGCATGAACAGCAAACACTGATTTCTCACAGTCCTGGAGGCTAGAAGGCTGAGGTCAGAGTCTTGGCATGACCACGTTCTTGAAGGTCCTCTTCCTGGTTTGCAGATGGCTGTCTTGGTTTGTTTTTTTTTTTTAAGATTTATTTTTATTTATTTGAAAGTCAGAGTTACATACAGAGAGAAGGAGAGGCAGAGAGGTCGGTTTTCTATCTGCTGGTTCACTCCCTAAATGGCCACAATGGCTGAAGCTGCACTGATCCCAAGCCAGGAGCCAGGAGCTTCTTCCTGGTCTCCCCATGGGTGCGAGGGCCCAAGGCCTTGGGTCATCATCTACTGCTTTCCCAGGCCACAGCAGAGTGGGATTGGAAGTGGAGCAGCTGGGACATGAACCAGCCCCTTTATGGGATGCCAGCACTGCAGACAGCGGCTTTACCCGCTACACCACAGCACCTATCTGTTGTGTCCTTGTATAGAGGCAGGAGAGTCAGAAAAAGCTCTTGGCTGTCTCTGTAAAAGGGCATGAAGCCGTTCTTGAAGGCTCCGCCATTTAGGAGAGTTGCACCCTCATGAGGTAATCCCCTCCCAAAGGCCCCAACTCCTAAGACCATCGCTTTGGGGTTAGAAATTCAACATGCGTGAATTTTGGGCAGACACAAGTAAATATATCACACAGCTTCTGTGCATTGATGTGGGGTTAGGCTGGTCTTGGAGGTATGGGTAGGGGGAGCTAAACTGAGGGGCCAGAAGAAGAGGCAGAATCTTCCAAGCATGGGGACCCCATGAACTTTGACCTTGTTGCCAGATGATGCTAAGCTGTGTAGGGGTGTAAGCAAGTGGAGGCCCCTTTTCTCCCTCTTAGGATATCCCTGGGAGGCAAAACTTGAGAGGGTTGCTTCATGAGTTTCCTAGGAGAACTCAAAATGAGGAAGATGGGAGTGCTATACCCCTGGCTTTCAGTGGACATCAGTCTAAGCCAGCGGACACGGAGCATCCAAAGGGCAGAATCTTAGAGATGCAGGAATAGGTAGAGAGGGTGAGTTGCTGTGGCATTTAAGGTAGAAGCTCCCTAACAGGGGAAGCCCTCTCTGTCCTTTCCTCTTTGGAAATCTATGTAACCTAAGATCAGAAGTTGCGCTTTTTTCCATTTGCCACATGGGTATCTTGAGTGTTGATACTAGCTTCGTTAAATTCAGATCTACAGTTAATTGCTCAGAGAAACTGCATGCATGACCATTGCCTTATTTCTAATGAGGAAAGTCTGTCTTTGAGGGGCTCACATTCCTTGGTTCTATCTTCTTGACTCTTAGTAAAGGGGAGGAATGCTATCTGCACTGTTGGTCGAGGTGGTCACAGATGACACCAACATAGAAACTTGGAGAAATGACAGTGTGCTAACTGGAGAGGGCTTTGAGCAATTTGGAAATGAGTGCTGTATTGAATGCGGCATAAATGATTATCTTTCTGAATGCTGCAGCACTTTAACATGTAATTTCTACACTGGTAACCCCGCCTATTTAAATGGAAGCTCCGCGTGAGATGTTTTGTCTTTGAAACCACCGGAATGGAATTTTAAGCCCTTGGATTTTTTCCCCCCTTTGCCTGAGGAAAGAAGATACTAGAAATTCCATTTTTAAAAAATTTGAATTCCTTTATTTCATTTATATTCATGCAGCTCAAGCATCTAGTAAGTTTGGCTGGTATTTGAATTAATATTTACAGGTAAAACCTTGCTGAAAATAAAATAGATTAAGTGGAGAATATTTTTCCCACAGCTTCCTTCTCTAACTAAAATGAAATAACCCAGCCTCCCTCCTCCTCTGAATGTCCCCATCTGTCAGCTCCATGCTTGTAGGAGCCCACGTTGTCTTGGGTGTTTAGGGCCAAAGGTCTTTATATGAAGCAGGATATATTTTACACAAGCTGGGAGAATTGGGAGTTTAAGATTTATATGTATATTTACTCTTAAATATTCCTCTGAATTATAGGGAACTAAAATGAAAACTCATATTTTTGGACAGTAATTACAGCTAAAATTCAATGTCTACTGATCAGTATCATGCATAGCATGCAATAAATATTTTAAGATACTAAATCATCTAAAATACCGTAGAGTGGTATAGGATTGATGAATAAATATTATTCTAACATCTCAGTTTAAAAATATCATATTTAAACTAATAGCATTAATATTTCATTCTAGTCAAGTGGTCCAAGTTTAGATTTTGAATTAAAATAAATATAAGACCTATAAATAATGTTGATCCCATCTTCATGATGAAAATTATCCCAGAAGAATCTATGCCTGTGTAGAAAAGGGTCTCATGAAGGAAATGTATGTAGCTTTACTCTGTAGCTAGTTTTTAACAACTCAGAATTGAGTTTGGTAGTGGAGTTTCATGGTTTTCAAATACGATGAGTCATACCCTTTGTGATGCATGGACATTTGCACACTTTAAGGATGTCTTATGAAGTTTGACATGAAATTGTTCGTGTCTTCCCTAGTTCCCCTAATACTTGAGATCATGGAATCTTGGAGTGAGAAGGAGTTTGAGATCTTCAGTTGCATCCTCTTCCATCCAAGGTGAATCTACCTATCAAGACAGTTGGTAGGTAGTAATTCAGGGTCATCTTTTGTTCCTTTTGTGTTGAATACATGAGGGGTCTTCAAAAAGTTCATAGAAATACATATCATGAAAAAACTGCATGGATTTCAAAGTTCTTTTTATACCAAAATAAACTTTTAACTCCATTTCCCACAAACTTTTTGGAAATCTTGCTCGTATCTCTACACCCCTCATCTTTTATGGGATAGTCCTTCAGATGTTTGAAAACCCCCATTCCTGAGCCTGGAATTCTCCTGGCTAAGCATTCTTGGTTCACTTGCTCCTAATAAGAGAGCAGGAGCTAAAGTTGATTGGCAGCTTCTCACCCACCAGGCACTGTGATGAACACATAACATGCCTGCACTTACTTGGTCTTTGCCACGGTTCTCTCAGAAGGAAAGAACACTATCTAGAAAACTGTGAACCTATATTCAAACCTAGGCCAGATGGTCTCAAGGATTTGCTCTTCCAACCATGCTTTCTGTGTTTCAGATACTAAGCTTTCAAATTTTCTGTATGGTATCCTTTCTCTGAACACACTTTTGCTTTGAGTTTAACCATATTCTAAGTTAAGTCCATCTTTCCTTGCCTTTCTGAAAACTGTCTTCGAGCAGGAATGGTGATCCCTTCCACAGACAACTTCAGCAAGCATTGTATTCTCAGTTTGGTGGTGGCCAGAGTGACAAATGGGCTGGTCAGCCTATCCTTGCTGGGCAATGGACACGACACAGGAATGACGACTGACTGCTCATGACCCTGTGTTCCTTTCCTGCTGCTGGCGTAGCCACACGGCTCCCAGGAAAACGCTGGGAAACTTGTGTTCCTTTGGTAGCATTGATGTGAACTTCCTATTGTTCCAGATGTTTTCTGAGGGGGATTGTGGATGGGGAGAGTTGTGTTATTACAGATGGTTGAGCGGTTTATATATTGGGAGGTTTTCCACGGAAGTACTAATGGACCCCAAATTTTCTTGTGAAGTCTGTGACAGGATGTTGTGAAATTATTTGGGCTCCGGATAACACTTTGGGAAAACATCAAAATAAATACATGTGGTTTGTGTCTCCTCCTTTCCCAAATGAAAATACAACTGATTGACAGCATTTCCTCCATATGTGGGATCAAGTTCCAGATCAAATGGAGAGATGATCAAATGAGCATATTTGTATGAAGCTTCCTTCATTTGCTTCTCATGTCCATGAGGAGTCCAATCTAGAATGATTGGGTGTGTCTATCAGAACCAGGGTTTGCACATTATTAATGTCAGAAAAGCAGATAATTTGATTTACATTGGTAGGGAACAATCAGTTCTCACTTTGTCTCCACCTTGGCAGAGGCAGAGAATTAGGCCTTTTTTAAAAGGAATTTACTAAAATATCAGATTCTCAGCAGATGCATGGTCACTACAACACAATTCTTACCAAGATAACATTTTTTCAATATTTATTTGAAAGTCAGTATTAGAGACAGGGAGAGACAGAGACAAAGAGACCTTCCATCTGCTGGTTCATTCTCCAGATGGCTACAGTGGCTGGGACTTGGCCAGGCCAAAACCAGGAATTGGGAGCTTCTTCCAGGTCTTCTATGTGGGTGCAGGAGCCCAAACACCTGGACCAGCTTCTGCTTTTCCCAGGCCATTAGCAAGGAGCTGAATCAGAAGTGGAGCAGTCAGGATGCAAACTGGTGCCTACATGGGATACTGGTGTTGCAGAGTGGCTTTTACCTGTTATGCCACAGCAGTGCTTCAAGAATTGAATTCTTTTAGCCATCTTTTGGGGGTGAACCTGGCCGGCAGCTTACCTGTCCCTGTGGAGCCCTAGCCCCAGAGCCTCTTGGTGGTGCCACTGTGCACTGTACTGCTGGTAGCCTAGGTGAGCTGTAATAAGTTGGGTTATACATTTTACATTGAGAACACTTTTGATCTTTTTAGAGTTCCTCTAGGTTTTCCTACTAGGTAAAGCAGCTTTATATACTTTTTGTTTCCATGGTAATGGATTCCAGGACTACTTGAGAAAACCACTGGCTTCATGTGCCCATAGAAAGCTGGAACATTCTGGACTAGCACAATAACAGCCCACCTGTAGGAGGAGCACAGGCCTGAGGAAAACACTTGAGAACCATGATCGTGGAGTGATGTGAGCATATTTTTGTACTGCAACCAGCAGGGTTTGGGAAGTGAGTCCTGCATTGCAAGCAAATGGCTTGGGAGCATTAGCATGAGATTTAGTGTTTGCTAATCAGCTCAGGGCAGAGAGCAGAATTAACTTGAGGTGTTAATTTCAAATTGAAGTATGTAAGAAACCATGGTGCCCCATTTCTGGATTGTCTCCATCTTCCTGAGCTTTTACAAGTGTCAGCTTTACTCTGGGGGCATCTGTAGGGACAGGGGAAGCTTCCTTGGAGCTGTTTTCCTGTTGGTAAATGGAAAATTGTTTTTGTTTATTTTTTAAAGAATACAAATTTCATAAGTACAACTTTAGGAATACGGTTACTCTTCCCACCATACCTGCCCTCCTACCCCTCCTCTTCCTCCTCCCTCTCCCCTTGCCAGTCCCATTCTCTGTTATGATTCATTTTCTTTGTTTTACTGTGAGTTTGATCACAACGGGTTGTGGTGAGGATCTTTTCTGGTCATGTCTATTAGGAGTTCTATGTGCTTCCTATACTTGGATGTCTCTTTCTTTCCCCAAATTAGGGAAGTTTTTTGTGTTATTTCACTAAAAAGGCCTTCTAATCCTTTCTCTTTCCATGCCTGTAGGAACTCTCAGAATCCATATGGTGGGTCATTTGATAGTGTCCTGTAGATTCCCAACAGTGCTTTTAGTTTTCTAATTTCCTTTTCTTGTCTTTGGTTTGTATAATTTCCTGTGCTTTGTCTTCTAAGCTGCTTACTCTTTGTTCTGCTTCACGGATTCTATTGGTAAGGCTCTCCACTGCATTTCCTATTCGTTCTATTGAATTCTTCATTTCATCTTGACTTTTTAAAAATCTCAATTTCATGGGAGAAATTTTCATGTCCTGTACAGATTTCAGTAGTTCATGCATTTGCTTTACTTGAATGTTTTTTTTTTTTTTAAAGATTTTATTTGAAAAGCAGAGTTACAGAGAGGCAGAAAGAGAGGTCTTCAACCCACTGGTTCACTCCCCAGTTGGCTACAAAGGCTGGAGCTGTGCTGATCTGAAGGTAGGAGCCAGGAGTTTCTTCCAGGTCTAACGTGGGTGCAGGGGCCCAAGAGCTTGGGCCATCTTCTACTGCTTTCTCAGGCCATAGCGAAGAGCTGGATAAGAAGTGGAGCAGCTAGGACTCAAACTGGCGCTCACATGGGATGCTGGCATTGTAGGCAGTGGCTTTACCTGCTATGCCACGGCACTGGCCCCTGTATGTAATCTTATGATCAGTTTTTTGAATTCCATTTCTTGCATTTCTTCCATCTTATCTTCACAATCTAATATTGAAGTGTTGTGTTCTCTTGGGTGACATGTTGTCTGTCTTATTCTTGTTTCTTAAATTGGTGCATTTGTTATTTGTGGAGATACTTGTTAGTTTTTTTCCTGTACCAGCTTTTATCTTTTTACTATTCCTCTTAGGTAAGTGGAATGTCTGCTTTCAGTGAACATCTAGAGACTTGCAGTGGGTGTGGCCAGGTAGCTCTGTTCATTTCTCAAGGGTGAAGGGTGTGTCTAAGGTGTCACACCCAAGTTTGGCATGTTAAATTTTTTTTTTGTAATCAGAAGGGAAGCTTATTCTGCTCTGCTGAGCTCCTGTCAAAGGACACCAGTGCCTGAACGCTGCCCATCATGGGTATGTTACTCGTCCGCTCTGCCCCATGGACCGCACAAAGGATCTGTACAGCTGTCAGTGTAAGCTCAGATTCCCCAGCCATGTCCCTCACAGGTAACCAGGAAGCCCTGAGCCTATGGAATCTACACTGAGATTGCTCAAAGTCCCAGCCACACTGTGAGTCCTCCCACACAGCCTTAGCTTTTTTTAAAAAATTTTTTCACAGTCCTAACACAAACCTCCCACATCACGAGCTCCCAGGCCCCTGTTAAGAGTCCCTACTTGTGTGGTTGCTGGGCGTGGACACGAGATGGTGCAGCTGTTAACATATGTCCAAAATGGTGCCCACTCTATCAGCGTGTAACAGGACACTGTTGTAAAGTGATTGGGGGGAGAGAAATGTCTCTTTTTTATCCCCTCTAGTTTGGCAGGTACACTATCCCCTACAGGACTCCAACCTGGGTTCCCTCCAGGCTCTTCCTGCAGCTTTATTGCCAGTGGCTTGGGCTGCTACGGTCTGGTCTCGCCTCACTTTCCAATGCTGGTACGTGGGCTCTTGGCTGCTGGAGTCATGAATTGTGGTCATCCACACCCTCCACATAGGTCCACCATGACCCTCTAATTTGCTTAGTTTCCTCTGTGGTTTTCTCCCTATCTCTTCCACGAGACTGCACTCTTTCCACTTTTTTTTAAACTTTTATTTAATAAATATAAATTTCCAAAGTACAACTTTTTAATTATAGCGGCTTCCCCCCACCCGCAACCATCCCATCTCCCACTCCCTTTCCCATCCCATTCTTCATCACGATTCATTTTCAATTATCTTTATATACAGAAGATCAATTTAGTATATATTAAGTAAAGATTTCAACAGACTGCACCCACAAAGACACACAAAGTATAGAGTACTGTTTGGGTAGTACTTTTACCCTTAATTTGCATAGTACAACACATTAAGGACAGAGGTCCTACATGGGGAGCAGGTGCACAGTGACTCCCATTGTTGATTTAACAATTTTTTTTATGCACTAAATTATAATATTTTATTTAAATTACATTGCTTCTGGAGTTGCATTCCTTAACTCCTTACCTCTTTTTCTTTTTTTTATATAAGGCTTTTATTTAAAGAATATAAATTTCCAAAGTACAGCTTATGGATTACAATGGCTCCCCCCCACAACTTCCTTCCCACCCGCTACCCTCCCCTCTCCCACTCCCACTCCCTCTCCCCTTGCATTCACATCAAGATTCATTTTCAATTCTCTTTATACACAGAAGATCAGTTTAGTACATATTATGTAAGGATTTCAACAGTTTGCCCTCACATAGAGACACAAAGTGAAAATACTGTTGGAGTACTAGTTATAGTATTAATTCACAATGTACAGCACATTAAGGACAGAGATCCTACATGATTTTTTTTAAAGACTTGATTAATTATCTATGCAATTTACAGTTTAACACCAAGATTTTTTAATCATTTTCAATTATCTTTATATACAGAAGATGGATTCAGTATATACTATGTAAAGATTTCATCAGTTTCTTTCCACTTTTTAAAGGTTTTTATTTAATGAATGCAAATCTCATGTTCAGCTTTTAGGAATATAGTGTTTCTTCCACCCATTCCTGCCCTCCCACCCCTACTAGCATCCCATGTCCTACTCCCTGTCTGACTCCATTTTTCATTAAGATTCATTTTTAATTGACTATATACAGAAGACCAACTCTATATACTAAGAGATTTATATACTAGAGATTTCAACAGTTTGCACCAACACAGATAAAGAACAGTTTGGGGACAAGTTTTACCACTAATTCTCATAGTATACCTTATTAAGGACAGAGGCCCAACATGGGGAATAAGTGCACAGTGACTCTTCTTGTTGATTTAACAATTAACACTCTTGACTTCAGTGCTCACCCAAGGCTCTTGAGATGTGCTGCCAAGGCTATGGAAGCCTTTTGAGTCCACAAACTCCATTGGTATTTAGACAGGGCCATAGTCAAAGTGGAAGTTCTGTCCTCCCTTCAGAGAAAAGTACATCCTTCTTTGATGGTCCCTTCTTTGCACTGGGATCTCACTCAGAGATCCTTCATGCAGAACAGTTTTTGCCACCAGTAGAAGGAAAGAAATTAGAGAAATCAACAAAGTAGAAAGCAAAAAAACCCCAATACAACAGATCAGCAAAACAAAGAGCTGGTCTTCTGAAAAAATAAAATTGACACACCATTGGCCTAACTAAGCAAAAAGAGAGCAAAGACCTAAATCAATAAAATTAGAGATGAAAAAGGAAATGTAGCAATGGACACCAAAGAAATAAAGATTCATCAGAAATTACTACAAAGAGCTGTATGCCAACACACTGGGAAATCTAGAAGAAAATCCACTTTTTAAAAACCATCTTTTATACTAGTGTAGTAAGCTCCCTCTGTACTCTGCCATCTTGGAACTCCTATCTGGAAAACTCAGATGTGTCTGCCTGGTGTTGCCTGCAAATATACATTGTAGGAATGTTGGGTATAGATCAGAACACAGTAGAAAAAACTTAAGAGTTGGCTAAAGACAGGGAAAACATAAAATGGATTTTTTTGGGAAATAATCTTATAAAAAACTTAATGTTCCTGAGTATGTGGAAAGAGGAGTAAGCAGAATCTGTTTTAATCCCCCCTAATTTTGCCTCTGCCATCCTGCTGTAATGTGCTGGGGTAGTAGAGGAGCAAGAGTCTGGGAAGGAAAGAGTGCAGGTTAGGAGTGAAGGCCAGGAGTGGGTACCAAGTTGATGGTACTCGTCTGAAGGGAGACGGTGAATCAAAAAACCCTTTTCTCCTACTGCAGATTTTAATATTGATGGTTTCCACACCATTTGTGATTTTATTAAGATACTTTTATGTTGACTTGATTAAAATTAGACTTGGCATAATGAGTGTTTAAGGTAAAATACCCTCCACAGACAGGTTCATTTGTTCTTTTTATTAAACCATAAAATTGAGCAGTCTTCATGGAAAGTTCTCAGAAGCTGCCTTCTAGGAAACAAAGTTGAAGGGCTGGAAACACAGGACCTCACATCCTATGAGATAGATTAGTACACAATTTAGGCTTCTTTCTGCCTGGAAGTTATTCTGGACTATAGTCCCTGGAATCGTGAAGAGGAGGCTCAGGTTCACTAATTTCAATTCCAGGTATTTTCTTGTTAATATTTCTAGGACTGAGGATGCCCATTAGGACGAGACTTTGCATCTGGTAGGGGGAGCGTATGAAAGCTGTCTGATGGTGAACCCAGCTCGGTGAGCACTTTGGGCACTGCTCCAAATGGTTGTTTGATGTCTCCCCTTGCCTAAGTTGTGTCAGACCTTTAGCCAAGTCATCTTGGTTCCATTTCCCCAGCAGCACAGATTGCACACAAAGCTGGGCTTTTGTAATTGTAATGTGAATGTACCGTCCTCTCCAAGGAGGGAGTTTCTACCATGCTGGAGGGTAGCAGAGACCCAAGCCTTTGCAAGGAGCTCCCTTGGGTGTGCTGGCAGATCCCCCTGAGACCCTAGAGAAGAGCCTTCCCTGATCACTGGTGTAGACATTTAGCAACTTACATAATGCCCAAGGCAAAGTTTTGTGGAAGGGCCTGGGGGGCTCCTCCCTTCCCGACCCTAGATGTATCCTGAGTACAGCAGAGAACTTGAGGGCTTATCCCCTCACCCACTTCTCCCTCTATAGTGCCTCCTGGGGGCTATTCCAACATGGTCTAAATTCCATTTTGCTATATTTGAAATGTTGTAGAAAATGTCTTACTACAGCTTTTCCCATATATACATAGATGCACATCTAACCACTGTCTCCTGGTGCTATCATTTAGTTCAGGTGCAGTATAGAAATGTATCTTCCTTAGCTCTTCCCTTCTTGTAATATGATTGTCTTAGATATTACCTCTGCATATCTTGAATCACATCAGGCATTTTGACCAACCATGTAGAAAACTCCAGAGGAGGACCAAAGTCTATTGTATTTACATGTAATTTTGCTGTTTTTCCTCGATCCTGATGCACCAAGCGGCTCCGTTTATCTCTTCCCTTCTGTTTAGAGAACTTGTTTAGCAGTTCTTTTAGAGTTTGCCTGCAAGTGACATTCTTAATTTTCCTTCACCTGAGAATGTCATCCCTGAAGAATATTTTCTCTGGATCTGGGAGCCTGGATTGACAGTTCTTTGCTTTCACCACTTGAAAAATGTTGCACCGCTTTCTTCTGGCCTCCTTGCTTTCTTATGAGAAATCCTCTGTCATTCAAATTGTTTTTCCTCTATAGATAGAATCCATCATTTCTCTCTGGCAGCTTTCAAGGTTTATTCTCTGCCCTTAGTACAACTATGAGTGTCTTGATGTGAGTTTCTTTTTATCTGGTGTTTACACTAATTTTTTTTAATGTTTATGTTCATCTACTTGAAAGGTGGTGGTGGGGGGGAAAGAGATAATGATGTTCCTTCCATCATCTGGTTCATCCCTCAGTTGTCTGCAACAGCTGGGGCTGGGCCAGGCTGAAGCCAGAAACCCAGAACTCCATTTGGGTCTCCCATGTGGGTGGCAGGGGCCCAAGCACTTGGATCATCATCTTCTGCCTCCCAAGATGCATTAGCAGGCAGCCAGATTGGAAGCAGAGTAGCCAGGACAGGAACCAAAACTGTTACATGGATTGGGGATGTCCAAGCGTCAGGTGCACCTGCTGAACTGCAGTTCTAACCCCTCACTCCGGTTCTTGATTCTGTCTTTTGCCAACTTTAGCCATTTGTTCAAGGAGTTTTTTCAGCTCTACTGTCTTTTTCTGGGAATCAATTGACATATGTATATATAATATATATGTATGTATGTATTTGACAGGTAGAGTTAGAGACGGAGAGAAAGGTCTTCCTTCTGTTGGTTCACTCCCCAAATGGCTGCTATGGCTGGTGCTGTGCTGATCTGAAGCCAGGAGCCAGGTGCTTCTTCCTAATTGACCTGTATTTTATATCTCTTGATATAGTCTCACAAGTCTCCAAGGCTCCCCCCCCCCACTGTTTTTTAGTCTCCCTTATCCCTGTGGCTTAACCTGGATGCTTTCTTTGGCTGTGTCCTCAGAGCTCACCCTTCTCTCTGTCTCCTCCATTCTGTGGTTGAACCCATCCATGAAGATTCATCTTAAAACTTCAATTAAATTTGTGTTCCAAAATTCCTGCTTCGTTCTTCTGTTTCTTTGCTGAGACTTCCGTTTCCTTGTTAACTTTTTTTTTTTTTAAACTTGAGAGGTAGAATTACAGAGGGAGAGATAGAAAGGTCTTCTACCCTTTGGTTTACTCCCTAAGTGGCCACAATGGCCAGAACTGGGTGGATCTGGAGCCAGGAGCTTCTTCCAGGTCTTCCACGTGGATGCAAGGTCCCGAACACTTGGGCTATCTTCTACTGCTTTCTCAGGCTATACGCAGAGAGCTGGATCATAAGAGCAGCTGGGTTTGAACCGGCATCCATATGGGGATATGGGATGCTGGTGCTGCAGTTGGATGCTTAGCCTGCTGTACCACAGCACCAGCCCCCTCGTTAACTCTGTCATATTTTAACTTAAAGAATGTTTGCAGTTCTATGAAGCTGACATGTGTGGCTGTGAGAAGGGTGCCTTGTCATTGCTCCCACTTTTTTTTCTTTTTTTTGCACTGGAATAGAAGGGCTGTTATCCAAAAGGGGCAGGGCTAGATCGGGGTGAGTGCTTGGTGGCTAAGGGGCTCACATCCCATAAAGTGTGCCTGGATTCAAATCTATATCTGTTCCTGAATCTATATTCCTGCCAATGCACATTCTGGGATGCAGTGGTGATGGCTCAAGTCCTTAGGTTCCTGCCACCCATGATGGAGACCCAGAAGAAGCTCCTGGTTCCCAGATTCAGCCTGGCCTAACCCTAGCGCTGTTGCAGATATTTGAGGAATGAATCAACAGATGGGAGTCTTTCTCTGCGTCTCAAAATAAACAAATGGGGCCAAGCTTCCTCTTTTTTTTTTTTTTTCTCTGACTGAAAAGGGGAGTCTTGTATTTTATTTTGTGGATTTCTTTGTGTTTTGATCTGTTTCCTCTTGGTGTTTCCTAGTTGCTGGCTTCTCCAGGATGGAAGAGGATATATATGAGGAAATAACATGCAGGAAATCACTACTATGTTAATCCTTGGGATCTGGGGTTCTTAAGCCACTTGACTTCTCCCCACCTCCAGAGTCTCCCCCGTTTGAATGTGACACCGTGGGTTTTAGCTATACCACGTGAGGAGTTGAGTCAGGATGAATCTGACTGCACCTTCCTGTCCTATCCCCTCTCATCCTCATCTTTATTCCCATGGGATGCCATGTACGTTGCTTTGCCCTCTCCAGGTTGCAGAATGTGCTTTTGAGGGCTCTCAGCAGTTCTTGTAGGAAGCTTAGACTGGACCAGGAGTTGCCACAGGGCAGGACCTGTCTCCAGCACTGAACTCCTGGAACGGCAGGTGACACAGGGGCCCAGTGGTGTGCTTTGTGGTTAGACAAACCTGAGTTCAAATCCTGTTGCTACCACGTGTGGGTCACTTAACCTTGATCACATTGCTTAACCTGTCTGGTCTTGTTTTTGTGGTTTACAAGTGACATTTCTGATGCCTGGCACATATTAAGTGTTATAAGAGAACAGCCATTATTGTAATAATATAGGTTATACATTCTGCAGCTATTTTGTCAATGATTAGACCCTTGCTTGGAAAGAAACCAGTCCATATTTATTCTAGGATGGTATTGTACATAAATACATCATAGTTAAACAATAATCCCCGAAATAAGTCCTATCCCAAATCCTGCATTGTGATGAGAATCTTAGAACATAGAGCAAGCACAGTAATTGTTCTGAGGGAGCAGGTAGAGTGACTGCAAAGTGAATGGTGGCTTATTGGTGAAGTTTATGGTGTGATGCTACTCGCAATCTGTTTAAGAGTGTTCACACACTTGGGGCTAGCATTGTGGCACAATGGGGGAAGCCTCTACTTGCAACACTTGCATCCCATAAGGGAGTGTTGGTTAGACTCCTGGCTGCTCTACTTCTAATCCAGCTCCCTGCTAATGCACTTGGCAAGATAGCAGACAATGATCCAAGTGCTCGGGTCCCTGCCACCCATGTGGAAGACCTGGATGGAGTTTGGAACACCTGGTTTCAGCCTGGCCAAGCCCTGGCCATTGCAGGGAACCAGCAGGTGGAAGATGTCACTCCTTATCCTTCTGCCTTTGAAATAAATGCATAAATAAATGTTAAAACAAGATTTCACCCTGTAAGAATCAAATTAGATGTGTGTGTGGGGGGTATTTCTATACTACCCAAGCAGACCTAGAAGAACATTTTAGGAAATGTTTTGCGGATAACCTCAGCTTGATCACTTGTTGACTTCAGATATACTTTAGCCCCTGCAAGTCGGGTGAGGACCGAGAGGGAAGAAGACAGTACTGGGTGCTTTTCCTAGGAAGATGGGTGGGTTTCTAAGCTGGGTGGAAGAAGAGGGCTATTTATGACCAAACAATTGGATTTTGTATGAATAGCTATGGTCAGGGAGGCTGTTTGTCTACTGTGGGGCCTGAGCCAATAGACCAGCCTGGATCTCTCCTTGGAGAAACCTAGAGTCGGTCAGGTTCCCTTGAAGCATAACTAATGTCAGGGGACTGTCATGTGAGTGATTTATTTGCAGTATTCTCAGGAGAGAGGATGTGGTTGTAGGTGAAGTCCAGCCTCAGCCTGCTCGCTGTGGGATGCTCTGCATCCCCATTCACATCAAAGTCTGTTCTTCCTTGAGGAAGGGAAGTGGGGTTTTGTATCCTTGTATCAGTCAGTCCTGAGCTGAAGACAGCTGGGTCCCATTAGGGATGACTGCCAGGCACTGTTGGGGAGAGTAGCTCTCTGGGGGAAGGTTGCAATTGTGAGGTTAGTGGTTGGCAGGCAGCAGCTGTAAGGGGGAATCCCTGAGAATATGGACAGGGCTCCACAGCATCTGAAGCCCTGGGCTTCCTGAGTGGTACCCGTGAAAACTGTTGGCCTGGGGGTTAGGGTATTGGCTTGTACTTCCTAATTTGGTGTGTCTTTGAGCAAGTTATTTAGTCTCAGCCTTCCATGTGAAAAGAAACATGGATAGATGGAATCTCAAGGACTGTTTGGTTGAGTTGATTGAGAACCCTGGACTTGGTAAGAGGCCTTCAAGAAGAGCTTAGGCAAATGGGAGTTTGTCACATGGCCTGAAGGCCGGGAAGGTGTCTTTGGTGGCCTGGGAATGGGGAGGCTTCTATATCCTGGGGACCAGACTTAGACTTGCACAGGGCTGGTGCTGGGGACAGCCAAAAAGTGAACATCGGGGACTGAGTAGCAAGCTGATTCTGGAATGAATGAGCCTTAGCACCCTAACCCTAAGAATATTTACTTGCAAGGCAGAGTGACAGAAATAGATCTTCCATCAGTAGGTTCACTGTCCACATGGCGAGGCCAGGCTGAAGCCAGGAGCCAGGAACTCCATTTAGGTTATTCAGCTACTCACATGGGTGACAGGAATACAAACACCTGGCCATTCTCTGCTGCTCTCCCAGGCAAATCAGCAGGGGACTGGATTGGAAGCAGAGCAGCTGGGACTCCTACCAGCACTCTGGTATAGGGTGCTGGTATCTCAAGTGGTGGCCTAACCTGCTTTGCCACAATGCTAGCCCTTAAGGTACTTTTTCTAAGTGGTTACAATGGAATCTGTTCTGGTTTGAAGTTTGTGTTCAGCCAATGAACTTCATTTTCTTGTATTCTGTTTACTTTGATTTTTAACTCCACTATTAGAGTAAGAGTCCCTTTTTATACCTAATTGCATTGATCTTTTGCAATAATTCTTGTACTCAAGACAGCAGCTGTGGCTGGGGGAAGAGGCAAATATTGCCGTATTTCATATGCCATGTGTATAAACTGGGCAGCTCTGGGGAACAGTGGGAGCAGGAAAGGTTAGGAGCAAAACGTTGGCAGCGTGCAACATGGTGCTGCCTGCCCTGCCTCAGTTTCTACTCTAGTCTGATGAGACTACTTCACTGCTAATCTAAAATAAGTGATGGATGTTTTGCTTAGTGGCCTGGATCCATAGCTGGTCTTGAAACTCATCTGGTGTTTTGGGAGATGATTGGTCAAAATCCATCAAAATAGACTCCTGAGGAGGCTCCTTCTCTCATGCAGGACTTTTGATGTCAAAGCTGCTATCAGTCTCAAACATCAGCTCCTCCAAGACACCCTCCCAGGTTGGAAACCCTGCATTGAGGAGTTGAACCCAGGAGGTTTTAGAAGAATCTTCAAGCAGGCTTTTTCCTTGGGCATAATTATTGGTATTGGCTTTCCCCCAAAACCAAGCATTTAGTCTGGAGGTGGAGGTGTCTTAAAGTTTGAGTTTGATGAATTTATTAATGAAAAGACTGGATTCTTATGGGACCAATATCTTTGTTTTCAAATGGATCTTGCTTCTATCAAGGCTTAGGTGTATTTGAGAGAGAGCTCCCAGCTTGGGGCAGCAAAAGGAGGCTTGCTAAAGAACAAGCTGCTTGTTTCTGAGTTCTGTGAAGTTTTGGGTGTCACTTGGTGGGTTGACCCTCCCAAAGGAGGAGTTGGGTCTGGCCAGCAGGTCCATGGTCTGTAGGTGCCCTGGCTCCCTGGGTGGACATGCAGGAATGGGTGCCCAGCAGGCTCCCAGCTGCCTCACTGCATTGTGTAAGGCTTGTGGGGCAATGCCAGTTTTTCTGCTGACCCTCCTGTTTCTGGGTTCTTGAAATATCTGTGGTCATAGAGACTTACTTGTAATTCCATGTACTATAAAAATAGTCTTATTTAGAAAGAAAAATTAATAATTTTAAGTACCTTCTCTGGAGATTCAGTGGAAATATGACTTAGGGAATAATTTTTGTCCTGGAAGACAAAAGTTCTGTACTAAATTTCTATATTTCAGTCTTGAGGTAGCCACTGACATTGTCAGGATGTAGCTCCCTTCCTTGGCTGAGATGTCACCCGGACAGCTTGGCCATCCACTGCTAATGATGATTGACGGCAGTCGACAAAGTTCTTTCGTGTCAAGAGGGCACTTGGAAAGCCAGATATAAAGAGCCATTCTCCCCATCGGAAAGCATTTGTTATCACTCGTGCTTTGATGTGGCAACACATTGCAGTGCTTGGCATAATGAGAGGCAGGTTTCAGGAGTTACTGCTGCAACTAACTCTCGCCTGCCAACCCGTAAAGACAAACTGTTTGGAGGATTAAAGGCTGGGATCCCTTTGTGCTTTGTTGAGGCAGAACTGAAAGGTTCATAACGGGAGGCAGGCAAGAAAAAGTGGCAAGGCTGAAGGCGTTCTTTGCTAGAAAGGAGTTGATGCCCTTTCAACATCTAGGTTCAAACAGCGGGCTGTCCTTTATCTCCAGACACAGCCCTACTGACCCACCGTGGGCAGAGCACCTGCTGGGGTTGTCTTCCAGCCGAGGAGGAGATGGATTTTCTTCAGATCCCCTTCCCATGCTTGCTAGAGTTCTCCTGTGGGACCAGTGACAGGTGTCGAGGTGCCCGAAGCTGGAGGGAGGCAGGTTGGATTGCAATGGGGAAAGCTTATTGAGGGCTTGTCATGGGCTGTGTCCCCTTGTCACCTGTTTTTCCTCACCGACAGCCACCCTATGAGGTAAGGACACTTCTCCCCACCATTTAAATGGGGGAGACGGAGGCCCATGGAGGCAAAAGAACTCGCCACTTGGGACCACACAAGTAGTAACTGGTGTGGTTGGGATTTGAACTCGTTGAGTCTGATGCCAGAGCTGAAGCTCTTGGGTTCAGCCTGCTACCATCCAGTTAGTGGTTAGAGAGCATGGAGCTGACTGCTATGTAAATTTGGCAAGTTATTCAACACTGTTGGGGGCGAGAAAGTCCCAGAAGCCATGAAGATTAGTGTTTCATTTATGCTTTTGTTTTTGCCCCAGGACAGAATGAAGAGGCTGTGATTCTCCCCTTAAGGGGGCATGAGAAAGAATTTGTCATGCTAATGATATAGATTCCCAAGCCCCTTTCTTGGGGCATTAGAATTTAGTGGCTTTGGGGGAGTGGTGGGTAGCTAGCTAGACCTAAATGCCTACATCAAGAGCTTTAGGCAAGGTGGAGCAGGTGGACTAGAGCTCCCATGTTGAAGCCCTGTGGTGTGGAAGTCGCCCAAGGAGGCCTCTCCTGCCCTGGCTCCTCCTGGTAAGTCTGCCTGGTTCTGGCAGTGTGCACAAGGAGTTAGAATTTACCAAAATCCAGAGCTGTGTTTTATAATTGATTTGTTTTTACCCATATTCGAGCCATAGAGTGGAAAGCAGATTTTTGTTGTCTGTCGTACTCGCACACCACACACAAAGCAACAAAGGAAAATCGCTAAATGACCACCAAGTTCCACACTTTGAGCATTGGCTGATTGAGACTGTGTGCCAGGGTGATTCAGGAATGCCTGAGAAATTTCAGAGCTGGGGGTGATTGTAGGAAGAACCTGGTTTTACAGATGCTGAACCCCAGGACTCAAGGAATGAAAGGATTTGCTTTAAAAAGAAATCACACGATTAGTTGGTGGCAAAGTCTGCAATAGAATTTCTATGTTTAGCCGGCTGACCACCCACCCCTTTGGGATAAGCGGCCAAAATTTGAATGCTTCAGGAAGTTCTATGTTGCCTGAATTTAGGGTGCTAGAGGAAGTGGAATTTTTGCACCTGCTTGAGGCTGTGTGCTTTGTTCTGCTGGTTGCTCTCCTTCACCGTGTCAACCCAGGACTGTCTGCTCGATATTTATTTATGGGTATATAAAGACTACTTTTTTTTTTTTTTTTGAAAAGCAGAGAGAGGGGCAGACATATCTTCCAACAGCTGGTTCATTCTCCAAATGGCCATAGCATCTGGAACTGGGCCAGGCCGAAGCTAGGAGCCAGAAACTCCATCCAGATCTCCCACATGGTGGCAGGAGCCCAAGAACTAGGATGTCATCTGCCTTCCCTGGTGCCTTAGCAGGGAGCTGGATTGGAAGCAGGCAGCTGGGACTTGAAACAGTGCTCCGAGGTGGGATGCCAGTGTCTCAAGTGGCAGCTGAACCCACTGCACAACAACATTAACCCCTGCCTGCTCCTGCTTTGAGCCTCCTGTAAGCTGCCTTTCCTGGGACAGTTTCTCTGCCTCTCTTCCATGCTTGGTCCCAATGGAGTTTGTTACATCCCCTTTGGCCACTGCTACCTAATGGCATTTTTTGTACTTGGGTGGAATTACTTTTTACTACTACTTTTCTGGGAGGCAATTAGTTGGTTCCAGTGGAGCCACTCTCCTTCACATTCAAAGAAATCACTTACTATCTACCCATTTATTAACTCACATATATGAATGGAGCTCTCACTGTATGTGCCAGGCACACTTATGGAGGAAAGCAAAGTATGAATTTCATAAATGAGGAAATATAGAAAGAACATAATTTCAGATATTGGTGTGGACTAGGGAAGAGAATAAAAGAGGGGTGATGTGATAGATTAATGTGGGGGAGCTCCTTTTGGCCAGGTGGTCAGAGAAGGGGCTTCTCAGTCTCTAGTTGCTGAGGTGGGAGCCATATACAGATCTGAGAGAAGAGTATGTGCAAGGGAGCCAACATGAGAAGGAAACAACTCTTTCTGAAGAGGAGGAGGAAACCCGTGTGGGCAGAGTGGAATGAGCAGAGGGCAGCCCAGAGACGGGCAGGACTACATCTTGCAAGGCCAGCTTGAAAGCAGCCGAGGAGTTTGGATTGTACTCTGTGGGTGGTGGGAAGCTACTGGAGGTGCTTAGGCAGGGAAATGACCTGGTGTAACTCAGTTTTTAGATTGCTTTTCTCAAATTCTTAATGTTCCAGGAAATTGCTGCTTATCAGTTTGTACTTTTAAAGGGAAAACAATGTGTGGGTGTTCCTGTCAAACTTTGTAGGTCAAGTTCATGTTTTAATTACTTTGCTTTTTATGTTTTGACTGAACATGTTATTCTGGTACATTTTAAAGGGTACAGTGCACAACTTAATGTACCTGTGCGACTTTAACTGACCATTCCAGGTGGATAGTCTTTCCATTTTCTTACTGTTTGGAGCCTACTAGGTCCTCTATTTCAGGTCTCCATGCAGAATATGATACATCGTTGTGAGCCAGAGTCATCCCACGGTGCTGCAAAATACCTGAGCCCACCACATCTCCCCTATGGTGGCTTTGTACCTGTTACAATAAACTCATTTTTAACTTCCATATATGAGAGAAAAATGCAGTGTTTGTCCTTATTTCATTTAAAACAGTGATCTACAGTTCTAGCCATTTTGCCACAAATGCCATAATTTCATTCTTTTTTTTAAAAAAATTGAGAGAGTTCAAGGGAGAGACAAAGGTTTTCCCTCTGCTGGTTCCCTTCCCAAATAACTGGGATGGCCGGAGCTGGGCTGATCCAAGCCAGGAGCCAGGAGCTTCTTCAGGGTCTCCCAGGCAGGTGCCGGGGCCCAAGCCCTTGGGCCATTTCCTACTGCTTTCCCAGGCTATTAGCAGAGGGCTGGATCAGTAGAGGAGCAGCCAGATCATGAACCACGTGGTTTAGGCACTGTGCTGCAGGCAGAGGCTTAGCCTAATATGCTGCAGCACCAGCCCCAGGATTTCATTCTTTTTATGGCTGAATAATATTCCATGGTGTGTTTATATAGATCACATTTTCTTTATCCACTCATCGGTGAACACTTTGATTACATATCTTAGCTATTGAATAGTACTGTAATAAATGTGGGCGTGCAGTGTCTCTTTGATATAGTGGATTCATTTTCTTCACATGCATACCTAGAAATGGGATAGTTGGGTCATATGGTATGTTTTTTTGAGGAAGCTTCAGACTGGTCTTCATAATGATTGTCCTAATTTTCATTCCTACCAACAATGTGATAGGGTTTTGTTATATTCTCACCAACATTTTTGTCTTTATGAGGGCCATTCTAATTGAATTGAGTGATACCTCTCTGTGGTTTTGCTTTGCATTTCCCTGATCGTTAGTGATAGTTAGTGATCAGTGATCAGTGATCCTTGTTAAAAATGTGTGGGTTGGCCATTTGTATTTCTTCCTCTGACAAGTGCCTATTCAGATTCCTTACCCATTTGTTAACTGGATTGGCTGTTACTTTGTTAGTTCTGGGTACATTCTGGATATCAATTGTTTTTCAGAAACATAATCTACACATTTTCTCCCATGATGCCAATCTTCACTCTGATTCCTTTGCTGCACAGAAGCTTCTTAACCTGATGTAATCCCTTTTGTCTAATTTTGCTTTTTTGCCTGTGCTTTTGGGATTTTATCCAAGAAGTTGCCAATGCCCATGTCTTAAAATGTTTCTCCTATGTTTTCTTATAATTTGATGGTTTCCAGTCTCAGATTTAGGTCTTTGATCTACTTGAGTTGATTTTTCTTTACGATGAGAAGTGAGGTGAAGGGTCTTGGTTCCAATCTTTTGCACATGATACCAGACGTCATTTATTGAAGAAATAATCTCCTCTCCAGAGTATGTTTTCAGTCTTTTGTCAGAAATGAGTTGGCTGTAGATGCATGAATTCATTTCTGGGGTTTCTATTCTGCTCCATTGATCTACGTATCTATTTCAATGCTAGGACCATGCTGTTTGGGTACAACAGCTCTGTAGTGTCTTAAAATCAGGTATCTTGATGCTTCCAGCTTTATTCTTTTTGGTTTATATTGCTTTGGCTATTCTCAGTTTTTGGTGTTTCCATATGAATTTTAGGATAGCTTTTTCTAGTTCTGTGAAGGATTTCATTTAGTATATCAAATCTAAGTTGTGGGTAATAAGGATATTTTAATACTTTACTTTTTGTGTCTTGTTCAATTTCATAAGTATTTTGTAATTTTCATTGTAAAGTTTTTTTATACCCTTTTACTTTTATTCCAAGATATTTTATATTCTTGTAGTTATTGTGAATGACATTTCTGTTATAATTGATAAGTTTAGTGCAGTTGCAGAATACAAAGTCAACACACAAACATCTGTAACATGTTTATGTACCAATAATGAACTTGTTGAGAAATAAATTAATCATTGTTATAGGCCTAGCACTTTTTACCTTGAATAGAGTAGGTTATTGGTGAATACTTGTTGTAGAAATGAATGCATTCTGATATATTCTTTTGGAATAAAGTGGCAAGTCTGTTGGGTGACTTGACTTTTTTTTTTGCCCACCAAATAGTAGGTGATAATGTATCATGGAAAATGATCGCTTGACACCTGCTCCTACTTCAGTTTTCAGTTCCAGACAAGTGAGATATGGGTAAGCTGGAGGGTGACAGAGTAGGACCTGTCCAAAGTCCTTGAAAGTACAGCTGTCTTGTTTCATAGCCTTTAAGCGTAAGAGAAAGGCCCGGTGGACATCTGATCTTTAGCCACATTGTCATTGCTCAGTAGCCACATGTGGCTAGTGGCTACCATATTACAGTGCCAGTATAACCAATCAAGGTGTTATTTTTAAGGGAAGAGAACTTGACTGAAGGTAACAAGTTATCAGAAGTGAGCCAGCTGAAGTTGAGTGGTGTGTTTGAGGGTGGGAGAAATGTGGGTTACTATAATGCCACAGTGACAGCATCGAGCTTTGAGTTTATACATATTCTTATCCCTCTGTACATTATTGTACCCTTCAATAGCCAGTGAACAACCAAATTACAGCTGTTGAGTAGTTCAGAGCAATAGTAAACAATCGCTTAGTACAAGAAGAGGAATCTATCATCCGTTGTTACACAGAGGGGATTTGGAAACTCAGAATTTAATTATCCTCATGCAAATTTGACCAGAAGCCTAACATGAGCATGTCTGACATTTACATCAAAGTTCATTGTGTGTATTAATAGGAGGAGGCAGGTTGGAAGTGGTTTTCATTTATTTGTGAAGATATGAAAACTTGGCAAGAAATTCAAGTAAGTTGTTTCTTTGCTTTTTATGTCTCAGTTAAAATATAGCAACACATTCTAGGGTACTCACACAACACAGAAGCTCTATTATCAGGGTCTGGATCAAATACCATATAAATTTGACCCAAGTAACCTCAGACTTCCTGGGAAATTCTATGTTTGGATAAATATGTGACAGTAGTCAGTTGAGTTCCCTTTTGCAACAGCTCCAGATGCTATGAGGCAGAGCACGTGGAATCTGTGTAGCCTCTGCTGTTTGCAGAGTAATAATAGAACTGAAAATGTGTTTTCATCCTTAAAGACACCTCTAAAGGGTTGTATTTACTTGTGTACTGATAACACTTTTTATGCTGGCTCTGTGGGTCTAAAAATAGGGGTGTGACTATTAGGCAAGGGAGACTGTTACGTAAAGTTGTGATATTTGTGATGGAGAAAATTCTTTTTTTCCATATGGGAATGACTCAGACAAATAAAAGCTACCATTTTGTTTGACTATGGGGTTATCGGTGAAATCATTAGTTTCTTCCATTTGTTGCAGACACTGGAGTACAGTGTTGCCTTAGTCCATTACAGCTGCTATAACAAAATCTTAGTCTGGGTAATTTATAAATAGTAGAAACTTCTTTCTCATAGTTCTGGAGGTTGACATATCCAAAATCAAGGTTCCAGCAGATTCTGTGTCCCTTGTGTCCTGCAGGAGCTTGCTCTCTCCCCCATTGGTAGTGCCTTCTTGTATCCTCACATGGAGGAAGGAGCCAAAGGGAACAAAGTGACTCCCTCAAGCCCTTCTAAAAGGGGATGGATCCCACCCAGCCCTAATGACGTAACCACTCCTCAAAAGTCTTACCTCTTCGTACATCACCTTGGAGGTTAAGTTACAGCATGAAGATTGGTGGACCACTGAAATTCAGGCTGTAGTGAGGCCCCGCTGTCCTAACTCAGTCGGGAAGTTTATGAAGCAGTTTCAGCCTATTGTCACACTTACTGAGTTGATCACTGCACAGTATATACAGCTGTATATCCATCAGCCACTGACCTTTTGTTTGTGCTCAGTAGCTATGAAATCGAAGGAAAATGGTTGGTATCCAATGCCAGTGTTTCCCTTGTGTCTTGGGATTGAATTTACTGGTGGTGCAGAAGATCATTCACTGGAATAGTCCTAAATTAGGAAGTGGAGTCCGATTTTGTGACCAGGAGAAAGGGACTGATCACTTTGATTTTTCCATTCAAAAGATGAATCATTAGTGTTAGAAGAAATGCTAGAGGTTACTTATTTTTACCTCACACCTGAATTCTGGGACTCTCTAAGGCATGTGCACAAATAATCATCTGTTTCTAGCTTGAATGCTGGGCCAGAGGTTAAGTCCTTGACACTTCACTCCATTGTTTAATATTTCACAGAGCTGGAATGTTCTCTGTCCTGAGCCATAATATTTTTAGCCAATGCCCAATTCATAAGGGGCTTGAGAAGAAAAATATCGCAAATGAGAAAGGTTATTTAAAGAGACAAAAGGCCAGTGCTGTGGCTTGTGTAGTTGGCCCCTGAACTCGTATGGAAGCTTAAATCCCAGAGTCATAAGTTAATGGCAGTAGGAGGGTGAAAACATAATCCAATTATGGTAGTTAGAGGCATGGCCCTTGGGAAGTGATTAGACTGGATTACTGGGGTCCCCATGATCAAATCTTGGCTTTATAAGGAGACAGACTTAGTATATTCTCTTGTGTCTTGCCATGAGATGCACTGTACCACCTCAGGTGTCTTTCAGCAAGAAACAACCCATGGGGATGTTTGATCTTAGACTGTGAACCTCCAGAACTCTGAGCCAAATTAATCTCCTTTCCTTTATAAAGTTAGCTGCTGCAGATATTTTGTTATGGTAATGAAAAATGGACTCATACAAACAGTATGCAAATATGTATCACTGTGTTTATTGATGTGGCTCTACACGAATGGGTCCTAAATTTTAATGCCAAAATTCTTGATTTTCTTTCAGCGGTACACTGACAAAGTATCAGCTCCTTTGTGGCCTAATCCTGACATCAGTCTGCTGTGGGTTTGTCTTGGAAGTAGGGAGATGATTCTGCATCTCTAGGGTAACTAGGAATCTTTTTTTTTTTTTAAGATTTTTTATTTGAAAGAGTTACAGAGAGAGGCAGAGACAGGGATTGATCCTCCTTGCACCAGTTTACTCCCCAGATGGCTGAAATGGTCAGAGCTGAGCCGATCTGAAGCCAGGAGTCGGGAGCCTCCTCTGGGTCTCCCACGCAGGTGCAGGAGCCCAAGGACTTGGGCCATCCTCCACTGCTTTCCCAGGCCACAGCAGAGAGCAAGACCAGAAGAGGAGCAGTTGGGACCACAACCGGTGCCCACATGGGATGCTGGCACCTCAGGCCAGGGCCCCAAGCCACTCTGCCACAACGCCAGCCCCATCCTCTTATTCTTAAAAGGTGGCTTTGTTCTTATCCTGAGTTGAACACTGGAATTCTTCTCATGGTTAGGACACAAGAGCCTTGTGGTTTTCCCCAATGCTAAGTAGCAGGTGAATTGTGTGCTCCCAGTCTGGGGGTGAGGGTGGCGATATCAGTGAGAGGTATTAGTGACTGTTGCCCTGTCTACACAGAATATTCACTCTTTATCCATTCAATCAAATGGTATTTGTTGAGAGTTCATGGTTCGTGTCTAGTACTACCTTGTCTTAGGAAGCCCTAAGTATCTACTTCAGCCTGATATGTTCTTATCAGGATCTTTAATGGAGATGGATCTATTCCTCTGTGGAGGCCTAGATTGCCTGGATTGGATCCCTATTCCCCTTTGGGTTAAGTAGGATCCACATAGGACTTCCTTCTCCCTTTCACCACCAGTCTTTGTTCCTATAAGAGCGCTTGAGGATACTGGAATCCCCTTGATTCATTCAGTTCCTGCCACCTTGGAAACTCTGTGGCTCTGAAAGTTAGGATTTCAGCTTGGGCAGGGAGGCACGTGGGAAGCCATGGAGCAGCAGCCAGGGCAGAGGCTGCTGAATTCTCAGGGTTTCTGGGGTGGATGACTTTGTCATTTCAGTGCTGCTCTTGAACAGGCTTCCTGGACTTTGCACTACCTTCTCTGACTTCGAGAAGGGTGGTGGGGAGTTAGTGGGCTTCCTTTCTGGTTTAGCACTTGAGTACTTTCTTTCCACCAGTTCTGTGATGTTAGGTCTGCTCCTTATCAAATGAGTTTTCCAGGTGATTGACTTCCTCTGTGTTTTGAGAGTGCACACTGAAGGCGCATTGTCTTATCCCAGGCTCTAGGTCTTGCTGAGGTAAATAGCAGGAGGGAAACTGAACTTGTTTCAAACAAACATGGTGAGTCCCTTGGCTCACTGTTGGCTGCCCTTGGTGTCTTGCAGCTGTGTAGCAGCAACAAACAGATCTTCCATTTCAGGTATTTATATCCCTAATGTTGAGGCAAACACTATTAGACGTTGCAGAGCGGGAGCTTCTGTGGGAAATGGAATGGGGAACTATGCTTCCCTAAGGACAACAAACCAGACATTTAAGGTAAAAACTCAAGTAACAAAAGGGGGCGGGGGGAGATCTAGGCTGCCTACAAGCTGGAAAACTAGATGCTGCCCTGTAATGAAATGACTGAAGACAAGTGGCTGCTACAATTCCAGGTATCCAGGTGAAGTAGTGGCTGGGCATGCAACATCATGCCAGGTATACTGAATCAGGTGGTTAGGGACCTGGAGAGTGTGACTGAGATGGGCGGTTTGAGATGAATGAGCAAGCTGATGACAGAAGCTTTGTAAGGACTTATATGCATCTGTCTCCGGAGTTACTGAAGGGAGGTCAGATAGCAGCTACTGGCTCTGGAGTCTCAGGGTTTGTACGAATCCTGGCTCCCTACCATTAGCCACGTTAACACTTCGCCATGTCAGTTTCTTCATCTATGAAACGGTCATTGTAAAAACGCCTTCCTTGCAGGCTTTGGTGGGAATTGTCAATGGCAGGTCAAGCTCTTTGCTTGGAGGCTGGTGTTCTTTCTGTGTCAAGTACTGTTACTATCACCCACATTTCTATAGCCCAGTTTAGTACCTGGCTCAGAGCTGGCATTCAGTAAATGTTGGATAAATAAGTGAGCATTTATGATTTGTGTTTTCGTAAAAGTTTCATCTTCCCTCTCTTGCTGTTTAACATTACTTGGTTTACTGTTAAGTAATATAGGGACTAGTGTTGTGGTGCAGTAGGTTAAGCTGCTTCCTATGATGCTGGCATCTCATCTCAGAGTACTAGTTTGTGTCTTGGCTGCTCCCTTCTGATTCAGCTCCCTAATGGCCTAGGAAGACAGTGGAAGATGACCCTAGTACATGGGCCCCTGCTACTCATGTGATACATCTGGATAGAGTTCCTGGGCTCCTGGACTGGAGCTGGCCATTAAAGCCACCTGGGAAATGAACTGGTGGATAGAAAATCTCTTCCTCTATCTCTACTTCTGTCATTCTGCCTTTCAAAAAATACATAAATCTTAAAAATCGATTTTAAAAAACATAGAAAACTTTGGAATTAGGGTTTTGAAAATAATGGTCAATTATGTAGTTCATACATGCATTTACTCAATGTAAAACAAAAATGTATCCCCTTCTATCTTTCATGCATTCTATCATTTTTGAAAGATTAATGGGCATTTAATCATATTTCTCCCCAGAATTGCTTCTTGTGTTTAATTTTAAAAAATTGCGATGTCCTTTTCAATATTTAATCCAGAAATCTGGGAGTGTATCTTCCTGTATTCCCCACTTTTATTCATGTTTGTGGGCATATGAACCATGTCCATTTCATCTCCTGATTAGCTTTTGGAGTCTGTCTTGCATGTCTAGCTCAGCTGTTACTGCCTTAGTCCAGCCACTGTCAACTCTTATCTACATTACTGTCCTACTGCTCTGACTGATCATTAAGGAAAAGTCTTCTAGGGATGTCCAAGGCAATCAGTGGTTGATCTTCCTGCTGGTATGCTTTCTGTTGTTCATGTACATAGGATTCATGAGAGGTTTAAGTAGCTTGGATTTCGCTGGGCCTCTGGAGCATTGAAGGTGCTTTTTTTCCTTTTTTTGCTCTCCTAGTGAGTTACATATGAGAAGACAGCTGCTGAAGCTAGTTGGACATGCATTTGAAGTGTACATGTGTTCAAGTTGTTGTAAAGTTTGCTCTTATGTAGGTATGTTAATTCCAAGGAAATAAAACTTTTCATGATTACAAATCTAACCATAAAGAAATTAACATAGAAGGATGGAAAACCATTTTTAGCAAAAATGTAACTTATGTAATATGAACTTATATGCACATTCTGCCTGTATCCTGAGGCTAACATACTCAGGGCAGTAAATAGCCAGGGAAAGTAGTATCTAATCCTGTGTATGGAATCGATCTTTCAGAATCAGATGCTAAACATTCCTTTATTGATTAGGAAAACCCAACTTGGATGGGTTAATAGATTGAAACCAGCTATTCTGAGAGATGGCTTTACCACATTTGGGAAAACTTAGTGACAGACGTACCAGATTGGTTAGAGAATCTGGCTTGGCAAAGAATCACTGAGCACGTTGGTGGAGTGGCATCTCACCCACAAGATATGGTTATAATAACTCGGTGGGTGTTGTGGAAGATGCTAGGGTGCAGTAGTTGGATGGAGAAAGATTTGTCAGAAAATAAAATTGAATGGTTCATAGAAGAGCTCTGGTGTTGGCATCCTAGATGCCAATGACTCAGTTTTTCGTGTATCTACACCCAGCAGAGTTTGCTCATGGGGTCCAAGATGGATTTGGTGCAACAGGTTAGTAGTCCCTTTGGGATGCAGTTGCATGAGTTGATGGTCCTTAATTTCCTGTGTTTTGAAGGAAAAAGAGGGTCCCATTTTGTGTATGGGTGGTTGGAAGGAGATGGGGAAGGGGGCAAGAATGCTTTAGGGCCCGGGAGGCTGCCTGTGATGCTGGCAAGTGGATGAGCTTCCAGCTTTCTCTGCACACTCTTTCCTAGACCCCAGGTAGGATTGGCACCCTGGACACTCCCAGTGGGCCCATCAGAGCATGGTATAGAGAGCTGACAAAAACTCCTGCAGTCAGTGAGCTCAGGGTAGCTCTGGAGACACTGGGGGTTCAAGGTCTCTCATCTTATTCATGAGGATACCACCAGCAGGAAGGACAAAGGGGAGGAATGAGTGGTGGTGGTATCTTTTGCTTTTTCTAAGTATTTATTTGAGAAGGAGGGAAGGAGAGAAGGAGAGAGATGTCATCGTTGCTTTATTCCCCAAATGCCTGCAGCATCCTCAGCTGGGCTGGGGTGAATCTGGGAGCCAGGAACTCAATCCAGGGACTTGACCACTTGGGCTAACACCTACTGCCTTCTAGAATGTGTTGGCAGGAAACTAGATTTCGAGTGGAGCTGGGACTTTAACCCTTGCACTCTGTTGTGAGATGCAGCCATCCCAAGTAGCAGCTTAACCATGTCTCCAAATGCCTGCCCTGACTGGTTGGTGTTGTGCTTAGTAGCTATGAAAGCTGACAGTGCCCTATAAATGGCTGTGCGAGGCTTCCATGGAAGATGTAGTCCTGATAATTTGGGCATTAATGGAAATGGGACTAGACTTGTATTCATGGACAGGTGAAAACTTTCAGGATTTGGAATGATGTATGGTGCCTTAATTCTAAAATGCTCTGATTAAGTTATATCTAATAGCATTCACACATGGTGAGGCAAAAAACCTACATAGTACTAATTTACAAGTGAATCACAGAATTTTCAGCCCAGGAAGGAACTTGAGGAATCTTCAACTCCCACAGTATAGAAATCAGTCAGAGAGCAAAAGATGGGAAGTGACTAAGCTCTGTGATGGTGAGCTTGTTTGTGGCAGGATTGGGACGATATTCAGATTTCCTGGGTCTTAGATGTGGCCAATTTAGAACAAAAAGGAGGAGGGAGTGAGGTTTAAAAAAAAAAGTAAAAAATATCAAGAACATTCCACTTCAAGTTGGAATTACATTTGAACTATAGTTATGTACTCAAACCAGCAGCACTTCTCTAGTTCTGTGAATACTAACGTGTAGGGGAGACAGAGGCTCTGGAAGTCGGGATTCCTTGGTCAGATTTCAGCGTGCATCATGACCTTGCGTGATGCCTCTTGGCAGCTCCTCCCTGTAGGTTTGGCTAGGAGAGGAATTCACTGGTGGTTTTGCTGCAGGAGGGAACACAGGCCTCACATATGCTCCACGCTCCCAACTGGGAGGCTTGCTCTGGCTGTTTCTCCACCTCAAACATTGTTATAAATCATCAGAAATCTGTCTGCTCCTCAAGGGTCACCTTCCTTCCCTTCCCAGATCACCCCTCTCCCCTCTTCCCTGCCCTTGGCTCTCACCTGGGGGTCCCCTCCCTGCTTCCACCTCCAGAAATGTGTGCTAATGTCTGGAGGTGTTCTTGATCGTCATGGGGGTATTGGGAGGTAGGGAGGGGTGGTGGCAGTGGTTAGAAGGCCATGAAGGCCAAATAGCTGGAAATGCACAGTGTAGCTCCATTCCAGTTACCCCATTAAAAGGTTGGTAGTGCCAAGGTTGAGAATCTCTGCTGACTCATCTTTGTCATGTTCCCAGACTGTAACCACAATCTTTTTTTTTTTTAAATTTGACAGGTAGAGATATAGATAGTGAGAGAAACAGAAAGGTCTTCCCTCGTTGGTCCCCCCCCCCCCCCCAAATGGCCGCTACAGCCGGTGCTATGTCGATCCAAAGCCAGGTGCTTCCTCCTGGTCTCCCATGCTGGTGCGGGAGCCCAAGCGCCTGGGCCATCCTCTACTGCCCTCCTGGCAGAGAACTGGACTGGAAGAGGAGCAACCAGGACTAGAACCTGGCGCCCATATGGGATGCTGGCACTGCAGGTAGAGGATTAACCAAGCGAGTCGTGGCTCTGGCCCCACAATCTTATTTCTTTATATGTTTTTCTTATGTCCCATCCTGTCTCACCACCTTGAGCACAATCTCTCCAAGGCCAGGAGCTCTGTTCTGTTTGCTGTTGGATTAGCTTCCAGAAAGTCCTTGGTACCTGGTAGGTGATTCCTAAATATGGATTGAATCAAATGAGCGAATGACTCCATTACCTTTCCTGGAGAAATGAGGGACAGGGCCAGCTGGACTAGTGGGGTGTGTCTCCCTGGTGAAAGACACCAGGAGACAAACGTCAGGTAAAACAGAATGGATTTTTTTTCCTTGGTTTTCTTTCTGTCCCAGATGGTCAAGATCAGTACAATTTATTCTTTCTACAAACCAACAAATGGAAGAGGTGAAGGTTATTGCAAATGAGTGGGTACTGTGTGTGTGACAGCTGTCAGTGTAATCCTATAGCTCCTATAACTGTGGTTATCTGGGCTCCCACAGCGAAGGGGAATGGAAATGAAGCCATTTGTACATAAGCTACAATTGGCGAAGAGTAACAACTTATTGATTGGGGCTGTCCAAGAAGGCCATGTTTCTCCCCCATGTCTTTGCCTTCCTAGTCTGAGTTGAATTGAGATCACAAATTCTACTCAGATGTATTAACAGCTTTCTCATGTAAGCTATCGGTCATGAAGCAATGAAATGAATTACTTGAAGCATTGAAAAAAGCCAGAGTTTCAAGGTGGTTTATTTTACTTGATCTGATGTGGCAAAAGAAAGAGTGGCCCTGCATTAATGTCACATTGGAGATGCCGGAGGACGGTGTTCTTGGAACGGAGTGAGGTATCAGTGAGCTCATCTAACTAGTAAAAGCGATCAGGAGCCTCATGGAAATAATGATGGAAAAGTGTCTTAACAGCTTTCGAATCCACAGATGGCAAATCAAGTACAAGATCTGTTTATCACCCTCTGAACACTCTGTGAAATGCACATCGGAGGGCTAGGATGTTTCTAATGGCAACTGCTGCACTTTCGGAAACCTCAGTGGAACCCTTGACTCTCTGCTATTTAGCTGTTTCTGGTGTCTTGGTGCACAACGGGGAAGCTGCTTTCCTGACCACATGGCTTCGGTACAATACAACTGTGATAGCCTTCTGCTTTGCCAGGAGTGTCTGCAAGCAAAAACCAGACAGTCAAATATGAATAACAATGCATTGGAGATTATTATGCCACGTGCTGTGTTCCATAAACTCATGCACAAACAGCTTGATGCAGAACATCACAGATCAGGGAATGCTGTGTACGTTAACTACATGGCTTGGGTGCCTCATTTTCTTACACCATGAGAATGTGAATTAATAACTCCATGGTCCATTAGAACTTCAGTATATGTTGATCAGAACTTTTGCAGGATTTTACGTATTTTCTATTTCAAAAGCATTTCTATTTCATCTCTTGTGTTACATACATTTCAAAAAATAGTTATTCGATAGGTGGAATTAGGTCTTCCATCCACTGTTTCACTCCCTAAATGGCCACAACAGCTGGAGCTGCGCTGATTGGAAGCCAGGCACTTCATCCAGGTTTCCTGTATGGGTACAGGGGCCCAAGCACTTGGGCCAACATCTGCTGCTTTTCCTGGTTCATTAGCAGGGATCTGGACCAGAGGTAGAGCAACTGGGCCTCAAATTGGCACCCAGTTGCTGGTGTCAAAGGTGTTGGCTTTCCCACTGTGCCAGAAAGCCAGCCTCTGGTGACGAATTTTTTTAAGGAGGCAAAGAATCAAACAGTGGAAGAGGTTCACAATCTTGTATGAATGAACAAGTCAGTATTTTCCTTGTGTGGAGACAGGCTTTGTAGTTAACTGTACATGAGTCTGAATTCTGTCTCAAGCATATACTAAATGTTGAATGACTTCATTTTACTAATATAGTTTCTGAGAAGTTTAAATAGAGATTGGTGGTAATTACCCTGTAGGGTTATTGTAAGGACTAGGAGTATCTACAGAAAGTGCTTAGTTGCCCAGTACCCAGTAGGCATTCAGTGGATGGTAGCTTTTAGCAATAATTACTAGGAAATAAATGGAGTACATTAAGAAACTGGAAAATGTAATATTTGTTAATAATGTTTATTATGAGACAAGCCTGATAGTGTTAAGTGTAATACATACAGATAGCACAAGTCACACGTATGTATGTGCTCCTAGCCAGAGTTTGTTCAGAGCGCATCAGATTGAAGAAGGCAGCATGAAGCAGTGAATTTTGGCTTCTTGGTGAGGTACAACTCTTTAAAGGCAGGACTCAAATTGTGCATTGTGGGGAACCACAGGCCGGCCACCTGTGGGGACCTCCTCATTGCACTGCCTCATCCTGTGGAGCAGAACAAGGTCAAGGAAGTGCTGAACAAAAGACTTGCAAACAACCTGAACAAAAGACTTGCAAACAACCTGATGGGATGAGATACACCTTGATCTGAGGCTTTGCATGCCTTGTGCTCTGATTGATGGACTGCTTCCTAGCCCTAAGGGACCTGGGATGGATAAAAGACTGGGATAGGGGCGGGAAGTGGAGCAGCCTCTTCAGTCTTTCTCCTCCTTTCTCTCGGCTGCTTCCCTCTCTTTCTCTCCTTTCCTTCTTCTATCACTAAAAATAAAAGTTCCTTGAGAACCGATCAACAGCGGTCGTGTGGTGCATGTCTCCGTGGGTTGGACCCTTGATGGCGAGGGTTCCCGACAGTGCATTATCTACAGTGTTTCAACAGATGCCTAGAAGGAATATGTTGAGCATGGAATTGGTTGATTAGGAAGATTAAAGTATGTTCAAGTAGCATTCTTTTGGGGTGATAGTTTTTCCTGCCTTTTCTTTCTGAAGGCATGGTTTTCCTTCCTTCCTTGTGATTTGGGATATGCAAAGAGATGTGCCCTGGGCTGTCCTTTTCCTCAGTCACATCCTCACATCACTCTGTTGGTTTCAGAGAAGGGAGAGGGCCCACAGGACCATGTATTTTAGGCTCTTCAAGTAATGTTTGGGTGAGTTTTTGAAATTTTTTAAAGATTTGAAATGCAGAGTTGGAGGGACAGTAGGGGAGATCTTCTGCTGATGCAGTCTCCAGATGTTCACAATGTCTGGGCTGGGCTAGTCTGAAGCCAGGAACACGGAACTCCATCTGAATGTCCTGTGTGTGTAGGGGACCCAAGCACTTGGTCCATCTTCCCCTACTTTCCCAGGTGCAATAGCAGGGATCTAGATCAGAAGTAGAGCAGTGGGACTCAAAGTGGTGCTCACATGGGATGTCAATGTTGCAGGCGATGACTTAACCCGCTGTACCAAGACACTGGCACCTTGGCTGTTTTTTTAAAAAAATCTAAGTTACACAGGTTTCCTGTATTTCATATATAGAGATTTAGGATCATAGAATCACAGCACTTGCTCCCACCCATGCTCTCCAACCCTTCTTTCTCTCACATTCCTACTTCTAATTTTTACAAAGATTTATTTTCAGTTTTCCTAATGATCATAAAGTTAACCCTACACTAAGAGTTCAACAAATGTGAAGGAAAAAGAACACTGTTCTTTAATGGAAGAGACCATTTCACACCGGTACATTACATTTCAGGTACTTTATTAGTTACCTTGGATCAGGGAAAACATACCCTATCTGATTTCTTGGGACTAGTTTATTTCACAAACTGTAATGGTTTCCAGTTGTGTCCATCTTGTTGCAAAAGACAGGATTTATTCTTTCAGCTGAGTAGTACTCCATAGTGTGTATATACCATAATTTCTTTATCCAGTCAACAGTTGATAGACATTTGGGTTGATTCAATATCTTAACTATTGTGAATTTTGCCGCAATGAATGTGGGGATATAGATCATTCTTTCAGATGTTGATTTCTCTTGGTATGGGTAAATTCCCAAGAATGAGATGGCTGGATCATATGGTAGGTCTATATTGAGGTTTCTGAAATATCACCATACTGTCTTCCACAGTGGCTGCACCGGTTTACATTCTCGACAGCAATGGATTAGGGTACCTTTTCCCCCACATCCTAGCCAGCTTTTGTTGTTAGTTGATTTCTGTGTAAAAGCCATTCTGACTGGAGTGAGGTGAAAACATTGTTTGGATCACTACCTGATGGGTAGTGATCCTGAGCATCTTAAGTGTCTGGCCATTTGAATTTCCACTCTTGAAAAATGCCTGTTCAAGTCCTCTGCCCTTTTCTTAACTGGGTTGTTAATTTTGTTGAATTTCTTGCACTCTTTATAAATTCTAGATGTTAACCCTTTATCAGTTGCATTGTTCGCAAGTGTTTTCTCCCATTCTGTTGGTTGTCTCTTCACTTTGCTGAGTGTTTTGCTGTACAGAAGCTTCTCCACTTGAAATAATCCCGTTAATCAATTTTGGCTTTGATTGCCTATGCTTCTGGGGTCTTTACCAAGAAGTCTTTGCGTATGCAAATAGATTGCAGATTTTTCCTAAATGCTCTCTAGTAATTTGATGGTATTGGGTCATAGGTTTAGGTCTTTGATCCATTTTGAGTGGAGTTTTGTGTAAGGTTAGGGGTCTAGATTCATTCTTCTGCAAATGCAGACCCAGTTTCCCCAGCACTATTTGTTGCAGAGACTGTCTTTGCTTCATGAGTTGGTTTTAGCTCCTTTGCCAAAGATAAGATGTATGGATTGATTACTGGAGTTTGTGTTCGGTTCCATAGGTCTACATGTTTATTTCTGTGCCAGTACCAGGCTGTTTGATTATAACTGCCCTGTAGTATGACTTGAAATCAGATATTGTGATGCTTCTGGCTTTATTTTTGTTCTATAAGATTTCTTTAGCTACTCAGGGTTTCTTGTGTTTCCATAGGAATTTTAGCATTTTTTCCTAGATCTGCGAAGACTGTTGGTGGTAATTTGATTGGGGATCACATTGAATCTGTAAGTTGCTTTTGGTAGTATGGGCATTTCAATGATGTTAATTCTTCCACCCTGGGGCTGACATTGTGGCTCAGTGGGTTGATCCTCTACCTACAGTGCTGGTGTCCCATATGGGCATCGGTTCTAGTCCCGACTGCTCCTCTTCCCATCCAACTCTCTGCTGTGGCAAGGAAAGAAGTGGAGGCTGGCCCAAGTGCTTGAGCCCCTGCACCTGCATGGGAGACCGGAAGAGGCACCTGGCTCCTGGCTTTGAATTGGTGCAGCTCTGGCCATTATGGCCATTGGGGAGTGAACCAATGGATGGAAGACCTTTCTCTCTGTTTCTCCCTCTCATTCTCTGTAGTTCTACCTCTCAAAAAATCTTAAAATTAAAAATATAACAAACTAAAGAAAAAATAAATTCTTATACTCCATGAACATGGAACATGGAAGATTTTTTCATTTTTAAATGTCTTTTTTTTTCTTTTCAGTGCTTTGTAATTGAAAGTATCCCTTAGTCCCTCTGGGGGGAATCTGTCATCAGCTCACTGTGTCTCTGGACTTTGAAGGGGATTACTGATGAGGTCACTAATGAAATTCTAGCTAACCTCATCCCTGAACACAGTGAAGACTTACTAGGAAGAAGGCTTAATGGGCAGGAGAAGATGGATGTAGCATGGACCTGGAACGTAGGTGCGTTTGGGTTGCAATCCTGTATCTGCCACTTACTCGCTGTGTGACTGTAGGTGATTAAGTCCTATATTATTCATCTGTAGGGTGGGAGTAATATTGCCTCACACTGCCCTTGGAGTTGGTACTTGGGTCTAAGGAGAGAATTCATGAAGAGCTCAGAACAGTATTGAGCTCAGCATAGGCATTGGAAGTAAGGGCAGCTTCCCTGCCCTCTGCCTCGTGATATAGAAAGAGGCTACTGTTCTGAGTGCTTGTCTGGGGTTGAATCTGTATTTGTATTGTGTTTGTGAGTCTCGAATGAGATAGTATGAAAGTGCTCTGTAGCTGGTGCCACGGCTCACTAGGCTAAACCTTTGCCTGTGGTGCAGGCACTCTGGGTTCTAGTCCCCGTCGGGGCGCCGGATTCTGTCCTGGTTGCCTCTATTCCAGGCCAGCTCTCCGCTGTGGCCCAGGAGTGCAGTGGAGGGTGGCCCAAGTGCTTGGGCCCTGCACCCCCATGGGAGACCAGGAGGAAGCACCTGGCTCCTGGCTTTGGATCGGCGCAGCGCACCAGCTGTAGCAGCCATTTGGGGGGTGAACCGACAGAAGAAAGACCTTTCTCTGCCTCTTTCACTGTCTAACTCTGCCTGTCAAAGTGCTCTGTAAACATTAAGGCCTGTCAACTGAAGTCATCAGTTGGAGAATCCAAGTTTAAATTTATTCAGTGAGTTGGACTGAGGATTGGAACCTGGAAATGGCCTGTCAGTTGTCGAGTTTGCTGTTCCCTTGGGCTGGGCTTCATTACCTTGTTTTAAACTTTTCTTATAGGGTGAGTACCCGCACTGAGTCAGGTTTAACTAGTACAGATTTATGTGTGGTTATCAATCACATTGCAAATTGGAGAATAGCTCACTGAAACTCACAGCATACCCAGTAACAGCTAACAGACTTGCTTATTGATTAAGTAGGTACATTCTGTGCCCATGCTGGGTCCTGCACTGGATGTGATCTGTGTGCACGGAGGGGCAGACAATGGCCCATTAATCAGTTCCTGCAGTGGCCCCACAACGCACAGTTCCCTCTTTGAGGTATGGTAGATGTTTCCTTGTTGATAAAGCTGGTTGAAAGGTCACATTATCTGGAAACCGGCTGCAGGGTGTTCTCACAGCACAGACAGCATCCCGGGCTGACTTAGGCCTCTGAAGGCTGTAGTCCACTCTTGAGACCTCAGAACAATAGCAGTATCAGCAATGAAATAGATCTTACGATACTGGATATAGCAAAGGAACCCCTCTGAGAAATTGATTCCAAGTGAGCTCTGTCTGCCTTGGAAACCCCTGGTAGTGGAGAGGTGAGTAGTCTTTGCACCTCATCTGTGTTGCATTGTGTTCCTGCAAATTCAGGTCCATCTGGACTCTGAGAAAGTGACTGTATTTGCATATAGGGCTTTACATATGTAATTAGCTAAGTAAAGGTGAGCTCATTCTGGTTTATGATGGTCTCTGTTTCAATGTCTGTCCTTGTAAGGAGAGGTAACAGACATAGACATAGGGGAGACAGCTGCATGAAGATGGAATGGAGACTGGAGTAATACATCTAGGAGCCTAGGAGTGCCAGGGGTTGCCAGCAACCCTGAGAAGCTGGATGAAGCATGGAGAGATCTTACCCTGCAGAAAGAGCCTAGCCCTCTGGGGGCTGGCGCTGTGGCACAGTAGGTTAACACCCTGGCCTGAAGCGCTGGCATCTCGTGTGGTCGCTGGTTCTAGTCCTGGCTGCTCCTCTTGCAATCCAGCTCTCTGCTATGGCCTGGGGAGGCAGTACAAGATGACCCAAGTCTTTGGGCCCCTGCACCCATGTGGGAGACCTGGAAGAAGCTCCTGGCTGCGGATTGGCACAGCTCCAGCCATTGTGACCAATTGGAGTGAACCATTGGCCAGATGACCTCTCTCTCTCTGCCTGTCCTCTCTGTGTAACTGACTTTCAAATAAATAAATCTTTAAAAAAAGATCATAGCCCTCTGGATACCTTGCTTTCACACTTCCAGCATTGAGAGAGGATTGAGATCTTACATCTGCTATTGACTCCCCAAGTGTCTGCAGTAGCTGGGGCTGGGCAAAGCTGAAACCGGGAGCTGGGGACTCAGTCTGGTTCTCTTACGTTGGGTGGCATGTGTCCAACTTCTTGAGCCATCTGCTTCCCAGGGTCTGCACTAGCAGGAAGCAGATGAACGTTGGAGCCAGGGCTCAAACCCAGACCGTCCCATAATAGGGGGTGCAGATGTCCCATGTGGTGTTTAAACTGCTGTGCCAAATGCCCATCTCCTACCCTCTTCATTGAAACAGTTTTGTATTTTTTAAGAAACGTATTTGCAAGGCAGAGCAATACAGGAATGTAGGGGGTGGGGACGTGGGGTCTTTGTGGTGGGTCATTGCTGAAATGGCTACAACAGGTAGGCCTGGGCCAGGCTGAAGCTAGGAACTTCATGTTTCCCACGTGGGTGGCAGGGGACCAAGTTCTTGGGCCATCTTCTGCTTTCTCGGGCAAAATAACAAGAAGTTGGATCAGAAAGAGTAACTGGGACTTAGCCCTGGACGAGCACTTACCTTTGGATGCTGGTGTCAGAGGGAAGGCTGAAACTGCTGTACTTTGACAACTGGCCCCTTTATAAAATTTAAAATGATGTAAATATAGAAATTGAGAAAATAAAGATTAATAAGAGGTCTAAGAACTTTACTGGAGTCCTGTTACAGGTGAAAATCAAGTCAACATTATTTACATGTAAGAGCTCCCAAAATTGGTAGACTGAGAATGACAAATGCCCTAAAGAACACTCTGACCTCAGAATCAGCCCTTAAGGCATTTGGATCTGGCTAAAAAGCCCATGAGAGCATTTCAGGCATGGAAAGCCAAGACACTGTGGCAAGAAATGTCCTACATGAAGGATCTGAGTGAGAAAGAGGAACTCTGAGATTTCCTCAAATCTGAGGAAAGAACAGGCCATCAGAGAAAGAGGTACCTTTCTTTGAAGGGAGCAGAGAACTTCCACTTTGCTTGTGGCCCTGTCAAAATGTCAGTTTGTGGACTCGAGGCTTCCATAGCCTTGGCAGCTCATGACAAGAGCCTCGGGTGATTACTGATGTCATAAATAAAATTATCAATTGTTAAATCAACAACAGGAGTCACTGTGTACTTGCTCCCCATGTAGGACCTCTGTCCTTACTGTGCTGTACTATGAGAATTAATGGTAAAAAGTCTTCAAACAGTACTTTATATTTTGTGTCTGTGGGTGCAAACTGTTAATCTTAGTATATACTAAGTTGATTTTCTATAAAAATATTTAAAAATGAATCTTAATGAAAAATGGGATGGGAGAGGGAGTAGGCTGTGGGATGCGAGTGGAAGTGGGAGGGCAGATTTGGGGGGATGAACCCCTGTATTCCTAAAACTGTACCTATGGAAATTTTTAGTAAATGAAAACTTTCTTAAAGAGCTCCCAAAGTGTTTATTACATTTTTTTAAATCTACCTAAGAAGGTTCAGTGAACTCAGAGCTGGGGAAATAATGCTTTGAGCTTCCAGGTGAACAGTCCATCCATTTGCTAAACATTTGAATTATGTAGACTGGACTTCCTACTTGTTCCTTGTTGAATATTTTTTTGACAGGTGGAGTGGACAGAGACAGAAAGGTCTTCCTTTGCTGTTGGTTCACCCTCCAATGGCTGCTGTGGCTGTGTGCTGCGGCTGGCGTACTGCGCTGATCTGATGGCAGGAGCCAGGTGCTCTTCCTGGTCTCCCATGGGGTGCAGGGCCCAAGCACTTGGGCCATCCTCCACTGCACTCCCGGGCCATAGCAGAGAACTAGCCTGGAAGAGGGGCAACCGGGACAGAATCTGGCGTCCTGACCAGGACTAGAACCTGGTGTGCAGGCGCCGCAAGGTGGAGGATTAGCCTAGTGAGCCGCGGCACCGGCCACTTGTTGAATATTAGTGTTGGTGAAGAATAGCCTGTGAATACAAAGTGGACTAAAATTGTCTTCACAGAAACTGATGAAAAGGGAAGGAGGGAGGAAGGGAAGTGTGGTTGTCTTCTTGGACTGGTACCTATGAAGTGCATGGAATTTGTGGAGCTACTGCAAAATCTTGGCACTTTTTTTTTTTTGACAGTAAGGTCTTCCTTCCGTTGGTTCGCCCCCCCCCAAATGGCTGCTATGGCTGGCGCACAGCACTGATCCAAAGCTAGGAGCCAGGTGCTTCCTCCTGGTCTCCCATGCAGGTGCAAGGCCCAAGCACTTGGGCCATCCTCCACTGCCTTCCTGGGCCACAGCAGAGAACTGGCCTGGAAGAGGAGCAACCGAGACAGAATCTGGTGCCCCAACCATGACTAGAACCTGGGGTGCCGGCGCCGCAGGTGGAGGATTAGCCTAGTGAGCCGCGGTGCCGGCTGACACATTTTTCTAATGAAATATTTTTAAGAGTAAAATTGAGTGTCCTGATGGTGGTCACAGCAGCTGATCACCAAGTTGTGTTTTCTCTCCTCCCAAGGTTTGGGCTAGTACGAGTAATGCGGAAAGCAGGGAAATTAAGCAAGTTTGGCCTGTGGTGTTACTTCCCTCCAGGGAGGGATTGTTTTCTTCTTGGTATATACCCAAACCAAGTGTGACCATCTCCAGGCCTCTTGGGAACATTGGTTGAGTCAGTTTGTCACTGGATAAAGGGAATGGCAACTGAACTGAGCTGCCACTTGCTGTGAGAATAGGCCATACATACAGAATATCTTGGCTGCAGCTCAGTTTTCACTGGCTGTGGAAGACCCAAGAAAAACAAGGGTCTTGGGGAGGTTTAAATCTGTGTAGTCCTCTTGCTCCATGCTCAGCTCAGAGCAGTGTGGTTCATCTATACCAAAGCTGTTGATTTCTCTGAGAAAAATGCATGCATTCATGATGGTGCGCTCCTGGTTATTTAACATATACCCCCCTAGAAAGCAAACCTGAAGCTGAATATTCTAAAAATCAATAGTATAATGAACTGAAGCGTGTTTAGTCTGAGCCCTTATTTTTGTTTTTCCCTTTTAAAAGATCTTTCTGCTTAAAATAGGCTCTGCCATTGTCATCGTGTGCCTCTGGCTAATTAAGATCCGGTGCAGTGCTCTGACTGGGGGTGGGGTGGGGGATGGAATGGTTTGTGCTTTTCTAAATGGAGATGCTGTTTGCACAGTTTGAGCAATAGGCAGGGTGGTTTCGGCAAAGGCTTCTGATAGGTGAAATGAAGAGAAATCTTGTTCTCATGCGGCCCTGTTCTCTCATAATCTGCCACAACCAATGCCCGGCGCTGGGAGCGGTTGCCATCCTGAAGGAGAGCTAATACTGGAACCAGTGAGACCTGACTTATCTCGGGCAGTCTCTCTGCAAAGACCTGGAGGCCTTGCTTCTCCTGTTAGACACAGGGGTACCTACAGCTGCAAAAGGAGCTAACCAGTCCTGGTGGCTTAACAGTGGTTTGTCTTTATTTGTAAACTGGCAGTCGGACAGACTTCTTAGTTTATGCTCTCATTTGAAAGCAATTTTAATTTCTATAAGGTGTTAGTGACCACCTTGAGACAGTTGAGTTGAAAATCCCTAACAAGAGTAGGAAACGAAAAACAGCATACTTCTTTAGCACTGGACAATACAAACTGGAGTTCTAGGAATGCCTGGGTTTAAATCCTGGTTCTGTTTCTGATTCCAGCTTCCTGCTAATGCACATCTTGGAAGGCAGCAGGTGATGGCTTAAGTGCTTAAGTCCCTGCCACCCATGTAAGGACACCCAGATTGAGTTCCAAGTTCCTGACTTTGGCCTGGCCTAGTTCCAGCTGTTGCATGCATTGTGGACCTGAGCTGATGGATGAGATCTCGCTCTCCTTCTCTCCCTCTCTACGTGTGTGTGTGTGTGTGTGTGTGTGGCCCTCTCATACACTTAACAACAATAACAGAATTCCAGATTATGGTAATAGGCCAAAAGCAAAAACAAAAAGTCAAAGATAAACTCTTACAAAATATCGCAATGAAAAAAATACTAACAGTAACTATCATAATAGCTATCATTTATTGAGGGTTTACTTGCACTATTTTTTTAATTTGAAAGGTGGAATTAGAGGGAAGCAGAGGCAGAGAGAGAAGTCTTCGATCTGGTTCACTCCCTAAATGGCCAGAACGGCCAGGGCTGGGTCAGGCTGAAGCCAGGAACAGGAACTTCTGGGTCTCCTACATGGGTGCAGGAGCCCAAGGACTTCAACCATCTTTTGCTGCTTTCCTTGGCACATTGTATCAGGGAGCAGGATTGGAAATGGGGCAACAGGGCCTGGAACCAGCATCCAAATGGGATGCTGGCACTGCAGGTGGCAGCTTAAGTTGCTATGCCAGAGCCCAGGTCCCAACACCAACTGCTTTGTAAGAATTAACCCATTTGGCCTTCTCAGCAGCTGTCCCAAGAGGTGCACCATTTTTGGTATCATTTTCACTTCAGAGGAAAGTGCTACTCAGGTTGGCTCAGTAACTTTACTAAGGCTGAGGAGCAGACACGGGCTTCAAATTCATACCCCATACCTGTGCTCCTTGTGGCTTCTGTCCAGTTTGCATGAATCATTCTGTGATCTGTGCCTGGAAGAATCAATCTGAAATAATTTACCTAGCTTGTCATCCAAAATCAAGGAAAACCTCCTCAGATCTAAGTAAAAACATTTCATTTGGTGATTCTACATGTCGAAAGCAAAGCATAAGATGTATAGGAGGCACCTGATTGGGTGTTTGAATTTCCAACTCCTTCTGTTCAATAGCATGAGGTCTAATGTAAACTACAGAATATAAATGTTTCCTTTGGCCATTCTCTGTGCTGCACAAGTTTAATATTAGATGCAGCTGAAATAAAAACACTAAAGAGTGATAATGTTCCTATTGCCTTATGCCAAATTTATGTTCAGTTCTCCTGATGTGTTTGATACTTTATTCACACAAGTGCATGGGAAATATCAAAGCATTTCCTTGTAGCTTTCATGGTTTCTTTCCTGTTGTTCAGACCCTTGTCTTAAAGATGTTCTTCTCCCCTGGATATTTGTCCCCTTTTATTTTCCTGACAACTGTTTTCTTTCTCATGGAAACAAAACAAAATACACTTATAAGTCGATGTATCTCGAGTTGTGAAACACATTAGCAAACCACTATTGTTTCTTTGGTTACAACCCTCTCCTTGTTAGAGTATGCATCAAGCTTGTTCATTAGTGGCTCCTCTAAGATGAAATGTTTGAAATAAAGACCAGTTTGGGTCCCTTGCAATTTCTTTGTCCATTATTGATCTGCCTAGGCTGTCAAGATTTTGTGAAAATCTTGGAATAAGTACCTTATGGGGCAGGTGTTTGGCAGAGCAGTTAGGACACCACTGAGGATATTTGCATCCTGTGCCTGGGTTTGAGTCCCAGCTGTGCTCCCAGTTCCAGCTGTTTCAATGCATAGCAGGTGATGGGAAGCAGCAAGTGATGGCTCAAGTCAAGTACTTGTGGTCTTGCCAGCCACATGGGAGAGACAAATGGAGATCCTTGATCCCAGCTTTGGCCTGGCCTAGCTTATGCTGTTGTGGGCATTTGGGGAATGAGCCCATGGACGGGAGATCCCTTTCCTGCTGTCTTCTCCCTTTGCCTTTTCTGCCTTCAAATAAAAAAGTAGTTTATAAGTAGACATGAAGTTAAGTAATTTCTTATCATTTAAGAAGTAGTTGAGAAATCCTTTTGGAAATAAGCTAGGGCTGGTGCCGCGGCTCAATAGGCTAATCCTCCACCTGCAGCACTGGCACCCTGGGTTCTAGTCCCAGTTGGGGAGCTGGATTCTGTCCCGGTTGCCCCTCTTCCAGGCCAGTTCTCTGCTGTGGCCAGGGAGTGCAGTGGAGGATGGCCCAAGTGCTTGGGCCCTGCACCAGCATGGGAGACCAGGAGGAAGCACCTGGCTCCTAGCTTTGGATTGGCGCTGTGCGCCAGCCATAGCAGCCATTTGGGGGGCGAACCAACGGAAGGAAGACCTTACTGTCAAAAAAAAAAAAGTGCCAAGATTTTGCAGTAGCTCCACAAATTCCATGCACTTCATAGGTACCAGTCCAAGAAGACAACCACACTTCCCTTCCTCCCTCCTTCCCTTTTCATCAGTTTCTGTGAAGACAATTTTAGTCCACTCTGTATTCACAGGCTATTCATCACCAACACTAATAGTCAACAAGTGGCTGGTGCCGCGGCTCACTAGGCTAATCCTCCACCTTGCGGCGCCTGCACACCAGGTTCTAGTCCCGGTCAGGACTCCGGATTCTGTCCCGGTTGCCCCTCTTCCAGGCCAGCTCTCTGCTGTGGCCCGGGAGTGCAGTGGAGAATGGCCCAAGTGCTTGGGCCCTGCACCTCTTGGTAGACCAGGAGAAGCACCTGGCTCTTTGTTTCGGATCAGCACGATGCGCCGGCCACGGCAGCCATTGGAGGGTGAACCAACAGCAAAGGAAGACCTTTCTCTCTGTCTCTCTCACTGTCCACTCTGCCTGTCAAAAAAAAAAAAAAGGCTAGATATCTTGAATTTGTCCCAAGGAAGTAATTCTGTTGAAGCAAAACCAATCAACCAAATAACCCTCCTCAAATTTATACATTTAGAGGTGTTACTCTGGGTACAAATAAACAATTTAGTTATAAACTAAATGACTACTAATGGTGAATTCACAATTACAATAATTATGAATTAACACAGAACACATACTATACTACTCACTGCAAAGTTATTAACTCATGCAGTCTTCACAAAAACCTGTTGACCTGGGTAATTTTATTGTCATCCCCAAGTCACAAGATGAGGAACCTGAGGCACAGAAGTTAAGTGAGTTGTTCAAGGTCAAATAGCTACAAAGCAATGGGTCCTGGATGCAAACAGAATCTTGCTTGAGACTCTGCTCCTATGCACTCACTTTATGGCCTTTGAATAATGACAAATTGAGAAACGATAATGTAGAAGCAAGAGTAAAAAAATACGGTTATCAAGAATGTTTAGCTGGTATGTACATCAGCTTTTGATCCACAATACCTATATGAATCAAGACTGAATAGTGTTATGTAATAAAATGGTGGTTAAGATAGTGTACTTCCCCCAACCAAAGCAAATTAAATATCACAGTATCTGTAAATAAAGCAAATAAAATCATGTTGAAGTGCCTAGTATCTAAGTGATTGTCATGAATGCCTGTGGGTGATGTCACTGCATATGTCACCCACTAGTTAAAAGTATATGATACATAGACACTTAGCAAGTGTGTCTTTTCTGTTTTGTTTGTTTTTCCACATACTCATTTATTATCCAACACTCAGTGATCTCTGGTATTTTAAACTAGGGCCCTTGTAGGTGCTGGGGGCAAAGACAGATAAGAAAAAACATACATGGTTCTTATGTGTGATGATTTGTCATCTAGTCTTTTGTTCATGGTGATATTCAGTAGAAGCTGTGCTTGGTGTTTGGAACTGTTTGTGGGCTAGCAAAGTGCAGGATGATGGTCTGGTGATAGTGTGCGTGGGCAGTGGCTGCTTTGCCCTGTCCACCTCGTGATTCTGCAGGGAACGAGCAGGACAGTACAGTGTGCTCTATGGCTGAGCTAGGGCGTTTGGAGGGGAGGTGTAGTAAATGCATTTTCTACTTAACGATATTTGAAACTTAGAATGGGTGTATCAGCGTGTAACCTGTTTAAAGTCAAGTAATCTTTGTGCCTATCTCCAATGGAAATAGAAAGGTCGTTTTGAGGGTAGAAGGTGAATAGATAAGTACAGAAATAGCTTCAAAGTAGTGGCTTGGATGCCTTGAAGAGATGCCCTGGGTTTGGTGGGAGCACAAAGGAGAGCTCCTGTCGCCTGGGTGGGCTCATCAAGGCATCCTGTGGTGATGGCCTGAATTGATTCTTCGAAGATGAATAGGCAGTGGTAATGGGAAGACCGGTTGAAGGGTGGGGGAAGGCAGTCCTAGGCAGGCAGGAGAGAGTTGTGCAAGAATGAAGGTTCAAAGCAGGCAGCTCCATATTCAGAGGATTATTTAAGTCAGTGGGCCAGCGATGTGGCACAGCAGATAAGCCACAGCTTGTACCCCATACCAATTCCAGTTTGAGTCCCAGCTGCTCCACATCCGATCCATCTCCTTGCTAATGTGCCTGGGAAAGCAATGAAAGATGGCCCAAATGCTTGGGGGCTCTGCTACCTATGAGGGAGATCTAGATGGAGGTTCAGGGTCCTGAATCCAGCCTAGCTCAGCCCTGGTCACTGGCCATTTGGGGAATGAACCATTGGTTGGAAGATCTTTGTCTCTGCCTCCTTTCCTCCCTCTCATTCTGTCTTTCTCTGTAACTCAAATATTTTTTAAAGTCAGTAAGTACTGTAAATAATTAGGATTGCTCTGCCCAGGAGGGATTTTTCCATAGGGCAGAATTCTGTAAAGGGTTCAATTTAACTACTACTCTTCATTCCGAGTGTGAGAAGCTTGACTCATAACTAGATAAGATTTTCCCCCATCCAAGTGTTTATCTGATAACAATATAGGCTCTGGAATTTTTTTTTTAAAGATTTATTTATTTACAAGTCAGTTACACAGAGAAGAGAGAGAGCTTCCATATCCGATGGTTCACTCCTCAGATGACCACAATGGCCAGAGCTGTGCCAATCCGGAGCCAGGAGCTTCTTCTGCGTCTCCCACATGGGTGCAGGGGCCCAAGGACTTGGGCCATCTTCCATGCTTTCCCAGGCCATAGCAGAGAGCTGGATAGGAAGTAGAGCAACAGGGTCTCGAACCAGTGCTCATATGTGATGCTGGCGCTTCAGGCCAGGGAGTTAACCTGCTGCGCCACAGTGCTGGCCCCAGCTCTGGAATTTTTGAAGAAAAATAATTATGTTCTGAATTTTAAGCTCAAACATGAAGAAAACTGTATAGAATAAAATGCAGAAAACAGATGTGTACTTTCCTGCCTATGTATCTGTGTAGTAAGAGAAGTTAAACTAATTTGTGGATGGGGGTACTCTGTATCACAAAGGAAAAAAGTCAAAATCTCAATTTTTAATTGACAAATAAAAATTGTATAACTTTATGGGGTATACTGTGATATTTTGATATGCATATATGTTGGAATGTTTACATTAAGTGTAGATTTTGATATTGGCTTCCAGTTATTATAAAATATGGTGGTAAGACCTTAGCAATGTGTTTGAGAGCATTTCTATTATGGCTTATGTTTTTCTTATGATTTGCTGTATGTTTCCTCTTAGAGTTTTTACCAATTTTTCTACTTACTGTTTCCCACTTTTTTTTTTCTTTTTTTCTGACAGGCAGGGTTAGAGAGAAAGGTCTTCCTTCCGTTGGTTTACCCCCTAAATGGCCGCTATGGCCGGCGCGCTATGCCGATCTGAAGCCAGGAGCTAGGTGCTTCCTCCTGGTCTCCCATGCAGGTGCAGGGCCCAAGCACTTGGGCCATCCTTCACTGTCTTCCTGGGCCACAGCAGAGAGCTGGTCGGAAGAGGAGCAACCATGACAGAACTGGTGCCCCAACTGGGACTAGGACCTGGGGTACTGGCGCCGCAGGCAGAGGATTAGCCTAGTGAGCTGCGGTGCTGGCCTGTTTTCCAAGTTTTTAATCTGATTGTAATCAATATTGCTTCTCTGAAGATTTTTTGTAATCGTAAGCAATAGGCAATGGACCCAGGGATGGCTTCTGTTGAATATACTGAAGTGGACAGAATAATGTCCTCCGAGGGACATCCATGTCCTAGTCCCCAGGACCTGTGAATATGTACCTTACATTGCAAATGGGACTGTGTGGTTGTGATTAATGGTTGAGATGGAGAGATGATCCTGGGTTGTGTTGTGGGTCCAGCCTAATCACCAGAACCCTTCAAAGCGGAGAATTTTCCTTGGTGGTTGTTAGAGGGAGACGGGTGACGGAAGAAGGGGTGCAGCCTTGCTGGCTTTGAAGATGGAGGAAGGGTGGTGTGAGCCCACCACTGTGGTTGGCTTCAGGCAGCTGGGAGAGGCAAGGAAGTGAACTTTCCTGTGGAGCCTCTGGAAAGGAATGCAGCCCTGCAGACACCTTGATTTTAATCCAAAGAGACTCAGTTGGGATGTTGGATTTCCAACCCTGTAATGTACTAAGTTGTGTTAAGCTATTTAGTGTGTGACACAATCTGTTATGATGACATAGATAACTAATAATACTGAAAAAGAATATATTTTTGGAATTGTCTTTGTTCAAAGGAGGTTTACCCCATTGATTGCCTCAGGTAGGTCTTAAAATATTTACAATTTTATTAGTGAATGAAACAAATTGTTCTAGTGACTTAATTAAAAAGTTGCTACTTTTTGTTTTAAATCATCTATAAAGATAAAATATGAACTGTACATTAAGGGACTATTGTTCCTCAGTATCACTATTTGCTAGTTTAAATTAAAGTTTATTTTAGAGGCTGACACTGTGGCGTAATGGGTAAAGCCGCCTCCTGCAGTACTGGTATCTCGTATGGGCGTGGGTTCGAGTCTCGGCTGTTGCTCTTCCAATCCAGCTCTCTGCTATGGCCTGGGAAAGCACTGGAAGATGGGATGAGTCCTTGGGCCCCTGTACCCATGTGGGAGACCTGGAGGAAGCTCCTGGCTTCAGATCAGCCCAGCTCCTGTTGCTGCAGCCATCTGGGAAGTGAACTGGTAGATGGAAGACCTCTCTCTGCCTAAGCCTTTCTGTAGCTCTGCCTTTCAAATGAATAAATCTTTTTCTTAAAAATGTTTAATTTTCTTGATGGGCAGAGAGCGAGCTCCCATCCACCAGTTTACTTCCCAAATGGCTGGACCTGGGTTGAGGCTGAAGCCAGGAGGTGGGAACTCAATCCAGGTCTTCTACATGGTAGCAGGGTCTCAACTACTGGAGTTGTCACCACTACCTCTCAGGGTGCACATTAACAGGAAGCTGGCATCTGAAGCTGGAGCCAGAAATTTAACCCAGATAAAGGGTCCCAACTGATGTGTTAATAGTAGGCCAAATACCTGCCCCCCTTTTTTAAGTTTCTTAAATGAAGAAATTGTAAATTACCCATGTGGAAGGAGACAAAGTACAATTTTAAACAGTAGTGGCCCTCACTTATACCTACTTACAAACCTAAGTGTGATTTTTTTTTTCTTAATTTTCCTCATTTTTATTGAGTGGTTGTGCTAGTTTGGAAGTATTCTTTCAAATGTATCTTAGTGTATTGACCATTTCACTGACTTGGGCAGTTGCCTTGAACTTTACAAATTTTTATTTGAAAAAGTTAGGGAGAGAGGAAAGTATTGCATCTACTGGTTCACTCCCTAGATGGCTGCAACAACTGGAGCTGAGCCTATTTGAAGTCAGGAGTTTTTCCAGTTTCCAATGTGGGTGCAGGGGCCCAAGCACTGGGGCCATCCTCTGCTGTTTTCCCAGGTGTATTAGCAGGGAGCTGGATGAGAAGTGGAGCAGCCAGTACTCCAACTGGAGCTCATGTAGGATGCTGATATTGCGGGCCAGGACTTTAACCCACTGCACCAGCCTTGAATTCACAAATGTTTACCCTTAAAGGTCACATAAGCTTTGTGGCTGGCAGTGTGGGCACCACATAGTCTTTGGTTATGACTAAAGGAGCCACCACATCCCAGAGCCCCAGATAGCACATCTGAAGACGTTGGCTATGGGGATTGGTCAGTGAAGGCATAGGGGTATGGTATGTGGTAGACTCCTCTTGAATAGCCGGACACTTTATCCCCTACAAAGAAATGTATTCAATCCCCAGAGTTGACCTTTGTCCTGGCATCGTTCATCATTGGATAGTCTGATCTTCCACCGGTCAGAGTATAACTACTGTTGAATGTAGTTATGTTACAAGTCAGTTGTTGATTCTGAATCCTGATGTTGACCTCATGAAGGGATTTTTTGATCGTTTCTAGAGATCAGAATTTGTCTGAAGCTTATCCTAGTTTTACAGGGTCTTTGCTTTTTGTTACTACAATATGCTGAGAATAATGGTGGTGTTCAGGTTTGGCATGCAGAGTTAACATAATATGAATTTAAAAACTAAGCTTCTTGGTGAGAATTGTCATTATCAGTATCATAATTGCCTGCTTGGGGGAAGAAGAGTTGGAGCTCTGTCATCTATTCTTTAATTAATTAATTGCTTTACTCAGGATGAACTAAAAATCCAAAGCATTGTGAAGATCTTAAACTTTTATCCTATAGAAGGCACAGTTTGGTTGGCAGAGAAAATCATATTCAAATAGAGGTAAGTGAAAGATCTTATGAACAAAGTCACTGTCAAATTATATCGAAGGGAGTACACAGTAAGGCACTGAACTGGGTGAGCAGAGTCAGCAAAGCAAGTGTTTGTATGTGGAAAGCATTGAATTATGTGCTAAAGAAAATGATGAATGAGTGGGATGGAGTTTGAAGCATTCATTGTAGGAAGGATGGCAGAGAGGAAGGTAGGAGGGCAGAGAGGGGCAGGCAAGGACCAGGGCTGATAAAGCTGTGTGCCGAAGACAAAACCAGGAGTTATATGTAATAACATCACTGTTTAATCCCAATAAGTAGAAGATCTGATAAAATTAGGGAAGGCGAAGTGAATATTCCCTCTGTCATTTCAATTGGGATCTGGGGAGGGGTTAAGACACGGGTTGGTCACCTGTGTGCAAGCTACCATGTCAGCTGCAAGTCCTTGGAACATGGCTCAACTTGTATTTATTAATCTTTTTGATATGAAATACCATTTGGTATTTCTTATGTAAGTGTGACTAAGGAGTAATTTATGCTGATTTCCCTGGATGTCTTGCCAAAATCGGTCTCATTACTTGGTATTCACATTTTCCATATATCATATAATTAGCCTATCAGGAAAGCTAGTTAAATGAGGGAGTTAGGATCACTTCTGTGGATTAGCCATCAGTTCTTTGAATTGGACCATTTTCCAAGTGTGATTTTACAAATATAATGTATTTTATACTTGAACCTAAATGTCCCAGGGTCAATAAGAGCCCTTTCCTTTCCATATGGTACAGAAGTAGAAACTTAATCCCTAGGGTAATGGACATTATCAGTTGGATAGAGGCTTCTCTAAAGTCATCTACGATTATTTCAAAAACCCTTAGGAGCAGAATGACCATTTAGAAGATAATCTAATCAAGTTTCTTGAAGGACAATACTGATGAGATCAGCAGTGTTAACTGCCACCCATTTGACTTCTCACCATCATCCCATGAACAATATTTTTCCTATTAAAGATAAAGAAACCAGGGAATGGTGCTGTGGCATAGCAAGTGAAGCCACTGCCTGCAGTGCTGGCATCCCATATGGGTGCTGGTTCAAGTCTTAGCTGCTCCACTGCCGATCCAGATCCCTGCTAATGTACCTGGGAAAGCAGTGCAAGACGGCCCAAGTCTTTGGCCCTGCACCCATGTGGAAGACCCAGAGGATTCTCCAGACTCTTTGCTTCAGATCAGCCCAGCACTGGCCATTGTGGCCATTTGGGATGTGAACCAGCAGATGTAAGACCGACCTATCTCTCTCTCTCTCTCTCTCTCTCTCTCTCTCTCTTTCTCTCTTTCTCTTCTTTCTCTCTCTTTCTCTCCTGTCTTTCTCTCCTCCCCCCCCCCGCCGCCGCTTCCTCCCCCCCCCCGCCGCCGCTTCCTCCCCCCCCCGCCGCCGCTTCCTCCCCCCCCCGCCGCCGCTTCCTCCCCCCCCCGCCGCCGCTTCCTCCCCCCCCCCGCCGCCGCTCCTCCCCCCCCGCCGCCGCTTCCTCCCCCCCCGCCGCCGCTTCCTCCCCCCCCCGCCGCCGCTTCCTCCCCCCCCGCCGCCGCTTCCCTCCCCCCCCGCCGCCGCTTCCTCCCCCCCGCCGCCGCTTCCTCCCCCCCCCGCCGCCGCTTCCTCCCCCCCCGCCGCCGCTTCCTCCCCCCCCGCGCCGCTTCCTCCCCCCCCGCCGCCGCTTCCTCCCCCCCCGCCGCCGCTTCCTCCCCCCCCGCCGCCGCTTTCCTCCCCCCCCCGCCGCCGCTTCCTCCCCCCCCCGCCGCCGCTTCCTCCCCCCCCCTCCGCCGCCGCTTCCTCCCCCCCCGACCGCTTCCTCCCCCCCCGCCGCCGCTTCCTCCCCCCCCCGCCGCCGCTTCCTCCCCCCCCTCCGCCGCCGCTTCCCTCCCCCCCCCCGCCGCGCTTCCTCCCCCCCCCCGCGCCGCTTCCTCCCCCCCCCCCCGCCGCCGCTTCCTCCCCCCCCGCCGCCGCTTCCTCCCCCCCCGCCGGCCGCTTCCTCCCCCCCCCGCCGCCGCTTCCTCCCCCCCCCGCCCGCCGCTTCTCCCCCCCCGCCGCCGCTTCCTCCCCCCCCGCCGCCGCTTCCTCCCCCCCCGCCGCCGCTTCCTCCCCCCCCGCCGCCCGCTTCCTCCCCCCCCCGCCGCCGCTTCCTCCCCCCCGCCGCCGCTTCCTCCCCCCCCCGCCGCCGCTTCTCCCCCCGCCGCCGCTTCCTCCCCCCGCCGCCGCTTCCTCCCCCCCGCCGCCGCTTCCTCCCCCCGCCGCCGCTTCCTCCCCCCCGCCGCCGCTTCCTCCCCCCCGCCGCCGCTTCCTCCCCCCGCCGCCGCTTCCTCCCCCCGCCGCCGCCGCTTCCTCCCCCCCCGCCGCCGCTTCCTCCCCCCCCGCCGCCGCTTCTCCCCCCCCGCCGCTTCCTCCCCCCCCGCCGCCGCTTCCTCCCCCCCCGCCGCCGCTTCCCTCCTCCCCCCCCGCCGCCGCTTCCTCCCCCCCCCGCCGCCGCTTCCTCCCCCCCCGCCGCCGCTTCCTCCCCCCCGCCGCCGCTTCCTCCCCCCCCGCCGCTTCCTCCCCCCCCCCGCCGCTTCCTCCCCCCCCGCCGCTTCCTCCCCCCCCCGCCGCTTCCTCCCCCCCGCCGCTTCCTCCCCCCCCCGCCGCTTCCTCCCCCCCCCGCCGCTTCCTCCCCCCACCGCCGCTTCCTCCCCCCCCGCCGCTTCCTCCCCCCCCGCCGCTTCCTCCCCCCCCGCCGCTTCCCTCCCCCCCCCGCCGCCGCTTCCTCCCCCCCCGCCGCTTCCTCCCCCCCCGCCGCTTCCCTCCCCCCCCGCCGCTTCCTCCCCCCCCGCCGCTTCCTCCCCCCCGCCGCTTCCTCCCCCCCCGCCGCTTCCTCCCCCCCCCGCCGCTTCCTCCCCCCCGCCGCTTCCTCCCCCCCGCCGCTTCCTCCCCCCGCCGTTCCTCCCCCCCCGCCGCTTCCTCCCCCCCCCCCCCGCCGCTTCCTCCCCCCCCCGCCGCTTCCTCCCCCCCCCGCCGCTTCCTCCCCCCCCCGCCGCTTCCTTCAGGCAGCTGGGAGAGGCAAGGAAGTGAACTTTCCTGTGGAGCCTCTGGAAAGGAATGCAGCCCTGCAGACACCTTGATTTTAATCCAAAGAGACTCAGTTGGGATGTTGGATTTCCAACCCTGTAATGTACTAAGTTGTGTTATAGCTATTTAGTGTGTGACACAATCTGTTATGATGACATAGATAACTAATAATACTGAAAAGAATATATTTTTGGAATTGTCTTTTGTTCAAAGGAGGTTTACCCCATTGATTGCCTCAGGTAGGTCTTAAAATATTTACAATTTTATTAGTGAATGAAACAAATTGTTCTAGTGACTTAATTAAAAAGTTGCTACTTTTTGTTTTAAATCATCTATAAAGATAAAATATGAACTGTACATTAAGGGACTATTGTTCCTCAGTATCACTATTTGCTAGTTTAAATTAAAGTTTATTTTAGAGGCTGACACTGTGGCGTAATGGGTAAAGCCGCCTCCTGCAGTACTGGTATCTCGTATGGGCGTGGGTTCGAGTCTCGGCTGTTGCTCTTCCAATCCAGCTCTCTGCTATGGCCTGGGAAAGCACTGGAAGATGGGATGAGTCCTTGGGCCCCTGTACCCATGTGGGAGACCTGGAGGAAGCTCCTGGCTTCAGATCAGCCAGCTCCTGTTGCTGCAGCCATCTGGGAAGTGAACTGGTAGATGGAAGACCTCTCTCTGCCTAAGCCTTTCTGTAGCTCTGCCTTTCAAATGAATAAATCTTTTTCTTAAAAATGTTTAATTTTCTTGATGGGCAGAGAGCGAGCTCCCATCCACCAGTTTACTTCCAAATGGCTGGACCTGGGTTGAGGCTGAAGCCAGGAGGTGGGAACTCAATCCAGGTCTTCTACATGGTAGCAGGGTCTCAACTACTGGAGTTGTCACCAACTACCTCTCAGGGTGCACATTAACAGGAAGCTGGCATCTGAAGCTGGAGCCAGAAATTTAACCCAGATAAAGGGTCCCAACTGATGTGTTAATAGTAGGCCAAATACCTGCCCCCCTTTTTTAAGTTTCTTAAATGAAGAAATTGTAAATTACCCATGTGGAAGGAGACAAAGTACAATTTTAAACAGTAGTGGCCCTCACTTATACCTACTTACAAACCTAAGTGTGATTTTTTTTTTCTTAATTTTCCTCATTTTTATTGAGTGGTTGTGCTAGTTTGGAAGTATTCTTTCAAATGTATCTTAGTGTATTGACCATTTCACTGACTTGGGCAGTTGCCTTGAACTTTACAAATTTTTATTTGAAAAAGTTAGGGAGAGAGGAAAGTATTGCATCTACTGGTTCACTCCCTAGATGGCTGCAACAACTGGAGCTGAGCCTATTTGAAGTCAGGAGTTTTTCCAGTTTCCAATGTGGGTGCAGGGGCCCAAGCACTGGGGCCATCCTCTGCTGTTTTCCCAGGTGTATTAGCAGGGAGCTGGATGAGAAGTGGAGCAGCCAGTACTCCAACTGGAGCTCATGTAGGATGCTGATATTGCGGGCCAGGACTTTAACCCACTGCACCAGCCTTGAATTCACAAATGTTTACCCTTAAAGGTCACATAAGCTTTGTGGCTGGCAGTGTGGGCACCACATAGTCTTTGGTTATGACTAAAGGAGCCACCACATCCCAGAGCCCCAGATAGCACATCTGAAGACGTTGGCTATGGGGATTGGTCAGTGAAGGCATAGGGGTATGGTATGTGGTAGACTCCTCTTGAATAGCCGGACACTTTATCCCCTACAAAGAAATGTATTCAATCCCCAGAGTTGACCTTTGTCCTGGCATCGTTCATCATTGGATAGTCTGATCTTCCACCGGTCAGAGTATAACTACTGTTGAATGTAGTTATGTTACAAGTCAGTTGTTGATTCTGAATCCTGATGTTGACCTCATGAAGGGATTTTTTGATCGTTTCTAGAGATCAGAATTTGTCTGAAGCTTATCCTAGTTTTACAGGGTCTTTGCTTTTTGTTACTACAATATGCTGAGAATAATGGTGGTGTTCAGGTTTGGCATGCAGAGTTAACATAATATGAATTTAAAAACTAAGCTTCTTGGTGAGAATTGTCATTATCAGTATCATAATTGCCTGCTTGGGGGAAGAAGAGTTGGAGCTCTGTCATCTATTCTTTAATTAATTAATTGCTTTACTCAGGATGAACTAAAAATCCAAAGCATTGTGAAGATCTTAAACTTTTATCCTATAGAAGGCACAGTTTGGTTGGCAGAGAAAATCATATTCAAATAGAGGTAAGTGAAAGATCTTATGAACAAAGTCACTGTCAAATTATATCGAAGGGAGTACACAGTAAGGCACTGAACTGGGTGAGCAGAGTCAGCAAAGCAAGTGTTTGTATGTGGAAAGCATTGAATTATGTGCTAAAGAAAATGATGAATGAGTGGGATGGAGTTTGAAGCATTCATTGTAGGAAGGATGGCAGAGAGGAAGGTAGGAGGGCAGAGAGGGGCAGGCAAGGACCAGGGCTGATAAAGCTGTGTGCCGAAGACAAAACCAGGAGTTATATGTAATAACATCACTGTTTAATCCCAATAAGTAGAAGATCTGATAAAATTAGGGAAGGCGAAGTGAATATTCCCTCTGTCATTTCAATTGGGATCTGGGGAGGGGTTAAGACACGGGTTGGTCACCTGTGTGCAAGCTACCATGTCAGCTGCAAGTCCTTGGAACATGGCTCAACTTGTATTTATTAATCTTTTTGATATGAAATACCATTTGGTATTTCTTATGTAAGTGTGACTAAGGAGTAATTTATGCTGATTTCCCTGGATGTCTTGCCAAAATCGGTCTCATTACTTGGTATTCACATTTTCCATATATCATATAATTAGCCTATCAGGAAAGCTAGTTAAATGAGGGAGTTAGGATCACTTCTGTGGATTAGCCATCAGTTCTTTGAATTGGACCATTTTCCAAGTGTGATTTTACAAATATAATGTATTTTATACTTGAACCTAAATGTCCCAGGGTCAATAAGAGCCCTTTCCTTTCCATATGGTACAGAAGTAGAAACTTAATCCCTAGGGTAATGGACATTATCAGTTGGATAGAGGCTTCTCTAAAGTCATCTACGATTATTTCAAAAACCCTTAGGAGCAGAATGACCATTTAGAAGATAATCTAATCAAGTTTCTTGAAGGACAATACTGATGAGATCAGCAGTGTTAACTGCCACCCATTTGACTTCTCACCATCATCCCATGAACAATATTTTTCCTATTAAAGATAAAGAAACCAGGGAATGGTGCTGTGGCATAGCAAGTGAAGCCACTGCCTGCAGTGCTGGCATCCCATATGGGTGCTGGTTCAAGTCTTAGCTGCTCCACTGCCGATCCAGATCCCTGCTAATGTACCTGGGAAAGCAGTGCAAGACGGCCCAAGTCTTTGGCCCTGCACCCATGTGGAAGACCCAGAGGATTCTCCAGACTCTTTGCTTCAGATCAGCCCAGCACTGGCCATTGTGGCCATTTGGGATGTGAACCAGCAGATGTAAGACCGACCTATCTCTCTCTCTCTCTCTCTCTCTCTCTCTCTCTTTCTCTCTTTCTCTTCTTTCTCTCTCTTTCTCTCCTGTCTTTCTCTCCTCCCCCCCCCCGCCGCCGCTTCCTCCCCCCCCCGCCGCCGCTTCCTCCCCCCCCCGCCGCCGCTTCCTCCCCCCCCCGCCGCCGCTTCCTCCCCCCCCCGCCGCCGCTTCCTCCCCCCCCCGCCGCCGCTTCCTCCCCCCCCGCCGCCGCTTCCTCCCCCCCCCGCCGCCGCTTCCTCCCCCCCCCGCCGCCGCTTCCTCCCCCCCCCGCCGCCGCTTCCTCCCCCCCCGCCGCCGCTTCCTCCCCCCCCGCCGCCGCTTCCTCCCCCCCCGCCGCCGCTTCCTCCCCCCCCGCCGCCGCTTCCTCCCCCCCCGCCGCCGCTTCCTCCCCCCCCGCCGCCGCTTCCTCCCCCCCCGCCGCCGCTTCCTCCCCCCCCGCCGCCGCTTCCTCCCCCCCCGCCGCCGCTTCCTCCCCCCCCCGCCGCCGCTTCCTCCCCCCCCGCCGCCGCTTCCTCCCCCCCCCGCCGCTTCCTCCCCCCCCGCCGCCGCTTCCTCCCCCCCCGCCGCCGCTTCCTCCCCCCCCCCGCCGCCGCTTCCTCCCCCCCCCCGCCGCCGCTTCCTCCCCCCCCCCGCCGCCGCTTCCTCCCCCCCCCCCGCCGCCGCTTCCTCCCCCCCCCGCCGCCGCTTCCTCCCCCCCCCGCCGCCGCTTCCTCCCCCCCCGCCGCCGCTTCCTCCCCCCCCGCCGCCGCTTCCTCCCCCCCCGCCGCCGCTTCCTCCCCCCCCGCCGCCGCTTCCTCCCCCCCCGCCGCCGCTTCCTCCCCCCCGCCGCCGCTTCCTCCCCCCCCGCCGCCGCTTCCTCCCCCCCCGCCGCTTCCTCCCCCCCCCGCCGCCGCTTCCTCCCCCCCGCCGCCGCTTCCTCCCCCCCGCCGCCGCTTCCTCCCCCCCGCCGCCGCTTCCTCCCCCCCGCCGCCGCTTCCTCCCCCCCGCCGCCGCTTCCTCCCCCCCGCCGCCGCTTCCTCCCCCCCGCCGCCGCTTCCTCCCCCCCCGCCGCCGCTTCCTCCCCCCCCGCCGCCGCTTCCTCCCCCCCCGCCGCCGCTTCCTCCCCCCCCGCCGCCGCTTCCTCCCCCCCCGCCGCCGCTTCCTCCCCCCCCGCCGCCGCTTCCTCCCCCCCCGCCGCCGCTTCCTCCCCCCCCGCCGCCGCTTCCTCCCCCCCCCGCCGCCGCTTCCTCCCCCCCCGCCGCCGCTTCCTCCCCCCCCGCCGCCGCTTCCTCCCCCGCCGCCGCTTCCTCCCCCCCCGCCGCTTCCTCCCCCCCCCGCCGCTTCCTCCCCCCCCGCCGCTTCCTCCCCCCCCGCCGCTTCCTCCCCCCCCCCGCCGCTTCCTCCCCCCCGCCGCTTCCTCCCCCCCCGCCGCTTCCTCCCCCCCCGCCGCTTCCTCCCCCCCCGCCGCTTCCTCCCCCCCCGCCGCTTCCTCCCCCCCCCGCCGCTTCCTCCCCCCCCGCCGCTTCCTCCCCCCCCGCCGCTTCCTCCCCCCCCGCCGCTTCCTCCCCCCCCCGCCGCTTCCTCCCCCCCGCCGCTTCCTCCCCCCCCGCCGCTTCCTCCCCCCCCGCCGCTTCCTCCCCCCCCGCCGCTTCCTCCCCCCCGCCGCTTCCTCCCCCCCCGCCGCTTCCTCCCCCCCCGCCGCTTCCTCCCCCCCCCGCCGCTTCCTCCCCCCCCCGCCGCTTCCTCCCCCCCCCGCCGCTTCCTCCCCCCCCGCCGCTTCCTCCCCCCCCCGCCGCTTCCTCCCCCCCCCCGCCGCTTCCTCCCCCCCCCCGCCGCTTCCTCCCCCCCCCCGCCGCTTCCTCCCCCCCCCCGCCGCCGCTTCCTCCCCCCCCCCGCCGCCGCTTCCTCCCCCCCCCGCCGCCGCTTCCTCCCCCCCCGCCGCCGCTTCCTCCCCCCCCGCCGCCGCTTCCTCCCCCCCCCGCCGCCGCTTCCTCCCCCCCCCGCCGCCGCTTCCTCCCCCCCCCGCCGCCGCTTCCTCCCCCCCCGCCGCTTCCTCCCCCCCCCGCCGCTTCCTCCCCCCCCGCCGCTTCCTCCCCCCCCGCCGCTTCCTCCCCCCCCGCCGCTTCCTCCCCCCCCGCCGCTTCCTCCCCCCCCGCCGCTTCCTCCCCCCCCGCCGCTTCCTCCCCCCCCGCCGCTTCCTCCCCCCCCGCCGCTTCCTCCCCCCCCGCCGCTTCCTCCCCCCCCGCCGCTTCCTCCCCCCCCGCCGCTTCCTCCCCCCCCGCCGCTTCCTCCCCCCCCGCCGCTTCCTCCCCCCCCCGCCGCCGCTTCCTCCCCCCCCCGCCGCCGCTTCCTCCCCCCCCCGCCGCCGCTTCCTCCCCCCCCCGCCGCCGCTTCCTCCCCCCCCGCCGCCGCTTCCTCCCCCCCCGCCGCCGCTTCCTCCCCCCCCCCGCCGCCGCTTCCTCCCCCCCCCCGCCGCCGCTTCCTCCCCCCCCCCCGCCGCTTCCTCCCCCCCCGCCGCTTCCTCCCCCCCCGCCGCTTCCTCCCCCCCCGCCGCTTCCTCCCCCCCCGCCGCTTCCTCCCCCCCCCGCCGCTTCCTCCCCCCCCCGCCGCCGCTTCCTCCCCCCCCCGCCGCCGCTTCCTCCCCCCCCCGCCGCCGCTTCCTCCCCCCCCGCCGCCGCTTCCTCCCCCCCCCCGCCGCCGCTTCCTCCCCCCGCCGCCGCTTCCTCCCCCGCCGCCGCTTCCTCTCCCCCCCCGCCGCTTCCTCTCCCCCCCCGCCGCTTCCTCTCCCCCCCCGCCGCTTCCTCCCCCCCCCCGCCGCCGCTTCCTCTCCCCCCCGCCGCCGCTTCCTCTCCCCCCCCCGCCGCTTCCTCTCCCCCCCCATGATGAGTTAACTTGTCCAAGGTCATACAGAAAGTCAATGTTGGAGACAGTGTTCAGAGCTAGGTTAGTGGGCTTTAACTCTATAGTCCAAGTTCTTCTCTTATCCTGTACTGCTACATTATACAACCACAGAAACTGAGGAAGAGAAATACTGAGGTTACTAAGTGTGTAGGACTAGTTACAGTGGTGAGGTGGGAGCTACATCTTTGGACTCGGGGCTCATGGTACAAGACAGTCTGCTGGAGTTCTGTCACCAGTGAGGGCTACTCCTCTTTGGCGTGGGGGTCCATGTGACTTGCCCAAGCCTCCGTAGGCTTCACGTTATGATGGAAAGAATATTAATGCTCTTGGGAATCTTAAGTTGGATTTTATTCTTGTTTGTTGATACTGGGTCAATGATGAAAACATTTTCTGAAAACATTTCAGGTGTTGCTCCTCGGGGCGTGGCCCCAACTTTTGGAGGTCCCCAAGCTTATGGGGACAGCTTGATAAATGAGGCCAGTGCTGTCCCCTCATCTTTCTCTTCAAGTTGCAAGACTAACTATTGGGAAGGTGATTAGAAGGATATGTTCCATAGCCACCATTCTTGACCGAAGTATTAACAGGAGAAGCTACTGCCTTGTATTATCTCTAAATAGCCTCCTGGGGGCCTCCTGAAGTGTACTGGGAGTGTTGCTGCAAATTAGAATCGGGAATTAACCCATATCAAGTTCACTTTGAAGTTTTGTGCTGTGGAGGTGACCACTCAAGGATGCACCCTGATAAGGAAAAGGTGATTTTGTTTAAATTGGCTCTTCCAACAAATGTAATGAATTTCCACAGCACAGCCTAAAACACCTGCCTGAGTGAGTGGGGAGAACTCTTCTTCCTCCAATGCTATTACTTCGATTGGACATTGATCTGGGTTAGGGATTTTATTTCCAATTTATTTTTGAGGTTGTATGTGTGATGATATGTTTTTAGTAAGAAAAGTATTAAAAATAAAAATACAAACATGCATAAAAATTTGTTACAAATTTACTTTGAGTAAGGTTGAAAGGAAGGGGTATAATTGAACATTCTAAAATGGTTTTATCCTTACAAAATGTCACATGTGTTAGGGGAACAGTGAATATGTAGGTAAGTCATATGGTTGTGTGTAAATGGTTGAGAAAATTTCAAGCAGTAATTTCCTTAGAGGGTTAGCTTGAAGGTGGGAAATGAGTTAGGCCTGGAAAGAAGGTAAAATACTGCAATGGAGAGGTTGGAAGGTAGGAAGCAGGAGGTACAAGTAAGGGATATGTGGGCCAGGGTGCTGAATATTTGGAGGTTAGGGGGTGAGGCATATCCCAGGGGAGGTGACAGTACAAGTGAGAGGTGTGCTCCTGCTGGTACCTCAAGGCTTTGGGAAACTTCAGGTATGATTGGACCTTCTGTTTTAATACCACTAAGAGTGAGGATGGCAGCTCAGTCCTCATACTTGTTCTGAACACGACCTTCGTTTTCAGCAGTTCCAGGAGTTCCTATGTTGTACACCCCATGGAATGCTCCCTGGCTGGGAGTCAAACATATTTTATGTCTCTGACTTCCTTTCCTTTGGAAGCCCTGATGCGCTCCCTGAGACTCGTGATACAGCACAAACCTAGCAGGCAGGAGGAGATAAGCTGCAAATTAACATAGAGGAGCTCGGAGACCTTTCTTCTAGAATAGTCTGGAATCTGAGGCCGGAGTCTGCAGTGCCTCCCAGAAACTGATTTTAGAGTTCAGCTCCCTAGAGGGATCACTTCCTCCATCCACACTCCTGCCTTGGGAATTTGAAAAACAAAGCTGCAAATGGACTAAAATTTAAATGGAGCTTTAGTATCTATGGCACGCTTAGGTTAGCTATTCAAAATAATGATGCATAATAATTTGGTAGCATAAAACATATGTTCCATTTTTATGCATTTGTTCTAGTTACGCCTTCCAAGTCTTTACTGAAAAAGGTATGTCACCTACGTCCTATGCCCCAGGTACTGTTTTCTAATTGGAATACTGTGCAGACAGCTTTATGTTGCGTTTGCTTGTGCTGTGGCTGTACATTAATGGGAACTGCACTTGTTAAACACCATTTAAGGAAGCAAGGGGAAAAATGTATTTGATCAGGGGCTACTGCAAATTGAAACATACATGCAAAACCATGAGTTTTAATAAATGTGACAGAAGTTAAGAGTGCGGAAGACAGAAGGATGGAAAATGGTGTCCCTAAATCAATTTAATGTGGCAACAACCCCAGATAAACAACAGATTGAGCCTCTTCAGGAAGACACCCCAGAAAAACGAAGGTTGTCAGAAATTATTCACAGCGTATCCTTCATATTGCAACAGATTATGGGACAGAATGAAGTGGAGAGTCAGTTATGAGAAAGTTGTCTTCTTGGTTGCTAATGTTGAGAAAATTATTTATATGAACAGGCAAAATAGGCTGGCAGTATACGAGCAATTATCTAAATTTTATGGATGTGACTGTGCCCATAAATCTAGGTAAGGACAGGCACATCTCTTACGGGGTTCCGTTAACTTTCAGGTTACCCTAATTGTGTTGAATCAAGGGGCTGACCCCTTGGAGATGAAGGCATTGGAGTGATAGCTTCTAGCTGACAGAGGCCTGGTCTTCAACAATGAAATTTGGTGTTTAACCACAAACAAATACAAGTTGAACGCATCCTTTTTGTATTCATTATATTCTCTGCAACTCTTTCATTGGTAGAAGGTTAAGGGACATGAAATTATTCTCCTTTTCTACATGATAAAATCAATGCAGGTAGTTAAACTGGGACATGCATTGAACCTAGAGATACGGGTTCTTATTTCTGTAGAGATGTGGTTTCCTCTCGATATTCTTCCAGTGCAAAGCTCCTTGTGGTATTGCAGAGTGACTTAGGCTTGGTCCTGATGTGAGTGAGTTGGTATTTCCAAAACATAGACATAGGTAATTGACTCAGATGAAAAACACAAGTCTAGGCATCAGGTTGTAACCCCTTTTCGCTTTTATTTTGTGAAAATCATGAGGTAAAAGTATTACATTAAAAAGACAAATATGTTTTTAATGTCTATAAATTTTATTGTGTGTGGGATATTTCCATTTAAAAAATTACAAAAATTTACCAGTATCATAGACCTGCAAGACAGTTCAGTGTTTTTATCAGTGTATTGAGCTATGCTAACAGGCCATTTGACTCAAGTGTGCTCAGAGGAAAGAAAATGCTTTCTCAGCATAAATGTTATTGAGCTCAAGCTGGTATTTAATTATACAGTAACAAAAAGATTGGAGTCCAAAGAATGCTATCTGAGCTCGATATTTATTAGAAAAAAATAAATACTACTTTCAGTCTAGTTACCTGGTTCGTTACCTGCAAGTGTGCCAGAGTTCTGTCTCTGCGATTCGAATGCTGTGAGTTTTATTTGTATGTGAGTATGCAGGGAGTGAACTGCATCCCTGACCTCCATTTGTTGTCTGTTTGTACCACTCCCATTGCTTCATTGCCTCTGAGGTCAGGACATAATTCCCTATCTCTTTGTTTGCCCACATGGCTCATTCTTACCAATAAAATACAGTGAAGCTGAGGGCAAGGCAGCTCTGAATTAGGCCTCAAGAGCCCTTGTATATATATATATATTTTTATTTATTTGACAGATAGAAAGGTCTTCCTTCCATTGGTTCACCCCCCAAATGGCTGCTACAGCCAGAACTACGCCTATCCGAAGCCAGGAGCCAGGTGCTTCCTCCTGGTCTCCCGTGCGGGTACAGAGGCCCAAGCACTTGGGCCATCCTCCCCTGCCTTCCTTGGCCACAGCAGAGAGCTGGACTGGAAGAGGAGCAACGGGGACTAGAACCCGGTGTCCATATGGGATGCCGGTGCCGCAGGCGGGGGATTAACTAAGTGAGCCATGGCGCCAGCCCCAAGCCCTTGTGTATTTCTGACGGCAAACTTCTCTCTCACTGCCCTGACAATGGCTCTGGAGATCGTGCTGGAGGATGAGACGGGAGCAGAGCTGAGTCGGCCCAGTTGCGCCCACCACGGCCAGCTGATAGCAGCCAGCTGGTGGCAGGCATGCGAGTTAGACTGGCCAAGATGAGCAGAGCCATCTAGCCCACCCCCAGCTACCTGGGTGTAAACAGTAAGTGCTTACTATGTAATACAACTGGGATTTCGGTGGCTTTTTGTTATGCACTACTGTTATGGAAGCAGATACCTGATATAATAGGAACACTTCCTGCTGTACTGTCAAAGGTCCATAATATGTTGACTCATGCTTTTGTGGTGGTGGAGCTGAGTTGCCATAAGCTGGTGGCTGTGTACCAGAGTGCTCCCAGTGGTACAAATTCAAGAGGGAGCTGATTGGTTCTTGAGGTCACAGAATGTCCTTTTACCTTGTAGAGCTCAATGGCACATGTCCCAGAGATGTCATCTTTGACCTTGACTTTGTTCTATCTGCAGTTACCAACTTTATCTCCTCCCCTTGCCTCTGTCTTCCTTTTTCTTCAGCACATACTAACTAAACATTTATTTAGTGCCTCTCTTGTGTTGGGCAGTCACTGTGCAGCCAGCCATGCATGCTAGATGGAGAGAGTATTTGCAAAATGTACTTCATTTGAATCATAAAGTGAAATATCAATTGGAGGACTATTGAAGAAATCATTTAAGTAAAATGTCAATTGGAGGAATATTTGCTGAATACTTAGGTGTGGTGATTCATACATCAGGAGAAAGAAAAGGGAACAAACCAAACCTGCTCTGCAGGGCACATGAGGCAGAATTCTGCAGCTCCTCTATGAAAGTGATTGTAATGATGTCCCTCTGCTTCTGGCCAGTCCTAAATAAAGCTACTTCCCTGCACTGGGGATGAATCACTGCATTCTCGATAAGGCATTTGAGAATTACTGTTTACAGAAAGCGTCACCAGCAGCAGGGTTTAAGAATACCCTACAGTTAGTTACAGCACAAGCACATTTGCGATGGTAAACCTGCTTAGGTCTGCAGGTCTTCCTAACACATTGTGTGCTTGTCTTAGGTGGTTGCGGGAGAGATGCAACCTCTGGAACGAGAACACTGATGGTAGATGCTTGATTGCAGTCTAAATTCCTACCAAGGCACTTTGGAGGTGTCTAACTCTTAGGGCAGTTTTGGATTTAGAATACAATATAAAACCCTGGGTGAGAGAAACCATGAGATACCACAAGGTCCTCTCACTACTTGGGAGGCTCACTGTTTATATTGTCCCCTAATACAAGGTGGCAGTCACCAGGATGGGAGGGTGGAGGGCTGACTGGGGAACTGCTGTCAGCTCGGCCCTGGTGGACTGGCTGGGAGGCTCTGTCAGGTCAAGGTGAGTAAGGGTCCTCAGAGTGGTCTACATGGCAAGCATTTAATTTCTTGACAAAGTGAGTTATTTGTAGTAACCTTACTTTGGATAAACGCTGTAGCAGGCTTGGCTAGAGAGGCCCTTGATAGACTGGATAGGGAGATTAAACATGGCATTGGAACAAGTTAATAAGAAAACAATAGATGTACAACATGTGTAAAGTAATGGTATTAACATTACAACATAGTAAGGCACACAGCAGTGGACTCATGAAAGGTAGTGGTGGTATGTGTGTGTGTGTGTGTGTGTGTGTGTATGTGTTTCCTTGGCATAGTGCTTGAGATGGATGAGCTGTGGCTGAGACTTGTGGGTTCCAGCGGGACCATGACATCAAGATGGTGGGTGTGGAGAGCATCAGGAAATCTTAGAGTTCAGATCTTAATGTCCTTAAGACTCCAGTACTATTTTTTGGCTGGTGCCGTGGCTCACTAGGCTAATCCTCCACCTTGCAGCGCCTGCACACCGGGTTCTAGTCCCTGTCAGGGCACCAGATTCTGTCCCGGTTGCCCCTCTACCAGGCCAGCTCTCTGCTGTGGCCCGGGAGTGCAGTGGAGGATGGCCCAAGTGCTTGGGCCCTGCACCCCATGGGAGACCAGGAGAAGCACCTGGCTCCTGATCAGTGCAATGCTCCGGCCGCAGTGGCCATTGGAGGGTGGACTTTTCCCTCTCCCCCTCTCCCCCTCACCCCTCTCCCCCTCTCCCCCTCTCCCCCTCTCCCCATCTGTCTACTCTGCCTGTAAAAAAATAAAAAACTCCAGTACTATTTTTTAAAGACTTAATTATTTGAAAGAGTTTCAGAGAGGGAGAGACAGAGGTTTTCTATCTGCTGGTTCACTCCCCAAGTGGTCCCAATGGCTGGAGCTGGGCTGATCTGAAGCCAGGAGTTTCTTCCTGGTCTCCCACATGGGTGCAGGGGCCCAAGGATCTGGGCCATCCTACCCTGTTTTCCCAGACCATAGCATAGAGCTGAATTGGAAGTGGAGCAGCCAGGAGTTGAACTGGCATCCATATGGGATGCCAGCACTGCAGGTGGTAGCTTTACTATCTAGGCCACAGCGCTGGCCCCTCCAGTGCTATTAAACAGGCATTTTGCAACCAACTATTCTGTGCTTACTTAGCCACTTACTAGTTAGGTGACAGTTGAAGTGACTTCAGTGACTCAGCCTTTTTAGCTATGAAATGGGGTTATCATTATAGTGTTGTTGCAAGGATATGATGAGCCTTGCTTAAATGGCCCATGCAGAGGCATGCAGAAGTGAGCTTCTATTATGTATCAAGGGTGGGGACAGCTTTTGGAATTGCCAGACTTGAGCACCGTGTTCCCCCTGCAGATTCTCGGTAACTGTTAGCTGGGTGTATGAAGAATGGTTGCTCCAAGGGACCAGCAGAGGATCTGCAGAGATTCTTTTGTGAGATCCAACAAGTTCAATGGAGGAATAATACCAGAGCTAAAAGAGACCTTTGATATTGCTTCGTCTTATTCTATCATTTTTATACATTAGCAAATGGGTCTGAGTACACTGATGTTCGTGTGAGTCATCTGAACAGGAGGATGACACGAAGATACTGTGTTGGAAAAAACTGTGCTTGGTGTAAAGATGAAAGGAGTCAAAGAAGCGAGAACAAATGCTCCAAGGCCTGGAATAGGGAGACCAGACCAGGAGGTGCTGGGAGGGAGGGACATGCCCGTTCGTGATTCAGAGGACGGAAGATGGAGTCAGCACCAGGTATATTCCCTTGCTGGTCCTCTGGGTACACAAGCCGCTTTTGCTCTTTGTATGGGAAACACTGTGTGTAATGTTCTGACCTCAGGGGTTGAAGACTCATTTGGTTATACAGATAGACACAGTTTCTCTTCGGAACTGGGTGCTAAAAACCCGTTCTTGCTTGCTTTGACATGAACATTCTTTTTAAATAATGACATGAACATTCCTCTTAAACGAGTCCTCTCAAAAGCAGTTTGGTTTTGGCAATGAAAAAACAGAAGCAGAGCTGTGCACATCTCCAGGTACATGGTGTTGAGGTTATTATAACCTCGATGTTTTGATATTAAATGATGTTCTTATAAGCAGCTTGTACTCGGCTGTATCAGGGAATGCAGCTTGGAAGGCAGTTCTGGGTTTGTTAATGAACACTGATGGTGGTGCATTCTCAACTGGAGTAGGACATCAGCAGGTGTCCATTGAGCAACCGTTGAGAGCCGGGATTAAAACGATGAAAATGCCCCTGTTGATCTGAGTGTCTGACTAGGGGACCAGGTGCCCTGGGGTAATAATGGCCTCACTGGATCCTGCAGCACTTGGCATCTTCTGACTGTGTATCACTGTGAGAACCAATTGCAGGCACCCGAGTTGACACAAATCCACCTGTCAGAACTCTAGAGTTTCTGCACTTTCTGGATCCCTCATCTCATGAAGCTCTTTCCAAATGAAGTCTCCTTGTCTAAGTTAATTCATGCTCACTGTAATCCCATGAAAATTACATGCTGTTTATAAAGGTCAAGGAAAACAAATAGGAAGCCATAGCCAATGCTTGGGGGTGGGAGAAGCCTCCACAAAAGAGGTGAGTCCTATTTGTTACTTTTGCGTAAGTGAGATCTGTGTCAGTTAAACTGAAAAGTCCTTGTCAGCAAATTAATACACTCCATATTCTCTACGTAGATTTTATACTTATCAGTGTTGACAGGTGAGAGACTTGCAGGAATAGAGACTGCGTCAAGCATATGGGCAGGGTAATGGCTGAAGGCGCTCAGGGAGATTGGGAGAAGGGCTGTCAGGAGCTGTGGCCTCAGGATAGGGGTGTGGCTGTTGCTGGCTTGAAATAAACCTTGTCTCCTTAAAGTAAACCCTCTCTCCTCCCACCTTCTGATGTCAGTTGGTCTTGGGGGAAGCCAGAGATCAGGGAACTCCTTAATGTGGGGCACAGAGGCTAGACCTGTGGGTGCTCCTTGTACAGGAGAGTGCTAGCTGGAGCTGCAATGGTAAAGCCCAGTACAACCCCGGTGGACATTGCTTGGTTTGAACATTCCTATGTGGCCATGTATAATCAAGATACAGGGTCATCCCTACTCCCCTCCAAGATAATCATAGTTGAACTATTTCTGATTTGTAACTGAGCTCATTGGTTCTTGTCACTTAGATACGTGTCCTGGTTATCTCGTCAGTTGTAGCTTACACGATTTCTGTATCTTCCTTTCTCCATATCAGCTTCTTATGTGTTGTGCAAAACTGTTTTTCTACTGTTAGAGCACATTTTTCATGGTATTGTAGTCTCCATAGTATAAATAACATTTTCTTTAACTTTCCTCAGTTAAGGCTCAAATCAGTGTACTTTATTAAGCCTCAAAACATCCCAGTGAGATAGGTAGTAATACCTACATAATGAGAAAGAGGAATTCATTAAAGTGAATAAATGCGTAAAATTCTTGACATGTGTAAGGGTGAAATATTAAAATACCTACACCACATTTTATGCAAAGATCTTTTCCTTAGACACTGTATTTCTGGGGATACTGGATAGCCTCCATCTAGTCCTCCGAGTATAGTAAGGTTTCTTGAATGATGTTGGTACCCAAGACCATGAACTTGACTGAGCCCAGAGCATGAGTGGCCATTGGGTAGTAGGATTGGGGTGGGGGACTAGGCATTTTAATAAAGTCCAACTTAATATTTTTCATCTTAAATTGTAATTTTGAAGTATCTGAAAATTCATCAGCAATCCCAAAGCCATTTAGATCTTCATCCCCATGTTCTCTCCTAGAAGTTTTATAATTTTGTATTTTATATTTAGGTCTATGGTCCATTTTTGAGTTAATTTTTTGTTAAAGGTAATCTCTAGATTCTCTTTCCTCCCTCCTTCCCTTCCACATATAAACATCCAAATCTAGTGTTAACAACACTGCCTTTGTCCATTGTATTTCCTTTCACTATGTTCCATTGAGTATCACTACCAAAACTCACATTGAAACTTAATGTTCATTGTGAACTATTAAGAGACTGGAAACTGTCTGACTACATTATTTGCAAGTGGACCTTTGGTAGGTAATAAAGATTAAATGAAACTCTAAGTGTGGAACTGTATTCTAGTGGAATACAGGTGGTTTATAAGGAGAGTGGGGGCTGGTGCTGTGGCTCACTTGGCTAATCCTCTGCCTGTGGTGCTGGCATCCCATATGGGCGCTGGGTTCTAGTCCTGGCTGCTCCTCTTCCAGTCCTGCTCTCTGCTGTGACCCAGGAGGGCAGTGGAGGATGGCCCAAGTGCTTGGGCCTCTGCACCCACATGGGAGACCAGGAGGAAGCACCTGGCTCCTGGCTACGGATCGGCTCAGCTCCAACTATAGCGGCCATTTGGTGAGTGAACCAATGGAAGGAAGACCTTTCTCTCTGTCTCTGTCTATAACTCTACCTGTCAAATAAAAAAAGGGGCGGGGGGAGGAGAGTGGCTGGCATTGCAGTGTAGCAGGTAATGCCTCCAGCATCCTATACAGGTGCCAGTTCATGTTTTAGTTGCTCCATTACTGATCCAGCTCCCGACTAATAGCCTGGGAAAAGCAGTGGAAGCTGATGCAGGTTTTTCGTCCCCAGCCACTCATGTGGGAGACTCGAATGAAGCTCCTAGCTTCAATCTGGTCTAGACTGGTCCAACCTTGGCCATTGTGGCCATCTGGGGAGTGAGCCAGTGAATGGAAGACCTCTCTGTGTCTAACTTTCAAATAAAAAAACCTTAAAAGTAGGGGAGTGGAGAACTCTGAGGGAGGCTGCTCCCAGCCTCATGTATTTTTGTTATAGCAACAGAAAACATATTTTTAAAATATTTTAAATATTAAATAATATTTTAAAAATATTTTAAAAATATTTTTAAAATACATTGTTGTAGTTGATTTGAATATGTTGTTGAGGATTTTTACATTTATTTTCCCAAAAGATATTGATCGTCATTGTAACTTGCTTCTCTGGTTTTGGTGTGAGGGTAATGCTGAGCTCTAAGAATAATTAATAAACATCCTGTTTCTTTTTTGAGACAAATTAAGGAAAAATATTTCTTCCTTAAATGTTTGGTAGAATTCACCAGTGAAACTATCTGCGTCTGGTACTTTATTTTGGTTACTTAATTGTTTCAAGACTATTAGTATAGTCTCATTCAGATTATCGACTTCCTTATCCATTTAGTGTCCATGTAACCTGTAGTAATGGCCTTTTTTTCATTTCTGTTTCTGGTAACTTCTGTCTTCTATTTTTCTTGATTAGCTTGGTTAGTTTATAAATCTATTTTCAGAGCTTCTGATTTAGTCAGTTTTTTGGTTTCCATTTTCATTGATTTCCATTCTATACTTGTATTTTTTCCCTTCCTGCTGCTTCAAGCATTAAACTTTTTTTTTTTTTTTTTTTTTTTTTTGTAGATTCTCATGGTAGAAGCTTAGACTGTTGATTTTTAGATCTTCTTTCCAATATATGCATTCAAACCTGGAAACTTCCCTTGACTACTGCTCTATGGAATCCCACAAACTTTGATTAGCTGTGTTTTCATTTCCATTTAGTTCAAATATTCTTTTTAAGATCTAATTTATTTGAAAGAGTTAGAGAGGTAGAGACAGAGGTCCTCCATCCGCTGTCTCAATCCCCAGATGGCTGCAACAACTGGAGCTGTGCTGATCCGAAGCCAGGAGTCTCTTCCAAGTCTCCCACACGGGTGCAGGGGCCCAAGGGCCTTCTGCTTTCCCTGGGCACAGCAGGGAGCTAGATCAGAAGTGGAGCAGCCAGGATGAGGACTGACATCCATGTGGGATGCCAGCGCTTCAGCCCAGGGCTTTAACCCACTGCACCACAGCGCTGGCCCCTCAAAATATTAATTGCTCTGTAGACTTCCATTTTAAGCCATGTGTTATTTAGAAGTACATTTTTTAATCTCAAACTATTTGGCAGAATTTTAAACTCTACTTCTGTTATTGATCTCTGGTTAGTTCCTTCATGATCTGAGAACATCCTCAGTATGATTTGTTTTTATAAGTTTAAGGTGTGTTGTATGACCCAGAATATGTTCTGAAATGCTGAGTATTGCCTGAAAGGGGGACAAGATGAGCATACAGGTTAAGGATTGTCATGTTTTCTTGGATAATTTACCCTTTCATTATTATTGAATATCTTTCTTAACCTTGAAATTTTGTTTGATTTATCTAAAAATAATGTAATTACCCCAGCTTGCTTTTGGTTAGCATTAGAATCACATATACTTGGTTACTGTCATTTTCCTTTTAACCTGTTTGAATTTTTAAATAAAATGTAGACTTCTGGCGGACAGCCATAGTTAGGTCTTTACACACTATATTACAATAGTTGTATAGGTCTATACACCATATCCAATTTTACACATGAACAACCTTGCCTTTTACTTTGTTTAAAGCATTCGCATTTTTAAAATTTATTGTTTTACAGTCAGAGTGGACAGAGAGAAAGGTCTTCCTTTTTTCTGTTGGTTCAACCCCCAACGGCCGCTGTGGCTGGTGTACTGTGCTGATCCAAAGCCAGGAGCCAAGTGCTTCTCCTAGTCTCCCATGCGGGTGCAGGGCACAAGGACCTGGACCATCCTCTCCTGCACTCCCCGGGCCACAACAGAGAGCTTGACTAGAAGAGGAGCAACCGGGACAGAATCTGGTGTGCTGGCGCTGCAGGCAGAGGATTAGCCTATTGAGCTGTGGCGCCAGCCTAAAGCATTCACATTTAAAATGATTATTGATGCAGTTGTATTAATACCTATGGTATTTTCCTAATTCCACTTGTTCTGTTTCCTTTGTTTCAATATTTGAGCAATTATATTTTTCATAAATTCTCAGACACCATCAAATTGTAATACACATTTTAAGCTAATCTCTATTCACCTTCTGATAACACCATACGACTTCATGTGCACAGCAGGCTCTAATCAGTGTTCCTGAATCCCCCTCCTTCGCTTCCGATGTTGCTGTCATGCATTTCACTGATCTATAAGGTACTGATCACCCTATACATTACTCTTGGCTTCTGCTTTAAATAGTTACTCATTAAATCCATTAATAAAATAAGTGACTATCTTCAATTATTCCCTTTCTGTTGCTTTGCCTTTATGTGGATTTGAGTGTCTGAAGAACTTATAGTATTCTGTAGTACAGGTCTGCTGGGATGAGTTGCCTCAGGTTTGTTTTGCTTGGTTTTTGTTTTGTGTGAAGAAGTCTGTAGTTTGCCTTTACTTCTTAAGGATATCTGTAATGGAATTTAGAATGTTTAGATTGGTGATTTTTGTCTTTCAATAATTTAGGCATTTCATTCTAACCTCTTCTTGTTTGTGTGGTTTATGATAAGTCTGCTGTAGTCCTTAGCCTTGTTCCTTTGTCAGAGTATTTTATTTTCCTTCAGATTTTCATTTTGTATTTTGTTTCTGGAGTGTGGATATACCAAGACTACCTGTAGATTTTTTGGTCACTGTCTGGCTTGGTGTTCTCTAAAGCTTGTGAATGTGTGGTTTGGTGTCTCAGTAATATTGCAAAGTTCTCACCTGTTGGTGTTGCAACTATTTCTTCTATTTGTACTTCCTTCTACTTCTGGTACTTCAGTGGTGTTGAACTGCACCTTTTGAACTTGTCCCACAGTTGCTGCATTTTCATTTTTCTTGTATTTTTTTCCTGTTTGTATTTTAGCTTGGGAAGTTCTTATTGACATATCTTGGTTCACTGACTTTTCTTGGCTGTGCTCCGTCCACTGATGAGCTCATCAGAGACATTCTCCATTTCCGTTACAGTGTTTGATTTCTAGCATTGCCTTTTTTATTCTCCCACAGTAAATCGCTTTCTGAAAATTCCAAAATATGTGTCCTATTGGATGGTTCTGTTCCTTGTTTGCTCTTGTCTTTTCTCACACATTAAAAGGGCTTGTAAATATTTTTTGTGAAAGTCTAGGCATGATGTATCAGTTAATAGGAATTGAATATAAAATAGGCCTTGAGTGTGAAGTCTTATGTTGACTGTGGGTGCCAGATATTTAGAGGAGGAGATCCGTGTGTCAGGTAAGGCTTTGGGTACTACAGGAGTGGTTTTGTAATGTGGACAGGGTTTTGACCCGGGTAGTCTGAATTCAAGTATTACAAAGGTCCAGAATTCAGAAAGGGCAGGTTTGAATGCTCCCAAGTGATCCTGTTTGGGTGAAGTAGGGGATGAGTAGGAATGGTGCACAGAGTGAAGACGGGAATCGAAGTACAGCAGGAGCTGCGTTTGTAAAGGGTCTTGGAAAACCGGAATCTGTGCAGTCCGCCTTCCTCTTCGGACATTTACTGATGGGAAATTACACTCGGATAGTTGAAAAGGCAGACATGAAGTTAGGCTAATGGCAGAGGACACATGCCAGTGTCGGCAAGGAGAACCGAAGGCACTCCAATTTCTGTTGCAGTGAAAGCTAATATACATAAAGTAGTGAAACCTTATTTTTAGCGATTTTTGCTACAGGGCACATTTACGAATTTTCAACAAAAATGGTAGAAGTTGGACATTTCTTTTCAATGACATTCAGAAATTTGTAATAGACGGTGCCACAGGGATGCCCTTCCTTTTGAAAATTTGAATGAGATTGGGGATGAGACACACGAGTATTCTAGGATTCAAGTACTAGTTGTCACAGAGGACACCCTCAGGAGACTGCCGTGTTAACTTCCCAGGTGCGCTTCAGGCGATAAGGGGCTTAAGGTCTTGCCTGCCAACATTGTTCCTTGTCAGAAATAGGCATCTTGGAATCTTCCTTTTTTTTTTTTTTTAAGATTTATTTGAAAAGCAGAGTTATAGAAAAAAAAAAAAACTTCTATCTGCTTCTATAAACTTCTATAAACTTCTATCACTCACCACATGGCTGCAATGGCCAGAGCTGGATCGATCTGGAACCAGGAGCTGCTTCTGGGTCTCTCATGGGTGCAGAGGCCCAAACACTTGGGCCACTTTCCACTGCTTTTCCAGGTGCATTAGCATGGATCGGAAGTAGAACAGCACAGACTTGAACCGGCTCCCATGTGTGATGCTGACAGTGTAGGTGGAAGCTTAACCAGCTGTACCACAAGGCCAGCCCTCATTCTGGGATCTTTTAGTCTTTTATATGGTGATCGGTTTCAATTTTCTGAGTCATCTGTTGTAGAATCTTTGTCCTCTCTTAAAGCTATTCAGGTGGGTGAGCGCTGTGGGTGATGTAGCCAAGGCCAGGTATCCAGTGCCCCTACAGTAGAGTGTTGCTGCCTCCTGCAGAGACTCACACAGGCGGAGGCTGTTATGTCTGGGAAAAGGGCTGATCTCTCAACAGAAAGCTCCCTGGTTGCCCCTAGTGAGCTGTGATAAGGGAAGGAAGGCATTTGTAATCCCAGCCTGCACGAGTGGGCTCAGTATGTGCAGCCACACTGGGAGACTTCCAGCTCAGAGCTGTGAGCACTGGCAGCATTCTGATGTTAGCAGCTTTTCTACCTTGTTAGGAAACAGTGATTCTTACGTGTGTTCTAGCCTCAAATCCAACCTCCAGCGAGGGAATGTGGGTGAAAATCGGCACCCTTTGTGATTTTCATCTTGCTTCTGACAGTGCCACCCCTAGAAAAAAATTGAAAACTGGTCAAAAGCTCAAAGGCTTTCTATTGTGATGATTGTTAAGACATTTTATTCTAAAAAAATCTAGGTAGTGGGACCGGTGCTGTGGCATAGTAGGTAAAGCCGCTGTCTGCAGTGCCAGCATCCCCTGTGGGTGCTGGTTCAAGTCCCAGCTGCTCCACTTCTGATCTGGCTCCCTGCTAATGGCCTGGGAAAGCAGAGGAAGATGGCACAAGTGCTTGAGTCCCTGCACCCACGTGGGAAACCTGGAAGAAGCTCTTGGCTCCTGGATTTGGATGGGCCCAGCTCTGGCCTTTGCGGCAAGGAGGGGAGTGAACTAGCAGATGGAAGACCTCTCTTTTTCCCTCTCTCCCTCTCCTCCTCTCCGTAACTCTTTGAAATTAAATAAATCTTTAAAAACAACTAGGCAGAATGAAAATAGTAATAGTTTAAAAAAAAAAAACCTCAAGGCCCTAGGGGGCCATTAGGCTACCGAAAGATACACTTTGGTCAGCTGTCCTGGGGTGAAAGAGGCAAGGGCAGGGACTCGGGAAGAGTTTGCCTTTCGGCTCAGGCAGTGGTTTGGCTGTGGGCGGCACTGGCCCTGCCTCACTCTTGAGGCCGACAGAGTGGTCTGTAGCCATGCCTTTCCCTTTGCTTTCGGTCCTTGGTGGCATGGCTGCTCCATACATCTCCTGGGGTTGCCTTTTTTCCAGCCTGTCTCCCATCATCCCTTCTCAGTACCAACATACTGAAGTGTGGGCAGATGGGAAAGACAACACAAGACAGTGTTACATCTCATGGTGTGTCTATATCATGGATGCATTAGCATTGTGGTAGGCTGTCTGAACGTCTACATATTGAGGGGTGTGTGTGTGTGTGTGTGTGTGTGTGTGGCTGTGCATGTTTCTGGCATTCATTCCTGCCTAATTGCCAGTTGGCCAGCTCCTTGCCAGTTAACAAGAGAGAAATCAATTTACATCAGAAAGTCAATTTTCATAGGTTAAGCACCCTGGAGCAATTTGTACTTCTGTAGAAGACTCTTGAAGATATTCAACGCTAAAGAGTTCAATGGTACAATTTTACCGTGAGGCAGCAGCTGTGGACTCTAACCTGAAGAAGCCCTTTGGGAATCCAGGATCCTTGATCCGGTGTGTACCTCCAGCAGGGATGGACGCAAGGCAAGTCGAGGACGGGACGTGCAGCCAGTCAAATCGGATGGATCTGTCTTGGTGGAGAACGGGGGGCAGATGTCTGACCTGCATCACCCACATCCTTCCAGGCGGGCTGGAGGGCTTCAGGGTGGTGACTCCACTAGTGCTAAGGCTGCTCTTAAAAAATCCCCAGTTGTTTCAGGTCTGTGCATGCATGTCCGCGATCGCCTGTTTCACCCAGAGTAAAAGACGAGGTCCTTTCTAAGGCTTAATAAAGCTGCCCAGTCTGACCTTGGCCTCTCTGGCTTTATCTCCTATGATTTCCCTTTCATTCTGGGCTTCCTGTCCTCCTTGCTTGCCTGGAGCAGTCCAGGCAGGCTCCCTCCCCACGTCCTTAGTGTTGTTTGTCTTCTCTGCCCAGAATGCTTTTCCCCTCGTATGATCCAAAAGCTAACTTTGGCTCTTCTCAAGTCTTTGATGGGAAGTCATCTTCCCGAGGACCAGACCTGCCCTATTGAACTGCAGTGGCCTAGCACTGTAGTCAAGGGGGAGGTTTGTCATTTTCTCCACAGCACGCATTCTCGTCTGACATAGGATGTTGTTCACCTGTTCATGGAGTTGATTACTTCTTGAATGAGCTTTCTCACTAGATGTGAGCTCCCAGAGTGGGAGAAGGTGATCCCAGCAGTGTGCCGAGTGCGAGAGGAGTGCTGGGCACCATGCTGAATGCTGAAGTTACGGTCCTTTTTTAATGAACAGAGGAGGGAATGAATGAACGCATGCCTTGGATTGCCCTCTGTTCTATCCCCTCCTAGGAGGTGTGTTCCTTTTTTTTTTTTGGACAGGCAGAGTGGACAGTGAGAGACAGAGAGAAAGGTCTTCCTTTACTGTTGGTTCATCCTCCAATGGCTGCTGTGGCTGGTGCATGGCGCTGATCTGAAGGCAGGAGCCAGGTGCTTCCTCCTGGTCTCCCATGCAGGTGCAGGGCCCAAGCACTTGGGCCATCCTCCACTGCACTCCCTGGCCACAGCAGAGAGCTGGCCTGGAAGGGGGGCAACTGGGACAGAATCTGGCACCCCGACCAGGAATAGAACCTGGTGTGCCGGCGCTGCAAGGTGGAGGATTAGCCTAGTGAGCCGCGGCGCTGGCCGGAGGTGTGTTCTTGTACCTGCCCTGGGACACATCACCTTGGGCCTCCTCACAGTTTTCATACAAACTACTGGTGGGTCTGAGCTGCAGATGGAAGTAGAGGCCAGAAAAAAACCTCAAACTGCAGGAACCAATGCTCTAGAAAGCACGTTTGTACCCCAAACACAGGATTTCTTAATCGTCCCCTCTAGGTGACAAAGTTATCATCAAGATTATTTCACATGGAATAAAATGCCTGGAAATCATGGCTATAAAAGAAATGCAGATGGTGGAAAATTTTTTTATTGGACTTCATATACCCAATTATGCTAGTAAAAAGTAAAAAAATAAAATGTAACAAATGTTCTATGAAAAAAGGAAAATGGGATGATTTGGTACTTAATTTCTGAGGAGGTAAACAGCTATAGTTACTGTAACAGTTTAATGTCAGCTAAGAGAATTACACAAGAATAACTTAATTTTAAAGACACTAAAACTCAGTAAAATAACTCACAAAAGAACTAAAAAGCTTCATTATCAATAAAGTAGATCTTATATTTTCCACTGTTTCATTGTCTTACATTTTTTAACAAGTAAAAACTCCAGTGGTCATGAATGAATGTGATTGTTTTCTTTTACAATTAATATCTCTGATTTTTGAATGTACTGTTTCCTTAAAAACCTAAGAGTTGTCTGCAGGGAGCTGGGATGATTGTTGAACGGTCATGAACTTGGCAGTCCAAGAGACTGTGTCTGGAGTCAGTTGTTTGTCTAGAAGTTCTTTTTTTAAATCCTCTTTAAAACTTATTTTTTGAAAGTCAGAGTTACACAGGGGGAGGAGAGGCAGAGAGAGAAAGAGGTCTTTATTAGCTGGTTCACTCCCCAGTTGGCCACAATGGTTGTAGTTGCACCGATCCGAAGTGAAGAGCCTCCTCCGGGTCTCCCACGCAGGTGCAGGGGCCCAAAGACTTGGGCCGTCTTCTACTGCTTTCCCAGGCCATAGCAGAGCACTGGATCGAAAGTGGAGCAGCTGGGTCTCGAACCGGCGCACATATGGGATGCCGGCACTGCAGGCCAGGGCCTTAACCCACTGTGCCGTCCTCTAAAAGTTCTTTGAATTAAATTCTTGAGTGTTAAAGGATGAGTAGTAAAAATGTGCTAATCTAAAGCTTTCATGTGTTTTATTAAAGCTCAAGAGTCGTCATAGAGGTTGTTAGAACGCATACAGAATTTTGGGACAGGGCAGCTGTGTTTCATCACCCAGACCATTTAGAAGTTGGCCCCTGGTGACAATACAAAGCAGGCTAGTTTTAGTTGGTCTTATTATACTATGATTTACATGTGGAATTTATTGTCACTCTTCAATGTCCCTATGGACTGTGTTCTGCTTCCACCTTTGGCCTGGTCCTTGAAGCATCAGTCTCCTGTCAGCCTTCAGGTTTTAAAAAAATTCTTGGTGAGATGGTGGTTCTTGTCTCTCAGTAAAGAGATTTTCAATTTTTGTTCAGCTCATGCTTGCAGCTCATAATTTTTAATCCCAACACAAAAAGAGAAAGAAAATCCTTTCCTTTGATCAGAATAAAGCATTGTCTGGAGGATTAAAATAAATCACACCCAGGCCACTTGAAGGTGAACCAATACTAGTTTAAACATGTTGTTTAAGAAGTCTAAAGATCTTTTTAAAGGAAAATTAAGCTGGAACAACACAGGGTATTTTTATGAGGGGATTCTCTGTATAAACATGTGGGAAAGTAGAAGGCTGAAACTCCCAGGTATCTTTTCTTGGGTATTTTAACTTGTAAACTAATAATCAGTTATTACTGAAAAAGCATTTTCTTGCCTGTTAACCCCTTTGTTTTTCATATTTGGAACATTCAGTGTGCACATCCTGTTGCACTGTGTGTACGCTCTGCTGTCTACCTTCCTGGTCCCTGGCACATCTTGTGCCTGAGCCGGTCTTTGGAGGTGGCTCAATCGTGGCTCCCCTGTGGGAGGTGCACCAGGCTGAAAGGCTGGCCAGGTCTGTGTGGGCCTCGTTTATCGCACCTTCGGGAAGCAGCCCCATTAATCTCAGGTGTTGAGTTCTTGCAAAAGAAAGCCTTGAAATTTATGTGGTCTTAAGTGGATTCCTTAGAAATTAGTCTTAAGAATTTAATTTTACATTTTCTAATCTTGACTTCTGTGCCCTATGAATGAATAAGAAAGGAAAAAAAACCACCAGATCAAAGGATCAGGGGGTGGAAACAAATGTTCAGCTGGCCAAGATTTTAGTCTGTATTACTGTATCCAGGGAGAAGCCTAGGGACTTGGGATTAACCTACCAAGTTATTTAAAATATCTAGATTATGTGTGTGTGTGAAATTCCATCAGGAAAAAAAATTAAGGAGTCACTAAGTGAGAATTTTCATTAGCAGCAACTATCATATTTATCTCTCTGCACATTCTGATGTATTCTCACACAAATCCTGGTTTTATAAATCCTCTGAAATGGTCTTGGATCATGCTACTTCTTTTCTCCCATATCTTATTTTTCTGATTCTTCCATTCTCACCTCCTTTTCCTTCCCAAACACGCACATCCCAGGGTTTGCAGCTTCTCTGGGAATCTCATCGATTTGCCTTAACATGAGAGTGAAGAGAATAAAAAGGCCAAGGAAGATGAAAGACTCAGTGGCGCTGACTATGGTCTAAGGGAAAGCTGGACAGTAGCAGGATAGCACTTTCAGGGTGGAATGTGGACTGCAGGCACTTCCTGGGGAACAATTACAGGTGAAGAAATTAAAAGGCCAAGTCTGAAATAGCAGCGCGAGAAGACCGTCAGCGGTGAAGAGGTGGTGAGGATGACACGGTGTATTTGAGAAGCTAGGTCAGCGTGAAAAAGGCAGTATGGAACAGGTAGTAACATTTAAAAAGGCAGTGAAATGCGGCTCTGGAGGGGGATGTGAAGGCTATCTGGAGACCTTGGCCGTGGCTGAATTGAGCAAGCCAGGCTGGGATTCTGGATTTTCATGGCTATTTCCTTGGCAAACAGTTCCCAAATACTTGGAAGATTTTTCTGTTAAACAGTTTTTTCTTAGGCAATAAAACTGATCTAAAATTAACTTCACTATGTGCTTTATCAGCAAATTGTCGCCTCCTTTGACCATCCTAGGCCACTTTATCCAAAGTATCCTCCATCATTGTTGCTGTTGTAGTTTCTTTCTAGCACTTGGCACTGCTTGAAATGTGCATCTGCTTGTATGTTTGTTTCCTGCATCTCCTGGAAAGAAATCTCCAAGAGGGCAGGGACTTTTAGCTTTTCTTAAATATTTGAGAGGCAGAGTAACAGAAGAGACAGATCTTCCATCCACTGGTTCACTCCCCATATGGCCAGAGCTGGGCTGATCTGAAGCCAGGACCTTCCTCCAGGTCTCCTTTGTGGGTGCCAGGACTCAAGGACTTGGGCCGTCTTCTGCTTTCCCAGGCCATAGCGGAGAACTGGATCAGAAGAGGAGCAGCCAGGATTTGAACCAGTGCCCTTGTGGGATGCTGGTGTTGCGGGCAGAGGCTTAACAGTCTACGTCATAGCTCTGCCCCCCCCCCCCCCTTTTAATTCTCTGGACTAGGAGAAGCCAGCTCAATGTAACTAGCTGAATAAATGATGACGATAGTAGCTAATACAGATTAAATACTTACTATTAACAATCTTAGACTCATGTCATACAGATACGAACCTTAATAAATATACAATGTCATTAGTTCCATTTTGCAGATGATCAAACTGAGGTAACTTGGCCCAAGTTTCCCAGTGATTGGTAGAGCTTAGATGCTGATTCCTAGGAAGGAGAGTGTATTTTGGACCAGTGTGGTTAAGACAAAGTCTGTAGAAGAGGGAAGACATGCTGAGGTTTGCAGTGCAGAGGGGAGGGCCAGGTACTGCATTGCTTTGTGAGGAAAAGCATGTCTAACATAGCTGTAAAAGAAATTTCCATGATATAGGAGAAGGTGCATTCTGGGGAAGATGGGAAAGTGAGCGAAGGCCACTGTGAGCTTGAAAGTGAATACAGGGCTTGGTGCTGTGGTGTAGTGGGTTAAATCAGTCTGCAGTGCCTACATCCCCTTTGGGCACTGGTTTGAGTCCTGGCTGCTCCACTTCAGATCCAGCTCCCTGCTGATGCACCTAGGAAATCAGTGGAAGATCAAGTCTTTGGGCCCCTGCACCCACGTGGGAGACGAGAAAGGGAGCTCCTGGGTTTGGGCTGGCCCAGGCCTGGCTGTTGCAGCCACTGGGGAACTGAACCAGCACATGGAAGATTTCTCTCTTCTTTCTCTTTGTCTCTGTCTCTCCTCTCTAACTTTCAAATCTTGTGAAAATGAATATCATGTTTTGGGGAAAAGATTTCAACAAATCTTTTCTGAGTCAGATTGTTCTAATTCAGGTGAACTAATTAAGTTTTACTGTCTAGTCAGCTTAAATGGATCCTAAACCCATTGTAGTCCTTGCCATTTTAAAATATAGTCAAATTGATAGTGATTATACATATTTTGGGGTGCAATGTGACATTTCAACACGTGTATACAGTGTGTACTGATCAGGGAAATTGATGTATTTGTTACCTCAGATATCTCTCATTTTCTTGTGTTGGGAATATTAACTATCTTCTCTGTTAGATTTTGAAATTTGCCCTTAGCTGTTACCAAGGATAGTTACCCTTTTGAATATTAGAACTTATTCCTCCTAGCCGCTGCACCCCTGTAAGTCCTTGCCTTTCGAGGGTAGTTGAAGCAAAGTTACAGAACAGACCATGTACTGATTCTCTCAGCTCTTCCTTCCTCTACTTCTGTGTTTTTCCAGGTCATGGGAGACAACATCCTCAAAAGGGGCTCTGAAAAAGGTTTTTCCACTCTGTGAAAAATTCCTATATGATGGAAAGTTTAAAGTGTGTGCAAAAGTAGAGAATGATAAGACCCTGTATCCATGTACTGATCTCTTAGCTTTGAAAATTATCAACTCATGGCCAGACACGTTTCATCTTAATATCATTTTATCCCTGTTTTAGGATACATTTCTAAAAGATAAATACTACTTGGAAAAAATCCAACTGCCGTATCATTGTCACACCTAGAGACCGAGTAATTCTGGGGGAAGTTGTTGTTGAAGAGTTTATTTATAAAGGGTTGACGAAGCACCTGTGAGTTAGAGGAAAAGCCCCTGTGCCTCTGACTGGGCTTGAAGAGGTTATCGAACCCCCTCGTGACCTGTAGCTGTGGGAGAGTTCTGCCTGGCAGGAGCCATGGCCATTGGCAGCAAGACACGGCCCCTGCCAACCCAGCAGGGAGATGGTGGGTGCTATAAATATCTCTGCTTTTCACTCCTCTTGCATTTTCATCCCAGGCAAGTCCTTTGCATAGACTGAACTCAACAGGAAGCCAAAGGGAAGGTCAGGCTGATAGGGCGCACACGAGCCAGCTCCCAGGCTCGCACAGGATGGAGAAGGCTGGAGAATGGATTTGGAACAGCAACTGCTTCCCACCTGTCATGGCCTGTGTTCTTGTGTACCACATCTCTTCCAAGGATGCCCTTCGATGCATACATTCACCACACTTACCCCAGATCCTGGATCTAGAACTTTGGGCCCTACTCGTCTTCCACATAACTCATCTACTCTGACAGCAGCAATAACCCACTGGAGTTAGATATTTTAATTAAAAATTTTTTTTCCTTTTTTCTCTTCCCAAAGTGCGCTTTTCTCCATTGATCTCAATACTACAAGGCAGGAGCTGTATTTCAATATACTAGCCTCTGACGCCGATAAATCAAGGCATGAGGAAGCTGATCCAACTGCCTTTGGAACTTGCTTTGCTTTGCTGTGTTCCAATTAGGTTTAAAATATTTAGATGAGAAAAAGTAGTTCTGGTTCATTTAAGACAAGCCTCCAGTAAGAGGCAGTTTGGAGTTTGCTGTTGGAAGCCGGCAGGGGTTATAAAATCTGGAGTCTAGTTAAATAAATCCTTTTACTATTAACTCCCTAGTAAGACAGGAAGGAGTCACCAGAATGGTTAGTCTAGTAAAAAGAGAATAGGAGTTACATTTGTTAATATTTGGTTACCCGGGCAACCATCCCTGCCAACAACCTGTCCTGGAGGTTTTTTTTGTTTGTTTGTTTTAAAGACTTAGGTATTTATTTGAAAGGCAGAATTACACACACACACACACACACACACACACACACACACACACACAGAGGGGTCTTCCATCTGCAGGTTCATTCCCTAAATGAACACAACTGTTGGAACAGGGCCAATCAGGAGCCAAGAGCTTCTTCCAGGTCTCCCACATGGGTGCAGAGGCCCAAGCGCTTGGGCCATCTTCAGCTGCATTCGCAGGCCATTAGCAGGGATCTAGGTGGAGCAGTGGGGACTCAAACTGAACTCATATGGGATGCTGGCACTCCAAGCGGTGGCTTTACCCACTATGCCACAGTGCCTCCCCGCTATGCCTTTTTTTTTTTTTTGAATGATTTATTTATGTGAAAGGCAGAGATGCAGGGATTGGGAAGGGGAGAGCTTCCATCTGCTAGTTCACTCCCCAGATGGCTGCAAAGGCCAGAGCTGGGCCCATCCTGAACCAGGAGCTTTTCCAGGGTCTCCTACATGGGTGCAGGGGCCCAAGCACTTGGGCCATCTTTTGCTTTTCCCAGGCACATTAGCTGAGGGCCGGGTAGGAAGTGGAGCAGCTGGGACTGAGCCGGTGCCCACATGGGATGCCGGCGCTGCAGATGGGGGCTGGACCTATTATGCCATATATAGCACTGGTCCCATCAGACCTAAAGGTGGAAGAAAAGACTCTCTGTCTTTGTCATATAGCCTGGGAGAAAAGGGACCAAACCATGGATACAAAGAACAAAACATGGGGAAAAAACTGTCAGTGGAGGTGTTAGAGAGGTAGAGGGAGGAACACTTCGCATCTTTGTGGTTCCTTCGAGTTGGAGCTTAGATGGGTGCAGAAGAGGCATGGAGCCCCCTGAGGGTTTCCAGACAGCAATACCCACCTGCCCTTCCAGTTCTTCACTCTCTGAAGGGCCTCCTGGCTCCATGATGTCTTAATTCTGGGAAAAACCCAGGCACCTGGAACTACAGCATGTTGAGTTCTTAAGGGGATCCTACAAATGATAGATGGGTGTCCTACACTATAATCAGAGTTAAGGGACCCTCAGACATCACACATCTAACGATGGTGTGTGAGTGATGAATAACACAGGCTGAGCATTCCTAATCTGAAAATCAAAAATCCAAAATGCACCAGAATTGGAAACTGATATCACAAGTGGAAAATGCCACACTTCACCTTCTGACAACTTGTAGTCAAAATGCAGGTGTGCTAAACACACTGCATAAAATTACCATCAGGTGAAATGTATAAGGAATAAAAAATACGATTTTTATATTTAGACCTGGGTCTAATCCCTAAGGTATCTCATATCTCCATAAAAATTGTAAAACCTGAAATCTGTAGTCTGAAACACCTCTTGTCCCAAACATTTCAGGTAAGGGATACTCAACCTCTTGCATTTCATCTCCTCTCACATCCTTGTGATCAGAATGTCTTACGGTTGATGTGGTAAGGATGTGTTGTCTTATAGTTTGCTTGGTAACATTTTCCTCCCTCCTAGTGGGATATCTCAGACAAATAACCACCTGTTCTCATTATGTGAAAGCTTGAACAATTAATCTCAAATCTGGGAGTAGAATGGTGGTTACTGGGGACTTGGAAGTGTTGGTTAATGGGTACAAAAATAGGACAATCAAGTTCTAATGTGTGGCCCAGTAGGGTCACTATAGTTTGTCATAATTTAGTATCTGTTTAAAATTGGTTGGAAAAGAGATTGGAGTGTTACCAACACAAAGAACTGATAAATGTCTGAGATGGTGGCTATGCTAGCCAACCTGATCTGATCATTGCACTATATACATGTGTCAGAATAGCATGCCATACCCCACAGATATGTCCAATTACCATGCCAATTATAAACTCAAAAATAAACTATGAACAACAAATGATGCACCGTATAATCAGTGATTCTTAGATCCATTGAAATAGGGTGAACAATGGCTGAATGGTTTGTCTTCTTTAAATTCTGCTAGTCATTTATGGTTGTCTTATTCAGGTCTTATAGAAATTATTAAATTAGATAATTAGTAGAAATACATTCAAGTGAAGAGCTGTGTGTTCCGAGTCAGATACTGGTTGTTCATGTTTGGACTAAACGTTCTTGGGCATCTCTCACAACCCAGCACATGCATGGATACAGGAACATGTGTGCAGTGTGGACACCTGTTCCTCACAGAATCCCTTTCCATTGCTTTCCTGGCTGCAGGTGACTGAGACAGCATTGGTGGTGATGAGGGGAGGGAGCAGGAGGGAAAAGCAAGGACTAGAAAACAGTTCTTCCTCCCCACCTGCTCCTGTACAGCCTGTATCCCCAGCTCTGTCACAGACCAGTTTTCTCCATGGCACTTGTTTTATCTAAACTTGGTATTTCTCCTCTCTTCCTGCCTTTCCTCTCTCAAAGGCCAAAGTGCCAAACTGGTTGGGTTTGCTTGATGAGGACAGGAACATTTATGTGGTTTGTAGAGCTATGTGGTCACATTTCTGCCCTTTGGTAAATAAGAGAAAAATGGTTTCACACAAAAATTTTGAGGTCACTATGAACATGTTTAAGGAGAACCAAGAAAAGGGTAGGGAACAAAGTAAAAAGAAATTCTAAGTCATTCTCTAGAAATAACCACCCTCTCTGACTGCTCTTCCCCTCAAGTCTAAGACTTGCTGGTTTCTACTTTGCTTTTTGGGGTTGGATCCACTGTTCTACTCCATGAGTGTGTGGTGGGAGCTCTGGGGCTCCACCGAGGCAGGCACAGTTGTCAGTCTGGATTGTGACTTGGGAGGGCTGTGTGTGTGTGTGATCCAACTTCCCTGCATGCTCTGCTCGCTCTAAGAGCTTCCCTTTTGTCTCCCATTATTTTCTAGCATAATCGTCTTAGGTTGTCTCTCCCTTCCCTCCTCCCCCCTACTGTTTTACTGGGTTTTGTTTTATTAAATCTTGGCACAGGGACATGACATGAGCTAGTTTATTCTGTCTTTCAAGCCCAGAAGTCTCGCAGGCAGATTTCCCAGTACTGTACTCGTGTGAATTTGGAAATCTTATCCATCTCCCATCTTCCTACAATGAGGAGCTATAAGGATCTGCAAGTCTGTTGTTGGCTGGTTTTGAAAATGTTTACTATTTGCTTGTATTTGAAAGGCAGAGTGATGCAGAGAGAAGCAGTGGAGGGGAGAAAGATCTCTCATCTGCTTCTTTACTTGGCAAATGCTTGCAAAGCTGGGGCTGGGCCAGGAGTTGGGATGTCAATCCAGGTCTTGCACTTGGGTGGCCGGGACATAAGGGCTGGAGCATTATCTGCTGCCTCCTGGGGTACACAGTAGCGGGGAGCTGCACTTGAATCCAGTCGATACAGGATGTGGGCATCCCAAGTGGCATCTTGACTGCTGTGCCAAATGCCCACTCCTGGCTGGACTTGGTGTGTGTGTAGCAGGTATTTGTGTGTTTTGCTATAGTCTTAGTGTTTTCTTGCAGGAGATATGTGTTGAGTCTTCAAAATACTGTTTTTTAGTTTTCTCAGGCTTAGACAGTGGTTCTATGAAACCTCTCTATTAAATGTGTTCTGTAACATTCCATTAGAGTATTTCATCTTTAGTTTTGCTTTCCAGCTATAGAAGTCAAGTCAATTTTCTGAGTCTTTTTATTTGTGAAAGTAACAAAGCAGTAGGCTTTAGTCTTTCAGACCTGTTTCATTGTACTTTATCCGTTTGACCTTCAGGGCGGGGGGAGGATCCAGGATTTGGTTTATTTTGTTCAAATTTTGGAACACTTGAATTTATTGAGAAGGCAAGTCTTCTGTCCATTAAAACAACATTAACTCTTCAAAAAGCATTGTAAATCTCAATGGCTTTGTATACATGTATAGTGTTAGAAAGAGATTATAGCAAAATGATCACTGATCTGGTATACCGAATGGAAATGTTAAGGAGATATGTACAACTTAAAAATTACTAAAAGCATTGCAAAGGTCACTTTTCAATCTGCTCCTATTTTTCCTCAGAGATTTAAGTCATTTGCTGTCTCCATTTGTTCACCCTGGCATAGTTGACAACTACTAAAATCATGTTGTGAGTGTCTGGGGCTGCTTCAGCAGTGCTATGCACTACAAGTTAGCAGTGGGTTTGCCTAAAACCTTTGCCCATGTTTCTTTCTCTCCATATTCTATGGAACAATTAGGTCATCTTTAAAAATGGATGCTGGTAGCTAAACTCAGCATACACTTAGATTGTGTTTTCTATTAATTTTCTGTGCTCACGAGTACTTTGTCTTGCATCTTGTTAACCAGCAGTACCAAAAGGCTTAACTTAGAGTGATTTGAGCCAACAGGACCTGCAAGGGGATCAGTCCTGTTATTGTGAGTTCCCGAACAAAGACATGAAGAATACCCAGGAAAGCTGAGAGCAGAGCCTTCCGTTGCCTTCGGCCTGGCCAGCTCCAGCTAAGCAGTTACAGGAAGTATGTAGTCTCTTCTTATTGAGCCTTGATGCAGGAAAGCATGCATCATTGTTCTTTCCCCAGGAGCCTGCCTATTGTGGAGTGGAGTGAGGTATGTGGTATATTTGGGGAGCTAGAATACTTGTGGGGCTTTTTTTTTTGAGATTTTTAAAAGACTTATTTATTTGAAAACCAGAGTTACACAGAAGGAGAGAGATCCATCTTCCATCCCCAGGTTCACTCCCCATATAGCCTCAATAGCCAGGGCTGGTCCAGGCTGAAGCCAGGAGTTTCTTCTGGTCTCTCGTGAGGGTGACAGGGATCCAAACACTTGGGCCATCTTCTGCTGCTTTCCCCAGAACATTAGCGGGGAACTGGGTCAGAAGTGGAGCAGGCAGGACTCGAACTGGTACCCATGTGTGATACTGGCATCACAGGTGGTGGCTTAACCCACTATGCCATGACACTGGCTCCAAGTTGTGTGTGCTTTGGTTAGGTCTGACTTTCCTTCAGGCCTTGACAGATGTTTAGATACTGAAAGTTACCTGCTGTTTATTACTGCCACCTACAACCACGGGCAGTGAGAGTATATGTAGTCATTGCTTGTGGTATGGATGGTGCTATGGTCTGAGAGATTATATCCTTCTGCCTCCCAAATTCACATGTTGGAATTTAATATCCAGTATGATACTGTTTTTTTTTTTAAAGATTTGTTTATTTGAAAGAGTTAGAAGGAGCAGCAGAGACAGAGGGGTCCTCCATCTGCTGGTTCACTCCCCAATTGGCCGCAATGGCCAGAGCTTCGCCAATCTGAATCCAGGAGATTGTTCCAGGTCTCCCACGTGGATAAAGGGGCCCAAACACTTGGGCCATTTTCTGCTTTCCCAGGCCATAGCAGAGAGCTGGATTGGAAGTGGAGCAGCAGGGACTCTAACCAGCTCCCATATGGGACGACAGCACTGCAGGTGGCAGCTTTACCCCCTATGCCACAGTGCTGCCCCCCCCCCCCCCCCGTATGATATTAAGAGATAGGGCCTGTAGAGATTAAGTCATGTGGGCTCTGCTCTCACACAAGATCAGAGCCCTTATAGAACATCCTCGTGTGTCCCCCCTGCCGCTTTCAGCCACACAAGGACACAGCAAGAAGGCTCTCGTTTGGAACAGACCAGCCTTCACCAGGCACAGACCCTGAAGGCTTGGTCCTGGACTTCCCAACCTGCAGAACAGGGTATGGTTTTTATATAATACCCCATATGAGGTATTTTTGTTACAGCAGCAGCAATGGACTGAGAAGATAGGAAGTCACACCTCCATCCAAATGTCCAGGCACGTGTTTGATTCCGGAGTTAGCCCTGGCTCCACTAACGAGAGAATGGACCATGGGGATGTCCTCTGTCTGGACGGGGAAAGGTAGTTTGTGATGGGCTTTCAGCGGGGACAGTTCTGGGTGCTGTCCCATGTCCTCCCTACTCTGCCAGGCTTTTATCCCTGTACTGGCCTCAGTAGTGTATTTTCTTTATTTGGTGGAGTGACAGAGAAAGGGGCACACACACACAGCAAGAGAATGAGAATGAATCTTCCATCCGAGTTGGGGAGGGAGACAATAAATCTTCCATCCAGTGGTTCACTCCCCAAATGCCTGCAGTGGCCTGGGCTGGTCTCCCAGGTGGATTGCAGAGGCCCAAGTAGTTGGGCCATCATCTGCTGATTTCCTAGGTGCGTTAGCAGGGAGCTGGATCTGAAGTGGGGCAGCCAGGACTCCAACCATCACTCTGATATGGGATGCTGGTATTGCAAGTGGTAGCTTAACCTGTGCCGCAGTTCCAGCCAAGGTGCTGTACTCTGTTGAGATAGGTAAGGGCATTTCTGAAAGCAGCTAATTAGAGCTGTTAGCCCCAAGAAGATCAATGTCTAATGCTGCCTCACATTTTTTCCCCTATCTATTCAAATACGTGCCAATAACTTCTCACTTTCAGCCCCCAATCATCTGTAATGGTGCTGTTTGTCTCTTTCTTTTAATTAGATCTCAGGAATGGAGCGTTAAGTTAATCATTCTTAGTTCAGAGCACATTGCTGTCATTGATTTGTGCAAAGCCCACTTCTTGTTTTATTTTCTTTCTCTTTCATCTTCCTTGATCACTGCTCTGATTCCCTTCTCTCGCTTAGCATTCAGCCTGGTGTCTTTGATGTATTGTTTTAAATGTGTGTGTATCCTTGTTAATATTTTTGCATATAAATGTGTTTTTTAACTTTCATCATTTTCATGGTACTGTGCTATAAATCTCACTCTGTTTCCTGCTTTTATCACTGAGCTCTAGGTAGCCAGTGTATCATTAAAGCTTGGTTAGGCTGCAGTTCTGAGTAACCCCTTAGGTTTCAGAGTCGGCCGCAACACAGGTTTTCTCACTCATGCTATGTGCTTGCTATGGCTTTGCAAAGTGACAGCAGTTATTAGATCTTCCACTGAAACTTACTGTGTAAATGCATCAATCAATAAATGAGGTCATGTGTTACCAAAATATTCTTTCAAACAAATTTTTGATATGGTAACCATTTTGACAAAAAGCATAATGCTGTGTATTTTGTGTGATGTGTTGATTTGAACTCTTTCTACTCTGGCCTCTCTTGCGTCTCCTCTTAGCTTTTCTGTTTTCTTCCTTCCTTTCCTTACAGTTTTTCTTTTCTCCCTCCCTTCCTTCCTCATCTTCCTTCTTCCCATACTTCCTTTTTCCCATGTTAAAAGATTTCTTTATTTGAAATGAGGGTTATAGAGAGGGAGAGATAGATTGTCCATCCGCTGGTTTACTCCTCAGATGGCTGCAAGACCTGAGCCAAACCAGGAGCTTCATCTGAGTCTCCCATGTGGTTAACAGAAACCCTAACACTTGAGCCATCTTCCACTGCTTTTCCCAGGCCATTAGGGTGGAGCTGGATTGGGAGTGGACTCGAACCCGTGCCCATATGATGCCGGTGTTGCAGGAGGTGGCTTTACCCATTACACCACAATGCCAGCCCCTCCCTTGGGTGGTTTTTTTCCAGACATTTAATCTCTGCTCTTTCAACTTTCTTAATTCCTAGAATTTTTCAGCAATTATTCAGTTACTTCTATTTTCCCTATACCTGGAGACTTCTGGTGTGGACCCTTGCATATTTCACGTCTTAACTATTAGGCTTTACAAGCTACTAATTTCCTGGTGCCTCGTGGGAGAAAATCCTGGACCTGCTCTCCCCATTCACTCTTTGGTTGCTTCCATTCTGCTGTTTATCTAAGGAACTGTTTTCTACTTTATTTGTTCAGAGCTGGTATTTCTTTTTTTTTTTTTTTTACAAAGATTTTATTTTATTTTATTTTATTTTTTTTTTTGACAGGCAGAGTGGACAGTGAGAGAGAGAGAGACAGAGAGAAAGGTCTTCCTTTTGCCGTTGGTTCACCCTCCAATGGCCGCCGCAGACGGCGCGCTGCGGCCGGCGCACCGCGCTCGTCCGATGGCAGGAGCCAGGAGCCAGGTGCTTTTCCTGGTCTCCTCATGGGGTGCAGGGCCCAAGCACCTGGGCCATCCTCCACTGCACTCCTGGGCCACAGCAGAGGGCTGGCCTGGAAGAGGGGCAACCGGGACAGAATCCGGCTCCCCGACCGGGACTAGAACCCGGTGTGCCGGCGCCGCAAGGCGGAGGATTAGCCTGTTGAGCCATGGCGCCAGCCCAGAGCTGGTATTTCTACACAGCGCTTACTGACAACCCTTTGCTCCTGATTTATGAATTACCTGCTCTTTGCAGAATTCTTTCTTTTGCTTATTAAATTTATTTGGAAAAGTTTCTAGTACATGTACAAATTTTACATATTTTGGGGGTACCATGTGGTGTTTCTCTATGTGCATGCATTGCGCAGGGTCCATATTTTGCTGCTTTAACATTTTGACTTTTCTTGCTCAACAATTCTGATTTGGTGGTAGGTTGTTAAGTATATTGTCTCTGTGACTCTACTCATGTCAGGTCTCTGATGCCTTGAGCCCTACCGCACTGTTTCCAAGAGGGCAAGCAGAGCCCAGCCCGTGTTGCTCCTGGTGTGAATGGGGAGAGGTGGATTTTGGTGTGCCCCAGGATAGAGGGGTCACGGCGCTGAAGCATGGACTTGACCTTTGCAGTTGCTGCCCTTTACCAAGAAACTGTCCCTGGAGGAAGCTCTGGGCCTCTGTTCTGGATCTGGCTATCAGTTCCTATATGTGGGCTACGAAGGGGACTAGGGACGTGGAGTGACCACTCAGGGCAAGGTGATCAGGCTAATCTTCTGCCAGACTCTAGATGCGGCTTGAGGCTTCCTCAAAACTATGGCAGAGGTGGACTGGTGCTGGTCTTCTGCCCCTGGATTAAGAGGGCAAGAAAAGTTCCAGCATGGAACACAACGCCAGTGTACACTCCCAGCCTCTTGATTCTATACGGCCCCTTCCTCCTCTGTACTGGCTGCTGTTCTTCTCCCACAATTGGTTATTCTTGATCTCTTTCTCCCCAGTTTCTTTGTGGTCTTTGTATTAGGTCTTCAGATCCGTTACTTTTCTTTCCATTTATACAGTTTCTCTAGGGTTGGGTTAAGAAAGGAACTCAATAGCTTTTGCATGGTAGAATACGGTCTTTTTATTATAAGATTTCATTTATTTGAAAGAGATACAGAGGGAGAGACAAGTTGTGGGGTGGGGGAAGAGAGAGAGAATGTATCTCCCATCTGCTGGTTCATCCCCCTATTAGCTGCAATGGCTGGAGCTGGGCCGATCTGAATCCAGGAGCTTCTTGGTCTCCCATGTGGGTATAGGGGCCCAAGCACTGCTTTCCCAGGCATATTAACAGGGACCTGGATCAGAAGTAGAGCAGTGGAGATTCAAAACCAGTGCCCATGTGGGTTGCTGGCACTACAGGCAGAGGCTTTCCCCACTATGCCACAACACCAGCCCCAACGCTGTCAATCTTTAGGTGTATTATTATATCTGAACAAATACTTCAGACAACTTCTGAAACATCTGTGCCAATACATGATTTTGTCAGTGGCAGATGAGGAATCACAGCAAATGGTTGGTTTTTCTCTGAATGTCTCTCGTGGCAACCTTACAAATATAAGGAACCTCTGCTGGAATTAGCCCCATCATGTAACAGTGTGCACTAGGGGTTATTTATTTATTTTTTTGACAGGCAGAGTGGACAGTGAGAGACAGAGAAAGGTCTTCCTTTTTGCCATTGGTTCACCCTCCAATGGCCGCCGCAGCCAGCGCACTGCGGCCGGCGCACCGCGCTCATCCGATGGCAGGAGCCAGGTGCTTCTCCTGGTCTCCCATGGGGTGCAGGGCCCAAGCACTTGGGCCATCCTCCACTGCACTCCTGGGCCATAGCAGAGAGCTGGCCTGGGAGAGGGGCAACTGGGACAGAATCTGGCTCCCCTACCAGGACTAGAACCTGGTGTGCTGGCGCTGCTAGGCGGAGGATTAGCCTATTGAGCCTCTGCGCCGGCCCACTAGGGGTTATTAAACATTACTCGGTTGTCAAGAGTGCCCCAGTCCCCAGTTTTCTACCACCCTCCTCTCCACTGTGAGCCAAGAGCTCAGCCTGGTTTCCCATGTGATCAAGCTAGGAGATCCCTTGTGCTCTTCCATGAGCACAAATCCATGTAGCCATTAAATCAAAATGAGCCTAAGAAGGAGAGGACCAATGTCGTCTTTCTCTGATTCCTTGAGTAATGCTGACATGTGACTCCAACTAGTTATGAATATTTTGTCTTGAGTGGAATTTTGAAGTCTACATGATAATAAAACTTCTCTGATCCAGACATGGGATTGGTTCCTACTAACTTTTTCCTGCTTTTCCCCTTTTACTTTCCACATGGTTCAGTACGGCTTGTCATATCAAATATCCACTTCAGTCCGCTCGGGAACTTGGCGTTTCCTTTCCCAAGTACAGATGGCTTAGAAAGATGTTCAGCTCACAGCTGGAATCAAGTCCCTTTTGGCCTCCTTCATGTACTTGTTCAATGAAGTAACTACTTTGGAAGATATTTTAATTTAAATGCTTGATGACAGTAAAGTTATGTAGGATGAATCCAAGAACTGCATCTCATTTTAAGAAAGTAAATTTCCCCAAACAACAGCTATGATTTTGGCCTGTAGAAAACATCAAAAATGACATGCTGAATTTGATCAGACCAGGCTGGATGCATACTGCTCAGTACTGTGGCTAAAAGAAGGAGACCAGTGACACTTTGTGGGTAAGTGTAGGGTGGATGTACCCCACTGACAATATAAATAGCTCTGATTTCTATTCAGTAACATGTTGGAACCATCATCTTAGATTTTGGTGAGTCCTTCTTGGAGCCTACTTATATTTTCAAGTCGGTACCAATTCTCAGACTAAACAGCTTCATGTATGCTACCTGCGGTGTTAGTAGCACTTCCTTTTATTCTAATGCCACCTTCCACAGGCTTTGAGGGGTGCCTCGAATTCGAATGTTCCTGAATTTGGTGGAGCAAGATCTTCTGTTACCCCCCCCATATCTTTTGCAATATTTTGTACATCTTTAAATCAACATCAACCTTCTCATTTGTAAACTGAGTTAAAGAACAAAAGAGATCAGAATTGATTTCTACTATTTCTTTCAGAAGTTTTATTCGAACTCCAGTAGTGCATATATGGCACGTGGTCTTGAAATCAGTTAAAAACAATTCAGTCCATGGGTTGTAAAGAAATGTCAAAGTACACTGATAGCTAGGACATAGTCATTTGTCTGCAAGGTAAATGAACAGTAAATTCAATTTAGCAGACATGCAATGAGAATCTATGATGTGCCAGTTTTTCAAGTCACAAATAACAAATGTGGTTTCCTCCATGCCTAAATGCATGTCAATGGACACTGTACAAATGGATGTCTCTGCTTAGGGAAAGAAAGGCTTTGCAGAAGAATAAACGTGAGAGGAAGAGGAGTGGGAGTTTACAATGGATGGGAGGGGGAGAGAGAGCATCCCATAGGGAGCATGGAAATGAACACATGGCGTTTGAAACGAGAAAGTAATTTGGAGTAGCTGGGGCATCAGATGCTGGGATGGAAGCAGCAAGAAGATGCTGAACGGCATTGGAAGTAGGTGAAGAAAGCTGCACCCTGTGAACGAGAGCTAGGCAGGCTCTAGTGCTTTCCTGCCTAAGTTCCAGGAAGAATGCCATTTGCAAAACTGGAAAGCCAGCCTGTCAGCATGGGGGGTTCCTGAAAGCTTATCCCCAAACTCCAGGCCCTGGACATGGTTTCTGCACAGCAGCAATGACACATGGGCCTTCCACCAGCCCTTTGTCTTGTTTCTGGGGCCCCGCTGCCCTTGAGGTGGTTAGCAGCATCTCCCCTTCACTACCCGTGTTCTGCGCATCCTTGCACTTGAGCTTCTCATCAACCAGCTTTTCCCGTACTACTCGCTCACCTTGACTGCAAAGTCTGGCTGTCAGATTCTCCTTTGTGTTTAGTTTGGACTTCACTGTCGGATCCATCGTGTTTGTACACTTAAAGAAAAATAGTTTGTATTTCAGGCTGCATGTATGCTCAGACAACTCGTGTGTACCGTTTCTGATTGGGTCCAGATAACAATTACAAGCATCTCTGTTAGGAGCTGCGCTGGATGCTAGTGACACAAGAGGAGTCAAACTCGTGGAGTCCAGTGTAGCAGCAGAAATGGGCTGATGCTTCTCTTAGTTCATGGTCACTGACTTCAAACTGCCTGGAAGTCTTCTATTTTCCAATGAACTTGCTTTACCACATCCCACATGACTCTTCCACATTAGCCCTCTCCCTACCTCCCTTTTCTCATCAAAGGGCTTTGTGCCACTTTACAGAAGAGATGGAAGACCTTGGACATGACCCATCTCAGATGGCACCAAACTTTCAGACCAACCAACCTCCAAACTCCCCAGGGGTCCCTCCTGTCAGGACTCCAGCTGTGGTCTGGTTTGATCTTCTCCCACATTCTCCTAGCCCCTGTGCTGTCAACTTTTTAGAAAGTGAATTTCTCTCTATTCTGCAATATTTTGAACTGCCAGCAACACTAGCCTTGGTCTTACCCTAGCTTTGCACGGCACATGATGAGCTGTAACTTCTTGCGGGCAGAAGTGCTTCTGATGGCGTGAAATATGCCTTTCCAATGGACTATAAATAAAACGAACCTCACACTTCATTAATGAATCCTTCCTCTCAACATCCCAAGTGATTCTGATGCTAAAGATACAGTATTTCACAGCAGGGTGTGCGACCTTTTATGTAATACACCCTTTAAGTGGGTTATGGTCTTGTGAGTTATGTGGCCTGATGTTCACAGTGAGAAAACAGGAAGGCGCTAAATGCCTTAAGAAACACAAGAGATGTGAGAAGACTTTTGTGATTCATGAAAATATGATTGTCTAATTTGTTATTCTTCAAATGGAATGCCTGTAATTTAATTTTGACTGACAAATGGTTCCAAACTGTTAAGAAAATAAGCTCACAGCAGTTGAACTTTCCGTCTATGAAACATGTCTGAGAAATAATTTTATTCATGATTCTCCTTTTTGGTAAATTTCTTTAGGGATTTTTAAAATTGTTTTCCCCAAGTGTCCTCAGATGTGCTTCCAACTGAAAGAAATAATTGCTGTCTCCTAATACCTGTGCTGCTTTATTCAGGGAGCTCAGACAAATTTGTCTAAGAAAAGCCACCCAAGAGCACATTAGGCAGAACCCCTACCCCCTAGAGGTCAGTTGCTGAGCACTGTGGAGCTTCAATGTAAAGAACTGAAGTGAGATTAGCTGGTCCTCACAGAATTTACAACCCAGTTCAAGGGTTTTTCATGGCTGAAGGATGTTGCTAGCGATGTGGGTCATTGTTGCCTTGGTCATAGGCATGCGACTGCGATCACCTTTGGATTTTGGGGTAAATGGTGTCCAGTGTTTTCTTTGCTACCTGTGCTTCTCTCTGCCTTATCACTTTGGCCTGTCAGCATCTCCATCATCTTTGTCATAGTTTGGGTTTCTACAATGTACCAAGTCTTTGCTCTTCTTTGTTGTTCATCCTTAGGGCCTGTAGCTGAGTGTTAATTTGCAGTTAGCTAATTAACCAACGTTAGTGGTTATGTGCACCTGGGAACTTGGGCCTGAAAGACTGACAGCGTTCCCTTGGTGTCTCTCCCACACTGTGTTCTGCCTGTAGTTTGTATATTATCTTTACTTTTCCCCTAAGGTGACAGGAAGTAGAGGAGAGATAGCAGTCTTCTGCTTTCAAGATTAAAAATAAACATGAAAATTCAACAATTAACTAGTGAGAAATAGGAAGACTAAATTTAAAGTGGCTCAGGGACTTTTAACATTAAAGAGTAAAAATGCTTTGCTCTGCAGAATTAAAAGCTTTGGGATGCAAAAGAGAAGCCTATACAAATACTCCTGAATATAACATACATCTATATGTATTCATGCTAAAAGAAGAAAATGATAGCATTGAGATCTTTTTAAAAAATATTTATTTATTCGAAAGGCAGAGTTATAGAGAGAGCTTCCATCTGCTGGTTCACGCCCCAAAGAGCCACAATGGCTGGATATGGGCTGATCTGAAGCATTCTTATTTTTTACTAAAATCTATTTTTAATTAACTTTATACACAGAAAATTAGCTCTATACGAAGCAAACATTTCAACAAATGGTATGAAAAAATAAACTGTTCCTGGATAATTTTGATTTCTGTTCTTTTATGACTTACTATTCTTTCAGAAGCATACTGTTCAGTCTCTCTGTGTGTGCATGTGTTCTACAGTCTCTTGAGTTGATTTCCAGATTCACTCCATTGTGGTCAGAGAAGATGCATGGTATGATTTCAGTTAGTTCGAATTAGCTGAAAGTTGCTTAATGGCATGGCCCTGTGGTCTATCCTAGAAAAAGTTGTGTGCACTGGTGAGAAGGAAGTGTATTCTGCAACTGCAGGATGAAGTGTTCTGTAGATATGTTAGGTCCATTTGGTCTATAGTGTTGATTGACTGTTGTTTCCTTGGTTTTTTTTGTCTGGTTGATCTGTCCATTGCTGAAAGTGGGGTGCTGAAGTCCCCCATTACTATCTTATGGAAGTCTATCTCTTCCTTTAGTCATCAACCTTTCTTTTAAATAGCCAGGTGCCCTGTAGTTAGGTACATACACGTTTATTATAATCACATCTTCCTGTTGCATTGATCCTTTCATCATTTCATGGTGCCCTTTTTTGTCTCTTAACAGTTTGTGTGTTAGCAGGTTTTGTCTGCTGCTAGGATGGTTATACCAGCTCATTTTTGGTTTCTGTTCCATGGAGTATCTTTTTCCAACCTTTTACTTTTGGTTTGTGGATATCTTTGTGGGTGAGATGTTTCTTGTAGGCAGCAAATACTCCCCCCCCCCCCCCATTCAGCCATTCTGTATCTTAACTGGAGAATTAAAGCCATTTACATTCAAGGTAACTATTTGTAAGTAATGACGTGGTGCTGCCATTTTTCCATAAATGACCCTATTGTTTACTTTGAATTTCCTTTTTACCTTTACTGGGAAATTTTCAGCCTTCACATTCTTTCATAGTGATGACCATGTTTCTGTGTAGCACATCCTTAAGCATCTTTTATAAGGCTGGAAAAGTGGTGACAAATTTCTGTCGATTTCTGTTTGCTTTGGAAGGTCTTTATTTCACCTTCATTCAGAAATGAGAGCTTTGCAGGATACAATATTCTGGGTTGGCAATTTTTTTCTCTTAAGACTTGGAATATATCTCACCATTCTCGCCAAGCCTGTAGGGTTCTGATGAAGTCAGCTTTTAATCTAATTGGAGATCCTCTGAAAGTAACCTGGTATTTCTCTGGTGCACATTTTAGAATCTTTATGCTTTACTGTGAAAAGTTTGACTGTAATGTGTAGTGGTGAAGGTCTTTTCTGGTCATTTCTATTAGGAATTATGTATGCTGCATGTATTTGGACATCCCTTTCTTCCTCCAAGTTAGGGAACTTTTCTGTAATTATTTCACTAATAAAGACTTTCTAATACACTCTTTGCATGCCTCTAGGAACTCCTAAGACCCATATGTTGTTGCGTGGTTTGATAGTATCCCTTGGATCTTCAACACTTTTTTTTTTAATTTTCTAATTTCTTCTTTTTGGTCTGACTGTAAAATTTCCAGAGATTTATCTTCTAACTTGGATATTCTTTCTTCTGCCTCACTGATTTTGTTAAATCTTTCTACCTCATTTTTTATTTGTTCTATTCAATCCCTTCATTTCCAATATTTTGATTTCTCTTTAAAATTTAAATTTCAGGAGAAAATCTTTCATGTATGGATTTTTTTAGTTCATGGATTTTCTTCTGATTATTTCTAAGTAATTCCACCATCAGTTTCTTAAATTCCATTCCTGGCATTGCTTCAGTCTCTTCATTTTCACATTCTAGTGTTCCTTTAGGGGTGTCATGTTTTCCTTATTGTTTCTTGAATTGCTGTGTTTATTTTTAGGCATTTGTGGAGCTACTTGTTTCCCTGCCCCCCCTCCCCTCTGAGGACTTTTATCTTTGGACTGTTCCTCTGTGGCTTAGTGGAGTGTCTGCTTTCAGTGAATACCCAGAAGTGTGTGCTGGGTATGGCCTGGGAGCTCTGTTCAGAGCTCCAGGGTGAGGGGAATTTCCAAGGTGATTCTCAAATTGGGTGTGGTAGATCTGTTCTTATTATCAGAGATGAGTTTTGTTCATCTCTGTTGGCATAGCTTCACGCTTACCTCCTCTCCTCCAAGGAGACCAGTGTGTGGGAACTAGCCCCAGTGGGTGCAGTATTTACCTGCACTGCCACAAGAACCACACAAAGGATTGGTGCAGTCCTCAGTGTGAGCACAGATCCTGCAGCAGTGACTCTCATCAGGGAATGGCGGAGCCCCAAGGGTGTGGAGCCAACCACAATGACTGCCCAAAGTCCTAGGCACACTCTGCACCCTCCCACACAGCCACAGTGTTTCCACAGTCCCAGTACACTGTCAATTGTCCCAGCCAGACCTGGGCATCTCCTCTTGGCTGGTTGCTGAGAGCACAGACAGGCGCTGGCGCAGCTGTTGTGTATGTCCAAAAAGGTGCCCACCTGCTCTTGGCTAGTTAGAGGACGCTGTTGCTGGGTGGTTGGGGAGGGATAAATGTGCCTCCCTTTTTATTCCCTCTAGGTTGGCAGACAGGCTTGGAGCCCTGTGGGGGTTTTAGTATGAGTCACACCAGGCTCTTCCTGCAGCTTGATCACCAGTGGCATGGGTCACTGCAGTCTGGTCTCACCTCGCGCTCTAAAGCTGGTGCTGAGGCTCCCAGGTGCTAGGATTCTGGCTGTGCATTTCCATACCCTCCACAAAGGTCCACTGTGTCCCTTTAATCTGTGTAGAGTTTCCTCTGCTGTTTCCTAGCTAACACTTCCCTGAGTTAAGTCTCTGCACTTTTTTTTTTTTTTTAACTCTACCTAGTCTAGAAAAGTAAGCTCCCTCCTTATTCTGCCATCTTGGTGCCTCTCCTGCATTGGTTTTGAATTCTGAATTCATCACTATAGAAGTTCGACAATCTCCCCATTTTTTATATACCCTATTTATTTTTAAAATATTTTTATTTATTTGAAAGAGAGAAGGAGAGGGAGAGAGAGGTCTTCTATCCACAGGTTTACCCCTCAGTTGGCTGCAACAGCCAGAGCTGTGCCAATCCAAAGCCAGAAGCCTGGAGCTTCTTCTATGCCTCCCATGCAGATCCAGAGGCCCAATGAGTTGGGCCATCTTCTATTGCTTTTCCAGGCCATAGCAGAGTTCTGGATCGGAAGTGGAGCAGCTGGGACTCGAACTGGCACCCGAGTGGGATGTCAGCTCTGCAGGCGGCAGCTTTATCCACTACACCACAGTGCTGGACATGATACCTGTTTATAACATGGGACTAATAATACTTATTGCATATTAGTTATTGTTGAATGAAACAAATGCTTAGTCTAGTGCCCAGTAATACTGTGTGTAAAAGAGCCAGAAGAATTCTGTTTAAATTTCCACTTCATCCTCTTTATGATCTTGGCCACCATTGCTCTGTTGTCCTCTTTGTTGCTGGTGACTCCGAGCCTTTGCTCAGCACTCCTGGATGTCTGTGCATTCCTGCTCTTCTAAGGATACCCCTGTCCTCAGGGACCTGTACAGCCTCTGCTCCTCTAAGATCTAATGCCAAGTACCAATCCTTCAGCAGTTGTTCTCAAGGAGCTGATCTGTCTCCTCTCATCTAAGCCTTGCATTCCATATGTTTCCTGTTTAGTGAGGCCATGAAAAGTTGTTTATTTTGTTTTATTAAAAATCTCAGTGGGTATAGTTGAGTCTGCAACATGTTAAGGGATACATTTAGCTAGTAAAATGGTTACCATACTGAAGCAAATTGACATACATGTCCATTGTCTTCTGTAGTAACTGTGGGGGGCAAGAACAGCTACTTATTTAGCATGAATCCCATATGCAGTATGATTTCATTACCTGTCATCCTCATGCTGTCCATTGGATGTCCAGACTTGGATATCTTACACATGTGTTCTTTGTATCCTCTGATCTATATTTCCCCATTTTTCCCCTTACTGTGCCCCTGGTCATCACTGTTTTGTTCTTTGCATAATCTGATTTTCAAAAACAGGTTCTAAATGTAAGTGGGGTCATGCACTGGTTTTCCTTCTGTGTCTGGGTTATTTCACTTAGTACAGTCTCCTCCAAACTCATTCATGTTGTGACAAATGGCAAAATCTCATTCTTTTTGAGATCTGAGTAACATTTCCTTGTATATGTGTACCACAGGAATTTTTTTTAACCTGTTTTCCTATCTTGGCTATTGTGAATAATGATGTAATCAGTATGGATGTGCATATATATTTACAAGGAAATAATTTTCCATTTCCTTTGAGTATATGCCTAGAAGAGATTGCTGAGTCATTTGGTAGTTCTATTTTTAGTGTCTTTAGAAATCGCCATGCTATATTCTATAATGGGTTTCCATGTTTACATTCCCACCAACAGTGTACTAGAGTTCCTTTTCTTTGCTTTTTTCACTTTTTAAAAAATTAACTTTCTCTCTGATCTACCCATAGGTTGAACATGAGGAATTGAAATGCTCTAATGTTTAGGTTTCTGTTTCTCTATTTGTGTAGTAATATTTGCTTTATATTTTTAGATGCTCCTATGTTGGAGGGATAGGTTTTATATAATATATATCTATATATATATAGATATAATACAATGACTCTATATACCCTTGTAAACTCCTTCAGTGGAAAAACTTGTTTGCCTTCAAGATTTATAGTTGCTTTCTAAGTGGTAGGTTTGACTGAGGAGACCTACAGTTACATGAATTGACTTTTCTGGGTTGGCCATCCAAGAGGTTTTCCCTGTGGATTCCTTCATGCCTCCTGGGGAGAAGGTCAGATGTTAAACTTTATTGTGCATGAAAATCACTTGGGAAGCCTTGTTAGAATGTGGATTCTGAATCAGAAGGCCTGAGTGTCTATTTCCATCAAGTTTCCAGATGATGCTGGTCCATGGACCATACTTCAAGGGGCAAGTGGACGGGCCATGGTGGCGTGTTGAAGGGTTAAGTTCCAAGATGGGCAAAAGAAGACAAGTGTCTTCAACAAAGCTATCTGTGCTCCTCTGCAGTAATTTCCATCTTTGCCTAAGGTTATGTTTGAGGCACCAATAACTGGCAAAGCTCTGATATTCTTTCTCTGAGAAAGTAAAAGAAAAATCCATGATAAATTTCTAACATAGTATATAAGGGTTCAGGGACTACAGATCCAAGTAGAAAACAGTAAAGCTGAGTTTGCATTAATTAATTGCAAAGAATTTTTAGAAAGGTGTTTTGAGCCCAGCTTGAAAGATACGGCACATTTGGATTAAAAGATCTTAGTAAGATGCTAAGCCAGCGTACTGCAAGGGGCAGAGGGTACGGTTAACCACCAGGCAGTGTTGAAGAAAGGCGAACTGCAAAGAGAAGGATGGGGGCTTGTCCAAGGTAGAGGCCAAGAGAAAGCTATAGCTCACTTAGAGTTCAGAGAAGCATTCAGCCAAGCTTGCTGGAGCACTTTGGAGGAGTTGAGCAGTACATGTCAGGAAAGGGAAAGCCTTTGTGTTGGGCCTTCCCACTCCCTGGACGTTTGCCAGAGGACCTTTGTCCACAGAGGACCCTTGTCCAAGGTAGTGGGAAGGCAACTTCCTTGCTCTCGGTGCTTCTGCCAGGTTTACCTTCAGCTCCGCCTGGTGGGAACAGGAGAGCCTTCGCCTCTCTTGACCCGGATGAACCTTCTCAGGGTTTTTGTGACTGTCCAGCTTCATTGATGGGTCTATTCTTTCCTACATTCAATACTGTTAAATCTCATGTTAACAGTATGTGAATTGCATGTTGCAATTGAATAGCAACAGTCGTGACACACACAAAAGATACCATCTCACCTAGACAAGGATGCTTTCCTCATGTGTGCCAAAGGCCTTCTTAGTCACCAGCAGACAGTGGTCTTAGATGATTAATCTTTGCTTCCCTGAGCAAACCCTCTTTTAAGCTGGAGACATTTTCTTGGAGTTGAACAGGCAGGGGCTTCTCGCAGGCCATGGGAGGGTTTCTCAAGAGGACCAGGACTGCAAAGGTGGGGTGGTGTAGCAAGTTGCTATGAAATCAATGATTCCAAATTAGAACGAGATTTTTGAATCATTGAACAGGAGGATTTTTTTAAGATTTACTTTATTTAAAAGGCAGGGTTAGGGAAGAGACAGAGGGAAAGAGATCTTCCACCTGCTGGTTCACAACAACCAGAGCTGGGCCAGACTGAAGCCAGGAGCCGGGAGCTTCATCTGGGTCTCCCACATGGGTGGCAGGGGCCCAAGCACCTGGGCCATCCTCTCCTTTTCCCAGGCCATTAGCAGGGAGCTGGGTCGGAAGAGGAACAGCAGGGACATGGATTGGCTCCCATTTGGGATGCCTGGCTTTACCTACTGTGCCACAGCGCTGGCCCCAGAAGGAAGTTTTTAAAGGGAAAGTAGCTTTGGCTGTGTCTTCCTGGAGGTGATGTTCATTTTTGGTGCAGTGTCTGGATAGCTGAACCAGAGTGTTCAGTTCTCATCCCGTAGAGTAAAAGGTGAGAATTTCAAGAGCATCTTGTGTTCTCAACATCCTGTCTCCCAGAATTCTCAGGAGGAGACAGGCATTTCCAACAGTTGGAACTGATTCTCATTTTCCACTCTGTCTTGTCCCTTGATTTCTCTGTCTCCTTGCTTTTCTGCCTCCCTGGCTCCCACTTTTTGAATCCAAGCCTCTGTTTCGATGTGAAGAGCGGGAGAGTCTCTCGAAGCTCTGTCTCTGGGAACCATGTGGTTTCTGAGGACTTCGCTTCACAGTGTGCGTGGACGTCTCCTGCAGGCTTTTAGGCGATGGAGTGTGCCCCCTGTGTGCTGTTTTCTGAGGGCCTGTGCCTCTTCTGCATAACCTGAGGGTAAAACACAACTGAGAGAGGCTTGCTGTCCTCTGAGATCTATTGCAATTAAAAAACAATTAAAGCAGAGCAGATTAAACAATGGATCAATAACTTTTTATACTGCAGGTATGACTTGCTTAAACACAGAGGCTTTGCCTCCTGGACATTGATGCTCGCTGCGGCTCATCCTGGTGCCCCCTGGGGACCCTGGAGAGACCCAGAGCATCATCTACCACCAGATTCATTCTTTTTTTTCCATAGTTCACCCTGCAGCAGAGGCTAAGACAATGTTTATCACGGTGAATTTAACTCACAGATGATGCTCTTTCAAAAGTAGAGCTGCCAGATGAAATATAGAATAACAGTTAAACTTCAATTTTATATAAACAATGCATAATCATTTAAAAATTTATTTGAAAGGCAGAGTTAGGAGGAAGAACAGAAAGAGAGCTTCCATCTGCTGGTTCACTCCCCAAATGACCACAAAGGCAAGGGTTGGGCCAGGTTGAAACCAAGAGCTTCATCTGGGTCTCTCAAATGAGTGGCAGGGTGCCAAACACATGAACCATCTTCTGCTGCTTTCCCAGGTGTATTAGCAGGGAGCTGGATCAGAAATGGAGCAATCAGGACTAAAACCACCACCCACATAAAACAGGCTATGGCTTAACCCGCTAGGCTACAATGCTAGCCCCTAATAAATCATCTTTTAATTTAGATACATTCCCTGAAATCTGTAGAAAACACAAAAGCAAAGCATTGTGATTTTTGTTGCACTGAACCCATCAACTGTCAGAGTAGAGGCTTTTTGATTTTCTGGACAATTCAATCAACATTAGTATTCCAGGTTTTACTTTCCATACCATCAGACTACTCTGCTTCAAAGTGCTATCTGGCTCATCTTTATTAAAAGTAAAATGAATTATGTCTAATTTTGCTTTGAGAAATTAATAATGTGATTTGACATAATTATCTACCCCAGTGTGTTGCAAGATTAGAGACAGATATTACTGAACTACAGCAGTGTGAAAACTGAGCAGCACAGAACAGAGTTTGTTAAGCTGGACAAAATTATTTATTTGGATTTAATAACCAAGGATGAATCTTTAATTGTAGAATGAAGCCTTTAAGTACCTTGGTACTATGTTTTCCATAAGACCTATACAAGTACCTTGAGATACAGAATTATTATATGACTGTTCTGTTGTGTACATAGTACATGAACAGAATAATGTTCATAACGCTGAGAAATTTAACTTGGAAAGACCATTTAAAGGTATGATATTGTGACTGTGCATATAAAAGAAATTTCCTGATCATGCATAGTTTGAAGTAACTTTTTATAAGAATTACTTATCTGAAAGGCAGAGTGATGGAGGGAGAGACAGAGAAGGATCTTCCATCTTGTGGTTCGCTCCCCAAATGGCTGCAAGAAATGGGTCTGGGCTGGACTGGAGCCAACAGCCCAGAATTCCATCCTGGCCTCTCACGTGAGTGGCAGGGGCTCAGCACATTGGCCATCCTCCACTGCTTTCTCGGGTGCATTGGCAGGGAGCTGGATTGGAAGAAGAGCAAGCGGAATAGGGTCACTGTTTTTGCAATAAGATTGAATTGTAGGTAAATATTTCTAACGATAATTTCTTCAGGCTGTTTACAGTTGAGAAAAATTAATGAAAATGTCATCTAATTACTATTTGTATCCTTAATTAAAATGTTAATTGGGTACATTTGTGTGCTCAACATACTTAATGTGTTTACTTTTTGACAAAGGGAATGACGGTGTTCTACGTTCTACATTCTTATGTTTAATTGTTTAAATATTTTGAGGAGACACATACTTAAGGAATATAGGAACCTAACTTGAATGATCATTTTTTTTTGCTACTGCTGTACATAGCAGATCTGTAGGAAGTCAGCAATTTAATCATTAGAAAAGAAATCTTCCTAAAGTGTGTTTTAGTCTTGTATTTGCATGTGAGAAAAAGGGACTACAATTAATCAGTAATGTGTCCATTCAGAATGACATTTGTAAGTAAAGGAATTGATTATGGGGAGCTGCACTTAAAACATTTTTGCCTCACTAAGGACATTATCCTTTAGAATAAGGAGAACCTTCATATTATTTTATGTTGATATATACTTGACCTTTTCATTTGACCAACATTTGAAGCAGTTGTTTAAAACAGTCAGACGTGTGCTGCAAAATCGCTTTGAATTCTGTTATGGCCGTGGTCCTCATTTCTCTTCTCCAAAAGAACCAATGGTATGGCTCCCTGTTCAATAAATGAACATTCTGTGTGTGCTTTAAGAAGCAAAGATACCTCATCTGTCAGTATAAAAGCGAAATGGTTCCTTTTCAAATAATTGATGAAGTATAATGCTTCCCCAAATCAGCACCAGTTAGGCAGAAGCCTCCACTCTGCACCTGTGTGCAGCTCCAAGCACTGGGGAACGAAGGGCAGATGATGAAGAGGATGCACTCCTCTGCCCTTACGGATTTGGAAGGTTTCTTTTATCCTGCTGAACTTGGCCTTGCTGTTCTCTTCTATAGTGTCTAAGACTTTAATGTCTGGTAGAAGGAAATGAACTAGTGCTTCTTAGACGCAATCATGAGAACAGCAAATACATAGTTTTGTTTATTGCCTACACTGTTCTAAGTTCACTTCTTAGAATAACTCATTTAACCCAGCCAATGGTCCTGTATATTAGCTCTATCAGTATTGCCATTTTACAAATGAGAAACAGAGGCTTAGCTTTCCCACAGCCACTCAGGAAGGAGTGGGGCTTGGAGTTGAGATCAGACATACTGCACTCTGAGTCTATGCTTGTACCCTCCTGTGTTTCTTATTGAAAGGATGTCGTGCAAGAATCAGAAAATATTTGGAGCAACCACACATTTAACCCTATTGCAGCAAAAGTAGGAGAAAGTGCTTGTGTTAGCTTTTCAGTTTGATGAAAATACATAGTCTTTAAATGACCATTAAAATATAAAAGAATTAAGAGCAAACAAGATGAACCTTGAGCTTGTAAAGTCAATTTTCTTTTAAGAAAGATTTATTTATTTATTCAAAAAGCTACAGAGATTGGGAGAGACATAAAGAGATCTTTCATCCTCTGGTGCATTTTCCACATGGCTGGGCCTGGACCAGGTTGAAGCCAGAAGCCAGAAATTCCATTCGGGTCTCCTGTGTGGATGGCAGGGGTCCAGGTACTTGGGCCATCACCCCATGGTTTCCTAGGTAGGTTATCAGGAAGCTGCATTAGAAGCAGAGCAACCAGGACTTGAACCAGGCAGCTCTGATAGGGAAAGTGGTACCTTAACCTGCTGAACTACCATGCCGACCCTGAAAGTAAGTTTTCTGGGAATAGTTTATCATTTAAAAAAAAAAAAACACAATAGGGGGCCCGCACCATGTGTCACTTGGTTAATCCTCCACCTGCGGCGCCGGCATCCCACGTGGGTGCTGGGTTCTAGTCCCAGTTGCTCCTCTTGAAGTTCAGCTCTCTGCTGTGGCCCGGAAGGCAGTGGAGGATGACCCAGGTGCTTGGGCCCCTGTACCTGCGTGGAAGACCAGGAAGAGGCACCTGGCTTCTGGCTTCAGATCGGCGTAGCTCCAGCCGTGGTGGCCATTTGGGGAGTGAACCAACGGAAGGAGGGCCTTTCTCCCTGTCTCTCTCACTGTCTAACTCTGTCAAAAAAAAATACACACAATAAATCTTTTATTTTTTGACAGAGTGGACAGAGAGAGACAGAGAATGGTCTTCCTTTGCCGTTGGTTCACCCTTCAATGGCTACTGTGTACCGCGCTGATCTGAAGGCAGGAGCCAGGTGCTTCTCCTGGTCTCCCAAGGGGTGCAGGGTGCAAGCCCTTGGGCCATCCTCCACTGCACTCCCTGGCCACAGCAGAGAGCTGGCCTGGAAGAGGGGCAACCGGGATAGAATCTGGTGCCCCGACCGGAACTAGAACCTGGTGTGCCGGCGCCGCAAGGCGGAGGATTAGCCTATTGAGCTGCGGTGCCGGCCAAATCTTCTGTCTTTAATGAGGATGCAGTCAGTAGATGTGTGGAGCAAAGTGACACGTGTTAAAATATCAACCCTGCCACTCACTGAGTGATCATGAACAAATTACCTAACTTGATAAGCTTTAGTATCTTTTACAAAATGCAGAAGGTAATTTCTACCTCACGAAGTTATTGTGAAGGTTAAAGATAAAGCACACAAGATGATATTGGGCACCTACTGTAACCCACTGAAGGGTAGCCACGGCTGCCACAAATTAAACAAGCAAATCATTATGTTGAAGCATCAAATTGCACGAGAGTGAATACCTATTAGGATCTCTTGGAAGAGACTGAGCAACGATATATGTAGATTGAAGTTGAACTTGCCTGAGAGAATAGGCTATGAAAATCTCCATAGTTGGTTGTTATAAGCAGTGACTACTTATTAAATGTAATGAAACTTGTCCATCTGTTACACGACTAGGAGCTTGTTCCTTTGCAACTGTCCTATCTGTTAGAACTGTGGGAAGAAGCAAATGAAGGGGATGATGTGAAGCTGAGCCGAGATGGTGTGTCAGGAAGCTAGGCTTAATCTTGAAGGCCAGCATGGAAGAGGAAGAGAGCAATGGCTGGGAGCATTCTCACTTCACCCTCTCCAGCCAGGGCTTTCCACTATGCAGCACAGTTACTGGTCGAGTCTCTCCTTGATGCTGGTGAGAATGCGTGGGCATTTCTTTACTATATACAGGGGCTTTCAAACTTTTAAAAACTATGACTTCTACTAAGAAATAAACTTAGGGGCTGGCATTATGGCATTGTGTGTTAAACCTCCACCTATGGTGCTGGCATCCCCTGTGGGTGCTGATTTGTGTTCTGGCTGCTCCACTTCCCATCCAGCACTCTGCTAATGTGCCTGGGAAGGCAGCAGGAGAAGCCCCAAGTGCTTGGGCCCCTGCACCCACATGGGAGACCTGGAGTAAGCTGCTGGCTCCTTGCTTTGGCCTGTCCCAGCCCTGGCCACTGATGCCATTTGGGGGCATTTTGAATGATCCAGAGGATTTGCCTTTCAAATAAATAAAGTAAGTTTTTTAAAAACTTTGCATCATTGGCTAGTCTAAGTGTCATGAGCACAGGGACTTTTATCTGTTGCAGTCACTGATGTACTCATGTGTCTGGAAGAGTCCCTGGCATATGGTAGCTGCTTAATACATATTCCATCTGTCTGGAAAAAAGTTTGATTACACATTCTTTCATTGACTATTTGCTTGCAATGCCTTCTGAAATGTTTTATCCCACTTAGTAAAAATTGCAGCCAAGGCCTACTAACTTTATTTTATTAGATACAAGGGGGAGAGAACCTTAACAGGTCATGTGTTGCAGCCCTCTGGGTTAGGATCTGCAATTTCAATAGCACTGCTTGTCACTGGGAGCAACTGGCTTTGTCATTGGGACTTGTCTTTCTTGCAGCTGCCATGCCTCATTTAACCTGGGTATTTCCCCAGTTCTTGCAGTGGTTTGAGTGCTCAGATTACCCTACATCTGTTGCATGCTGGTAGACAAAGTCAACTATTAGGAGGACTCTTGCCTAACTTCTGGACTGTCCTGCAGGCATTTGCACCCAAGCAGGTCTTGCTTTTGTTAAGCCCTGGCACAATTGCTAATCCTGGGGTTGTGCCACAGGCTAGCCAGGGTCTGTGCCCGACTGGAATGGCTTGGGTACAGCTCTTCCTAAGGCAGAGGCCTAGAAGTCACAAGCCACTCAAGCTCTCTGCACAGCAAGTATGCTTTTCGTCGATGCAGTGGCTGAAATTAAAATTCCTAGTGGATTTTGGCACTCTTAGATTCCTTTTATTTTTTTGTTTCTGGTATCTGCACTTCAATTTATACTTACTGTAGGTAGGAAGAATGAAGGAGACGAGGTAGAGAAATTGATGCAATTAAGTGTTTGGATAGGTGCGAGAATTGTGAAAGTCTCATTTCCTGAGAAAATATGTGGGAGTAAAGTTGGATAATGTATTCAAATATGAGATGCGTTGTGAAGGAGAGCTGACGATACTGTTGCTGTTACTTTTCTAATCTTCACCCCTTTTTAGATCATCTAACTAGAAAAAGCAATATACCAGCTCATGTTTTGACTAAAATATCTAGAAGCATTCATTGAATATTAATTCTTCATCTAGGCTAGGCCTGAGTGCTGTATGCCAGCTAGGGTAACTGTAATGTCATGAGCTAAGACCCGGACCTGGAGATCCCCCCACAACTGCAGGGGTGCGATGGGCCCTGGGGAGGGGACTGCATTAAAGAATGACACCAGCAGGTGAAAGAGGGCACCGGCACTGCGGTGGGAAGGCAGGTGGCTGCAGCCTGTGGCATCAGTGGGTGCAGCAGGAGCTGATGAACATGTGTTGCTGGGTTGTGAAGTTCTGTAATGGCTGACTCCACGGAAGGTGATAGTTCGAAATCTACCAGGTAGACTGATTCACAATGCTTTTGGCACTCAGGCAGATTCCAAGTTGTGACTGGTAAGAACTCAGGGTCCTGATTCTAGAGAATCATGACATCAAGAAATTGGTGATAGAATTGCAGGAGCAAGACACACATTATCAATACCAAGTGATAAGTGGAGCCCGGTCTTCAGGTCAAGCCACTTGCTTCGTTTTCAAAACTGGGTCACCAGGATGTGATTTTTTTTTTTTTTAAGGAAAATATTTTTTCAAGAAGCTGGCAATCTGGGGGATACAGATCCTTCAATCTAAAATGTGCTTTTCCTGCCAAATAACCCAGCAGAAAGGACTTTAAAGGGAAAGCAATAGCCTAAGGGGGAGGTTATAGAAAAAACGAATCCAGTCAATGGTAATTAGGCAGATGGAGGCGGCTTTGGTATAGAGCTTAGCTGTTTGCAGTTGATAGCTACAGACTTTCTCCTTCGCTGGGTGTAAGGTCGGCTCTTCTAGTCATTTTACTTCAGTAACCTCCTGAAATTCCTATGCAAACATTTTTCCTGAGACTAAGGTTGTGGTTTAATAACAAACAGCAAGATTCACTAGATGCCGACTCTCATAAGGCTGGTGTTCATCCTTGCCAAATCGAGCTCAGTCCTGGAGAGACAAGAGGGGCTAACCTTGGGAGAAGGTCAAGGACTCCAGGTGTTCAGAAAAGGAGGTGGAGTGATGGAAGCCAATCGGGGCTTGGAGCAGGAGTCTGCTCGCCCTTTATCCAAGTGTTTGCAGGAAAACAGCTGTGAAGAAAGGCGACCTCGGTTCTTGTCTCACGTGAAAGAATTTCCGTACAGGCGAGACAGTGGGCAAAGAGCGATTTATTTAAGTCAGAAGCTTCCTGTCACAGCAGCCAAGAGAGGGCTCCAAGAGAGGCAGACTCCAGAAACGGACAGTTTGAAGCACAACTTTGGCGGGGGCACTGTCAGCACCCTCATGGAAACGAAAAGCCCTGGAGAAAGTCTGCCGGACTGGCTCCATGCCGCAGGGTGGGAGCAGTGTTTGCGGCATCAGCATCACCTGGAGGGTTGTGCAGACAGATGTGTGGCCGCGCTGTGGGGATGTTAAGCAGGTACAGGTTAACTGACCTGATGCTGCCGTAGATGACATTTGTAGGGGACAGCCAGGCCTCTGGGTACACAGGTCCAAAGCTGGGGAAAAAAAAAGAAGGGATGGCATTTAGAGAAGAGAATGGAATGGATGGGGAAGAAGATTAGATCACGTGGTTTATTTGCTTGGTAAAGGCAGATCTGCATGAAAGGTATCATCAAGGTTACAATCAAAGAAGTTCTGTAGCATCACCTGTTTTTTGCAGAATTTGTCAAGAGGGGACTTGAAGTACAGCTTTTAGCTGTGATTGGCATGGGGGTGGGAGGAGAGAATGAATGGAAATAATCTGATTTGTGCCAAACAGGCTGCTGTAATGTTGGCAAGTTTTTAAAAATTAGGATCACATGGTTTAGAAAGGAAATGAGCCTGAACAATTAGTGCAAACTCCAACTTGAACCATTCCCATGAGTTTCCAATCTGGGAAAATATTTTCTTTTTCTTTTTTAACAAGAATTGTAAATGGAGAGGATTGCCTCTAGGCACAACTCAATTATTTAAATTTTTACCTAGAAAGTTGATTGACTTTTTTTTGTATCAAAATTACCTGGTACTCAGAACCTACAATTCTATTGCTTTTTTTTTTTTTTTTTTTTTTTACAGGCAGAGTGGACAGTGAGAGAGAGAGACAGAGAGAAAGGTCTTCCTTTTGCCGTTGGTTCACCCTCCAATGGCTGCCGCGGACGGCGCGCTGCGGCCGGCGCACCGCGCTCGTCCGATGGCAGGAGCCAGGAGCCAGGTGCTTTTCCTGGTCTCCCCATGGGGTGCAGGACCCAAGCACCTGGGCCATCCTCCACTGCACTCCCGGGCCACAGCAGAGGGCTGGCCTGGAAGAGGAGCAACCGGGACAGAATCCGGTGCCCCGACCGGGACTAGAACCCGGTGTGCCGGCGCCGCAAGGCAGAGGATTAGCCTGTTGAGCCACGACGCCGGCCGCTTTTTTTTTTTTTTTTTTAATAGCAAAGCAAATTAAGTTTTTGGAAGGAGACCCAGACAAACCCAAAGATGGTTAAATGATGGGAGTTTTACTTCCAAACCTTAAAGAGGAAAACACCCAACTGTCATAACTAAATTTTCTATTTTTTTTTTAAATACATCTTTTTATTTTTATTTATTTTTTTTTTTACAGGCAGAGTGGACAGTGAGAGAGAGAGACAGAGAGAAAGGTCTTCCTTTGCCATTGGTTCACCCTCCAATGGCCGCCGCGGTCGGCGCGCTGCGGCCGGCGCGCTGCGCTCGTCCGATGGCAGGAGCCAGGAGCCAGGTGCTTTTCCTGGTCTCCCCATGGGGTGCAGGGCCCAAGCACCTGGGCCATCCTCCACTGCACTCCTGGGCCACAGCAGAGGGCTGGCCTGGAAGAGGGGCAACCGGGACAGAATCCGGCGCCCCGACCGGGACTAGAACCCGGTGTGCCGGCGCCGCAAGGCGGAGGATTAGCCTGTTGAGCCACGGCGCCGGCCTCTAAATTTTCTATTTTAAAAATAAGAGAAAATTTAATAGAATGAACACTCCACATTTTATGTTTGATTCACTTGATAAAATATATTCACATATAGGAGTCAACTGGTATTTCATATGTAAGCACTGATGAGTGTGTATTTGAGGGTACCTCAAAATTTCATGGACTTACAAATTTATTTTGGTCCAGAAAGTATTAAACACTTGCATAGTGTTTTCTTTTTCTTCTTTTAAACACATTGTCTATGGACTTTTTTTTAAAAAAAATTTATTTTATTTGAAAGAGAAGTAGAGACAGAGAGGTCTTCCATCTGCTGGTTCACTCCCCAGATGGCCGCAATGGCCAGAGCTGCACCGATCTGAAGCCAGGAGCTTCTTTTGGGTCTCCCACGCGGGTGCAGGGGCCCAAGGACTTGGGCCATCTTCTACTGCTTTCCCGGACCATAGCAGAGAGCTGGATCAGAAGTGAGGCAGCCCGGACTAGAACTGGTGCCATATGGGATGCTGGTGCTTCAGGCCAGGGCTTTAACCCACTGTGTTACATGCTGGTCCACATGGTGTTTTCATAATGTGTATTTTTTGCAAACTTTTAAAATACCCATCATATGCATAGATTGCAAAATTTGGGGCGCCCAAATAAACTAACCTTTTAATTTTGGACTTTTGGAACTACCTGTCTATGCTAGCTCCTGTGATTACGGAATTGAATATGACAGGGCTCTTAGCTCTTTTATTTTATTTTTTTATTTTTGACAGGCAGAGTGGACAGTGAGAGAGAGAGAGACAGAAAGGTCTTCCTTTGCTGTTGGTTCACCCTCCAATGGCCGCCGCGGTCGGTGCGCTGCGACTGGCGCACCGCGCTCATCCGATGGCAGGAGCCAGGTGCCAGGTGCTTTTCCTGGTCTCCCATGGGATGTAGGGCCCAATCACTTGGGCCATCCTCCACTGCACTCCTGGGCCACAGCAGAGAGCTGGCCTGGAAGAGGGACAGAACCCGGCTCTCCGACCAGGACTAGAACCCGGTGTGCCGGTGCCGCAAGGCAGAGGATTAGCCTGTTGAGCCACGGTGCCAGCCAGGGCTCTTAGCTCTAATGGCCTATAATGTGAGGAAGAGAAGAGAACAGGTACAGGTGTGCAGTGTGAGAATGGGGCTATAGTGATGTCCACATGCTATTATGTATTATATTTCACAAGCTGTCTACACTGTAGCATTGTAGTACATACTCACCTGTGAATGCGTGTAAATCACAAGCCAACAGTCATACTTCTATCCCCATTTTATAGATGATGGAGTCAAAGGATTTGAAGGATTTAAGTTATCCGAGATGACACTTGTTTATTTCTTATCAGAACTGAGATTTGAACTTGGTGGTCTGAATGGCCTACTGTATGCTTTTTGCAGAGTAACACTGACTTTTGCTCTTTGAATTCTTGTATAAAATCTGTCAAGTTAATATGCAATTATCCGTCTTTTTGGGAAGATATGAAAACCTCCTTAGGTTGGAAATGTATTTTAGAAATGCTTATGTGATGAGGAATTTTCTATGGAGTGAAATATTTAAAAAGAGCTAGAACTCACAGCACATTGCTAATGTCAAATATTCTCAAATGCTGACACTTCCATGTTAAATGAACAATGTATTTGCTCCTTATGGAGTCATTCATTGCCTGTGCACACACATGTCTATGATGTAATGGATGGAGTCCACATTACATTTCTCTAGTTTTGGGCAAGTTTGGTAACAGATTCCAGATAATAGAATTTTTTTGTAAAGTATTCTTTTTTTTCTGTTTGTTATATAGTTATTATTTTTTTACTTTAATAAATGTAAATTTACCAAGTGCAACTTTTGTATTGTTGTGGCTCCCCCCCAACCTCCCTCCTTCCCATGGCCCTCCCCTCTCCCACTCCCTCTCCCATCCCACCCTTCATAGAGTTTCATTTTCAATTACCTTCATATACTGAAGATCAACTTAGTATATACTAAGCAAGGATTTCAACAGGCTGCACTCACACAACCTCACAAGGTATAGGGTATTGTTCGACTAGTAGTGTTTTTAAGTTTCATAGTAAAACACATTAAGGACAGAGATCCTATGTGGGGAGCATGTACCCAGTGACTCCCGTTGTTGATTTAACAATTGGCACTCTTTTTTTATGATGTCAGCAATCACCCGAGACTCTTGATATGAGCTGTCTAGGCTATGGAAGCCCCTTCATTTCACCAACTCTGAACTTGTTTAGTCAAGGCCGTATCACGGTGAAGGTTCCTTCCTCCCTTCAGAGAAAGGTGCCTCCCTCCTTGATGGCCTGTTCCTTCTGCTGGGGTCTTGTTCACCAGGATCTTTCATTTAGATTGTTTTTTGCCACAGTGTCATGGCTTTCCATGCCTGTGAGACTCTCATAGACCTTTTAGCCAGATCTGAATGTCCCAAGGGTTGACAGATAATAGAATTTGAATTGGAAGATAAATCCCTTTAGGGGAAAGAGTGCAGTCTACCAAGTTTGTTTTAAATATCCCCACATTTTATTTTATGAGTGTTCTGTTTAGTACTTTATAACATGGTCAAATGGTACTGTTATGGATGCCAGCTTTTTCCTGGAGGTGGGATGAATACAACACAATGTGTTCTGCTCTAGGGATGCTTCTGGTTATTAAAGGGAAGTCATGTCTATGGAATGAAGGAAGAGTTGGTCTCTATTGGATTTGCCTGTTTCACAACTCTATTCATTAAATCCAAATTTGTTGAAAGCTGTTTGTATTGAATTTGATAACCCCAATTCTAAGAAGCTACATATATAATAAAACTCCTTCTAAAATTCTATGACACTTGTATTTTTGTTATTTCCTGGCTAAGCCATTTTAAAGTTAGGTGCCCACACTTAATCAACTATTAGAGGAAGCACTTTATAATTTTTTACTTACTGAATTACTTTAAAAATCAGTGCTCTTGTCTGATTTTGTCTTAATGATTTGGCTTTGAAGTGTCTAAGATTCAATTGGATTTGATGAACTTTTGAACTCTGTACACAGCATTGTATAAGATATACTTGGTTTGAAGAGGAAAAATCAGAAATCCCCCATCTGTAGAAGTGGCTATCTATTGAAATAATAATGGGAAGGTTATCTGTAGTGGGTATTTACCCTGTTATTTGCCAGAGAAGAATAACCTTTTTGGAACAAGCCAAATGGAGGAAAATGACCTATCTTACCATATTTAAATTCTGCTTGAAAATAAGAGCAGCCATTTTAGATGAATGTAAGCATACTCTCTGCCCAGCTGCTTCCAACAGTTCCACACCTAGTTCATTAAAAAAAAATCACTCATTAATTCTTTACGTCTCCTGTCTGACTTTCGAAGTGCTTCCTTCTCATCTATTCCCCTGGACTAGCTTCATCCTGAATGGCACAGAGAATTGCTTCTGGAGGGAAGTGTTCAGAAAGATCAGTTGGAATTAATAAAGTCTCGATTATGAATATTTAAAATTTTAGTTTCATGATTTTCTTGTATGTAATAGCTGAAAAAGTGAATAAGAAGTTATTTGGAATATTTTCTTTTTTTAAAAAAGATTTATTTATTTGAAAGGCAGAGTTAGAGGCAGAGAGAGGTCTTTCATCCTTTGGTTCACCCCCCTAGATGGCCGCAGGATCTAGGGGCTTCCTCCAAGTCGGGTACAGGGGCCCAAGGATTTGAGCCATCTTCCACTGCTTTTCCCAGGCCATAGCAGAGAGCTGGATCAGAAGTGGAGCTGCCCGAACTCCAACCAGTGCCCATATGGGATGCTGATACTGCAGGATTTACCTGCTAGGCCACAGCACTGGTTTCTCAGAATATTTTCAGTTAAAGATTTCTTTAATGAACAGCTTAAAATTATAATTAGTTTTATGTAATGTTCACCTTTATTTGTATGGAAGAGGCATTCTTACACTTCTAAAAGTAATTTGTTACCTTTTAATGGATCAAATATTTTCTAAAAATATTTCCATCCATTTAATTTACTGAGTAAACTTTTCTTTTTTAAAATGGGTGAAATATACATAAATCAACTCAACCTAGTATCTTCTCTAATTCCAGGTTAGTGAAATCTAAAGCAGTGCTTTTTTTTTTTTAAAAAAAAAACAATGATTTGTTAAGTATAGAAACGTGATTCTCTACAGAATTTTTATGTTAAATTTCTCTGTTAGCCATACATTTAATATATTCTAAAAATTTGCATAAGAGGTAGGAATTGAGCTCAGAGGTTAAGATGACTACGTCCTGTACTGGGGGACTAGGTACAGTATCTGGCTTTGGCTGCTGGCTCCAGCTTTCCATTAACCCTGGAAAGCAGCAGGTGAAGGCTGAAGTGGGTGGGTCCCTGCCTCCATGTGGGACACTCAGAGTGAGTTTCCAGCTCTGTTGGCCTGGGCTATGCCCAGCCATTGTGGGAATTCGGAGAATGAACCACTGGATATGAGCTCCCTCTCTCTCTGCCCCTCAAGTAAGTAAAGAAATACAACATTCTTAAAACTTCTTAAATATAGCAATTTTTTAATCTGCTAAAAAGTCTTTGTGGAAGTCCCAGATGTATATTTAATGGCTTGGAGGACAGCTAGCTGAAATTTGGATGGACTGTTCACTTAGCTGAAATGTTTTATATGTGGAAGAAAGATGTCTTGCCTACATTTTTTAGTTAAGAGCTTAATATTTTTTCATATGTAAGAAAATGACCATCAGTTACCAGATTAGGACATGTCATGAACATGGCTGATATTTATAATGTCTTAAAATATTATAGCAGCAAGCTGATTAATACTGCATTTTAATTTAATCTTTTTCTCTTTAAAATTGTTCCAACTTTCCTTCTAATTTAAATTCTATTTTGGCCACATTCACTTTGATAGCGAAGTGTTTTAGTTTGTGCTTGAAATAATCCCATTTGGTTCTCACACTTTCTTCATGGAATCACAGCAAATTTTAAAGCAGTCCCCCTGGAATTTATGTCATGGTGGTTTATCAAGTTGCTGTGATATTTTATGAAGGTGAGATCTGTGGCAAGATGTGACTGTGTTTTAAATTGATCTTTAAAGTGTTGAACAACTTTATTGCAGCAATTGTAGATATTTTCCCACCTTTTTTTTTTGTAATTTATGTGATTTTTTTTTTCATCAAGGAGGGAGACTTCTGAGTACAAATGTACTTAGCAACTTGATTTGCCCACAAATTAAATCATTAATAAAGTATCTGATCATAAAATACAAATCATAATTATAGCAGCTGATGCCTAGTCGGTGCTTTTATGTGCTAGGCACTGTCTTAAATGCTTTGCATTTACTATTTCATGTGCTCTTCATAATGAAACCTACTTTTTGGCTGAGGAAGCTGAATGATAACCACATGAAGATAAATGGAGGGAATATGCAAGTCACATAGGTAATGAGGTAGAAGGAGGATGCAAAGCTAAAGAAGCTGATGCCAATGTCCGCGTGCCTAATGACCATCTCCACCTTCCCACCTGCTTTAGCTGGCTAGAACTTCCAGTAGTCTCCAGGTTCTAACAAGTCACCTGGGACACCATGCAGAGTGGCTTCCACTCTTTGCAGCCTTAGAAGGTAATACTCTTTGTCTATTTTGTTCTTCATTAACATACACATTAATGAGAATTAAGTGAAAACAATGCCAATACATGCATGTGTATTTCTTTTAAGAAAAAGATTTATTTATTAAAGGCAGAGCTACAGAGAAGGAAATACAGAGATCGTCCATCCACTGATTTACTCCCCTAATGGCTACAGTGGCCAAGGCTGGACCAGGGTAGAAGCCAGGAATTTTTTCCAGGTCTCTGATATGGGTGACAGGGGCCCAAACATTGGAGCCATGTTTTGCTTCTTTCCCAGGCTACTAGCAGGGAACTAGATTGAACGTGGAGTAGCCAGGATATGAACTGGCACCTCTATTGGAAACCAGTCACAGGTGCTGGCTTAACTGAGTGTGTCACAATGCTATCCCCCCATTATTTGTATTTTAAAGGATTAGGTGTTTAGCCTAGAAGTTAAGATGCCTGCAAGGAAAGAGGCAGAATTGAGGAAACAGGATGCAAACTCAAAGCCAAAATGTATTTATTTCAAGAGAAATCAGTTCTCAGACATGGTTAACTGCCAGTGTGTACACTGAGCAAATGGCAGAGAGCAAGAATTTTGGTGTGTGCTGCGTTTGTATATCATAAGCCCTCTGAGGGCCTTGGGGGGCACAGAGCTGAGCTAGCTTTTCAAAGTCCTGGGGATTTCCTCTCTGCAGGTTGGTCAGCTGGAAAAGAATGTAGAGGGTTGGGGCTGGCGCTGTGATATAGCCAGTAAAGCTACTGCCTGCAGTGCTGGCATCCCATATGGGTGCCGGTTCAAGTCCCAGCTGCTCCACTTCTGATTAAACTCTATGCTATGGCCTGTGAAAGCAGTAGAAGGTGGCCCAAGTCCTTGGGCCCCTGCACCACCATGGGAAGACCCAGAGAAGCTCCTGGATCCTGGCTTCAGATCAGTGAGGCTCTGGCCATTGTAGCCATCTGGGGAGTGAGCCAGCAGATAGAAGACCTCTCTCTATGCCTCTGCCTTTCTGTAACTCTGTCTTTCAAATAAAATAAATACATATTTTTAAAAAGAATGTAGAGGGTGAGATGGGGAAGAAGACAGGGAGTGGAACTGAGCTGGTTTGAGAAAGAATGCAGGGGCTAGGGAGTCCCTTGTGGGGATTGGGTCTGCTTTCAGGCAAGGAGCTGGAATGCTTCTGAGGATTATGTCCTTGCTCCATCAATGCCAACATTCCATATCAGAGTTTGATTCCAGCTTTGGCTCCTGACTCCTGCTTTCTGCTAATGCAGACCCTGGGAGGGAACAATGATGGCTCAAGCAGTTGGGTTCCTGCCATCCATGTGAGAGACCTGGGTTTTGTTCCTGACTTGTGGCTTCAGCCAGACCCAGCCCTGGGAGCTGAGGGTATCTGGGGAAAGAATCAGTGAATGGCAGCTCCATCTTCCTGTCTGTGTCTGTGTCTCTGCCTCTCAGATTAAATAAAAAGTTGACAGGTGTACGGAATTCAGCTTTTTAAGAACATCCCAGCTACTGTTCTAACAAGGGCTTTCCTTTGGGAATGTGGGACTGGGGGCAAATCACGTGGTGTGTGCTGCTCTCTCCAGTGAACATGTGGGACCCCTCTTGTCCATCCATCTGCTGCAGTCATAGAAGATGTTCCTAGTTGACTCAAACCTCTCCCTTCCTTCTGCCTTCAACATCAGCTCTTTCCTGCACTTAATGCTCTCTTCCTCTGGCACTTGGACAAAGCCCCTTCCCATCCTTCAGCGCTCAGCCTCAATGCTGTCTTTCCAGAAAGTCCCTCACTGACCCCCCCCCCCCCAGCTGGCGAGGCCAAGATTCTCTGCTCCTCCCTCACCCTCTCCAGTGCAGTGCATCAGCTGTTGTCCATTTGTGTCTGTGTCCCCGACTGGAATGCAGGCTTCTTGAGCCACATTTGTCTCTTATCCCTGTGTTGCTGACACTGATCAGAATGGCATGTAACAGGTGCTCAGTGAATTTGTGAGAAGTGAATTAGTGAAATAACTGAATTAGTGAAATTAGTGAATGGGAGACCTTTGAGATGGAAAAGCAATTATAGTTCCACAAAATAAAATGCAGAAGTAACTTTTTAATTCATAGCCTGAGCCAAGCTCCCTGGGATAAGCAGCAGCAAGAGAAAAGGGGAGGTATTTTTGTTTAGCTTCTGAATCCCAGATGTAACCACTTTGGAAATGAACGGTGCACCTTAGATTCTCTGTGTTCCCTCATCACTGTTAGAAACGCAAGACCCTGATCCACAATCCAAGCCTCAGATTTGCTGTATCCCAAAGTTTTCTGCACCTTGCCATAGGTATTGAAGGCTGGTCCATGGTGCATAATGGGGTCTAATTTGGCCTTGTTTTTCTTGCCAAGACTGAATAACTCAAAGCAAATGACATGTTGTAAAGTACTGTTCTTTATTTTGAAAAATGTAATTGTTAGAGTTAAAGATTAAGTTCACCCTGGTCAGATGACTTTTGCATCTGAGAGTTCAGAGCTGCATAGGTGTAGGAAGGAAAACATAATTAAACACAAGTAACAGTTGCCAGGAAACACGGGATGAAAGGAGGAAATGTGAAATTGTAACAGTAATATGGCAAGAAATAATAGACGGGTAACAAATCTTCCACTGCAAGATCACAGCCAGCGTGATCAATCTCAGCTGCCTGAGAATCTTGCTTTGGAAAAACACGGAAATGAAAACTATAGGAAATTGGCTGAAAACATGCAGTTGGTGTTCCTGAACAGGAATTTAGGCCTTGACCAAGAGACAAGGGAGAGACACGAAGCCTAAGGAGGGCAGCTGTCCTAATCTCTATTTATAGTCACCCTGTTCCAGTTCCCCACAGGTGTTGACATGTCTGGGTGGGTGTCTTAACCTTGGTGTTCTGCAACACCCGCTGCCCCACCTCAAGTTCCCCATAAATTTGGTCTCAAGTTCCTCGTGGGTGGTCCTGAGTCCAGAAGGCTGTAAGCCCACCACTGCTGACTGTTAATGCATGATGCTGATGGAACCATAAATATTTTAAGAAACCTGGATTGGGTGTCCAGTCTTGGGAGCAAGTCCACTGTGCCTGTTGACATTAATAAACTGCTTCTGCTGCTCCTCCACTCAGCCTTTGGTGTCTGTTTGCACTAAGGGAACTTCTCCAATCCAGCTTTCTGTAACATTACGATGTTAAGAAAATCGTGAGAAGAAAGTAAGGAACTTGGGGAGGTGAGATACCTTAAACCAGTGTCAGGTGGGTCAGAATAAAGGAAGGAGCCCCTCTTGTCTGGAGGTCCCTGGTCCTGCAAAGTGGCCCTCACCTGTGAGTTGAGTTAAAATGGAAGCAAGATTTTTAAGGTACATAGAAAAAATTTTGATTGGGGGCTTTGTCTTAAAAAATGAAACACAAGTGTGAAACTTATTTCCTCTGAAACTTGTCATTGTCAAAGGCCACGTGGCTGTTTCTGTGCCTGTCATTCTGACAGATCTTCAGCACTTTCATTGACTTGATACAATCTTGGGTCCTTTGTTAAGGTTTGCAGTTTCATTTTGTGAAGTATTTGCATTGCACTGTTAGCTATTGTTAGTGATCAACAGGAGGTTAATTACAAGGATGTTGCCTGGGACAAACAAAGTTGAGAAGGAGACTAGTTTCAGAGGTCAGTGAATTAGTGGATATTTGCAGTTGTGACAACCTGCTTCCTCAGTGTACAGTGCACAAGCTTGGACAGTTGGGAATTCTTGTAATTCTGTTTTCAAACAAAATCCTTGTGTCCTGCCAAAAATCCTCCTACTGAGAAATGACAGGGAGATTGGGAGTTGCAAGATTATCTTGATTGGCTACATCAGTGGTTCCAATTCAGAAAATTACTGTTTGATCCATGTATTAGTTTGCTAGGGCAAAGTAAGCTAGGAAGAGACAAGACTCTCTACATAGTCTGGCATAGGAGAAAATAATTACATTCACAATGTTGCTGCTCAAGGGCAGTCTTTCAGATTAGTTCTCTCATTTGTTTAGCTTCCTGGGGCCTGGGAATTAAACCCCCTACTGTGTGCAATTTACACTTATGGAGAAGGTTAGCTTTTTGGCAAGCAGTTCAGTAGCATATCTGCATGAGAATGAGAGATGGAAATTTTCAGCAGTTGATCATAAGTGTTTGGGAATTTGATTTTTGGTTATTTTGAATATTTCATTTATATGAAATATATTTTCAGCCTGTAATAAAGTGATGGTTAACATTATACTGAAGAACAGGGAGTTTGGTTTTCTGCCCAGCAGTCTGGTTTCTCAAGGATACTGAATACTTTGCCTTGATGGGGGGGAGCAGTTCAAAGGCAATGAATATCTTTTCTTAAAGTAAGGCTAATAACTGCAGCAGGGAATGATAAATAAAAGTGTTAATTCTTATTTCTACCTTGATTGACGGGAGAATACTTTTTTCTATATTTCATTCTATAGGTTTATTAAAAGGTCAGAATCCTAAAGGCTTCCATAGCCTCGGCAGCTCATGATTAGAACCTAGGGAGATTACTGACGCCATAAACAAGAGTGTCAAATTGTTAAATCAACTTCAGGAGTCACTGTGTACTTACCGTCTCATGTGGGATCTGTCCTTAATGTGTTGTCCAATGTGAAGTAATGCTATAACTAGCACTGAAACAGTATTTTACACTTTGTGTTTCTGTGTGGGTGCAAACTGATGAAATCTTTACTTAGTATATACTGAATCAATCTTCTGTATATAGATAATTAAAAATGAAAAAAAAATCTTGGTGTTAAATTGGAAATTGCATAGAAAATTAATTTAAAAAATATATCATGTAGGATCTCTGTCCTTAATGTGCTATACATTGTGAATTAATACTATAACTAGTACTCCAACAGTATTTTTCACTTTGTGTTGCTATGTGAGGGCAAACTGTTGAAATCTTTACTTAATATATAGTAAACTGATCTTCTGTATATAAAGAGAATTGAAAATGAATCTTGATGTGAAGCAAGGGGAGAGGGAGTGGGAAAGGGGAGGGTTGCGGGTGGGAGGGAAGTTATAGGGGGGAAGCCATTGTAATCTATAAGCTGTATTTTGGAAATTTATATTATTTAAATAAAAGCGTTATAAAAAAATAAAAAAGGTCAGAGTATGGAAATGTAGGCTGTACCTGGGCTCCTGCTGTGAAAAGTGTGAAATTCTGATGTGCTTACAGATGCTCATCTGTATCATTTGCTTGTAGATTAAAATTCTAATTTATCAGGTTGGATTTGGTTTAGAAGGGGTCATTCTGAAGTTATATGATTAATACTGACAATAGCTTATTTAGGACCTTAAATTATATATTTTCTCCCTCTGTCTTCTTGCTTGTTAGAGTCCGGTATTAGTTGTATGGCAGCTTTCATCTGTAAGCTGATGGGGGAAGAACATATTGTGAATGTGGATGTACAAGAAGCAGTGCCTATGCCAGAGGACAATATTTTCTGCTTATTCCTAGAGAAACTATTTAGTATCACAGAAAGGATTCAGATAGATTCCAAGTTTACTCCTTCATTATTAACTGTATTTAATCAAGTAGACACTAGTTTAACTTAAGTCTCCATTTTCCTGCCTTTGAGACAAGTATCTTTGCCTTACAAGATTGTTGCAGAAGCTAGCAATCCTATACATGAAGTGCTTAGAAAGTTTACAGTAAATGATTAAGTATCGGCACAGTGACTGCCGCTCGGAAAGGAGCTTCCGGAGACTGATCCCTCTGGTAGGAGGGAGTGATGAGCCAGGTACTTGGTGGGCAGTTTTCTTTGGCTAGCTTGCCAGGCTGTGTGGTACCCTGGTATAAGCACCAGGACTTAGCTCGAAGTGAGACTTCTCTCCAAATAACCCAGCTCGTACTGTGAGTCTCAAATTTGGGTGATTATCAGGGTGGCTGGAGGAACCTCTTGGTGTCATCCAAGCTGAATTGGTCTCCAGGTCCAAGGGTTCTACGAAGCCGGGGAACTGGAATCTTTAGCAGAATTCCCTGGGGAAGCTTTTAATCAGTCAACTTTGGGAACTACTTAATATTCAGACCACCATTAGGCATCACTGGGTGAGTAACTACAAATTATTCTCAAGACACTTTATCCTTTTGTTGCTGTTAACTATTTTTTCCATCTTGAATAAAATGGACATAATTCCTTACTATCGTCTGAAACATGGTCATGTTGCCTAGGTAGTCTCAGAAATGTCTTGGTTTGAGTCAGTGTCCAGGAAAAGAGCTATACAATTGCATTTGGTTGATATATCCCCTAGTTCTTCCTTACTTTTTTTTTTAAAGATTCATTTATTTATTTGAAAGTCAGAGTTACGCAGAGAGGAGGAGAGGAAGAGAAAGAGAGAGAGGTCTTCCATCTGCTGGTTCACACCCCGGTTGGCCGCAATGGCCAGAGCTAAGCTGGTCTGAAGCCAGGAGCTAGGAGCTTCTTCCGGGTCTCTCATGTGGGTGCAGGAGTCCAAGGACTTGGGCTATCTTCCACTGCTTTCCCAGGCCATAGCAGAGAGCTGGATTGGAAGTGGAGCAGCTGGGTCTCAACTGGAGCCCATTTGGGATGCCAGCACTATGGGCAGCAGCTTTACCCGCTACACCACAGCGCTGGCCCTCCTTCTTTTGTTATATGGACTTATTGGAGACACTGTCTTTTATGTTTGTAAAGTGTTTCACAATTTGAATTTGACCAACAACCTTCTCGTGGTGTATTTTAGTGTTGCCCTACCCTTATAATTTATGTACACTGGTAGTTTCATAAGTCTTGGTTAGATTCCAATTCAGTTTATCTCCACTTTATGATTTTAGTGTGTTGCAATTCATTGCAATAATTACTCTTGTATCCCAAAGTGAAAAATCGCAGGTGGGTGGGAATTTCTTCCAGTGTCCTTTGACACAACCTAACGTCCTCCCTTTCTGGCACAATAAGATGAACCAGGATCACCTTGCTCTATAGCTAGAAGGAGTGATTCTTAGAAGGAACTTTGCTTTATGTCAGTGGGGAATGATGTTTAGAGACTATAATTTCAGTATCAGAACAGCTTTTGGCTACTGCATGTTACTGCCTTTAGGCATTTCAGAAGATAGGAAATACTTAAAAGAAATCATGAATTTACACCTTTAAATATAAGATTGCTTTTTTTTTTCTAATTTGCTTGCTTTTATACTTGAGCTTCTTTAATGTTCTGAAAACTTGAAGCTTTTCATCCTAACCTACATGATTGTGCTGGCTGTCAGTCTGTCAGCTCTCATACCTGGCTTCTACTTGGCTTCTACCCATCCTCTGGTTTGCCCTGTGTTGCAGGGGAAGACTATTGAGGTTTGCATTTCTCTGGTTTCCCTGTTGGCTGGATTCTAGTTGGTCTTTGTCAGTGAGGGATACCAGTAGGAGACCAGCAGATGAGAAGGAGAGAGATTTTTGAATTATTTCTTCCCTTCAGTCTTGCCTTGGGAATCATCTCTTGCAGTGGCTGTGTCTCCTCTGAAGCCTCTGCTCCCATTCTCCCCATTGGCTGTGGTTTCCGTGTTCAACTGGTGCCCCTGGCTCTCTTTGTACCACCTTCTCCCTTTCTCTTTCTTTCTGGATTTGGAATGGTGAGCCCCTCTTGGGGCTCATCTCTGGGTTGCCTCTTTTTCTCTTGTGAATTTTCTACTCTTCTGTCACCTGTGTAAAAATTCCTTCCACAATAGTCGGTCTGTTTTAAACACACAAGTGGTTTCTGTCACTTGGTTAGACTCTGAGATATTGCTTAATCATTTAACATTTTCTTTTGTGGACAGAGTGTTGTGAATTTTTAACAGCCGAGAGCTTGCAAACTGAATCCTGGCAGTCATTATTATATTATTATCACAAGTCATTTATCAGACATTACATTATATATGGCGTTTTGTACATTTGTGCTGTCCTTTTAAATTTCAACAATTAGCTTTTGTCTAATTATGCTTTCCCTTTGGCTTCTGAGTCTGCCATTCCCACTGCTGTCACCCCATTTCAGCCATATTAACAACTTTCTCAAATATTGTAATAACTTCACAGCTCTTTTTCCACCTCCAGTTCTTCCATCCTACAGTCTATTTTAATATATGCTGCTGAGTTTATTTTTATAAATTATGGCTCTGATCACTAAGAAAGATGATCTACCGTAGCTTTCCACCACTCACCAAATGAAATGCAAACTGAGCTGACTTTTGATATTCTCCACAAAATACCCCCCAACTTAACCTCTGTGTTGTGTCTTTATGTAGCCCTACTTTAACCTAATGATCCTTTGACATGGAAGATCCTTGGAAGTAAAAATGATCCCCGACTTTGCCTTAGAAGGGTTTTTGAAATGTTGGCTCTAACCCATGTAAAGACCAAGTCAAGCTAGACATATAGGTAGTGAGCAAGTTTCGGTGTCTCTGTCCTGGAAATTGTTCCTTCTGTATTTACTAGATGAGATTCTTCCAAAAAGAATATTTCTTCTCCTGTTTCTTGATTACTCTGAATTACTGAAGAGGCATGTTAAATATTTGATTATAAACAGATTTATTAATTCTCAGGGTAATGAATTGATGTCTGAGCAATTTTCAGTGTTGACCAATGAGCTTTTTTAGTAGTATTATGAATTTTTGAATCATTATGTATCTTACATATTTATATTCATTGATTATTCTAGATGTATATTGTCCCATCCCAGGTAATGAGTCTATTGTGTCTAGATTTTAAAAGATAGAAATTACAATGAATAAGTCCTTTAAGATAAAATGACATTCAAATTTTATAGGCTTGTTTATTCTACTCCGAGTTCTTGTTCCCTCTGGACTCATTTTAGAAGCAAAATGTCAGTGATTAAAGATGCTACTTACTCTTGGAGAAGGTCATTGTTGACACTTAATTTTATTGTTACTGTAGGCTCACTTGGTTCTCTGTTGTAGGCCATATTAATTCATTTGTTCATGCTTGTTGGACCTTTTAATATTGGGTACCGAGGATTCAATGGTGAATAAGATGGACAAGGCTACTGCTCTTGTGAAGGTTAGATCCAACAGGAGATACAGACACTGAACAATAAATTATGCAACTGATGATATAATCCCAGTGGAAGCAGGTATTAACGAGCAAGAACTCTGTTAGCCAATCTTGTATTAGGGATCTCTGACTTGCAAGGGGAATGGGGATAGGAAGGGTTTCTCTGAGGAAATAATGTTTCAGCAGCATCTACAGGATGAGCAAGAGTTTAGGTGAAGTGGGTATATAAGCAGCTAACACAGCAAGTGAGATGGCTTAAAGAGCAAGAACAGTCTCTTCAAGGTGTGTGATAAAAGGCTGCCATGGCTGCACTGTGGAGACCTAGATGGCGACTTAAAGACTGGAGAAGTATGCAAAGGCCGGACCATACAAAGTCTTAAAGGTTATGGAAGGACTGCATGGGGCTCTCATAATCAGATTTGCATTCAGCTGGAGCATGGGTAATACCTTCTAATGTGCAGAGTGCTTGCTGAGATGTTACAGGAGACCCGGGTGAGAGATGTTTGAAGGACTAAAGAGGTGTCCGTGGAAGTATGTCAAGACAGATATTTTGAAGGTGAACAGAACACAGTGGTTTTATGAATATGAGTACCAGTGGATATATGGAAGTGGGGAAGTATGATACCAAGGTTTCAAATAACTTGAGGACTAGGCTTTGAAGAGTGTGGGCAGGGGGAGGAGAGTCTACATACATACATACACCAACACTAGTGGTGGATATTTGGTGCATCAGTTAAAATGCTGCTTAGGAATCCACATACCAAACTGAAGTTCCTGATTGAGTCCCAACTCCTTTTCTGATTCCCATTTCCTGCATTGTACACTCTGGGAGGCAGCAGGTGATGGCTTAACAGCTGGGGTCCTTGTTGCTGGCTTTTGACTTCAATTTGGCCCAGCTCTAGTTGCTGTTGGCATTTAGGGAATAAATGAGCAGATGGAAGATCTATAGCTTTCAAATGAAAATCAAAATTTTAAAAGTCAGCTGTACTGAAGATTCATTTCAGTATAATATGCATACATTTTACATATAGAGTTTGCTGAGTCTTGACAAATGGACAAGCATGTATACCACTTCCACAATGAAAATACAACGTTTTTCCATCTTCTGAAATTTTTCTTATGCCATTTGCTTTGGTCCCAGAAATTCCCTAATCTGCTTTCTCACTAGAGGTTAGATGGACCTTTCCTAAAATTTCAATTAATGGGATCATATTACAGTCTTTTGTATCCTGGTGTATTGGCTTTTTTTGCTAAATATACTAATTTTTAAGATTTACTTGTATTGTGCATATCAGTTTTTTAAATCAGTTGTATTTCATTCTTTTGCTGTATCAGAATTTGTTCTTCTGTTTATGAGTTGATGGATATTTAGGTTGTTTTCAATTTGGGGCTATTATGAATAAAGCTATAGTGGACATCTGACCAGAAGTCTGTGTGGACATATGTTTTTGTACCTCTTGAGTAAGTATATCTAGTAGTGGAATTTTTGAATTCTGTAAAGTGCATATATTTAACCTTAATAAATATAGACATGCACACATGTGTACACATATGAATACATTCATATATATGAACATACAACTGAAAAGTTAATAATTGTTTTAACTATTTTTACTCCCGCCATTTTAATTTTTCCATATTACTGTCTGCAATGGCTAAAATTAGAAACTGAAAATACCATTTTTTTCAAAGATTTATTTGAGAAGCAGAATTAGATTGAGGGAGAGACAGAGATTTTCCATTCAATAGTTCACTCCCCAAATGACTGCAATGGCTAGAGCTAGGCCAATCTGAAGCTAGGAGCCAGAAGATGCTTCTGGGTCTCCCACGTAGGTGCAGGGGCTCAAGCACTTGGGCCATCATTTGATTGCTTTCCCACACACATTAGCAGGGAGCTATATTGGAATTGGAACAGCCAGGACTTGAACTGGTGCTTGTATGACTGCCAGTGCTGCAGGTAGAAGCTTAGCCCACCACGCCATAGCACTGGCCTCTGACAATTCCATTCTATCAAGTCTAGAATGTTATCTTATTGGTTGTTATGTTTTAAATTTTTATTTCCTTGAAGATTAGTATAGTTGAGTTTATTTGAGTTGTAGATCTTCTGAATTTCTAAACAAGATTTATTTCTGTGAAAGGCAGAATGGCCCAGGGGGAGAGACACAGAATGTTCTGTTTTCTGGTTCACTTCCCAAATGTCCTCAGCAGCTGAGGCTGGGCCAGGTTGAAGACAGGAGCTAGGAACTATATCCAGGTCTCCCATGTGGGCAGTAGGGGCCTTCCCAGGTACATTAACAGAAAGCTGAATCAGAAGTGGAGCAAACATAAGATATGTTTGGTTCTGGCTTATTTCACTAAGCATAATGCCTTCTAGTTGCAAAAGACCAGATTTCATATTTATTGCTGAGTAGTGTTGTATCTGTGTGTGTGTGTGTGTGTGTGTGTGTGTGAGAGACAGACATTTTCTTTATCCAATCATCAGTTGATGAATGTCTTGGTTGATTCTATATCTTAACTATTGTGAATTGAGCTTCTATAAACATAGGGTACAAATAACACTTAGTAGTTTGTTTTTTTTAATTTTTTATTTATTTATTTATTTTTTTTTACATCTCCATAGCATTTAATGTGTCTTCTTACATTGGCTTTTGTTTTCTTTTTTTTTAATAACGCTTTTATTTAAAGAATATAAATTTCCAAAATACAGCTTATAGATTACAATGGCTTCTCCCCCATAACTTCCCTCCCACCCGCAACCCTCCCCTTTTCCACTCCCTCTCCCCTTCCGTAGTTTGTTTTTAAAGATTTACTTATTTGAGAAACAGTTACAGAGGGAGAGACTGAGAGGTCTTCTATCCACTGGTTCACTCCCTAGATGGCTGCAATGGCCAGAGCTAGGCTCATCTGAAGCCAGGAACTAGGAGCTTCTTCTGGGTCTCCATGTGGGTACAGGGGTCCGATCAGTTGGACCATCTTCCACTGCTCTTCCAGGCCATTAGCAGGCAGTTAGATTGGAAGTGGAACTGCTGGTACTGCATATGGGATGCCAGCACAGCAGGTGAAGGATTAACCTATACCATAGCACAAGTTCCACAGAACTCTTTCATATGCTGATTCTGTTTCCTTTGAGTAAATTCCCAGGAGTAGAGTGGCTAGGTCATATGAGATCAATTTTCAGATTTTTGAGGAGCCGAGATGCTGTCTTCCATAACGGTTGTGCTAGTTTAACATTCCTACCATCAGCGTATTGGGGTACCTTTTTCTTTACATCATTGCCAGTATTTTTTAAGGGTTTATTTTTTTGACATACGGAGTTACACAGAGTGGTAGATACAGAGAGAGAGATCTTCCATCCACTGGTTAACTCCCTCAAATGGCTGCAATGTCTGGAGTTGAGCCGATCCAAAGCCAGGAACCAGGAACTTCTGGCATAAGGACTTGGGCCACCTTCTACTGCTTTCACAGGCCACAGCAGAGAGCTGGATTAGAAGTGGAGCAGCTGGGACTTGAACTGGTGCCCATATGGGATGCCAGTCCTGCAGGCAGGGGCTTTAACCCGCTACACCACAGCACCAGCCTCTAGTTATTATTATTTTTTTTATTTTTAGATGATAGCCATTGTAACTGGGATGGGGTAAAAACCCAATGTGGCTTTTATTTGCATTTCCCTAATGGCTAGTGATCCTGAGCATTTTTTTGTGTGTCTGTTGCCATTTGTGTTTTATCCTTTGAAAAGTGCCTGTTCATGTCCTTTGCCCTTTTCTTAAGTATATTGTTTTATTGAGTTTCCTGACTTCCTTATATATTCTGGATATTAATCCTTTATCAGATGAATATTTGGCAAATACTTTTCCCATTCTTTTGACTTTTCTTTTTTTTTTCTCTTTATATACAGAAGATCAGTTTAGTATATATTAAGTAAAGATTTCAACAGTTTGCCCTCACATAGTAACACAAAGTGAAAAATACTGTTGGAGTATTAGTTATAGTAATAATTCACAATGTATAGCACATTAGGGACAGAGATCCTACATGATATATTTTTTAAATTGATTAATTTTCTATGCAATTTCCAATTTAACACCAAAATTTTTTTTCATTTTTAATTATCTTTATATATAGAAGATTGATTCAGTATATACTAAGTAAAGATTTCATCAGTTTGCAACCACACAGAAACACAAAGTGTAAAATACTGTTTCAGTACTAGTTATAGCATTACTTCACATTGGACAACACATTAAGGGCAGATCCCACATGAGACGTAAGTACACAGTGACTCCTGAAGTTGATTTAACAATTTGACACTCTTGTTTATGGCGTCAGGAATCTCCCTAGGGTCCAGTCATGCGTTGCCGAGGCTATGGAAGCCTTTAGCTTCAATCTTATTCTGACAGGGTCATAGTCAAAGTGGAGGTTCTCTCCTCCCTTCAGAGAAAGGTACCTCCTTCTTTGATGGCCCCATTCGTTCCACTGGGATCTCACTCGCAGAGATCTTTCATTTAGGTCCTCTTTTTTTTTCCAGAGTGTCTTGGCTTTCCATGCCTAAAATACTCTCATGGGCTCTTGAGCCAGATCTGAATGCCTTAAGGGCTGATTCTGAGGCCAGAGTGCTATTTAGGACATCTGCCATTCTATGAGTCTGCTGTGTATCTCACTTCCCATGTTGGATCATTCTCTCGCTTTTTGATTCTATCAGTTAGTATTAGCAGACACTAGTCTTGCTTGTGTCATCCCTTTGACTCTTAGACCTATCAGTGTGATCAATTGTGAACAGAAATTGATCACTTGGACTAGTGAGATGGCCTTGGTACATGCCACCTTGATGGGATTGTATTGGAATTCCATGGCATGATTCTAACTCCATCATTTGGGGCACGACTGATTGAGCATGTCCCAAATTGTACATCTCCTCCCTCTCTTATTCCCACTCTTATATTTAACAGGGATCACTTTTCAGTTAAAATTTAAACACCTAAGAATAATTGTTAATTACAGAGTTCAACCACTAGTACTAGAATAAAAAAAACTAAAATGGATAAAGTATTACATTGTACAACAACAGTCAGCACAAGAGCTGATCAAGTTACTGTTTCTCATAGTGTCCATTTCACTTCAACAGGTTTCCCCTTTGGTGCTCAATTAGTTGTCAGTGATCAGGGAGAACATATGATATTTGTCCCTTAGGGACTGGCTTAATTCACTCAGAATGATGTTTTCCAGATTCCTCCATTTTGTTGCAAATGACCGGATTTCATTGTTTTTGACTGCTGTATAGTATTCTATAGAGTACATGTCCCATAATTTCTTTATCCAAGTGTATGCTTTGAATTCCCTGTGATCTTTTGCTGTGAGGTTCCCTTCGTTTACCTTCTTTCATGTTGATGGCCGTGTTTCTGTGTGTAACACATCTTTAAGCATCTTTTGCAGGGCTGGACAAGTGGCAACAAATTCTTTCAATTTCTGTTTGCAATGAAAGGTCTTTATTTCACCTTCATTCATAAATGAGAGCTTTGCAGGATATAATATTCTGGGCTGGCAGTTTTTCTCTCTTAGTACCTGGGCTATGTCTCGCCATTCCCTTCTAGCTTGTAGGGTTTCTGATGAGAAGTCTGCTGTGAGTCTAATTGGAGATCCTCTGAGAGTAATCTGACGTTTCTCTCTTGCACATTTTAGGATCTTTTCTTTCTGTTTCACTGTGGTGAGTTTAATTACAATGTGTCGTGATGAGGATCTCTTTTGGTCATGTTTCCTAGGGGTTCTATGAGCTTCCTGTACTAGGATGTCTCTGTCCTTCTCCAAAACTGGGAAATTTTCTGCTATTATCTCACTAAAAAGGCCTTCTAATCCTTTCTCCCTCTCCATGCCTTCAGGAACTCCTAGAACTCGAATGTTGGGTTTTTTAATAGTATCCTGTAGATTCCCAACAATATTTTTTAGATTTCTAATTTCCTCTTCTTTTCTTTGGTTTGACTGTATAGTTTCCTGTGCTCTGTCTTCTAAGTCCGATATTCTCTCTTCTGCCTCACCCATTCTGTTTGTAAGGCTCTCTAATGTGGTTTTCATTTGATCTATTGAATTCTTCACTTCATTATGATTTCTTGTCACTATCACAGTTTCATGTTCTACTAGTTGTTTCATTTCAGCTTGATTCCTCCTTAATATATCATTTTCACGGGAGAGATTTTCTACCTTGTCCATTAAGGATTTCTGTAGTTCAAGAATTTGTTTTTGAGTACTTCTTAGTGTTCTTATCAATTTTTTGAGATCTGCTTCTTGCATTTCTTCTATCTCATCATCTTTGTAATCTTGAATTGGGGTGTCTTTTTCATTTGGGGGTGTCATAGTGTCTTCCTTGTTCTTGTTACCTTGGTTTTTGCGTTTGTTGTTTGGCATATTGGTTTCTTCACTGTGGTGTTTTTTTCTTGTTATACTATGACTCTAGATAAGTGGACTGTCTGCTTTCAATGGAGCCTTAGAGGCTTGAGATGGGTGTGGCCTGATAGCTCTTTTTGGTTCCTCAGGGTTGAGGGTGTGCCAAAGGTGACACTCCCAGGTTAGGCGTGGTAAATCTCTCTCTGTTTCTTTCTTTATTTTTGATTCAAAAGGGAAGTAATTCCACACAGCTGAATGGAATTGGGGGTGCTTAGCACGCAAACGATATACCCACAGGAGCCAGAGTTTGGAAGCTCTTTCCCAAGGACCACAGAGGGAATCTCTGCAGCCTTCGGTGTGGGTTCAAATACTCCTGCAGTCTCACCACTGGGCTACCAAGGCTACCGAACTGTAGCGTCTCTGGAGAGTACTCACGTGGTGAATTCTGTGAGTTCTCTCCCCCCACAGTCTCTTTTTTCACAGTCTCAGTTCATTAGCACCACACATTCATTCGGTTCTAATCTCCTGTTATTTCACCCCCACGCCCAGAGTCAGGTTTTTCTGCTAGGCTCAGGGCCGGTGCAGACCTGAGGTCGCCCTGCTTATGACGTATGTCCAAAATGGCGCCTGCTCTTTGTCTTGCTCACCTTTGAGAGGTGGGCAGAGAGAGAGAAACTCGTGTCCGTGTTGGTCACTTTATTCTTTCTCTCTCTCTTCTAGTTAGCCTGGTGAACTTTTCCCCACAGGGTTTCAAGCCTTGTTCGCTCTAGTCTCCTCTTTCTGCTTCCCTGCTGGTGTTTCAGGCTATTGAGGATTGGCTCACCTCGTGTTCCAGCACTGGTGCGTTGAGTCTGCCGCTGGTGTCCCGAACTGTGGGCTCCCACGCTCTCCTTGAATGTCCACTGTGAATCACTAGTTCCGGAAGAGTTTCCTCTGCTGTTTCTTCCCCTACTCTTCCTTGAACCTGCAGTATCTCCACTTTTATTAAACTGTCTCTCCCCGGACTATCAGTGTGCTGCCTTCCTATTCCGCCATCTTGCCGGAATAGTCTTAACTATTGGGGCGTGTATGGCTCCCATCTCGATGTCGGATGCCGAAACGCCGTAAGAAGATGTTTCCTCCGTCAGACGGAGTTTTATGTGTGCCCCAAGGATGACAGGAGCAACCAACAAAAGCCTTGACTTTTCATTTAATGTTTCCTTTGCTGTGGAGACACTTCTTAGCTTGATCTCATTTGTCTATTTCTGCTTTTATTGGTTGCACTTCTGGGGTTTTATCCAAGAAATCTTTGCCTATGCCAATGTCTTATAGTTTTCCCCCTGTATTTTCTGTAGTATTTTGTTGGTTTCTGGCCTTAGTTTTAGATCCTTGATCTACTGTGAGTTGATTTTTGTATATCGTGTAAGGTAAGGATCTTGTTTCATGCTTCTGCATGCGGAGATCCAATTTTCCCAACACCGTTTGTTGGAGAGACTATCCTTTCACCAGAGTGGTTTTAGCTCATTTGTCAAAGATTAGTTGGTTGTAGATGCTTGGATTAATTTCTGGTGTTTAAATTGATATGCTTTTTCTCATTTGTGGTAGATAGTAGAGTACAAAAAACTCTGACTGTATAAGGGTGAAATTAACATCCTATACTTTAATTATTTATACCCTTTGTCAATATTCCTAAGGAATAGTGTTCTTTGTGTGTTTTGTTGAACACTATTTACTTGAGCATTAAGTTTGTGACTATAACATAAATTGAAAGCATGTTACTGCAAAAAACAAAGAGGAAGGAGGAGAGAGGGAGGGAAGGAATTATTATGTTCTTAGAAACATATCCATGAAATACATGAAATCTGATCTTTATTAATAAAAACAATAAGAAAATTGAAAAAAGCTGGAGCAGCAAATATGGGATGCTGGTTTCCCAATTGTGGCTTAACTCATTGTGCCACAATGCCAGATCCACTCTTCTAGGTTTTTGTTCAAATATTTTGTCTATTTAAAAATTTTAACTAATTGTATTACTGAGTTGTAAGAGTTTAAAAAAAATGAGTAGATGCCTTTTGTCAAATATACATTGCACATAGTTTCCCCCAATGTGTGAATTGCTTTATATTTCATTGATCTGTGAAAGTAGAGGTTTTTAATTTTGGTGAAGTCCAATTTAATAAATTATTGTAGAATGTGATGTTTATACTTTATCTGAACCTCTTCGATCTCATGAATGTTTTCTCCACTCTTCTATTCAGTAGTTTTATCCCTTATGTTTGGGCCTGTTGTTCACTTTAAATTAATGTTTATGACAAGTGTGAGTGAAGGTTCATTCCTCCCACCCCCAAATAGATGATCAGTTGCTACTGGATAATTTGTCTTGGCACCTTTATAGAAACTTAACCTATTCTTACTGAATTCTTTATTCTATTTCATTAATCTCTTTATTGAAAATCACTTTTTAGTACTTTTTTAGTATAGTTTTTAGTACTTTTTTTAGTATAGTTTTATAGTAGGTCTTGGAGTTTTCTAACTTTGTGTTTTTCAGGATTATTTTGGTTATTGTAAATCCTTTGCATTTCTTGATAAATTTTAGAATCAGCTTGTCAATTTCTACAAAAATTCTGTTACTTTTGATTGGAATTGCACTCTCTGATTTGAAGATAATTGATATTGCAGTAATAGTTTTCTGCCAATGAACATAATATCTTTGTACTTTGAATCTTCTGAATAATATTTTGTATTTCTTAGATTTAACAAATACACAAAATGTGTATAAGTGTTTTCAATGTTTTATCAGACATTTGTTTTTAAGTTTATTGATGGTACATAGAAATCAATTTTTCTCTAAATACCATATGTCCTATGACATTGCTGAATTTACCTAATCATTTTAGTAGCCTTGTTGTAGATTCTTCAGGATTTCTATGTAGAGTATGTCATCTTTAAGTAAACACAAGCTTTACTACTTTGTTTCCAAGTTGTATGATACTTATCTCTCAATGAGTTGATTTGTTGATTGATCCAGCTGTTCATCTATCCGTATACCTGTATACATTTCTATTTATTCTTTTCTTTGCCCTGTTGCACTTGGCTAGACTCTAGCATGTTATTGGATAGAAGTGGTAATATGGACATCCTTAACTTGGGCACACTTTTAGGGGAAAAGTATTGTTCCTTTTACCACTAGGTATCTTTTTAGATGTATTTTTTCTGATAAGCGACCTTTATTATGTTGGACTCATGTATAGTCTTAATATTCTAAGGATTTGATTTATTACATAAACGGGCATTTACTTTTTTTAATAAAGATTTATTTATTTATTTATTTATTTATTTATTTTTAGTAGTGGGAGGTAAAATAGCAAGGTTTATTAGGGAAGGGACATCCGTAAGGATGGATGGGCACCTCTCCAGACAGAGCCGGAGAGACTGGGGGGTGGGGAGCGAGGTTACGTGGTTGAGTGGAGAGAGTACACCTGGCCAGACCAGGCGGGTGACTCAGCAGAGAGGCAGAGGGCTGAGTGCGCAGTCTGGTTGAGGCTGGGGGTTTTTAAGGAGATGGATCTTGCTTTCCCACCTCTGCTCCTCTTGGAACAAAGGGCTTTATGGGTGTAAATAGAAAAACTTCTCTCTTGAAGGTCTGAAACAAAGGACTTTATGGATGCAAATGTTATCAGGAGGAAGGGTGGGCAGGACCCCCTAGAGAATTGGGATCCAGAGCAGGGTGTTTGAAATGCAGATACTGGGCTGCACCTGGGAGATTTTGGAAGATTTGTCAGGCAGAAGGGGTGGGGACCCCCACCTGGCAGGTTATCAGGTAGAAGGAGGCAGGGCAGGGCAGGATGTGAATACCGGGCTGCCCTTGAAACACCATCAGGATGACCTTGAGATGCAGCATATGCTGGACATAGATGTCTTCTATTTAGGCCTTTTATGTCACACACACATAAGCTCATAACTGACTTCCTACCTAACATTTCCCCCTTAAGAGGTAATACCCAAAATTCTTCTTTGGGATTATGGATGGAGATCCATTTTCTGTAACTTCTTCAAAGCTGGCATGTGGGCATTGAGGGGGATTTGGGTATTTCCTCTTGCTATCTGTCTTATGATGTGCGACAGTGGCCTTGGAAAGACTGTTCTGCTTGGTCCAGAGGGCTGCTTAGGTCCTCCAATGGAATGGGCTGGAAGCCTTGTCTGACGACCATTTGGAGTTTGACAGCTTTTAGTCTGTTAGAGACAAAACGAACAAGGGCATTAAAAACACACAGTCCAAAGAGAAGTATCAAAATTACAGAAGATATTGGGCCAAGGAGAGGAAATAGCCAGGATTTCCATGACCAGATATTAGGCCAGAAATCCCAGCCCTGCTTGGCCTGGTCCTGGAGCTGTTTGGCTTTGTCCAGGAAAAGTATGACTTTGGATTTGTACCTGTCTAGTCTGATTGACCCAGAGACAACATTCTTCCTGGAACATGGCACAGATACCCCCTGGAGCAGCAGTTAGCATGTCCAATATTTCTTTCTTCCATAACCTTTTGTGACTTCCACACACCCTCTTCAACTTACTTGTAACAGTCCATCATTTCCATTCCAGTCTAGAGTAAACTAGCCATCAGGATTCTTACAAACCATGTCCTTTCCTTATTTAAAAAGCTCTTTCCTTTTTAACTCTTCTTACCAATAACACTCTTTACTTCTAAACTTTTCTTACCAAGCACACATTTCTATACTTGTGATGTTTTCCATAGAGCCTGGTTGGCTCTTTCTACCTTACCAGAAGACCGAGGTCTCCATGCAGAGTGAAGGTGCCTTACAAATCCCTTGTGTGATTTATTTATTTGAAAGGCAGAGTTACAGAGCCACAGAGGCACAGATAGAGAGGGAAAGAGACAGAGGTCTTCCATCCACTGATTAACTCCTCAAATGGCCGCAGTGGCTGGAGCTGGCCGATCTGAAGCCAGGAGTTTTTCAGTTCCTCTCAAATGGGTGCTGGGGCCCAAGGGCTTGGGCCATCTTCTGCTGCTCTTCCAGTGCATAGCAGGGAGCTTGAATAGAAGTAGAGCAGTGGGGACTTGAACCGGTGCCCATATGGGATGCCTGCACTGAGGTGGCAGCTTTACCTGCTATGCTCAGTGCTGGCTCTAGTGTTAAATTTTTTAAAATCCTTTTCTACAATACATTGAGAGGATTATATGGCTTTATATTTATCTTGTGAATATGGTTAATTGATTGAATTCCAATAATACTATTGGTCATTGTTTATCCTTTTTATATACACCTGACATTTGCTAATACATTGTTTAGAAGTAAGAGGTGTCTCTGTATCCAGTTACCTGTCAGAAGCACAAATCCATGCATTCATATTTTTTTTAGGTTTATTACTTGAAAATCAGAGTTACAGAAAAAGGGAGAGACAGATCTTCCATCAGTTTGTTCACTCCTCAGATGGCTGCACTGGCTGGATTAGGCCAGGCCGAAGCCAGGAGCCAGGTGCTTCTTCAAGGTTTCCCAAATGGGTAGAACAGGCCCAAGCACTTTGGCCATCTGTCACTGCTTCTCCTGGGCTACAGCAGGGAGCTGGATCTGAAGTGGAGCAGCTAAGACATGCATCAGTGCCCTGATTGGATGCTATCTTTTTATGTGGTGGCTTTTCCAGAGCGTCAGCCTCTTTGCATTCAGTTTTGATCATGTGGAATTGAAAGCAAATTTGAAATTCTTAAGTGGATATCCATTATTCAACTGATATTAAATTTGCATTTTATAGCAGAGGTCTAGGTTGAAAAGATAAATTTGAGTATTGCAGTTTTATGGTTGGTAATCAGTCATAAGCATGATTGGATGTTACCACCTTGTAAGAATGCAAGAATGCTCAGTGGGGCTGGCATAGCGGGTTAAACTGCCACCTGCAACACCAGCATCCTATATGGGCTCCAGTTTGAGTCCCAGCTGCTCTACTTCTTCCATTCCAGCTCCCTGCTAATGCACCCGGGAAGGCAGCAGAGGGTGGACCAAGTGCTTGGGCCCCTGCCCCAGTGTGGGAGTCCTGGAGGAAGCTCCTGGCAATTGGCCTGGCCCAGTCCTGGTGTTTGTGGCCATTTGGGGAGTGAACCAGTGCATAAAAAGATCTCCTTCTCCCTCTTTCCTTTCCCTCTCCCTCTCCCTCTCCCTTCTCTCTCTCCCTCTACCTTCTCTATAGTGCTGTCTTTCAAATAAAATAAATTTTTTTAAAGAATGCCTAGAAACTGCATCTTGGGTCAGTTCTTAAGGAACTTCACTTCTGAATTCTGAGAGGAAGATGAGCTAGAGGTGACCACAGTGGACATCTGGAGAGGTGAGAAGAGGCCAGGAACTACGGAAGATGCTGTCGAGATTTTGCTGCTGCTGGTTCAAGTGAAATGAAACTGAAAACGGGTCACTGGCTTTTGTGGCTTGAAGTTTTAGTGAGCTTGCCCAGAGCTGTCCTAGAAGGGCCTTGGAGCAGGATCCAGATTCAATGCTGAGGAGTGATTGGGAGGTAAGACCACAGAGAGGTCACAGTTAGATCATTCTTACAACTGAGGTAGTAAAGGGAAGACAGAAGTTAGCTTTTGAACTAGAGTTGGATGCGTGTTTCAGTAATGGTTTCTTTTCATTTCTCTCTCTTTATGTATATATATATACACATATGTATATATATACACATATACACATATATATACACATATGTGTATATATATATACACACACACACACATATATATATGTCTCTCCAAGTAGGAGAGACTCAAGGAATGTCATGGAAGGGCCCCATTGAGGGTATGAGGTTAATGGTTTGACAGAGAGCGGCAATAGTCTACAGTGCTGAACTCGGAAGACTGCTGCATGTGCAGATAAAAGCCTGAGTTGGGTCTTAACCTTATACTGTGAAAGTGACATTTCTTCTTGTAACAGAAAAAAAGGGTGCCCAGGCAGTCGGCGTTGTCTATTTGATGGGAAATGGGAGCTATCTTTAACTTCTGGCTTCTATTTCTTAGGGGGAAGGAAAAGATACATTTTACAAAATGTTTGAAAAACATTTGACCCCTGTGGAAATAGCTATAAGGAGATTTTGAAGAAAAAATGGTAATGTTTAATCAGAAACCAGGGACAGAATAATGCTATGAGGGTTGTGTAGGCATAGACATGTTGGCTTGCAACATCTGGCTGAGGTTACATTTGGAAGAGACTCAGTGCCTCTGCAGACTAGGGTGTAGATGAAATGAGACCACCCTGAACCAGGCTTCACCAATCCCAGAAGATGATGGACAGATAGCAAATACAGTGGTAGCCCCTTAGGAAGGATGAAAACTGGAGGAATGTACTACCTTCTTTGCTGGTTCTATGTCCTCCTAGAAGGAATTAAGTCTTCTCCTCAGTCATCTTTCTCTGTTCCTGATGGGTTTTTTTTCCCCAGATTTATTTATTGAAGCTGGCACTGTGGTGCAATGGGTTAAGCTGCTACATGCAATGTTGGCATCCCATTTGGTTGGTAGTTCGAATTCTGGCTGTTCTACTTCTGATTCAGCTTCCTGCTAATAACCTGGGAAAGCAGTGGAAGATGGTCCAAGTGCTTGGGTCCTTTATATCCTTGTAGGATACCCATAAGAAGCTCCTGGCTTCAGTCTGGTCCAGCCTGGGCCATTGTGACCATTTGAGGAGTGAGCCACTGGATGGAAGATATCTCTCTCTCTCTCTCTCTGCCTTTTAAGTAATTTAAACATTTCTTTATTTGAAAGACAAGAGTTACAGAGCCAAGAGCTGTCTTCCATCTGCTAGCTCACTAAATGGCTGCAATGGCTAGGGCTAGCAGCCAGGACCCTGGAACTCCATCACAGTCTCCCATGTGGGTGACAGGGGCTCAAGTACTTGGGTCATCTTCTGCTGCTTTCCCAGGTGCGTTAGCAGGGAGCTGGATCAGAAGTGGAGCAGCCGGGACTCAACCCAGAGCTCATACTGCATTCCAGTGTTGCAAGGTGGTGGCTTAACCCACTGCACTACACTTTGTCCTCACTGAGAGTCAATCTTGACTCAAACCACACTGCACTTAACCTGTTTTCAACTTCCAGGACTACTTCTCTATTCTGATTTCTAATCCAAAACATTTAACCCACCTCTGTTTTCTTACCTCCTCTTCTGAAGTTTATTAGTTATTGAAAAACTGTTAGCCGCCGCTGTGGCTCAATAGGCTAATCCTCCGCCTTGCGGCGCCGGCACACTGGGTTCTAGTCCCGGTTGGGGCGCCGGATTCTATCCCGGTTGCCCCTCTTCCAGGCCAGCTCTCTGCTGTGGCCCGGGAGTGCAGTGGAGGATGGCCCAAGTGCTTGGGCCCTGCACCTGCATAGGAGACCAGGAGAAGCACCTGGCTCCTGCCATCGGATCAGCGCAGTGCGCTGGCTGCAGCGCACCAGCCATGACGACCACTGGAGGGTGAACCAACAGCAAAGGAAGACCTTTCTCTCTGTCTCTCTCTCTCACTGTCCACTCTGCCTGTCAAAAAAAAAAAAAAAACTGTTTACCTGACCTTTCACTATTTCCATTTCTTCTCTGCTTGAGTGCCTATCTCCCACATGTTTTGGCTACCTTGAATTCCGCTTGTCCCACTCCCTATTCATTTGTTTACAAAAAAGTCTATATTTCAGTATTCAGTCCTTGTTTGAGGTTGATTATATTCTCAAGTACAAGTTTGAGCTCTTTAAATTTTCTCAAATTTTCCTTAGAATTAAAAAGAAAACAAGAGGGCATCTAAAAACCAATCTATGTATATCTCATCAAGTTGAGGCTGAAACAGTATGATTTTTAAGTCAGAAGTGGCCCAAAGCTTTGCTGTTTTACTTTTTTTTTTTTGCTGTTTTCAAAAAAAGCAACTGAATGATATTTGCACAGTCTCTGGTAAACCATTATGAAGACATTTACATATTTGGATTATTTAGAAAATTAGAATTGGAAAGGCAGTAACTGTCTTCATATATCTAAGTTATGGTCTGTGTGAAAGGAGTCAGCCACTCATAAAAACAGAAAAGTATATTTTCACTTAAGCACCAAAATTATGGGAAGCTTTAGAGTAGCAGTTTGGGTAGACTGTAGATGCTAGATGTCAGAAATCCCGAGTTGCATCGTCATTGATGGACAGTTAATCTGCAGTATATACATTGTCTGCTGTGTGCACAGTACTTCCCTGGTAAAGAATAACAGGACGACCTCAACTCTTAGCTCACAAGCCTACCCTCTAAGGGAGGATTTGTTTTCCAAAACTTAAAAGCAAGAAACTGTTTTCTGTGTTGAACAACTCAGGCACAGACTCGTGTCTGCAGGCATGGAGAACACCTGGCAGTGGGCCATGTAAGGGCCATGATGTTATTTGGGCTGTCCCCACCAAGGTGATCGCAGGCAGGACCAAAATTCCATAACTCTGTAGCAAGCTAATTTTTAAATTGACAATTTTGCATGATCGGTAGATGATGTTGTAAACGTCCAAATGGCCCTTGGCAGAAACAAAGGTTTCCCACCCCTGTGAGGGTGTCAGGAAGTTCAATTGCAACCATGTTTTGGGGGCCAGTGTTTAGATGCTGATGCTACAGAGCTGTTTGCTACAGTGAGGCTCACTCTGTCCCTGGTGAGCTTTTAAAAAGAGGGGCTTTGGTTTCTTCTCTGGGAAGTACAAGAGAGGGGCTTCTTTGAGGATGCTGAGCTTCTGGGGATGGCCTTCCTGGGAACAAAGTGAAGATCACCGTCATTCCCCACTGCTGGGGAAGCAACACTTTCCCCTGCATCCCCCTCTCCAATTCTCCCTTCTCAAACCTTAGATGGTCATTTGGCTCCGAGCATTAGCCTATGGAGGCTAAAGCTTCCGCAGATCAGCAAATTAGTGGCATAGAGGAGACAAATGAACCAAAAAGTGATTTCCTGGGTCCCCCAAAGCAGCAAGAATCATACAGAAATGAATTTCTCATTGAATCACCCTGCTGCATGTGAATGTGATTGAACATTCATTGATGACGAGGTACATTGCCTCTTGTGTTTGGCATTCAATCCTGCAGGCTTTGTAGAATTATGTTTTAAAAACTCATGTTATTTTCAAATAAGTAAAAAATATTTCAAAACCTCCTACTGATTCAATGATCTCTATGATACATTCACGGGAATATAGATTTGCCATGACATTAAACAGACACCGTGCCAATATGTGATGCAAGAATAGAAACATAATAACAATCTTAACAATGTGACTTTGGGGACCATAGTTGTGGTGCAGCAGGTTAAGCCACTGCCTGCAACACCAGCTTCCCATATGATCACTGGTTTGAGTCCTGGCTGCTCCACTTCTGTTCCAGCTCCTCACTAATACACCTGGGAAAGCAATAGAAGGTGGCCCAACTGCTTTGGTCCCTGCCACCTGGGTGGGAGAACTGGATGAAGTTCCAGGCTCATGGCATGGGCCTGGCCCAGACTAGGCTATTGCAGCCATCTGGGGAATGAACCAGTGTGGATGGAAGATCTCTGTCTCTCCATCTGTCTGTAATGCTGCTTTTCAAATCAGTAAATCTTAAAAAATGTAACTTTGGAAACAACATATTTAAAAAGTTTGATTATTGGGAGCTGTTGTTCAGCTTTGGGGAAGTGAACATTGTTTTCAAGGCATCGACTTCTTCGTCAAATTAAAGGGAACTTTCATATTTCCCAATGATGAAAGCATCCAGATCTACCAAAAATAATTCTTGCAGTGAACACAGTTAAAGTCCTGTGAGCAAGACTGGTGTTGTGTACATGGCAGGTTAAGTTGCAGTTTGTGATGCTGCATCCCATATCAGAGGGACAGATAGAGTACCTGCTAGTCTATTTCAGATCCTGCTCTCTGCCTGTGCACCTACCTGGGAATGCAGTGAATGATGGCCCTAGTACTTGTGTCCTGCCTCTCATTGGAGACACATAGGGTGTTTCTGGATCCTGGCTTCAGCATGGCCCAACCCTGGACATTACAAACATTTGGGAAGGGAACCAGTGGATGGCAGCTGTATTTCTCTCTTCCTCTCTTTTGTCTCTTCCTTGCTCCAACTCTTTGAAATACATTGTACATATTAAAAATGTTTAAAAAATCTGAGCGTGATACCAAAAAAATTTCAAAGGAAAAGTACAGAGCTCTTGAGTGTGTATTCAAGGTGTTCTACTAGAACAGTGCTTTTCCAACTTCATTGTAAACAGATTACCTGGAGATCTTAGATTTTCTTTCAGGTTTGGGGTTGGGTCTGAGATCCTACATTTCTTTTATATTTTTTATTAATAAAAAAGAGCAGACTTTATGCATTCCATAGGTACAGTTCCAAGAAGATAACCACTTCATCACTCCTCCGCTCCCCCAGAATCCTCTCCTTCCCTCCTTTTCCTTTATGAGTTTTCACAAAGACATAATTTGAACCCATTCTGTATTTATAGTCTTAATTTGTCAGTAATCATAATATTCAAGTAAAAAATCAGACCACAGTTCCATAGGAATGTAAGTATGAGCTAAAATTACAATGTTAGCGCAAAGTGATCATTTTGTTCCAATATATTTTTTGTATTCTATATTAGCTGCCACATATCATAGAAAACATATTTCTCTTTTTGAGATGGGCTTATTTCACTGAACATAATTGCTAGTTGGATCATTTTGTTGCAAAAGATAGGTTTTCATTATTTTTTATGGCTGAGTAGTATTCTCTAATGTGTATAGACCACATTTTCTTTATCCTGTCATCAGTTGATGGACATCTGGGTTGATTCCGTATCTTAGCTATTGTGAGCTATTGAGCTGCAATAAACAGAGACATAAATAATTCTTTTATATGCCAATTTCATTTCCTTTGGGTAAATTCCCAGGAGTGTGATAGGGGGGTCACATTACAGATCTATTTTCAGATCTGTGAAGGATTTCTCATACTTTCTTCCACAATGGATGTACTTGTTTACGTTTTTACCATTAGTGGATTAGGGTGCCTTTTTCTCCACATCCTTATTAGCATTTATTGTTTTTTGTTTTTGGATGAAGTCATTCTGACTGGGGTGAAGTGAAACCTGATTGTGGTTTTTGTTTGAATTTCCCTGAGGGCTAGTGATCCTGAATGGTTTTTCAAGTGTCTGTTGGCCATTTGTATTTCAGCCATTGAAAGGCACCTGTTCATGTCCTTTGGCCAATTCTTGACTAGATTGTTTATTGTTGTTGAGTTTCTTGAACTCTATAGATTCTGGATATTAGTCTTTTGTCAGTTGCATAGTTTGAGAGTCTACATTTCTAAGAAGCTTCTAGGTGATGCTAATGCTGATGTTATGGGTTTGCTGACAACACTGACCAGCAAAACTGTAGAGATAACTTAGTGCCATAGTTATTGTAATCAGTGCTGGTAAATTAATCTTTAGCAATGTGAAAATGACTTCCGGCCGGCACCAAGGTTCAGTAAGCTAATCCTCCACCTTGCGGCGCCGGCACACCGGGTTCTAGTCCCGGTTGCCCCTCTTCCAGGCCAGCTCACTGCTGTGGCCCGGGAGTGCAGTGGAGGGTGGCTCAAGTGCTTGGGCCCTGCACCCCATGGGAGACCAGGAGAAGCACCTGGCTCCTGCCATCGGATCAGCACAGTGCGCTGGCTGCAGCTCGCCGGCCGTGGTAGCCATTGGAGGGTGAACCAACGGCAAAAAGTAAGACCTTTCTCTCTGTCTCTCTCTCTCACTGTCCACTCTGCCTACCAAAAAAATAAAAAATTAAAAATTGACTTTCATACCAAAATATATGAATGTACTTTGTTCCTCTTGAGGAGGTTGGAATCTAAATTGAATTTTGTAGAAGTATTTGTTTCTTGTGACTAACCAGACCACAGGGAGATACAAGCAAAAGAGGGCTAACCAAGGCAGACCAAGGCAGCTAATGGCCTGATATTTGGACAACACTCAGCATGGCTGCATATTTGGAGACTGTTATGTATGACAGAGCTGTGGCGCTCACATAAATTTGGAACCAAGCCAATTGGCCAGCTATGACTCGAGGTCCCAAGTGTAGCTCCTGATCCCCAGTTTACACTGGGGCACATGTGACAAGCTCTGGGCATGTTTTTGAAAAAAGATTGATTTGAAAATCAGAGTTACACAGAGAGGAGAGGCAGAGAGAAGAAGAGGGGAGAGGGAGAAAGAGAGAGAGGGGTAGGTCTTCAGTCTGCTGGTTGACTTCCCAGATGGCCTCAACAGCCAGAGCTGTACCAGTCCGAAGCCAGGAGCTAGGAGCTTCCTCTAGGTCTCCTACTCGAGTGCAGAGGCCCCCAGGCCATAGCAGAGAGCTGGATTGGAAGTAGAGCAGCTGAGTGTTGAACCGGCGCCCATGTAGGATGCCGGCGCTTCAGGCCAGGGTGTTAACCTGCTGTGCCACAGCGCCGGCCCCGGGCTTGTTGTCTTCAGATACCTGGTGGATACTCAAGAGGAGATGTCATATAAGTAGGACAAGGGACTGGAACTCTGGACTCAGAACAAAGATTTAGACTAGATGTATGTATTTGGAGTGGGTGTGAGGTGAAAAAGAGATGATCCTAGACTGTCCATTTAAAGGAAGAGACAAAGGAAGGATTACCAACAAAAGATATATAAAATGGAAATTAGAAATGAGCTATCTTAGAAATCAAGAAAATCAAGAAAGAGTTTAGGAATATAGTAAGTGCTTAATGAATGCATGTACAGAAAACAAACTGAACTGGGCTATGACTACCTTTTGACAAGTTCTCTGAATTAATTGAATTGCTTGCTTTTCCTAGGCAATTGATATTCTTTCTTTCATTTTTAAATATTTATTTGAAAGTCAGTATTACACAGAGAAGAGGAGGAGAGACAGAGGTCTTCCATCTCCTGGTTCACTCCCCAGTTGGCACAATGGCTGGACCTGTGCTGATCCAAAGCCAGGAGCCTCTTCTGGGTCCTACATGGGTGCAGAGGCCCACGCACTTGGACTATCTCCGATTGCTTTCCCAGGCCATAGTAGAGAGCCGGATCTGAAGTGGAGCAGCCAGGACTTGAACCGGTGCCCATATAGGATGCTTGCTCTGCAGGTGGTGGCTTTACCCTCTATGCCTCAGCGCGGTTCCCTATACTCTTTCATATGTTTGTTTTTACCAAATGCTAGCCCTCTGGAATACCCTCCAGTCTTTTCCCACTTTTTTCTTTGGCTTTTTCTCTCTTTTGTGTTTGGACATGATGTCTTGGTCCTTTGGGCCTTGGCTATCCCCTTTTGTACCTGGCTTCCCCTGTGGACCTGGGTGATTGTTAACCAAACTGCCCAACCTTGTCTTTGGCCATTTTGCTGTCACCCAGCTGGGCCAGGAAACCCCCATCCATGAAGTACAGCAATTGTAACTGATAGAAAGCAAAGAAGGTAGGATGTATTTGGTTGACAGGAGATGTTAGTGTCTCATTTTCACTGTGATGTCCTATACGGTGACGATGGGTGATGTCTATGCTATAGCCAAGTCATGACCAGTGGTCCTGAGAGAATTGTATTTATGAGCAGAATTGGGAACAGAGAACTCTGTCTGCTTCCTCAATGCACTCACAGAAAGCAAAGCTACCAAAAAATGAATGACAGATTTTGAAATGGACCTTAGGTAGTTGAGGGTAGAGGGGTATTTCAGAGATGAATATATGATCAGACTGCCTGGATTTGAGTCATACTCTGTTATTTACAAATTATTCAGTCCTGAAAAAATTATTCGACTTCTCCAGATCCTGTTTTTCTTATCCATTAAATGGGAGGCAGAGCAATTAGCAGATCTGGCCAAAGTAGAATGTTAAAAAATGTTGGCAAAAACATGTACATGTATGCACAAACACACCCATTTCATGCATTGGGTGTGCAGATGCAATATGACATATAAGAGTTTATTAAGAATAGTAAGCCTGCCTTCTCTTGAAGAGATTGTATATGGGTAGGAAAGTCTAATGAAGCTGTCCTTTGGATAAGAAGATGGTGCTTGTCAGAGAAACAGATCTTTGGAGGATTCCCCGTTGTGTAGTAGAAAAGTGGAATCTGAGTCAGTTAACTTCTTTTGACTACTCTTCCTATCGCCGGATGATGACCAGTTATGAAATCAGCTATTTGATCTTTGACACTTTTACTTTTGTTAGTGGAGATCTAATTTTGATTGATAACCTCCTAGGTACTTTCTGACCAAGTTCATCAACTTGGGTAACACAAAGGAAATGAAAGTGGTATTAGGTATTCAGAATCAGTACCTGAATACCAGCTGGTAGATAAAATCAGAACATGAGTGTGGCTAATCACTGAAAATCCAAGAAATTGTCAACTAGGAAACTTATTTGCAAAGGCAAATTATCTTATCAACATTCTTCCTTATTTGCAGGATTCAAACCCTATATTATTGAGTGGCAAAATGCCAGTCTAAATGGAATATTTGCTGGCTTAAAGGTTTATTGACTTCAATTTGTTGGTTATAATTACTAACTTTTTATGTTTTAATGTTCTAGTGCTGACATGCTTGGGGGGAAAATTGAGCCACGGTGGTGACTGCACAGCAAGGAGATCAGCAGCCGCAGAAAATTAAATGCTAGGTGATGGTTTGAAGTCAGCAGTGATGGGAATGAATGGTGTGGGAGAGTTAAAATGTTAAGTGATTTAGCAAATGATGCTAAGAAAGTGCCACAACATCATTTTGGTTTTTCTAGTATAACAAATTGTAATTAATATTTTTTTGGTATTCCTGTAAGAAAACCACGTCACAGAAAAATTTCACTGTCCTAAGCAACTCACACCAGAAATTTCTCTTCCTTTTGTTTAAAATAATACTAAGAGAAATACTTCATTTTGAAATCCCAAGACACCTGCAAACTTTGTCAAGAAGGTATCAAAGAGGTATCTTTTACTCTGGAATACAGTGGAATCCTGGCAGTAAGAGTTAGAAGTAATGAAATCAGGGAATGACATTCTCTTTGTCTCCCTGGGATGCCGGGTCACCGAGCAGAGTTTTCAAAGAAAGATAGATCCATTTATTTCTCTTTCCTCCTCCTGAGAGGTTCAGAAAATGTATGTTATGTTGTTAAAAAGAAAAAAGATTATCTTCCAGGGTGAATTCTAACCTGCTTCTTATGTATTTTGAAATCTTATCCTGAAGACTTTCCTTGTCCAAGATGAAGAGATTTTCGTTCTACTTAGTCATTTTTTTTTTAAACTATCCTAAGGAAACATATTAAAGTCTGTACATAATCTATTTTTTTTTTAATTTTTTTTTTTACAGGCAGAGTGGACAGTGAGAGAGAGAGACAGAGAGAAAGGTCTTCCTTTGCCGTTGGTTCACCCTCCAATGGCCGCCGCGGCCGGCGCACCGTGCTCGTCCGATGGCAGGAGCCAGAAGCCAGGTGCTTTTCCTGGTCTCCCCATGGGGTGCAGGGCCCAAGCACCTGGGCCATCCTCCACTGCACTCCTGGGCCACAGCAGAGGGCTGGCCTGGAAGAGGGGCAACCGGGACAGAATCCGGTGCCCCGACCGGGACTAGAACCCGGTGTGCCGGCGCCACAAGGCGGAGGATTAGCCTGTTGAGCCACGGCGCCGGCCATAATCTATTTTTTTAGCCTTGGTTCTTGTTATTTGTCTTCTATAGGCTTAGTCTGCAGGATTCACTGAATATTTCTACCCTCTATCTGCCCATTCATTTGTTCATTCACGCTTTACTCACACTATTTATTCATTGGACAGATACAAAGACACAGAAAATTCCTACCTGCTAGTTCACTCTTCAAGGGCCTACCATGGTAGGGGCTGGTCCAAGGCCAAAGCCGGGAGCTGGGAATGCAATCCAGGTCTCCCTTGTGTGTGGCAGGGATCCAACTACTTTGGCCATCACCGCTGCCTGCCAGGGTCTCTGCTGGCAGGAACCTGGAATGTGGAGCCAGAGCCAGGAATCTAACGCAGGCACTCTGATGTGGGGTAGAATCTGGGGGATGGGAGGGAGTTGTGATAATTGGCATTTTAATTGCCAGAACAATCTCCACCCTCATAGCTTTTTTTTTTTTTATAACAGTCTGGTGTAAGAACCCAAATTTTGTATATACTACTTGAAAATGTATTTGTAGAATGATTATAGTTAGCAACAATGTATTGTATCTTTCAAAAGAGCTAGAAGACAGGATTTTGAATGTTCTACTGCAAGGAAATGATAAATGTTCAAAGCAGATCTGATCTTGACACAGTGTGTGCAGGTATTGAAACATCATCTGTACCCCATAAATGTATAGTTACTAAGTGTCAATCAAAAATAGGCTGAAAAATAGGAAATATATTTGTACAAAGCATGAAAAATGGTGGCCTTTGATTTAATATTCAACCTTGGCACATTTTCTAAAATGAAGTATTTGTCAGTCAACTGCTCCTCCTGACTTCTATAAATTGGGTGGTTTACACACCTGAAGGAGGGCTGAAGTGAGAGACCATCTGCAGCTGGTGTTCAGTGGGTTCCTTTTTTCTCACCTTTTCATGTGTTGGCTCAGTGTTGGTTTGCTCGGGATTACTGCCATTTCCCCCGGACCAGGTGAGTGACCTTGAAGCACTGCGCTGTACTCTGCTGTCCTAGCATTTGTCTCAGTTGCTGTTCAGTGTTAGTTTGACTGTTTATTTAGTGCCTGTCTTTTTCACTTGGCCACGTGTGCCACAGAGGCAAAGGGCCATGTGTTGTTTCCTGCCTTATCTCACGGGCCTGTCATGGTGTCTGGCACCTAGTGGGAGCTAATCTGTTGACTGAATTAATCTAAAAGAAACCATTCAGAAGATATTAACTTTAACCACTAATCAGAAAAACTACATGTACTAAATTAGCCTGTTAAATTTGTGTGCAATATTGCATATACAATGGTTATAATTTTTAGTAATCACACAGTATATGGAAATTAGAAGAAAATAGTTTACCTTTTCTAATGATCAAAAGAAGTTAGAAACAAGATAAAATATAAACCTAATTGGACTATTAATCCCTTAAAAAGTGAATGTTAAATCCAACTTGTTATTAAAACTTTTGAATGAATATGCGTAGCTATTTATGTTTAAAAATCCCCATACTACTAGCAACTTGATAGATTATAACAAGTCTTTCCCTTAGGAGCTGTTGTGCTTTCTCATTGTAAAATGTAATTAGCAGATGTATAAAAAGGTTTATTAATCTTATTGAGTATAATTATGGTTGTTTATATGTAAATTCTTTCATGTTCATGGATTGCTTGTCTTTCATTTTAAATAAACAGGTTAAAAGCCAAATGCCATTACCATTTTGATTAAAATCATTACACTTAAAGAAACCCAGGCATGATTTTATTTTCCACAAGAAATTCTAATTTAATTGGCCTAATTTTTTCCTTTTAAAAATTTATTTGAAAGGCAGAGTTACAGAGGCGGGGTGGGGAGAGGGAGAGAATGCTTCCATCCACTGGTTCACTATCCAAATGGCAGCACCAACCAAGACTGAGTCAAATTGAAGCCAGGAGCTTCTTACGGGTCTCCCACATGTGTGGTAAGGACCCAAGGCCTTAGCTATCTTCCTCTGCTTTCCCTGGTGCATTAGGAGGGAACTGGATCAGAAGCAGAGCAGCCAGGACTTGAACCAGCGGCTGTAATGAATGCTGACACCACAGGTGGTGTCTTAACCCACTGTGCCACAGCATGAATCCCTATTGGCCTAACTTTAGGGTTGGGCTATTCAGTTGCCCAACCAAAATGTCTTAGTGTTGTCAAAAGTACTATTTGAAAGCAACAAGTTATCAAGAAGTATTGTAACACTGAAAATTGAAAATATGCACAGGTATCCATACATTTATTTGAAATATGACCAGACTAGGTAGCTCCTACTTGGTTCTCCTCATTCCCTCTTCTCTCCTTGGCTTCTTGCTCGATGCTCTGGGGGCTCCTCTGTGCAGACAGTGTCATCCTGTCCTGTGCCTTCCAGTGGGCTCAGTCAGCAGTGACCCAGCAGGAGGTGTGTACTGGAGTAGTCAGGATATAATTTCTTTGTAGGATTCCTACTCCCCGACTCCTAATGGACTATGGTTTTCCACAGCCATTCCCTATACTGTCCATGCTTTACAAACTGTCTCTTTATTTTGCCTACTTGTGTTACTGTAACTCATGTATACCCTTTGTGGTTTCCCTAACATAAAATACTCTTGAATAAGGGGGAGAAAAATACCCTTTTACAAGTCAATACACTATTCAAATGGATCTGGAATTAACAAATGACTTTGTAAATGTAAAATGTATTTATATGCTTAAGTCACATTCTCCTTATGTCTTGAAGAAAGGATGCCTCCTGTGACTTGATCTCCATATTTGCTGCTGAAATCTCAGGCAATCCATCTGAATTATTCATCTTAGATTGAGGATGGCTTGTTCTTACTCTCCCTTATCTGGTTGACTTTGTTAGTGGTGCTGTGTGTGTGTGACAAGGAAGGTTCTGGTGGGGGATACGGTCTGCATCCTAGCCCTTCATGGAGTTAAACTCATGACCGTAAACCTACTGACATAGTGTTGCAGGTAGCTGTGCTAAGCTGGGGCCCTTAAAGTGTGGCCATGTGTAAAGCTGCTTAGTGTGAGTGAGGGCGCACGGGGGAGAAGGGTGAAAAGGCAGTCAGTGAAATCTCTTCTCCTTGACTTCCACAATTTCCCTTCTCAGTAGGCTGCTTCTCTTTTTCTTTGGCTAAGCTCCATTTTATATCAAAACCCAAAAAACTTGGATTTTCCTTTGAACCAATTCTGAGAACCCAACTGAGGAGACAGGCGGGGACTGAGTTTCACATTTGGCACTCACTTGTATACTCAAGGTGTCTAATAACTGTCCACTCTGGGCAGAACTGTTCAAAGCAGGTCTTGTGTGGGAGAGGAATAGATGCAAACTCAGCACCACCATGTTTGCTCTTTTGTATGTCACCCTTTGGCTGTATGTTTCCTTTTTTTCTTTTCCTTCTCTACGTTGTGTTCATGTGAAGCTGAGAGGGGCATGGGAGCTCAAGGCAGTGTTGGGGAGGAGGATCGCTACTGGACATTGACTTCTAACTTGAATTTCTGATTGTATATTCATGTTTTGCCACAAGCAGCAAGTAATTCTAATGCTAGAGAGCAGTCAAGGCTGAAAAAAATAGAGTTCATGGCTTTAATCAATGTGCTTTTCTGGACCTGAGTTTTGCAGCAGCAACAAATACATTTCTGGGCCAGGAGCAGGAAGCTAAGGTGGTGGTGGCCGCTGTTGCTAGGGCCACCGTCCCTGGAGAAGACCTGAGGTGAGTGCCCCACTGAGGCCAGGGCCCAGCTGCACACTGATCTTTGACTGGAGAAAACCAGTGATGCTATTGAACCCTGTCAACCTGCTCCACCACTGACTTCAACAATCGATGAACAAACAAGGTTCTTGTTTGGCAGAGATAAAAGTAACAAAATCCTCTTTTGGTAGGAATTAATGTGAGGATGTATGTGACTCAGGGCTTGAATTGTCTCCTGTGTGCAAACCTGTACTTAGGTAGATGTTTTCTTTTTTTTTTTTTCTTTTTTTTTTTATATACAGAAGATCAGTTTACTATATATTAAGTAAAGATTTCAACAGTTTGCCCTCACATAGCAACACAAAGTGAAAAATACTGTTGGAGTACTAGTTATAGTATTAATTCACAATGTATAGCACATTAAGGACAGAGATCCTACATGATATATTTTTTTTAAAAATTGATCAATTTTCTAGGCAATTTCCAATTTAACACCAAGATTTTTTTTCATTTTTAATTATCTATATACAGAAGATAGATTCAGTATATACTAAGTAAAGATTTCATCAGTTTGCACCCACACAGAAACACAAAGTGTAAAATACTGTTTCAGTGCTAGTTATAGCATTACTTCACATTGGACAACACATTAAGGACAGATCCCACATGAGATGTAAGTACACAGTGACTCCTGAAGTTGATTTAACAATTTGACACTCTTGTTTATGGCATCAGTAATCTCCCTAGGCTCTAGTCATGAGTTGCCAAGGCTATGGAAGCCTTTAGGGTTCGCTGACTTCAATCTTATTCCGACAGGGTCATAGTCAAAGTGGAGGTTCTCTCCTCCCTTCAGAGAAAGGTACCTCCTTCTTTGATGGCCCCATTCATTCCACTGGGATCTCACTCACAGAGATCTTTCATTTAGGTCTTCTTTTTTTTCCAGAGTGTCTTGGCTTTCCATGCCTAGAATATTCTCATGGGCTCTTGAGCCAGATCTGAATGCCTTAAGGGCTGATTCTGAGGCCAGAGTGCTATTTAGGACATCTGCCATTCTATGAATCTGTTGTGTATCTCGCTTCCCATGTTGGATCATTCTCTCCCTTTTTGATTCTATCAGTTAGTATTAGCAGACACTAGTCTTGTTTGTGTGATCCCTTTGACTCTTAGACCTATCAGTGTGATCAATTGTGAACTGAAATTGATCACCTGGACTAGTGAGATGGCCTTGGTACATGCCACCTTGATGGGATTGTATTGGAATTCCCTGGCACAATTCTAACTCCATCATTTGGGGCAGTTCCGATTGAGCATGTCCCAAATTGTACATCTCCTCCCTCTCTTATTCCCACTCTTATATTTCACAGGGATCACTTTTCAGTTAAAATTTAAACACCTAAGAATAATTGTGTGTTAATTACAGAGTTCAACCAATAGTACTAAGAATAAAAAAATTACTAAAATGGATAAAGTATTACATTGTACAACAACAGTCAGCACAAGAGCTGATCAAGTTACTGTTTCTCATAGTGTCCATTTCACTTCAATAGGTTTCACCTTTGGTGCTCAATTAGTTGTCACCGATCGGGAGAACATATGATATTTGTCCCTTTGGGACTGGCTTAATTCACGCAGAATGATGTTTTCCAGATTCCTCCATCTTATTGCAAATGACCGGATTTCATTGTTTTTGACTGCTGTATAGTATTCTATAGAGTACATGTCCCATAATTTCTTTATCCAAATGTATGCTTTGAATTCCCTGTGATCTTTTGCTGTGAGGTTCCCTTCCTTTACCTTCTTTCATGTTGATGGCCGTGTTTCTGTGTTTCTGTGTGTAACACATCTTTAAGTATCTTTTGCAGGGCTGGACGAGTGGCAACAAATTCTTTCAATTTTTGTTTGTTATGAAAGGTCCTTATTTCATCTTCATTCACAAATGAGAGCTTGGCAGGATATTATATTCTGGGCTGGCAGTTTTTCTCTCTAAGTACCTGGGCTATGTCTCGCCATTCCCTTCTAGCTTGTAGGGTTTCTGATGAGAAGTCTGCTGTGAGTCTAATTGGAGATCCTCTGAGTGTAATTTGACGTTTCTCTCTTGCGCATTTTAGGATCTTTTCTTTCTGTTTCACTGTGGTGAGTTTAATTACAACGTGTCGTGGTGAGGACCTCTTTTGGTCATGTTTACTAGGGGTTCTATGTGCTTCCTGTACTAGGATGTCTCTGTCCTTCTCCAAAACTGGGAAATTTTCTGCTATTATCTCACTAAAAAGGCATTCTAATCCTTTCTCCCTCTCCATGCCTTCAGGAACTCCTAGAACTCGAATGTTGGGTTTTTTAATAGTATCCTGTAGATTCCCAACAATATTTTTTAGATTTCTAATTTCCTCTTCTTTTCTTTGGTTTGACTGTATAGTTTCCTGTGCTCTGTCTTCTAAGTCCGATATTCTCTCTTCTGCCTCACCCATTCTGTTTGTAAGGCTCTCTAATGTGTTTTTCATTGAATTCTTCACTTCATTATGATTTCTTGTCACTATCACAGTTTCATGTTCTACTAGTTGTTTCATTTCAGCTTGATTTCCTATTAAGGAGAAATCAAGGTAGATGTTTTCTGCATGAAGACTTATATTTACTACCAGTTTTAAGAAAAGATTTATTTGAAAGAGTAATAGGGGAGAGAGGAAGAGACAGACGTACAGAAGCAAAGATATCTTCTACCTTCTAATTTATTTCCTAAATGGCAGCAACAGCCAGGGCTGAGCCAGGCCTACATTAGGAGTTCCATCCAGGTCTCTCACTTGGGTGGCAGGGACCCAGGTATCTGGTCCATCACCCACTGCCTTCCAAGCTGCATTAGCAGGAAGCTGGATCAGAAGCAGAGCATCCAGGGCTTAAATGAGCACTGTGATATGGGAGTAGATGTGCTGAGCGACATCTTAACCTGCTGTGCTGCAATGCCCACCCTCATGTACTACCTTTCTGAGACTGTATGTAAGTGGCTCATTGCTAGGCTTTCTCAAGGCTGTCTTCGCTGCCATGGGATCTTTGGCAAACCAGAACGTGGGGACAGATATAGAAGAATGGCATTCTGAGAAGACAGGTTTCAGGGGCGCCATGGCCTTCTGATATGCAAACAGTTGGAAAGCGTGAAGAGGCCATGGAGGTGGAACGGGAAGCTGCTTGGACACCTGAAGAGTATTTCTGGGAGTTAAGAGTTGTGGAGCATCTTTGAGTCTCCGTGACCTGCATCCCCACTTTCCTACCTCTCAGTCACGTACAGACTCAGTGGAGGCAGCATGAAGAAACACAGTTTGAGGGAAGAAACACAGTTTGAGGAAGATGTAAGCACTTGGAGCCTGTCTAGAATACCCAGCTACCAGATAAGCAAGGACAAGATGATGTGATAGTCTGTTACTTTGGCATTGGATATGGAGTGTAGGGCAGACTTTCAGTCTAGCCGTTAAGATAGCCAAGTCTCATGTTGAAGTCCCTGGGTTCCATTCTTGGCTGCAGCTCCTGACTCCAGCTTCCTGCTACTGAAGACCATGGGAGGCAGCAGAGATAAGAGACTTCGGTTGTGTCGCTGGCTCCTGGCTCCTGGCTCCTGGCTCCTGGCTGAGTCCCTGGCTGTTATGGGCATTTTAGGGAGTGAGCCAGTAGATGGGAATACTATTTCTCTCCCTCTTTCATTCTCTTATCTCTGTCTCTCTGCCTTTCAAATAAACTTTTAAAAGAGTGAAATGTAATTTTTATTCTTAAATGACAAATTGAAGTCAAGTCCATGGCTGTCAGGGTGTTTGCCAGGTATATATGCAGTTTCCATGGATTTTCTTAGCATTTCAGAAGCTTAATAGCAGTTGTGTGATCCCTTTTGAGTCTGCAGAGTCCATAGCAGAAATGGTGCCCTGCAGGGCCTGCGCTGTGGCTCAGTGGGTTAAAGCCATGGCCTGCAGTGCTGGCATTCCATATGGGCACAGGTTCGAGTCCTGGCTGCTTGACTTGGGGTCCAGCTCCCTGCTAATGCTCCTAGGAGGGCAACAGAAGATGGCCTAAGTCCTTGGGCCCCTGTACCCTTAGAGAGACATGGAGGAAACCCCTGACTACTGACTGTGGCCTGGTACAGCCCTGGCTGTTGTGGCCAACTGGGGAGTGAACTGGTAGATGCAGGAGCTTTCTCTCTGTGTTCTCTGTATCTCTGTCCTTCAAATAAATCACTTTTTTTTGACAGGCAGAGTGGACAGAGAGACAGACAGAAAGGTCTTCCTTTGCTGTTGGTTCACACTCCAATGGCTGCTGTGGCTGGTGAACCACGCTGATCCGAAAACAGGAGCCAGGTGCTTCTCCTGGTCTCCCATGGGGTGCAGGGCCCAAGCACTTGGGCCATCCTCCACTGCACTCCCTGGCCACAGCAGAGAGCTGGCCTGGAAGAGGGGCAACCGGGACAGAATCCGGTGCCCCGACCAGGACTACAACCCCGTGTGCTGGCGCCGCAGGTGGAGGATTAGCTCATTGAGCTGCAGCACTGGCCAAATAAATAAGTCTTAAAAGAAAAAAAGAAATGGGGCTTTGCTTGTGCTAACTGGGAGTTCCATCACGTCAGCTTGGCAAAAGAAATTTATCAGAAGCTTTAGTAGCTAAATAGATCTTTGATTAATATATGGGAAATGGATGACTTTTACTTAAATAGTTTTATAGAAAGATTCTTCCATGTTCAGGTTCATGAAGGGAAGGAAAAGGGTGCTTGATTGACTGATGGGTGGATTTATTTTTCTTTTGGTGAATATGAATACCTTATGAGCCGAGAGCTCGTGTTTCATCTGCAAATAACACAGAAAAGACCCCTGTTTGCAGTGGAAGCAATGCACGGATTAATTCAAGTCATGACAAGAGTAAAGGCAATAGTAGGGTGACAAGATAATAATGGGAAGGAAAGAGCACATGAAATGGGATGGTCAGGGAAGCTCTCTTTTGAGGAGGAGACATCTGAGCTGAGCTGAAGGACAAGGAAAGCCTGGAAGGATTTGTGCAAAAAAAAAAAAAAAACATGGAGTGATGTGCATAAGTCTTAGAGGGAATAAAGGACTTGGCCTGCTCAGAGAACAAAAAGAAGCCAGTGAGGTCAGATCAGGTGTGTGAGGGTGAAGGCAGTCAGATGTCAGATCAAAGGACCCTGTAACAAGAGCTCTCAGTCTAAGAGTGAAGGGGAAATGATTGATGGGCTTTAAGAGATTGTTATAACTTTTTCTCTTTTGAAACATCAGTTTGGTTGCTGGAGTCGCATGGACATGATAAGAGTAAGAATGGGAACAGGAAGAACATTCAGGGTTTTAGGAATCCAGATACAATAATGGCTTGGACTAGGGGTGCTTTGAGCTCTACCATTACTAGGGTGTGGCAAACAATGACTAGTGGAGCTCTGCACATTGGGCCCAAATTCAGCCAACTGGAAGGTGGGAGGCAAGAGAGGCGAAGGAGGAAGATTGTGAATTGTGGTCTTGCTGGCAGTGGCCAAAGGCCTCAGTATAAATTGGAGATCCCATCTAGAAGAAGTGGAAAATGCCCACTCCTGGTCAGGAATCTGCTAAATTCTATTTTAAAAATACATATATATAATAATTTCTTGAATAGAATTTTAGTCTCCTTGAGCTCTACTTCAAATGTTTAGAATTTCTTAGAATTGGAAGTCCAAGGTTTGCAGAATAGCTGGTTAAATTTAGACCATTAATTAGCTTCATTAACTGCTGGGCAAGCACAAAATATCTTCCCAGACACATGGCTATGTGTGAAGATCTGGATTGGAGAGAGTTCAACTTGGGCCTGAGGCCAAGAGAATGCCTCTTATTTCCCCAGCATCTCACCTTTGGGCCCCACTTCTGCCAGCACAGAAAACTTGAAGCAAGGGCTCGATTCCCATCACGTGCTGGCTGTCCGGAGTGTGGGGAGAAGCAGGGGGGCTTCCTCCTGCAGAAGGTCCCCTGGTCACATACAAGAAGCCTGGGATGTCTGTATTGAGGTCAGAGAATAAAGGGAGTCTGCTATCCATTCACTCACTTTATTATTTGAAAGGTAGAGCATCAGAGAAGGGGAGAGACAAAGATTCATCTTCTATGTGCTGGTTTTCTCCTCAGGTGACTGCAAAAGCCAGAGCTGGGTCAGGGCGTAGCCAGGAGCCAGGAATTCCATCCTGGTTTCCCACATGGGTGGCAGGGGCCCAATCCCTTGGGCCATCTTCTACTATATGCCCAAGCACACTTGCAGGAAACTGGACCAGAAGTAGGACAGCCAGGTCTCAAATGGGCACTCTGATGTGTGATGCCATGTCACACATGTTAAGCTGGTGGCTTAACGAGCTACACTGTAGTGCTGCCAGCTGATGTGAACAGTATCTGTTCTTGCTGAATGAGTGTGGAATTCTGGCCCCCAGTTTGGTTTCCCTCTGTGCTGGGTAGAATAAGTAAGGGTAAATAACTAGATAGGAAATATTTATTCTGGGCGCCCTCCCTCCCCTCAAAGAAGATGCTGGGATAGGAATGTCCTCTTCCATGGGCTAAATTGAGACTGTTGTAGGAGAAAGAGATTTTAGTATTTTTCTAAACAAAAGTTATCAGAAAAGTAGAAGCTAAAGCAATGTTTTATGGAAGGTGTGATAATGGGTGCCTTGTGTTGTATAATTAATTGCCTGAAATATGCTTTATAGGAGTAATGAAAATATGACTGTATTTTAAGCACACATCATATCCTTATGAAACCTCAGACAAAGAAAATGAGAAATCAAGAAAAGCAAAGTGACAGGTGTTTTCAAATATGCAATTTGCTGCCTTAAGGAATTGAAAGAGACAGGGAAAAGTCGGGTGAAGACTGGCGTGGAGAAGGCTGCAAGGGGAAGTAAATGGAGAAGGGCTGGATGTTAGGGTAGGGTTGGCAGAGGGGACACAGTGGTGACTGTCCCTTCAAAAACTTGTCATTAGTGCATTAGTGGGGCTTCTGGACCACTCAGGGTAATGGAAGAGCAGGTAGCCGAAGAACTATACGTGAGATGTGGGTCTAGTTAAAGGAGCTAACATATATTGATGAACAGCAACAGTGCAGAAATCTGCAGGGGCAAGAGTAGAGGCTGGGCACAGACTGGCAAGAGCTTTAACTGTGAGAGACTGAGAAGAGAAACACTGAGGCAGCAAGGGAAGAAGCTAGAGGGATAAATACTTTGAATTCTGTCAAACTTGGCTCCAGAGGCACACAGCTCACATGGATGGTCATAGATGGCAGCCTCCCTAGAGAGATAGCAGGCTGGAGAAGGCTTGCATGGAGAATAGTGTGTGTAGTGTTTTGGTGACATGCAGGGGAGGAAGTGGTAGGAAGGAGGCTGTATTAAATTGCCTGCAAGCATTCACTGAGCGCTTGCCATGCCAGTGTGGGGGTACCAAATAAGCAAGGCCTTGTTTAGTCCTGAGAGGGACACAACCCGGCAGGCAGCCATGATTCTAAGGCCAGATGATGGATCTCTGGGAGTGAGGAACAGCAAAAAGATAGCTTAGCTTGACAGTAAGTCAAAGCATCCTGGCAAGGAGATGACTTCTCAGGTGGATTTTGAATGGGTGTAAATGATCAGGAGGTGGAGGAGGAGGAGAGCAGATCATGTTTCTGTGCAGGGATCAGCATGGGCAAGGGGACAGATGCTGTTGGAGTATGGAGAGAAGGTAACAGGCAAGGAAGTAGGGTGGAACAGAGTGCAGTGGGCTTTGGACCCAGACAAAAGAGTTTGAGTTTTATCCTTTAAACTAGAAAATTAGAGTTAAAAGATGTATGTTAAGGATATTTTTTGTTTAGGAAAATGGTGTAACTGATGAAAGATGCTTTGTTTAGTGCCTTCTTCCCTCGGTATGTTTTCCTTTCCTTTTACTTTGTTTCTTTCCCTTTTCTCACTTATCTATGATTTTATTGTTTCTGATTGATGAAAAACACAGGGTTAAGGGATGTGTTGTGTGTGGATTTGAAAATAAGCATGAAATCTTAAATTCCACGTCTATTGACAGTAGGGATTTAATTTTAGCATAGTAGAAATATTGGAGACTTTAGCACAGAAATTAAAATGCTTAATGAGCCAATGCTTAGTGGTTTACCACAATAAAATAACAATGGGCTGTGACTTTGTGACAACAAGAAAAGTTGCCTTGAAATACTGTCAGTATACCCCAATGTGTACTATTGGGCAGTGCAACATAGCAAAAAGTGAACAAATCAAGATACAAACACATACTCTCACATTTGTATCTTGCACACTGATCTGAAAAGACAAAACTCTTTAAGACTTTGGGGAGAAAGTCAATTACTGAATTAATCAAACAGCCATCTTCTATCTGCACTTTTATTTTATATAACCTTTACACCTGTTTAATTAATCCTAAACATGATGATGACTGCTAATTAAACAGCCCTGGAAGTGACTGACTGAAGGTAGTAATTTGAGATAATTAGTTTTGGTTTCAAACACTCAGTTTTCACACTTTCTGTTCTTTTTTAGAAAGGGGTGGCTCATTACTATAGGAAGGGAGGGGGATGTGTAAGGAATTTTACCACTGGACTTCGAGTAACTAAGGAAGTGGGAGGATGAAGCCTTCAAATAGAACCGGGGTATGGTATGGAGCCATAGCATGTGCTATAGAATTTCCTCTATTCTCCATCATCCCTCCCTCCCTTCCTCCCTCCCTCCCTTTGACACACACAGTCACACTCCTTGCATTGTAAATCCAACTGCTGAATCTCTTTCATTAGAACGCAGGCTTGTAGGTAACATAGATCTTGTTTTAAACTTTATTTACATAAAAGGCAGAGTTACAGAGAGGAAGAGTGACAGATATCATTTGCCAAATAGCCACAATGGCTGGCTGTGGGCCAGGTGGAAGCCAAGAGCACTGAAGTTCTTCTGTCTGCAGGGGCACAGCAGTTGGACCATCTTCTTTTCCAGACTATTAGCAGGGAGCTGAATTGGAAGTGGAGCATCTAGATCTTCAACCAGTACCATATGGGATACCAGTGTTGCAGGCAGAGGCTTAGCCTACTATATCACAATGGGGGCCCCAAGGTCTTTGATCCTTGGGAAAGTTTTACTTAGAAAAGGGTCCTTTTCTCAAGTCCTCTAGAAGAAACTGAAATTGGCCAAGGTATGATCCATGATTTGAGGTTTACAGGGGAGTCCTTGTAGAATAGAGCAAAGCCTAATTGAGGGAAAAATTTGTTAAGGCCAGTGTAAATGGCAGAGAGAGGAAGAGGCAGGTCAGATAGTCTTCATACTTTTACAGTGTCAACAAGTAGGTTAACAGGGTCCCCACTAGGAGAACGGGACCAAGAGGAATTTAGGGTTAAATAATTTAAGGTTAAATAAGAGGAATTTAGTGTTAAATAAGCTAAGGTGAATAATCATTGTTACCTGTAGGTCGGTACAAACTACTCAGAAGCTGAATGGATCTGTCAGCACCCTGGAGAGCTCCGGGGACTTTGCTCTGAGGCTGGCTAAATGGGACTCCTGTATCTTGGGAAATCTATTGTTTCTTCACCATCCCCAATATGGAGTAGGACTCTGTAGACCTTTAAAGGTTATCCAGGCTCTCATTTTTTTTCTTCTGAGATACCTGACTGGTCTGTCAGCTGTATTCTTTTTATTAAACTTGGCTGTTATGCTTACTGCTAAATCCCCCCCCCCTCGATGTTGAGAGCTTTCCAAAGAAGTCAATAGTGAAATCAGAGCTTTCATGTGGGTTGAAAATCATCCAGGCAGAGGGTATGGGTTATCTTGGATCTCCAGGGTATGCAATCCTGTGTGAGAAGGTAGAATCACTACCTCTTTGTCATCCTCTTTGAGCACTGACATTAACTGCAGATCATGATAGAGAGTTAATTGTTTTATGTAGAAGTCAAACTTGCCTTTTCAGGCTTGTAGCCTGAGTTAGAGTTTGGAGTCATTTTGGCCTCTGGACTTTGATCCAACATGGCAGCAGAGACTGATGACGTGCATAGCTCACCCTCCAAAATTATTGAGAAATTACATAGGATTCCTGGTTTTCTTTTAATTTTATTTATTTGACAGAGTTAGAGAAAGGTCTTCCTTCCGTTGGTTCACCCCCAGAATGGCCGCTATGGCTGGAGCTATGCCGATCAGGTGCCGGGTGCTTCCTCCTGGTCTCCCATGCAGGTGCAGGGCCCAAGCACTTGCGCCATCCTCCAGTGCCCTCCTGGGCCACAGCAGAGAGAGAGCTGGACTGAAAGAGGAGCAATTAGGACTAGAACTGGTGCCCATATGGGATGCCGGTGACGCAGGTGGAGGATTAACCAAGTGAGCTGTGGTGCCGGCCCCAGGATTCCTGACTTTGAGAAAAAAATCTAGCAGTTCACTCTATTTATGTTAGGAAATATGACACAACATTTTTGAAATTAAATTCTTTAGGAAAATTTATCTAAAGGGGAGGTATGGAAAGATGTTTCTCAGAGGAGGATGCATGGTTGGATATTCTAACACATTTCTAAAATTATTTGAAGATTTATTTAATTGAAAATCAGAGTTACAGAAAGGGAGAATCAGAAGCAGAGTGAGAAAGAGAGATCGTCCATGCACTGGCTCACTCCCCAAATGGCTGCAACAGTCAGGGCTGGGGCAGGCTGAAGCCAGGAGCTTCATCTGGATCTTCCATGAGAGGTACAGGGCCCAAGGATTTGGGCCATCTGCTGCTTTCCCAGGCAGGTTAGCAGGGAGATGAATTGGAAGTGGAGCATCAGGACTTGAACTGGCACCCATATAGGATGCTGGTGCTACAGGTGACAGCTTTACCCACTGACTGCCAGAGTGCCAGCCCCTATTTTTAAAATGTTAGAAATTAATTTTTTACTATGAGACAGGGGACAGGGAGACAGGGGGACAGAGACAGACAGGGACAGAGACAGATGCAGACAGATGGGGACAGAGTCGGACGGAATGAGACGGAGAAGGAGAATGATATCAATCTTCAATCTACTGATTCAATCCTAAAATGCCTGCAACAGCCTGGGCTGGGCCAAGCTGAAGCCAAGAACCTGGAACTCGGTCTTGGTCTCCCTTGTTGGTGGCAAGGCCTCAAGAACTTGAGCCATCTTTTGCCCCCATGGATGTGAATTATCAGGAAACTTGATGAGAGGCAGAGCTGGGACTCAAACCAGGCATGCTGATATGAGATGTAGTTGTCCCAAGCAGCATTTTAACTGCTGTACCGATTACCCATCCCACTCTCATTCCTAAATCTTTTTGTGGTACTCAAGATACTATATCGATTAGGTAATATAGAGTTATAAAATGTAAAATAATTTACAAACATGCTGTCTTAAAATTGTCAAAAATCTCAAGTTATTATATGGCATTTATGTCCTGATGCCAAGGACAGTTTTAGTAGTGATCTTTTCTGATGTATGTATAATACTACACCTTTATCTCCTTCTCATTTCTGTACCAGAATGTATCATGTACAGAACAAATAAAGTCAACAGCAAAAGGCACAGCTGTTTTGCTTTGGCTTCAGCAACAATGGACCCTGAAGCCAAACTAAATTCTGTCTTGCTATTTATATGCACTATGTGTTGATGGTGTGCCCTCAGACCATTATAAAAGTACCCTAATAAAGTTGATGGTCGCACAACCATATAGGCCCTTCAGGCTGATATGTTTGGGTTTCTGGAGTCTTGTGATAATTCTCCCTTTTGTTAGGTTCAAAGATAGAAATCAGCCCATGTGTGAAAGGGGCCTAAGGAAAACAAAGCACCCACATAAAGGAACCCTGCAGTCTTTAGAAGCTTGGGAAGCAGCCCAGTATTTTGTACTACAAAGTCCTGCCCATACTCCATACCTTTACAGGTGTTCCCAGCCTTACCCCCAAGGGAGGCTTCCCAAGAGAATTCTCTCTACCCAGGGCCAAGTGGGCTTCCCAGTCCAATAATAGTGGATAGTAACCTTGGGAGAAACTTCACCTATTTGACACCAAGAGTGGTGCTTGGGAAAGAGCTGAACACTGCCCTTAGAAGCTGCAGTCTGAGTGAAGGCTGGGCTCTCTGCTCAGGCCTTTGCTGATACATGCCTCACCTGTCAGGTGTAGTCTCTTCATTAAACCCTGTAACCATGCTTTGCCCCATCTGCATAATTGGACACTCTCAAATTAGTCTGGAGAGTGCCCATCCATTTTGACAGATGTCCTACCTCATTAAACCTTGCTACCTGGCTTTCCACTACTGTCTCATGTCTGAATTCTTTCTTGTGCAGACAAGAACTTCTCTTCCCCTCATCTCCTGTAACAGTTCTGCAAGGTTCCTTGTGGGTTGAAGTGACCTGTTTGTTTCTTTTGCAGATACCTCAAATCAGCTATGCATCCACAGCCCCAGAGCTAAGTGATAACACCAGGTACGACTTCTTCTCTCGAGTGGTGCCGCCTGATTCCTACCAAGCGCAAGCCATGGTGGACATTGTGACGGCTCTGGGATGGAATTACGTGTCAACTCTGGCTTCTGAAGGGAACTATGGAGAGAGCGGTGTGGAGGCCTTCACCCAGATCTCCAGGGAGATTGGTAAGCAGATATTTATCAGATCGTGTTATTTGGAGGAATAGGTTGCTGAAGTCTGATCAGTGCTTTCTGCTCTGTATGGGACAAACAGAGCTCCTTTAGACATGCGACCCTGGGTGTCTAGCCTAGGGGGAAGCTGGGCTTATTAGCAAAAATTTTGTTGTTCATAGACCCATCAGGGTGGCACTTTGCTGCTAATTTAGGAAATACTGCTCCTGACACCAGCCAGCATTTCTTAAAGTTGTCTGTTTTGATGAGGGAGTTGGCTGACATGTTAGAGCCCCTGCAAATTTAAATAAATGACATACTATTTGATTGTTCCAGGTGAAAGTTTACATTAGCAAGTCATTAAATTAAAAGGTCATTGGAATTTACTGTCCAGCACTAGAGGGATTAAGACTAATAATTTTAAAACAATACTGGAGTGGCCCCAAGGCTATATACTTAAGTGGTATTCTTACTGCCTTATTTTGACTTTCTGCATTTTTATTCCTAACTAAATCTCTAAAATTTACTGTGGATTAAGGGCAAGATGTAAACACTTGGTTAGAACAAGATGCTGATGAGTTCTTTACCTATGAGGTCGTGAATTCATCCCAGCAGAGCAAAGAAGCCCGAGGCAGAGTACATGTCTTGTTGCTGATGAGCCAACAGGTGAAAGGGGACATATTATTTAAATATCATCATTCTGATTAAGAATGAATTAGCTTTTTCCATAAAAATAGTTAACAATGTTTTGTGGATCAATTAAAATGCCTATTGTCTATTTTCATTAATTTTGGACTTGAAGGAAGAAATTATGTAGATAAATTGTCTTTCTTGAAGGCTTCAACTTGGGAAAAGATCATGGGAATGATTTGGGCTTAACCATAATTATCAAGGACAAAGAGTCTAAAGATATCAAAATACGATTTTCACTTAAATGGCTTGCAAATACCTGGGGTCTGTTCTTCTGTACATGATAAAACATGGAAATTTATTATACACAATATTTACTATATTTAATGTTTGGCTGTGCTGTTGCAGAAAATGTAGAAAAGGCCTGGTCTTGCTGGATAGATTGGTTTAATGGATTTAATAGGACTAGTGCTCACACTTGCTCTAAGTGTACATGATGCCATAATTGTTGCTCTTTAGAATTTTAAATTTGATCACTATTACTATAAAAATGATTCAAAGCATTCAATTCAATTTTAAAATCTGGAGTATTATCTTAGGTAAAAATCCCAAGTTTTATCATTATAAGAAAGTCCTACTCACATGAAAACAATAGCTTCTGGAAGCAAGATTAATGTACTATGTAAGCAGCTTATAACAGTTCTGACCAGAGATAATTCAAGAAGGGGAAACAATTGGAGCATATGTTGAAATAAGTTTCCTGTAATGATCCTGGACATTGTTTAACAAGAGCACATTTTGTGTATATGAAAAAGATTACTGTGGAAAATTCAATATAGGGCATAATTTGCCAATTGTTGCAGAATCTGATAGAAGTGCATTGTTGTATACGTTGAGTGAGTGCAGTTTTACTCTTTTGACTAAAATAAGAAATACTTAGTTTTCACATTTTAGGGGGCATTGCTATGCTTTGGTAATATTGTCACATGAAAAGATTCAGATGGTGCCATTCATTATTCCTGTTTCTATCTTGGTTCTTAGTATTGGGAGAAAGTAATTTTAGTGCCTTGTGTATGCTTCTGATTAGAGAGGAGCACGTTTCTTCTATGTTGATCTTTTCAGTATTCTATGACTTGATTGGCTGTCCATTCTATTTCAGTTCTCACTTATCTAGGGAGTGGAGGAGGGATGGATTGTCAATTAATATGCAGAATACTGAAAAGGCCAAATTAGTACCACACTAGAGTATGCCATGGAATATATTAAATATCAAAATCATCCCTCATTTTAATGACAAAGATTTTATCTAGAACAAAAATAGCTGAAAATTAAACCTTTTACATGACAATGATAATAATGGGAATGGCAAATGGTAGCAACTTAACCCATTCTGAAATTATCTGATGACTCTAATGAAAATTCATTAGTTCTGTAACATTTGCTGCTCTTACTACAACATTGATGACATCTCTGTCACCATGTTGGTAGTGTGTTTTTAAAAACCTCAGCTTGATTGGGAAGAAGATGTGTAAATTCATTTTGTGGAGTGTCTGCCTATTAGGAAGATTATATATTCTTCCAACTCAAATTGTACCCTGTTCTGAATTTCTCTTTAGTAGCATGGACTGCTAAGATATTTTGATGTAAATATGAGCTTCCTGTGTCTTGTCTCTGTGTGATTCAGTCAGATAATAATGGAATGATAGTGAAATGAACATCTATTGAGTGATAAATTGTACAGTTTGAGTAGAACATTATTTCTGTTAACAAATCTTAGTCTTGGAGAAGTCTGGGAGTGAATCTGGGAGAATGAAGTTGGAGTGAATATGGTTATGTGGTTATGAATGCATGTCAGTGATGCCTCTTCTATAGTGGAGTTCCTTATGAAGGAGAGAAGGACAGGGGGTACTTGATAAAATAAAGGAAATAGCTCCTTGATTTCCTAGTTGTTACAGTGTTACCTTAGGGGATGTCTTGACTGTAGAATTTTTTTACTGGAAAACTCAAAGCATATTTTGAGTCAGCAAATAGCACAGTTTGAGTGGAGCATAATTTGTGCAGAGAGGTATGGGAGATAGAACTGAAAGGCTTCAGTTAGATGCATAGTTGAGCATTTCAAATCAGAATGTTTATTTAACCCTCAATTTTTTTTTTTTGGCCAGTGGCATATTTTATTTATTTATTTATTTATTTTATTATTTTTTTTTTAGCTTTTATTTAAAGAATATAAATTTCCAAAGTATAGCTTATGGATTCCAATGGCTCCCCCCCTCACAACTTCCCTCCCTCCCGCTACCCTCCCCTCTCCCGCTCCCTCTCCCCTTCTGTTCACATCAAGATTCATTTTCAATTCTCTTTATACACAGAAGATCAGTTTAGAACATATTATGTAAAGATTTCAACAGTTTGCCCTCGCATAGAGACACAAACTGAAATTATTGTTGGAGTACTAGTTATAGTATTAATTCACACTTTAATGTACAGTACATTAAAGACAGAGATCCTACATGATTTTTTTAAAGAATTGATTAATTATCTATGCAATTTCCAATTTAACACCAAGATTTTTTAATCATTTGCAATTATCTTTATACACAGAAGATCGATTTAATATTGTAGTATGTAAAGATTTCATCAGTTTGCACCCACACAGAAACACAAAGTGTAAAAATACTGTTTCAGTACTAGTAATAGCATTATTTCACATTGGATAACACATTAAGGACAGATCCCTCATGAGACGCAAGTACACAGTGACTCCTGATGTTGATTTAACAATTTGACACTCTTGTTTATGGCGTCAGTAATCTCCCCAGGCTCTAGTCATGAGTTGCCGAGGCTATGGAAGCCTTTAGGGTTCGCCGACTTCGATCTTAATCCGACAGTCAAAGTGGAAGTTCTCTCCTCCCTTCAGAGAAAGGTACCTCCTTCTTTGATGGCCCCGTTCTTTCCACTGGGATCTCACTCGCAGAGATCTTTCATTTAGGTCTTTTTTTTTGTTTTTCAGAGTGTCTTAGCTTTCCATGCCTAAAATATTCTCATGGGCTCTTGAGCCAGATCTGAATGCCTTAAGGGCTGATTCTGAGGCCAGAGTGCTATTTAGGACATCTGCCATTCTATGAGTCTGCTGTGTATCTCGCTTTCCATGTTGGATCATTCTCTCCCTTTTTCATTCTATCAGTTAGTATTAGCAGACACTAGTCTTGTTTGTGTGATCCCTTTCACTCTTAGACCTATTAGTGTGATCAATTGTGAGCTGAAATTGATCACCTGGACTAATGAGATGGCCTTGGTACATGCCATCTTGTTGGGAATGTATTGGAATCCCCTGGCACGCTTCTAACTCTATCATTTGGGGCAGTTCCGATTGAGCATGTCCCAAATTGTACATCTCCTCCCTCTCTTATTCCCACTCTTATATTTCACAGGGATCACTTTTCATTTAAAATTTAAACACCTACGGCTAATTGTGTGTTAGTTGCCAGATTCAACCCATAGTACTAGAACGAATACAAACAATAAGGGGAGATACTAAAATGAATTTAACCCTCAATTTTCTAGGTAGTGGAGTCAACTGCTGAGGAAAGAAGGATCCATAGATAGTGTATCTGAGATTGTGTTAATGAGAAGTGGAAGATGGGGAGAGCAATTGAGAAGCCAGTCATTCCACTATCAGTCTTTGCCTGTAGGGGAGCAGTGATCATGGAAATGAACTTGAGAGACATTTATGAGACAGTGTGTAGAGCTTCACAACTAATTTGAAGAAGTTGAGGATAAGAAAGAAGTTAAATTGAAATTGAAATTCCACATCTGGGCAAGTAGGAGAAGGCAAATACCATAAACACAAAAAGATGGTGAAGTGGGAAGTACAGAGAAAAGCATGAATCTTGTCAAGAACACCCAAAACTGAGATGCCAGAACATATCTTGGTAGAAATCAGAAGTAAGGACAATGGTCTGGAACCAAGCAGGAACTCATGGATCTGAGGCTCATTCCCTAAAGCTGATAGTGGGGGAGGGAATGGAGGTTGCTGGAGCAGAACAGGTAGAGTGAGAAGCAAAGGGTTTGAGGCTAGACTCTTGGGGAGACTCTCATGTATAGGTATGGGGATAATGGCCTAGTGTAACAAGAGGAAGCTGAGAGTAAGGTGCAGTGCCCTCTCTTGATGAGTTGTGGTCATGGGAGGTCTCTCAATGTACTTTGAAGATGGTTTGTAATATGGGAGATGATAGAACCAGTTCCTTAGCACAAATGCTAGAATGTTGAGCCATTTTTCATGGGAGAACAGGAACTTTTGCCAGAAGGCATGGTTATAAGTATTTGGTAAATTGGCAGAGAATCAAGTAGTGGCCTTGTGAGGGGGCGGTTTGATTTCCCAAGGCTGCCATAGAAAAATGCCACAAACTAGGTGGCTTAAAACAATGGGAATTTATTGTCTCACAACTCGGGAGCCTAGAAATCTGAAGTCAAGGTGTTGGCAGGGCCATCTGCTTCTGAAATCTGTTGGAGACATTTTCCTTTCCTCTCATAGTTTCTGGGGTTTGCCGGTGATCCCTGGTGATGCTCAGCTTACAGAGGCATCACTGCCGTCTCTGGCTCCATCACCACATGGCTGTTTTCTCTGTTCTACATCTGGGTCCTCTGTTCCTAGAAGATACTGGATTATAAGAAACTTATGTTGAATCAAAGACTGTCATACTGTAGTATGATCTCAGCTACTCACATCTGCAGTGACTCTTTCCAAATAAAGCTACATTCTGGGGTGCTGAGGGTGGTCTTTCAACATGTGTCTTTTAGGAGATGGTTCAACTCCTCAGAGGGAGTGAGAGTCAAGAAGAGTATACTCGGGGAATTAGCTTCCAGTGATGAAGTTGGGAGATAGTCCTCAGTAAGGATGAGAGACATCCAAGTAGACAGAATTTGGTTAATGGAAAAGTACATAATGGAACCAGTTCAGAAGTTCGTTGACTCTTCCAATTATGACTGCTTGGCTGGATGGAATGACCACATGGATAATTCATGGTTCTAGATTAGAATAGTTGATGGGATCCTAGTGTCTAGATCTTGCAGGCTTCTAGGTTGTCAAGAGCATCCCAGTAGGAGTGAAATGGGCACTGATAATGAGTATGTACTGGCTGTTCAACTGCCCTGCTTTGTGCACCTCCAAGAAGCTTCTCTTTATGATACCTGGAAAATTATGAACATCTAGAAAGCCTTTCTGACCTAATTTACTTTGATTTGCCCCTTTGCTGTCTCTTGCCTCATGGAGAGTCAATCATTGGGTTGCTGTATGGTTAGGCGCACACTCTTACTTGTTAGGACCATAGTCCTCTATTTGTCTTGTTTGAATTATCCAATATCATATTTCATTGATATTGTAATAAAGGGGTTGATAATATTCACTTATGCTTTTCCATCATAAGTTCTGGGGTTTGTAGCTTATGATTCAACAAATGATTTCCTTAAGTCTTTAGACAGGTTCTTTCAGTTCTTTGTCTTACCTTATTATACTATTTTTAAAAGAAGATAGGATAATAAATGTTAATGCTACCACTATCATTATAAAGGGCAAGGATGCTAAAGCTTTATCTTTGAAGATAAAAGGAATATGTGAAAGCATTGTATATTCATTGTGGATTTGCACAGTTTGGTGACACACCTCCTTTAATCAAGCATCATGTTTATGAATGGCTTATTGAAGAAGACAGGGCTTCAAGTTGTCATTGCATACATTACAGGGGACAGAATAGACCTGAATCTGTCAAATCTACTCTGTGTGGCATTTTTAAAAAATTTGCAAATGCTGGAAGCTTTGACTATTGTCTGTGTGTTCAGAATCTTAAAATCTCAGGATTGGAAGGGGCTATAGAACTCATTGGATTAGTAGATTCTGTTTGAAATGATAATACAAAAAACCAATGTAATTGATTCCTTTTTTGAGTACAAAATCCTTGCCAAAAAATTGGTGATTTATTTTTGGTGAGGGTGAAGCAGTAAAGGAAAGGATATCTCATTGCTAGTATACAATGGAAAAGTCCCCACTGACCATAGTTTTAAAAATTTCCTATCATTTTAAAGAAAACATTTTCCTTTCTGGGTTATAAACAAAAGCCAAGTTTCTATTAACTGAAATGGATTCCCTTTAAGATTAATACAAAGTATTTTCAATGACAAAAAAGAAAAGAATACATAAAGAATAGCTTTTCTCCTCCGAAGTTCATTGCTTTGGAAAAATGACTTCCAGCAGGAAAAAATCAATTTGACAAAAGTATTAATGTTGTAAAATATTATGAATGAAAGAAAACATTTTAATTCAATTGAAAATTTTACTTTATATTCCTACAGCTGAGTCCCATTGATAACACTACATTTCAAATTGCAAATCATATTTAATTAACATTAACACCAGGTAATTGGCAAGAATAACTTCAAAGGAGGACTGAGGAAATTGCAAATTGGAACTGCAGGTGCAGTGATCCTGTAACAGCTTTGGAGGGATCCAAAGAAAGTGTGTATATGATTTTAACAATTGCTCCAAAGCTTGATCAAATAGTGTCGTTTCAAAGCTGTTCTTCACCCTGGCCTCTCATAATATTTAGGGCTCAGTGACTGGCAAGTAGCAACAGCAGCTGTTGATGTGCAGCAGCAAACAGCTCTATATAACATTTATTTGAAATACATGCATTTGAACTCGTGATTCCAATGACGTGGTTAAGTTTCCAGTAAACAATGGAGATTTGATGCAATCAAATGCACCGTGGAGTCAGACCTTCTTTAAATCTCTCTTCTTCAAAGATGAGACTGTTACTGATCTCCTCTGAGGATTAATTTCCTTATTTGTCATTGGGGGAACTCTGGTCAGGACTCATCACATGAAATAATACTTCAGAATGTTCCTTAAAATCTCTAAAGTGCTATGTAGTAGCAGATGTTACGAAAGGAGTGTAGATAATAAAGATTTTTTCCTCCAATGTAAGACAAAGCTGTAATTGTAAGGATGTCAGGTATCATTGCTAGTGTACAGGATATTTGAAAGAGATCAGATTTGTTGATGATTATATTCACAGTTACCTATATGTGGCAATTCTGATGAAAAATCATAGAAGGGGACTTTGAGTGGCTGTTGACCACCTACTTTTTCAGTACTAGCTCTTCAAGCCCCTGTGGTGGACTTTCTACCCTCAGTCTTACTCTTTTTTTTTTCTTTTTTTGACAGAGTTAGTGAGAGAGAGAGAGAAAGGTCTTCCTTTTTCTGCTGGTTCCCCCCCCCCCCCCCAAGTGGCCGCTACAGCTGGCACGTTACGGCCGGCGCACTGTGCCGATCTGAAGCCAGGAGCCAGGTGCTTCCTCTTGGTCTCTCATGCAGGTACAGGGCCCAAGCACTTGGGCCATCCTCCACTGCACTCCTGGGCCACAGCAGAGAGCTAGACTGGAAGAGGAGCCACCTGGACAGAAACTGGCACCCCAACAGGGACTAGAACCTGGGGTGCTGGCGCCGCGCGCCGCAGGTGGAGGATTAGCCTAGTGAGCTGCTGCACCGGCCCCTCAGTCTTATTCTTAACATCCTTGGCTGTTAATTATACTTAGCATACCAACTGACTGTTGTTTTTACTTAGGTCTGACTGTTCAGTTGCAATTTTAAAAAGCTGAGGTTTCACTACAACTTGGAGGTATGTTGTTTACCTTTAGCAATGTTCCTGTAAATTCTTGTACCTAGCACTTGCCATGCTGACTGTAATGCCTTTGTATTTCTCTGTATGCCTCTTTCACCTGAATGTGGTTTCCTTGGTGGAAGGACCCCTTCACTGCCCAGTGGAGTCCTTGGCACATAACAAAAGTGTCCATGAATTTCTATTGATCAACATCAGATTCATGGTGGTGTTGATAATGTGAGACTCAAAGTCAGACTCTGGAGCTGAAAGTCAGATGTTTTGTCCAACAGTGAGTGTGACTTACACAATTTCTTTGCTACTCTGTAACCACCATGAGAACCTTCAAGGGCTTCCATGCTGTTAAGTCACTTAGAATCGTATGTTTTTTAATCCTGCCAAATACAAAAGCCTATAGTCTGTAGGTTCAGCCCCAACCCTAATCCCTTAGCCCAGAAACACAGGGCAGTAATAAAGAATGTATCACTGGCTGAACTTGAGTTCCATATATTTGTCATAGTCTAGCAAAGGGGACCTTGAATAACTTAATTGTGCTATGCACAATTAGGTGGACTTTATATACTTATAACACTTACTGTGTTATATTTCTGGAGGCTGGAAGTCTGAAATGAGGGTGGCAGTAGGGAGTGTTGGTTCTTTCTGAGGGCCTTGATGAAGAATCTGTCCCATGCTTCTCCTCTACCGGTAGTTTGCTGGCAATCTTTTGGTTCTTCTGCCTGTGTTAGGGTAACCATGATTGATCCTTGCTTTCATGTTCAAAACTGTTATTCCTGCGGCCAGCATTGTTGTGCAATGGGTTAAGCTGCTGCCTACAATGCCAGTGCACAGTGTGAGTGCTAGTTCAAGTCTTGGATACCCCATATCTGATCCAACTCCCTGCTAATATGCCTGGGAAAGCATTTCCTCATTTATAGAATGATAAAAAATTGTATGCAAATTGAGTGAGTGGCTGGTGGTAAAAACTCTCGGCAGCTGTCAATTTGTACTATGTTAGGGGCCCACCTCACCACTGGTGATGGTGGTAAGGAAAGCATGGGTGGCCCAGGAGTGTTCTCTCTCCCCTGGGCCTATATCTAGTTTGTCCAACAAGCAGAAGACAGTGCTGAGGTCTAACTAAGATTAAAATAAATGCAGCCAAGACTTGTCAGTCCTGGAACTGACTCTGTACCTCCTAGTAGTGAGTAATCCTAATGTTAGAATATTTCCTTAACATGATTAATATATTACCTAGCATAATACTAGCATGTAGTTGAATGTATGAATTAAATACTCATCAGTACTGGCTCACCAGGTCTGCTTACTCCTCTTCCCTTCTAAACATTTTAAATATTAAATGGCTCAGCCAGCATTTACAGTGCACCGACCATGTATCAGGCTGTCCTTGTATAGGCTTTGAGGATGTGGAGGTGAATCCTGCATAGCCTCTTTTTTCTAGTAGGTCAATGTGTATCCAAGGATTCAGACATGCAAACAATTAGATTAATGTGATCATTGCCTAAAGCATTGTTCAAGAACACTATGCCCAAAGAAAGCATCCTGCAGTTCTTGTAACAAAAAGACCTGACATGAGGCAGTAGAGGGTGGCAGTTGGTAAATCCTAAGCTCAAGGGAGCAACAGTATGGTGTGCATTGAATTAAGTTTGTTAACTTCAACAGCAACTTAACTTCATGACAAAAAAGATAACACAAACAATTGAATGTGGAATACGCTGCCAACTTTGATGTATATATTTGTGAAATGTTTAATATGTTTGACAGTTTTTTCCTTCACCCAGTGATTACTCAGATGCATCCTCTTATAGAAAATCAGGCGATGAGATCCCTGAGAACAGTGGCTCCTAGTTTTCTATGATTATTCCCACCCAGCATCACTCATCCTTGTCAGCCATTTCAATTGTATCCCATTCATGAGTCTGAACCCAGGGCAAGAGTTTGTAGCCAACCCTTAAGGCTTCCTTGTCTGGATGAAAGGCCTGTGAGAGCATTTTAGGCATGGAAAGCCAAGACTCTGTGGCAAAAAAATATCTTACATGAAGGATCTCTGAGAGACCCAAGTGGAAAAAAGGGGCCATCAAAGAAGGATGTACTTCTCTCTGAAGGGAGGAGAGAACTTCCACTTTGACTATGGCCTTGTCCAAATACTGATGGAGTTTGTGGTCACAGAAGGCTTCTGTAGCCTTGGCAGCTCAAGGCAAGAGCCTCAGGTGGTCACTGATGTCATAAATAAGAGTGTTAATGTTAAAGGAACAACAGGAGTCACCATGCACTTACTCTCCATGTAGGACCTCTGTCCTTATTGAGTTGTACTATGAGAAGTAACTGCAAAACTTGTTCTTAAACTGTACTTTATATGGGGTGTGTGTGTGTGTATGTGTGTGTATGGACACAAACTGTTGAAATCTGAGCTTAACATAGTTCGTCCTCTGTATATAAAAATAAACTAAAAATGAACCATAATGAAGAATGGGATGGGAGATGGAGTAGGAGGTAGGATGGGAGTTGGGGTGGGAGGGTGGGTATGGGGGAAAGAACCAGTACATTCTTAAAATTGTACCTATGAAAAATGCATTTATTAAATAAAAGCTTTAAAAGAAGTTTGTAGCCAGGCAAAATCCATCAGTTAGAGTTTCGAATGGGTTCTCCATGCTGGTCCTTGTAGATAATCATCCTGGGGTGATCCCTGAGCCTTTCTGTGTCACTGAACTTAGTGCTGCCCCACCCTTGCCTTCTCTCTAGATCCTTCGGGGATGGATCTGAACCCAGGTTGGACCATGATACGCCACTTATTCCTTTTCGACATCCTGGCCTTAGGTGGGGTTTCCTATCCTCTGCCTGCACTGTTAGAGTTAAGGTCTGACCCATACATGAAGCCACTGACCAGAAACCTGGCTGTGTATTGACTCCTAGTATATTCTGGGGTCTTGACTCTGGAGAGCTTGTTATCTTTATATTTCTCAGTTTTTAGCGCTCTATTCATAGATAGTAAGACTTGGCATGAATATATATGAATCGCCTAGAATAAGAATTCGGTCCCAGGGTCTGATTTCTGTGTAAGTGCTTAGCAGGGCCAGGATCTGTCACTTCAGTGTGATCTCTGTTTCAAGTTACCTCTTTCCTGTCACCTACTCTGGCTGCCAGTGGTGTTAGTCTCCTAGAGATGCTGTAACAAAATGGCACAAATGGGGCAGCTTAAACAACACACACTTACTGTGTTAGATTTCTGAGGCTGGAAGTCTGAAATGAGGGTGGCAGTAGGGAGTGTTGGTTCTTTCTGAGGGCCTTGATGAAGAATCTGTCCCATGCTTCTCCTCTACCGGTAGTTTGCTGGCAATCTTTTGGTTCCTCTGCCTGTGTTAGGGTAACCATGATTGATCCTTGCTTTCATGTTCAAAACTGTTATTCCTGGGGCCAGCATTGTTGTGCAATGGGTTAAGCTGCTGCCTACAATGCCAGTGCACAGTGTTAGTGCTGGTTCAAGTCTTGGATACCCCATATCTGATCCAACTCCCTGCTAATATGCCTGGGAAACAGCAGAAGATGGCCCAAGTACTTGGGCCCTTGCCACTCATGTGGTGAACACAGATGGAGTTTTGGGTTCCTGGATTCAGCTTGGTCCATCCTTGGCTGTTGAGGCAATTTAGGGAGTAGAGTAAGCCAGCAAATGGAAGGTCTTTGTCTGTATAACTCTGACTTTGAAATAAATAAATGTCTTAAAAGAAAGTGTTCTCCCTTTGTGCATGTCTGCACAAATTTCCTTCTTAGATGCCAGTCATGCTGCATTTGAGTGCCTAGGCTATTCCAGTATGATCTCATCTTAATTGAATTTATTACATCTACAAAGACTCCATATCCAAAATAAGGTTATGTTCTTAAGTCCTAGGGGTTAAGACTTCAACACAGGAATTTGGTGGTGATGGGGTTTTACAATTTAATCTGTTAGACCAGTCATGGCTGCTGGAATGAGCCCTGATTGATGGAATTTTGCCTGAACTGAGCCCACATCTGCAGTGGTCCTTTGGATGGATTTGGGGCCTTGAACAACCCAGTTTACCCTGTGGGATCAGCCTCTGTGGTCTGCTTAGCCAGCTACATTTCCCCTTGGGTATGCCAGCTGTTCTTTGCACTCCTCACAGTTGAATGCCCAAGTCAACTTTGTGCTAAGTGCCAAAGAAATCACATTATTTTATTTTCCTTTCCAAAGACATTTCCTTGTTAAATCCATTCTGTTTGGAAACTGCAGCACTGGGTGAGAGCTTTAAGGTGCAATCTGTACTTTACTGTGTTGATAGAAGAACATCACATAAAAACACGCTTCTGCAGAAATGAGGAAACATCAGAATCCATTTGTGTCATTTTTATAAGCCTTAAAAGAGTTGGCCTGAGAATTAGGAGCACATTTCCCAGTTTACTTCATAAGTTATCAACTAAGCAACAATTACATTTTCCTTAAAAATAAATGGCCCAAGTATAATAGAATCAGAAGGGTGTAAGATGAATAGTTGATTGAAACAGGTGCCAATTATTTCAAGGATTATGTCCCTTGGCAAAATCGTGCTGCACGGTCCCTATTCTCTAGCATTTGCATGTGTGACAGGTCCTGGGCTTTTTCTTTCTTTCATTGTTACCTGACCAAAGCCATTTCATGATTCACTGGGGGCCCCACAGGGGAGAAGGCAAGGGGAAAGCAGACAAAGTAAAACTCAAGTCAGCTCATTTTGTTTCTTGTTAACAGCTCTGGGAAGAGTTTTGGTCAGGAAAGGAATTTCAAGTCATGATTTAAACATGTCTCTGGCAGTTGTAGCAGTGAGGAAAAAAATGATGCCTCTCGTAGCAGCTCCATTAGACTTCCAGGGCGGTGGTACTCAGGGCCCCGTGACTCTGGAGTCGCATTTGCATTGTGTCGCACGGCTGGCATTCACATAATGGGCTATTAAGGGAATGAGGGATGCTCAGAGAACGCTGCCAGACTTGTGTGCTCGACGTCGTGGGGGGCCTCCTTCACAGTGTTGCTAGTGATATTGCCAGAGGGAGTCCACTGCTGGGTGGAACTCTGCAGGAGAGCTGACTGCACGCTTTACTCAAATGTTCGAGTTCCTACTGTGTGCCACAGTCCCATTCTGGGTGCTAGAGAGAAGCTACTGAGAGAGGCAGCCTCTATTCTGCTCTCATGAGGCTTCTAGTCCCGCTTACCTAAGACTTCACGTGTCTCGGATCTTCTTGGGCTACAGGAATTGAGCCTGAGCCCACGCAGTGAGGTGCCTCAGTCTGAAAGTCCATGAGAGAACCTGCACCTGCTACAGCCACAACTTGATCCTTCTGATCCTTTGGAGATAGTGGAGTTCAAGGAGGTGTCGGTGGCCTGCTGGGGCTGAGGAAAAGGCAGGAGGGTAGAAGCACACATTCGAAAAAAGGTAGCTGTGTTTGTGTGGGTGTGCATACAGGATTAGGCCTAGACCTAGACTTGGAGAAAGGCCAGCTCACCAGGTACAGATGTTTACTACCAATGCCAGAAGCAGGTGGGATGAAAAATTCTCTTCAAGCAAGGAAGAATGCATTAGAGTTTATGGTCCAGATGATGAGCTGGACTGGTAGGAACCCAAAAGGAAATTCACAACACTTCTCAGCTTGGAATAACTTCCTGCCCAGGGCAGTCTGCCTGGTGTTTCCTTGTTCTTGGTTGATTTCAAGGAAGACTTCTATGAACTGCAGCCCTTCCTCCTCTCAGCTAAGTTTCTCTATGTGTACTACTAAATGAAAACAAATCCAGACGTGGATAAGGAGAGATTTTATTCAGAGGAAGGACTATTGCAATGGAGAGAATGGTGCAATATCAGAAATCAAAATCAAAGAGAAAAAGACTTCTCTTTTTTAGGCTAGGCAGGGATTAACAAGCATCTAACAGAAATATTCAAAGGCAAGTGTTTATTCCACAAGAGGGCATAGCCAGTGGAGGCCTGGCTGTGGTCAGCCAGTTCATGTGGGGGAAGCCAATGAGGGAACACATTCCAGTTTTTGGTGCTTGCTCAGGTTTGAGATGCAGAGATTAGGGGCCTGGAAAAGAATCCTAAATTCTTTCAAGACAAAATAGAGGACAAAAAGGGGTCACTGCAAAGTCTTGGTCGGTTTCTATGGCACCGCAAGATACTACCCTTTTGTGTTTTAATTACTTCTCTTCCTTTAATGGGTGGGCAGTGTACATTTTTCATCGTTGTACTCACATAGTGCTGAAAAAGAGGCAAGGTCTAGGAGATGCTTTAAGAATACTTGTAGAAGGAGTGAATAAGTTACACAGGAAATACTCATGTCCTGGAGACAGGCCATCAGGAAGCAGGTGACTTGGAGAAGAGCAGAGGGACAGGCCAGCAGTCCATGTGGAGGCATTCTGTAACAGAGGGTGGCACCTTACCCAGGGTTAGGATTCACTGAATACTGCCTGGTGGTTCTTGGGAGACACTGTTTCTAGGGGCATGGATGCATCTACAACAGGAAGGTATATGGGAAAGAGAGTGAGCCAGGAAAAGATTTCAGGGCCAGGCTTGGGCCACAAAACAGAAGCAGTGGCTTAAGTAGATGACAGCCAGGTGTGACACCCAGATTGCTAAGCTTGATTCTGAGAAGCAGAGCCAGGTGGTGGATCGATAGTTCTGGCGGAGCTAAAGCTCTGGTTAGGGAGCAGAATCTTCTATGTGTGACAAACAGGGTGGACGCAAAATGAGGTAGAAGATCAATCTGCCGAATGAGTTGCTCCTCTTCCGGCTGGCTTTGAGCATCCCGGGTTACAAGTGTCTGTGACACGATTCCTGACTGGGAGATATCTTAAAGGTCTGCAGCTTCTGATATTTAGAGTCATGACTCCAGACCCCCGTGGAGCTTTCTTATTCATCATTCATCACATGATTGGCGTCCTTACAAGTTTGTAAGAACCGTGCTGGTTGCTGGCAGTTCACAGATTAGGTCCCCGACTTCCAAGGGCGTAGACTGTAGTGAGGAGACTGATTGAAGAAAAGGAAAAAAGGAAAAACTAACCATTACACTTCAACCTAATAATTATACCTTGAGCCTTATTAAGAAAGAAACAAATGCATGTTTATGGTTCACTTCAGAGACAGCCAGGAAACCAGTGTAGCTAGAACACAGCCAGCAAGGCAGCTGTCCAGGGTTTGGTGGACTGCAGTTTTTGAGGACATGGCTGGAAGTGTAGGTCTTGTTCTCACCCAGTGGAAAACCCTTGAGGGGATTGGATTTGAAGATTTGTATGGTACAATATGGTACAATTGAGGGTTTAATGAGACCATGTGCAGAAACTGGATTTCAGGAGCAAGATGAAACCAAAAGATGAGTTAGACATTTATTGCAGGTCCCCAGGCAAGGGTTGGTGTTGGCTTGGACTAGAGTGGGCATCGGAGCAGGAACCCTGTGAGTTGGCATTGATATGAGTAGAGACAAGGTCCCAGGCCTGGAAGTCTGTAGTGTCTTGTTGCTATGGGGATCTGCATGATTGAAACAAAACTTCAAGACAACTTGCTCTAGAGCAGGATGCTTCTTGAGCCTTGAGACTGGGGTGGGTGTGTCCAGAATCATTTTATGGGTCACCTGCAAGGATAGTTCACAGGTGAGGCATTGGGTGAATTATTTCTTGGCAAAATTTACTCCCACTGATGCTTCGGTGAAAAAGAACTAAGGTACGCGTTAACCATGCTGTTTCTTTCTTTTTCTTTTTCTTTTCCCTTTTCCCTTTTCCCAAATCCATTTGGAGATCTTTCTTGCTGTTTTTATTTTCCACAGGCAGAGTAGACAGTGAGAGAGAGACAGAGAAAGGTCTTCCTTTGCTGTTGGTTCACCCTCCAATGGCCAGTGCGGCTGGTGCACTGCACTGATCCGAAGGCAGGATCCAGGTGCTTCTCCTGGTCTCCCATGCAGTTGCAGGGCCCAAGGACTTGAGCCATCCTCCACTTCACTCCCGGGCCATAGCAGAGAGCTGGCCTGGAAGAGGGGCAACCGGGACAGAATCTGGCGCCACGACTGGGACTAGAACCCGGTGTGCCGGCGCTGCAAGGGGGAGGATTAACCTATTGAGCCTTGGCACTGGCCTCTTGCTGTGTTTGAGGCTTCTATGGAGCATATAGAATTTTGAGTCCAATTGTTAACAGTTCTAAATATTTTTTTGAACTCACATCTCTTAATTTTTAAATTCTGTTACTGATTCATTTTAAGACTTGTTAGTCATTATGGATTTTATGAACACTTTTGTGCTTTGATACAGTGATCACTCAGGAAACACTTGCGGGTCCGTTTACTCAAAGGAATGGGGATTTGATTCTCTCAGTTTAGTGTATCTGTCATTTAAAGTTTGCAAAACTATGACTTGACCAAACTAATATAGAATTAGAAATTCATATATAGACTATGTTATATTAAATGTGAATTAATTATTTCCCAAAGTCCCAATAAAGCTTCAATAGAAGATGAAGGTTAGGGGCCTTCACTGTGATGCAGCAGGTTAAAGCTGATGTTTGCAATGCCTGTGTCCCAGATTGGAGTGCTGGTTCAAATTTCAGCTACTGCTTCTGATCTAGCTCCCTAGTAATGTACCTGGGATGGCAGCAGATGATGCTCCAAGTCCTTGGGCACCTGCCACTCATGTGGGAGACCAGGATGGAGTTCTGGGCTCTCGGTTTCACCTTGGCCAAGCTTTGGCCATTGTGGCCATTTTGGGAGTGAAGCTGCAGATGGAAGATTGATCCCACACACTTTACTTCCCATTCTGTTGCTCTACCTCACTAATATTTTTAAATTATATCTTTAAGGAATACAAATTTCAAAACTACAATTTTAGGAATATAGTTATTCTTCCCGCCATATCAGCCCTCCTACCCACACTCTCACCCCTCTCTTCTTCCCTCTCTACTTGCCATTCTCATTTTCCATTGATTCATTTTTAATTAACTTTGTACAATTAGCTCACATCCACACACAACTGATAACTGGCTTTTATAGTTGACTGTCAATACAACTCATTGAGGGCAGAGGTCTTGTATGGGGAGCAAGTGCACAGTAACTCCTGTTAATTTAGCAATTAACAGTCTTATGTATGACAAGAGTGAACACCGGAGGCACTTGACATGAGCGGCTTAGACTATGGAAGCCTTTGGAGTCCACAAACTCAGTCAGTATTTGGATAAGGCCATAAGCAAAGTGGAAGTTCTCTCTTCCCTTTAGAGAAAAATACATCCTTCTTTGGCCACTTTTTTTCACTGGGGTCTCACTCACAGAGATCCGTCACGCAGAACATTTTTTGCCACAGAGTCTTGGCTTTCCATGCCTGAAATGCTCTCATGGGCTTTTTAGCCAGACCAGGAAGCCTTAAGGACTGATACTGAGGTCAGAGTGTTACTTAAAGAGATTGTCATTCTATGAGTCAGCTGTATGTACTGCTGCATATGTTAGACATTCTCTCCTTTTTAATTCTATTAAATATTATTACCAGACACTTGATCCTAGTAAATATTTTTAAATATTTTTATTCCAATAGATAGACTTGCATCATCTAAATACATGAAATCAGTTCTAAGAACATAAGAATACTTTCCTCCATCCTTCTCTACCCTTTGTTTTTTTCCTTAAATTTTTGTGTTAACATTCTTTCAATTTACTATATAGTCACAGGCTTACTACTCCTCTAAATATATTGTTCAACAAATAAACTGTAGAAATACCAGTGTTTCACAGGAATATAGCCAAGTGTTGTAAACATTAATCAAATTATAAGATGTCAGTTTCACTCACACATTTAGTCTTTTTTTTGTACTCTATATTAGCTACAACAAATCAGAGGAAACATATTTGTCTTTTTGGTTTTGGCTTATTTCAGCAAGCATAATGGTCTCCAGATGCACTCCTTTTGTTGTGGAAGACAGGGTTTCATTCTTTTTTATGGTTGAATAGTATTCCTTTATGTTTATACACCACATTTTTCTTTATCCAGTCATCATTTGGTGGACATCTGGGTTGATTCCATATCTTGGCTATTGTGAATTGAGCTGCTGTAAACATGGGGGTACAGATAAATCTTTCACATGCTGATTTCTTTTTATTTTCAGTTTTACTTGTTCTTCATTTCCTATTTTTTAAAGATATGTTTATTGAAAGTCAGAGTTATAGAAAGGCAGAGGCAGAGATAGAGAAGTCTTGAATCCTTTGGTTCAATCAATTGATTCCACAGTCAGAGCTGGGCTGATCCAAATCCAGGAGCTTCTTCTGGGTCTTCCACGTGTGTGCAGGGGCCCAAGGACTTGGGCCATCTTTCATTGCTTCCCCAGGCCATTGCAGAGAGCTTGATTGGGAGTGGAGTAGCTGGGACTCCAACCAGCACCATATGGGATGCCCGCACTGTAGGCAGTGGCTTTATCTGTTACACCACAGTGCCAGCCCCTTATATACTGATTTCATTTCCTTTATATTTGCAAGAGCTGATGGCTGGGTCATAGGGTAGATCTATTTTGAAAGTTCTGAAGAATCTGCATACTGGCTTCTATAATGATTATATTAGTTTACATTCCCATCAACAATGTATTAGGGTACCCTTTCCTCCACATTCTTACCAACATTTGTTGTTGTTTGACTTTTGAATGATAGCCATTCTAAATGTTATAAGAAGCCTCATTGTGGTTTTTATTTGCATTTCCCTGATGGCTAGTGATTCAGAGCATTTTTTCGAGTGTCTGTTGGCCATTTGTAGTTAATCCTTTGAAAAATGCTTGTTCATGTCCTTTGACCATTTCTTTACCAGATTGTTTTTGTTGAGTTTCTTGAACTCTTTATAGATCCTTGATATTCGTCCTTTATCAGTTGCATAGTTTGCAAATATTTTCTCCCATTCTGTTGGTGCCTCTTCACTTTGTCGAGTGTTTCCTTTTCTGTGCAGAAGCTTCTCAGCATGGTGTAATTCCATTTGTCTATTTTTGTTTTATTGCCTTGTGTTTCTGGGATCATATCCAAGAAGTCTTTGCCTATACCAATGCCTTACAGTATTTCCTTTATGTTTTCCCCTATTAATCTGATGGTTTCAGGTCTTACAATGGATCAAGGATCTACATTTGAGTTGGTTTTTATATAGGGTGTTTTGTACTTCTCTATGCAGAGATCCAATTTTTCTGACAGTATTTGTTGTGATTTTAACTAATTTGTCATAGACTAAATGCTGTAGCCACATGGATTAATTTCTGGGATCTCTAATCTGTTCTGTTGATTTACCTGTCAATTTTTGTGCCAGTATCAGCCTGTTTTGATTATAATTCTTCTGTAGTATGTTTTGAAGTCTGGTATTTTGATTCCTCTGGCTTTGTTTTCATTGTTAAAGATTGCTTTAGCTGTTGGGGATCTTTTGTGTTTCCATATGAATTTTAAGGTGTTTTTTTTCCCCTAGATCTGAGAAGAATGTCCTTGATTGAGATCACATTGGATCTGTAAATTTCTTTGGATGGTATGGACATCTTGATGACATTAATTCTTCCAATCCATGAACATGGAAGATATTTGCTTTTTTGTCTTCTGTTTCTTAATGTTCTATATTTTCATTGTAGAGATCTTTCACATCATGCATTAAATGTATCCTAAGATATTTAAATTTTTTTAGCTATTGTGAATAGTACTGATCTTACCAGTTGTATCTCAGCCATGGCATTGTGTATATATAACTGTTCTTGATTTCTGTGTGTTGATTTTATGTCCTGAAATTTGCCAAACTCTTATGAGTTCCAATAGTCGCTTAGTGGAGTCTTGGTTCTCCCATAGATAGGATCATGTCATCTGCAAACAGGAGTAATTTGACTTCTTCCTTTCAATTTGTATCTCTTGGATTCTTTTTCTTGCCTAATGGCACTGGCTAAGATTACTAGAACTACATGGAACATTAATGGTGAGAGTGGCATCCTTGTCCAGTTGCAGATCTTAATAGAAATGCTTCCAGCTTTTTCCCATTTAATATGATGGTGGCAGTGGGTTTGTCATATATTGTCTTAACTGTTGAGATACGTTCTTTTTGTACTCAATTTATGTAAATTTTTTCTTATGAAAGGATGTTGTATTTTTATCAAATGTTTTCTATGAATCTGAGCTAAAGATTTTTTTTTTCCAATTTGGTTTGCAAATGTTGAACCATCCCTTCTTCCCTGGAATAATCACCACTTGGTCTGAGTAGATGTTTTTGATGTATAAGATTTGATTAGCTAGTACTTTGTTGTTCATAAGGGATATTGGTCTGTAGTTCTTTTTCTTTATTGCATATTTTCTTGGTTTTAGAATTAAGGTTATGTGCCAGCCTCAAAGAAGGAGCTTGGGAGTATTCTTTTCCTTAAAAATTTTTTGAATAGTTTAAGAGGAATTGAGATTAGTTTTTTTCTTTTTTTTTTTTTTTAAGTTTGGTAGAATTCAGCAGCGAAGCCATCTTAGGCTTTTCTTTGGGATAATCTTTATTACTGATTCAATCTCTGTCTTGGATATTGGTCTATTTAGGTTTTTGTCTTCATAACTCAATTTTGGTAAATTGTATATGTTCAGGAATCTATTCATTTTGTCCAGATTTTCTAAGAGGTTTGTTGTGTAACTGTAGTAATTCCTGATGATTCATTTTATTTCTGTGGAAACTGTTGTAAAATCTCCTTTGTAATCTCTGGTTTATTAACTTGGGTCCCCTACCATTTATATTTTTTGTTAGTTGGGCCAGTGGTCTATCAGTTTTGTTTACCTTTTAGAAAAAAATCCTCAGATCTTCATTTAACTGATCTGTTGTATTTTTAATTTCAATTTTCTTTATTCTCTAATTTTTATTTATTTCTTCCTAGTAATTTTGAGTTCTTGGTTTTATAATTCCTTGAGATGCATCATTGGGTCATTTATTTGATACTTTGTGAATTTGTTTATGGAGGCACTAATTGATATAAACTATACTATTAACACTTTTTGCTGTATCTCATAAGGTTTTGTTTTGTTTTTGTTTTTGTTTTTTTTGACAGGAAGAGTTAGACAGTGAGAGAGACAGAGAAATTTCTGTTATGGCCAGCGTGCCGTGCCGATCCAAGGCCAGGAGCCAGGTGCTTCTCCTGGTCTCCCATGTGGGTGCAGGGCCCAAGGACCTGGGCCATCCTCCACTGCACTCCTGGGCCACAGCAGAGAGCTGGACTGGAAGAGGAGCCACTGGGACAGAATCTGGCGCCCCAATCGGGACTAGAACCTGGGGTGCTGGTGCTGCAGGTGGAGGATTAGCCTAATGAGCCACGGCGCCGGCCTCTCTTAAGTTTCGATATGTTGTGTTGTCATCTTCACTTGTTTCAAGGAATATTTTGATTTCCCTTTTGATTTCTTCTATTATCCACTGTTCATTCAGGAACATGTTGTTCAGTTCCCATATGTTTGCATATTTTCTGGAGTTTCTTATGTTAATTTCCAGCTTCCTTCCATTGTGGTCAGAAAAGATACAATGTATGATTTCTATTGTTTTTTTGAATTTTTCTGAGACTTGTTTTATGGCCTAGCATATCATCTATACTAGAGAATGTTCCACGCACTGAAGAAGAGAATGTGTATTCTCTGTGGGATGAAATGTTCTGTAGATATCAGTTAGATCAATTTGGTTGATACGTGGATTAGCTCTGTTGATTTTTTTTGTCTAGTTTATCTGTCTATTCATGTCAGTGGGCTGTTGAAATCTACCATTATTATTTTCGAGCAAATGTCTCCCTTTAGATCTGTTAACATTTAGTTTAAATAACTGTTGCCCTAGCATTGGGTGCATATACATTCACTGTAGTCATGTCTTCCTGCTGAATCGATCCCTTAATCATTACATAATGACCTTTTTGGTCTCTTCTAGCAATTTTTTTCTTAAAGTCTATTTTGTCTGATATTAAGACAACTGATCCTGATCATTTTCTTTTGCATGGAACATCTTTTTCCATCCTTGAACTTTCAGTCTGTTATCTTCATTGGTAAGGTATGTTTCTTGTAGGAAGCATATTGATGGGTCTTGATTTTAATCCATGCATCCAGTTTGTGTCTTTTAATTGGAGAATTTAATCCATTTACATGAATGGTTATTGATAACTAATGACTTGGTCTTGCCATTTTCCCTTAAATATTCCTTTTGTTTGATTTGGACATCCTTTGTATTATTAAGAGGTTTTCTGCCTTCACATTCTTTCCTGATGCTGATTGTCTTTCTCTGTTTTTATGTGCAGTACATCCTTAAGTTTCATTTATAAGACTGGCCAAGTCGTGACAAATTCTCTCAAGTTTAGTCTTGGAAGATCTTTTTCACCTTCATTTATAAATGAGAGCTTCACTGAGTACAACATTCTGGATCAACAGGTTTTTTTTTTTTTTTTTTTTTTTTTTTTAAGCGACCTGAACTGTCAGTTCTCTCCTAGACTGTAGAATTTCTGATTAGAAATCTATAAGTCTAATTGGAGATTGTTTTTTTTTAACTTTTATTTAATAAATTTAAATTTCCAAAGTACAATTTTTGAAGTATAGCAGCTTTTTCCCCCAGAACCTCCCACCTACCCGCAACCATCCCATCTCCCACTCCCTCTCCCATCCCATTCACATCAAGATTAATTTTCAATTATTTTTATACATAGAAGATCAATTTAGTATATATTAAGTAAAGATTTCAACAGTTTGCACCCACACAAAAACACAAAGTACTATTTGAGTACTAGTTATGCCATTAATTCACATAGTACAACACATTCAGGACAGAGATCCTACATGGGGAATAAGTGCACAGTAACTGCTGTTGTTGATTTAGCAATTGACAATCTTGTTTATGATGACAGTAATCACCCAAGGCTCTTGTCATGAGCTGCCAAGGTTATGGAAGCATTTTGAGTTCACCGACTCCCATCTTATTTAGACAAGGCCATAGTAAAAATGGAAGTTCTCTCCTCCCTTCAGAGAAAGGTACTTCCTTCTTTGATGGCCCATTCTTACTGCTGGGATCTCACAGAGCTGTTTCATGTAGGTCATTTTTATTTTTTTTTTGCCAGAGTGTCTTGGCTTTCCATGCCTGGAATACTCTCATGGGCTTTTCAGCCAGATCCAAATACCTTAAGGGCTGATTCTGAGGCCAGAGTGCTGTTTAGGACACCTGCCATTCTATGAGTCTGCTGTGTATCCTGCTTCCTGTGTTGGATTATTCTCTCCTTTTTAATTCTATCAGTCAGTATTGGCAGATGCTAGTCTTGTTTGTGTGATCCCTTTGACTCTTAATTCTATCATTAAGATCCATTATGAACTGAAACTGATCATTTGGGCTAGTGAGATGGCATTGGTACATGCCACCTTGATAGGATTGAATTGGAATCCCCTGGCATGTTTCTAACTCTACCATTAGGGGTAAGTTTGACTGAGCATGTGCCAAACTGTACATCTCCTCCTTCTCTTATTCCCACTCTTATATTTAACAGGGATCACTTTTCAGTTAAATTTAAACACCTAAGAATAATTGTGTGTTAAAGAGTTCAACCAATGGTATTAAGTAGAACAAAAAAATACCAAAAGGAATAAAGTATTAAGTTGTACATCAACAGGCAGGGTAAGGGCTGATCAAGTCATTTTTCTTCATAGTGTCCATTTCACTCTAAGAGGTTTCTTTTTTGGTGCTCAGTTAGATGTCACTGATCAGGGAGAACATATGATATTTGTCCCTTTGGGACTGGCTTATTTCGCTCAGCATGATGTTTTTCAGATTATTCCATTTTGTTGCAAATGACTGGATTTCATTTTTTATACTGCTGTATAGTATTCTATAGAGTACATATCCCATAATTTCTTTATCCAGTCTACTGTTGATGGGCATTAGGGTGTTTCCATGTCTTAGCTATTGTGAATTCAGTTGTAATAAACATTGAGGTGCAGACATCTTTTATTTGCCAATTTAATTTCCTTTGGGTAAATTCCAAGGAGTGGGATGGCTGGGTTGTATGGTAGGGTTACATTCAGCCTTCTGAGGAATCTAATTGGAGATTCTTTAAAGGTAATCTGGCATTTATCTCTTCCACATTTTAGGATCTTTTCGTTTATGTCTTACTTTTGGAAGTCTGATTATAACATGTCATGGTAAAAATATTTTCTGGTGATGTCTGTTTGGTTTTCTTTGCATTTACTTTATTTTGATGATCATATCTTTTTCAAAATTAGACTTTTTCTGCTATTTCACTGAATAAGTTTTCTATGCCATTGTTTTTCCATTCATTCAGGCACCCTTAGACATATATATTTGGTCATTTCATTGCATCTCATAGATCCTAAACACTGCTTTGTTTTTCTTACCATTTTTTGGTCTAAGATATTTCAAAAGATTAGTGCTTTAACTTGGAAATTCCTCTGCCTCCTCAGGTATTCTGTTAAGGTTTTCCGCTGCATTTTTAAATTTGGCATATTGAATTCTTTATTTCTAATATTCGTTTGATTTTTCTGTAATATCTGTCCCTGCAGAATTTCTCAATCATGTTTTATATGGATTTCCTTAATTCAAGTAATTGTTCCTCTGTGTTTTTGAGTACTCTCTGAAAAAAAAAATCAAAATTGTGATTCTGGTATTTGGTCAATTTCCTTAGTTTTACCATCTGACATTGAAGGATTGTGTTGCTTTTGGAGTTACATTGTCTTCTTGTTCATGTTTCTTGTATCTCTGTCCATTTTTATGCACCTGGGGAAACATTTGTTGGTACCTCCCCTGAAAGTTTTGTTCCTAGAAAGATGCCTCTGTGGCTTGGTGGAATGCTTGCACCTTCAGTAGATATTCAGTGGTGTGTGCTGGGTGAGACCAGGGAGCTGTGGCTGGCATTTGTGGGTGGGCTAGGAACCCAGAGTGACACTCAAGTTGGTCATGGTAGATCTCCTCTGTCATCAGGGTATGTGGGGATGATCAGGAAGGATTACATGTTCACAGCCTCAACCCTTCTCTGTCTGGGTGATCCATGCCTAGGCTATGCCTATGCGCCCACCCACTCAGACACATAAACTGCACAAAGGATCTATGCACTCCATGGTGTAAGAGCTGAGCCCTCTGTGATGTCCCTTCCCAGCACTCATGGAGTTCTGAGCTTCTGGAGTCAGACCAGGTGATTGCCCAAAGACCCATCACACCCTATGTCCTACTCAGTTTCCTGGCCTATGCAGAACCTGTGCAATCACAGGATTGCTGCAGTCACAGGGTAAACGTGATTCACTCTCTGTATTGCAGACCTCCCTGTCCACATAGTGAGCCGCTCCATTCCAGGAGCCAGCAGCCTGCCTGCCCAAGGTCAGTTGGTGCTCTGCCTTAGCAAGCTGAGTCTAGCACTGTAGGGGTAGGTAGAGTGGGAAGCAACGTTGCCCCTCCATTGAGCTAAGTGTACACCTTGCCCTCCCTTCACCCAGCCTAATTTCTTAGATTATCTTCCTTCTCCCCTACCCCATTGTTTTCAGATTGCTTATTGCAACCTGAATATTTCCTGCTGCCTTCTGCTTGCTCTCTTCTGTCTGCTGGAAATGCTGCATTAGCAGTGGCCTAGGGTGATTTCATTCCCTAAGACCCAGCATAAATGATACCTCCTTGTGAAGCCTTCCTGGATTTCTTAAGTAGTGAACTCTTTTTCTGTGATTGCAACACTTGGTGCATGCCTTTAGTAAAGAATTTATTTTACTAATTTGGGCAGGACTCAAAATTGAGTAGGTCTAGGAATTTAGGGTTCAGAACCTTAAACAAGCTAGGGAATAAATCCAATTGTAGGTGCTTTAGGTCCACATTTTAAAATGAAGTCAATAGACATGTGTCTTGCTTCAACTGTGGGCTTTGCTGCCTTGTATGTTGGCCTTGCTCTCAGGTTTCTTCCATGTGGTGGCAAGACAGCCCACAGGAGCTGCAGACAAGCCTACTAGCAGCCTGGCAACTGTGAATGTCCTTGGGCCACCATCACAAATCACCACATACTAGATGACTCCAAACCACGGATAAAACATTCACCCATACTGGTGGTGACAGTTGTTTGATATGGCTCCTTGTGGAGGGTCTGAGGGGGAATCAGCCCATGCCTCTCTCCTGGATTTTGGTGGCTACCAGCAGTTATTGGCATTCCTTGGCTTGTAGCTGTATGACTGCAATCTCTGTGTCCATTGTCAACTCACCTTCCATGCTCTGTATTTGTGTCTCTTTCTGTCTCACAGGGACACTCATCATTGGATTTAAGGTTGATCTCAAATCCAAGATCTCACTGTGAGTTCCTGCCTTAGTTATATTTGCAAGGACACTTACTTCAAATAAGGTCAATTCTGAATTTCCAGGTGGACATCTCTTTCAGGGAGGATACCATTCAGTCTGCACAGCAGTTTAATGGAAAGGAGATTCTTCACTATCACTTGTTCCAGCAGAAGTCCCCTGTTGGCTTCCGCTGAGTACCAGTTGACTGTCATTGTGGCCTGCAGGAGGCGCTATTCCCTGTGGCCACACATTGACTTTATGCCTATCTCTGGACCTGCAAAGGAGGAAGCAGAATGAGTCCTACTTGAAACACATGGCCAAAGCCACAGGGAGGAGTCATTGCTCAAAGCTAAATTGAGGTACTCTTCTAGAACAAGGAGAAAAGGCTGCCTGGTAGGAAAACCACAGATGTCTACCGCACACACTGGCATCAGTCTGTTGACATCTTTGCCTTCCACCTAGACTGACCTTCTCGGGGATATCAGCAACCTGGTCTTATTTGTCAGTGCCTGGGGCATGGCAGAGCTTTATCAACATATGTTAAATTAAGTTACGGTAGCCAAAATTTCCCTGAAAAATGGATCTAAAAGTAACCATGAATCATAATGTTTGTCAAAAATAGTTTTGGCCTCTGTCTAAATGACAGCAAGCAAAGCAGTCAAGGACAAGAAAGGGCTTCTGCTAGGGCATTCTCCTCTAGTTTGAAAAAGGTCTTTCGTTCTATCCTACTCCCAGCAGAAGATTTAACCCAGGGGCTTCATGTTCATGGATGGGAGCTCTGTCTACCAACCCAGTGGTTATCTGCAGTAGGATGTGGATTCTGACCACTGCTACCACCACCAATTGAGTTCAACCTGGGAAAATAGTACAAATCATACAGCAGCGGAAGAACTGCCCCATGAGGATTTCTCAGCAACGGGTCAGTTCTGACCACTCGCTAATTGAATGGCAGTCAAAGGAGCCCAGGTCAAAAGGAAAGAACCCTGGTGCATTTTGTTTGGCTATCATAAACATGGCCAAATCCTTGATGTTTCAGGGAAGATATTTTAGTTCTTTTTATGGTTTCTAAATCAATGACTTTTCCATTTTTCCATTAAAAAGAAAAAGAATTCTTTGAGTGATTTCTAGGAAGTGTAATAAGTCTTGAAGGGGGAAATATACTCTGGGGAAGCCCTATGAGCAAAAGCTGACTTGAAAGTTATAAATCTAACTGGCACGTTATATAGGAGTATTCATTGTACAGCTCCCTTACTTTAAAATGGCAACTTCTTTAGTTATCTACTTTATTTGTGATAACATACATCAAATGTGGAATAGTTTATTAGCAAATATTTAAGTGCACAATACATAATTCCTGGTAGATACTATGTTGTGCAGCAGATCTGTGGAGTTTATTTTTCTTTCTTAGCTAAAACTTTGTGACCATTGATGAATAACTCCCCATTTTCCTCTTCCTCCAGTTCCTTACATCCACCATGCCACATTTAATTGTATCAAACTATTTTTTGATACTTCACCTACATGGAATCATGTAGTATTTGTCTTTCTGTGAACATCTTGTTTCACTTGGCATAATATCATCAAGGTTCAACTGCTTTTTTCTGATTTCACATATGTGATCATCTAGGTTTCCCCTCCTCCTATCTAGGATCTTGGTCTTGCACTCCTATTCCTCTAGTCATTTCCACATCTACAAGAAGTCTCCCTTCAGTTTTGAAAATCTCTAGTCATCTTTAGTAAAACTTTGGAATCCAGCCAAACAGAGCCAAGCATGGGACAGCTGTAGGCTGAGACCCTGCAGTGGAAAAGGGGATGGGGCTTCTTCTCTAACACTTCCCCCACTTTGTGTTCTTTCCTCCTCTTGCTGCAGCTGCTGGTCCTATATTCACATCTGGTGCCAAGTAAGGACAGACACAATGGAGTAAGTAGGTCTAGAGCAGAGTGGCTAAAGCACCTGCCTTTTACTGGAGATTTTTTTCCCCTCTCTACTTTATTTTTCCCTTGGAGAAACTTTGGTTTTTTCCCTGGCTTTAGATATCAGGCCCTCCATGTGGGCCAACATATGCTCCAGGTCTTGATCTTGGCCGCATGAACTTGTGAGTTCAGCTTTTCTCTCCTTTGCACGTAAACAACAAGCTGGAGGTAGGAGTTGATTAATGAAGGTGGATCTAGAACAGAGTTATGTTTTCTTTTATTTATGCTCCCACAGGAGATGTCCCTTGATCACACTTGATAAGATGTACTGCTCATGGGCTGTGATAGGCACGGGAAAGACACAAAGACCGGTATGACATGACCAGTACCCTTGAAGAGCTTAGCCCTAAGGTGAGAAGATCACCTCTGGATTGTGGCACAGGCATTGAGCAAATGAAGAGATAAGGGGATTGGTTCTAGCCAGGGACCTTAAGGGAGGACATTGGTACTGAAGGGAGAGGGGGTGCATGCAGATAGAGCAGGGAGAGAAAGAGAAAAGCATTGGAAACAATGTGTGCTTCACAGGGTGGAAGTCTTTCATTGACAAACACTCAAGATTGCTTTAGAGTCATGTATCCAAATTTTAGTTATGAATAGGAAATTAACTTGGTGCCTCTGGCATGAATGCCTTTTTCCCCCCTTCTCCCTTCTTTCAATTTTATAATCCAGAAGGACCTGTTCCCTGGATGAAATCTATGGTTCTGGGTTCCTAACACTTTTGCTGTGCGTGGTTACATCCCACACCTTTTCCCTGGTCTCCCTCAAACATTCAGTCTCCTGAAGGTCATTGTCTTTGGAACGGTTGTCTCCCCTTCACTGTCTCATTGACAGAGATTCTCACACAGAGCCCAGCATGCATGTGGCTAATGCACACATTAGCCCAGCATGGGTAAGTTTGTGATGGAAACACTGCTTGCTGTCCTCAGGGCAGCCCAGGTGAATGAGGCCTGACAGTGACTTTCTTTCCCTTCCTTCCTGTAGTGGTGACACAATTGTGCCATGGCTTTGTTTCAATGATGAGCAGAATCCATGGCTTGTTAAAACCTCATGTCCCGAGATTCTCAGTGGCCCTGTTTGCATGGAAAACTGTGAAGCTAATCTTCCTGTGATGAAGATGCCCTGTGTTTTTATACGTGAATTACCATAACAAAGATGATCTAGAGTGGACCTAAAGCTGCTCACTGTACTCCCATGGTGTCAGGACTCAAAACACACAGCTGCTAGAGACAGCATGACAACTACCCACATCTTAGCTTGTCTCCTTAAAGGAGCCCAACCTCTAACCTGGTTTGTATATGAAAAGTCAAGTGTTTGCAAATGTCATGAAGGGGCAGCCTAGGCTAAGCCCTGTCCTTTTTCAATATTTTACCAATCCATGTTTTTCTTGGTTGCCAACTCTTTACTGAGGTTGGGAAACTTAAAAACCCTTGGAAGACAAAAGTTGTTAAAAGTCTTCTGAAGAAAGAATTGGGTTTAGTGATTTTTTTAAAATCCTGTATTACATTATCAGACAATAAACACTTTTTTTTCCACTATGGAAGGAGGTACCACAATTATATACTCTGGAATGCTTATCTCTGTAATACTTGGCTAGTCTACTTGGTCTCATATCTGGGTTCTATGATGTTGGGTGTTCAGGTTATCAAAAAGGATAGAACTCTTGGATCATCTTCCAGGGATTTGTGGTCTAGAGGGGGAGTTACTTACAGTGCTTGAAAAATTGTGCATTGAAATAAAATAAATGAGGTTATTGAAACAAAATCATACCTGGGAGCACAGATATGAAAGTCCTTTATTTTGCCCAGAGGCACAAGGAAAATATTTTCACAAAATAATGCTGTTTGAGCTGATTTGGGGAAAAATCATTTGAAATGAAGAGGAACAGCATTCGCAAGAGTTTAGAATCAAGGAAAGGTTTTGCTATTTCAAGAGGCTGCAGAGTTTTCTGTAAGGTGGGGTGCTAAGAGTATGGGGATTTATAGAGGGAAGACAGGAGGTGAAACTGGAAAATCAATGAGGACAGGATTGCACAGGACCTTTACGCCAAACCAGGGAGATGGGGCTATCGAAGGATTTAAAACAAAGCAGTAGCATGGCCAGATTTGTGTCTTAAGGAGTTCCCTCTGACAGTGGGTTGAAAGATGGACGGAGAGACTCAATTTATCTGTAGGCAGCAGGATGAGTTAGTAGGTTATTGCAATAGTCCAGGCAACAAATGACAAGGCTTTAAATAAAACTGTGGTTGTGAGGATGGAAGTAAGGTGACAAATGGGAACACTGTTGGGAAATAGAATCCACAGGGCTTTTCAAGCAGTGGGGTATGCAGAGCGAGGGAGAAGGAAGAGTCAAGCATAGGGGCCAAGCCTGGGGCTTGGATAATTCTGTTATTCACCAAAGTGAGGAAAATGAAATGTTTGGAGGTTAACTAATATTTTAAAAAAAGTTATTGACTGCCTTTTTTGTTAAGGACACAGGTATCCTGGTTACATTTTTGTGTCTGTCTGTATGGGTCATGTTGTCTGGCTATGTGGGCAAACACTATTCTAGGTGTTTCTGCGAGGGGGCTTTTGGATGAGATTAATATTTAAGTCAGGGGGCTTTGAGTGAAGGGTTTGACCTCCGTGTGATGTAGGTGGTCCTCATCCAAGCAGTGGAAGGTCTGGCTGGAGCAGGCGACTGGACTCCCCTGAGCAGGGAACAATTCCTGTTGCCTCCATTTCTCTAGAAAACCCTGACTGATACTACAGGACCTGCAGACCTGCTGCTTGGGTTCAGATCCTGCCATGGCACTTGCCCAGTGATATCACTGGATGGTGTTACTAGGTCATGACCTCCCCAAGCCCAACCTACTTCATCTGTAAACTAAGAGTACCAATGTTGCTTACCTCATGTGGTCTGTTTGGATGGTTGGCAAGGAGAAAATTGGGATGGGTGTGTGAGCCACCTGTTAAGGCATCCATGTCCCATATTATGGTACCTGGGTTCCATTCCCAGCTCTGGCTCCTGACTCCAGCTTCACACTCATGTGGATTCTGGGAGGCAGTGGTGATGGCTCAAGTTACTGGATTCCTGCCACCTATATGGAGGTGTGAGTTGAGTTTCAGGTTCTGGGCTTGGCCCCAGCTCAGTCTCGGCTGTTGCAGCCATTTGGGAAGTGAATCAGCGGATGAGAGTTCTCTGTCTCCGAAATAAGTATACAAATGTAAAAAAGAAAGCTCATGTGAGGTTTTAAACTTAGGATTTGGCATGCGGTAAGCTCTTAGGAAACATTTGCCATTATTACTATTATGGAGGAAACATTTACACATTAGTGTTAATGACTAACAACAGCTTGGATTGTTACCTTTCCCAGGAGAGATTTATGTGCTAATAGGGGTCAGAGTTTTCTATTAGAAGAACTAGCCTGGACTCCCTGCTTCCCACATTGAACTACTTGGTAAACATTTGTTGAATGGTTATATTATTTCCTGTATTCCAGGGAGTGGGTTCAGAGAACCCTCAGTGGGTTAGAAAGGGAGCTGAGTGGTTTCTTAGAGCCAGTTACTGGAACCAAGATGCAGGTTTCCTGGCTCCAGGCCTAGTGTCCCTTCCTTGAGTCAGGGGACCCATCCCTTGAATCTATACTGTGCACCCAGTCTCTAGATGGCTAAGCAAGCTCCGACAGAATAGACAGCATCTCATATCCTTTTTGTTAAAATCCTTACATGGATTATTCCTGAATGGACCAAAATGGGTAAAAACACAAACTTTCTTCCATGAACATGGATGTGAATATGGACTGAAAAAAGGCAAAGGGGTCATAGGTAGGAAGGGACTTCAAAAACTTTGTCAAGAAGTGAATTGTAAAAGGCACGTTTATTTCGGCATGGGACTTTTAAAATCCATGTGTTTCCTCCCTTGATGCACATTTTCCGTGAGCTTTTTGAAAGCCTCTTGCATTGTGTCCTCTTTGATTTTTAGTGAGCCCCTGAGTGTGCAGTGTTGGCTCAGTGTGCATCCACTGACCCTGGTCCCCTGCCTCCTTCACTGCTGCAGTGTGAGCTCCTCTCTGTCTCCGGTGAGGTTGCTTTCTTAGAGTTTATCTCTGAGACCAAGGTCTGTTCACCACTCCCCCCTAGAAAAATATTATGTAAAATTTTTTGAGTTACATGGAATATGAATAGACATTTCATAGGGCATATGTAGTAAAATATTTCAACACATAAATACAATATAAACCAGTCAAGTAGACTACTAGCCTTCCCGTTTCCTTATTTTTCTTTGTGTTTGGAGTCTCCAGCTCCTTTCTTCCAGTTATTTATACAGTATATAATACATCACAGTGAAGTACAGCCACCTGACCCTGGTATGCAATGCAAAACTCTGTTGCTAACCTGGCTATGCCTTGGCACTCCTTGTTCAACCTCTCCCTACCCTTACTCCCTTCCCTTGCCACCCAGCCCCTAGTAATCACTATTCTAAGTTCAGCTCAGCAAATTTTTTGAACTTCCACATGTAAGAGAGAACCTATGGTATTTGCTTGTCTATGCCCGACTCATTTCACTTAACAGAATCATCTCCAGTTCCTCCCTTTTTGCTGCAAATGTCAGGGTTTTATTTTTTATGGCTGAATAATACTCTATTGTGTATGTGTACAACATTTTATTTTTTTAAAAAATGTCTATTGGAAGGGGGAGGGAATGCAGAGGGAGAGGAAGAGAGAAACAGATTAGCCATCCCTTGGTTCACTCTCAAAGTGTCTACAACATCCAGCGCTGGGCCAGGCCAAAGGTAAGTGCCAGGAGCTCGTTCCATCCAGGTCTCCCACATAGGTGACAAGAACTGGAGTACTAGAGTCATCATCTGCAGCTTCCCATGATGCCCATTAGTAGAAGGCTGTCTCAAAATCAACGTAGCTGAGACTGAAACCCAGCATTTTGATTTGGGATGTAGGTATCCCAAACAATGGCTTAACTCGTTGCACTACAGTGCCTGTCTCACCAAATTTTCTTTATCCATTTGTCAACTGATAGACATCTACACTGATTCCATATCTTGCCTCTATTGTGAATACAGTGTTACAGTGAACATGGGAGTGCAGGTATCTCTTTCATAGGCTTACTTCCTTTCCTTCAGAAACATACGCAAAAGTGGCATAGCTGGGTCATATGGTAGATCTATTTTTAGATCTTTGGAAAACCTCCTTCCTTTTCTCCATAATGGCTATGTTAATTTGCATCCCCCTCACACAGTGTGTAAGTGTCCGCTTTTTTCCAAATCCTTGCCAGCATTTGTTGTTTTTTTGCCTTTGGAGTGAGATGGCATCTCACTGTGGCTGGTGACCTTGAGCATTTTTTCATGTATTTGCTGCTCATTTGTGTTTCTTTTTCTGAGAACTCTGTATGGAGAGCATTTGCCCATTTCCTAAATGGATTGTTTTATTGTTGAGATTTTAAAAAGAGATTTATTTGAAAGGCAGAGTTGGGAGAGAGAGGGAAAAGAGAAAGGGGAGAGGGGAGAAGGGAAGGGGAGGAAGCATCTTCCATCAGCTGGTTCACTCCCCAGATGGCTACAGTGGCTGGAGCTGGGCCAGGCTGAAGACAGGAGCCAGGGGCTTCAACCAGGTCTCCCATATCAGTGGCAGAGGACCAAACACTTGGGATACCTTCTGCTGCTTTCCCAGATGCATTAGCAGGGTGCTAGATGGGAAGTGGAACAGCTGGGACTCAAACCAGTGCCCCTCTGGGATGCCAGTGTCACATGCAGGCAGCAGTTCAAGTCACTATGCCACACGCCTACCCCTACTGTTGAGATTTCTGCATTCTTTGTGTATTCTGTCTTCCTTCTTGACCCCCTCTGCATCGTCCAGCCCTGCGTATACTCTCTTCCTCTAGAAACTGTCTGCTTCAGTAGCAGGCAGGATTCCTTCTTCCGTGTGTCCCTTAGCACCTTTACCTCTTCCCACCCCACTGGTAAATTAAAGACTGTTCTTGGCAGTCTCAGCCACGCTTTTAGTTGAACTGTCATCTGCATGCTGATGACTCCCCAAATGGCATCGTCAGCCTTGATGTCTCATCCAGGCTCTAGACTCAGCTGCTGTCATCCATATTCATATTCTCTCCCCTTTTCCTTCTCTTTCCTCCCTTCATAACTGGGACAGTGACAGTACTAGGTATCAGGGTTATCCATGAAGACCACACTTTGTACCTTTAAGGTTCAGGTTGAACAGACAGATGTTGACTCATACCATCTCACCAATGTGAACAACTTAAAGTGCAGCGTCAAGGTGTGCCTAAGTTTCTGTGGGAACACAAGCAAAGTGAGGTTATTAATATTTAATTCTCTCTGGATTAAGGTACTGGTGCCAGTCCTGGCTCCCCGAAGCCGCCATCTGAGCTGCACTATGAAGTGTGAGAAGGAATTAGCATGGGGAAGGGGTTAGGGTCTATTCTTCTCAGCTGCACAGGGTTGGAGAAGGTAAGGCGTGTATTTGTTATGGCAAGTTGTTGAGTGTTACAGGAGTGTGGGATCCATGGAGTTTAGGATGGGGTGAGTAGGAGAGAATCTGCTGGTAATGTGGGCAGAGATAAGTTCAGGAACTCCCTGTTGTGCTATTGTGGGGATTTTTAACTGTCTACTATCCATCTCTAATTAGCATCTCATTCTTATAACCTCTCAGACTAGAAAGACCTTTCACTTCAGATATCTCTGTTCACCTTATTAAATGTCAAATAATGAGAGGATGGCTAGTGGGGAGTGTATTATTGACAGATTGACTTCATTCCTGGCAGGGGGAAGAGAAGCAAGACAAGATTAAATAATCAGTGTGTTCTTTCAACCTACATCACAAGTCTGGATGTAAAGTAATCCCAAGGTTGCTCATGTCAGTGCCTAATGGAGGTGATTTCTCTTCCTCTGTCCTCATTGTCTCACCATAGCTGGTCAAGCACAACGTGTAGATGACACCTACAGAGAAACAAGGGAGGGTTCCTCTTATGGAGCTCTTCTTTACCTTACTTTTAAAGAATCAAAAAACCTTTCCAGATACTTCCCGAATACCCATCATCATAATTCTACTACATGTTAGTATTTGGGAAGGGGAATTGAATTACAAGTAGATCACACATTCTCCATGGTGGAAATATCACCACTGTGGGGTAAAGAATTAGTTCTTGGGGTTAGGGGATTTATTAGTTTCTTATGCTGGTGTTCCCAGTAGAGTGACTTGAAACCACACAAAATTTGAATCTTACAGATTTGAATGTCAAAAGGTCAAAGTAGGTCTCCTGGGCCATAAATAAGATGTGTTAAGGATACAGTTGAGTGTGTTCTTTTAGACTTAAGAAGCTGCCCAGTATTCCTTGACTCATGGCCTCCTTCCAACTACAAATCCAGTGATGAGCAACTGAGACGTTTTCATGATGGCTTCTCTGTGTGAGACTCTTCTGCTCCTTTCTTCCCCATTTAATGACACTTGTTGCTTACATTGGGTCCCCAGGATCATCCAGGGTAATCTCTCGATTTCTAATTCAGCTGAAAAACAACCTTAGTTCCCTATATATACAGTCTCCATAGATTAGGATGTGGGCAGCTAATCCTGCTTGGTCCATAGGACACATAGGAGGGCCCCTTTGGTTGCAAAATACTGGATTAGACTAAACCAACATTCATCAGGTTGCTACCTATCTATTCACTACCAAGGCAGAGGGGAAATAAATGCTGGGTCTACAGTAGGCAGGATCTGCTGCAGGGTGGGGTTTGAAGCTGAGGCAAGAGACAGGGTCATCAGTTTTTTATCAGTTGTATGAACTTAGATGGGGAAGGCATCATGTAAAATCCAGATGGCTTCTGTCACCCTTTGTCCCCCTACTTCACTCATTTTTAAAAACAATTATTTGAAAGACAGAGATTTCAATCTTGATCTTCCATCTGCTAAGTGGCCACAACAACTAGGGCTGAACCAGGCTCAAGATGGGAGCCCAGAACTCCATCAGGGTCTCCCACCTGGGGGGCAGGACCCAAACAGTTGCACCATTCTCCTCTGCTCTCCAGTCACATTAGCAGGTAGTTGGTTTGGAAGCAGAGCAGCCAAGTCTTCAACCAGCACTGCTGTGGTATGGGCCAGTGTGGTAAGCAGTGGCTTAGCCTACTGTGCCACAAACCTTGCTCTTCCCCGCCACAATATGTTCAATTTATTTTGTATTAAAATACTGTGGTATCTATCCTTTAAAAAAGTCTTATCACTAATTTAAAAAAATACACAAATTACATAGTGTAATCACTGCAGTTGTGCTTGTGCATGTCCTGGTTGTGTGGCTTGATGTAATATCTGGAAGGTGAGAGGCCAGTGGTTGATGAGAAATGTGATGATCATGCTTTCTATTTCTTTTATACATGCTTTTCCTTATATATGGGCATCATAATTTTCTTTTTTTTACTAATTGATTATCTAGAAGTTATCATTGGAAGTTCTATTACTTTTTTTTTTTATAACGCTTTTATTTAAAGAATATAAATTTCCAAAATACAGCTTATAGATTACAATGGCTTCCCCCCCCATAACTTCCCCCCCACCCGCAACCCTCCCCTTTCCCACTCCCTCTCCACTTGCTTCACATCAAGATTCATTTTCAATTCTCTTTATATACAGAAGATCAGTTTACTATATATTAAGTAAAGATTTCAACAGTTTGCCCTCACATAGCAACACAAAGTGAAAAATACTGTTGGAGTACTAGTTATAGTATTAATTCACAATGTATAGCACATTAAGGACAGAGATCCTACATGATATATTTTTTAAAAAAAATGATTAATTTTCTAGGCAATTTCGAGCTTTGGAAAATCACTGCTAATTCTAAAAATATTGTACCACTTATCATTACTCAGTCTAGAAAAATGGGCATTTATGTGTTCTCTAGCAATATTTACATAGGCTGCTATACCTCTTCCTTTAAAATGGTCCTGATGGCAAGGCAGATTGCAAGCTGTGCTACCCCATCACTAAAAGCTGGAATGGCAACTGGTTGGTGTCCTCTCTTGGCAGTAGGTGCCTCTGAAGGCTGTGTTCAGTTCCTGTTAGATCTCATCACTAACAGGGTCAGTGCATGGACTTTTCAAGCAAGGGCATACCTTGAATCATAGTAAAGTTGTTCTCACAGCATATTTGCCTTTCCTTACAGGAATTATGATTGCTCTCGGCTGCCAATATGATCTGCACTGCCAGGCTTGCTCCTAGGATTGGGGAGGACTGGGGAGTGCTCTATGAACACTTAATTCAGTCCCACGAGGGTTATAAAGTGCCTGTTCCCTTCCAGGGACAGTGCTAGAGGAGCTAAAAGCTATGCAGTTATGGTCTAACAAGGTGGGTGAGGCTAGAATATGGCTGTGTAAAAGGTGCCGTGGAAGCCTGCATGGAGCTGTAGGAAGAGGGGTCAGGGAAAGGTGCAAAGAGAGCTGACATTTGATCTGGATCTTGTTGGTACAACTGATGGAAGAAAATGATCTTATAAACTATAGCCACGTTCTAGGAAAGGTGGGAGGAATTTGCATGAGCGTAGAACTGCATTTGGGAATAGAGTTAGCTACAGCTAAGTTGTTCCAGCTCAAGAGTGTGTCAGTTCTCGCCTTCTCAGTCTTATGGTATTTGGGACCAGATATTCTTTGTGTGAGCATGTTCTGTGAGTTGTAGGTTGATCAACAGCACCCTGAACCTCTACTTGGTAGGTGCCAGTAGCCAGCATACCCTCCCTAGTGACAACCAACATCTCAATCTTGGGACCATTTCAAATGTTCCCCAGGGGTCCAAAATCACCCCCAGTTGAGAAACCTTGTTCTAATAGGAAAATGGATGTATGGAACCCCAAGGAATCCTGAAAGGAAGAGGAAGGGAAACAAGAGAAATGGAAGGAAGAGTTAGATGGGCTCAGGAGGACAGTAAAAGCTGAGATACCAGCCAGGTTACCTGTCAGTAAAACCGTAACCTAGGGAGAGCACTTTAAAAGCAGACCTGTGTACCAGCCAGTTTGCATGGTTTTAGTGTAAACTACCTCTCTACCCCATCCTCTTATATGCACAGAGGCCTTGTGTGGGTGGTTGTGTTTTGGATAGCAGTCTTTGGAAGGGGTAGAACAGGGGATGTTGCATTCACCGCAGGAGCTGTGTGGTGGTTAGAAATTGAGTTAAAGTTGCAGGTAACCATCAGACTGGGACCTTCTCTGGAAATCACAGCAATTTGGGAGAAGCCCATGAATGTACACTGGAGTAAGAGAGGTTTAGACATGTCAGTAGAGGGACACTCTACTTGGAACTTGGGTTATATTGGGAAGGACATACCAGTTAGAGGAATGTGACTTATGAAAGCCCTGGCATTTGCCTGGCCCAACACCCGAGGGCTACAGGGAGCACGTGGGTACCCCCAGATTGCTCAAGTTGTTTTAGCACAGATATACACATACCCCACACCACAATAGGCATATTTGGGAAAATAGTATGGATAAAGAAAATACAGAATAACAAAGGCTGTCCACTGAGAAGACAGCATGTGCACACAATGTGCAGAGTGGGCAGAGTTCTGGACTGGGAGTCAGGAGACAGTGCTTCTGACCTGGATTGCTCCAAATCTGTGTGACCTCAGGAATCTTTTCCCCTCCTTGGTCTTTGGCTGCTTCCTAATTAAAGCTTGGGTGGGGCTCAGTTGTCCACTAACCTCAAACATTTCCAGCTGCAACATCCCACGAAACCATGAGAAGCACAGAGCTCGGGAAGGCCCTGCTAATAGAGATGTTCATTTTTGGTGCCTGAACCAGGCTAGATCAACTCATGGCAAACTCAGCTTTGGAGTGTACATCATAGGCAAGCATGGACCACAGGGCTCCATCCAAGCAGGAGGATTCTGTGAGCCACCAGATCCAGGGGGAGTGGGAGATGGGGCCCTGCTAGATCTTGCTCTGCAGGGACTCCTTAGAGATCATGAAGGTCTGGGTGTTGCCATGAGAGGAGACAGGAAGAACGGAGCAAAGGAATGGACACTCTTCCACAGCAGGTGCTAGACTTCCCTGAGTCTTCTGGAAGCTTCTGAGCTGTCCCAACCTTGTGGGCTCTCTGTTCTTCCTTTTTTTTTTTTTTCCTGGACCCAAAAATCTCACTCTTTTTATTCATTGTTGAACTCAAAACTCTCCTTTTCCCCCTAGCTTTCTGATGGTTGGCTGGACTCTCAGTGTAGATTGGAACCTGGAATAGAAACAGCTTCTCTTGCTCTTGTGTGTTAAAACATTATGAATGCATTTGCTTCCTTTGTGTTTTTTCTTTAGCTGGGCTACCCCTGTTTGGGACTCAGGACTGCTTTAATGAATCTTTTACCATACTGTAGCAAAGTTGTTGACCAATTTCTGCTTCTAATGCAGCTGTCAGACGCTCAAACTGTCTGTTAGCCAAACTGGCTCTCTCCCAGCCACCATTTCCAAGCTTCTATCTATTAAACACAATGCTTTTGACTAGACTAAGCATTTAGAACAGTCTTTTAACACTTTTAAAGTGTGGTATTTGCTACCATACAATTTTATTCAATACATATCTTAGCACTTTCTCTGTGTTAGGCCTTCTGCTGGGTGCAATTGGGTTGAATAAAGATGAATAAGGTACAGTGCTGCTCTTTTCAATCTGAACTCCAGTGGGAGCTTGGGACACAGAGTGGATGAGTTGTTTGTCCTCCTTTTTGGATCAACGTGAGCTCTGGTTGGTTTGTGCTGGTTTATTTGCATACTTTCCCTTCCTTCCCCCCATGATAGGAAGAACCCCCTTGGCAACTGCTTCAGAAACAGGACTGGACTAGGATCCATAAATGAGTTTCAATAGACTATTGGCAGGCTCCCTAGGTCACTATTCCCTCCTCCACATCATACCATCCAAAATCCAAAATGGTAGTTTCTCTCAAGGCAAATGAGACAATCTATTTCTGTTTCCTGTAGTTAATTATACTTCATGATCCCTACGAACACCTCCCCAACAAAAAATTTGAAATCCAACTATAGCACTTTATGAATGCATTTATCAAGTAAGTATATTACTGTATTTCCATCCACTTCACTTGGATCAGTTAATCAGTTTAATTTTACTAAACTACTAAGGCAGCCACATTTTATGCAGTCTGGATAATAGCTAAGCCATTGTGGGGGAATCTGTAATTACAGGAGACAACTCCAGGTGGTGATATTTTATGGTGGAAATCATTGTTATCCATGAGTGACAGGGCAACCTGTCAAGTGAGTTTAAAGCTTCATCTGGTAAAACTGCAGCTGCTGGCTGCCAGCACCAGTTCCACTAAAGTCTACCAGCACCTGGACTGTGGTCAGTGTTTCTCACCCCAGAATCCATTAGGAAAACAAAGTAAGCCTTCATATCAGGTGGGTATGTGTGTCTGGGTCAGAGGAAAGGAAAAACCATAAAGCTTACAGTGAATGACCTTTAAGAAGACACCAAGGATTGGCCAGTGCCATGGCTCGCTTGGCTAATCCTCCGCCTGTGGCGCTGGCACCCCAGGTTCTAGACCTGGTTGGGGCACTGGATTCTGTCCTGATAGCTCCTCTTCCAGTCCAGCTCTCTGCTATGGCCGGGGAAGGCAGTGGAGGATGGCCCAGGTGCTTGGGCCCTGCACCCCATGGGAGAGCAGGAGGAAGCACCTGGCTCCAGGCTTCGGATTGGCCGGCCATATTTGGCCATTTTGGGGGTGAACCAATGGAAAAGGAAGACCTTTCTCTCTAACTCTGCCTGTCCAAAAAAAAAAAAAAAAACCAACACCAAGGGTAACACTGGTCCATGGTTGGAATGCCCCACCCAGGAGAGTGTTTATAAATAGGCCAGTGATGAGTACCACCAAGAGAGCCCAGTCCTAGACAGAGCTTGACTGGATTAGTGAATTAAGAACTGTGGCAGAAATAAAGGTGCTCACATATCTGAGAAGATGGAATTGGTACAGCATTTACACACAGATGACAGTTTGTGTACACCCAACCCTGTTAGGGGACAGGACAGACTGGATGGATCCAGGGCATGGCAACTTATGTGATGGGAAGGGTATTGTATGTTATCTCAAAAGTCCTGTCTCAAAACCATCTTCCGATGTCCTTAAATGGTGCAGCATTGTGGGCATGGTGAGCGTGAGCCAGTTCCCAGATGTCCAACAATACTGAGCTGCTGGGTATACCAAGCAGAGAATCATCATCCAGTAGAGGGCAAGTGGGGACAGCCAGCAGCTCTGCCCCAGAGGAGAAGCAGCACCCTACCTCATTCCCTCCCAGTACACACATCTGTGACCTCTGCTGTCCTTGTCCTTTGCCTATATTGCACAATTTCATGCTTAGATGTGATGCATGAATGAGAATTAGAAATGTAAAAAATGGACTATGTGGAATTAAATTTTAATAAGTGACAAAAAGACTGTTTTACATTGAAGTCCCCAAAGTCTCCCCCACTACTGTAAATGGTGCCCAAATCCAGATTATAATTGATTAGAATAATATTTTATTGCTACCTCCTACTATTGAGAAAGTCCAATATTGTTTGGAATATCAGATTCATTCAGCGTACTATTGTATTGCCATCTGGGCTTATCAGTAGCAACTACTTCCATTTCCAAGCCTTATTAAACCAAACACATGACAGCAATTTCTATGTGAAGCATTCCAGCATTCCTAAAACTTCTATCATGTTGAAAACACAAATTAAAACATACTCCTTTAGTTACCTAAGGTTTTTTTTTTTTTTCTTAACTAATGGTACAGTCCTGTCTGTAATAAAATTTTTTTTTCAAGGGGAAAAATTCCTGATGGAAGCTTCAAATTATTTAAGAACCAGTGAGTCATGTGCCACAGGATTTTTCTGGCTTATTAGAGCAGTGCACAGGGGAAAAATGTCTTCAGAAAGACAGGCTGCACTCGGGACATCTCCCAGGCTGGGTCTTTGCTTCTGTCTCTCATTGACTGGGCTGCCGAGCTGTGCTCCCACACTCCCTGCCCCCACAGGACTCGTGAATTGAGTGGCTCATCAGGCTTGAACCTAACAACTTCTCATGCTGTTTTTTTTTTTTTTTCTAAGATTAATCCTTGCTGGGTCAGTTTTAGTTTCATAGACCTTCGAAAAACCAAGCCATCCAGCCTATGGAATCAGACAAAATGACATGCCCTGAAAGTGGATGTGGAAGCTTCTAAGTGAACAACAGCCTCTGAATCCCTCTGAAAGTGTTCATCTTCTCATCTGTGCCCCTGTTAAACACCCTGAATGGCCATCTTCAGGCTTCACTGGGGGGACTTAGACCACTGTTCTGTGCACTGACTCATCTGTCCCCTTAGCAGTCGCGGTTCATTACTTTGCTCTTCCTGCTCGAGTGGTCGGATGGAACCATAGGCAAGTGGACTTCCATCCTGAGGCCTTTTGTGTGGCTGGCCCTCTTCAGCTGCTAAGAGATTTTCCCCTGAATAGGTCTTTCCAGTCTCTTGAAATTTCATCCCTTGCAAAGGTCCACTCAGTGGCCGGGAGTGGAGAGAACTTTGTTCCTGCCACCTGGCAGAGGAAGGCTGTCTTCCTCCAGCTGTGCCAGTGATGGATGGATGTCTGTCTTCTCCTTATTCTTCCCCTACTTCCCTCCCTTCCTCTACAAGCTGTCTCTGTAGAATATCGCTTTTTGAAGGAGGGATGAGAAACAGAAAAGGAGGATGGCTTATTTACAAGCACCTGGTCTCTTATCCACATAACTGAAGGGACCTGGAAGAGCATCTGACCTTATCTCACCCTTCAAGGACTTCCTCAAAATAATGTTTCAGATAGATACAAGGTGGGCTACAGGGACACCTAGAGTTTCTCGTTCCTAAAGTCCCCATTTTACCGCTCTAGGGACATGCTTTGCCTTTATGTTTTGAAGTAGAATCATATTTCCATTCATTTATTCAGTCATTCTTGCTGAATTATTAATCATTTTGTGAGTGCCTACGATTCTTGTGATACTAAGACAGATGCTACAGGAAGAGTATAATGGGAGAGTTCATTCAGTTGCTTGTTGGATAAACATGGAAACACAAATAAGTCTTATGAAGCCAAGGGAGGAAGCATATAATTCACTTTGAGAGCAAATACACAGATATAAAGGTTAAAAGGCTTCAAATGTTTTTGTCTTGGGGAAAAAGTCCACAAGTACAGTGAGATCGTGGGGAGTCTGAAATTCCAGGCTCAGGACTGTGCTCCATTCTGCAGACAGTGGGGCTCTTTGTGGAAATATGCCAGTACTCTCAAAGCTTCATGCTGGAAGAGGTGAGCACACAGGAAGTCTTTGTGACTGTGAAGGAAGTGGCTCAGTAAAATGCGAGTGGGGAGCTTGTCTAGGCAGCGAGAGCCTGTTGAGACCCTCAGATGCAATTCTGGTGGAAATGAAGTCAGGAAAAATGCTTGCTGAGCTGAAATGACAGGATTGATAGTGTGGATGTAGATGGGACAGCATGATGCCTGGAGGAACTGGTAGTGAGCAGGTGATCCTGGAGGCACAGTACTTTGACATAATGGCATAATCTTGGCTAAAGCCCTCAAAACAGAGCATTAACCTTGCTAAGTCTCAGTGGGTGGGGCAGTAGCACTAAGTTTGAGTAAGAACTGAACAATCAAATGGACTAGAGAGAAGTTCATGAGTTCTGGAGGTACTTACCAGCAGTATCAAGGGGTGTCCCAATAGTAGAACCAACCATGTGGAGGTGGAGAGGGAGGATTCTGAAGGGAAGGACAAACATTTCTGTTTTTACCATATTTAATTTCAGCTGTCTGATACTCAGTTTGATATCTTGAATAGAGAAGAGGCCAATTGATTTTTTTTTTCTACAAGAAAAAAGAGTAGAAAAAGTCAACTGTGAACTTCAACTGTGTCACCATATTTTTAATCTACTAATTTGATCTATGTTTGGAGACAGTGTTCTTTTTTGAGTTAATCATCTTTCCCATTATCTCTGAGCTGACCTCCACAAATAGGAGGAATAGGAAAAATGTCTGAGTTTCCAGGCAGGGTTATTTCTATCTAGCTTTTGATCTGGCCCAGTATTAACCCCATCAGTGTCTAATAAAGGAGGCTTGTTGTAGGTAATGCAGAGAATCTAGCCCTGAAAGGTCCTAAGTTAATATCTGTTCACCTTCATGCTTGACTTTGAGTCTAATGACATCAGCGTACCAAGAAGGCAGGATGAGGTGGTCTTAAATCATTATCTGAAAACCATGTCTGTAGAAAAGTCCAAGTTTAAGCTCATTAAGGAACACTGTTGAATAAGATATCAAATTAACCATTAAAAACCTTTGAACATTGAGTTGAAAAACTAGGACATTGTTTTCAAATCCTTTAAGCTTCAGTTTTTGAAGTGAATAAAATTCAGAGCTTTTTGGCTCCCCCACCTTCCCCCAGCCATGATGCAGGTGGCATTAAAGGACATTAAAGGACATTTGCTGAAACCACTTACATAAAGTTGGAGGAGTTACTCCGGAGGAAGAACTTCTTGGTGGTGATGTTATTTTCTGTGTGATAATAAGAGTAATCCAAGCCTGAGACTCAGAAAGTACAGCCTGCAGACCCTGGCATGCAGGCAAATGGGGCGATCTGAAGGACAAACGCAAGGTGCCTGTCCTCATACATCACTCAGTGCTGTTAGAAACTTAAGGTGAAACGGACTGTTTAAAACATTTCTTTCAGGTGCAGTTGTAGCATTCCCAAAAAGAAGAAAAATTCCCTGTAACCGCTTAATGGCTAAAGAGGACAGTCTTTGAAGTTAGAAAGTCACAGGTTCGGGTCTTAGCCCAAGCTCCCAGAATTGGTGATAGTAGAGCTATTTTCCAACTTTTAGTTTTATCATCCATAGCATGGGAATATTATAATTCTTTCAGCATAACAATTGTGAAAATTAAACTAATCTTGTGGATAGGATGTGCTTGGGGCAATCCTTGGCATATGGTAATCCTTCTTAATTTTCACCAGTAGTAAAATAAAAATTCAGGAAAATAATCTCTGTGCTTAGACCTCCTTTTTGAAGAAGCTCCTGGGATGCACCTTGGTTTATAGTTACTTAAAGGATCCCTCCATGGAGAAGGGAAGATTTGTGGGCTATATTGACTTGCATACATTATTTCAGGCAGAATACTTAATTTCTGTCATCGTTATCATTGGGCAAAAATGGATGTGAACTTTGTCATCTTCTCTTTAACAGTTATTGGAATATAAGTAAAAATCAACTTTGGGGAGCTTTAAGTATAGTATTCACCCTTTGACCTAGAAATTACTGCTTCATTTATAGGACAAATATAATGAGATGCTTAGAATTAGGCTTATTGTATATAATGACTGCTGTCTAGAAACCAGTGTATGTGCAGTTAGGCACACATGGGTGAGTAGGTGAGTTGATCATCTAAGAGCACATTGTAACTTCTAAGAACTGTGAGGTCATCTCCACCAAATATCCGCTTATTCTGATGAATGGTATTTTAAAAAGACACTTAGATTTGGAAGGATATGATAAATGTAAAAGGCAAACAAAACGAACCACATTAGTTCCCACTATGCTGCTACTGAGATTGGTAATACACAGTAATAAGGAACCGTCTACCAAGTCCAAGAATGACTTATTTGTTCATCTGCAGTTAGCATATTGTCAGGGAGGAAAAGAAAAGGAAGAGCTAGCTTTTGTTGGACGTCTAGTGTCAGACTGGAATCCTGCATTTGCTATCTTAAGTCATTCCCACAAAAGCACTGAAAATTGTTTCATTGTCAAGTGTTTAGATGAGGCAAGTTTTTCGGAGAGAGGTTATGACACCAGTTAAGATTATACATCCAACCAATGGGATAAACAGACACGGTTAAGCATGTCACAATATTGCTCATTTGCTAGGAATGCCACCAGCTCATTTACTTGGATCAGTCAGTGTGCTGAGTGTTAACTGTTGTTTAGTTCAGAGAAGAACCTTCCGGTTGCAAGAGGTGAATGTTGAAAGTTCTGCCTTCTCCTTAGGGCTCTCTCATCTGCTTATTCTGACTGTACAACCACCACTCTGGCAGGCATGGTGTTGATCCCTATCTTTACAAAGAAAGAATTTTCTAAGCACGAGGGAGAGATTTCTCCCTCTGCCTTCCACTCTTTCATTTTAACATATTGGTTCTCAGACAGTGTTGCTTCTGGGCTGTCTGTGGAAAGAAACCTTGGTTGTCTTCCAATGCAAAGTATTTAACAGAAACTCAAGCTGGATTCCATATATGTCCTATTTTTAATACTGCACAAAGTCATTCCACTCACCAAAGCAGATAAGTCTTACCTATCTGGTGGGTCATTATCCTTGTACTGTTGTAGTGGGAGCTCTAGTCTGTCCATACTTGCTCTAGTAAGTCTCTGGTGTAAGTGAAACCAGAGAAGTAAGTCTCTGGTCTAAGTGAAAATGAGAGAAGAGCTGACTGGTGAGGCTAATGAAAGGAAGACAAAGGGGAGACAGCCAAGAGTACAAGGGCTTCTGGGTATTTTATTCCCACATTGCTCTGTACCCCAACTGCAGGTTTTGCCTATCTTATGCTATGGGGTTGGTCTCGAGGTGGAGGTTAGTAAAAGACTGAGTGGCCCTGTGCCGTAGCAGAAGGCCTGAAGTCCCGACCTTTTGTTCTAGCTCCAGCGATGCAGCTTTTCCACATTCTCAGAAGCAATTCCTCCTCTAGGCTTAAAGCCTGAAACTAATGACCAACTTGGCTTGCATAGGACTGTCCTGGTTTTAGCACCAGAAGTCTCATGCTCCAGGAAAACTTAATGTCTCAGGCAGCTCCCGTCAAGCCCCATCTTGATAATGTATCTGGAATCCCTTTTGCATCAGGTCTGGGATGCTTATTGAGTGTGAAAATCTTTTTGGTTATTACCAAGTATGTTAAGAAATTGAATGAGGGTTTCTGGCTGTAAGTTGACCTGAATAATATGGTTTTGGTTATCAAATGCACCCACATCTTTTGAGCATAAATTCTAAATGTTTAAAGTTTCAGCTCATGAAAGAATTCTGTTAACAGGTGTTTGGGGGGGTTATCCTTGATTAATACGTAGGGTTCAAAAGAGTCAAGAGGGCTCAAGACTGAGCGTGTTAAGGTGAATATTTTATTTACTGGGAAAGCAGTCTTCTCTGTTGTTTGCTTTCATTTGTCTAAAGGGATCAGGCATAGATGGTAACCTAAATATGTGCTATTAGAAGCAAGACCTCCCCTCTTTTTCCCTAAATCACAAGCACTTTTGTTGGAACTTGTCTAAAAGCCTGTTCTGCATGGTCCTTGGAGAGCTGTTAGTCATAAGTAGAAAACTTAAATAATAACACTTGAGGCAAAAATAAATCATTTTGTTACAAAAAGCTTATCTAACTAGCAAAGACAGAACCTGACTTACTATTTTAAATTGGATCAATTTTAGGTTTGCTATAAAAGAAATCTGTTTTATCTAATGACACTGTTAATTGCTTGCATCTAATGTAGAATAATATCCTTTAAAACAGGGGGGAGGGATTTAAGCATAATGAGGAACTCTCGAGAGCCCCTTGTAGAGCTAAAGCATTGCTTTTATCCATCACAGGCAGAAAGAGAGAGCACTAATAAGGAATATCCTACATAGTTTTTATATCAAGATAAATAGTGAATGGACAAAACAAGATTTCACATCATTAACTCACAGAGAGGCAAGTTTCCTTTAAGAATTTTAAATAAAAAGTAATTCTTGATTGGATAGAATTCTGTGTTTAGATGGACTGTCACATGGCAAGAATCATCTAAAAAAGAATACAGCATCTGTTACTACCAGATGTGTGGCTTCCTTTGTGGTGGGATGATGGGTATAGGCTTCAGACATGTGCACTGTGATTTGGTTCATGAGAAAATGAGAGTTTTTGCTCTAGCGATGGTAGCTTGTGATGATCTTCTGGCAGGGGGCTCTGTGAGAATCCTTGGCCACCAGAGGGAGATAGCCCACAAAGACAGGTAAGCAGAGTTGTTGCATGGGTGGTCTTTGGCAGCCATGTGAGAAGGACAGAGGCTGATCTACCAGGCCAGTTGGTGTTTGCACTTACCACTTTATAAAAGCATCGTGATGCAGGAGACAGAGCACAGATTTTGGGTGGAGAAGCTCAGCTCTGCCACTTCATAGCTAGGCAACATTAGGCAAATCACTTAGCAGTGGGGAACCAGTTCTCTGCCAAGTGCCATTTGGATATTTACAACATCGTTTGTCAGCCATGCAAAATTATCAGCTTAAAAATTAGCCTGCTGTAGGCTTACTGAATCTTGAGTCCTGGCTGCTGTTGCCTTGACAGGGACAAGCCAGATGCTTCTGTGGGCCTTACGTGGCCCATGGGCTGGGTGCTGCCCACTCTTGATCCCCTCTGAGCCTCATTGTCTTACCTATCAAATAGCTCCCCCTCTCACAGGATTGATTTGAGCCTCAGATGAGATAATGTCTGAGAAAGGACTTGTAAACTCTGAAATGCTACACAAAGGTTAACTATTTTTGCATAATGTGGTTTATAATTGCATGTGTTTAGATATTCCTTGAGACACAGTGCTCCTTCCAAAACCCAAGGCCTGATATGTTATTCTGCAACACAGAGATTAGTCCTCTCCCTGGGTACAAGCATTATAAAAGGTTAGCACTATATTAAGTAATAGATCTATCCCTTTACTAAATAATTCATGATGCTGTGTTGGGTGAATGATTGGTTTGACTGAAGTGATCATCAGGTGTTCCTGGGGCTCTGAAGAGTAAGCTGATAAATGAACTAAGTTGTCTTCAATGTGATGACTTTACTACCATTAGCATTAAGAAAAAGCAATTAGTGGATTCACTGTGGAAAAAGATTTCATTGAGGCCAAGTCTGGTTGTTAAAGAAATCATCCCTTTTTCAAATAATTGATCTTTTGACAAATTGAAGGTCTTCTAAAGAAGTTTCAGAGTAGTGAAAGATGTCAAGCATTTTCTGAAACTCAGCTTTGGCTAAGAAACAACAGAACCCATCATCTCCTCCCCCCAGGGAAAGAGTTAGCTTTTGGGAGGGGGCTGGTTCAATGAATAAATGAATGAGTTTGGTTCCTTTGATCATGAATTTCAGTAGGTGTTGGTAAAGTTTGTGCTGAGCCTCTTCTTGGGAAATAGGTGCCCTCATGTCTATTTCTGACTTCCCCTGTGGGCTCAGGGACCACAGGGGAGGGGTCATCATGAGAAATCCACTTGAGTACCCTGTTGTCCTCTCAAACTGCTGCAGTCTGGAAGTAAACCAATTTCCTCCTGCATGACCTCCCCTCACACCACCACCACCCATCACCAACCACCACCTCCTCCTGACATCCTCATTTTTGGCAAAAGCCCAACATTCTTCCCACCTCTCGGGCTCATTCTTTGGTGCTCTATGTCTTTGTACTCTCCAATATTTCTTACATACAGTTAGTTAAAATGTCTTGAATTTTCATTCCACTGAAGATACCAAACATGGTTGATCCCTGGTTACCTCTGTGTCCCATGTCAGAAGCCGAGCCCCAACTTTCAATGCTTGCAGTGTCACCGTGGCTCTGATTCCAGTTCCAGTGGTCTGCTTCCCTAACTTCCACCTGAGTCCTTGCATAATTCTGTCATTATGCCATTCCTTCTTTGAGAAATAGTCATGACTGCCCTTTGCCTGAGTCATTGAGCCCAGCTCCTCTCCTGGTGAAACCTTTTATTGACCATGTGCATCTCCCCAGATTTGCTGGGATTCTCTGCTCCTGTGTAACTGGGCTTTGTCAGTTTAGCCACTGTCTGTGTCCCCTGCCTCTATTATTGTCTACACTCCCTAGAATTTTCAATTCCTCTGTAGGGAATTCAGGAAAAGTCGAGAATTAAGGGCAAGAAACTGCATCAAAAAGTGAGGTTCACCAACTTCTACTTCAGTCAGATTCTTTCCGTTTGTCACAGCCTAGGACCACTTCTGTACTGTTTAAAACCAAGTGTATCCTATATGGAATTTGGTGGGAAGAGCCTCCTTTTAGCTTCAGTACCTACAGCTCTGAGTCCTTGGGAGTAAACAATGAAAAGTGGGATGGCATCAATAAGGCCTACAAGCTCAGTAAAGACAACAGAGAAATGGCAGTGAACACCCAGGTGATAGGGTAGGGACTGGGGGACATGGCAGAGCCTGAGTGTCCACAAACTTGAATACCTAAAAGCTGTGAAAACATGGTAAGTTGGCTTGATTTCAAAATAACAGTCCTCAGTTCATGGACTCACTTAAAAACATGTATGTATTTATTGTTAAAAAAGTGATGAGCTGATGGGTTATTTTCAGCAATTGTGGTTTTATTGGTTTTTATTTGTCATGTTCCTCTTTAAGATCATTAAAGATGTGGCTGAACTGAATAAGATAACTATTTAAAGTGCCCAGTACAATTTCTAGGTCTTTAGTGAATAGGAGTTGTTTTACCTTTCTCTTCCCCTGAATTCTGAATTCAGTAATTTAAAGAAAATTATTCACACAGGCAAATAAAGTATAGTCTCTCTGTAGACTGCTTTGCTCCAATTCATGGGAATCTAAAAAGTTCTCAAGAAGTCTTCTAAGAAAAGTTATGAGGATAGTTAGGTAAAACAGACACCAACATTTTTCCTATCTCGGGTGTACAAGGTAGACATGGAATATGGAAGCAGAAAGATACCTTTGGAATATTTCTACTCTCCCTCCCACGCCCACCTATATTATATAACTGAACATATTTGTAGAAATGAGTCCCTATGTGAAAAAGCCAATATATGGAACTCTGAAAAACAGACAAATTTTGGATGTTGATTCTGCTACAAAGTGGTTTGCTCTCAGAAATTGAGTTAATTTTTTTTTGCCACATGCATCTATTCTGTAAACTATCTGTATTAAAATAACATTATAAATAAACTATAACATTATAAACAAACTACCTGTATTAAAATAACATTAATAGAGGAACACAGCTGAATAAATCTGCAAAAAGGTAGGATTTCCTAATCTTATAAAACATATTTTTTTACTTGAAAGACGGAATTAGAGTACCGAGAATGAGATCTTCCATTCATTGGGTGATTCCCCAAATGGCTTCAACACCCAGGTCTCCCACATGCGTGCAGGGGCCCAAGTACGTGGGCCATTTTCCATTGCTCCTGCAGGTGGAATAGCAGGGAGCCAGATCAGAAGTGGAGTAGTCAGGACTCAAACCAGTGCCCGTATGGGATGCCAGTGTTGCAGGCGGTGGCTTAACCAGCTATGCCACAGTGCCAGCCCCTCTGATGTTGCTCTTGTTTTTCTTCTGGATTTGGATTTTTTTTAAAAGATAGAATTCTTAAGGAAATTATGTTAAGATGCTCTCTGCCTCAGTGGCCCACTGTTGTGTATCACTGAGTTCCATCTCCTGCAGCTCTTCCCCGCTGTGTTCTCTGGCTTATGAGAGGGTCCCTGGCTCATCATAGTTCAATTTACAATTTCTCAACTTTACAGTAACATGGAAGTGATAGGTGTTCAGTAGAAACCTTATTTCAAATTCTGATTTTTGATTGCTTCCCAGGCTAGCTATGTTCAGTGTGACGCTCTTATAATGCTGGGGGACAGCAGAGCCATAGCGTGCAGTCGGCCCTGTGATCACAAGGGGGATACAACACAGTGCCCTGTGTTACTGAGCTGTGATGTTGGGTAGGTTGAGTGTGTTAAATACATTCATGATTCACAGTATTCACAGTATTTTTAACTTTGAGTTTATCAGGATGTCGCCTCATGTTAAATTGATGTATCTGCATTTCCATGTTCTAAGATACATCACTTGTTCAAGCAAATTTCTTACTGTATCATTTCTTTTCTATTGTGTTCATAAAATTTTGCTTTGTATATATAGGAAAGAATTGTTAAATGGAACTTCTCCTTGTCTTTTTTTAACCAATTATTAGTTATTGCTATTATTAGTAGTCATTGAATTTGGATGCTAATATGCTGCTTTTTATAATTTATTAAAATAGATATGTTAATATATGTATATATTTTTCTAGCTTAAAATCATATTAAAAATTATATCAAGTTTTAACTTAATTTCTCAATTCCTCAAGGGACATGTGTATATCCAGCTTAGAAAATGACATTTTGCAAACTTGTTTGAAGACTGACTCCTTCCTGCAGTTCTCAGAAATATGAAGGCTAGTCTTTTGGGCCTGAAATCCCCTATAGTTATTCTTGTTGTCTAGTTTTCAGAAACTTCTTGAAGATTATGGTAACAGTAGGAAATATCGGTGGCTTTCATGGGCGGCCAAACATCAGAATACGTAAGCACTTAGCGTCAGTTGGGCTGGGCTGTTTTTTCTACAGTATATTAAAACCCAAATATTCTCCCATGCCTATTTGACAAAAGTAAAACATCAGCAGGGCTTTTCTGATCTTACAAGAAGAGAAGTTACTAAGATCTCTGTGGCTAGTCAGATGCTTTCAAGAAAACACAAGTGGCTTTGATTTCCAATTTTTATTTGGTTATGGAGAGAGAGGGAACATATTTAGTCTCAGGGATAGCAAACTCTCCTAGAAGATAACTCTACTTCATTGATGCAGTGCATTTAGAAGTCATCTGGAGGCTGTTCATAATTATGATGAAGGATTACAGTAATATGAGTGAGTCAGTGCCCCTCCAAATCGCATTTATACAAACAGATCATCTAAGAAAACATCTGCAAAGGGAGGAGTTAGTCCAATAGTACTTCGGGGTCTTTCATATGTCCAACCTTTTTTGTTTTAATTGGGAATGTTTTTCTCTGCTTTTTCATTTTTCAAGATGAAATAGCATCTTCTTGGCAATCTCGGCTCATTGTTTCCTTTGAGTCCTCAGAACACTCTTCCTGTCGTCACAGCCCTTCACAGACTGTCTTGAAGTCTGTTGCTCACCTGTCTCCCCTATTGTTCTGTGAGTGCCTCGTGGTGACACTGTTGCTTCTGCTTGATCTGAGCCCTTGGATCTAGAACAGTGCCTGGCACAGCGACTGGACCAGTGATAGATCATGCTGACTGTGTGCACAGATTGCTTGTTAGGTTTAATGAACTGGTAACTATGACATCTTTTTCTTGGACATGTTCCCAAGTTAATTCAGATAACGTTCAGATAAATGTCACATCCAAATGCCCAGGCTTTTAATGGCTGCTAGCATGGAGACTCTGCTCATCTTCAAGGTTGTGATGGCAAAGGGCTCTCTATCACAGCTTTGAAGATCCCCTCCAGCCTGTGTAAATGTCTCCAGTCAACTGGAGAGGGGCAGTGTTTGGCTTAGCAGTTAAGATGTCTTTATGCCATATTGTAGTATGTAGATCTGATTATGGCTGTGGCTCTTAACTCCAGCTTCCTGCTGGTCTGGACTCTGGGAGGTGGCAATGTTGGCTAAAGTACCTGGATCCCTGTCATCCAAGTGGGAGACCAGGAGTGTGTTCCCGATACCTAGCTTTGGCCCTAGCCCAGCCTTGCTGTTACTGGCATTTGTGAGGTGGAATAGCAGATGGGAGTGAGCTGTTGGTTTCTCTCCCTGTTTCTGGAAAAAAAACAAACAAAAAAACCCAACAAATCAAAACAAACCAAAAAAACCCAAAAGCTTTGCTCATCTATGAGCTATCTGTTCAAGCTTGGACTATTGATTAAAAGGAAAAAAAAGAGTTGGACATTTGCCACTGAGGTTAGGGTGCTGCCTGGGACCCCTGAAGCCCATGCTGGAGTGTCTGGGTTCTTACCCTGGCTGTGCTTCTGTTTCGAGCAGCCTGCTGCTGTGCGCCCTGGGAGGCAGCCTGTGAGAGCTCGGGCACTTGGGTTCCTGCCACTCACACAGGAGACCTGACCTGACTTCTGGGAGCCTGTTTCCACCTGGCCCAGCCCCAGCTGTTGCAGTCATTTGGGGAATGGACCAGCAGATGGAAGATCTTGCTCTCTGGCTGCCTGCCTCTTTGCATTTCAAAAAACAAAAGCAAAATCAAATAACAAGAGCAACCTAATTGACTGCATCTTCCTCCTGCCCTCTGTCACTTGCCATTTCAAGATGTTACAGAAGGGAAGTGCTGGGTTAAGAAAAACACTGGAAAGTAGAAGGTGAGAAACAAAAGCAAAAGTGCAAGGATTAGGGTTCTTTTTTTCACCAGATCAAACACTATACTATTTTGTACTCTGGATAAGATTTCAAAAAGAAAACTGATCTTTGAAATATTTATCTTTAAAATAAATGGGATTTAAGTGTTACCATTTATGGGGCAAAGTGAGTAACAACCCTTGAAAACTACCCTCATGTAAACCATCCCTGGAACCATTGCTTTCAAACACTAATCCTCATTTTCACCTGCTCCAGGCAGTTTTAGATCAGGGAAGGATTTGTCCAGTTGCTGGACCAGTAATGTTGACAGGAACAAACAGATACTTTCCAACTTTCTTGAGCTTCCTGGGTCCAGGCTGAGGGAGTGCTGATGAAGTTTAGGTTGATGATATTATGCCATGACATTGTGTCAATATGCGATGATGTGTTGTGATGGCACAGCGTCATCACGTGGTGACGCAACATCATGACGTAAAACGTCACGACTCCGGTCAAAGACGAGTTTCCTGGAGGGTGATAAAGTTGTGCCACAGGGCCACTATTGTCTTACGAAAGGCTTGAGATTGATGGAAGAGTGTCAGCTGAATTGTAAATTACAGGTTAAAACTTTCTTTGTTTGAATTATGGTCCTTTTAGAATTTGTATATGGCTTCTTCCAGATATTATAAGCTTTGTTATTACAAGGTAGGTTTAGAGATCAAAATATAATTTCATTTTGTAAACTGCTTTTATCACAGACTACGCTTATATTAGTTTTCTTTTTGTCTGGAATATGAGCTAGTGCTAAATTTAAGTATAATTCCACAATTAGATTAAGAAAATATAATCTCTTGATTTGCATATTTGTTAAAAATTATTTAGTACCTCATAGAGCTCCAGGTAAAAATGATTTATAATTGAAATTACATTGTAACTAATATCTTCTATATATACATTTCATAATAATCTTGTACTAAGATTCTAATAATATGAAAATGTTAAAAAGGAGAAATGATTGGTAAATATGGTTTCTTTCCTCCGAGTGTGTGTGATCCTGGGAACACTGTACCTCATTTCTACCACCTTTAAAATGAATAGAATGCAATTGCCCCCTGATTTTCATGAACTATTACATGGGCAAATTGTATGTTGTACTAAGATGTTCTTTGTGCTCTTTGGAATAGATGTTACATAAATGTGCAGTCCTAGTAAGTGATGTCTTAAGAGCAAAATAGACTCTGCTTATGAACTTGACATCAACTGGGGAAATATTCATAAAATGAAAACATGATGGTTTCGCATTTAATCCTTCCTCCTGACTCATCCTACCTGATTGCCTTATTTCCAGACTCATGGGTTCAAAAATAGATTCAGAAGTGGAAAAGAAAGTGATAAACACAACACTATATTTATGATATTTTGAGTTATGGTAACATTTTTGCCTTGTAAATGTGGATAAAAAGGTGTGTGTTCATAATTGGAAGAAATTTTACAGCCCATGTTAGGGAGAAAATAGTTTGAGCAAAGCGTCATTCCTATGTAGTCCTGGCTGTTGCGTATCCAGAGACTAAGGGAGAAGCCTGAAGTGCTATAAAGGTTCTTGGTTACTTCTGATTTTCCATGGCAAAGTCAAGAGATTGCTTTATTGTCTTAAAAAATGCACATTTGCTTCATCACTGATCTGTAACTCCAGAAAAAATGTACCGAAATCTTGTGCCTTCTGCAAGTGATCTGTGACTTTTTGATGGAATTTGAAATGGTGGCTGATTACTTTTGAATACTTATGCTCTACTGGTTGACAGCTCACATCTGCAGCAGAGAAAAACAATTAGCAAATTTGTGAATTATCTTTGGTTTACACATTAAACAAGCAAAGTAATTCTTCATAACTTTACCCAACAGGCTGTGTCTTAATTACAGAATATTGTTGCTTATTAATAAATGGAGCTATTTTTATATTTTTCCAGTACAAGTGCATTTTACTTGCTTGTATTCTGTGTCTTAGTCACCATTATGTGCTTATCGCCCAGACCACCTACATAATCTGTGGTGTCTAGGTTTGAAAAATTAAGACTAAGACTTCAGCAATACAGCATGGTACCAGGTACATCCCTTTTGAGCACGGGGCCCTGTGCAGTTGCACAAGTTGTACACCTGTGACATGCACAGCATGACAACCTGCCAGTCATGCTTTGGTTACACCTGGAGATTGCTGACTCATAGATTCTGTAATATTCGGCCAGTTGATGTGATCTGTAGCTTTGCTTGGATCCTTTAAGGTAAGTTTTGGACTGCTTATAATCACTTTTTTTAAAAAAAAAAATTGAAAGGCAGAATTACAGAGAGGCAGAGAGACAGAGAGAGAGGTCTTCCAACCATTGGTTCACTCCCCCAGATGGCCACAATGGCTGGAGCTGGGCCGATCCAGAGCCAGGAACTTCTTCCAGGTCTCCTGTGTGGTTGCAGGGGTCCAAGCACTTGGGCCACCTGCTGCTGCTTTCCCAGGCCATAGCAGAGAGCTAGATTGGAAGAGGAGCAGTCAGGACTTAAATCGCACCCATTTGGGATGCTGGCACTGCAGGTGGTGGCGTTACCTGCTATGCCACAGCACCGGCCCCATAATAGTAACTTTCATCTCTCTCTGATTAATAGTTTCTTGTGTTGGCTAGTAGTGATCCATGGCACCTTTTTTCTTGTCAGTGCTCAGGAAGAACTCAAGGCAACATGTCATCCAATCATCCAAATGGTTCCTTAAAGAAATTGACTTGGGGTGATGTTTTGGAGCAGTGGGTTAAGCTGCCTCTTGGGATGTTGCCATCCCATAGCAGAGTGCCTGGTTCAAGTCTCAGCTGCTTGATTTCTGATCCAGCTTCCTGTTAATGTACAACCTGAGAGGCAGCGGCTGATGCTTCAAATCCTTGAGTTCCAGTCACCCCCATGGGAGACAAGACCCAGATTGAGTTCTACGTTTCTCTATTCAGCCTGACCCAACTCTGGGTGCTGCAGCCATTTGGGGAATAAACCAGCAGATGGAAGCTCCAGCTCCCTCCCTGTCACTCTGCCTTTCAAGCAGATGAAAATATTTATTAATTAAAAAACAAAACTTGAATAAATGGGACTTAGTTTAAATTTGAGGACTGCCCAGTTCAAATGAAAACTACATTTTGTCTTTTTTTTAAACTGTGATTTTCAACTTTGTACAATATTTAGAGGAAGTGCAGCTAACAAGTACTTATGACTGTTTAGTAATACCTGACCTGCAGTAAAGAAAGGGTCAGTGAGAAATGGGGAAGACTTACTTGCGCAGAAATCATAAGCTAATTATTTTTAATGGTGTGTTTTCTTGACTTTAGATGTCAGCTTTCCACTCAGAATCTTATTTACACTATCAATTACTTCACAAACTTGTTTTTTTTTTTTATTTTTCTCTTAGAGATAGCAAACTTTGATCCTGTTCCCCTTTGAATCATTACAACTTTCGAATGGTGGAATCTGAGCTAATGAGGCTTTGGTGTTTATTCCACCTCGACAAACATTTCATGTTTTCTTTTGTGTGTCTATACGTATTTGGTGGATGGGTAACTTCAAACCATACCTTGCTGATACCTTTAGTAACACGAAGTCTTTTTCAATGATCTTCCCTGTAGGTAACATATGGATTGTCCTTTAAGTTTTCAAGGAAATTCACAGTTCACTCAGCCAAGACTCCCATTGATGCCTCAATCTCTGCACAATACCCCACTGATCATTTGTTCAGACTATCGTCCCTCTACCCAACACTGGGGATCACCATCTTACAGGCCTATACCATACATTCATTTATTGTGCCAGGTCATTCTTGTTTGACCTCTTTGGGTCCGTTAGAGTAAGGCTATTTCCATGCCATAGACTGCGTTGGAAAAACATAAAGATAGCTGTCTGTCATTTTTCAGTCTTCCTTTCTCTAGTTGAAGCAAATCTTTTTTTTTTTTTAATTTAAAACATCCTTTGAATTGGCATAGGGAAGTTTGAATTTTCGCAACCCTTCTAGTGGATCAGTTGAATACTCATTTGTCTGTTTCAGGTTCAACATCAGTTTGTATCTAATTTTCAACACCAACATCCATCTGCAATGTCGAGTTAAATTACCATTGCCAAGAAGAGCAGGGCTATGCCTTTACTTCTTTGAGATTTTATTTCTGATTGCAGAAATTTCTTATTTTTTTATTCACCTGAAAGTGGCACCTGCTCTTAGGTAGCCATACAGTATGGCTGTTTTATGTTGAATATATTCTCAATCAAAATTCATGTGTCTCATTCTGGCCAGCTACAAAATCATTTTTTTTAATGTAACTGGGATTTTTTTTTTATCTTAAACCTATCTCTGTCAGAGATTTGTTCAAGTTGATCCATATCTTCACCTTGCCAAATCTATTTTGTTTTGTACAGCTTCTATTCTACTCAATGCATTGTCACCTTCACACTGTAGGACTTTGGTGTCTATTGATGTAAGTAGTTGGAAACAGGAAAAGGTCAAGTCCAGAATCCTTTGCACAATTCTGTATCCAAGTTGAGATTTTCTTCCTCATCACTACCTTTTTTGGGGACAGCTGTTCAACTAGTTAGTTACTAGTTGTCCTGCCATTCAGTCTGTGTTTTGTCTTTCCCCTATCAGATGCTTTGCTGTAATCAAAACATATTAAGGACTACATTTCTTGACCAAACAGACTAATAGCCCCCTTATAGGATTATGAAGTTGATATTTATAACATATGTTAAGAAGTTTGGTGAAAATGCCAGAGGCAATTCTCAAAGTCAATGATCCACAGGTAATAAAAGTCAACTGTATTTATCTAAATGAGACTAAGGGCTGGATGGATCCTGCTGAGTAATTCTCATGCTATGCCCTTATTTTAGCTTTGAGTCAGTTTCCCAATCACCAGAAAGGCACATCATTATAATAATGAATAATAGAAAATGCCAGGGGTGTATTTAGTAAGAAGTAGGAAGTTGTGAGTAAATGTTGAACGGAGGGTAGGAGTGGTTAGAGTGATGAACAAGGATGATATTCTTAAAAAGTTTGTTGACAAAGCATGTGTCTGTCTTTTGTGTTTTAAAATTGTCACTGAGATTGGCCAAGACAGACTTAGTGTCTTGACTGACCCTTGATGGTTCTGTGATCCTGTGATGAGAGGCAGATAGTCATCTCTCAGGTCAAGGATTGAATGAGAAATTGTTGTAGCACAGTCTGTAACAACATACTAGGTTTGTGGAGAAACAGAACTGGTGTGAAAAACTTAAGTCCATGCATAGTTTTTTCATAGAGGTTCTTGAAAACCTCCTGTAGAGGGAACTTAATAATTGATTGTACTGATTAACTCAGCAAACATTAACTGTATGCTTTCTGTGCCACATACTAGACATATTTTGTATGACTGAGAGGCAAAGTGTATTTTTTATTTCTGTAAATGAAATATGCATATATATGTATATAATCAATGGAAATAAGCACACACTGCATCGAACTTAGCTTAGATCCACAGGACTCCATAAGGAGTTGATCATTTTTCATTGAAAAGAGTTAAAAACTTAGACTGAGACAAGGCCAGAACAATTGGCTTATTTGTCATTACACAGAATCAAAAGATTGCCAAGATGGGAGAGAGCCCACAAATATCAAAATCCAATTTTTCTGTGTCCTAGATTATGAAACTGAAGCCAAAAGATGTTGAGTGACTTTCTGAAAAGACTTAGTGCATCTTGGAGCTAAAACCAGATTTGCTTGCTCACTTTTTGCCTCCTGTTCCTAGCCAGTCAGTTGTAGATGTGTTTCTGACAGTATCACGCTGTCCATAAGCCTAAAAGGGAAACTGGAATCCTCAAATGTATGATAGGGTGTCACGAGCCACAAACTTGGAAAATACCAGCTTGACCTGGTATGCTGATTGAGTGTGCAAATTAGAACTCGGATACGGATCATCTTGGTGGTGGGTGTTCTTTTGTGCATTTGTGAAATTTTGTGGGAAATAATAAATTAGTCAAAGCTAGTCACCTTGGTTAGCCACAGTTCACCAATATGATGATGTTGATGTTACTGAAATGACTGATCACATTCAAATAATCTGTGAACCCCAAACTATTTGGAAAGGGAATTTCCTTTGTAAGTTGTGTCTTGAGGGAGAGGAAAAGAATTAGTTCTTGAAAAATGAGAAGCTATGCTTCCCTTCATGGAAAAGTCAGCTAGTTGGTTGGTGTTGAATCCTCTGTGATGCAGAGGCGGAGAGAAGGAGGTGGGGATGATGCTTCCAAAGTAGAAATAAAGTGGTGAGCATTGCTTGACGTTGAGTTGAGTTTCTCTTCTACTGGGTGAAATACATTGCTGAGGGAAAGGCTCTCCCTTCAAAGGAGAGGTTGCTTATAAATTCAAGGTCATTTTTAAAATCCTACATAGTGTGCCAAACTTTTCTGGTTTTATTTTTATTCGTTTTGCCTTAAAATATATCTCGGCACACAGGTCCTGTGCTTTCTGCTTTGTGATATGTTATTAGTGTCTGTCCCATCTGGCTGGGACCATTGTGAACTGGGAGCTGTTGGGGCGGACAGCTGGACGAGAGCTGCTGTCCAAGGAGGCTGCAGGAAAAGTAGGGGCCCGGGAGTTCTATATTTAGGCACCAAAAGAGGTCACAGAGGGTGCCAGAAGCACAGGACTTCAGAGGTCCCTGGACTCTGCTGCCTCCGTTTTGTAAATGAGGAGTCAGAGGCCCAAAGAGAGGACTTAATCTGCAGGCCCAAGAGCTAATAGCAGAGTTGGGTTAAAAGTCAGGAAATTTGCTAGCAGTTTCGTTACTTTTTTTTTAAAATAAATTTCAATGAGACATTTAAACTACAGAAACTTATGAAAAGCAACTAAAACACTTCCATACTCATCCTTTCTCTCTGGGTAAATCTCACCCTATTTATTTAGTTACTCACATTTTCAAAGAAATATAATCGAAGCCCCTTTAATACACATTGCCTGATCCTCCTCCTTCCTTTTCCCTGGAGTTAGCTACTTGTAACTGCTTATCATCCGATGCATGTCTTGATATTCCTGTCTGTGTGTATGCTGCAAACAATATCCAGTGTTGTTCAGCTGTTCAGTATGTTGTAAACATTATATAAACATCATCCTACCGAGCCTAATCTCCTACATATTTTTGTTGCTCTACATTAGGTCTTTGAGATTTCTCAGTGTTGAAATATGTAGCCCGGTTCATTCTATCTGTAAATGATATTTCAATGCACATATGAAACAATTTGTTCTCCTCTGCTGATGGTGATCCAGAAGATTTTTCATTATTAGAATGCCCCAGGGACATTCACATGTCTGTTCTTTCACAGTGGTGAGTTTCTCCAGATGAGATTTTCTCTCCCGGGGGGCGGGGTGGGAAAAGGTGACAGGTTGTTGCTCAGCCCAGAGGATTTGGGGCAGGTGGAGGCCCTGGGTGTTTGTCTTGGTATCTGGCAGAATCGTATGCTTAACGTAGAATAGCATATAAATCAATAATAATCATTCAGTCTTTTCTTGTCCTGATATGGAAAGGTTGGGAAACATCGCTTTGAAGCAGTGGCGCTCATGCTTAAGAATTACCTGGAGGACTTACTAAGAAGTCTACTGAGCCCCGCCTCTAGAATTTCTGATTCAGTGTGTCTAGAGGGGGGTCCAATTATTATCTGCAGTCCAACAAAATCCCGATCTGACTGCCCCTCTTTGGGGACTGCTTTTGGGAGCCACATAGTATGTATCTAGGAGTTGTGGGTTCCAATTGATTACTCAAGTGCATTTACATTATTGCAAGCATATTTTATTATAATCGATATAACACATGATCTCTAATAATTATACAGCAGAAACTATGATTCTATAATTACTTGGCATTTGCCAACTTTTGTGTAGAAGAGGGATGGGGAGGAGCACTGATTCATGCCCAAGAACAAACTGCCTATTTTAGGAAATTCTGTGTTCCCTTTTGAGTGTGCAAACCCGAAGAGGACTCTTAGGAAGACAATTAAGTAAGAAAAGTAGTCCTTCCTTCCTTCTCTTCTTTATGACATAATCAGTAGATTCACCACCCATTCACCACGGAAGGAAAAGGAAGAAGGGAAATGGTACAGTCAGGACATTGTCAGCCCTCAACAAAGTTGCAAAGTAATCAGAATGTGTCTTTGAGGTATGCTGCTCTGGGGTCAGCCATGTCTCATGTGAGGTCCATGCCTGTTCTTGCTTGCTGTAGATTGGATATGGTTTGAGTGTGTTCCCCAAAGATTCGTGCGATGGGAGCCTGATCCCAGTGTAACAGAGAGGTGGTTAATCATTTAGAGGTGGGGCCTGGTGGAAGGTGATTAGGTCATGGGGGTACCAATACTGATGACAAATGGGTTAGGTTCACAGGAGCAGATTAGTTCCCAGGAGATTGAGCTGTTATTAAGGAGCCAGACCAGCCCTTCCCTGATCTCTCTCTCTGCTTCTCATGCCATATGACTCGTCTCTTGTCATTCATCCCACTATGTGATGCCTTTATAAGGGGCCACTATGTGGCCCCATGGTCTTGGACTTTGAGCCTACAAACTGTGAGCTAGCCCTATTTTCTTTACATGATACCCAGACTCTGGTCTTCTGTTGCTAGAACAGAAAACAGACTAGGACACTGTCTTTTCTGTTGTACCTGTTCAATGTTTGGCTGTTCCAGAAGTGGTTCTGGAATGAACCTTCCCTCCTGCTTCTACCTGAAAGCACCCTTGAAATGGATTCACACCTGTTGGAAAGCAGGTGTGGCCCACACACCCTCCCCATCAGAAGACAAAGGCTCCTGCTTCTCCCTCATCCCCTACGCAGTCAGGGTCGGTCCCTGTTGACTTGTATCTGTTTACCTTCATATACACACACATACACACTGCACTGCCCATCTGCATGTACACACATACAAACACACACACTGCACCACTCATCTGCATGCACACACACTGCACTGCTCATCTGCATGTACACACACACACTGCACTGCTCATCTGCATGTACACACACACAAACACACACACTGCACCACTCATCTGCATGCACACACACACACTGCACTACTCATCTGCATGCACACACACTGCACTGCTCATCTGCATAATTACACTAGCCTTCCCAGTGCTCTCCATGCTTCTCCCTTTACAAGATGACTGACTTTTAAAAGTAAGAACTAGACATATCACTCAACTGCTAAAAACTTCCTCTAAGTGGTGCCTCTTTGCTGTTAGTAAAATCCAGACCTCTCCACCTGACCTGATCAGGCCTCTGCCATTTCAGCGTTGCCTTGCATGGTACCTGCTTATACTGCTTTCCATCGGGCAGAGGAGAGATGCTCCCTTCCCTCTTCCCTGGCCATCAGGTTCTTTCAGGCTCTTCTCTTCGGGAAGCTCTTTGCTCTCCCATCCCTTTAGTCTTCTCCTTGATAACTTGTGCCCGTCTTCCAAGTGGAGCTTGAGCATCGGTCCCACGGGACAGCACCCTGATCATCCTGTGCCAGTTACTGGCCTTGGTCCTGTGTTAAGAGCAGCCCTGCATCCCGCTCTACCGCCCCCCCCCATGGCTCTGATTATGTGTTTGTCATTCGGGTTCCCTGGTGGGCTGTAAGCTCAATGAGAACAGGGGTCTTTGCCCTTTTATTCTCAGCACTGAAGACTCAAAGCCCAGGAACCTATCAATAATACACTAAATATCTGTGGCTATTTGATGTAAATTCTTTTTTTACAACATTATTTGAGAGCCAGAAAGAGGGAGACAGAGAGAAAGTCTTTCATCCACTGATTCACTCCCCAAATGGTCTCAATGGCCAGAGCTGGGCTGATCTGAAGCCAGGAACCAGGAGCTTCTTCCAGGTCTCCCATGTGCATGCAGGGACCCAAGCACATCAGCCATCTTACACTGCTTTCCCAGGCCATTACCAAGGAGCTGGATCAGAAGTGGAGCAGCTGGGACTTGAACCAGCACCCATATGGGATACCTGAACTGCAGATGGAGTCTTAACCTACTACGCCACAGTACTGACTCTGTAAATTCTATTTTTTTTTAAATGTGTGTGTGTGAGAGAGAGAGGGTGAGAGAATATGAATTCATTCTCCTATGACTCATGCCCCAAATACCCACAACACCTGACACGCAGAGTTTTGCCAAGTCAAAGCTCAGAGTGGGGAACTCCATCTGGGTCACCCAGGTGGGTGGCAGTGACTCAGCCACTTGAACCATCACCTGCTGCCTCCCAGGGAGCACATCAAAAAGGAAGCTAGAGTTAGAAGTGGAGCTGGGACTTGAACCCAGGGACTTGAACTCTGACATGGGATGCAAGTGTCTTAACTGCAGGGCCGGATGCCCACCTCCCAAATAGTTTTTATTAAATTATGATTATCCAAAAATTATGAAATGCATACTTTGATTTTCAAGCACACATCTAAATCTAAAATCTGGAATCACGAAGCAAAGTATCATGTTAAGTTCGCTTATGAAGCCGCCTCACAAGGTAAAATTCAAGTCTGACTCCACAAACCTTAGACCTTGGACAGACGGTGCTCTTACTATTGTGGGACCTGGTCGGCTGTTTTACCCACCCCAGCCTTAGTGTCCTTGTCTGGATAGGGCATCATAATAGTCACCTCATCCAGCTGTTGGGACAGTAGATGACAGGAGCACTCCTGTGACCGCAGTGTCCTCCTAGGTGGTCTTGTAGCTCCAACAACTCCTCCCCACTGTAGCCAGAGTGAGTCTAGAAACCTCTACAGAATCGCCCAATTCCTGCTCAAAACCCTGCTGTGTGGCTGCTCAGTTTGGTCAGAGTAAAGGCCCCTGGGCCTTCCATAATCTGGCTAGATAATCTCTCAGAGGGAATGGGGAGGTCACCCAAGGCACCTAGTGGCCTGAATGTCCCTAGCTAATGGCAATCTGCCTCTCCTACCCTCCCCCGCCCCTTTCCCTTTCTCTCCTGGGTTATAGTCCTTATGCAGAAGTAGTCACTCTGGCCGTCTTGCCCTCCACTGCCCCCTTTTATTGCATTGCAACAGCACCCAGCCTCTGGCTGTCCTCTCTGCCCACTGTCCTTCTCAGCGTGTTCATATTTGTATTCAGTGAAACTAGCTCTGCTCACTCTGCCCTGGTGAATTCTTTCACCATCTGCAGTGCTGGCCACAATCAGTTGCTTCCAACCACAATATGGTTAACCTCTCTGATCTTACCTACTGTTCTCTGTTGTTCCTGGTGCAGCCACACCAGCCTCTCTGCTCCTCAGACTTCCAGAATGCTCCTGGGTTTGGGGTTCCCTCCTGCCCTTCCTTGAACTCTTTGTTTGAATGACAGCTTCTCAAAGAGGCCTGCTGAGTAACCCTCCTCAACTTGTACTTCTGCTCCCTCCACTTCTACATGTTCTTTGCCCATCATTTATTAACGGTCTGTTTTTTTTATTTATTTCCTTCATCCAAAGTGTGAGCTCTTTGAGGACAGGAATCTTTGTTTTGTTACTGATATATTTTAAGCAGTTAGAATAGTGCCTGGCAAGACATTTGTTGAGTAAGTTAATTTTGAACAAAGTAATTTAGTATAGCATCTGACATATACTAGATATCGGGGAAAAAATGAAGGCCAGCTCTATTTTTGATTCAATCAGAAGAGATTTTTGCATTGCTTTTTTGCAAACCTGGAATGGTAAGGAAAAAGAATAAGAAAAGAGAAGTGGAATTGAAAGGTGAAAGCAGAGAGAGGAAAGAGAACCATAGACTTGAGAGAAAGTAGGACAAAGACTGGGGGAAGTTAGGAAGGGGACTTGAAAAAACTTCGGCCCTACTTCCCTGTCTGTTCCGTTGTCTCTGGGTGGAGCATGAAAGTCATAAGTGTAGTGTCCATCAGGTGGACAAAGTCTTTTCAGATGTTGTAGGCTTTGGGGGAGCCAGATGGGATCTGTGTGCCAGATGGGCTCGCTGGCAATACCCACCTCTGCCATTGTGGCTCAAAAGGAATCATGGTCAATGTACAACTGAATGGGTGTGGCTGTGTTCTGACATCCCCCTGCCCTCTCCATTTTTTTTTTTTTTTAAACAAAAACAGGTTGAGTAGGCTGTTGTATGCTGAATCCTGGCCGATTTTAGTATTGCTAAATGTTGTTCAGTGTAGACTACAATATAGGGGTTAAATTAAGAAATAACTAATATCTTTGTCAAGAACCATTATTGATTAAAAACTCAAACTAGGACTGCAGTTGGCCTTCCTTTGGTAAAGGTGTCTAGCAAATACATTGGCAAATACAGTTGTAAGTCATAAGTGTGGAATTTGGAATATCTTTTCCAGAGTTAGGTGAGACATCAGTGTTGCTATCTCCTGCTCCATTTATCATTATACTGTTAGTCTTGGGTGGTACAGTACAGCAAGAAAGAGAAATGTACAAGAAATAAGAAATTATATTTAACTTACACAGATTATAATACTGTTAAAAAGAAAATCCAAGATCATTTATAAATTATTTGAACCAGCAAAATAGTTTACTATGCCATTAGAAACAAAATCAATTTATGGAAATTGATAACATTCTTACAGTAATACAGACTAACACTAACATCTGGTTGGTATGAGCCAGGTACTCTGCCTATGCTCACTTATTTATTCTCACAACTACTTTCTAAAGGAGCACTCTTATTATTCCCATTTGAGATTTGAGAAACGTGGAGGCACAGAGTCAAGTACTTTTTCAGTGACACCGCTAGGAAGTGATAAAATCCAGGTGAACTAATTGCACAATTGGTGACATGTTTTCTCTCGTTCTCATGCACCAGAACTAGCTCATTACAAATGTAATAGAAAAAAAAAAAAACCTTTTCTTAACATCAACTAAAATCATATAGCTCTTGAGAATAAATGGAAACAAAATCTATAAAACTATTATGGAGAAAATATAAATGTTATTGAGAGAGAGAAGTCTCTGATATTCCATTAGATAGTCTTATGCTTATTTAAATGCATAGATTGGATGTTTCAATATTGTAAAGCCCCATCGAGTATTGCCAAACCAATTTATAAATTCAGTGAAATTCTAATTAAATAGCAACTGGCTATGACTGTGTATGCACATGTGTGAAAAACTTCAGATTCTGAAATTCATCTGGACATACAGAAATGTAAAATTATAAGAATAGCCAGACAATTTTGAAACAAACAAGTAAACAAAAAACAAAGATTTGCCTATATTTTGATTTATAAAACTTGAGAATGTGACATAGTTTGAAGCTTGGAGTCAGTACAGTGATAGACAGATAAATCCAAGAGAAGTAAATAAGTAGCCTGAGATGTTACTCACACACATTTGGCAACTGAGAATGTTGAATTTCTAATCAACAGAAGCAAGGGACACTTTATTAAAATTTTTGTTAAACTAGATACTACTTAACACTACTTCTAAAAATAAATTTAAGGTAGATTAGAGATTAAATGTGAAATAAGAAACTTTACAACTATATATAGAAAATATAGTGATTAGATAGCTAAAAGAGGATGTCTCCATGACCTGAGGGTGAGGAAAAACTGATGGACTAGATGACATGAAATTAAAAATCTCCTGAATAACACTAGGCTAACAACACAGTAACGCTATGTCACATGCAGTTGGTAGATTTTGGTACATATGGCAGATCAAAGCCTCCTAGGGATTATTAATAAAAAGGTAAATAGAAGCCGGCGCCTTGGCTCACTAGGCTAATCCTCTGCCTGCAGCTCCAGCACACCGGGTTCTAGTCCCGGTTGGGGCACTGGATTCTGTCCCGGTTGCTCCTCTTCCGGTCCAGCTCTCTGCTGTGGCCCAGGAGTGCAGTGGAGGATAGCCCAAGTGCTTGGGCCCTGCACCCTATGGGAGACCAGGAGAAGCACCTGGCTCCTGGCTTTGGATCAGCACTGTGCACCAGCCGCAGCGGCCACTGGGGAGTAAACCAATAGAAAAAAGGAAGACCTTTCTGTCTCTCTCTCTCACTGTCCACTCTGCCTGTTCAAAAAAAAAAAAAAAAAAGATAAATAGGAAAATGGGCGAAGAACATGAATAGTTCACATTTAGAAGAGCTGCCCAGAGAGCAAAGACAATTGTGAAAGCATGCATAGTGTCACTAATGAGCAGGCATCAACACGGAAAGCGATAGAAAATGGAGATGCCACTTTTTACTTTGACCTGATTGGAAAAAGAATCTGATACTACCCAGTCTTAATGAGCCTGTGGGAAAGCAGATGAAAGCGAAATGTGTGAAGCCTCTTTGGAGAGCAACTTGGTAAAATATAGAAAAGTTGAAAGTATGCACATCCCTATAAATAAATACATTTAAAGATTAATAAAAATTGTATTAAAATGCGCACATCCCATGACCTTGTAATTCTGTTCTGTATAAATGCCCCAGAAGAGCTTTTGCATATGTATGTAAGCGTTTCTTGAAACATTATTTACAATACCAAAGAATTAGCAATTATTCAAATAAACCTTAGTATAGAAAGGGACAAATAAATTCTGCAGAGTAGTATAGAAGTTAAATAAATTAAGAGTCTGTTACTCATTCAACAAGTATTTGCTAAGCATCTACTATATGGCCCTGTTAGTGTGCCCAGGCTGCATTATTGCATAAGACAGGAAAAAAAAAAATCCCTCCCTTAAAGTCTAATGGGGATAAGGCAATGCATAATAAGCAAAATGAGCCAGTAAACTTTTTTACTAAGATTTTTATTTTTAAACTTTAATTAGTTTTTATCAGATTTAACATAGTTTGTAGATATAATTCTAAGAATATGATGATATTCTTCTTCCCTCCCTTTGAACCAATAAAGTTCAAAGTTGATGAATGCAATGGAACAGATTAGTCAATAGTGACAGCTTTGGAGTCATATGTTTAAATTGTTAAGATTGCAGGACATGAAGTAAAAGTATGAAATAATATTCTGTAGTATTCGCATTAAACCTAAAGTAAATGTAGTAAGTTGGTTTGAAGTGATGGATATGCCAGTCACCATAATTTGATCATTGTGCATTATATATACGTGAATATCAAAAATAGTTCTTGGAAAATGGAATTAGAGGTAAGTTTATTTTGTTAAAATTGAAATTGATGTACTTTTTTAATAATACGCATTTTTCATAAACTTTTTGAAGACCCTTCATATGTGCGCATTTAAACATTTTCATTGAAAAAACCTGAAGCATCGATGACAAAATGCTATTTTGGGTGGCAGGTACATAGATATTACTGTTGTGCTTTGTACTGTGTTGTCTTTTAAGGATTGAGAAAGTACACATAATGCACTTACCAGGGCAGTGCCTGACCCACTGAAGTGTCAGTGACGTGAGCTATGGCTGCTGTCCGTTCCCCGACTGTTCCTGTTTGCTTCCCTCCTGGCTGCAGCTTTATGTAGTCCTCAGCCTGCCCCTGCTGGGCATCCACGGAATTCCATCCCTGCTGGGCTACCCACGGAATTCACTCTGCTGCCCTACTTGACAGAGGGATTTGGAGTTTCAAGGCAAACTTTGTTACTTAAATTACATTCCAAGATGGTTGTTTCATTTTTTAGCTAAACTGTAGTTCTAGAGTACCTACTGGGAGACACTGCATAATTTAGGTAAATTGCTAGTAAAAGATTTATTTTAATTACTTGTAATGTCTAAATTGTGCTGGAACTTTTAAATAGACTCCATTTGACATCTCATATGGAGAGATGAATACATCTCTGAGCTTCATTACTCCATGGCAAGGTGTGTTAGCCATCTGATAGACGTTCCTCCTACCCTGTGCACAGGTGGAGTGGGGAGAGAGAGCTGCCACAGTGGAAAAGGGGAAGTTTCCAGCTCGTGGTACTATTTCTGCTCCAGAGAGAGGGCTGTGTGTGTGTCCTGGTTCCTGACATCCGTGGGAGTGACTCTGGAGGAGAGTTGGCCTTTCAGGGAAGGGTCACTTCCTCTCGGACCCCGTCCTGTGCAGCTGCTGTTGGTGGCATCTGGGGATTCTGTTTCACTCCCCACAGATGCAAGAAGGTCCCCCTTCCCTTGGAGCAAGACGCTGGGAATGGCCCCAGTAAGTTAGTGTGCCTCAGAAGGATTAGGCAGTTAGACAGTGAGAGAGAGACAGAAAGGTCTTCCTTTTCTGTTGGTTCATCCCCAAGTGGACACTACGGCTGGCACTGTGCACTGTGCTGATCCGAAGCCAGGAGCCAGGTACCTCGTCCTGGTCTCCCATGCGGGCCAGGAGTCAGTTGCTTCTCCTGGTCTCCCATGCAGGTGCAGGGCCCAAGCACCTGGGCCATCTTCCACTGCACTCCCGGGCCACAGCAGAGAGCTGGACTGCAAGAGGAGCAACCAGGACAGAATCTGGTGCCCCGACTGGGACTAGAACCTGGTGTGCCAGTGCCGCAGGCGGAGGATTAGCCTAGTGAGCCTTGGCGCCGGCCCAGAAGGATGTTTTTAAAAGCATTTACACAGTTCACCAGAACAGGGGGAAGATGAGTTTGTCTTCGGTTTTCTCCAACTCCACTGGAGTGATCTCTTCTGGCTTCTCCCCGTGGCTCTTCCAGAAGCTCGTTTCCTTCCTTGCCTCTGGCTGCCCAGCATCTCCTTCAAGTAACCCCCGCACCACCTAGCATCCACAGGGACTTTTTTCTTTCCAGTTGTTTCTCTGTCCTTTCCTTCCCACAACCTTATCACCCACTGCACCTTCCCACGGCATCTCACACAAAGCTGTCACCTTCGCACCTGCTGTTTCTGGCCTCTTCTGTCTTGATCGTCTGCTTCCTTTCTTGCTGATGCCCCATTGGCCTGGTTCCGATGCCAATCTCGTGATCTCCTTGGCTTTCCTTGAAGCCACTGACTCTTTCCTTCTCTGCTCTACAAACCCTGTCTTATAACCTCTGTTCCAATGTTCTGTTAACACAGGACAGTACCACACTGTACTGTAATAGACTGTTGATAAATTTATCTTCCTCTCTGGATAGAGAATATATTTCATTAATTTGTGTTTCTCTGGTACATAGTATAGTATGTGATCATGGGCATGGAATGAATGAGTGAATAGAAGCTTCCAGTTTGTCAGTTTCAGGAAGACACGGATGAATTTAGAACTGAGGGGATGCTGGTTTTGAGGAGCCCATAATCGTATTTCTACCCTCTGTGCCTGTATATTACCCTGCACTGGCATGGTAAGGGGATGTAAAATGAAACATCTCTCTACCAATAGACACCTCTGCTGATCCTAGACCACTGTTTGTACCCCATTTTATTTCCCCAGTTTTGGGGTTGACTCTGTATTAAGGGGACTTCAGAATAGCTTATTTTTTTTAAGATTTATTTATTTGAAAGTCAGAGTTACACAGAGGAGAGGTGGAGAGAGAGATAGAGAGAGAGAGTCTTCCATCCACTTGTTCACCCCCAGGTGGCTACAATGGCTGGAGCTGCACCGATCCGGAGCCAGGAGCTTCTTCCTGGTCTCCCACGTGGGTTCAGGGGCCCAAGGACTTGGGCCATCTTCTACTGCTTACCCAGGCCACAGCTGGGAGCTGGATCAGAAGAAGAGCAGCCAGGACTAGAACTGGCGCCCATATGGGATGCCAGCGCTTCAGGCCAGGGCCTTAACCCGTTGCGCCACAGTGCTGGCCCCCAGAATAGCTTTAATGTAACTTTCTGCTCTGGGTCATTTACCCCCTCCTCATCGGACCAAAGACATGCGAATTATGGTCATTTACAGGAACTACTTCCATTAATTATTAATCACCATGAAACCCAATAATTCAATATGTTTGTTGTTATTTGCTTCTCACATGAATTGAACATGTACTATCAGTCTCTGTGCTGGTTAATAGAGATGCAAGGATTTAATTCGCATGTCAGATTTACTTAGTTGTATTTTCTTTTTGATTTGAATCTGGCAAACTGTATCCACACGTGCCTGTTTTTCACATTCTTTTCCTCGTGTAGCATGTTAAATAGCACAAGCTGTAGAAACAGGCATTTTGACTATCACCTAGAGGAAAGAAGGCAGGCTCAAAGGGAGAGGATGGGTGAGTTTGCATGGAACCTTGGGACCAAACCCACATGGGTTCTGATCTTCCCACCCAGGTCCGCAAAGTGGCTTTTGCCTCTGGAGGCTCCCTACTTTGGAAGTCATGACATTATTAATTCGAGCCGCCAGCCAGCCTCCCTTTTCCTAAGGAATATAGAAGTAATTTGTAGAAGAGTCACCCGCTATGTGGCTAGAAGTCCTCAGTGAGTAGGGGCTGGTCTGAGTACCTTGGTTATTACTCTTACAGAGCTTGGAGCAACAGTTGTGCTTGAGGGAGACTGAGGGTGAGCAGTAATTCAGTCAATGAGAATGTGGATGTGTTTTTGGTGTTGGAATGTGAAGTCTTACCTGGGCGCTGTCTAGCGCTGTGGATTTCCTCCAGTGTGGAGGCCACGAGAGCAGATGTCTCAGATTTCTCAAAGCAGGGAAGGAGTACGATAAATTGATGAAGGAAACTACCATACTCTGAAATCCATCACTGATACTGCTCCTGAGCTGTTGTCAGCCCATGGCTGGGCAAGGCAGCCAATTCCAGGGGCATAAAGGATTCCCTTAGGACTTGGTCAAAGTTGGCTTTGACCCCATGTAGCCTCCTATCCTCCTCCCTTCCCTTGCTGCCTTTACTCCTTCACTCTGGGTCAGACCAGCATCCTGGACTCATCTTGGGCTGCAGCACCTCCCCCTCCTCTCCTCCCATAGGGGTTTCCCCTAATGTGTTAGTCTGCTGCATTGTCAAGGCAACACTATCAACTGCGTGAGCTAAACAACAGAAACTGATTTTCTCACAAATCTGGAGGCTAGATGTCCAAGAGCCAGGTGTTACAGGGTTACTTTAAAAAAATAGATTACTTATTTGAGACACAAACAATCGAAGGGGGTGGGTCAGGAGGGAGCGACATCACATCTCACACTGAACTAGGTTGAAGCCAGAAGCTAGAAATTCAATCCAGGTCTCCCGTGTGGGTGTCGGGGACCTAGTAATTTGAGCCGTCACCCCTGGCTCCCAGGGTGTGCAAGAGCAGGAAGCTGAAGTCAAGACCAGAGGAAGGGATTGAGCCCAGGCACTCCTATGTGGCCTGTGGGCAGTTTAGCCACTGGCCAAAGCCCACCCTGGCAGGGTCACTTTCACCTGAGGCTTCTTTCCTTGGCTCGAAGACAGCGGTCTTCCTTCTGTGTCTGTGTCCTCATTTACGCTTCTCATGAGGGCACCAGTTTATTGGATTAGAGTCTCCTCTAATGGCGTGAATTTAGCTAGAGACCCTGAAAGCTCTTCAAAGGCTTTGTCACCAAATACAGTGACCTTCTGAACTACTGAAGGTTGGATCCTCAACATGATGAATCAATTTCTGTCACGTATAATCCTGTTTGTCTCTCCCTGTTGGAGAGCATGGGCCCGCACACCAGCCTCCCTGCCTTGTCTGAGTGGGTGGAGTGAGACCATTCCTGCCCTTCTCGCTGTTAGGGGTTCTGAAGTTAGTAGCCGTAACTCAGACTTGTGTAAATTTCCCTTGCTTTCACTATATACAACATAGCATGTTTTGCTATGGTTAATGATTATAAGAATTTATTAGTATCATTGATTTTGGTGGTTGTTTGGTCAAGCATAGCATTGTTTTATTAGGTGCAAACCAAGAAGATGAAAAAATATCTGCTCTTAATCTTCCACCCCATTTAAGCAGAGAATATAAAGTTTGGTGTGTCAGCCACTGTTGGTGGTTTTATTATTCTATTTTTATAATAGATTGTTTTTATTATTTAAGTTTTAGAGGCAGCTTTCCGGCTTCTGGATTTTGGATTTGTTTCCTTTTCTTTCTTTCTAAGAAAAACCTGACTGTTAAGATATGAATACATCTATTTCTCTAGATCAATACAGTTAAAATTGATGTTTTTAAGTTCTTCATATGAGTTCATACAGTATCTTATTTCATTATAATGTAATGGGTACATTCAGATGAAATAGAGTTCTGTAAAATCTGGAATATCTTTTATATCAGAAAATATTTTTTTCTGCCTGAACTGAAGCACCCTCCCACCAAATTCACATCCTAGATTTTCTCGAAGACTAAGTTCAAAACCAACTTTCTTCATGTAGGTTTTTTGCTTTGGCCCATTGTTTGAAATTCACCCCACCTCTACCACCACTTCCCTGTAAGTCATGTGTATAACTTTCTTCCCCTTTGTCTTATATTTTCTTTTTATTTTGTGGTTCCAAGGATGCAGGTAAACTATGCTCAATTTTCAAGCATCTGTTGCTATCATCTTTAGAAGCTCAGGGAAACACAGAAGGAGTGTAACATGGTTTCTGGCAGTGTCTCCCTTAATGTTGGAAATTGTGAACAGTAAATCTTGAGGCTCAACTGATGGAAACCAGCTCTCAGTATGCAAGTCAAATGCAATTTATAATAACATTAATGATATAGGTGCATACTGCTAGAGAACTATTTTGCATTTGATAATTAGACATAAATGGGACTGTATTTCACATAGTACTGTAATTGGCATTTCTTTTACACAGTATGACCATGTTTTCAGTTTTTCTTCTCTTCATGAATTCTTAGATATATATTCAAAGCATTAGAATGGGCAGTTTTCCCTGGTTCTTTGCCATTTTAAGCACACAAACCCTTTGGAATTCAGCATCTGACCACCCATGGTTTGTTGTGATCCTAGGGGTCTGCAGAAATGAGGTATCTTCTGATTTGATCTCTGAATCTGTGAGCCCCTAAGTTCATCCTCCTGGCTGCCACATTTACATACCTTGTATATTCACCCAGGCAAGGGCTTGTTCTCTGGGATCCACGGTCAGGGCTCCAACTGCGGAGATCCATAAACACCTGGATATTTAAAAAATTTTTTCCTAATGAGAAGATCTATGTCATTAGTAAGGGCTATGTGATTAAAAAATTGATTAAAATCCACTTCATTATATACAGTAAATTCTAAAAATCAGTTTTTGGAAGAATGAGTATTTAGCATAGTGGTTAGGGTACCCACATTCCATCACAGAGAGCCTGGGTTTGATTCCCAGCTCTGGCCTCTGACTGTTAATGCAGACCTTGGCTGACAGTGGTGATAGCTTACATGACTGGGTTCTTATCACCCATGTAGGAGCCTTGGATTCCATTCCCAGTTCTTAGCTCTGGTCCTGACTTACCCTTGACTGCTGCAGGCATTCGGGGGAGTGAATCAGCAGATGGGAGCTATCTGCCTGTCTCTCTGCCTCTCAAATAATAAGCAAAATAACATGTAAAGATATAAAAACAGTTTCTGAGCTGATGATGTAGGAAAAAGCATGGGGTTGGGCAGGTGAAAGGAGACAGATATATCATAGGGTCTGTAGTATACCATTCCCTCCTGACTGTGTGCTTATGTTTATGGTGTCTTTTTAAATTAAAAGCAAGAAAAAATGAAAAGTAAATATGAATAATTGAATCAGAAACAGAATTAAGTAAAACCTGTTCACTTGCTTAGGATAGGTCATAGACTTATCGCTATCCAACAAAGGGAACCTGGCTAGTTAAAAGTGCCATAGGATCCATACAAAGCAACAGAAGCAATTGCTTTGGAAATGTTCTGTCCTTGGTGGTACGAACAGATGGGACTCTCTCTCAGGAATCATAATGAAGTGAATTCTGCAATGGGACAAACAAGTTCCTAGCCCTGGACCTTCAGTCACATCCCACAGAGTTAGTTCTAGTATTGACCAAACTGAATGTCAGCTTTCCAAGTAGCAAATTTAATAGACGCGTTTCCATTAGGGCTGGTACTATGGGGAATCCAAGTGCCCAATTCTGTGCTGCTCTTACGTCCCCAGTGAGCAGTTGATTTTTGAATAGAAAGAGAACACCTGTGCTTCAGGCAGGTTGTCAAGGAAAGGATTCCTTCCACTTGATGAGATTGTGTTAAGAATTTGGATTCTGTGTTAAGATTCCTATGCCTTAACAATAATGCTGGAAAAACAGTAGACAGCTTTGCAGGAACCCTGAGAAATCTGGACAGGAAGTTACGCCACTACACTAAGAGGGCATCCAAAAGAGATTTACTAGTTGTGTTATTGTAAGCAGGCTCTTTAACTTCTCCAGACTTCGGTTTCCTAATAACTTAGATGCAGGCATTGCAAAGTGCCCACATGTCACCAGAGGGAAATAAAATTTAGAACACTGGACAACTGATTGGTATCATTTGTTATTTAATTAATCATAATGAAGGGAACATAGCACAACAGAATTGTAAGAACAAATTTCAAAGAGCTTAATCATCTTTATGATGGGTGGTAAATATATATTGATGAAGATTGAGCGTGCCTGTAGTTTTGTAATTAAACACTCATATCACTGGGGCAATCATTAGAGGAAGAGAGAAATACCTGTCATTTTCTCAGGGAATGATTCCTGGAAGGCATATGAATCTGGAAGAGGTAAAGGTGCACGTGGAGGAAGCATTTGACAGGGGTAGCACAAAGGAGACGCAAATCTGCAGCATCGTTGAAGGGAGCACTTACCCAACGTGTGTGTTACTAGGACCTTCTAGACATGATGACGTAGTGCATAGGGATTAAGGAACATACTGCATCCCCATCTCACCATAAAGGCACTTTGTCAGCAGCCATGGCATTGACTGCTTCCCTATGCTATATGGCCCCTGATCTGGACAAAGTACTGAAGATAGCAGATGAATAGGAAGTTGTTCCTGCCCTTGAGGGACTCAGTATTTGCTGAGGGAATTAGGCTTATAAACAGATAATGACCCTGCAGAGTATGGAAATGGGAGGTGGGTGCTGTGGACCACTGCTCTAAGTGGCCAAAGGGCAGTCAGTGGGAGAACAGCCAGGGGCCAGGCAATCAAAGAAGCCAGTCAATCACTTGGCTAATTTAAGCAAACAATACAGACTTGCACAAATGTCTCACTAAATTGATGGGTTGCTTGGGTGAATCATCCTAATCAAGTGTTTGCTGGCATCGTATAGACACACACTTAACAAGGCAAATATCATGGTGATTACTTGTCTGTGAAATGATCGTATGGGATTTTCCAAGGACTCTGAGTTACTGGTGTTGTCTAGCCAGCCATGTTTTGACCTTCTGCCCCATGGGGGGGAAGAGAAATCTTTGTAACAAAATAACATTCATTGTCTAAAATACAGCTCTGCGAATACATCCAAATGTTAGCATATTAATATTATCTCTGTAATTTAAGGAAGTGTTTTGAATCTCTGAGGGCTCAAGTGCTTTGCCTTGCTGTTCATTAGCAACTGATCTAAACCGAGCTGTGCTAGTTTATGATCATAACCACTTTCCTAGCTTTTAAAAATATCTGTTGAAACTCAGTAGATTTTTCCCCCATGGCCATTGTAACCAAACACCTTTAAAATGACTTGAGTGAAAGATCAGAGTTTATGGGTTTTCTTACAGTAGTGCTATTTTTAGGAAGAAAAGCAGGATATTTAGTTCTTTTTCAAAAAAAAAAAACCCAATTTTGTCTCCATGATCCACTCTACAGCTGTGCTCAAGGTGATTTCAGGGATAAAGTGAGTATAATTTTGCTTTTATCCCCTGGAGCTTGTACCAAGGAAAACACTGGATTTTTGAAAGGTCAGGGATGCACCTCTGTGACGTAGGTTGTGCAACCAATTTTGTAGTCTCTTTATGCAGCCTCCCATGTTGAACTTGAATCAACAACAAGCGTGATTATTAACCTGGACATTTGGGTCTGAGTATGGGGAGGGAAAGGGGTAGGAGTAGCATGAATGAGGGTCAAGAGAGCAGAGCTGCCATGATTGTACGGTGGGACTGCTGCTCTACCTCCCAATTGTACTATGGGGGACAGTGTCCCTGTGATAGGCTCAGATTATATCATCTGTAATCTGGGCCTTTGCCTCACTGTCTTGGTCATTATATGATCTACTCAATGGTCATAGGCTCATTGACTGCAGAGGTTGGGCCAGGTGATAGAAAGGTATCACACCAGGTCAGGGGTGATAGGACAGGGAATACCATTGCCTGTGGCAAAATGAAGAATGCTCATGTATTTGCATAGGACAATTAAGGCTTTTTATTCAGATTGGAGTTGGCTGCTGAATATTACCAGTTTGCATCCCCTGAGTTAAAGGGCATGAAAAGAAAATATATTTGTATGTAACTGATTCAGAGCTGTGCGCATTAATTATATAGTTATATCTGTGTGAAGTTTGCTGTCTGTCCATCTCCAGTTTGATGAACCTGATGAGGAAACAGTGGATAAGGATATCCATCTTGGAGGATCAGAATTTTTGTTCTCTCGGAAAACTATTCCATTAGACCATGGCAATAAATCTCCCCAGCTTTACGTTTTGTGGTCTTTCTAGAAGACAGCATAATTTGTGATACACAGTTAGTGCTTACAAGGAAATAATTGAATACATTAAAGGCAATGTGTTGAGACATGTGACTTTAGCTTTCATTATTAATGGAGTCTATTCTTTTTAATGTATGTGTCCAGAACTTATATGAGGGTAGCTTGTTGTGTGGATCATCAGTACAACACTTCTTAACACTTTGGAGTTGCGGTTTAATGTTTAGAAAAGCTCCTCCTGTCTAGAGGTTGGTGGGAGAATTATGTATAGTGTTGTCCATGACCAATAAAAAGCCAGGATTGAGTCTATAAGTTTTAGAGACAGCAAACTCAAGTACCCAGATGTGTACACTCATGACCTGTGCAGCCTTGAACAAACTGCTTAACTTCTTTGATCTGCAGTTCCTTTGTAAACTGGACTTTTTATAAGACTTATGTGAGGTGGAACAGGTAAAATGACCAGATCATTCTATAGTGTGTAACAGATACTTCATCAATATGGCAATATTTCTGTTGCAAATTCAATTATTATTAGGTTTTCAAATATGACATAACGGCATTGAGATTATTTGGAGTAAGTATCAAGAATGTTGTAAAATACAGTATGTTGGAGAAAACAACTTCTAAAGAGTTTACGATTCTCAGGTCAGATAAATGAAGCTGAAGAAAGCCTCTTGGCACCTAATCTGGTCAAAGCATATGCACATTCTTCAAAGGGTTTATGGAAAATTGAATAACAGGATTATTTTGGTGCAAAAATTTTTGAAATCTATCCCATAGTGTTTTGATAGTATGCATTTCTCAAGAATTTTTTGAAGACCCCTTGTGTGGATTTCAGAATTTTTTTTTGCACTGAAATAAAAACTTTTAATTCTATTTTCCATGAAATATTTACAGTACCCTTTCATATTACTCAGTTTGATAGGTTAAAATAATTGAAAGCTGACAAAGAATATTCCCAATTTTTGGGTGTGGAAGACATTGTGAATTGAGTCAAAAGCTCAGCAACAGACCAGGAGTCTAAAACCATGACACATTTCTTAAACTGAGGAAAAAAATACATGGAGTAAATTACCCCTATATTAATTCGTCATAATATGTAACAAAATAGGTCTACATTCATCTAAAAACGCTATATCCAACTGATAAATGTACAAAAATATGAAAAAAGATATTAAAATACGAGACCTACCTTTGCGGGTCGTTTTGTATCCAAGCGAGGCGTTGAAGCAGATAATTTAGATTGCTGATGCTGCTGCCCACAGTGGTGGCTCGAGGCTCGCTCCTGAATCGCAAGGCCCGACCCCAGAGGCTGGAAGACCCACGCACACTGTCCAGAGCACATCTTTCTTGCAATTGTTTCGGCTATCAAGTCAGACAGCGAGGTTTATACCAGGTAGCGCTGGGCTGACAGTGGCCTTGTCGTGTGGCTCCGGTCCCTGCGCTTTGGCCTCTCGGCTCCTGGATGGAGGAACTGGCTGAGGACAGTGGTAACATTCGGTAGACGCCCTGCCACCTGCTGCGACCTCTCCAAGTCTCTGGAAGCCCCCCCTGCCGAGGACAGCCTTCAGCCCCTGGACTGGCCTTCCTGCCAGGGTGGCAGTGGTCTTTCTCTGCCATCCTTGGCCCCCCAGAGACTGCACCACCTGTAGCGTAGAAAGCTACCACCCCCAGCTGGGGGCGGATCCGCTCCTCCATCACCCAGGGCCAACCCCGACCCGCCCCAGGAGCCACAGCGTCTCTGGTGGACGCCATCGGGTCCCATTCGGAATGGATCCTTCCAGAATGTGTTTTACAGGTGACCCTCAACTACCTCAGGTTTGAAGGCCCTAAATGAACCCGGTTACCACCTACGGGGGCGGAGTGAGGGGTTCGGTTCCATCTTGGTGGTGACCTCAGACTGTTGCTGAGATTTGCAGGGTTGGGATTGGTTTGTTTTTCTTCCGTTTGTAACCTCTCCTTCCACTTTTGCATTAGGATAGTTCCCATGAACTTCACTTGTCACCGAGTGCTTGCCTGCCCAGGACAGGTAGCCACTGGCCTTTGTTTTTCTTCCAACAATACTTGTATTATGCTCTTTGGCCCTTTCTTTGTATAATACAGTGCATCTGTGTGTTCTGTTTTTTTCAAATAAATATTTCAGCCTGGCGGTGGAGAGAAAAATCATTAACTGATTATAGTCAGGAAAATATAATTAAAATAAGATACTGGGTTGAATAACAATAAAAAAAAACCCTAAAGGTAGTCTTCACAGACCAGTTGATTAAGGATGGAGAGATTGGCCTTTGAAAAGAAGTGTTAGATAAAAGATCTTTCCAGATTGTACATTAAAAGATCTTTCCAACTTCAGCTACATAACGCAAAATAAAAATTTAAAATTAGAAAATTCTTATCTTCCTTCCCTTACAGAAAAAAACCCACATAATCTTCCTCTCATTCCTTTTTGTACCAAAATCTGGAGGCCATCCAGACTGAGAAAAGTAGAGTTCTGAAAGGGGAATGGGTGATTTGAGGGCTAAATGGTCTTTTATGATTTTCTTAAATTTCCTATGTTCATGCATAGTTAAAGATTTGGGCTATTTATCTCCAGTGGGAATTAAGATTGCTATTGATTTTTTAAGTATCCCAAATTGAGGCAATAAATGAACCTTTGCAAAGCACAGAGCTTCAATTTTCTTTGAGGTGTGTTGCTAGAATAATGGCTGGACATCCTTCTTCCATGGTCGGCTGCATGACGTGTGTCCCAGAGAGTGCGTTCTGGAGGAGTGATGGACAGGGTCTGTACAGTCCTCTGAAATACTTCTTGAGGCGAGTTAATTACTAATGAAAGTGAGTTGGCTATGACAGGGTTGGGGGGCAGCAGAACACAGGGAACTAGAGATGCACAGTTGGAAGACATGCGAAAGGAGTGCAGAGCTTTCGGAACACATGTGAGGATTATGTTCGTAAGATGGGCAGGGTGGTGTCAGTGGGGCTTAAGAGGATGAACGATAGCTCTGAAAAATGTTGGGCCCCAAAGTGTATTTCAAATATGAATTGAGAATAGCAGAAATAAGGAAAGAATACACTTACTTGGGGATAATGGGGTAATAGGACAGAATAGGGAAAAAAGAAAGAACAATTCAAATAATAATTTTCTTCCATTGTATCCTTTCCAGTAGGGCAAATAATCTTCAAATTAGGGAAGGGCAGGATAAGCAATATGAATAACATGAACAAGTTATTAATTCATAAGATAGATGAAGATAAAATAGAAGCTATGGCTACTGCCAGAGACCTAGGTACAGGCAGAGCTTTCCAAATGCTGAAGAAATGTGATTTAGGTCTAGAAATGGGGTGTAGTTTTTTTTAAAGAATTATTTGTTTATTTGAAAGACAGAGTTAGAGAGTCAGGGGCAGAGAAAAAGAGAGAAGTCTTCCATCCTCTGGTTCATTCCCCAAATGGCCACAATGGCTGGAGCTGGGCCAATCTGAAGCCAGGATCTTCTTCCGGGTCTCTCATATGGGTGCAGGGGTCCAAGGACTTGGGCCATTTTCTGTGGCTTCCCCAGGCCTTAGCAGAGAGCTGGATCCAAAGAGGAGCAGCTGGGCCTCGAACCAGCACTCATGTGGGATGCTGGCACTAAGAGCTAGACGTACTCCTTTTTCTGTTCATGCAGCTTATACTTACACTACATTTGGGGCATTTGTAAGGTGGCATCAGGTTTTTGGAGCAGAAGAACCACATAGATGGGTCACACCACGCCATTGTACCCTAAGGGTCAGGTAAGGTATGTCTAAGGTAGACCCTGGTGGTTCCAAGGCTGAGCTAGCACAAGGTGTGTGGTGTGACTGGGAAAAAGATGAGGTAGTCCTTACCTCATCCAGGTTACTGGCAGAGCCTTGTGAGGGTGCGAGGGGCAGTGCAAGGGACCCCTGCTTCTACTTGTAGGTAGATTCCTGGGAAATAGCCAAGGTACAAGAGTTGGATCCAGTTTTGGTGCTCTCACTAGGGGAGATGGGAAGGTATCATGGCTACACCTGTGAATGAGTAGGAGCAGTGCTGTCCTCAGAAGACCCCACTCCTGACCTCAGCAGATCCCGTGGTCAGGGTCATCCTGAATCAGAACACAGCTACTGAAACCTATCTGCTGATGATTCGAGTCTCTTTGCCATTGATAATGGGGAGGTTTTATGTGTGTGTATTTTTGTGTGTGTAGGGGGCAGCATAGGATTTATAAGAACTCTGTTCTTTCTGCTTGGTTTTGCTGTGAACCCAAAACTTCCCTAAAAACAAAGTCTACAGAAAACGGTAGCTTGTCTGACAAGGAGATTTCTTCTTTCTCAGAATCCTCTAGTGTTGCTGGGACTTAAATTATTTAATTAAAGCAACTGTGATAATTTTTTTGTTTTGTTTTAAATATTTATTTACTTGAGAGGTAGAATTACAGACAGAAGGAGAGAGAGAGGTCTTACATCCGCTTGTTCACTCCTCAAATGGCTGCAACAGCCATAGCTGGGCCCATCTGAAGTCAGGAGCCAGGAGAAGCTTCTGGGTCTCTCATGTAGGTGCAGGGGCCCAAACACTTGAGCCATATTCCAATGCTTTCCAAAGCCATAGCAAAGAGCTGGAGTGGAAGAGGAGCAGCCGGGACACGAACCAGCATCCAATGGATGCTGGTGCCACAGGCAGAGGTTTAACCTACTATGCCACAGCGCCAGCCCTACAATTCCGATAATTCTACTGAGAATTACAGAAAATAAGATAGAATGGGGAAGATAGTTGAGTTGGAGGGGGAGAGAATTTTCTAGAAAGGAGAATATGTTGGTCTCCCCAAGGACCTAACCTTTTCATGCTAAGATCCGCATGAGAAGAACAATCCAGGCATGTGAAGAAGGTGGTAAGCTCTGTAGGCAAAGCCAACAGTAGATGCAAAGACCATGTGGTAGGAATAGTTTTGGCCAAGGCAAGTAAGGTGAAACAGCCAGGGTGACTTAAAGATGGGAAGACATAGATGAGATGATGTCAGGCGTCTGTTCATGGGAGTCCTGCTAGGCCACTGGGTGAGAATTGAATCTTAGGGGCCAGTGTTGTGGCATAGCTGGTTAAGCCAGTGCCTGCAGCACTGGCATCCCACATGTGTCCTGGATGCTTTACTTCCAACCCAGCCCCCTGCTAATGCGCCTAGGGAAGCAGCAGAATATGGCCCAAGTCCTTGGGCCCCTGCACCTCTGTGGAAGTCCTGGAGGAAACTCCCAGCTCCTGGCTCCTGGCTTCATCCTGATTCAGCCCTGGTCATTGTGGCCGTTTGGGGAGTGAATCAGTGGATGGAAGACCTATACGCACTCCATAACTGCCTTTCAAATTAATAAAATAAATCTTTGAAAAAAAAGAAAATTGAATTTTATACATGGTTAAGTCATTGGGGGATTTCAGTCAGAGAGGGAAGTGTCAGATATGTGTTAGGTGATTTGGAGTGCTATATGTAGTATGGATAGGATGAGGGCAAGAGTGGAAACAGGGAGACCAATTTAACAGCAGCCAGTTCTGTGCTCTGACCAGCAGAGTACAATCGCAATGTTGGCATCATCCTTAATGAGTATAGAAAAGCCACTAGAAGACAGTGCAGATACCCAATGGCTAGTGCTGGAGAAGTGACTTTTCGTTCTCCCTTAGTGTAGCAACTGTTGTAAAAGAAATACTATTAAAATGCTAACAGCTGCAATGGATTGAGTGCTTGCTGAGTGCCATGTGAGTGCTGGGCATGTTAATTGATTTTACCTTATATAATGCTCACCAAAATAGGCAGAAGTGCCATAGCAGAGGTGGCTGCTATTGCCAGCAAATAGAACACTTGACAGGCTTTCAGTGTAGTCAAGCAAATGATCAGTGCAATGATCTAAAACCCATTCCATGTGGACTCAATTGCTAACTTCCATCTTTGGAAAGGACTACTTTATTTACACACCTGGCCTTGGAGAGATTTTACTATCAAAAGCAAAAGTAGAGTATTCTTCTTTAGATGAAGAGACATTTTAAAATTGCAGACATCGTCAGTAGTACATCTCAGCAAAATGACCGAATCGCTGTCTAAAATGCCTTTTCCGTGGATGGCTTTCAGCATTCTGAGATTTTGTTTGGCAGAAAAACCACCTTAAAACTCACTGTTTATGGAAGGCCTGGCTTTAACCAGCAAACAGGAGTCTGTAGAGCTATGCAAACACTGCATGAAGGATGACTATAGATTTAAAATTGGGAATTTTTGTCAGTCGAGATTTTTTGGGTCTGTCTCCATGAATTCAATTTTACAGTTTTTACTTGATGAAATGATCAAAGGCTTTTGCTTCGAAGCTAACATCCCTTTGAAATGTAAAATTAATAGTTCCCAACTTAAAGGAGACGCAGTCAAGGTTTTAGGTTTCAGAACCTGACTAGTTAATCTTTGGAAGGAGAACTTCCTCTGTAAAAATAAGTGTGCAAGTTTGGGAATTAATAGAACTCTTTCCTGTACGGGTAGGAACTATTCTCAGTGTTTGTCCCCATTGTTGCATAGTTTTACCAGCAGCTGGAAGGAAACAATTGACAATGAAGACTCAAAACTATGCTTTGCCATAAAAACCTATAAGAAATGGATGAATGAGCACAATTTCATGACCATTTAAATTTCCTTCTTAATAAGACAAAAACCTGATAAAAGTAGAGAAAACCTGTTATGAGGAAAATAGCTTGGACAGCCAGGTACTGCTGAAAACATGGAAGAAGTATTCGTTGAGTATTGAATAGAAAAGGCACACCCTGTAAGTGGAAATGTGTAGCTGCCGCACAAAAGCTAGCACGTGCATGCATAAGGGCCACAGGTGGGTTTCTATAAAGCTCATATCGTTTTTTTTTTTTTTAAAGATTTATTTATTTTGAAAGGCAGAGTTACAGAGACTCAAAGACAGAGAGGTCTTCCATCCTCTGGTTCACGCCTCAAATGGTCACAATGGCTGGAGCTGGGCCAATCTGAAGCCAGGAGTTTTTCCCATGTCTTCCACAGAGGTGCGGGGGCCCAACGACTTAGGCCGTCTTGAACTGCTTTTGCAGGCCATAGTGGAGAGCTGGATTGGAAGTGGAGCTGCTGGGACTTGAACTGGTGCTCATATGGGATGCCAGCACTGCAGGAGGTGGCTTTACCTGCTGCACCACATCCCCAGCCCTGAAAGCACATATTTTTATGTCTAATACAAAGTTACTTAAAAACACTTCATGAAAAATGGAATTAAAAATACTTATTTTGGTACAAAAACTGTTGAAATCCATGCATATGAGCAGTCTTCCAAAAGTTCATGAAAAGTGCCCATTGTGAAAAAACACTCGTAGCTATCAATTTGTTTTACATAGAAATTAACTTACCTTTCAATCAATTTTTTGTGAATTTTTTGAATTCTTCCTATTTAGTACTGTAATGAAGCATTTTTGTAGGCACTTAAAAATGCTATATTAACTTTTTGACAGGCAGAGTGGACAGTGAGAGAGACAAAGAAAGGTCTTCCTTTTTCTGTTGGTTCACCCCCCAAATGGCCGCTATGGCCGGCAGCGCACTGTGGCTGGTGCACCGTGCCAATCTGAAGCCAGGAGCCAGGTGCTTCTCCTGGTGTCCCATGCGGGTGTAGGGCCCAAGCACTTGGGCCATCTTCCACTACCTTACCAGGCCACAGCAGAGAGCTGGACTGGAAGAGGAGCAACAGGGACAGAATCCGGTGACCCGACTGGACTAGAACCCGGGGTGCCGGCACCACGGGCAGAGGATTAGCCTAGTGAGCCGTGGCGCTGGCCAAAAATGCTATATTATCAACACTATTCTATTTTATGGCTGGGGAAACTGGTGCTTGGAGAAATAAGTGCAAGAGCTAATTTTTGAATTTAGGTCACTCAAATATACTGTCTTTTAGGTTTGGAAAAAGCTGTGGAATTTAGGCAGTTGGTGAAATCAAATGTATTACACATGTGTAAATACTTACATTAAAATCAATGAGATTTTATTTAATAGTAAAAATTCTGTTGGTGACTGTCTTTCTCTCCTGGTTCAAACCACTCCTTCTAGAAGATGTGTGCTTGGAAATTGTGGACTTGTCCTATTCTTACTTCCCTTTCTGCCTGTAATGAGATCACCTGCTGTCCTTCCACTCCCGTCTCCATCTCCCTACTCCCAGGCCACTCCATTTCTCTTCTTCTGCCGAGGTAGATGGAGAGCAATCTTTGGGGCTTTGGGTTGGGCACAGTCATTAAAGTCTTTAGATTAAAAAATTTTCATTTTATATTTGAAGTTGATATTTGTAGTTATTTTTAAATGGATTATATTTTAGACTCATCATCCAAACATCTCAAAGATCTTTTATAGAACACAATGGAACTCTACGTGAACTAATGCTTGTAAAATTGCTTAGAAGTCAGATGGTTACTTTGCATGGACCTACATAGCTGTAGTAAAATTTATGTTGGAAAAAAAGGAATGATCATCAATGCAGAGGAAGACAATAAGATTTTTCTTGTTCTAAGAAAATCAAAATACAGTTTTGAATGTTATTTACGATCAAATTTGGGCTGAGAGCCAACTAGCTCCTGGGCTGAAAAATTAGAACTGATAAGTACAGCTTTAATACCGTTGCCAACTATTAATTGACTGAAACAAAAAACTTAGGTTTGGATGACTTTATCAGCATTCAATTCAATCATAAAACGGGAATAGAAGGAAACAAAAATAAAAAATCTTTGAAAACCAGAGATAAAATTGCTCATATCTGTTCAGTGATCTTTATAATCTTAATCTAATTTTGGAATATTTACCTCATTTTAAAACATGCTTGAAGTTAGTCCAACAAACCTGATAGTATGTGGCTAAATCTTTTTCTAAAACAGCTTTGTGCCAATAGCCTAAGTCTGTTTTAAGACACTGTGTCATGCAGTAGGTTTTCTGGTGACATCATAGATATGTCATCTTTCTCTAAAGTCTTCTTAGGGATGTTTGATTTAGGTATAATTTTTCAGTTAGAAAATCTACCTCTTCAACTCTGGAATTGTCTAAACAACTGGATTCACTTTTTCCTTTTCTACCACCTATTGTTAGTTATGTAGCCATTGTGACTGAGTTAACCTGTATTATATGATTCACTTGCTGGAAGTTAATATTGGTGGCAACTATGTGACATTATACTATCAGCAAAGTAAAAATTACAAGGAGAGAGAATAATGTATCTGTTTGGGTTTGGACTCTTTCTTTGGAGATTGTTTCTTTAAAATGTGATCTGACGTGAGGTCCTCAAAGGAAACGATTGGGGAGGTCTGGGAGGCTGGAACCTGGGGGAAGGGTCAGTTTTGGTGGAAGACATTCCTGGCTGTGGAACTCTTCAGTGTGGAAGGCGAGACGTCACATTGTCTCTGTTTTTCTTAGTCTCTGTCTCTTTAAATAATAACTTCTGTGTTTGCAACGCTTGTGAATGTGGGTGTGTACAAGTATCTTTCTCCTGTAGTAGCCTTTTGAAAAACGTGAAGATGTGATTCCTTGTAAGCATTTAGAACTGCAGCTGAAAGACTAGAAAGTATTGGCAATTGTACATCACACAATTGCTTATCTCTTTCTCAATAATGTACTGTTCAGCACGGTATACATTCCCTTAGGAAGCTCTGTGGAGCTGCCTTTTCTTCCGCTTAAAAAGAGAGCTTTAATTTCCTTCCTGTATCTACCCGGAATGGTAATTGAACATTGAGCCTCTTGTTTTCTGATTTATGATGATGATTAGGACAACAGAAGTACAATACAAATTTGGACACTCCAGCATAAAATAAAGCAATGCATATTCTGAATCATTACCAAGCTACATAATGGTGGGTCTTCCACTCCACCTTCCTAGGAGGAAACCCATGAGGCAACATGTGTTAATGAACACATGAGTTGACATTTTTGAAACTGGCCAGTTCCCGCAGGAAAAATAGGAATTCTAAATAGCCATAGATGTTACTACTGTTTTTCCCCTGGGGTCCTGCTTATACATGTGTTGCTCTCACTGTCCCTTGCCTGCCAGACTGCCCAAGGAGGAGAGAGAGATGACTCACTGGGGGCTGGTGCCTGGTGAGTGGCTCCTCATGGTCCCTTGGGGTGGGGGGAGATGGCTTCTGCTTTCTGTGATGGCTCAAGCTGGGAATATAAGGGTTACGGGAGGATGAGAGCAGGGTAGATTCACTAGGAAGCATCACCCAACCGTGGCATCACTCTGCTCAGGACCATGCTTGGGCATATCCCTGGCCCATGAGTCTAGGACAAAGAGAGTGACTCTCCCAACATTATTTCCTGATGTAGCTTTGTGACTATATAATAACTAGCGTTTTGAAGATGGACTCCAGAGCAAGTGTTTAGCCTAGTAGTAAGATGCCTGTATCCCTCGTCTGGGTGCTGGTTTCAGTATCTGCCTCTGGCTCCTGATCCCAGCTTCCTCCTGATGCATACCCTTTGAGGCAGTGGTGATGAATCAATTAGCTGGACTAAGTTTCCAGGTCCTGACTTTAGCTTGGCCCAGCCTCAATCATTGGGGACATTCAGCTGTGTGTCTATTTGCCCATGCGCCTCTCTCTCTCTTAAATAAAAAACATATTTAAAAATGGAAACCATCCCTAAAGTCTTTTCTTGTCTGCATGGTTTTCCAATAATGGGTGCAATTAACGGAATTTTGCCACCCACCCCCTCAATTTCTATATATTCGTAATCTTTGCTGCAGAACTAAAGCAGAAACGTTCTTTTCATGTTGCACGGATTTTGATTAGGATCTTTTCTGTAGGATCAGGTTTTAATAGCATTTACTTCTATTTCCTTTAATGAAAATTCCTCAAATGCAGTTCGCTGTAGAGAAAGGGCAAAAGAGAAAGGAGCTAATGTTTGTTGAGAGCTTATAGCAGTGTAGGTAGGCCTCTGTGCTCACTGTGTTTGTTTATAAAGGATCTCATTGAATACTCACAAAATGTAGGTATTCAGGAAACCAAAGCTCAGACAGATTGGGTAGCTTGCTTCAGGTAACACAATTAGCATTTGCTAGAGATAGGATTCAAATCCTTAGATTTTTGGCTTCAAAGCTGTGTAAGATTGGATATAACTTACAGTGAAATTCGTGCCACAGTGCATGGTATTATAGAATGTTCCAGTGCAATGATCTTGGTGTTTGCTGTGTGTGTTCAAGTTGAGCAGAGCGGATTTGATACACCTTGTGAAATGGCAATGTCATGACAAATCAATGTGTATAATTAGGAAGAGGAAAATTTGGAAATCTATTTATGCTTTAAGAACTCCAAAGTCACTGATCCTCCTGCCAAACTGACATACATTTTGGAATCGGAGATTGTCAGCTTCTCCTTTACTTACTACTCATGATAAACAGTGCGGTTCAGATGTCTGACCACCTGCTGAGCTCTCAGGACACTTGTGATGGTCTTGATGATGGAGAAAGTTTCTTTTCCAAAGAAAATATTATGTTATGACAACTTGATGCTTTTAAGAAATACCAGTTTTCCAGTGGTTGAAAGCTAAACAGCTTCTAAAGCATTATCCTAAATGAACACCTTGCACTGTATAGCTTGACTCTCCCATGTACTTGTGGCAAGAAGTGTCTATGTTGTAAATGGGAAGGTGAAATGATTTTTACATTTACATTCATGTCATCATTGCTTCAATCACTTCTCCGGCAATGAATCCTCTTCCTGTCCACCTCTAACAGTGTATCAATTAGTCACAGAATTTGATCAACTCTGACTTAGCGAAAAGCCTCAGGTACTGGCACAGTGGTTCCAGGGCCATTAAATTGCCTACTTTAATGGAGGCATCTCATATCTTTCCATTGTGTCTGCAAAAACCAGTCATTTATCTAGGCTTGTTGCTACCCTCAGACACTTAGGATTCTGTCAGCAAGTACAATTGGTGAGGAAATCCTGGATAAACCATTACCAGTGTCTACTCCAACCCCAAATGCATACTTACACTTGACTTTGGGACTATACAAAGTACAGGAGGAAAGGGGCCCTCTCCCACGTGGCCAGGGGCCTCTCTGCTCTGTACCCTGTGTCTTCCTCCTCTCTCAGTGTGTTGATGTCTCTGCTCTCTCTGATTTTGGTGATTACCTTTCCATATTTGATTTTTTTATTAGCTGTTCACCAGGAATAACCTGTTCTTAGGGTAACTGTCCCTGACACTCTGACACTCTGGATAAGGTTAGACTATCCCCTTGTATCTATGCATGTCCCAGCATCTGGATTTTGTTTTTTCTTATTTTTTTTTTTTTGAGAATTATCACAATTGCAATGTGTGTGTGTGTGTGCGCGCGCGCTGTTTGTCCAATATCTGGCTCTCTTATCTGCTAGACTAGAAATTCCATGAGAGCACAGGCCTAGTACATTTTGTAGCTGGATATCCCTCCTTGTCCAAGTGTCTAAAATGAGAATCGGTCCTCAGTAAATACTGTTGAATGAATTAGTAATGAATGAATATGTGTTTTGGCATTTCTCTCAACTGCTCTTCCTTTGTCTTTTTAAATGCATTTCTTTTTGTTGTCCTCCTTCCTTCATTATTAACCAGTATTCTCATTCATACTCATTCACTCACATTTCTTTTTCTCTGTCCTCCGTATCCTGGATTTTTCTTTACTCTTACAGGGGTGTTCTATTTACCCTAAACATTTCCAACCCATTTATCCTACTCAGGTTTGAGTATGACATCTCACTGCCAGCTGCTTTTTAACCAGAATTCCTCTCTCAGCTCACACTCCACAAAAGTTCCAAGAGATACTTATCAGCTCTCCATCTCAATTGTCTAGTCGGAAAATGATGACGACTTTCTTCTTACTTAAGCTGGAAAAGTTGGTGTCATTTGTTTATATCATTTAACACAGTCCTTTGGCCCATAGCTCTAGCTGTTTGTTCTTTCTCACTGCTGTCCCCTTGGTATGCAGTGTGTAGGTTTGGGGGAGCTGGTGCATATGGGATGGCAAGATCAAATGCCCAGTATCTCCTCTCAGATGTGGAACAGTGGCTTCGCAGTTCATCTTAGTGTACTCATTTAAATGCCGTGGTCATGGCTCATTGAACCATCAATTTAAAGAAATTAGGATTGCTCTGCCATAAAATTTAGGAAAATTTAGCTATGAAAATTAAGGGTGCCTTTTATGATAGTTAATATGGACAACTTCTGCAATGTTGCTGTAAAGCTCATACAAGGGTATTATAAAACTATAGAAGTAGAGTTGCAGTACAAAAGGTTTTTGTAAAGACAGATAAGATGTTCCCACTCAATCAATTTCCTAATGTAGGAATTAGTGGAAATTTATTGAAATTAATAGGTATGAAATTTAGAAAAGTTAGCACAATTGCTTCACAGATTATCTCATTAATCAAGATGTACTTTTTTTTCTTTTACAGAAAAATGGTGAATGATATGAATAGAATGGATGAATAAATGAGTAAGCTAGTGTCTGTAGAATGTCAAACTGGTTGGCTGAGAAGTGAACAATTTCAATTAACTTTATTTAGCATTTATAGTAAAAAGTCGTTATTGAGAAAAGTAGTGTTTGAAAAGGCTATGAGCAAAACAAAGCCACATTTTGCTGTGAAAATTTTAAAAGCATTGTGTGAATAGGTAGTTTTTGCTTGGCTTTAGATTTGTGACACTTGTATTTCAGAAACAGAACATTTTTTCCATATTATCTAGTTATTTCTCATAGAAAATGTATTTCTTTAGGATTTTTTTTTCTGTTTGGATTGAGAGAGTGAGTGAGCCATCATTTATGATACAGTTCAGTTTATAGTTCACTGTGCTTGTCAAATTGAAATTCATCTGTTATGGTGTTCTTGGGATAGGTTCTTTTGATAGGTATTTAGATATATAGGGCTCAGAGGCCAAGAAACATAACAAGTGTCAAACATGTGCTCGTGTGATTTAATTTCCCTGACTTTATATATTTTTCCTTGCTGTGTCATTCAAGTATCTACTTGATTATGGTAATTTTGAAATTCATGCATAGAATTTTTTCATTATATGCATTTCCAGGAACTTTGTGAATGCGCTGTGTATGGGATCTATGGAACATATTTTTATTTTAAATTTACTTCATAAAAGCAAGCACAGACACTTAGCATTTTATCAAACTAAAGGTCTTGGGGCCGGCTTTGGGGCCATCATCATGGCTCACTTGGTTAATCCGCCTATGGCACTGGCATCCCATATGGGCACCGGGTTCCAGTCCCAGCTGCTGCTCTTCCAGTCCAGCTCTCTGCTGTGGCCTGGGAAGGCAGTGGAGGATGGCCCAAGTGCTTGGGCCCTGGGAAAACATTGGAGGGTGGACCGAGGGCTTGGGCCCCTGCACCCACGTGGGAGACCAGGAGGAAGCTCCTGGCTTCGGATCGGCGTAGCTCTGGCCATAGCGGCTGATGGAAGGAAGACCTTTCTCTCGGTCTGTCTCTCTCACTGTCTAACTCTGTCCAGGAAAAAAAAAACCAAAAAACAAAACAAAAACCAAAAAACAAAACTAAAGGTCTTGGGGGCAGGTGCCATGGCATAGCAAGTAAAGCTAACTCCTGTAGTGCCGGCATCACATATGGGCACTGGTTCATGTGCTGGCTGCTCCTCTTCTGATCAAACTCTCTGCTGTGGCCTGGGAAGGCAGTAGAAGATGGCCCAGGTCCTTGGGCCCCTGCACCCACGTGGGAGACCAAGAGTAAGCTCTTGGATTTGGATCAGTTCAGCTCAGACCATTGCGGTCAGTTGGGGAGTAAACCAGCAGATGGAAGACCTCTCTTTGCCTCTCCTTCTGGCTTTCAAATAAATAAATAATTCTTAAAAAACAAAAACAAAAACTTAAGGTCTTTTGCACAGCAAAGGAAACTTCATGAGAGTGAATAGACAACCTACAAATGAGAGGAAATATTTGTAAGCCATACATCTCACAAGGGGTTAATATCCAAAATCTTTAAGATAACTCAAAAAGCAAACAGCAACAAGAAGTAATTCAATGTATGAAATCATGATGGATCTAAACACTTTTCAAAGGAAGGCATACAAATGGCCAACAAGTACATGAAAACATGCTCAGTATCATTAATCATCATGGATATGCAAATCACAACCACAGAAAGGGGCCAGCATTGTGGCATGGCTGGTTAAGCCTCCTGCGACACTGGCATCCTGTGTTAGTGCCAGAGTGTGGGCTGCTCCACTTATGAACCAGCTCCCTCCTAATGCACCTGGGCCCCTGCCATACTTGTGGGAGATCCAGATGGAATTCAAGGTTTGTGCCTTCATTCTGGCCCAGCTCCTATTACAGATGTTTGGAAGTGTATCAGTGGATAAAAATCGTTCTCGCTCTATTTCTCTTCCTTCCCCACTGCCCCCATCTCTTTAACTCTGCCTTTTAAATAAATAAACAAAACAAAAAAAAAATAGCAAGTGTTGGTGAGGATGTAGAGGAAAGGGAATACTTGGACATTGTTGGTAGGATTTAAATTATTATAGCCATTGTGGAAAACAGTATGGGGGTCCCTCCAAAAACTAAAGCTAGACCTACTATGTGATCTAGCAGTCCATGCATGGGTATAATTCCAAGGGAAATGAAACCCATTTGTTCATGGATTATTGCAGCACTATTCATAGTGGCCAAAAAGGGAAATAGCTCAAGTGTCCATCCACTGATGAATGCATAAAGATACTGTAGTACATAGGCACAATGCAATACTACTTAGTCCTAAAAAGAATGAAATATTAAAATCTGCAACATAGATGAAATGGGAAGTCATTATGTTAAATGAAATAAGCCAAGAGTAGAGAGACAAACATCACATGAACTCATTCATGTGGAGTCTTAAAAAATAGGAGGCTTCATAGAAATTAAAAACTGAAAACCTGATAGTTTCCTCCCCAGTCTCTCAAATACTAACAAAGAAGTGATGGAGAAAGCTTGATTAATGGGTACTGGGTTATTAATAGTTAAGAGTAAGAAGTTTTAGGGATTTATTGTACCGTAGGGTGACTATAGATGATATACTGTATATTTCTGCACTAAAAAACTGTTAAAGGATTTTTGATGTTTTCACTATAAGGACATGTTAAATGTTTGAAAGGACAAATCCATTTGCCCCTGATTAGACATTATTCAATTACCACATGTAAGCAAGCATCACATAGTTCACCATAAATACATTTTTTATGTCTGTTGATATTTAAAAAAATTATTAGATTGTTGTCCCTTTAATGTATGTGACATTGGAATGTAGGACTGAGGCTTAGACTTATGTCACATTTTGATTCTCTTGGAGGAGAGGTGCCTTGAAAAAGAGACTCGGGAACTGTAGCTAAGGTTCTAGTCTGTTATGGGTACATGTATTTCACTGATTTACCTTTCCTGGAAATTGTCACACTTTTTCCAATGTAAGACAGTAAATAGTATTAGAGTTTTCATCCTTCTTAATAATGGAAAGCTACTGTCAAGAGGAGAAAATTCAGGTTTGTGAGCTAGGACAATGATAAAAAAAAATCTAAGCTTGTTTTTATGATAAAAACAGTGAGTAAAAGGGATAGAAGAGATAGAAAAGTGAGTAATTTTTTATTTGGATTTCATCTTTGTGGATGTCTCAACAAATGTTGGGAAAATTAACTTATCAAAATTAACAAAAATACAGTGACAACCAATACTGGAGCTGGTAAAATCTGTTTTTAAGAAATTTTGTCCTTCTCTATTGTTTTTATTGAGCTGGAAAATCCAAGGGCAAAAATGGATGGCAACAAACTTCTTGTTTTAAATGTAATAGGCAGAGTTTCATGCAGTAAAAGTTCAAATCATGCCTATATTCAAGATGTAAGGTCAGCAGATTAGTACAGAAAATGGTTTTGAAACTGTTGGAGCCATTTGTAGGTTACTCACCTAGTATTCATTTCCCACTTCTTTAGTCTTCCCACATGTACCTTTAATTTCCCAAATACTCTAGCTCCATCTAATCAGCATATCCCAATCCTCTGGACACCAAGGTTTGCTCTCAGGATGGTCATATGCCCTAATATAAGTAACATGTATGGAAGTGTGAAAGGGTCTCTTCCTCCCTCTCCTTGGGTCTCTCCATTCTCTTCTTCCATGTTGGATGTGCCTATGTATGAAGTATTATTCTTGTTACTCATCAACTGACTTTCATTAACAGGAATACCAGACTTAAGGTGATGTCAACACTGTACGTGGTAGAAGCAAAGCATCTGATATGTTTTAGAATAATCCCATTTATTCCAGTGGCAAAACTAATTTACTATGCTTCTTTACCATTTGTTTAAGAATTTTATCCAATTTTGAATGTGATACTATTGAAATTATTTGAGCTTTATACTAAATAATTTATATTATTCAATCTGTAAATCAGTACTATGGGTTAAATATTATTCATTCACAGACCAGGAAACTGAGGCACCAAGAGTTCAAGTTATCTGCCCAAGGCATGAAGTTAGTATGTGGCAGAGTCAGAATTCCTTGAATCAGACCTTGAGTTTGGGGACGGCTCTTCTGATGATCATACAAGTCGTCTTCCTGAATAATCCTCAAAGCAGCCCTTTGAGGATGGTTTTGCAGATGGAGCTTTTGAGCACGGAGAAGTGAAAGTCTTGGTTGTATTTGGGATGGAAAGGCAGAGGAGGGGTAGTAAGAAATAATTTGGCTCTGTGGATGAGTTCACTCCCTGAGTTTCTTGGTTGTATTTGGGATGGAAAGGCAGAGGAGGGGTAGTAAGAAATAATTTGGCTCTGTGGATACAGTTCACTCCCTGAGTTGGAGGTCAGTGGGCCCTATTTGCTGCTGTCTTCCCAGCGTCCTCGGGCATTCTGCCTTTCTGTCTTTGACCTTGTCATCATCAATTAGCATGTTAGAGCAATCCAGACGCTGCCCTGTGTGATTAGTCTCACTACACTCTAACAAAGATGATCCTTTACGTTTCCACAGTGGCCTGCAACCCACCTAGGGTCTTCTCATCTCTGATCTCATTTGGCCCTTTCAAGCCCCCTCTGGGATGGGCTAGCACCCTGTTATCCCTGGCTTGGATGCTGACATGTCAATTTGACATGAGTTAATTTTCTTACCTAAGTGTTTTCTTGTAAGTGACTTTGGTTCCGTCTTGCATGTTGTTGTATGCAGCCGGACAGTGAGCCCATAGATAAGTGTTGTATGCTTGACACTCCTTCAACAATGCCACATCTTGGTACATGGTGTTTTCTCAGAACAAAAACCCAAAACCAAGAAAATAAAACCCATTAATTTAGTATCAGAAAAGAGGAAACATATAGTTCCTTCTAGTAATGTGGGGCTGGCACTGGCTTTCCACAGGCGATTGTTACACACTCAGGAATTGTCAGCAGGTGATTAATCTATTGGCCGCTTGACACTGATGGTGGGTTAGTTATATACCATGCAAATTAGCAAAGGCTATGCATCAGGGCTGTACTTCCTTGCCTTCCCAGAACCTGTTAGCTGAGACACTCCGGTTCTAACATTCCCACAGGCAACTGCCCTTCTTTCTGGATTAGCTGATGGCCATACACGAGGGGAGAAGGTGAGGTCATGGTGTTAGTCTCTATGCCTTTGCTATCATGAGGCTCTGAACAGAGGATGGAGGTTTATGATCACTGTAGAAAACCAAACCACAGAAAAGTGTCTAGAGCAAGCTGGATGTGGAGGTCCAGAATGGACTTGACCAGCTCTGCAGCCTGTGGGTCTTCCCACCCATCCTAGACTGAGCCAGCACGTTGGTCAAGCTGCACCCAAGGGGGTTTGAGACTGCAGCAGGAAGCTCTGAGTTAGAGAAAAGGCGTTCCTGCTTGAAGGTGGTCTATACCTCAAAAATTGTACTGTTAAGAAAACTGTACAGAAAGTCTGGACTTCAGAGGCCCAGAGTTTCTGCCATGGCTTCCATGAGCCCAAGCTGTTTCTTGTCTCCTCTCTACCACCGTCAGTGTGGGTGATGTTTCCCTGTCTGGTTGCAAAAATCTGTGATGGTTCTAAACAACAGGAAAGGAACACACCACAAAAACCCTGCAGGATAGCAGGGCCCTGTGGCCCATCTGTTTTTCCGGAAGTAACGGTATTCTTTCCCTTAAGTAAAGGGCAAAAGGAGCAAGAGGAAATGACATATGTTATGGAATATTAAAGATAGTTCTACAGTAAAAATAATGTTGATTTGTACATTTCCAGTTATCAGGGAGCTCCAGTAAATCTGTGTGATAAGAAATTAATTAAGGAGGTCAGCAGCCCAAGACCATCCCAGGAATGGCAGTATATGAATGAGAGGAAAAACACTGTAAAAAGAATAAGCAAAAACTTTCGTTATAATAGCCAAGGCAGTAAAATGCTATTTAAATGGAATTGAGGGCCCAAATGGCTGCAATTATAGGGTATGAAAAAATGTTCAAGAAAAATTTACTTTTAAGGGAAGAAAATTAGATGAATCCACCACTGGATGCAAGGTACCTGAAATCATAGGGGTCAGTGAGCCCCCTGCTCTGAGGCGCTTGCTCTTCTGTTTTCCATTGCTATCACAGTGCATAGCACACCACAGCTGCATAGATGCAAAGACAGTAAAGGGGGCAGATCCTGGAACTGTGGGAACGGATGGAGATGGTCATGGCAGGAGGCGGCCCGACCTGGTATTGGAATTGGGGTAGATTGGCTTCAGGTGGAGTTCAGGGGGTTCAGGTGTTCACACCTTTGGTTGCTGGCCTCCAAGTCTGGGTGAAAGGACTGTGAAGGCTACAGGGCCACAGGGGAAGGATGATACTCACATTGCCTCAAAGGGCCCATTTTCTTGTCCAACCCCTTTGACACACAATCGTGCCTTTCCTTCTAGGCTGTCTGTCAAAAATCAAGTAATCAAATGATAAATAGGTTCAGGTGGTTGACATAATTAATTAACCTTTTGGAGGAAGGGGTGCAGTTAATCCAAACTCAAGGTGGGATTAAAAGGTAGCTGCAACATTCATGCTAGTTACATCATCAGTTTAAAAAGTATAGGGGAGGTGTGCTGTGCCAAGATGGTACAGAAAATACTCTCACCCACAGTATAGGGTATGGAGGAAGTCTTATGATCTTTCTTTAAGATTTTTATTTTTTAAAATAGTGATGTGTGAGTACATATGGTGAGAACGTTTTGTTGGAACTCTGTCTCCAGCAATCAGCAATGAAGACTACTTTGAAGTATTGTACTTCAAAATCCATTTGCTGATTGAAAAAACCATCAGGGCAGGGATTTTGCATAGTTGTTAAGACTCTGCTTGGGATGCCCACTGTGATGGAATGCCTGTGTTTGAATCCTGATTTAGTCTTGATTCTGATTTAGCTTCCTGCTACTGTGCTTCATGGGGGAGGGCAATAGATCAGTAGGTGATGGATTGCTCAAGTACCTGGGCTCCTGCCACCCACATGGGAGACCTGGATTGAGTTCCTGGTTCCTGGCTGTGCCTTGACTCATCCCCAACTGTTGTGCTCTTGGGAAGTGAACCAGCAGATGGAATATGTGTGTCTGTCTGCTTCTTTCTCTTTGCCTTTCAAAAGAAGCTAAAAACAAAACAACCAAAAAACCACTAATCCATTCTTGGGACACAATAGACATCTTTTTTTCCATAGACATAGGTCCATTAGGCCTCAGACATGGGGTAAAAAGGCAGAGAAGACTGTACATGCAAGCCGTTTAATAAGTGAATATTACAGCATCGCACTGCACATCCTAAGTGAGATGTATGAATTTAATATAAATTGGAAGCACTGTATCTGTGAAGGATCACAGCTTTCTTGTAAGAACCCTAATTTATTCAGTTAAAGCACCAACCATGCTCTGCCTGTGAGCTTTCCTATCACACGCATATGCTCAAGTGAGGGTGGGGCTTTATTTTACTGAGGTTTGAGTCCTTTTTCTGGGGCAGCATTATCCCTCCCACAAAGAATATGGGAAAGGCCAAGGCTATAGAATTTTATCAATGTTGCTATGAGTTTAAGGTGTTCTATTCTGTATTCCATGAATATGTCATTGTTCTCTGTAGAATCTGACACTCAGGAAATGTCTCTTAAAGATTCCTTGTGAGTGAATAATACATTGAATTAAAAACAAGACAGTATGTGAGAACATGAACAGTATCTAGGGCAATGACTAAAACTCAAGGACAATGAGAGCTCAATGAATTAGATAAGAGTCTCTGAGTTCAGGATTCTTGTTTGCTCATGACTCCCTTTCTCTTCATCTCCTCCCTCCCCCACTTCCTCTATCTTATCTTCCTCCCACTGTTTCTCTTCCTCCTCTTGCTTTTCTCTCCTTCCCCCTTCTTCCTTTAAATCCTTCACAAAAGTGACTCTGAATATCATAACTACTCAAAAAATAGCTTTGGAATTGATGAGTAGATACATACATCTTTTTATCCTGCCTCAAATCTTGCTCAATGTGTTGGGTGTACTAAGTGATTGATAAACAGATATGAAATAAAATTTCTGAATTAGTTTTTTATTCATCTAATAACTTCAATTTATACGTTTTGAACTTTTCCCGAATGGGAAACTCACAAAGTGCTGTTCGAGGAAGGGATTTAATGAACCTAGGGTAATTAAAAAAAAAAGCATTTGTAATTAAACATGTTATGCAGATAAATGCTGAGAAATGTATTAAACTAATTTTTCAATGGTGTATTGGATTTCCTCTTACACTTTTATATAACACAATATATGACAAATTAATATGTTACTTCCTAACATCTAGTCATTTGTTCACTGTTCCTGTGATTGTTGAGATACTTAGCACCTGTGTGGTTATTACTCTATACTCTCCATGACTCATTTTGTAATCCAGATTTATTTAAAAAGGAAACTGGATATGAATACTGTGACTAGGAAACTATTATCCCCTGCCACACACAGAAGGCAGCTCTCAGGAAATACAATGTGAAGAAAATGACATCCTTCAGCTTTGGCAGGTTCTGTTGGTTGGGAGGAAGAGTGAGCCCCAGATTTCCTTTAAACAGAGGAAAACATTTGTGAAGCTTAAGTCATCTAAACTCTGAACCAAGTGGTGTCTCTGACAATGTTATAAGGGTTGATAAAGAATTCAAATAAAAATATCTTCTTTCTATGCCTTGAAGTATAAACTTCAATGAAGAAAAAATTTAGATTTTTCATGCTGCCAAATGAGTTGGACTATAATTTCTGAAAGCTTAGTACTGTGCATCATTATTTATATTAAATTGAAAACCTCCCCTTCATTCTTTATTTTCTTTAAAGCACATTCAAAATTAAGAACACAGTTTAGAGTGAAGTTTTGTTTCCTGCAGTGAATTTATTCCCTGCCCTGGGGCTGTGAGTGATGTGCAGGTTTTCTGTGAGGGCACTGCATTGCCGAGTCAGGTTTGCAGTTTTTGTATCATTAATGGTTCATAGTGAATGTTGTTCTTGGACATGGGAGTGCCCATGAACTTGTGGTATGCGAGGGTATTTAAAGTTTGCAGAGAAATGGAATTGAAAGATGTTTATTTTGGTGCAAAAAATTGAAGATCATGCAGTTTTTCCATAATCTATCTTCCATGAAATGTTTGAATATCCTAGTCTTGATGAATTTATCATTTTTTAGAACCAAAATAAGCTTCTGTTTTAATTCCATTTTCTGAACTTTTTGACATATCCTTGTATATGTGAGTAAAATTTGATTAGCACTTTACAATCTTATGGCACTAACTCAGCAGAAAATAGGTCTAAATGATCAAAATTCCTAGGGAATATAGCCATACATTATGGGTTTTAGTGTTTCAGTTTTGAAGAACTTTGTTCAGCAATTGCTTTGGACTGGTTATCTCAACATTGATAAAGATCATTTCAGGTCATACTGGAACACAATCAGTTTGACCCTCTAGATTGAAAGAATTGATTTCTTAACAAGTAATGTAATAGTCTGTCAATTTAGCCAAGCCCCTAGTGGTCAGGCACTTTAATCAAAATCAAACTGATTTTGTGTAGAAATGGAAAAGAAAACTTGTAAGTTCCGCATCATTGGTCTTCCTTGTCATTTTGGAGAAAGCTATATGGCACAAAACTCAGCCTGGAAAACTTAAACAAGAAAAAAAGGTAAATAAAGATGTTATTTGGAAATGTTAGAGAAGGTGATGGCATGTGTTATAGTATACCTCCTCATGAGTTTCACTAAATTATTTATTGCACCAGCACAGTTGCAAATATGTTTGAAAGGCAAGAGTTGAAACAGTTGACATTCTCAATGAGTGGTGGAGATACTTTTTACTTAACGTGGTATAGAAGGCAACCTGCAAATGTATGGAAAATACTCTCATGACGGACCATTAATGGTTCATAAACATTGGAAATGGGCTGTTTTTGAAATGGCCGTGGAATTTTTGAATATTGTTTTTAACAATGAGTCAATACTAATTGACTTAAAAAATAACCAATTTAAATTAAATTGAGCAGAAAAGCTATTACAAGCCAAAAAAAAGGCTTAGGTAAAGGTTTTACTTTTCATAGTTTATCTGAACAAACAGTGAGAGATTAAATGTCAACATAAAAATGTAAACAGTTTTAAATAATTTAGAGAACTCTGCACACTTTCCACAAATGTACTACAGATAATATAGTGCCAGTTCCTAAAGCATGAGGGATAATTTTAATAGCGCTTTATTTATAATAAAGCATGAATTTTCTTTAAAATATAAAGTGTTGAAAGTTGGGCCTGTTTTTCTTTAAGTTTCCCTGTGTTCAAATGTTTCTCAGATTTTTTGAGAGGAACTTCATCATTTGAATCAGAGATGCAAGTGGACCAGCTTGAGGGGTGTGGGTAAAATTTTTCTTACCTGCCGTAGTTTTGAAAAGAGAATGTCCAATCCTAACTAGATATTTGGACCTCCATAAAGCATTCTGGAAGAATCATTTACTCTTTGTGCCAAATGACCAAATACATAAAACTTCTGCCAGAAAGATAAAAACAGATGACTGATGAGAAATAGACCTTTTAGTTTGACTTTCTTTGCTTATTTTTTTCTGCCCCATTGTCCTTAGTTTCACATCAAAGACAAAGAAACAATTAATCCTGACATACAGTGTGGATGATGTTCAAAAACTGGTTGCCTACCATAATTTTAAAAGGATTTAGTGGGGGCTGGTGTTAGGGTGTAATGGGTTAAGCTGCTGCCTGTGATGCCAACATCTGATATGAGTGCTGGTTCGTGTCCTGGCTCCCCTACTTCTGATCCAGCTTTCTGCTAATGTTCCTGGGAAGGCAGCAAAGGATGACCAGAGGGTTTGAATCTCTGCCACCCATGTGGGAGACCCAGATGAAGCTCCTGGCTGGGCCAGGCTGTTGTGGCTATTTGGGGAGTGAACCAGTAGATGGAAGATCTTTGTCTTTTTTTCCTTCTCTTTTGCAAATAAGTAAATATAATTACTTAAGATTTTTATTTATTTGACAGAGTTACAGACAGTGAGAGAGAGACATAGAGAGAAAAGTCTTCGTTCAGTTGGTTCACTCCCCAAATGGCCACAACAGCCAGAGCTGTGCTGATCCAAAACCAGGAGCCAGGTGCTTCTTCCTGATCTCCCACAATGGTGCAGGGGCCCAAGCCCTTGGTCCACCTTCCACTGCTTTCTCAGGCCACAGCAGAGAGCTGGACTGGAAGAGGAGCAACTGGGACTGGGACCGGCGCCCATATGGGATGCCGGCACCGCAGGCGGAGGATTAACCTGGTTAAAAAAGTGATTGGATGAAGTGATTAATTTAGGTACAAATATAATGTTTTGTGGCAGTTATAAGCTTGATAGTGCTCTGAACATCCTTTGTTATATCTTCAGAAGGTATTGGAAATTAGAAGCTTTCACTGTAGCTCTGTTATCATGCTTTCTGGATAGGATGTTTTTGACTTCTGAGTCTGTAATCTTGTTGAGTTGCATAAGCAATAGCTATGTGTATGGATTTAAGTTAAAGATACTTGATAATTATTTTAAGATAGTTTCATTTCATATCTTTATGAAAGCCATGAAAAAGCTTTCTTAACCAAGATTATAAGAAAATTATCTTGGCCTTGAACTTTCTAAGAATGCAAAAAAGTTACTTTCCTTTATTAAGATGTTAATCCTTACCATATTACCCTACGGGAGTCTGAAAGAATTCGCTGGTGATGAAACATTGCTAGAAGTCAAAAGTTAATAGTAAAATTAATGAAAAAAGTTATTAATATATTGTAAAACAGAGTGCTGGAAAAAATCAAGGAAATCAAGGAATCTTCCCTAAGGATTAGGATGTTTTCTTATGGGAGGATTAACATTTAAAAAAAAAGTAAAATAACAGAAACCCTTACATTTGTACCAACCATAATATAAAATCTGTCCTATAGTCATGATTGATCAGTGTGTACTCTATTTTTAAAAAGGTATGATAACTAAGAATCACTGGCATCCCATTCTCATAAACTATTTTCTCCCTACAGACTCACAGTTTGTATTCATTTTCAAATAGTTCTAAGATCTTAGAAAACTGATGGCCCTGCACAGAGGGAGTCAAGGAGTTGTTGGCTCTGACCCTTTGCTGGCAGTGGGTAGGTGGGGATTGGAAAGGTTTCCCTCTAAGATAGAATCTCAGAAGTGTAGGCCATACCTTAGACAGCAGTCTCTGACTTACAATTCTTGGACTTGGAGTTTTTGACTTCACAATGGTATACAAGTGATAAACATTTAATAGAAACTGTTCTTTGAATCTTGACTTGATCTTTCCACAGGCCAGTGATACATGATAGGACATGCTTTGAAAAGCCACAGCCTTATGACCCAGAGAGGAAACAATTGATACTCTACAATGTGTGCTGTGTTGGTGGGGAAGGATGTTCCTTGGCTGAGATGTATGACCTTGGTTTTTTTAGTTGAAGGTATTTTCAACACACGATGGGTGTATTGGGATGTAACTGATGGAAGTTGAGGAGTATCCATACTGAAGATCTCAGTTTCTGACACCTAGACTGGTTGACAGACAGGCTAAACAAAATAAAGGTCTGTTGCTAAGAGAGAAGGAAAGAATTGACACTGGAGAGGAATCTCCCAGAGGAAGGGAGGTAGGAAGAGAGGGAGAGGATTCCAGAGCTCCGAAGAAAGAAAAGGACAAAGAGCATTGATAGGGGTCTCCAGAGAAAAAGAACAAATGATAGAGATTTTTATAAGGAACTGGCTCACATGATTGTGGAGCCTGAGGAACCCCACAATCTTAGTTTGAAGGCTGAGAGGAGGTAAACTGAGGGTGTAAGTTCAAGTCAGGATCTGAAGGCAGGAGGAGCCTAATGTCCCAACTCAGGACATTTGGGTAGGGAGAATTTTATTGCTCAGCCTTTGTTCTCTTCAGATCTTCAATGGCTTGGATGTAGCCTGACAGCCTTGGGGAGGGCAATTTTCTGTATTCAGTCGATCCATTTCAAAGGTTAATCTTACCCTCAGACACTCTCAGACATACCAGAGTAATGTTGAACCAAATATCTGGATACTGCATGACTCAGCCAAGTTGATAAAATTAACCAACATCATTAGGCCTTGATATTTGTTTAAAACCATCATGAAGGTTTTTAGCACCTGTAAGTTGCTAGAAGTCTTCACGTGAAGCATCAGTCAGGAGGAGGAGTTATGCCAGGCTGACTGATGCATGTGGAGGCACCATGTGATCACATTATACCAACAGACCCAAGCATGTGACTTGACAGCAGCAGGGCAGCACGCAGGTGCCCAGTGCTTATGGGTGAGGGAGAAGGGATAATATAAGACGAAAGTGCATCAAAAGTCTTTAAGTGGGAAATTGTATTGAAATCTCACCTATTTACCTTGTCCCCATTTAGAAGATAGAATAGTTGTTATATAACTGTCAAAAACCTGTCTACCCCATGCCAACAGTGAGATGAATCAACCAGGTTGTCTCAGCCCTCATAGATCATTCATTCATTCATTCATAAACCATCCAGTAAATATCTCTTGAGCACTTTCTTGGAGGCTGGTGATGGTTGTGGCAGTTTGGAAACAGCAGTATAAACAGCCAAGTGCGTACTTTAGAGGGCTCTACCATATTGGAAACAGCAGCCAGTGAGTGGATAAAGAACGAACAACTTGGCCGGTGCCTCAGCTCACTAGGCTAATCCTCCACCTGCGGCACTGGCACCCCATGTTCTAGTGCTGGTTGGGGCACCAGATTCTGTCCCGGTTGCTCCTCTTGCAGTCCAGCTCTCTGCTGTGGCCTGGGAAGACAGTGTAGGATGGCCCAAGTGCTTGGGCCCTGCACCCACATGGGAGACCAGGAGGAAGTGCCTGGCTCCTGGCTTCGGATCGGTGCAGTGTTCTGGCTGTAGCGGCTACTTGGGGGGTGAACCAATGGAAAAAGGAATACCTTTCTCTCTCTCGCTCGCCCTCTAACTCTGCCTGTCAAAAAAAAAAAAGAACTAAGTGTCCACATTTCATACATTGTGAACTGTTATACAATAAAACAAGTAGAGTGAGGGACTACGGAGTAGAGGCGAATGGGAATGAGAATGCATTGTGTAGGCTGTTCAGGTAAGCCTCCTTGTTACCAGGAACATAGGAGAAGATACTTGAATGACATAGGAAGCCTATTTCTGTGCAGATATTGAGGGAGAAAATGCTAGGTAGTAGCATGTTTAAATGCTCCAAGAGAGATGGAAATGCATTGTCTTTGAGGAGGCGAGAAATCCTGTGTGGTGGAATGGAGTGAGTGGGAGATTGAGGTGGGAGAGTGAGGTTGAAGGGATCGGTAAAGACCAGATCCTGCAGAGATCTGTGGAGCAGATTTTCATATGAGGAGAGTCAATGCATATCTATTAGATATCTATTATAGTTGGCAGCAGTCAAATGATGTACGCTAATCCTTGCTTTGAAAAGTTCAGTTTGTTCAATGGTGAGTAGGTTATAGGGAGGCAATGATGGAAGCATGGAGATGAGGTAGGCTTTTGCAGTTGTCTAGGTGAGAGATGAATTAGCTCAGAGTACAGTGTGTATAGCATTGGAAGTGAAGTGATGACAAGTATAGGCTTTGTAGTTTGAATTTTGAGCATAAAGCCCGCAGGCTGGTTTCTTTTTTCTTTCTTTTCTTTTCTTTCTTTTTTTTTTTTTTTTGATGGTTTGGATCACAGTTAGGGATAGAGTGATAATAAAAGATGATTTTCTTGGTGGGCGTTGTGAAGCAGTGGGTTAAATTGCCACTTAGAATGCCTCCATCCCATATTGGAGTCCCTGGGATTGATCCTGCCTCCAGACTTCCAGTCTACCTTTGTGCTGTTGCATCTGGGTGGCAGAAGAAAATGGCCCAAGGGCTTGGGTCCTTGCCACCCATGTGGGAGACTTGGATGGAGTTCCTGGCTCCTTGCTTCTGCCTGGCCCAGCCTTGGGAGTGAACCAGCAGACAGAAGATCTCTCTGTGTCTCTCCTTGCCTGTCACTTTGCCTTTCTAATAAATAAGTAAATCTTTAAAGAAGATTATTTGCTAATCAAATATTGTAAGTAATAAAAGATTACACTTAGATGTTTGGTCTGAAAAACAATGGATGGTGGTGCTGATAACGAATGGGGTTATAACTGAGGGAGGCTCAAATTGGTTGATGATAGAAAAGATGAGTTGTTCCTTGGCTATCAGTTTCAGAGACTTAATCAATTTCAAAAAAAATATATATATATATATATATATCATGTAGGATCTCTGTCCTTAATGTGCTGTACAATGTGATTCAATGCTATAACGAGTACCCAAATAGCATATTTCACCTTGTGTTACTATATGAGGGCAAATGGACGAATTCTTTACTTAACACATGCTAAATTGATCTCCTGTATACAAAGAGAAGTGAAAATGAATCTGGATGTGAACGAAAGGGTGGAGGGAGGGGGCAAGGGGGGAGGGTTGCGGGGGGAGAGGGAAAGTAAGGGGGGAAAACCATTGTATTCCATAAGTTGTACCTTGGAAACTTATAATCTAAATAAAAGTAAAAAAAAAAAAAGACCTTCAGACACCCAAGCAGAAATGTTCAATAGGCAGCATCAGGATACCAAGCATTTTGAACACTGGTACGAGTCTGCAAAGAGACTATTTAAAATATAACATGAAACCTATAGACTACGTAATATCTACATGGCTTGTGAATAATCAGTGTGTTGGTAATGATATAATACCATAAAACTCAATGAGATTATCTAGTGAGAATCGAATATAATGAAGGCAGCCAAGGACTTAACCGTAGAGAATATTGATGTTAAGAGCAGGGGTAGCCAGCAACAGACAGAAAAGCAAATGCGAAGGAATTAAGAAAAAATAAAACAGAAAAGCACTCTTTACTGGAAGCCAAGTGAGGCAAGTAATTACAGAACAAAGCATTATTCAGTTTGCAGTTTTAAGAGGTTGAGTAATTTAGAGACATGTGGCAAGAAGGAGGCTGTTAATGACCTTGATTTGCAGAGCTTCATGGGAATTGTGCAGAGGGAAGGCTGATTGGAGTTGATTATAGAATGGATGGGATGGTGCAGATACTCTTTCCCTAAGCAGCAGTGGGGAAATGGGGCAGAGGCTGGAGGGAAAAATAAAATTAATGGAGTTTCTTTCAATTGTTTGCTTTCCTTTTTTTAAAATTTATTTGACAGGTAGACAGAGACAGAGGAGAGAGAGAAAGGTCTTCCTTTCATTGGTTCACTCTCCAAATGGTCACTACAGCTGGCACTGTAGTGATCTGAGGCCAGGAGCTAGGTGCTTCCTCCTGGTCTCCTATGCGGGTGCAGGTGCCCAAGCCCTCCTCCACTGCCTTCCCAGGCCACAGCAGAGAGCTGGACTGGAAGAGGAGCAACTGGGACTAGAACCCAGCACTCATATGGGATGCTGGTGCCGCAGGTGGAAGCTTAACCAAGTGAGCCACAGCTCTGGCCCCTTTCCTTCTTCTTCTTCTTTTTTTTTTAAGAGATTTACTTATTTATTTACTAACTTATTTTATCTTATTTTATTTGAAAGGCAGTTACAGAGAGGCAGAGGCAGAGAGAGGGCTTCCATCCACTGGTTCACTCTCCAAATGGCTGCAATGGCTGGAGCTGGGCTGATTTTGAGCCAGGAGCTTCTTCCAGGTCTCCCACATGGGTGCAGGGGCCCTAGGACCTGGGCCATCTTCTACTGCTTTCCAAAGGCATAGCAGAGAGCTGGATTGGTGCATCTGGGACTCGAAATGGTGCCCATATGGGATGCTGGCCCTGCAGGTAGCAGCTTTACCTGCTACACCACAGCGCTGGCCCCCTGCACCCTTTTTTTCTTATTTTAAAATAATTAGTTAATTTGAAAGGACGATGAAGAAAGAAAATGGAGAGGTAGAGAGAGAGAAGGATCTAATGATCAATCTTCCATTTTCTGTTTCACTCCCCAAATGGGTTCACTCCTGGGCCAGGCTAAACCCAGAAGCCTGAAACTCCTTCTGGGTCGCCCACATAGCTGGCAGCGACACAAGCACTCGAGCCATTGCCTTCCCAGGCACATGAGCAGGAAGCTGAATCAGAAGCAGAGCAACTGAGACTCAAACAGGTGCTCAGAAATGGGATGATGGTGTCGCAAGCAGCAGCTTAACTTGCTGTACCACAACGTGGGCCCTGATGGGTTGCTTTTCGATGCAAGAGACTTTTTACAGCATAGTTCCACCCTATTTTGGAAACGATCCAGTTGAGATGGGGAACCTGAAGGGGCAGCAGACAAAGTGGGAGAAGAAACTCAGTAGCCAAGTCTGAATCAGTGAGAAGGGATAGGATCCTCTGTGCTGTGAAAGGTGGCTTAGATGGACAAAGGCATTTCACATGTACTAGGAGCAAAGCAGAGTGGATGAGCCAGATACAGCTAGATTAGATCTGTTGGTAAGAAAATGAGGGCATTTCCTTTTGATTGCTTTTAATCTTTCAGTGGAGTAGAAATTAAAGTCACAAACCTAGACTGAAAGAGAAGAGGGAGTATTGGGGGATTTGAGGTGAGAGAAAAATACGTAAAATAATTTTGGTATGGAGTGGGAAAATGAATTTACTGTGAAAACACAGAAAGGTGCTGGCTGGTAATGAGGCCTTTTATAAGCCTTGTGGTCATAAGCTTAAGAAAGGAAAGTGGTTTCTTAAACATTTATATGAGATCAGAGAAGTGAATGTTTCTTTAGCCACTTCCAACTGCTGGGGTGCAAATGGGAAACAGATACAAAGCAAAGTTCTAACAGAGTTAACAGTTTGATAGGGGAGGATCGATTTTTGGAACTGTCCACAAATCCATTAGGGCAAGGTATACTGGAGTTCCTAAGAATATGTTGTGGAGTAGTGGTAGGGAGGTACCTACACCACACCAGTTGCTAAACCCTACAATAGATCAGAAAGAGTATTAAAAGACATGGTGTAACAACATTGCTGTGGTAATGAGGGAGGGAAGAAAATAACTCTTTTGACTGGCACTGCGGCTCACTAGGCTAATCCTCTACCTGTGGCGCCAGCACGTAGGGTTCTAGACCCGGTTGGGAAGCCAGATTCTTTCCCGGTTGCTCCTCTTCCAGTCCAGCACACCAGTTGCTAAACCCTAAATGAAATTCAAGGGAGTAACTGGGAAGGTTGTAGGCCCTTTAATTGTGAAAGTCTCACCTAGATCCGCAACTTAGTGAAAATTATGTCTGGTTAACATAGTTCACAACCTACCCCTAGGGAGACTGAAACAACATTATCATAACCGTCACTTAGCTTAAAGTTTTATTTTTTATTTGTAGTCCCCTGTGCAAAGCCAGGCATCATCTGGAACAAAGAGAAAGCAGAGCCTGTGTCCTTGGGGATATGACATTCCACCAGAGACCTGGAAGAAAAGATAATTAGATGTAGACAATGATCCACAATTGTTTCCTTGGGTAGGATCTGTTTAAGTGGGAAAGTGGCTGGCAGATCAAGTTGTTTCTCTGCACTTGTAGAGCAGAATGTAAATATTTATGGAATACAGGCCTCTTTTAATCAGTAGCACAGTTGGATCCCTGCAAAGACAGAGTTCTCTTTTAGAAACTCCAAATTAGAGGTAAATATCAGGCAAAATCACTGACAGTGAAATTCTAATTTATTGGGTGTGTGTAGAAATTGCCAAGAATTCACATATGATTTGTGATCAGCACAAAGTGAATAGTGATTGCTCTATTTCTTGTCCTGCTTGTCAACGCCCCTCTTTCATCCTTCCCCCTTCTGTGGTAATGGCTGGCTAACTAGGAAAGTGTTACCTGGACAAATCAATAGTCTCTTCCCTGCCTACTCTCCTTCGTGCCTCCCTTATTCTTTCTTACCATAGTGAGAATGACTGCATTGCTTTTGTCAAAGTACCATACACTTACTGCTCATTATAAATGCGCAATAGAGAAAAATACCAAGAAAAATATTAACACCTCAAATTCTACCTCCTAGAAATAATCATTATAAATTTAACAATGATTGTTCTGGAAATTGTTCTGTGTCCATATGAATGGATAGCAAGAACTCATAACTACCTTATTTTTCTTCATTTCTGAAATTGAGGGGTGGTACATAACCAGAGCACTTTCATGAAGATAGTCTTTTTTTTTAATCAAATTTTCCTGGAATTTCATGTGTCCCTTCAAAGAGTTCTTTTTTTTTTTTTTTTTTTTTTTTTGACAGAGTTAAACAGTGAGAGAGACAGAGAAAAAGGTCTTTCTTTCATTGAGTCACCCCCCCAAATGGCCACTATGGCTGGAGCGCTGCACCGATCTGAAGCCAGGAGCCAGGTGCTTCCTCCTGGTCTCCCATGCAGGTGCAGGGCCCAAGCACTTGGGCCATCCTCCACTGCACTCCCAGGCCACAGCAGAGAGCTGGACTGCAAGAGGAGCAACCAGGACAGAATTCGGCTTCCTGACCCAGACTAGAACCTGGTGTGCTGGTGCCGCAGGTGGAGGATTAGCCTAGTGAGCCGCAGTGCCGGCCAAAAGAGTTATTTTCTTGCCTCCCTCATTACCACAGGAATGTTGTTGCGCCATGCCTTTTAATACTCTTCCTGATCTATTGTATTATGTCTTTTCTTTCATCTGTTACTTTGTAATAATTGTTTTGTTTCTATTTTTAAAGTAATATTTTATTGCACAGTATATCTAAGCTGTCACGTCAACGTGTAATCATTATTTTTTAAAGGATTTATTTCCTTGAAAGGCTGACTGACAGAGAAGGAGAGACAGTGAGATATCTATCCATTGGTTCACTCGCCAAATGCCTGCAAGCTCTCAGGCTGAAGCCAGGAGTCAGGTACTCCATCCAGGTCTGCCAAGTGGATGCAGGGGCTGAAGTACTTGGGCTGTCTGCTGCTGCCTTCCCAGGTGCATTAGCTGGGAGCTGGATTAGAAGTGGCGCTTCACTATGGGATGCCTGCAACTGGCTTAACCCACTGTGCCACAACACTGCCCCGTCTGTATTGCTAACGATTAATGAGTTATTTTGCACTCTTTCTTCTTATCCTAAGTCTTTAGAACTCAGTATTTTATATCCACAGCAATCTCAACTCCAGCAGATTTCTATCAGAAACACCTAGTCTACATTTAAAGTTCATGAAATTCACAGTTGCAAAAGAAAAGTCATATACTCAAGCTGTTCGAAACATCTGTAAGTTTTCCAGTAACTGGATTGTGGTCCAGTTTCTAAATATTACAACTTTTCATTTTAGGACTATTCTCTGAGCAGTGATTCTTTAAGTTATTTCTTTGGGGAAAAATAATATATTGAAGGTTTCTCATCCTTGTGCTCCATCTACCCATTTTTCCACTTTGCCAATAACCATATTTATTTGTTTCTTAAGTTTTAGTTAAGAATTAGGATTAAGTGAGATGGGATTGGGTAAAACTACAACTTCACTTCCCCTGTTGCCCTGGCCACACTGGAAACACTCACCACTCACCTGTGGCTGGTGGGCACAGTATCAGAAGCTGAAGATTGAGCACACTTCTGTCACTACAGATTCCCCTTGAACAGTTCTCTGCTAGTGCATAGCAGGTGCCACTGAGGTGTTTGGGGCCCAAGTCCGTGCCTAGCACTGATCCTGAAATAGCCAAGTGGGACAGGCACACGTATCATCCCATTTTACAGGCAGGGACATTGAGGGTGAGAGAGTGGGGTCACCTGCAGAGGGTGCACAGCCAGGAGTGGGGGCTGGAGGCCAGCCCCTTGCCCTCTCCTCAGGGTGGAGGCAATGCCAGAACCCAGCACCTGAGACACCTCGACACCCCCCATCCCCCACGGTGTATAGATTCCCTTGCCCCTGTGAAACTGTGTATAATTCGTTCTTTTCTCCCCATCTTGGCCTCCTGGGTCCCAGGGCCAGTGGTGTGGCAATGCTGGGACCTGCATGTGAGACAGAACAAGCCCAGTGCCCCCAGAAGACCCAGGATTCAGAGAGCTTCTGGATGGGACATCTGAGGCCCTAATGGAGTAGCCCAGACAGCCAGGCTGGGCCATCGGCAAGGCTCTCTGGGGCTGCAGGACACGGGGGCCATCACAAGGAAGATTTTTCTGGAGGCATGGGTGGAGGGGTGGGGAGGACATCCAGGCAGGGGACACAGCTGAAGCAAAGGGCGAGGTGTCCAGTAAGTGGGACGCTCAGCGGATTGGTGCAGCCCATGCACCTCAAAGCCATTCCTGTAGCCACCATTAGCTCTCACGGGCAAGATCACTGTCTTACAGAGGGGACTGCTGAGGCCCAGAAAGAGCCACAGGAGGCCAGGGTTTGCCCTGGTCAGGAAGAGGACAACCAGGCAGGCACAGATGTCTAAGCCAAGAGAGCGCTGAAGAAGGGCCTGGCGGGCCTGGTAGCCCCCTGCAGGCTGCCACGTGTCCTGCAGCCTTCAGCTGCTTAGTGGTGGAGGCAGAGGTTAGGGTAGGAGGTCTGGTGTGTGCCTGTGCTTCTCAAAAACAGGGCAGACTGATTGAGGAGAGTTGATTAGCAGTGTGCCTCTCTCTATACACACACACACACACACATACATATTCATTAAAATTCCATTTACTTGAGGAGCAGAGCTACAGAGAGGGAGAACAGAGAGAAAGGTCTTCCACTGGCTGGTTCACTACCCAGTGGCTGCAACTGGTGGAGCTCAGCCTATCAGAAGCCAGGAGCTTCTTCTAGATCTCGCACCTGGATGCAGGGGCCAAAGGATTTGGGCTATCTACTGCTTTCCCAGGCCATAGCAGAAGGCTGGATCAGAAGAGGAGCAGCTAGGATTAAAACCAGCACCCATATGGGATGCCGGTGCTACAGAGAGGGGCTTAGCCTTCAACGCCACAGTGCTGGCCTCTCCCCCACCATACATATCTATCTATCTATCTATCTATCTATCTATCTATCTATCTATATAAACAAATAAACCTTTTTCTCTGTATATATACATATATATGTATATATATATTTATTTGAAAGTTTTTTTTGTTTGAAAATTTTATTTATAGGTTTGAAAGGAGAGTTACAGAGAGGCAGAGGCAGAGAGATAGATGTCTTCTATCTGCTGGTTCTCTTCTCAAATAGCCACAGTGGCCGAGGCTGGGCTGTTCTAAAGCCAGGGGGTGCAGGGGCCCAAGTACTTGGGCCATCTTCCACTGCTTTCCCAGGCCGTAGCAGGGAGCTGGAATGGAAGTGGAACACCAGGGACTTGAAGCAGCATGCACATGGGATGCCAACACTGCAGGCAGCAGACTTACCTGCTATACCACAGTGGTGGCCCCATTGTTCTATATATTTTAAAAATCTGCATTAACTTGGATTTTTCAGTTTTTTCTAGTGGGTAGTTTACTTTTCAACTTGTTTTTCAGTTCTTTGGTCTTATTTTTTCCCCTTTTTTAAGGTTTAAAATATTTTTATCTTCATTTTTTAAAGATTTACTTATTTGGAAGGCAGAGAAAGAAGGAGGGAGGAGAGGGAGGGAGGAAGAAAAAGAGAGATGTATCGTCATCATTGGTTCATATCCCAAATGGCCACAATGCTTAGGGATGGTCCAGGTAGAAGCCAGGAACTCAAACTCCAACTGGGTCTCCCACATGCGTGGCAAGGGCTCAAGTGCTTGTGCCACCTTCTGCTTTTTCAGGCACATTAACAGTGAGCTGGATCAGAAGTGGAGCAGCCAGGACTTCAACTGGTGCCCATATGGGATGCTGGCATTACAGGCAGTGGCTTAACCTACTTACCACAATGCTGGCCACTGTTTGCATTTTTTATTGAAAAGCAGAGAGGAAAGGAAGGTGGGGAAGAGAGAGAGAGAGAGACAGACAGAGTGAGCGTTCTTCTATCTGCTGGTTTAATCCTTAAATGCCCATGGTAGTCAGGGCTGGGCCAGGCTAAAGTCAGAAGCCTGGAATTCCATCCTCGTCTCCCATGTGGGTGGCTGTTGTCTGCTGCCTCTAAAGGTGTACATTAGCAGAAACCTGGATTTAGAAATGGAGTTAGGATGAGATTTCAGACACTCCCATAAGGCCATTCTCATGTCCCAAGTGGTGACTTAACCCTGGGATCAAATGACCCCATCTATTCTATTAATGGTGTTCTTTGCTTTTGCTGCCTCCTGCAGTCTTTGTTCATGCTTCAGTTTGTTATTTCATCCGGTTCTTGAGGTGTTTAATTGAATTCATATCTGCAGAATTTTTTTTTAAAAAAGATTTACTTATTTATTTGAAAAGCACAGTCACAGAGAGGCAGAGGCTTCCATCTGATGGTTCACTCCCCAGGTAACCACAATGGCTAGAGCTGCAGCAATCCAAAGCCAGGAGCCAGGAGCTTCTTCTGGGTCTCCCACACAGGTTCAGGGGCCCAAGGACTTGGACCATCTTCCAGTGCTTTTCCATGGCACAGCAGAGAACTCAGTCAGAAGGGGGAGAGCCGGAACTCAAACTGTTGTCTATAGGGTATGCCAGTACTGCATGCAGGTGATGGCTTTACCAGCTATGCCACAGTGCCAGCCCCAGAAATTTTTTTAATAAATCACTCACAGTAAATTTCTCAAGAAAATCATTCTTAAAAGCTAACAATCTTAGTAAAGAGAGATGATCTTAAATGATCAAAATTGTAATTGTTGATTGGAATCACCTAGTTTGAAGATTTTATCATTAATGCATGCAGTTCTAAATTTTTTAACAGGATTGACTGAGGGTCTGCACCCAGAAAAAAAATGAACTATTTAAAGTGAACCAATAATTTGTAAATTTGGGCACATATAAATACAGATTTATAAGTAAATTGATTCAGGTATATGTAGACATTGTTCTGGGTTGAACTGTCAAGGCATTAGTGAGGCTGCATAGGAGAGTATCTTGGGTTGATTGTACTGGGATTTCTCTATTTTATTGTCCCTTTTCTCTTCTGTATCTTGTGTTGACCCATGCTGGCTCATGTTGATTTACTCATTTTCAAGATCAAAAGCAGATAAAATTGTGGAAGATAGTCTGCCTACCATTGTTCAAAGTTTAGACTTGGATGTATTACCCCTCCATCAACTCAATTCCTGTAGTTTAGTTATCTGTTCTGTTCGACACTATTCCAAATCATTGCAGTACTCTGAGTGCCCAAAATACAAACTTTCTTGGCAAAAAAAGTCCTCCTTTTCTTCTGTTGTGGAAGAGGTTTTATAGACTTTTTTCTTGTGGGTGGAAAGGGACTAATTTTCCATCTGGATGCCACCTGTAAGAGTTCACACCTTTTCTCAGAAGAAATTCAATCTATGGCAGTGGTTCTTTTAAGCAATCTTTATTACAGTTCTGTAGGAGATAAAGGTAAATATTCTTTGTGGGTTGTTTTCCTAAGATTGTTTTTATCTAATGAATATGACTTGTATTTAAATTTTGTTTGCAAAAGCAAAAGTTGGTCATCACTTAGATACTGCCCTAGGCAAACACAATCTTACTGTCTTCATGAGAATAATCATGTTATGTCTTCATGAGGGCTAATGTGTAGACAGTGTGCAGTGATTCATTTGATTTTGACTGCATTTACTGATTAGCCTGTCAATCAACTCATTCCAACCTAATGGATGACTAAAACGTTAAGTGTCTCTGGCAGAGCAATGCAACAGTGAACAACACATTAGAGCAATGGGTTGGAAGACTGTACTGTTATCACCAGGAAAGTGTTAAAATGGAGATCCTAAAACTCTGATTGCAGTCTCTTCATAGATCTCTGGGGATTTGATTTAACATGCAGTCTGCGAGAACTATAATATTGCCATTCATATCAATGTTTGCATTAATATTAGAAGTTGCCTATAAGATCATCAGAGAAAATAGACTTTATTAGGAAATTTAGAAAAGGCTCAGGAAGGGAATAGGCATTTAGATGGCAGTTAAGACATTGGTTTCCCATGTAAGAGTGCTCAAGTTTGATTCCTGGCTCTGGCTCCTGCCTTCAGCTTGCTGCTAATGCAGAACCTAGGAGGCAGCAGTGTTGGCTCGAGTCATTGGGTTTTTGCCACCCATTGAGGGGACCTAGATTGAATTCTCCATTCCTGGTTTCAGCTTGGCCCAGCCTTAGCTGTTGCATGCATTTGGAGAGTGAACCGGAGGATGGCTGTGTGTGCCTGATCTGTCTCCTCTCTACTCCCCTCTACAATAGTAGTAAAATGCCACCTAATACAATTGTATCTACACAAAGAAGAATACCTGGGCCACCACCTTGGTTGTAATTCCACTGTTTTAAAATTATCTCTTTCAAACCTAGACATCTTCAGTAGATTCCTAAGGCACCTTGGGGGTGGGGGTTGAGAACTGGTGGGCTGTCTTGGTTAGGCATCAACAGAAGTAGCAAAAGTACTCCAACATGTTATAAAGTGGTTTCTAAAGAATATACTTGATGGCTGGCCCTGGCAGAAGTTTCCAAAGTCCTGTCTCAGGAGCCCACTTGCCAAGAGCTGCTGTCTTCTTTCAGCAGAAGGAGCTACCTAGTCGTTCTGGCTTTTGAGGATAACCTGGGTGTTGCACACTTCTGGTGGAAAAGAATGTAGACATTGCCCAGCTGGGGATGAGGAAGCAGTTTGGCCTGGTGCTGTCAGGTACCTGAAATTCTGCTTATTCCCAAGCTTAATTTAAGCCACACTTCAGCTTACTTGTGGGTGAGCTTGGCTGCATTGCTTTGATGATTCATTTTGCTTCAGCTTAAGCAAGTACATAATGTGAATTCAGTAATGGGTGTGGGTATTTGTTTCCACTCCTAAAGCCTCCATTGAAGCATGATTTACATGAAATAAAATGCACTCACTCTAAATACACAATTTGATGAAAGTTGACAAATGTATATACCTATGTAACACCATCAAGATGGAGAGTCTGTCACTCAAAAATACTCTCCCTTCCACTTTTACGATTTATTTATTTGAAAGTCAGAGTTACATAGAGGAGGAGAGGCAGAGAGAGAGAGAGAGAGAGAGAGAGACAGACAGACAGACAGACACTTACATCTGCTGACTCACTCCCAATTTGGCTGCAATGGTCAGAGCTGCGCTGATCTGAAGCCAGGAGCCAGGAACTTCCTCCAGGTCTTTCCATGTGGGTGCAGGAGGCCAAGGACTTGGGCCATCTTCCACTGCTTTTCCAGGCCATAGCAGAGAGCTGGATTGGAAGTGGAGCAACTGAGACTTGAACTGGAGCCCAACATGGGATGCTGGCACTGCAGGCAGCAGCTTTACCCACCACGTCAGAGCGTGGCTGGCTTCCACTTTATAGTCCCCTCTCTCCTATGAGCCATAAACCCAGGTCTTGGCAATCACTGATGTGTGTTCTGTTGTTACAGATTAGTTTTTACCTCTTTTTGAATTTCATATGAATAGAATGATACATTGGGTGTTTCTTCTTTTTATCAGCAAAATGTTTTTGAAATTCATCCATTTCATTGAATATAACAGTACCAGCAATACTCTATTCCTTTGCATTGTTTAGTATTTCATTGAATAGATATGTCACAATTTGATGGAGAGTTGGGTTGTTTCTACTATGAGTAAATCTGATGGGGTATTCCTGCACGGTAGGCATATGATTTTATTACTATTATGATTGTTGGGCCTATATGACAGAAGTCTGGATTTTTCTTTTTTTCTTAAAACTTATTTATTTCCTTGAGAAACAAGAGTCAGGAGCTTTTTCTGGGTCTCCTTTGTAGGGGAAGGGGCCCAAGCACTTGGGCCATCTTCCACTGCTTTCTCAGACCATAGCAGGGAGCTGGTCACAGGAGGAGCAGCTGGGACTCGAACCAGTGCCCAAATGGGATATCAGCACTGCAGGCAGCAGCTTTACCCACTATGCTACAGTGCCGGCCCCAGTCATTGTCACTTAATAGGTTTTTCTAAGCCCTTCATCTCCTTGCCTTCAGGATTCTTACAATAAAATGTTTTTCCCTTTAACGGTGTCCAAAATGTCTCAGAGGCTGTGTTCCTTTCTTTTATCTTGTTTTTGTTTCTTGGTCTGATTGGGCTATTTCAAAAAACTGTCTTCGGCGCCACTGTGGCTCAACAGGCTAATCCTCCGCCTTGCGGCGCCGGCACACCAGGTTCTAGTCCCGGTCGGGGCACTGGATTCTGTCCTGGTTGCCCCTCTTCCAGGCCAGCTCTCTGCTGTGGCCCAGGAGTGCAGTGGAGGATGGCCCAAGTGCTTGGGCCCTGCACCCCATGGGAGACCAGGAAAAAGCACCTAGCACCTGGCTCCTGCCATCGGATGAGCAGCCGCAGTGCGCTGACCGCAGCAGCCATTGGAGGAGGGTGAACCAATGGCAAAAGGAAGACCTTTCTCTCTGTCTCTCTCTCACTGTCCACTCTGCCTGTCAAAAAAAAAAAAAAAAAAACTCTTCAAGTTCAGATATTTTCTTCGGATTGATCTAATCCATTATTGAGGCTTTCTAATGTAGGTTCTGTTGGACTTACTGAGTTTGCCATTTCCAAGATTTGTTTCTTTTTCAACCTCTGCCTCTTTGCCAGATCTCTCACTCATATCATGGATCATTTTTTTGGATTTTTTCATAGTCTATATTCTCATTTCTCTTTAAGAATGTTAATTATCATTCTTTTGAGTACTTGATCAGGCATTCCATCGATCTGCTTCTCTTTGTTACTAAACCAATGTTGTGTTTCTTTGAGGTGTAATATTGCCCTGCTTTTCATACTGCTGGTGTTTGTTTTGATATCTACTGTTGTGCAGCATTTCTCTGACTTTCAATGAGCAGGCTTCATGCAGAAGGCGTTTTCCTGGAGAAGAGTCCTGGGGTATTTTTTGGGTAGCTATTGCAGCTTTGTTTCCAGTTCCACGCTGCAATGTAGTCTCCAGGTGTCTTCTTCCACCAGAATTAATGGCAGCAGTATTGGGGGCTTAGAGTGTTGTTGTCAGACCCAGCAGGGGTGTGGAAAATGTGGTAGCAGCCTTTGGACAGGGTCTCGAATAAGCCTTCAGTCCACTATGGCCAGGGTTATGGGATCACCCGCTGGGGGTTCTAAGAGAGATCACTTGGGTACCCGTGTCAAGAGAAGCACGGTGAGGCCATGGTGCTGCTGTCCCCAAATGCACCAAGTATAAGCAAGTACACAATCCCACTCATTGCCAGCACCAGGATTCTATGCAGTGTCTTAGCCACCAATCAGCCTTTTCTTCCCCCAAGAAGTTAATCACTCTCTCTGCATTGTGCTGCCTGGGATTGGAAGAGGAATGGAGTGGGCAATGCTGCAGCCACCTGTGCTGCGATGGTGTATCACACCCAGAGCCCACAGTCCCTTCACACCAGGGCAGTACCGGGAGGACAGTGGAGGTCTACTGCCTGGTGCTTAGGTGAACTTGTAGCTGAGACTGCTGCTGTTAGCGCCAGGTGATGCTGGCCAGGATGTAAGTCCAGTTGACTGGGGCCCTGTCTCTACTGTGGGACTGTGTGAGGTCTAGGGGCTCCATCCATAGGCACTGACCTGGGGACAGAAACCTTTAATATCTGATGATTTAACCAGATCCAAAACACAGCTGTGTGCTCACTTTGGTTCCCTATCTTCAAGTAGCTGGAGCCTTGCTCCTTGCTGTCTACTCACAGTTGGGGAAGAATGGTGAAAATAGGCTACTCAGGTGGACACTAATATGAGTTGCATGTGAATCTTGCAGCTACAAGATCCTCTGATGCCTTGTGCATACCGGTCCCATGAGAGCTTGGGGATGATGCAGATTGAAACATGCTTCCATTTCACCTGGGTGTAGGTCTCAAGAGGCCAGATGCTAGGGCTGATCTAGACTACATTTGTGTGAGAACTGGCTTAGGGATGGAGGCCTTTGACTTAATTTGATGCTAGATGTCACCAAGGCAGGCCTGACCCTGAGCTTCAAGGCAAAGTCCTAAGCTCACTTCGCTGCTGTGCTCTCCGATAGCTGGATCTTGCATCACTTGCTGCTGGATGCTGGTGGAGGAGGAGCGGAGACTGTTCCTTGGCCGCCTACTCTGACATTAGTCTGGGTCACACCTGAGTCCTGCAGTCTTCCATCTGCTGGTCCACTTCCCAAGTGGCTGCAATGGCTGGAACTGAGCTGATCTGAAGCTAGGGATGAGGAGCTGCTTCTGGGTCTCCCACGTGGGTGGAGCAGCCCAAAGAATTGGGCTGCCATCTACTGCTTTCCCAGCCGTAGCAGAGAGATAGATCAGAAGAAGAGTAGCTGGGACTTAGACTGGTACCCATATGGGATGCTGGTGCTGCAGGTGGTTGCTTTACCTGCTATACCACAGGCTGGCTCCCTATTTTAACCATTTTTAAGTATAAAATCTGGAGGTAAGGATTACATTTGGTGTCACATGACTATCAACATTACTTCCAAAATTTTCCATACAAATTCTCCACCCTCAAGTAATAGCTCTGCATTCTCTCTAGCACCTAAAAATGTATAATATATTTTGTCACCACTTATTTTTCTATTGTAGATATTTCATGTAGTTTTCCTTCTGTGTCTTTTTTTTTGTTAGCAAAATGTTTTCAAGACTTATTCCTTTTAGCATATATCAGAACTTAATTTTTATGATTGTATGATTTGGTGAATATATATACCACATATTGTTCAGTCATCTGTTGATAATAAACTCCCAACTTTTGGCTATTATAAGTAATGCTGTAGCGATACAAATTTCTATTTGTATTCCTGATTTTAGTTAGTCTGGACATAAAGCTAGAAGTGGAATTCTTGGTCACATGGATTTGCTGGAATTTTAATTGGGGTTATGCTGAATGTCTAGGACAATTTGGAGTGAATTTTTTTAAAAGATTTTATTTGAAAGGCAGAGTTAGAGAGAAAGGTCTTCCATCTGCTGGTTCGCTCCTCAAAAGGCTGCAATGGCTAGAGCTATGCTGATCTGAAGCCAGGAGCCGGGAGGTTCTTCAGGTTTCCCTCATGGGTTCAGGGGCCCAAACACCTGGGCCATATTCCACTGCTTTCCTGCTATGCCACAGTGCTGGCCCTGATATCTTCAATCTTAACAGTATTCAATTGCTGATGCGTGAACATGGAATATCTCTCTTATTCAGCTTGGGCTGCTATAGCAATAGTCTGCTGTACCACAGAGTGACTTGAAGAAATTTATTTTCTCACCGTTCTGGAGCTAAGGAAGTCTAAGACCAGAGTGCTGGTAGGGTAATTTCATTCAGAAGCCCCTTCTCTTGCCTTGCAGGTGGCTGCCATCTAACTGTGTGTTCATGTCCTCTTTACACACCTGTACACACACCACACACACACACACACGCACACACACAGAAAGGAGGGAAAGCACTCTTGTGTTTCTTCTTTTTTTTTTTTTTTTTTTTACAGGCAGAGTGGACAGTGAGAGAGAGACAGAGAGAAAGGTCTTCCTTTTGCCGTTGGTTCACCCTCCAATGGCCGCCGCGGTAGGCGCGCTGCGGCCGGCGCACCGCGCTCGTCCGATGGCAGGAGCCAGGTGCTTTTCCTGGTCTCCCCCTGGGGTGCAGGGCCCAAGCACCTGGGCCATCCTCCACTGCACTCCCGGGCCACAGCAGAGGGCTGGCCTGGAAGAGGGGCAACCGGGACAGAATCCGGCGCCCCGACCGGGACTAGAACCTGGTGTGCCGGCGCCGCAAGGCGGAGGATTAGCCTGTTGAGCCACGGCGTCGGCCACCTTGTGTTTCTTCTTACAAGGGAACTAATCCCATCATGAGAGCCCCATCCAAATGGCCTCATCTAAGCCTAATTATCCAACTGCCCATCTCTAATGCCATTATATTGAGTGTTAGGGTTTCGACATATTGCACTGGGAATGCATAGAATTCAGTCCATAGCAATGTCTTCATCTACATCTTTAATCTTTTTCAATAATCTGTAGTTTTTCAGGGCACTGCCTATGCACACATTGTGTTAAATTTATTCTGTAGCATTTCATGCCTATGGAGATTATTGTGAATGTATTTTGTTTCACTTCCAATTGCATTCTGTCTGTTTATAGAAATTCAAGTGATTATTGATCTTGAATGCTTTAACCTTGCTCAGTCTATTAGTTCTAGTACCATTTTTTTTCTCTTCATGAATTCTTAAGATTTTCTACATGTTTGATGATGATGTCTGTGAAAAAATAATTTTACTTCTCTTCCCTTCTGTAAGCCTTAAATTTCCTTTTCCCCTTTGCTTTCTGGCATTGGCTGGGCCTCCAGTACAATGCTCATGGAAGTGGGGATGGTAGATATCATTGCCTCATTCTGAATCTTAGGAGGAGGAAGATGGAAGAGTTGTAGGACATTTTACTTTTATTTATGTATTTTTAAGCCAAGTAATTTGATAAGTTTATTGGCTACAAAGTTCTTTTCCTTACCCAGATTCTATAATCAATAATTATGGTAGCTTTAGGCTCTTGAACTCTGTTTCTATTAGAGAAGTTCCTGTTTATTTTATATACTGAACTGTGGCAATAAATTTTTCCTAGGCTTCATAGCTAGAAATAATTTTAAAATTACTGGCATAATATCATGCTATTGACTTTTATTGAAGTTCAAAGCAGCCACTGATGAAAACATCATCTTATGAAAAATAATTTTCCCTGAAGAAGGGTCATGAGATAAAATTCTATTGCAATTTGGTACTATACCAGGACCACATTTAGTATTAGTATAAAAAGTATTATATATTTTGTACAAAATAATGAACATTGCTTATTTAACTATTTCCATTTTTCCTTAGTCTAAGATAAGCTTGAAGCTAAATTTTTTCACGTAATCATGACCTTGATGATTTCTTGTATCCTCATTTGTAGTACTGTGCTGTTTTAACAGTCTTAATCTATTTGTGTCTTTTGTTGTGAGCCAACTCAAATCCTTTTAAAAAGGTTTTAGAAATATAAATTATAATCTCTTTTTGAATTAATAGAGAAGATATTTCATAAAAGAGCCTTCCTTTTAAATATTTAATTGGTATAAATACATACCTTTAAGAGGCTTAATGGAAAGCTATAAATGGAAAGTCTCTAGGCTTAAGAATGTAGTCCTTTACTGGCCTTGTAAGATAAGCTTCCAAAGAAAAATGCAGTGATGATCTTGTTGAAGAGAAGCTAAAATATTCTGACTAAAGCAAAACAAAAAACAGATCTGCTGCTTTCAGTGATCTCTAACAATTGGGTGAATGTCCTGAAAACAACCTAATAAATGAAATGCTAAAGATTCACAGTGCCTCAGGAGTCTGGGTGAATTGGTACCAGAGTTGTGGGGTTGAGCTGGAGGAAGGAGTTCATTTTCATTTTCTTTTTTTTTTTTTTTTATAAAGATTTATTTGAAAGACACAGTTGCAGAGAGGCAGAGAGGGAGGGAGGAGAGTGATTCCATCCGCTGGTTCACTCCCTAGACGGCTGCAAAGGCTGGAGTTGGGCTGATCTGAAGCCAGGAGCCAGGATCTTCCTCTGGGTCTCCCACATGGGTGCAGGGGCCCAAGGACTTGGGCCATCTTGTACTGCTTTCCCAGGCCATAGCAGAGAGCTGGATTGGAAGTGGAGCAGGTGGGACTCGAACAATGCCCATATGGGATGGCAGCAGCTTTGCCTGCTACACCATAGCGCTGGCCCTGGAAGGACTTCATTTTCTATGACAATAATTAAAACAATTTAAATTTATTTAAACTAGTATCATTGACACTTGTACACTCTAATCACAAATATATCCCTATATTTGTACATTTCAGTGCTAATTGTATATTGTCTTGACCTAGATATACATACATAATAATTCATAGTTTTATAAAATGAATTATTTACCACCTTAATTTTTTGTATAGAATTATTTGGGAGGAGGAAAGAAGCAATATTTACTTTAAAAATTAAGTATTTTACCATGGAAATATGTCTTTAATACCACTGGACTAGTTCATTACTAAATACTTTACATACATAATTTCATATTTCTCAAAGCACAGCTATAGTTGCCATTGAACTTGGGTCCATTTTGTAGATGAGATACTATTGCATGGTCAGGATTTAAATCATAAACTGTGCTAACCAGCATCTCATTTGGAAGGAAGGCATTTGACTGAAGTAAGAGTAACTTAAACGTAGTATTTTTTTCTCCCATGAAGCAGCCTGAAGATAGAGGGATTGCTTTTGCATTGCTTTAGTTGCTCAGTAATCTTACTTTATCCTCCGTTAAGTCCTCAGTGACTGGGCTTTCCTTTTTCATGTCGTGATGTTGCGTCTTGGTTGCAGACTGCCCAGATAACTTCTGTTCAGGACAGGAAAGGGGAAGTGGCAATGCAGATACTGGTCTTATTTTTAAAAATAATATTCATTTATTTGAAAGGCATTGTAACAGAGCTCTTCCATCTGCTGGTGCACTCCACGAAGGCCCTGAACAGCCTTGCCTGGGGCAGGCCAATGCCAGGGGCCAGCAATTGCTTCCAAATCTCCCATGTGGGTGGCAGGAAACCAACCACTTGTGCCACCATCTACTGCCTCCCAAACACATTAGCAGGGTGCTGGACTGGAAGTACAGAGTAGCCAGTATGGAACCAGGCACTCTGATCTGGGATGTGGCCCTCCCAAGCAGTGGTTTAATCCACTGTTCCACACACAGAGAACCTGTATGTGTTCTCTCTCTTTCTCTCTCTCATGCACTGTTGCTTTCTGTCTTGCTCTTGCATTTGTTTTCTTTAATCAAAAAATCAAAATCTTTGCAAGAAACCCTCCAGTGGGTTTAGCTTGTATCTCATCAGCCAGAGATGAGCTATATGGCTGCCCCTGGGCTGGTTATGAGAGCAGCAGGGAAAACATTTTGAGTTCTTAGCTACTAAAGAAGGTGGCTGGAAACTGGAAATGACACTTCAATTGGCCAAATAGTGTCTGACATTATAATTATTACATGGTACTGATGCTTGCAAGTTAGCGCAATGGAATTTTTGTATAAATTCTAAAGACAGTAACTGAGATGGAGCAAGTAAAGAATATTTCACTTTTCTTGGAGACTTTGATTTTCTAGAAGATGGGTTTGAGTCCCTTCTTTGCTTTCCTTTCCTCCATTTTTACATTACTGTATTATCTTTGAGCAACCCCCTGGAGTGGATATAGAAGTGTGTATCTTTTGAGAATGGCAAGAGGAACAAGAACTTGACTGCTGTTCTCATTTAGGCTTTAGTTGGGAGACAAGACACACATAAAGAATACAGTACACAGGGTAGTGTGAATGGAGGTGTACATTTTTTTAAAGATTTATTTATTTGAAAGGTAGAGTTAGAGACTCAGAGGCAAAGAGAGAAAGGTCTTTCATCCAGATTCATCCCCCAAATGGCCACAAGGGCAGGAGCTGGGCTGATCTGAAGCCAGAAGCCTGGAGCTTCTTCTAGGTCTCTGATGTGGGTGCAGGTGCCCAAGGACTTGGGCCAACTTCTACTGCTTTCCCTGGCCACAGCAGAGAGCTAGCCTGGAAGAGGGGCAACCGGGACAGAATCCGGCACCCTGACTGGGACCAGAACCCGGTATGCCCGCGCTGCAAGTTGGAGGATTAGCCTATTGAGCCACAGCACCAGCCATACATATCCTTATTATAGGCTTCATATAAAGCTAAGCTTGAATAATTGTGCATTGTTAAACTTAGGATGGTAGCCTTTGAATCAGATTTGTGGTTTATTATCTCATTAACCTCTAACTTACTAAAAAATCAGAATAATCTTTAAACAAAAAATATTATCAGTCACAAAAGATTAAGGGAATTAAGAAAATCTGACTGAAATTAATAGATTTAAGTGAAGTTACAGCTTGCATCGGGTAGGAAATCTAGTTAATTAACATTCTCAGTTTTCCTCAAGAGCCTCAATATGATCTCTGTAGTAAAGAAGGGGTTAATATAAGGGTGTTCCTAGTCCATTTTGAATTACTATTACAAAATACCTGAAGCTTCGTAGTTTGCAAAGAAGAGTTTTATTTTGTTTCACGGTTCTGGAGGTGAGATGGGGTGACAAAATTTGGAGAAGACCTCATACCATGTCATAGCATGGTGAATTGCATCACATGACAGAAAGCTACAACTGTGGAGAACCCTGTCTGGAAGAAATCACATTGTGAGAGCAATCAAGAGAGTTGGGGAGGGGCCAGCCCCGGTTTTTATAATAACCTACTGTATTTGGAATCAGTCCACTTCAGTAAGACTTTGTCCCCCACCAAAGACCAGCACTATTCATGTCTTGATTGTGGTAATTATGACACACTCACTTCCTACTAGGCCCACCTCTTAAGACTAGTTAGAACCATTATGTTGGGGATCAACGTTCATTGTGAGCTTTGGTGGGAACACCACATTCAAGGAATAGCAAAGGAAGTAACCAAATATCCATCTTCAAGTCTGGTACTGTTATAAATTTTCAAAGATGGGATATAATTCTAGATGTTTGGCAGAGATTAGGTATGGTCAGTTACTTGTTCAAACAACACATTCTAATGCAATTTGAACCAAGAAGTGCCATCAAGCCCTGGGCCATAGAAGTCAGGGTTCTTGTTTGCAGGCTAGGAGGGAGTTGGTCTTCCAGTACCTTTAAGCTTTCTCATTTTATATATCTATCAGCCCCTCTGGATACCAAAGTCAATTTGATTGTTTGAACTGACTGGTCAAATTCAGCAGAAATGCAAAGTGAGCACTGCTGTGGTTTTGTTCAAATATGGTCCGCCCCTCCTAACCCACCTCTATTGTTAAGGCACTGAGATGATAGAAAATGCAAACGTGATGAGGCCTTTGGGAAATTAGTCTGGGGTTGATCATTAAGGTAGTAGTACCCCAGGATTGAATTCCAGTGGCTTTATGATAGGCCACATAAACACATGTACTCCCTGTCTCTTGTCATGAGATACCCTCTTCCACCTCAGAACTCTGACAGCAAGAATGCTGTCACAGAGGCTAAACCACTGGGGACCCATCCAATCTTGGACTGTGAACCTCTAGAGCTGTGGGCCAAAGCAAATTTTTTTTCTTTATGAAGTTAGGCTACCTCACGTATTTTTCTATACTAATCAAATCTAATATAAAAGTTAATAAGAACTCTCAGACTGTATATAAGTTGATATAAATGTGTGTCTCTGTGTGTTTCTGCCTCCAAGATGAAATGTAGAATTACTTAGTTATAATTCGTCTCTTCCTTTCTGTGTGTACTGAGAAATCACTATTTAGTGCCATAGGTTTGCCCAAAATCCTGGAATTACTAACCTAATTAGAAAACATGGCTTTGCTGGCAGAAAAATGATTGATACAAGTACACCCAGCAGAGTACCTAGCACATAATGGGTATATAATTAACAGTTTGACAAGCGAATGTTGCTGAAAGAAAGCAAAGAAATCATTTCCCAGCAGAATTTCGTTTCAAAGAGTGAGAAGGACTTTTACAACTACTTCGCGTACTTATAAACATAAGGGACATTTTAGAAAAGTTAGTTGGCTTTGGTTAATCAGTTTAGTTAGGTTAAAATGGTCGTGTCGTCTTAAGAGTTTCTATAGCATTTTTCCTAGAGATACTTTGGTCCATGAAGGTTTCTCATGGTATATGCAAATCCTTTGCTAAAATGACAAGTTGTCTTGATGTCCTTTGTGCAAAATGACAGCATGTCATTTCTTGTGAAGAGCAATGTACTCCCTGGCAATCCCTTGCTTGCTGGGAGGTCTGACGGCAGTGTTTTGTTATAGTCACGTGGTGTATAGTCCTTGACTTGTGGATTGAAACACTCAGAGCAGCCATATGGGATTCCAGGGCCACAGGCAGAGTCTTTACCTACTACACCACAATTAAACTCCTTTATTTTTATGTTTTTTTTTTTTAAGATTTTGTTTGAAAGGCAGAGTTACAGAGAGAGAGGCAGAGTCAGAGAAAGAGAAGTCGTACATCAGCTGGGCCAGACTGAAGCCAGGAGTTTCTTCTGAGTCTCCTGCATGGGCTCAGGGGCCCAAGGACTCATAGACTCATATCATCTTATGCTGTTTTCTCAGGTTCATTAGCAGGGGGCTGAATTGGAAGTGGAGTAGCTCATACAGGATGCCAGCACTGCAGGCAGCTGCTTAACCAGAGAAACCTATTTATTATATATTATTACTTTACTCTTTGGATAATTTTTAACCATGCTTCATCCACTCAAGTAAATGTATTGTACATGTAAGGACACATATTGGAGGTACACCCGTGCACTCAAGTACATGTATTGTACAAGTAAGTACATGTATTGTACAAGTAAGTACTTGTATTGCAGGTATACCCATGTACTCACATACATGTATTGTAAGTACATGTATTGTACATGTAAGTACATGTACTGGAGGTGCACCCGTGAACAAGTTCTGCCTCCTGCCCTTAAAGAACTTGACATTTAACATGCAAAAATCATAGTCAATGTTGCTCTGAGGGAAAGCAGAGCTGGGTACATGAGCCAATGGAATGAGTGTCAGGGAGACCTTGGGTATCCGTGTGGGAACAGCTACAAAGGGATTTCAGGCTTCAGAAGAGAAATGTTTCGTATATGATGAAAATCTCTGACTCCCTCAAATTCGATTCCAAATATGGGAATATTTTTTGGGTGTTGAGAGGTAGCCTAATAGAGCGCTTAAGAGCCCAGGCTCTGGAGCTGTACTCACAGGTTTGAATTACAACTCTTCCATTTACTGGTTTTAGGGACTTGGGTGTCACACTTCTGTAGGCTGTACTTTGTTCATTTGTAAAATGGGGATAATGATGCCACCAAATTCATAATGTTATGAGGATTGAATAAATTCATATTTATAAAAGGCTTAGAACAATGCATGACAGAGCAAGTGCTATATCGGTGTTAAGTAAATATTGCCATACAAATTCAAAAACATTTAAACACACATATTTCCCTGTAACTTGTGATATAACGTGTCTTCTGTACATTTCTAAGTCAGTGAAGTTAGTTGTGGTGACCTGAAGCTCCTATAGATGATATTGGGGAATTAAACTTCGATTGACTATGATCTGGTCTCATCTACTGGGGGAAAGTAATTTATGTATATTAACATATGCATATATATTAATATGAATAGTTGTTTAAGGAATATGAGGAACAAATACAAAACTCGCATAGTTTTTCAGAATCTGGTGCATTTATGATAATAGAAATAGTAATTTTTATGAGGAAAAGAAAAGTAGGAATGGATGTTTCACAAAGCAGTTTTGAAGCCAGTTAGAATGTCTGTGTTCTGCCGGCGCTGTGGCTCAATAGGCTAATCCTCCACCTAGCGGCGCCGGCATACTGTCCCAGTTGCCCCTCTTCCAGGCCAGCTCTCTGCTGTGGCCAGGGAGTGCAGTGGAGGATGGCCCAAGTGCTTGGGCCCTGCACCCCATGGGAGACCAGGAGAAGCACCTGGCTCCTGCCTTCGGATCAGCAGTGCGCCAGCCGCGGCGGCCATTGGAGGGTGAACCAATGGCAAAGGAAGACCTTTCTGTCTCTCTCTCTCACTGTCTACTCTGCTTGTCAAAAAAAAAAAAAAAGAAAGCAAGCAAAAAAAAAGAATGTCCATGTTCCATATTAGAGTTTCTGAGTTTGAGTCCTGGCTCCGGCTCCTGACTCTAGCTTCCTGCTGAGGTGCATCTGGGAGGCAGTGGTTAACAGCTAAAGTAGCTGCATTCCTACCAACCGTGTGGGAGGAATGCACACCTAAGTTCCTAGCTCCCAACTGGAGCCCCTGTCTGGGCCTGGCAATTGCAGGCATTGGGGAGGGTTCTAGTGGGTGGGAGTGTTTGCTCTTCTGTCTCCCCACCCCCTCCCTGTGCCTCTCAAATGAATAAATAGAAATTTTAGAAAAAGTAGAGGTAACTTGGAATTTAGTAACTTCAAACATCAGTTAATTTCTGTAGTAGTATTTAAGACATACTATAACTAAGAATGGATTCAACTGTGTAATACAATATTACAGGAAGTTCAAAGGGATATTCTTCTATTCTTCTTGATTTTAGAGCTGGTTATCATAATAAAAAAGATATGAAATTTCAAAATACACTTAACTCTCATGAAAAAGGAGTTAAATATTTTCTAAAAGGTGGTTAGAACTTCCTGAAAGAAAGTTCTTCCTGAAAGAATTTTTCAGTAGTTCAGCTTCAGTTCAAAAAACTCATTGTCATTTTTTTTCCCATTTTACTTATGATTCTTCCAATATTTATTTTCACAAAAGTAACAAAAACACACATAAGGAGGAAAAAAGTTACCCATATGATACAAAAATGCCAGCTTACTTATTTGATCTCCAAAACACTTTTCCACAGAAATGTACTTGCTCCTTGAAATTCCTTTATAGCATTTTCTTAGATCTTATAATTCCTTGAACTCCGTAGCAACACAATTTGTTTTTAGTTTGTCTGTGTCCATACTTTAACCTTCTCTGTCATAGTTACGTTTTGCTAGGTCATCATCAGACATCTAAAAATTGTAATCCAATGACTTTATAGTATAGTGCTGTACTCACATCATGTAAAAACCAGCACAGGCAGCAGCATTTATTTAATTGGTAGCCACTGAATGTTAAGTATAGCCATATGTACAACATATAATGATCGAAAAGCCCCAAAAGTTTCCCAAAATTTAAATATCCCTTTCTTTTCTGATCTGCTGAGACAAAATATTTTTAAATACTTTGACCTTCCCTCAAACAAACCTTTCAGAACTTCTACTAAGTGATTTTAGGGTCTATGTACTGCAGATAACCTCTGAACCATTCTATCTAAAGGGTTTCCAAGGTATATTTTGCAATATGTTGAATATCTAACACAGAATTCTAGGTAAACTGAAAATACACAGGAGAAAAGCATTTAGTTTTAGATCAGGGTAAATTAATGTGTTTTACCTTTTATTTGTTGTCACATGGTCGATAGTAAAATTACTGAGAACCAGATCGCTGGTTAAAGGCTGAATTGGTTTTAGTTTGTGGATGTTGAACCAAAGTTGTCAACAGAAAAGCTGCCGACTTCAAGAATGGTTGAAGCCATGATTCAGTCAAGCTGTTGAGCTTGGAACCTTGTAGAAAAAACAACTCATGGGCTTTGTGTGGATGGATGGCAGAAAAATGGGAAAGTTATATAAAACGTAGTGATTTTCTTGAGCTTCTTAAAACTCCCATTTGCATGAGTGAATCCAGTGTGTTGTTATTAGAGCCTTTTTCTCGGGGGGGGGGGGATGGTTCTTTTTAGTGTGTGTCGTAGAAACTGTTGAATGAAAATGATTATGGAATTTTTTTAAAACTTTTATTTAATAAATATGAATTTCCAAAGTACAGCTTTTGGATTACAGTGGCTTCCCACCCCCACCCCCCAATAACTTCCTTCCCACCCACAACCCTCCCATCTCCTGCTCACTCTCCCATTCCATTCACATCAAGATTCATTTTCAATTATCTTTATATACAGAAGATCGATTTAGTATATATTAAGTAAAGATTTCAACAGTTTGCACCCACACAGAAACAAATGTAAAATACTGTTTGAGTACTAGTTATAGCATTAATTTACATTGTATAACACATTAAGCTGAAATAAGCTTTTAATTAGTTTTCCATTTTTTTGAAATACTGTGAATTTATTGCTAGATGGGGCCTTATGGAAGTTTTAACCAGATAGATTTGGGAGACATTTGCAAGTATATGGTATCTTGTAGGAGCCAAGTGGTACCAGCCTGCAAAGCCTAAAATCATTTTCAGAAACAGGTTACAGTTCTTACTCCTAAAGGAAATGGCTTGTTTCATAACAGAATTACTCAATTCTAGACTTACCTTTTTTATGAACCTATTTGCTTTGAATGTTATTTGATTTCATGGATAACTAGCAGCCATGGAGGGTTCTTGGAGAGAGTGATCACAGATTGTTTTTGCTGCTCTTGTTAGTATAGTGTGTGTTTGATTTCCAAACTGTGAGCCAGCCACTTTCCTCAGAAACTAGCGGTATAGATGAGATGTGGGGAAAAGAACTATGAGAGAGGGAGATGGCACTTTGACATGAGGAAGAGGATGAGAGAGGCCACAGTCAGGCAGAGGAGCCCTATAGCTTCTAAGAGAGCAAAGCCAAGAATGGCACAGGAGAAAAGAAGTTGCTTCAGAGACCCATACTGAAAAGAGTACAAACCATAACCATTGCTGAGGAGCTCAGACACAATGCAAAGTCAGCCTCAGAGCCAGCCACTCTGGCCACAGCAGCCCGAGTCCCAGTGACCTTGGCTGCTATGTCCGTGTCCCTTGGACTGGATTGGATGCTGTCACAGGACAAGTGAGCTCAGGAAAGAGGGGCTGTTAATGGCTGAGGCTCCCATCCATGAACATTCCTGATTGCTCTGGTACAGGCAATGGTGGGCACAGCACTTGAGGGCACCTGTCCAGGGAGGGGCTTAAGATGAACTTGGCACATGTGTACATTTTCAGGGGTGACGAATTGTGGCAGGACGGCTGTTCTGGTAGAGACATCAGAGGGTCACTGGCAGGCTCTTTTAGATTATTTATGATTTAATATGCATGATTCATTGTGAGGAAGAAATTGAGATATCAAAATTTTCTGTTTTTGTTTAATTTTATTTAAGGTATACACACTTCACGAATTTCCTACATAGAGATTCAGGAACATAGTGATACTTTCCACCTAAAATGACAGCCTAGGTGGTATGGTTGACTGGGGTGGGAAAAAGAAAAGTTAAAGAGAGAGTCTGAAGATTCGAAGGTAATGCTAAGGAGCTGGGGTAGGATATTCCATAAGGAAATATCTAGTAGTTTTATTTGGGAATACAGTCAATTGAAAATACTTAAAATTGAGAATTTCAGTTGTTGTGGCACAGCGGGTAAAGCCGCAGTCTGCCATAAGGGAGCCAGTTTGTGTCCAGGATGCTCCACTTCTTATCCAGCTCCCTGCTAATGGCTTGGGAAAAGCATCAGAAGATGGCCCAAACACCCAGGCCCTTCATAGCCACTTGGGAGAGTTTAATGAAGCTCCTAGCTTTGACCTTGCCCAGCCCTGGCCATCTGGGGAGTGAGCCTGCAGATGAAGATCTCTCTCTCTCACTCTTTCAAATAAATACACCTATTTATTTATTTGAAAGACAGTTAAACACACACAGAAAGAGGTCTTCATCTACTGGTTCACTCCCAAATTGACTGCAATAGCCGGAGCTGCGCCAATAGGAAGCCAGGAGCTTCTTCTGGGTCTCCCACATGGGTGCAGCTGGGCCAGCTTCCACTGCTTTCCCAGGCCATAGCAGAGAGGTGGATTGGAAATGGAGCAGCCAAGACTCAAACCAGCGCCCATATGGGATGCTGGCACTGCAGGTGGTGGCTTTACGCCACAACACTGGACCCAATTAATCTTTTTTTTTTTTTTTTAAATGTGGCAGTCCAGACTTTAGAGTGGACTTTAGAATGGTAGTCAAGATCAGAAGCAAGAATCAAATTGTAGGTTAAAGTTCCAAAGACACAGGGGCTGAAGAAACACTACACTCAGGCAAATCTCACAGCCATCAGTGGCTGTTGTCTGAAGAGCGGGAGAAAGCACATAGGTGCCTTGGGGTTGGACTCATTTGGATGGCACAGAAACAGTTGTTACTATGAAGCTAAAGGGGAGAAAGAATTATTATTTTGTAACTTATTTCATAACTGAGAATCTTTTTCCATAACTGTTTTTTCTACTTGCATGTGAACTCCTTGAGGAGAGCTACCAACCTTGTCTGTATTGCTCAGACATGATTTGTTCTGTTCTGGTTTTATGTTCAGCTAGTAAAGGAATTGATGCATATTTGTTGGATGAATAAATGAACAGTTGTAGACTGTTCATTTTTAACAGGAGACTAAGTCTGCATAGCTCTGAGAACAAGATTTTCCATAGTCAAGAACAAATGGAATCTAAACACATCCTGGCCCACTGGAGGTTGATGAAATGTTCCGTGTCTGGGCCACTGGTCCCATGCGAAGTGTGACTCGTACAACTGAGGAATTGAACTTCCAACTTCATTTAATTTTAATCAACTTGCATTTAAATAGCAACACTGGACTTGTGGGGGTGGTGCAAATATACAGAACCACTTCACCAGTTAGGAAAGTGTGCCCCTTCTGTGCAGATATATCACGGGCCAGGATCAGAGTAGGGTTTGGGGAAAAAAAGGATTTACTATTGGGGTTATTTTTATCAATCCTTAGTGCAAAGAACAGGAGCCGTCTGCCAGGCTCACGTGGGGTCCAGGTCACTTCACTGGAGTGTTTGAATCCAAAGCCCTAGTTAGCAATAAAGTTGAGTTCATCCTGAGGGTCATTGTGAACATTTCTGTGAGGAAGCTAGCAGCACATGGTAGATGCCTCTGTAAAAGTTGAAGAAGAACTCAGGATTTAGGGATTCTGGTTACCTTTCCTTGTGCAATTAATGATTGCTATCTACTATGCGCATCTAAACAGAAACCCCAGTTAGAAAAAGCAACAGCTTTGAAGATTAGTAGGAGAGCAGACATTAAAAAAAATTATATTCAAATATTCATTAAATTAAATACTTACACTTACCATGTTTCTTATATTAAATTTCGGTGTGCTATACAGTGGGTTTTTTTTTTGTTTGTTTGTTTTAGCAGATTTGCCTGGTTAGTTATAGCTTGCTTAGGCAAATATTAGAATTATTCTGATTCCCTTTAGTTCCCTGTAGCTTGGCCATGTGGGAAGGAGGGAATTGTTGAAGAGTGTTTAATTGGCCTTGTATTGAGAATTCACCGAGCAATAATACATATCAATATCATGCATTGAACTGTGTGTAGGAGCAGATGTTTGGCATGTTTCATGCTACTTTGGGGAATAGTCTCTATTGAAGACAGGAAAGTGTGCTTCGCAGCCATTCACATAATTTATGAGAGTGAATAGGGCTTTCTCACAAAGGAAGAATGCTGGACAGACTATTATATTTAGCAAGATAAAGCATGCCATGTGCAAATTCCCAAAGTCCGCAGTCTTGCAGAGGACAAAGAGATATTGATACATTCCTGGGGAAGGAGATTAGTTCTCTAAAGAGCAAACAAGCGAGAAAATAGAAGAGTCTCTGGGGTTTCCTGAGGACTTGGTTCTCCTCCCTGAGGCAAACCATTTGTTTTCCTTGTTTTATAAGAGAAAATACTGTGTAAGAATCTAATTTCCACTGCAAGGAAATGTTTGACTATTAGAGTCTTGAGATTTGGAGGAACTTTCAAAGATCTACTAGTCCTATCACCTTTCTTTTGCTTTGATGAATTTTGCCAAAGTCTTGGCAAGGCTCATGGGAGGTTTCATTGTCTCCTGGAGAGAGTGAGCAGTAGCTCCCAAGCTGAGCCATTCCCTCCTGGGAGAGCTTTGTCATTGAAATGCTCTCAGAGACTAATTCTGCTGTCTTGATGACTTCCATTCATCTTTCTTGGGGTCAAACCCAGCATCTCCAGCTCTTGAGATACTGGAACATGAGTATCATCTCTCCTGGAAACTAGCTCAGTTACTTAAAAAGTTCTTGGGTGTGATTGACTTGGCTATGTCACATGTCACATCTAAGTGCACCCTGGTGGTCCTTACTTGCACTGTGGTACTTGGGTACTTGAAGGGTAACCTGGGCTGCCCAGAGACAAGTGGTTCTTGAGCTTTCTTTTATGTAGATACTGGTCCTTCCCCCTCCCCCACTCCCTCATCCCCATTGCCCCCCCTCCTTTCTCTTCCCATCCCCTCCCCCCTTTCCTCTTCTTTCCTGTTGAGGCATTCATTTATTCATTCAAATATTCTGTCTGCTGTTAATTCACATTAGCCTTCCTGTTTTCTAAAATCTCTAAGCCTCAGCACCCTACATTGCTGAGAAGCCACATGTGTTCCATTCTGTATAAAGCAACTATCCTTTTGAACTTAATGACCTTATTTTAAATTTATTTCTGTGACTATCCATATTAGATTTAACCTGTGATTTCAAACCATCAGCTTCTGTTTTGAATCCAATTCAGTCATTCATTTTAGCCAATCTCCCTTCTATATGTGGTATGATGTCTTACTTACATTCTCATCCAGGACATTGAGCAAAATGTTGAAGCAACTGAAATACAGGAAAGAATTCTTACAATGCTGGAAATCTAGAGGTGAGGTGCTGTTGATCCACTATATTCCTCTGGGTTTGGCTGTTGAATCTGCTCTTACTAACCTGCCTCACCTCCCACCCAGTTGAAAGGCCCTCCAAACTTATTTTTGGAAGGTGACATGTGACAAGTCCTGTTCATTCATTGTAGCCTTAGGAATTATACAAAAGAGGAGAGGACATTTGACTTTTATTTTTCTCTGTAAATTCTTATTTCATCCTCCTTGTTTTTATTTTTTTTCATTTTTATTTGAAAGGCAGAGAGAGAAACACAGAGAACTTCCATCCATAGGTTCACTCCTTAAATGTTTGTGAAAGCCAGAGCTGGGTTGAGCAAAACCCAGGAGTCTGAAACTCCACCCAGGTCTCCCTATGTGGGTGGCCATGACCCTGGGACTTGAACCATCCGCTGCTGCTTCCCAAAGTGTGCATCAGCAGGAAGCTGGATTGCAGGCAGAGAAGCTGGGACTTGAACCAGCTACTCCTGTATGGGATATGGGTGTCCCAAGAGGTGACTTAACTGCTGTGCCAAATAGGCTGCCTCTCATCCTTTCTTAGGCAAACAACACCCTTTGTTTGCCTAACAGACATATATGGCTGACAGTAGAGTATTGAAGACCAACTGAATGTTCAGATAATTGTTAGAGACCATGATGGCAGTTTTGGAAACCCAGAACATATTAGCAAATTGCTTTGATACACCAAGTGAAATCCACTACTTTTTAATCAGCAGAGAACTTGAAATAATTGGTGTTTTTGCTTAAACAAATCAGAACCTCTGAACTGCTGTTAATGCTGTAATTCTTAAGGTTTCTCTTAGACTTCTCATAGAACAGAAAATATTTAAAATTATTATCACCATCGATGTCTTTAAATTTCAGGCACTTTATATATAATTAGGTCCAAATAGAAAAAAACAAAGAACTGCTCAGAAAAGATGAAACCCTGTGGGAAAGCGTTTGCTAATGAGTCTGTTGAATCTTGTGGTGATGGGTAGAACTGAAAAATTTGAAGATCAGAGTCTCTCTTCCTCTGTGGAAAATGGGTGTTGTATTCACTGTGCAGCTAAACCTCTTCAGATGGAATTTTTAAAAAACAGTAAAATTCCTGTCACTTCTATAGTAAAAAGAACATCTTTCTGTATAGATGTGGATGGTTCTTCCTCACTGAAGCTGATGGCTGCACTGACCAGTGTGACTGTTTCTAAGATGTCATTATGCAGGTGCTGAGTTTTATATTAAATTATATTCTACATGTGCATACATGTGGACATCTTGTAAAATAGTGTCACACTCTCTTTTTGGAAAATGAGGTCCTTTCTTCAGTTTAATAATATCTTATAATATTTCATATCTTGTATAATATCCTGTTAATAGAAACGTGAACATTTAAAAACATCATAGTTTTAAAAATAGTGTTATGGGCTGGCGCCGTGGCTAATCCTCCACCTGCAGTGCCGGCACACATGGTTCTAGTCCCGGTTGGGGTGCCGGATTCTGTCCCAGTTGCCCCTCTTCCAGGCCAGCTCTCTGCTGTGGCCCAGGAGTGCAGTGGAGGATGGCCCAAGTGCTTGGGCCCTGCACCCCATGGGAGACTAGGAGAAGGACCTGGCTCCTGCCTTTGGATCAGCGCGGTGCGCCAGCCGTGGCGGCCATTGGAGGGTGAACCAATGTCAAAGGAAGATCTTTCTCTCTCTCTCTCTCTCTCACTGACCACTCTGCCTGTCAAAAAGAAAAAAAAAAAGCCCTGGTCAACCGGAAGATCCGGTTAGGTAAGGTGCAAACTGAATTTTCTGGTTACTTCAAAGCTTCAAGATTTAAAAAAAAAGAAGTGTAGGCCGGCACCGTGGCTCAACAGGCTAATCCTCCGCCTTGTGGCGCCGGCACACCGGGTTCTAGTCCCGGTCGGGGCACCGGATTCTGTCCCGGTTGCCCCTCTTCCAGGCCAGCCCTCTGCTGTGGCCCGGGAGTGCAGTGGAGGATGGCCCAGGTGCTTGGGCCCTGCACCCCAGGGGGAGACCAGGAAAAGCACCTGGCTCCTGGCTCCTGCCATCGGATGAGCGCGGTGTGCCGGGCGCAGCGCGCCGGCCGCGGCGGCCATTGGAGGGTGAACCAACGGCAAAAGGAAGACCTTTCTCTGTCTCTCTCTCACTGTCCACTCTGCCTGTAAAAAAAAAAAAATAAAAAAAATAAAAAAAAATAAAAAAAAGAAGTGTTATGATAAAACTTCAATATGTAGTTGCAAATAGAATTTAGTATGAGCTAGGAACAAAAGTAGTTCTAATGTAAAAATTAAGATGGACGGACAGGTATTTAGCAGAGTAGTTTGGATACCTGCATCCCACATACGAGCACCTGGGTTCAATTGTGGGTATGATGCTCTTTCCAGCTTCCTGCTAATGCAGACCCTGGGAGGCAGCAGTGATGGCTCAAGTCTTAGGTTCCTGCTACCCATGTGGGTGACCTGGACTGAGTTCCTGGTTCCTAGCTTTGCCTGGTCCAGCCATGGACCTTGCTGGTATTTTACGGAGTAAACCATTGGGTGGGGAGTCTTTCTCTTTCTCTCTCTTTCTGTGTCTCCAATAAAGGAATAAAATAAAAAATTTAGAAATCAAGATGGAAACTAAAATCTTTTCTAGGGCCCAGTACTGTGTGTGACCATTCATATCCTCCCCTCTCGGGAAGTAAGTTGTGTTTTGCCTGCTTTGAAAATCTCTAATAACTCTCAGCTTTAAGATTGGATTTCATATTTATGAAGGAAAAAGTCTTGGCCCAGTAACACCTTTTGCTGACTGTACTGTCCTTTCTTCTGATCTGATGGGTTGTGTCGAATGACAGAGATGTTCTCATCTTGCAGGTAACTACTATTTGGTAGATGGAGTGTTTTTCCAAGTTTAGAAGGCAGATGGCATTATTCTATGAACAAGTATCTTTGTTTCATTAGTCACCTATAGAATTATGTGGAGAGTTAGGATATTGGGCTAAATTATCCACGTGGTTCTAAGACTGAAGCTTCTGATCCTCTCCTCATTTCAAGGTATCTGGCCTGTGAGTTCCCCTTGCAGCTCCAACATGGGCTGGATTAGTACTTTTTGTTTTTATAAATCAGAATTGCACACTACAGTAATTTGGGAAGCAAATTTACAACTGTATTCCAGGATGTACATTTTTGCTTCTACTTTCTTATTTATGAAATCTGGATGTGCTTTCTATTGGTTTAGTCAGTTTTTTTCTTAATTTTTTATACTTAAGATTGGCAACATGTTAGAGGATACAAAAACAATGTGATTACTAAAGTGAAGCACATTAACATATCTATCACTCTGCATAGTTACTTCTGTGACAAGGGCAGCTAAAATCTAGTTAACAAAAATCCCCAATATAATTTCTAACAAATTTTATTAACTGTATAATCCTGTGTTACTCTATAATCTGTATAATTCTGATGTACGTTAGATTTTTTAAAAAAATATTTATTTGAGAGGCAGAGTTAGGGAGAGACACAGAAGGTCTTCATTTGCTAGCTCACTCCCCAGATGACCACAATGGCTGGAGCTGCGCCGATCTGAAGTCAGGAGCTTCTTCAGTCTCCTCTGTGGGTACAGGGCCCCAAGTAGTTGAGCCATCTTCTGCTGCCTTCCCAGGGCAGTAGCCCTCATAACCACTGTTTTATTCTTACTCTCTGTCTTTGTATATTTGACCTTTTTAGGGAAGACTATGCAGGTGGGATCATGCGATGTTTTTGCTTTCTGTGCCTGACTTATTGCACTTAGCATGACCATGGTTTAATGGAAGCACTTTCTGTCTTAGTGGTGTATTAAATAATGGCACATATTACAATCAATGGCTTCTTAGAATCAACAAAGTATCACTTACATCAGAAGTTCTGAGGGAAGAGGGGGAATAATTGTGTGAATTCTAGAGAAGCTCGTTTGCACGTCATTGGTTATAAATATACAAATCTTGGCAAATTTTGCCAAGTAACAGTAATAGTAAGCTAATTACTGTCATTTTTATAAGATTTTTAAAAAATTTATTTATTTATTTGAAGACAGAGTTACAGAGAGGCAGAGAGAGAAAGAGAGAGGGAGAGAGAGAGGTCTTCCATCCGCTGAATCACTCCCCAGATGGCCTCAACGGCCAGAGATTTGCTGATCCACAGACAGGAGCCAGAAGCTCCCTCCAGGTCTCCCACATGGGTGCAGGGGCCCAAGGACGTGGGCCGTCTTCTACTGCTTTCCCAGGCCATAGAAGAGAGCTGGATCGGAAGTAGAGCAGCCGGGATTGGGACTGGAACTGGCGCCAACAGGGATGCCTCACCACAGGTGGCAGCCTCATCTACTACACTTATAATTTTATTACACTTATTTATTTCTCACAACAAATTTACTGAGTAGATAGTTATCCCTGCTATATGGAACAAAAAACCCTGAAGCTCAGAGAGATGAGATAACCTGTTCAAGTGCATGCAAATGTGGGTGAGAGAACCAGGACATCAATGCAAGTGGATCTGACTCCAAAGCTCACCCATGTTTTACATGCCAGTGGTTCTGAGGGTGTGGTCTGCAACTCAGTAGGTTCAGCATACCCTGGGGATGGTAGAAATACAAATTATAGGGCCTTTCCCCAGACTTAAGGCATGGGAAACTCTGGGTATGGGGCTCAGTAATGTGAGTTAGCAAAGTTTCCAGATGATTCTGATGCATCCTAAAGGTTGAGGACCATTGTTGTATTGCATTCATTTTTTTATACAACAAGAATAGAAGGCATGGCTAATAAAGATAGGACCTATTAAAGTTTATTGGATAGCTGGCTGGCTCATATTGTAATCTTAAGATAATGCCATATTTGCAAGGTTGACTAAGCTTTTAGTTGCTTAATAACAAATAAAATTGCATTTGCTCAAATGTGCTTTAATTATAGTTCCCAGTAGGGAGAACTGTGGTAACAAAATATACTAGGCTCTAATGTTTTTTGCATAATGAGCATAGTTGGAGCATTTAGCCCAAATGGATTACAATTCCCTCTACTAGACAGGAAAGCTTTAGAAGGACCACATGCCTTTCTTTGGTCTGACATCCTCTTGTCTTCAGACTTAGTCTAATCCTATTATTTCTTTGCTTCAAAAGTACAAAATATAGTATCTTTGTTCCCAAGAGGAAGGGGCATACTGACAAGATTCAGCCTTATACTATCCTGGGTTGATAGATTGGTTAAATCTAGCATTTGTAATGCAGATAGAAGTAAACAACTTCTGAACAAAAACTGATTAAAGAACTTAGTTCAAAACACACACACACACACACACACACACACAAACCTGCTTGCTTAGAGGGAAAAAAATTGATTGACATTAAGGAATTAAACATTTTGAAAGAATAAATGTGATTCCAAGAAGAAAAGGCAGTTTAAAAAATAATATAGGAAAGTATAGAGATGCCTGGTGAATATGATTATGTGTACCCAATATCAGTACAAGTATTTGAAAAGCACAACATTCAAATAGTAATTTTTTTGCTCTGCATGATGCAAAATAAGCAATTTGATTTTTCTTTTTCCACTAAATTGACTGGCTCTTGAATGCATTATTTGACCCACAGGACTGTATTATCCACGGCATTTCCCAGATGACTGAACTAAGTAGATGTCTTATTGTTGTTTTTTTCTAATAGACATGTATGGGGATGGAGATAGTGATAATTGGAAAAGAGGAAAGCATAGCATTTGGAACTTGGGAGTGGAGATTTTAGATGCTTGAGTACTTCTAAGCTGCAAAGCCTGGTGTTAGCTGCAGTGAGCTGCAGACCCTGCCTCCACCCCCTCCTCCTGTGCACACTTACTGGTGCAGATTGGGAGCTTATAAACAGGTCAGAGGTGTTCAGGGTTTTGTTGAAATCCTGAGATACCACTTCTTTGATCCCTATTTCTGCCTTTTCCCTGATGTGTGACTTGAACCTTGAATGCTGCCAGATTTATACAAAAGAGCTGTTGGCTCTGGAATGATGCGCCAGGCTTTTCTGGCCTGTGGGATACTCTGTTCCAGTTGCTGCCTGAGCCCCTGCCCAGCCAGTGTCCCAGAACTGGGAGGCTGAATCACCTAGCCAACCCTCCAATCTTGACTGCAAGCTTCAGCTTGACCAGCCTCTTGGAAATGGACATTAAGCCTCCTAGTAGACTCATGGTGGGAGGGTGTTGCATTGTACTGTTTAAGAACATTCTAAAAGACTGGTCCATAATTGAGACCCATTCAGTAAATATGACATCTGGAGTAACTTGTTGTGTCATCTGCTTTATATCCTCTTTGTCTACAAATACACACACACACACATGTATAAATAATGAATGAAATGCTGACGAGAATGTTTAAGGCTCTTAACAAAATCTGACACATAGACTAAGTGTTTACCATTGTCTCCTCCTTATTCTTTGGTTATTTGACTGCTTTAAGCATTGTCACAATTCAGTTCTTGTCTATTCAAACTGGTCTCTGGTCATGGTCTCTAGCCTGTTGGTTAGTCTTAATTTTTTAATTGACAGGAAATATTATATTCATTTATGGTATGCACCATGATGTTCTGATTTGTATATACATTTTGGACTGGCTAAATTAAGCTACCTAATACATGTATCACCTCACATTATTACCCTCTCCTGTTGCTGATTCTTCATACCTCCATCCCACTATTTTTCATATCCTGCCATTAAGTCACAAACATCTTTAGCATGGGTCAGATAATGTATTTAGAGAAATTTGTTGTTGGCTACTGCAGGTTATCAGCACTAAGCATTGGAATCAAATGGTTTATTTCTTTGTTTTTAAAATTTTATTTGAGGTATACAACTTTCACATATTTCATATATACAGATTTAGCAACATAGTGATACTTCCCACCCTACCCTTGCTCCTGTCCACGTTCTAACCCTTCTTCTACCTCCCTCTTCTATTCCCACTCTTAACCTTTTTAAAAAGATTTATGTATTTATTTGAAAGGCAGAGTTGCAGAGATGAAGAGAGCGCGAGGTGCCTTCCATCCACTGGTCTACTCCCCAAATGGCTGCAGTGGCTGGGACTGGACCAATCTGAGCCAGGAGCCTATAGCTTCTTCCAGGTCTCCCACATCGAACAGGGGCCCAAGGACTTGGGCCATCTTCCACTGCTTTCCCAGGCACTTTAACAGTGAGTTTGACTGACGGTGGAGCATCCAGGACTTGAACTGGTGCCCATCTGGGATGCCAGCACTACAGGTAGTGACTTTACCTGATACACCACTATGCACGGTCCATCCCACTCTTAATTTTTTTTTTACAAATAAAGAACTTATACACACACACACACACACACACACACACACACACTATGGAGTACCACTCAGCTTTTTTAAAAAAATGAAATCTGTCTTTTGCAACAAAATGGATGCAGCTGGAAACCATTATACTTAATGAAAAAAGCCAGTCCCCAAATGACAGCATGTTTTCCCTTATCTGGGGTCACTGATAGAGTACCCATAATGCAATGTATTGGAGTGAAATGGACATTTTGAGATTTTATGATTTTTTCACAGCCCTTGTCTCCACTGTTGAGGAACAGTGTTCTTTTCTTTATGCTCTTTGTTGAACTCTTTACTTAGTTTAGGGTTAACTTTATGACTCTAAAGTAAACTGAAAATAGATATTTGTCAAATGGTTTCTTTAATTTGTGCAATAAGAGAAATGTGAGTTTTCCCCAAAATTCTGTTAATTCTTTGTGTGTGGTGTGGTGTGGAACTGCTGTACACTACAAATGTTCACTGTCATGGTTCTGAGGAATAAGCAAAACAGAAAATACTGAAGCTTAATCGTTTAATGCTTTGGCTTGGCTGCTTGTTAATTAGGACCACTCTGTAGATAGCCATGGGTTTTACGTTAGAAACTTGACTTTTGATTGGATTTGCAGCTGCAGTTCACCAATATAAGTAGTTTGTTATTCTTGCAACAAGGATATAGAGGGAGACCCAAAAATGTTTGGAAATCATTGAAGTTAAAGCTTGATGGAGCTGATGGAGTTGAAAGATTATATTATGATTCAAACAGGAATGTTTCATGGATCATGACAATGATGCATTAGTCAGCTTTTTAAAAGATTTTATTTGTTTATTTGAGAGGCAGAGTTACACACACAGAGAGAGGGAAGAGAAATACAGAAAGGTCCTCCATCTGCTGGTTCGCTCCCAAAATGACCACAATGTTCGGAGCTGGGCCAATCCAAAGCCACGAGCCAGAAGTCTCCTTTGGGTCTTGCCAGTGGGTGCATGGGCACAAGCACTTGGGCCATCCTCTACTGCCTTCCCAAGCACATCAGTATGGAGCTGGATAGGAAGTGGAGCAGCTGGGACACAAACTGGCAGCCATATGGGATGCTGGTGCTGCAGGCAGGGGCTTCACCTACTGCCCTACAGTGCTGGCCCCAGTTTTGTTAATAGAATTAATTTCTAAAGAGAAATTTTTTTAGCTCACAGATTTGGAGCTTCAAAGTTCAAACAGCATGATGCAGGCTTTGATGAAAGTTCCATGGTGGACGGTGGAGTGAGAAGGGAGGAACAAAGGTCACAAAACCAGGAAGCAGAGCGGATAGGGAGGAGGGGGAAAGAGACAGAGAGAGATTCTAGAGAGGACAGAGAGGGAGGGAGGGAGGAGGGATAGACACACAGATTCTCAATTTCAGGTTTCTATAACAACCCCCTTGAGAGAATTACCTTTGAAAATCAAGCCTCCAGTGACCTAAGGACTTCCCATTGTACCCCATCTCCTGAAGTTTTCAACACCTCTGAACAGGCTGCCCTGGACCCTAAGCCTTTTTTTTTTTTTTTTTTAACAGGCAGAGTGGACAGTGAGAGAGACAGAGAAAGGTCTTCCTTTTCTGTTGGTTCACCCCACAATGGTCACTGTGGCCAGCGCGCTACGGCCAGCACCCCGTGCTGATCCGAAACCAGGAGCCAGGGGCTTCTCCTGGTCTCCCATGTGGGTGCAGGGCCCAAGCACTTGGGCCATCCTCCACTGCACTCCTGGGCCACATCAGAGAGCTGGACTGGAAGAGGAGCGACCAGAACAGAATCTGGTGCCCTGACCTGGACTAGAACCTGGTGTGCCGGCTTTGCAGGCAGAGGATTAGCCTAGTGAGCTGTGGCACTGGCCATTCCTAAGCCTTTGACACATGGGTCTTTGGGGGATATTCTACATTCAGACTAATATCCAAACCGTAACATATTTTATTTCTGTTTCTATAGCAGGTATATACTTCTGAGTTGTATAATAGATAAATCTCAGACAAGGGCATTATAATATGATACAATGGTAAACTCATGTATTACATCTAATGGATATCAAAGTGGTAGTTTACCCAAGACCAATATATGTCTATAGGAAATTTCTATAAGCTGAAGTCATAAAACATGTTTACATCTGCATATGTATCATGTACACTTATAAGTGCACATTTAACTTTGCATGAATATTTATATAGTCACACATATGAATTGGGATTTATTATGATTGCTGAATATGGAATTGCAAAGTCTTGGAGGCTTAAGGCCATTTTGTCAAAACCTACTTTTGCTTGATTATGATGTATTAGTTTAAACTTCAATAGTTGCATATTAATAGTACTGTTCTCTTTGAAAAGAGAACTATTATTTTCAAAGCTTATTAGGGCTAGATATAAATTTTGGACCTCTTTTAGACCTGATGAATTAAAGAAATAGCATGTGAAATATTATAAGTTTCTAAACACATATGATTGTGTGTATTAAAATGCATTTGAAGAATAATTTATAATTGGGAAAAGGAACAGTTGGTTTTCAAATGAAAGACAAAATGAAGAAGCAAGATCCATATAATGCATCTGAGAGTGCTGTATTTTTTTCGCCTAATGAGGGTAGGTTTAAGAGGTTCGCAGATAATCTTATCTTGTAGAGTTATTGTGGCAGAGATTACTGATATCTATTGTACATTACAGAAGTTTCTAGGTTATTTTCTCTTGGATGATGTGATCCATAAGAGGAAACCTTAATAATGCAGTGCCATCTGTGAATTGACATGAACAAAAAAGAAAAATCCTGTTGTCTCCTACTGTTAATAAGATTCTTAATTGAGTTAAGTCAAGCTTGTAAGTTTATCAAATCTTCCCTAGCCTAACCATATATTTTATTGAGTTGAATAATCTTTATATGATATACAAAGAAAGAAAGGCAATACACAAATACAGACATACACACACCCATCTGTCATCCAGGGCCTCAATATAAGATCTATGGTCCAGGTATTCTGTCTCTGGGAGAAACAAGTACAGCAATAAATGCAGTGTTGAGAGTTGCATGGTGCACATCTCTTTCTGATATGAGCCCCTATATTTTCTGCCCTGGGATGATTGGGAGAGGTAGGGTTGGGTCTGAGGGTGATATCAAAACATCATAATACCAACCCAGAAGCCTTAGTCTGTGAACAGGGGGTGCTCGCTTGCTCCCTCCCTGATCCTGTCCCAGCCTCTGCGCCTTGATTCTTGTCCATCACAACAAAATGTAGCCATACTGGACCATTTCCAAAGGCGGTTCTGTGTTTAATTAATTTATTTTTCTGAAGATCTAGGAAATACTTTGGATAGCAGATTATTTCTGTTGGCCCACTTGCTTAGTTTTACTAAGAAGGCAAGCCTAGTAAATTCTTATGAGTAGGTCATACTGACCCTACAACAGTATTTCCAAGTATTTTGTTGTTAGAACAAAACATGCTCACTCCCTAACCCCCAAGTATAGAGAGCATGTTATATATATCCTTCTCTCTGCCATAGGGAGGTAATCATAATATTTAGTAGGAAAAATTCCAATGTACAAGCTGAAGGCCTATTTTCCTTTCCTTTTAAGGTGAAATAATTATAAATAACTTTAAGAAATCTCTGTACATCTTTTTTAATACATAAATGCTTTTTTATCCCGTGGAAATATATTTTGACTCTTACTTTGGTTTTTGCAAATATCATTTTCTTTGTTTTCATCTCACTTGAATGACATTTTTGAGTATTTACTATGGGCCACATACTATGCTGAGGACTAGAAATAAGATGAAAAGACATAAACTCGACTTCAAGATGCTCAGTTTTGCAACAAAAAATGGTTTAATTTTTTGTTCACTTGTTTATCTGCATAAATGTAGTGAGAAGCTTGTCTACAGTGTACCTGGTGACACAGAAGCTTCTTGGGAACATTCGGAATGCATTTTTGAGAAAATATGAACTAAGTATATGTTAGTAACAAAAATAACCTTCTGGTGGGAAGGGTAGGGGAAGCATGCTCTTACTGAGTAATCGTAGTTGACGATAATTTTATATTCATGACAAAGAAAAACAGTAATGCTTCAGATATTTTTGGGTCCAATAAAATTAGTTTGATTATATTGTTTATTTTTTTTTGAGAAGCAGAGTTAGAGAGCGGGAGAGACAGAGATCTCTTCCGTCCACTAGTTCACTCCCCAAATGGCCACAATGGCTGCGCCTGGGCCAGGGTGAAGCCAGGAACCAGGAGCTTTATTTGGGTTTCCCACATGAGTGGCAGGACCCCAAACATGTGGGCCATCTGCTGCTACTGTCCCAGGTGCATCAGCAAGGGATCTGGATCAGAAGTGCAGTAGCCAGGATTTAAACTGACACCCAAATTGGATACTGGCATTACAGGTGGTAGATTAACTCATTGTGCCACAATGCCAGCCCTGAAGAGGTATAATTGTTATTTACAAACAGAAATAAACCGGTGATTGCATGCTATCAGATACATGAAAATAAAATAGCAAATATTTTTGAAAATGAGTGATCTAATAAAACAGACCAAAACAAGGAGAAATTGAGAATATGGAGAGTTATTTCTGTCATAATTATATGATCAGACAATTGAAATATTCTTCCTAAGCTAGAATCTACCCTGTTTAAAAAATGAGAACCCATGATTTGTTTATGTTCAGAATAGATTGATATATCCACTTACAGGGATGTGTGTAAATAGACACATACACACACACACACACACATGTGTGTTGTAAAAGTGAAGGTTGAGGCCGGCGCCGTGGCTCAACAGGCTAATCCTCCACCTTGCGGCGCCGGCACACCAGGTTCTAGTCCCGGTTGGGGCACTGGATTCTGTCCCGGTTGCCCCTCTTCCAGGCCAGCCCTCTGCTGTGGCCCGGGAGTGCAGTGGAGGATGGCCCAAGTGCTTGGGCCCTGCACCCCATGGGAGACCAGGAAAAGCACCTGGCACCTGGCTCCTGCCATTGGATGAGCGCAGTGCGCTGGCCGCAGCGCGCTGGCTGCAGCGGCCATTGGAGGGTGAACCAATGGCAAAGGAAGACCTTTCTCTCTGTCTCTCTCTCTCACTGTCCACTCTGCCTGTCAAAAATTAAAAAAAAAAGAAGGTTGAAAGTGATATATAGGAACAGAAGTAAAGGTCAAAGATATCTAAGCTGAGAGATGAATGAAAAAATATATATATAATGAAAGACTTCAGTGGAGCTAACCGCTTGAATACTGAGCACAGAAGTTAGTTGGGAGTACACAGGAACAATCTGAACTGTAGCTCAAGCCACTGAGCAGAGCAAATATGTGGGTGGTGGTACTAAAACATTTATAGCGGGCTTAGCTGATCGGGTTATCATGGTGGGCAACATTTGCTCTAACCACAGGTATTCAAAGAAAATGATGTTAAAGTGTTTTGAGCCAGCTCTTATTGAAAGGGATTGGTTAAAATTGGAAATTGCTAACTGTGAGTTATTAAGAGACACAGTATTCATAAATCAATTAAGGTGCATTATATTCTATTCCATTGCCAGTACTCATTTAAACAAAGTATTGTATGTTCTCACAGTACTACAATCTAAAAGTTTAAGCTACTTTAACTTATTCTCCAGTGCTTGTCTTTTGATGAAGTAAAATAAAATACTTCTTTTTGATAAGCTTGAAGAGAAACAAATTTGTATTCAACAAATTCCTGGTGTTATAATCTTATTTTTGCTTTGCTTCTCACATCTTGACCTTATGAAGCAGTGTGTGGGCATTGTGCAAAGCTGGGCTTTGGCATCTGAACAGACCTGGATTGAATATTGTCTTTATTACTCACCTTGGCCAAGTTCTTAATCTACCCAAGCCTCAATTTGCTTAACCGTATTATCTACCTTGCAGGGCTGTTTAGGGGAAGAAATGTAGAATATATTGCTTAGCATAAAATGTCCATAAATACTAGTGTTGCACTTATTTTTACATGGTTGAAAAGCATTCTGAATAGGACAATTTTCTGTAATAAAATTGTAATTAAAATGAATATTTTATATGTGAATTATATTATTGCTACTTCTGTCTCTCAGGGTTTAGAAGAAACCATGAAGGGGAGAAGGGAAAGAGAAAGAAGGAGGGCAAATGGTGTCAGTAAAGAAAGCTGCCCCTCCTCTAGCTGGAGCTGGACAAAGCCAAATCTCCATGGAGGGTGCAGAGCAATACTTCAAACCAGAACAGATGCGTGAAGAGGTTGAGTGGACCGGATGGTCCTCTGAGTGGGAAGCAGTGCTCAGCTCTGCCTGACCAGCAGATGTCCAAGTACAAAGTCCATGTAGAGGGAAGTCTGTCTTTCCCTCCTCACTCCAGCTTTTTGTGGGAAAAATGCTTTGCTTCAGACTACTGGGACTTTACTCATGTGGGGCCTGATGATTGAGCAGAACATAAAAGCATCCACTCCTGGGATTTGCTGAGTCTGAGACATGTCTGTGAATACTTGCTCTGCTCTGTGGTGTTCAGAGGCAGGTGCTAATCCAGAATGTGCCACATAGTAGGGATACATGGCATTGGTGAGGTCTGAATGAATGTGTACATCCTATGGTTCACAGGCCCCATGAGTATCTGGAGCATGAACAATACAAGCTTTATTCTTGACAAATCAGAATTTTGTTTTATACCATCAGTATGTGTAAGGGAGTATGAGAAGAAATGAGAATGGAAATCAATGATAAATTAAGCAATGGGTATTAACTTCAGAAAGACAAGTGCTTCAGTTCTGCATTCAACTTGTTTTACAAAATACTTTGATCAATGAAATGCAGTAGGTGAGGACTTTCACACTTTCACATTCTTTCTCCAAAGCCTGTTTAGAATGAACCAGAAAATCTTTCACGTTTTTTTCCCCCTAAACTTAACCTTTTTACGTAGAGGAGGGATTTCTGTTATCTTCATTTAAAGTAAGACTTCAATAACTCAGATCAATTGAGTTTTGAGAGCTATCTGCTTTGTCCTGTAGCTATAATAATATGGTCAGAACTGTCTTTATGAAAATGAGCAGAGAGAGTTGTTTGATGTGTGAATATTTGCAAGAGCAGAAGTGGCTCCAGTTCGGGGTATCACATTTGTTTATATGTCAGTCATCCATAATGATGGAGATGTATCTCCTGGAGGTGGGGATGTTTTTTGCTGAATTCTAAGTATTGCTAAACCATTTAGCATGGGGATTTGGGATCTCACGAAGTTTATATAGAAAGCACGAGTAGCAGGAAAAGAACAAAATTAAATGGCACCTTTTTAAAGTAGGAGTATTTATTTTAAAATTTTATCTGCTTGGAATTGACATTGTCCAATGCCATTTGCATGGTAGTATTCAAATCTTTCTTTGTATGTATATGGAAAATACCAAGAAAAGATCATTTCTCTGGGTCTAGAACAAAGCCAAATGTAAGTATCCATCTAAAGCTCGAGTATTTTCTTGACTTTCCCCTGCCCAAATTAAGATGATTGGGTGTCTTTATCTCCTGCTAACATCCTCTCTTAATATGTACCCTTCTATACTATAAAATAACTTTTCAGTTACCAACTACCTAAGAATGGTATAACCATTGAGTTATGATGTTACTTATCTCATTGTTTCATTCTTGTTCTAATAAAACATTATCTACCTTGTGATAACTAAAGACATTTTTCTATTTCCTACATTTCTTCAAAAGCAAAAGAACTGAATTGTTTATGAGGGGAAGTATTTTGTTAGTGTTTTCATCCATTTGTTTGCTCGGGTCTTGGAAGTCTGAATGAAATGGCACAGTGTTAGTCTTCATCATTCATAAAGACTTCTGCTAATTGCAGTATCACCTGACTCCATCTTGATGGCCAAGATGATACATCTTTGCAGCAGATTTCTTTTCTGCCACTCACCACGAGTTGCCAAGATCTTGTCAGAGTGGAAAAATGGGAAGATGGATTGGTGTCTTTTTCGTTTTCATTGATTTATTTGGGTTTCTGGCTGGTTGATGAATGTGTAGCATCAGGTACCATGGATTATGTGTGTGAGAAGAAAAAATAAAGAGCTCAATAATGAAAATAACACAGACCGTCATTTGTTAATGTTTACAATTTGCCAAGCATTCATACAATTCGTTCATTTAATCTTTGTAGCCACTGGATTTTATGGATGAGGAAGCTGAGTTTAGAAAAGATAATTTATTCAGTGCCACGAAGCTAATAAGTGATGGAGCTGATTTCACCCTGGTTTATCTGACTTCAGACCCAGACCAGATGGCCTCTGATCAAATTAAGACTTATGATCAAATTAAATTCACAATATTTGAGCCAACCATTTTATTAGGCATTACCAAGGGTACAAAGACCACAAGGAATTGAGAGTTCCTTAGAGGAATAAAGGCCTGGAAACAAATGGTTAAAAAACAATTTTAAACAGGTTTTACAGGTGAGCTTTAGATTTTCTTCTTGAAATTAGTCCCAAGAAATCCCTGCATTTTTCAATTCGAGAAAGCATAAGCTTCTATAAAACTTGAATCCCATATTCATTGGTTCAGACTGAGTAGATAACAGATATTAGATACGTTGATTTTCTTTCTCAATTCCAGTATGATGTTAGCATCTTTCAAATAAGGAATAAAAATAAAATGAACTAAAACATTTTCCTCATTTCTCAAGTTCACTTTGGCTGAGTTTTCCCTCCAGGCTCTCCTCATTCCCCCTCTTCCAGTCTCCGACAGGGTGGCAGCCCAGGGACTTCCCGCCTCTGGTTTGGTCAAAGGTAGTTTTCTTTCTGCCTACACCTGGTACCACTCTCTACACTGTTTTTCCTGCTGCTTCTCTCTGGTGTTTTTCTCTCACTTAAAGATTGTAGGAGGCTGTCCCTTGGACCTCTGGATTTGCGAGACCCTGTGAATTTGAGTGCACAGGCTCCTCTTTGGGCTCCAAAGTCATCTTCCCAGGTTTTCTTACAAGCTCACTGACTTCCCTCTTTCTGCTGCCCACAGTAACATTCACTGTGTTTCTGAGACTGCTTAAAGGGTCATTAAAGTAGATTTTATGTCTCAGTGTCTCTGCCATGCTGGTTACTCCCTCCCAGTGTCGATGACATTGGACAAAGTTACTGAATGTACTTGCTGACTTCCATTGGGCTAAATGGTATTTGTTGTTACAGCACAGGGAACTGAGGGTAGGGAGCAGGCAGCCCACTCTTTGCTGTGTAGATTCTTCTTAAGGACAGACTTTACTTGCGGGAGGTGGAAGTGACTCTTTGTGTTACAGGTTTTCTAGTTGGTCTCAGCGAATATTTTTCTTCCTAGCTTTCCAGACACAAGCTTCTTTGACATCAGTGAAGTGATCCTGTGTGTCAGGCTCCAGAACTGTCTGTGGAGCTTTCTAAATAAAAATGTTTTCACACACTGAACCTACCCCTCAGCTTCTGAGTCTGTGATTTTTTTTTTTTTTTTTTTTGGACAGAGTGGACAGTCAGAAAGAGAGAGAGGTCTTCCTTTTCCATTGGTTCACCCCCCAATGGCCGCTGCGGCCAGTGCACTGACCTGATCCAAAGCCAGGAGTCAGGTGCTTCTCCTGGTCTCCCATGCGGGTGTAGGGCCCAAGGACTTGGGCCATCCTCCACTGCACTCCTGGGCCAGAGCAGAGAGCTGGACTGGAAGAGGGGCAACCGGGATAGAACCCGGTGCCCAAACTGGAACTGGAACTGCAGTCAGAGGATTAGCCTATTGAGGTGCCGGCCAAGAGTCAGATTTCTTAGGCATGCTGGAGTTGTACTCTTTGGAAGGTCTTCCATTGCAAAGATTAACTTTCGTGTTGTAGATCTGTCTTCATGATTCATTTTACAGTGATCATAGGCTGTGTCTTGGGTGAAGAATTCCATTAAGAGAAAGAAGTTGAAAGAATAATTTTGCTCCTTGTAAATTCTCTGGTGAATTGATAAGATTCATCTCTGCTCATCATGTTATTGATACCTTCCTATCACGTGCTTGCTGTTTCTTCCCTGTTGGTATTCCTGTCAGGTTAACAAGAAAGTATTAGGAAATAACGAAGAAATGAAGTTGTGGCCTATTCCATTATATATTTATTTCAAAAGGGAATACAAAAGAAGAACGCACTAGAAATTAGCATTCATTGAACACCTACTAACATTCACATACTGTTCTTGGTGTTATTTACAGCGTTATGTTGACGTGTCATCTCAAGGATGGCCCTGAATACTTATTTTTTTCTTAAAATAAAACCAGCACTACCCTAATTTAGGGTGATAAGCTTCAATTTTCTAAAATATTTTCATATGTACAATTTTTCCCAAAAGTGTCTTATTTTTAAGTAGTATATAATTATTCAAAATTGACTAAACTCATCTCTGCAGAGCATGTCTCACGCATACGTGTGTGAAAGTTGCTATTTAATTTACTCAGCTCTCTACTTGACCACCTAAGTTTCTCTCTTAATTGTTATTAAAAGTGGGAACATGGGGTTGGCACTGTGGTGCAGTAGGTTAAGCTGCTTATGATACCAGATCCGCCATTGGAGGATTGGATTCAAGTCCTGGCTACTCTGCCTCTCATGGAGCTTCCTGCTAATGTACTGGGAAGACAGCAGAGCGTGGCCCAGGTGGTGGGAGATCCAGATGGAGTTCCTGGCTTCCGTCTTTGGTCTGGCCCAGACTCAGCAATTGCTGCCCTTTGGGGAGTGAGCCAGCAGATGGAAGATCTTTCTCCTCTATCTACTGCTCTGCCTTTCAAATAAAGAAATAAATAAATCTTTTAAAAGTGGAAATGTGATATCTGGAACAAAATTGTATGATCATGGGGCAGTCTCCTACAACAAATATCATTGTGTACTCATGGAGTTGAACAAAGTTTTCATATCGTTCTCTATAAATGATGGGGGTGGGGTGGGGAAGAAAGGAAAAGTCCAGTAGGGAGCCTCATAATCATTGGAGGCCACACAGTGAAATAGCAATGTAATGTAGGACAGATTTTCATTAAAATGTTGGAATCTGGAATTGATTGGATTGAGTGGAGAACAAGACCCCTTGGGATTGGTTAACAGGAAGACAGACTTGAATTGACAGGAGTAAGTAATCTCTTGAGGCCAGATAAAGGAAAAGAGCTCATTTGGATCTATGGCACACCCTCAAATAGCTATGAATATGAGTTATAAAGAAAATGAATCTTTTATGTTGCTCCTAGCTCCTGGGTAAGAGGGAGTGGTCTTTGGAAACTGCTGGTGTAACTGGAGACCTGCAGCCTTATTTATTTGTTGGTTTTAACTATCTAGTCAGCAGAAAGAATGAGCTAACAGGGATTCAAACAATTTTCATTGCGAACATTTCTGTAGTTCTGGCTTTTGTATCCAGCCAAGAGGAAAATGTTATTTTACAGCCTTTGTGTTGATGTTGATGGGTTCTTAGGAGGCTTCTGGGGAAAGGGAAGGTGGGCGAGGTAGATAGGACGCCTCCAAGAGGAGAGCTTAGGCCTTGGCTGTTTTCCAGGCATATATAATCTTGGACAGGGGCTCTGGACCAGCCTCTGGACAGAGACAGCTTCCTGGAGGTCACTGTCAAGTTTCTTTTCTGAGGGCTGGTAGTAAGTGTGTTGATTTGCATACGTACCTTTTCCTGCTTTTTGTTTGGGCTTATCTCGGTTGTTTCACTCCAATTCTTTTGCCTTTTATTCTGAACTAAAATGAAAAATGAAATGTGCAAAACATTCAAGAAAATTCTGTAAGCTGTCCTCATTTTGCATCCTGACAGTAATTATTATTAAGGTATTACAGGAAAATCTTATAGTATAATTTAGGAATTCTCAATTTATTCAGATTCTTCTTTTCTACCTTGCTTGGTTAAGACACTTTCTTTGCTCCTGATGAAATCTAAACTTTGATTATTAACTTATTTGTTCTTCTACCAAGTATTCAATGCAGACAGTAATAATGAAGTAATTTAATAAGAGTAAGCATTTACTGAATTTATACAGTGTATGCAAGGTACTGTGAGAAGCACTCCATAAATTATTTACTCCTATAATAATACTGTGAGGAAGTTACTATTGTTCCACTTGACAGATGAGAAAATAGAGAATAAGAAACATTTATAAATTGCTTTAGCAACACAGATAAGAGTAATGGATGCATATAAAAACTCAGGTCTAGAAATTAAATTATACTTTTACTCATCTACTTCTCAGAGGGGCAGGGCAATGCTGCATAAAATATGACACCCAGTTAAATTTGAATTTCAGATAGACAAGAAATAACTTTTAGTATAAATATGTCCCAAATTTTGCATGGGACATGGATATCCTGTGTTGTTTGTGAGATCTCTGAGCCTAGAAATAACTTGATTCTTGAGCTAGAAAGTTCTTTTGGGGCCATCTGTCTCCACTGTTCCGATCCAGGTGAAGAAAGGTTCAAGAATCTTTAGCTTTTCCAGTTCCTGTAACTGGCCGTGAGCTGCGGTCTGGGGCTTGCCGCTCAAGTTCCTCTGTAGGGTTTCATCTGACTCCCATGTGAATCGGCTCCTGTTACTTCTGAGGGCGTTGATCTCCTACTTATTTTCTAAATGTCTTCGAAGCAGATCTTGGCAAAGGCTTTATCAGGTACCAGGAGAGGTGAATGCGGGGAAGGAGGCAGCAACAAGTCAGTGCTACTGACTGCTGTGACTGGGGAGCACCCAGCATCCTTTCCTCCTGGTGTCTCATTTGGTAGAAGCAAGAGACAAGAGTACAGTGCCATGTATTTAATAGCTCCTTGTAGTCAAGTTTCTTTTAGACCTTAGCGGGGGGTCCAATTTCAGTGACTACTGGTGTTATCAGAGAATGAGTAAATGGGAATGCATTTTATAAAGTAGTCATCCTTTTAGCAGATAGTAAATTATAATGTTGTGTCATCCACTGGAGTTCAATACTGGGTCATCTTCTCCAGAGGAAGGAGAGGTATTAATTAGTCTGCTGCTTGCTGGCTTCATTCCCCTTGCTGTTCTAACAAACAGTCCCTGGGCACTGTGGCCCTGACTGACTGACTTGATGGCTTTCCTTCTGACAGCCTGTTAAACAGGAAAGAAGCAGGTGGCGAAAAAGAAAAGAAAATCACTGCTTATTTCCACTGTTGTGAGAACAGATAAATGTAACACCTCAGCATGAAAGTGAAATGCACTGAATTGTCCATCTCAGGAATGGGGTTTCTGTGGGCTCCAAATCGGATATTTCACAGGCTTTTCATAGTAGCTTAGGGCAAGTAAGAGACGACAGAGGCTTCGTAAGGCCACCATCTTCAAGACCAGGAAAAGATACCTTTTTATAAAAACTGGAAAATTAATACTGATTATAATTAAGGAATAAAAATTGGTTACTTTGAATGCAAAGAACAAAATCATTTGTATAGTTCTTACATCAAAATTATTAACATGTCAAATTTTAGCAAAGTTGGTTTTCCTAGAATTGTTTTCACACTGGAGTATTTTTGTTCCAAAGTTGATCTGTCCTCTTAAAAGAGATTTACGTCTTCAAAAGCATTTTAAATTCTGTTGGAGTAAGTCAATATATTTTCTTGCAACTTTTGATATTATACTGCTCTTAGACTTAGAGAAAAGTTGCCAAAATTGTGCACAAAGTTTCTGTGTTTCCTTGCCTTAGCTTCCCCTGATGCTCAAGTATTTTTTTTTAATACACTTTTATTGGAGAAGTAGAGTTATAGACAGAGGAACAGATACAAAGATATTCCTTCCGTTGGTTCACTCCCCAAATGGTCACAATGGCCAGAGCTGCACCGATCTGAAGCCAGCAGCAGGTGCTTCTTCCTGGTTTCCCATGTGGGTACTTGGGCCATCTTCTGCTGCTTTCCCAGGACACAGCAGAGAGCTGGGATGGAAGAGGAACAGCTGGGACTAGAACTTGTACCCATATGGGATGCCGGCACCACAGGCGGAGGATTAACCTACTGCGCCATGGCATTGACCCCATGATGTTCGAGTCTTAACCAGAATGCAATTAGCAGAAGCAAGATGAACATTGGTACACTAGTAAGAACTAAAGGCCTTAATTGAATTTCATCATTTTTTTTTTCACCAATACCTTGGTTTTCCAGGATTCTATTCATATATTCACTGTAACAATTCACTCTGGCATGAACTCAGGTTCCTTGTTTTGTAGTTATTTCTCCTTACTCTCCTGAAATCTGTAATAGTCACTCAATCTTTTCTCAATTTTTATGACCTCACTGTTTTTGAATAGTATAGAATAGTTATTTTGCCAGATGGCTCTCAATTTGAGTTTTTCTGGTGTTTTTTCATGATTGGATTGAGGTTTCATATTTTTGGTTAGAATTTCACAGAAATCATGGCGTGCATCCTTCTCAGTGCACCCTATCATGTGTTTGGTGATGTCAACATGTTTCATTCCTGATGGTATTGATCACGATTATTTAAGGTGGCTTTTTCATGGTTTCTCCACCTTATACTTAACTATGTTTGACCTTGAATTAAATCTGTTTTCTTGAGACTGAGTACCTCTGCAGATAAGGGAGGGGTAGTTAGCTCACCATTCTGGAGACTAAAGGGTGTGGTGCTGGCACTGGCTCAGTTTTGGTGAGAACCTGGTAGCAGGTGGCATCACAGTGGTGGGAGTATGTACAAGAAGAGAGATCATGTCGGGAGAGAAGCTGCAGAGTGTGTCAGGTGCTGGGCTCATTCTTGAAACAATTCACTCTGGCATGAGCTCAGGGTCACAAAAGGACTACCTTAGTCCCTGCTGACAGCCATGCCCTCAATGACCTGAACACCACCTGTTAACGGTCAATACCGCTTTATACACTAAGGAACGAGGCTGCAACACATGGATCTTTGCAGCACACACTCAAATCCAAGCTGTAGCATCCCTTATTGTTAAGTCACTTTAAGGAAATGAGTGCTTTGCTTAATAGTGATTTTCTATTCCCCTCTTTCTTCCAACACTTAATTTGGATTCTGCAGCAAAGAAGAGCTATCTTTCTCTCCTTTCTAGCTAGGTAATTGATTATGTAAGTACTTACTCTTTGCTTCATACTATATTCCATCATCGTTTCCTGCCCTATACCTGTTGTCAAACATTTGTCCAAGTTTTCTTTTACTGAAAATGGCACTTAGAAACCACAGTCCTGTACTTTATTACTGCTAGGGTCTCATTACTGTAAGCCTTCTCAACAGACAGACCAAGAAATACATGCTTGTGTACCAACTTGTACGTGCGCATACATATCTACCCTCTTATCTAGCCATCTACCCACCCACCTATTTATCATCTTACACTGATACTGCAAAAACCAATTTCATTTTCATCTTGTTCTCTTATTTGTAACCTTTCTGTCAGAAAACTGGTTATTACTTTTCCACAATGTATTTACTTATTTAATTGTTGTACATACATAGTTTCAGAATTGCTAATCCATACTCCAGTGAAAACCATTTACTGATGAAATTATTGCATTTATTCATAATTATTTTTTATCATTAGCCCTACAATATCTAGGAAAGATATTGTTTTCCACAGTTATTAAGGATAATTTTATTGTCCAGCCCTTTAATGTGGATTTGTGATTCATTTGTAAGAGCTACCCTCTTTTGTGAATATTTGTGTTGCATTTGGGGTTTTCATTGCAGTTTTATCAGCTGTGGGAAGGAGAATATTATGAACCCTTCCTAATGTCCTAAGAGGCAGAACTCTACAGAGTGGTGTACCCAGAGGAGTATCACTGTATCCTTGAACCCATTCACTGCTTCTTTCAAACCCACACTCATAGGAAAATGTTCCAGTTTTTTTCTGTTGAGTTTTTCCCATAATTTTTGTACATATGAGCAGTTATAATCACATAAGTGGTTGTAAATGCTTTTTTGAATTATTCATTTTTTATTTTTATGTTAATCAAGTAGACATGTAAAGAAGCAATTCTTTAAAGATTTATTTATTTGAGAGGTAGAGTTACAGACAGTGAGAGGGAGAGACAGAAAGGTCTTCATTCCATTGGTTCTCTCCCCAAATGGCCACAATGGCCAGAGTTGTGCTGATTCGAAGCCAGGAGCCAGGAGCTTATTCCTAGTCTCCCATGTGGGTGCAGGGGCCCAAGCACTTGGGCCATTTTCTACTGCTTTCCCAGGCCTTGGCAGAGAGCTGAATCGGAAGAGGAGCAGCTGGGATTAGAATTGATACCTGTATGGGATGTTGGCACTTCAGGCCAGGGCTTTAATCCACTATGCCACAGTGCTGGCCTGGAAAATCTTTTTATTTTTATTTTTATTTGTTATTTTTGACAGAGTGGACAGTGAGAGAGAGAGACAGACAGAAAGGTCTTCTTTTGCCGTTGGTTCACCCTCCAATGGCCGCCATGGCTGGCGCGCTGCGGCCGGCACACCGCCCTGATTCGAAGGCAGGAGCCAGGTGCTTCTGCTGGTCTCCCATGGGGTGCAGGGCCCAAGCACTTGGGCCATCCTCCACTGCACTCCTGGGCCACAGCAGAGAGCTGGCCTGGAAGAAGGGCAACTAGGACAGAATCACGCGCCCTGACCGGGACTAGAACCTGGTGTGCCAACGCTGCAGGCGGAGGATTAGCCTATTGAGCCATGGTGCCAGCTGGAAAATCTTAGTATAGTGTAGGGAACAAAGTTATAAACTGGCTATGATGCTCTTAATTATTATACTAAATTTTAGTCTCGGCTGAACTTTTTTGATTTGGTTTATATACACAATGGACAATATTGGTATTTTAAAAAAAATTAATAGTTTTATATCAAAGCTGAGAGAAATAAAAGGAAATGAGAATTATCCTTAATTTTACTAAGCAAAGTCACTGATAAAATATTGGTATGAATCCTTCCAGATAATTTTCTATGATTATGTACAAAGTGTACATCTTTCTATAAGAGGTGTGTAATTTAATCCGAAGTATTATCATATTTCAGGTACCTTCATCAGCTATTTAAAATTTCATTGTGTATATTTTTCTGCAGTATTGTTTTACCTACCAGAAACCTCAGCTAGACTCTGGTTACTTAGGTCTAAGGTCTGATCAATCAAACGTGAAACAAAATTGAACAGATAAAATAACATTAAAAAGCTCAGTAAATTTGGCTGCTTGAATTACTGGATCCTCCTGTTAACCCACCATATATTTTTTTGTAAATGTAGTAATTGCCAAGCACTTACCTAGAAAAGATACAAATTCAAGGAATCGATCCCTTGCTTTTTGGCCTTTTGTTTGTGATGTTCATTTTAGCGGTATTGCAAAGCGAGGGGATTAACCTCAACTTCAAACCCACATCTTTGATCAAAAATGCTCGACAGAAGCCTCCAGGCTCCCTCTAAGGCTGCAGTTCTAAAGAAGGCATTTTCATGGCTGTGGTTTCTAGAAATAGTAAGTGAAGTTTCACAGTTCTGAAGAAAAATTAGCTAGCTAAAACCCCCCAAAGGTGTCCTCTGCTCCCTCCTCCCCCCCACCCCCATTCCTACAGCTCCACTGCACAAGAAGTAGAGCTGGTCTCTCATATTGCCAGGATCTTAGCTGGTGCTGAGATGCATGAGAATTTCCAGTAATTTAGAAGACTTGTATTTATTCTGTTTCTTAGTTGGAGGATGAGGAGAGTGGATGAAGATGTAGCGAGCAGGTGTTTGGCCCAGGAATTAAGTTGCGCTTGGGACACCTGCATGCATTCGGAGTGGCTTGCTCAAGTCCTGGCTACTCTGTTTGCATCCAGTTTACTGATAACGCAGACCCTGGGAGGCAGCAGCTGATGGCTCAAATACTTGGGCTTCCGCCACCCACATGGGGGACCTGAATTGAGCCCCAGTCTCTTGGTTTCAGCTTGGCGTCACCCTGACTGTTGTGGCCATTTGAGGAATGAACCAGCAGACAGAAGATGTCTCCTCATCTGTCTGTGTCTGCCTTTCACATGAAAATTAAGATAAATAAATTCCATTTATTAAAAAAAAAACTGAATAGACCCAAGGACTCTGTGATACTCTGGAAAAGAATATAATCCATGTTGGAGCACATCAAGGAAATAGGGGCAAGAGGTCTGCTAGGAGACGGAGTTCTGAGACAGGGAGTCACAGAGGGGCTGGCACTTTTTATCACTCACTTAAGCTAACGTCTCCACCCTCTAGCTTGTAAGCAGGCCAGGTGGTGGTGTGGAAAGTGACGAGGCATTTTTCTATAAGCTCAAAGAAATAAAAGTAGATAGTTTGCCTCCTGGCTGGAATGCGAGCATAAAAACAGAAGTGTGCTTCAGGTCTTATGTCTCCTGAGTTTGAGACATCCCAAAACTGTCTCGCTGCCTGTAGCATCCGGACATGCACTGCAGCCCGCAGGGAAGGGAGGAAGGTGCGGATGGGGTTCGCACATGTCACCCACTCTTGCTTAGCCTTCCACACCTGTAGCCTAGGGTTTATATTTATAGATGTAGTTTTTACAAATTTATTTGTAATCTATATTTACATTGTATCTATATTTACATTGTATCTATATTTACATTGTAAATGTAGAATAGCACACTCAGGGAGTGCTTACTGACAGTGTGCTAGACTGGGTCTCTGCCTGGTCAAATATATACTGTAGCTTTGTTCCTATATATAAGAAAAAATAGTTGTTCTATGCCTCTCCTTGAGTCTTGTCTAATAGGCCTGATTTCAAAATGAGCTTTCACGGCAAGAGCCTTAGTAGAGGTGTTTGTAAGCTAGAGTACCAGCCCTGGCTACCATCTACATTGGCGACTCTGCAGGTGAAGTCACAAAGAAGCGGAGTGGGGGAATAGAATTCTCTCCAGTAAACCTCCTCTAGGGTAGCTACTATGTAGGAAAGATCTCACAGTGGGGACCCAAAGAGCAGACTGGAGAAGGAAGTCAGGGGATACCAGAGACATGCTGAGAGTTTATGTCACGTCGAGACTGCATCTAATGGGAGTCTAGATCAAGAGACTGCAAAGGCGATAGTTAATTTTTAACCCAGAACTAACAAATGAAATATCTAGGAAATAGCCATTAATGAGACCAGGAAATCGAGTTTGTAGAAATTGTGGAGACTTGACGAGTTACAGAAAGCATTTAGAGAAGCAGGGAGAGAGAGACAGAGAGGGAGAGAGGGAGATATGCTGAGATCTGGGGTAAAGGAAAAGCTCACTGAGGCATGGAGCCCGGAGCCCATGGCCTCACTCCAGGCTGGGGCCAGTCTCACCAACAGATTCATCTCCTCCAGGGAGGAAGAATAGAATGCAATTTTCAGCCGACACCCTAATGGACCATTGGGATTTGGTGTCCAGTCAGGGAGTCCTTGAAAAGCATCAGAGAGTGGCTGAATTTCAAGGTTGCTCCAAACCTATCTCGCAGTCCTGTGTGTTGGACTGATCTCCACAAAAGAAAGCTGAGTTGGGGGTTAAAAGATAGGGGATCCCAATGGAATTTGGGGTGTAAAATATTTGCTTCCTTCCCCAAAACTTTAGCAAGAACAAAAAGGCTGCCCTCCTTCCTTCCTTCGAAATCTCCAAATTTACCATGAGAACAGCAAGAGAGCTCCTCTGGAGCTGCCACCCTCAGCAGGCCAGACAGGATGGAGAATTGTAAATGAGGTCCTTAGATGGTTTTTGTCCCCACCTGGAATCTGAATGCCAACCTGATAATTTTTTTTTCCTTTGAAATTGTACGTAATGCGGACTGCCCCCAGTCTTTCTTTGGGTTTTCCTCTCTTGGAAGACCCCCCCCCCCCCATGCCACTCTGGCTGGAGTTTCTTGATGCTAATAAATACTTTTAAATCTTAAAACATACACACACACACACACACACAACCTTAAATTCAGCAAATAAGTAGGCAGTTTTTTTTTAAACCTCACAAAGCCCCTACGAGGTAGGCAAATTATAGGTAAGGATGCCAGTTTGTTTTTTTCCATATGAAATGTCAATCTAACATTTTATTACAGTCCTCTTTTGAAAGAAGGTGTTAGAGATGGAAGGAAGAGAGTCATTTGCAGAAAAACATTAGCTAGTTCAAGGGCAGATTTGATCTCATACTGGTCTTAGCCTAAAAATCTGCTTTATGTCTAAGCAATGGTCCCCTGGAGCAGGAGCAGGCCCTGCCCATGCTGTGTCTGTCTCTGAGGGGAGGACAGGGCTTCCAGGACCATGTCTTAGGTGCTAGGCTTCTTAAGGAATAGACAAGGTGTTTGCATGGCACTGAGTGTTAATCATCGTATTTATGGATTGTCCAGTGCTTGCCAAGTGCCCGAACCAGTGCTGAGTGCCTCACCTGCGCAGTTTCATTTACTCTATCCACAATACAAGGTAGACTTGGGAGGTGAGAACCCCATCACAGTGGTCCCATAGTCATTATGTCAGTCAACCACCTCTGAGATTTAACCCTGGCCTGTTGTTGCTTGGGCTGTCCTGGGGGTCTCAGAGTCTTAGGACCAGCAGGACCCGGATTTGCCTGGGCAGCTGTGAGCAGCACAGCTGAGCCTCGCCAGTGCCTTATCCAGTGGTGGGTCATGGCTGGTGAAAGGCGCTTGGAGCCGGAGGCGCATGGGAAGTGTGGTCGGTGTGGGTTAGCCCCTCCCTGCTCTCGGTCTCCCCTAATCGTGCTGTTCTCTGCGTTTGCTTAGAGAAATCGCTGAGTTTCCTTGTCTCCTCTTCCTCAGGAGCATGCTCTTGTTTGGAAGGAAGATAATCCTGCCTGTTACCTGTTTACTGCCTTTAGCTGGCTCTTTCCCTTGGGCAAAGTCCAAGATGCTTTCCTTATTATTTCTTTTTTCTTTTCTTTTTAAAAGGCAGAGTTAGAGAAAAAGAGATAAAGGTCTTCCTTCTCCGTTGGTTCACCCCCACAAATGGCCATTATGGCTGGCGCACTGCACTGATCTGAAGCCAGGAGCCAGGTGCTTCCTCCTGGTCTCCCATGTGGGTGCAGGGCCCAAGCACTTAGGCCATCTTCCACTGCCTTCCTGGGTCACAGCAGAGAGCTGGACTGGAAGAGGAGCAACCAGGACAGAATCTGGCACCCCAACTGGGACTAGAACCCGAGGTGCCAGCGCTGAAGGTAGAGGATTAGCCTAGTGAACTGCAGCACCTGTCTATTTATTCTTGCATGTTATTTTGTATCTGCTAGCATGCATTTTCCAACCTCCTCCTAAGTTCGAGCTTCCTGGCTGCTGACAATCTTCCAGACGTGTGTGTTTAAATGTTGCTGCCAGTACTGTATTCTCAGCCCTTTGCTCCCAAGCCCTGTGTATCCTATGGACTCCGGATTTTCCAAAATGCATTTCTATCGTCTCCTCCTCCGTGAACCCTTCTCTGTCCCTCTTAAAGCAGAGGGAGGTAGTCCTTCCCATAAATACTTCTGCCTTCGTGTGTATGGCAAGGTTCCACGTTCCACAACTGTTTCTTCCTCCTCTTTTCCACCAAACTGCAAGTGCTATGAGGGTGTGAGTTGGTCGTAGGACCCCTTTGTATAAACTTGGACTCAAGTGTCTGGTCAGTGCTCAGTGAATCTTGTCAAGGTGGTTAGTAGGTGGACTAGGCACCAGACAATATGAAAGCAGTGCTTAGCTTGCCCACTAACACGGTATGAGAGGCTTGGTAAATGACATGACTTTTCTGAGTCTTGGTTTGCTCATTTGTAAGTTGACGATCTTGACTGTAAATCTTCCATGTCTTTTCGTTGGAAGACAGTTATCCAGGTTAACAAATGGGTCTTAAGGAGTTTATGACGACAGCTACTTTTCAGCTTGCTTTTAGCTAAAAATCTTTATTTCTGTGTAAGTCGTTCAAATGAGTGATTTGGACTGAGAGAAAGGACACCAAAGTCTACAGAGACTGGAGTGGAATGAAAAGGTTGCTTTTATAATAGGAAGGCCTCGAGGCTTGTTTAACTCACAAGATCTTGGAACCTTCAGATTTGGAGGAACCGAAGAATAAGTCTTCTAGTCTTTTTATTTCATTAAAAAAAATTAAGGCCTGGAGTGTTTCAGTAACCCAAAGTCACAGCCCTGGTCTATATTAATAATGCAGCTTCTGCGTTCTCTGGTTCCTGCCCTCTGCCTCACCATGCACTTGATCTCTGTAACTAAGTCAAGACTTTGAACAAAATTGTCTGCCGAGATGGATGAGGGGCAGAGGTATTAACGTTCTTACGCAGGCTTCTGTTTCTCAGTGGACTCTGCTTAGAGTGGAGTTGATGACATGGAATGCGTCTTTGATTTTGCTTCATACTCATACTGGCTTCTCTCCTGATCAATTCACGCATTTATGAACAGCTTAGGGTATTTTGTTGAAGACTTAACTGTGGACTTGACACATCATCTTTTCCTTTGCATTCTGGGGGCCAAAGCAATTCACAGGGTCAGCCAGAATCAGAAAGAAGGCGACAGAGTTATAGGGCAAAGGCTATTAATTGGGGCCTCAATGAAATCCGTTCCCCATGACACATGAATATATATGTTCATAAATAAGTGAACAACATGTATTTGGATTGAGTAAAAGGGAAAAATTCTCCTTTGGCCTAATTCGATTCTACCTTCTTCCTAAAGTTACACTATTAATTCTCTGTGCTATTTTCTAGGCCTATATACAGCTGTATCTAGATAAATTAATTTTTATTTAAATTTAATCATAACATACTTAGAAAAATAAAGAAAAAATGGGGAAAAAGCATTTACATCCATCAGCCTACTTGAGTAATGTAAGTATTTGTAACATTTGTATCTGATATGTTCCCTTTAAAAATACAAGTAGAATATATCAACATTCATTAATTGCTTATGAACATTTAAGTGTTCTGGTTTTTGCCAGTATAAACATTTACCATTGATCATTATATTTGTCATTTACCATTATAAACATTTCTATCATGTCTCCCATACTCATGTGTCATTTTTCACTAGAATAAACATTTATGTGTGTAAGTTCTGGGATTTGGGGCCCCATGCCTTCTAAATTACTATGACTAGATACTGTTCATTTTCTCCCCAAAGTATTGGCACCAATTTCTCTTTCACTAATCGAGTAAAAAGCTTCTCCATATCTTAAATCACAATTCTTATCAAATTTTAAAATATTTTCCAACCAATGAATATGAAATGATATCACATTGTTTGTTTTACATGTCTAATTAGGATTTAAGTCAAGCATCTTTTCATACATTTAATAGGATTTAGATTCATTTTTATAGTGATGTATCAATATATATACTTTTTGATTTTTTATGAGAGGATTTGGTTTTTGCTTACTGATATTTATAGTTTCTTTATTGTACTAATTCTGTGTATCTTATCTATATTCATTTATTCCCTTGGAGCATGTGGTTTATCTTTTGTTGTATGCTATGCAATGAGTATTCAAGTCATGTCAAAAATTTTAGATAGGGCCTGGCACTGTGGCGTAGTGGGTAAAGCCAGCATCCCATATGGGTGCCGGTTCAAGTTCTGGCTGCTCCACTTCTGATCCAGCTCTCTGCTATGGCCTGGGAAAGCAGGAGAAGACAGCCCAAGTCCTTGGGCCCCTGTGGGAGACCTGGAAAGAAGCTTGGGACTCCTGGATTCGGATAGGCCCAGCTCTGGCCGTTGTGGCCAATTGGGGAGTGAACTAGAGGATGAAAGACCCCTCCATCCCATCTTTCTTTTCTTTTTTTTTTTTTTTTTTTTTTTTTGTGACAGGCAGAGTGGACAGTGAGAGAGAGAGACAGAGAGAAAGGTCTTCCTTTGCCGTTGGTTCACCCTCCAATGGCTGCCGCGGACAGCGCGCTGCGGCCGGCGCACCGCGCTCATCCGATGGCAGGAGCCAGGTGCTAGGTGCTTTTCCCTGGTCTCTCATGGGGTGCAGGGCCCAAGCACTTGGGCCATCCTCCACTGCACTCCTGGGCCACAGCAGAGGGCTGGCCTGGAAGAGAGGCAACCGGGACAGAATCCGGCGCCCCGACCGGGACTAGAACCCAGTGTGCCAGCGCTGCAAGGCGGAGGATTAGCCTGTTGAGCCACGGCGCCGGCCATCCCATCTTTCTTTCTGCTGTTCTGTAACTCTGCCTTTCAAATAAATAAATCTTTAAAAGCAATTTAGCTGGCCAGCACCATGGCTCACTTGGCTAATCCTCTGCCTGCGGCATCAGCACCCTGGGTTCTAGTCCCGGTTGGGGCGCGGGGTACTAGTCCCAGTTGCTACTCTTGCAGTCTCTCTGCTGTGGCCTGGGAGGGCAGCGGAGGATGGCCCAAGTGCTTGGGTCCCTGTACCTGCATGGGAGACCAGGAGGAAGTACCTGACACCTGGCTTCAGATGGGCGCAGTGCCAGCTGTAGCAGCCATTAGGGGAGTGAACCAACTGAAGGAAGACCTTTCTCTCTCTCACTGTCTATAACTCTCTCTCTCTCTCTCACTGTCTAACTCTTCCTGGCAAAAAAAAATTTAAAAAAATAAAATTTAAAAGTAGTTTAGCTAATGGTTTTCTATTTTTGAGACCAATTTAAGATGGGGTTTGTTAAATCTCACTTCTAAGTGTTTTTTACCCCTATTTAAACATGTTTAATAATTTGTGTATTTATGATGGAAACTAAGATTTTCTTTAGCCTCCTGGGCTGGTGGAGTGGGGAGGATTTTGGCAGTCTTCACTTTGTATCCTCATCAGCCCTGTAGGCCTGGTGTCCAGTTCTGGTTCTCCAGTGGACCAAGACCCAAGGCCAGGACTGCAGGCCCAGCTTCTATGACCATACTATTAAATATCTTTGGGATGCTATTCATTGGCCTCAGCTCCAGTTCACTTCCTTGGCTTTTAATTGTCTCTCTATTTATGTCTTCTGAGAATATTTGAAATTTCTTTTAAACTCCTATTATGTGAAAATACTCTAATTGGTTATGTTTGATCCAGTTTTCTGATGTTGATCTCTTATGGTCCTGCAAATTCTCTGGAGAGATTTAGCAATCCACATTTGCTGTTCTGAAGGGTTATATCAGTATCTCATGGGTACAACGCTGATATTAGGATCTGATTTTTATCTGTATGATAACAGACTTATCCCAGGAAGAGAATCAAATGAGCTTCCTGCAAGATTCAAAAAGTATTAATGTATATTTTCAGCTCAGGTATTTTACATTTAAATTTTCATCAAATTCACAGTTGAAATGAGTCCTTTAGAAAAAAAAAAGTCTATGCTTTATTTAGGCAAGTAAAAAGCTTTTTTGGCAAATATCTGGCAAATACTTAAACCAACCCATAGATGAATGTAGATTTGTCTATATATTTACTTTATTGAACTCATGGCCAACCCACACCCATTTGTAGCACCTGTCCAATGGCCATAACTCTATTGACATAATTTTAATGCTGTACCACCTAGTACATACTGAATGCAATCAGAAGGAGAAATCAATAGGTTTCACCTTGAATTACCCCAAGAGCTATTTCACCCTATTAAAGGCAATCAGAATCTGGGGCCATGATTTAATGTGTTTAAGAGAAGAAGACTGCCCACAAGGTCCCAAATATATACCAGCTTTTGTATAAAATACATGTAAGCCTTGTGCCAGTTTTGCAATTTCTCTTGTAACAGGAATCTTTGACTTTAATATCTTTTTCTCTCTCACTTCCCTCTCAGCTCCCAGGCTCTGTCATTGACCACCGCATCTGGTTTGTGTGTGTGTGTGTGTTAAGATTTTATTTATTTATATGAGAGGTAGAGTTATAGACAGTGAGAGGGAGAGACAGAAAGGTCTCCCATCCATTGGTTCACTCCCCAAATGGCCACAATGGCCAGAGCTGTGCCAATCCAAAGCCAGGAGCCAGGTGCTTCTTCCCAGTATCCCATGTGGGTGCAGGGGCCCAAGGACTTAGGCCATCTTCTACTGCTTGCCCAGGCCATTAGCAGGGAGCTGGATTAGAAGAGGAGTGGCCAGGACTAGAACCGGCACCCATATGACATGCTAGCACTTCAGGCAGAGGATTAACCTACTGTGCCACGGCCCTGGCCCCCACATCTGTTTCTTTAAAATCATCAGCAGCTCTTTTTTTTCGATGAAGCTCACAAGATCAGGCTCCAGCGCTCTGCCCCAAAGTCCTTGGCTGCCTGATCTGGGAAGTGGAGGCAGGGGAATACCTGACTCAGATGTCTTGAGCGCTGTCTGAAAATGAATTCTGGCCCATCTTTCTGAGTGCTTGTGACTGGTCTGACACTGGCTTCCTGAAAACGTGGTCATTCTGACCACTAGATTTGTTAGTTTCTTTAAACCTTTCCTGACCATCCAGAGTCATGAGGTCCTATACTCATAGAAATATGAGAAACAATGGAATCCTGGTTCTCAAAGTAATGTCCAAAGGTCCAGCAACTCTGATATGCAACACTTGGGTGCTTATTAGACATTCAGGGTCTCGGCCAGCGCCTCAACTCACTAGGCTAATCCTCTGCCTGCGGCGCCAGCACACCGGGTTCTAGTCCTGGTTGGGGCACCGGATTCTGTCCCGGTTGCTCCTCTTCCAGTTGAACTCTCTGCTGTGGCCCGAGAGTGCAGTGTGCAGTGGAGGATGGCCCAAGTCCCTGGATACTGCACCCACATGAGGAGACCAGGAGAAGCACCTGGCTCCTGGCTTCGAATCAGCACAGTGCACTGGCCTCAGAAGCCACTGGTGGGTGAACCAACGGAAAAAAGGAAGACCTTTCTCTCTTTCTCTCTCTCTCTGTCCTCTCTGCCTGTCCAAAAAAAAAAAAAATTCAGGATCTCAGGTCTTGCCCAAGACCTTCCGAATCAGTCTGCATTTTAATAAGGGCTCTAAGTGACTCATATTCCCTGTTCTACTTGACCAAATTTCAACTCAGTATTAAGCATCAATTAGGGTCCTATTTTCAAAATATTTGCCCCAGAAGATGGTGAGGTAAGGCCCCTTCACCTGCCCAAGAAGAGTGGACTCTCTGTTCATGGTCAGTGCTCCTGACTCTGTTACAGGTGGAAGTGTGGCTCTCACTTGGGTGTGTTAGAGAAAGAAACAGAGTAGAGTCAGTGAGTCACTCCTTCACTGTGTCTGCTTCTGAGTTGGACCACAGCCTGATTGTTCTGGGCTGAATGTTTGATTGTACCTCCTGTTAAATGCTAAATTTCACGAAGTTTACTTGAGCAAGAAAACAAGTTTGTAAAACCAGGTAGCATTCTAGATCAAAGATGGTTCAGAATGTGCCACCCTACCACAGTAGTCAGAGAAATGGAACTGACACAACTTGATAAGCTGCAGTCAACAGTTGTCTTATGCAGATGTAGTCTGATCAGTTGGCATTCTATGATTGGTGAAACTTCTGTGATTGGTTAAAACCCAGTTGCTTGGATATAAGGGCATACTCTTAAGTTACAGTTGTTTGCACATCAAGCTAGGTTGTAGTTGACTAAATACAGAAGCCGCTTAAGGCTACATTTACTATTCAAGTACGGAGACTGACTTGGGCCAAATTTATGTCAGATCAACACTCCCCAGCCCTAGTTATGTCTGAGACTTGCACCAGAATATTCACATTATTCCTGGTCTCTGTCTCCTTAACACCTGTAGAGTGATAAGTTTCATAGACCGGGCCTTTGTTTTATTTGCATTGAATGGAGCAAATGTCCACCCATGTCAGATCCAGGACCTTGGCCTTAATAACACTGACCTCCAAGCTGAGCTCATTAATGGGGTGCTCCTTGTCAGGTAATGAGTGCTTAAGCACCCACTGCTTCCAATTATGATGACTTATTGGCAATATGGTCTCCGCCCTCAAGCAACTTCTGCAGTGTGAAATGGAGAAATTATATAAGGAAGGAAGCAAAAAAGATGTGTAGAATGGAAAAAATATAGCATATGGGCCTGTGATGTGATTATCTTGCACAATGGTAACTACTTCATTATCAAGAAGTTTTGACATTTTAAAATAGTCATATTCTCAATATGGTAATAATGGGCCTTTGTACGATCACTTTATCGAGACTGTGGATGTTTGGGGATTTGTTAGCTCATATAATCAAGCCATCCAGAAAGTAGTTTCCAACCTGAAAATTTTAGAGACCAAAGAAATTATTTGCATGAGTTCACCACAGAGAAAACAATTCTTGAGGTTAACAGGCTGTACTCATATTTTCAAACTTTAACTCAGATAAGGAAAAGTATGGCAGAAAGATATGCTGAAGAATTATAAATCCAATTTCACTTTTTGAAGTAGGGAAAAGTTTTTATTTATCCTGTATATTTGGAAGCACATATTTATGCCCTAACTGATGAAAGAGTGGAAGGACTTGCCAACAGATTGACAAGTGTTTTTAGGTAGATGTGACTTTTGTTTGGAATATTGATTGTTTGTAAATCTATCAAATTTTTAGAGCTATAGCTTCTGCAAGCACTTTTGTATTTGAATATTTTATTGTTTCATATTTTCTGCAAGTGAAAATCAGCTTTTAAAAATGTTTGAGAAGCAAAGAAAAGAAATGAGAGAGAGGAAGAGAGGGAGAGGAAGAGAGGGAGAGGGGGAGGGGGAGGGGGAGAGAGAAAGAGAGGAAACTCATCTGCTGATTACTTCCCCAATGCCCCTGATAACTGGCCTGTGGCAGGCTGAAGCCAGAAGCCTGAAACTCAATCAAGTTCTCCTACACGGGTGACAGTAACCCAACTATTTTTGCCTTCACTGCCGCCTCCCAGGGTCTACATTAGAAGGAAGCTGCAGTTGGGTATCAAACCCAAGAACGTTGATGTGAGATGCAGGCATCCAAACTCGTTAACCACTAGGCGGAAAGCCTTCCGTGAAATTAACTTTTTAAAAATTACATGAACTTACTCTGCTAATGGAACATATTTTTTAATAAAGATTTTATTTATTTATTGGAGAGGTAGAGTTACAGTGAGAGGGACAGACAGGAATGTCTTCCATCTGCTGGTTCACTCCCCAAATGGCTGTAAGAGCTAGAGCTGGGCAGGTTCAAAGCCAGGAGCTGTGTCTGGGACTCCCATGTGGGTGCAGGGGCCCAGACACTTGGGCCATCTTCCACTGCTTTCCCAGGCTATAGCAGAAAGCTGGATAGGAAGAAGAGCAGCTGGGACTAGAATCAACACCCATACAGGATGCCAGTGCCACAGGTGGAGGATTAACCTATGCCAGCCCTGGAACAGATTTAAATAAGTATAACTGGTTGTATTTCTAGGACCACCGTTTGCTTGCTGTGCTTATGGAAAGAATCTGCTTCAGAAAGTGCAGAATTAAAGTTCTCCCAGCTTAAGCTGAACAGATCCAGTGGCCATTTGACCCACTGTTCCCCAAGCATGTGGTGAAGGCAGTGTAGGGTGCTAGAACATTCCACAGATAAAGCAAGATGGATACTCTTCTCAGAGAACTGGTAGGTGAGAGAGAAGCAAGCTGTGAAATACAAGATTAGAAACAATTGTCCTGGGCGACTCAAGGAGAAGTTGTGACTGTTCAGAAAAGGAGACAACAGTGGGGAGGTGATGGAAGGTGCAAGAGGAACAGCAGGGCAATGAGATCAGTTGGGATGGGTAGGTAGAAGCTGAACATGGATCACAGTCCCAAATAACGACCTGTCAGAGAGACTGTGAACTAAATGTGTACAACTCTGTGCCTCATTATCTTTGTTTCAAGGTAGATGCAAGCAACTAGGCTGAAAACTGGCCAAGCACGTAAATAATGATACAAAGTCCCCTTTTCAGTAGTGTAATCTGCAATGATTACACAGTGGGAAATGGCTCCAGGCTGGGCTCTTAGCCTGGACAGCCAGCCAAGCAGCAAACAGCCCAACTGGACACGTCAAAGGAAGAAGACAAAAAATGACGATGACAGAGAGCCAACACTTCAGAAGAAACTATGACGGTATAGCTGGGTGTCCTGGAATAAGACTCTTCATTTGAGGCCATTCAGAACACACTTCAGTTCTTACTCTTTCATTTCTTTTTTGATTTATGGATGATCAAGGACTTTTACCTGCATGGAAGCAACAAAGATAATGGATCTGGTCTCATTTCTGGCACCACTTAGCAATGTGACCTGGACCTGCTCCCCAGGACCTCTGTGAAGGAGGCTGGCAATATTGACTATTTCATGGGGTGCCCACCAGGTGCAGTCTAGATGGCTCCAGGGGCTGTGGCATTAGTGAATGGAAATGGCTGGACCGTGAAGCCACTCAGCAAGCAGCCACACACAGCTGTGAGAAATCAGCTCAGAAAATTGAGTCAGACTGAGGCCATGACTATAATCAGAAACCTGCAAGAAGAAACACTAGAAACATGTTAGCCTGGGCAAAATTAATTGCTTTAAACACAAAGATAAAACAATGGATTAAAAGAAGCAATGCCAAACATCTTCTGCCCTGATAGAAGTGGAATGAGGAGTTGGAGGAGGAACGATTCTATTTTCTCCTAAAAAAAAAAAAAAAAAAAAGTTTGATTTTTCTCTTCAGTTTCAAGCGTGTTTTCCAGCTTTAGATTTATCTCTATGTTGTGGGTAAAACAGAATGGCCCCCAGTGCACCCCAGATGTTGGGTTGGCTGATGACACTAATCATCCCAATCAACTTCCTAAAAGCTAACAGGACTTTTTTTTTTTTTTGCAAACTTAATTTTAGTTTTGTGAAATGATTAACTCTTGGAGAATTCTGGGTGACACATACTGCTGTAATTATTGCTTAGCCAAGCCTGGAATGGTCAGCTTAGTTGGATAGAATGTGGCACTATTAAGAAAGAACATCGTGGATACAATCTCTTGTAAGCCATTTGGAATTATACAGGGGGAAAAACCCCATATGTTTCACAAATGCATTCCGTCTTTGGAAAACACTCTTGCAAAGAAAACATTTTGTCATCAGAAGAGTCTGGGGGAAATTGTGTTTGAGTAGGAGTGGGGCCCATCATGACGATGAGAAAAATGGCATTTAACATGCACTCTCTAACCAGTAGGTCTCAAACTCATGCAGGTACTATTGTTTCACAAAAAGGACAGCATTTATACTATTTTATGTAGCAGTGACTATGCCAGTCAGAGTTTCCATTGCCCATTTACTGAATGCTTGCTCTAGGCAGGCAAAATACTAAGTACTTTCTGTCTGTTTAATACTTGTAGTAATCCATGAGGTGGACATTATGGACTCTGTGTTGTAGATGAGGAAACCCAGGCTCACAATTGAGAGACTTGCCCACTAGCACCTGATTGCAGAATTATGCTTCAAAGACCCATTCAGATGGAATCATCATGGGGCAATGGGTGTTGTCTCAGAATAACTCAGTGTGTTTATCACGTTGATGACAGGTTTCATGGTAACATATAAATAGATCTAGTAATTTGACTGAATTCCTTGATGAACTATCTTTCCTTAAAACCTAATATGGTAGGCATTTTTAACTTATTTAATAAATATAAATTTCCAAAGTACAACTTTTGAATTATAAGCCTTTCCTTCCCATAACCATCCTGTTTCCTACTCCTCTCCCATCCCATTCTTCATCACGATTCCTTTTCGATTATATACAGAAGATCTACTTAGTATATACTAAGTAAATATTTCAACAGACTGAACCCACAAAGACATACAAAGTATAGAGTACTATTTGAGTAGTAGTCTTACCGTTAATTTGCATAGTACAACACATTAAGGATAGAGATTCTACAAGGGGAGCAGCTGCACAGTGACTCCTGTTGTTGATTTAACAATTGACACTCATTTATGACATTAGTAAATCACCTGAGGCTCTTGTCATGCTCTGGCAAGGCTATAAGAGCCTCTTGAGTTCACCAACTCCGATCTTGTTTAGACAAGGCCATTTTCAAAATGGAAGTTCTCTCTTCCCTTCAGAGAAAGGTATTGCCTTCTTTGATGGCCTGTTCTTCCTGTTGGGATCTCACTAGCAGGGATCTTTCATTTAGGTCATTTTTTTTTTTTTTTGCCACAGTGTCTTGGCTTTCCATGCCTGCAAAACTCTCATGGGCTTTTTAGCCAGATCCGAATGCCTTAAGGACTGATTCTGAGGCCAGGGTGCTGTTTAGGGCATTTGCCATTCTGTAAGTCTGCTGCATATCCTGCATCCCATGAAGGATCATTCTCTCCTTTTTAATCCTATCAATTATTTGTGGCTGCCAACCTGGGAAAGAAGTGAGTCTCACAGAAGCCTGAAGGTTAAGATGCTTGTCTTCTAATCTGACCTTTTCACAATTAGCTGATAATAATTTTCGACAGGATTCACTGAAATCTTAATATGAACTGGGCATTGCCCCAAGTGCTTTGTGTCTTATCTCACTTAATCCATAGGAAATTGCCTGATGCACAGGCAGCTGAGGCTGAGAGTCTCAGTAGGTGTTTCAAGGTCAGGTAACTCATAATTGGGGAGTTAGGATATGTTACTGGTCCATCTATCTACGACCTCAAGGGTATTGGCCATTATAATTAACTGCCTCTCTGCTAAAGGGGGTTTCTTTTCTGATATGTTACTAAATATTTCAGCATATTTCAAGTGCATTAGCTCTTTGTAGGATTTCTTCTTGAATAAATGATTTATTACCTCTACCCAATTGAAATAGAAGAAAAGTGCCTCAGTAATCCAGATTAAGTGGTTTCCAGCTGAAGGTGATTGGCTTCTTCACATGGAATTTCTTTGTGCTTTGGTGAGAGCTACTGGATTTTTTTTTTTTTGACAGGCAGAGTGGACAGTGAGAGAGAGAGAGACAGAAAGGTCTTCCTTTTCCATTGGTTCACCCCCCCCCCCAGTGGCTGGTGCACTGCGCTGATCCCAGGCCAGGAGCTTCCTCTTAGTCTCCCATGCAAGCGTAGGGCCCAGGGACTTGGGCCATCCTCCACTGCACTCCCGGGCCACAGCAGAGAGCTGGACTGGAAAAGGAGCAACTGGGACAGAATCCAGTGCCCTGACCAGGACTAGAACCTGGTGTGCCGGCACCGCAGGCAGAGGATTAGCCTATTGAGCCATGGCGCTGGTCTAGGGCTACTGGATTTTAAGCCATTCACCATTTCTTCTTAGGACCCTTTCTTCTTTGTAAAGTGGCTGTTCCTATGTCTTCACGTTCAGCTCATGCAAATACACACACACCTATTTTGTACTTAGATCACTTTGGTTTCTGATTTTCTTCTATATTAATTAGGATATAGCACTCAAACACTGTACAAGCTGTTTAGGAAGGCAGCTGAGAGAGGATTGGAGACTGGGCTCCAAAAGGTCAAGCTGTAGCTTCAGATTGTTTGTCTCTGCTCATCTGTGTGCTCACTGCTGGCAACACCATCACATCTGCATGCTGGTAGGTGAGGAGGGAGGGAGAAAGCTGAGGACAAGCAAATCCTTCAAAACATGTCATCGTTAGCCAATATCCACATCCCAGTTATGTGGACATTGGCAGTGGGTCACAAAGGGGTCTTGGAAATGTAGGCTCTGGCTGGAGGTGTTCATAACTCTCTGGGAGTTCCTTACCTGGAAGGACAAGAGGAGAATGGATGCTGGAGGTAATTGTTGATCTGTGCCACAGTTTGTTCCTTTACCACCCAAGTTCCCTTCCCACCACCCCACAGAGTGGGCGTGTGCAGTTTCTTCCCAAAGGAGGCCACTGAATCCATCCGGTCATTTACTGCACCCAGTCAGGAGTCTAGGATCTCCGGGTGTTTGGCCTTCTCTGTCAGGTCCGATGTGACCCTAGCTATCCATGCACTAAAAGACGAGTTATGCACTCCGGCAGTCCTCCTTGGACAAGGAGGGGAGTGAGCACACAGCAGAATGGAGTTAGCAGGAGCTGCGCAGGCTGCTGGGCTGGAACTGCTTGGCTGTCCTTGTTAGGCCTTCCTGGCCACTCGGACTTGCTCTCTGGGTAGAACTCCTTTACCCGAGGCTAATGGCCTCTATCTTTTGTGATCACATCTGGCAAGTGAGAGAGCTGCACCCCTTTTACAACTTGCTTTCTACTAGTGCAGGTGAGAACTTGAGACTTGCTTTAGTGATTGAGTAATCACCAGCTTTGTCAGCCAGGCTCTTGTTTTCTTGGGCAATGGAATCTCCAAAAAAAATCCTGTCTGTTTGCTTCCAGTCTGTTTCATAGGAAAGCAAATTTTGGCTGTACTTCTTACGTTTGCAGATTCTACCTTTTTATGTATCCGCTTTGGTGCATAGCCCACTGCTCAGTCACTTCCTCAGTTTAAAGGCTTTGCCTAGAGGTCATCTTTAGATTTGAATGGGAAACCTAAGCCTGCTGAGTCTGAACATTTGCACTGGACTGACTTTTACTGTGTGGCCCAGAAGCAAAAAGCTCATGGCAGTACTTCACTTCTAGGTAATCACAACTTTATATTTGGTTATATTTGGATGCAAACTAAGCCACTGTAACAAGGAGACTTGGTGAAGAGGCTTAAAAAAAGAGAGCAGTTTCTTTCTTTTGCACTTACTGGTCTCCAGGTGGGCAGGTAGCCCGGGATGGCTCAGTGCTTCCACTCTGCAATACCAACTAGAGACGGTATTCCTTCTGATTATTACCCTGCTAGGCCCTGAGGGTTTGCTCTCCACTGCAGCGCTGAAGGTGGCTCCTGCCAGGGTGTCCACTCTCCAGACTGCAGGAGGGATAGACAGAGTGGGGAGTAAGCAATATCCTTTCTTTTATTTTTTAAATTTTATTTATTTGAGAGATCTACAGACAGAGGGAGGGAGAGACAGAGAGAAAGGTCTTAAATCTGTTTCATCCCCCCCCCCCCCCAAATGGCTGCAACAGCTGGAATTGAGCTGATCCAAAACCAGGATCCAGGAGCTTCTTCTGGGCCTCCCACACCAGGTATAGGGGTCCAAGCACTTGGTTTATGTTCTACTGCTTTCCCAGAGCATAAGCAGAGAGCTGGACCAGAAAAGGAGCAGCTGGGACATGAACTGGTGCCCATATGGAATGCTGGTGCTGCAGGTGGAGACTCAGCCTACTACACCACAGTGCCAGCCCCAGCAATGTCCTTAAGAAAACATGTAGTGGGTGGGGGTGGGGGACGGTGCTGTGGCTCACTCGGTTATTCCTCTGCCTGCAGTGCCAGCATCCCTATGGGTGCTGGGTTCTAGTTCCAGTTGCTCCTCTTCCAGTCCAGCTCTCTGCCATGGCCTGGGAAAGCACTGGAGGATGGCCCAAGTGCTTGGGCTCTGCACCCGCATGGGAGACCAGGAGGAAGCACCTGGCTCCTGGCTTCGGATCTTTGCAGCTCCATCTGTAGCGTCTGTTTGGGGGGTGAACCAACGGAAGGAAGACGTTTCTGTCTTTCTGTCTCTGTCTATAACTCTACCTATCAAATAAAAAATATTAAAAAAAAACATGCACTGGAAGCTCTATACATCCTTCCTAATTATATATCACTTCCCAAACCTTGGTCCTGTGGCTACACCTGTAAGCCCAGTGAGAATGGAGAGGACTGATCTCTAGTGGGATACCATGTGCTTAAAGTTCAGATGATTCTACAAGTAAGAGTGAAGAGTGAATACCAGGGATTAGACAGTCTCCAAGATAATCTTGTTGATGCATTATAAACCAAGGTTAAAACATGGCTAGACTCCTGGCAGAGCCTTAAATACTTTCTCCCTCATAAATGTCCCATCCATCATGAGAAGTGACAGGGAAGGAAACTGTCCTCTTGGTGTAGTTTGTCATTCAGCTCTTTCCCTGTATTCCTAAAAATGTGAATTGCATTTTAAGACAAAACATCATAGAACAAGTGATCAACTCTTTTGAGTCCAAATATCCATCATTGCTTGAGCCCCTTTCAGTCAACCACATTGTAATGGCATCCTGAAAACTTATCTGTGTATCTGAAAAGTTATGGTTAGAATTAAGTCCAGTCAGCATGACTGAGATGGTTTCCATCTTTTCTCAACCTTGACATTGTTGCCAGACCAGGTGGAGTAATTCAGAGTTGGCAGCAGTAACAGGTGTCTATGAAGCAAGTATACTTCTACTAGTGGGTAAAGATGTCAAACAGTTACCTAGTGGCCATCTCGCCCACTCATCCTCAATCTCTCCTGCCCTTGTAAGCACTGAAACTGGAGATAAAACCAGCTTCCCAGTTTATACTGGGAAACAGGGTTTAATGAGAGGGGAAAGAAAACACAGAATTCCTGAATGGAGAAATGAGTAGGGTTGGAAAGGATAGTTTGAAAGATACACTCTTGTATTTTATTTTGAGATAGTGTAAGTTCATTTTGAAATAGAAATAAGGGATTTCCCCTTTCTCTTGGTTAAACTCCGTTACCTTCCCCTCACACAGTTGTTAAAGGGGCATCTGAGTCTGGGAAGGTTTGGATGTATATGCCTGTGCCTGCCTCCCTCTCCATCTGCCGAGTCGACAAGTAGCTGCAATGCTGGCCCTTGTTCCATCTCAACATGAAATTGCTGTGTTCCTCTCTAATCCCACGTAGCATCTCCTTGATGCTGATTATACTTGGCCAGAGTGTTGTCTGTTCCAGTTCTTGCCTTCCTGCGTCAGTGTGGAGGATGCTGGTTCTTGTAGACTTGGGTTTCTCTGACTCTACCATTGTATCTACTACCTTTGCTATTCCTATTCCCTTGCTCCTGCAGCAAGACTGGGTCTCAGACACAGTGTGAATTTTCCTTTGTGTCCTTCTCTTCCTTTTCCTCCTCTTTCTGAATCTTTACCATGCAAGTCTCCCCCTTTAGCCCAAGCCCCTGAGTAGCACCAAGCAATTTATCTTAAGTATAATGCTTCTGTTTTTTTATGTTTTGATTTTCGACATACTTGCAAACCTTACATTCCACAGCATAATGCATCCACTTATTGAAACAAACAGGACTTAAATTACTGCCAATTACAACGTTCCTTACTTCCTAATTTGCAGGAAAATAAACCATGTTTTCCTTTGGCTTTGCACAATCTTTGGCATAGGCCTCCAGATCTCCAGGGAGCCAAGTTTTCCAATTTGACAAACACTTATTTTCTTAGTCAAAGAGACTGTGCTGTACCTGTGGAGTCTGTGCTAAGGGATGTGGGTTGGAAAGTGCAGGGGTCCCCCGGAAGCCTAGAAATCATGTCACAGAAATAGCTGCCTCTCCCAGGCCCAATCCCAGTTTCTACCAAGTGGTCTTTGGCCGCTGTAATGCATGCTCTCTCCCTTTTGGCCTTAACCTTGGGTACCAAAGACTTGAGGATTGTATCTCTGATTCCAGAGAGTAACCTTAGGACTCTCATTGTGATGCAGAAGGTTCAGCTGCCCCCTGCACTGGGATCACATTTGAGCACTCAGTGGTGTCCTGGCTGCTGCACTCCCCTGATGATGCACCTGGGAAAGCATTGAGGAAGGTCTGGGTGCTTGGGTTCCTGCCATCCTCAAAAGAGACCTGGATGGAGCTCCAGGCTCTTGACTTTGGCCTGGCCCCAGCCCTGGTGGTTGCAGCCATTTGGAGAGTGAACCAGCAGATGGAAAATTAATCTATTTCTCTATCTCCCTCTTTCCCACCCTTTCTGTCACTCTGACTTTCAAATAAATAATACAAGCAGGAGTGACCTCATACTATTTATTGGTTCTTCGAGTTTAATATCTCCAGTCATTTTGAGATATGTTTTAGTTGTTTGCTTTTCAAAGTTTTTTGTATTCCCTAGAAATGACAGATGTTTCTGCTTTTACTGTGTGGTTTAACCTGTATATATAACTTTATTACAATCTTTTTCAAAAGTCATAACCATCCTTTGGAGATCTATCACTAATCTCTTTAATGACTGATTCAGAGTGGGGGCAAATAATTATATTTTGTGGCCAAAAGACTTAATTGATAAATTAGTGGAACAAACTATTTCTTTGCCTTTCTTAAATGTTTGTTAGAATTATGTATTTTTGTATGCATTTTACAAGGTAAAACCAGTTTTACCACATAATTGATAACTCTGAGAGACTTTGCCTCCACCCACAGTTCTCTAAATTTGCCTCTTTATGTTTTGGAAAAGTATTCGGCAAAGTTTAAGTACGATCATCATGAATATCACAGAGCACATAAAAGGAATGAGGTATTTGGAGAGCAAGGTAACAGAGTGATGTTGTATCATCACGCTCATCAAAGGCTTACTGAGTATTAGGATATGGAGTGGTTATTTCATTCATTCCACATATGTGCAGTAAGCTCTCCTGTTGGCAACCACTCACGGAGAGACGGCAGGCAGTGTCCCTGTGCTCATGGGTCCAGTGGATTCTGCCCCATAGTTGTTTGTTACATGCCAGGCATTCTCCTGCTTTCTTCACCTATACTAACTCTTACTGTTTATAGTAACATGACAGGGCATGGAGGATATTTACTTAAAACCAGGGAGTATTGGAACCAGCATTTGAACCCTAGCACCTTACTCTGCAGCACATAATCTGACTTCCACACAGTGCTCTGATATAATTAACTGAAATGTACACAAGTTTTGTGCTGCTGCCTTCTCTGGCCTAGAGATGTACAGAGTCATCCACCTGTAAACTGTGTCGAGTGCTGAGGAGGACCAACACAGCATGCTGTGAGTAACTTAGAGTGCTAAGACCTGTGGGTCAGAGAAGGCCATGTGGACCCAGCTAAAAAGAGGTCATGGGGTGAGAGCCGGAGAGAGACTGGACCCAGGACAAGAGCTGAGTGTGTTCAGTTTTTGCCTGGTTTTGAGAAATTTCCAAATCTCCATGCGTGCCACCATCAATTTCCATTTCTTAACCCTTTGCCAGGATGCACTGTTCACCTGCTCTGCCCTTTGCTTCTCCAGCTCATCAAGTCCTCCGCTTGTTGCTTTTGGTGTTGAAACCCCATCCTTTTCAAGGTGTGTTTTCTTGAAAAGAGGTGGGGAAGCTTGTTACCCTTAACTGTGTCCTGTGTGAGGTGAATCCATGCTGCAGCTGCTCTTGCTGGTTCTGAGATCCTTATCCTTGAACTGTAAGAGGGTGGGTCATTTAGGAGGGCACAGCATAGAGTTCCTTTGGGGAAGGAATTTGGGGCTTTTCACCTTCAGAGTCATCCTCACCTTGGGGTTAGCCTTCCCTGGGTAGGAATAGGGATCCCTGCCACCAGAACTCTGGTAGACCTTTTATTGGTTCTTAGTAGTACGTAACTTCACAGCCTGCTGTTTACGTGATATGCTTTGATCTCAACAATATGTGTGTATGTGATCACCTGTTGATTTTCTGTAGCTAGTAGTCATGTAGTCTTCTGAGTTTCTTCTTTGTCATTTTCCAATGAAGTCCTATGTGTTGACTAACTGAATTCTCCAAAAATTTCTTGAATAACTAATACTTTGCAAATTTTTCAGAAAGTCTGATATTTTTGTTTGTGTGGCAGCAACCTCAAATTTTAGTTTTTCAGCTAAAAAGACATTCTTGATTTGATATTAGCTAAGGATAAGCAATTTGTGCATTGATTTTTTTTTTCTTACTTTCTTGCTTCTGGCATTGAAAAGTGTTAGTAGATTTCCAGTGCCCTTAAGATAAAAGTCGGAAGACAGCCATGCACACAGCAGATACTTAAGGAAAGACTCATAGCAAAGCCAAAGTAAACAAAGTAGTGGACTGACCAGTGGACAAAAATGTCACTGCTGAGAAAACAGAAACATTGCTTATAGCTACCTATGGGAGCAGCTAAAAACATTCCTACATTTGGAGGGTTGGCCTTACATTATCCCTAAGTTTCTTTCTAACCACAATGCCATTTTCAAATTTAGGGGAGAAATTAAACATGATTAAAAGGAATGCTAGCAAAGTAAGTGTAATAATTGCAATTTGTTGTGAGGCCAATAGTTATTTTCTATTGGGTTAGATACAAACTGCTGTGTAATGCTTTCAAAGCAACTGTGGTAAATTATTAAGTATGTACAATTCATTATACACAGCAGAGAATAATGTATTGCGTTGAGAGCTGATGTCACTAAACAGTGCTGGCTGGATCATGTGTCTGGAGGTTGAGGGAGATTGAGGAAGTAATAAACTCATTACTAACTCAGTGCTGCAGAAGGTTGCTTTCCTTCTTAGGAGTTTTTGTTTTCAATTTCAAACTAAAACATGAAAAATTGTAAAGATAAATTTACATTATTTTTAAAAAAGATTTCTTTATTTGAAAAGGAGAGAGAGAGAGAATATGATTGTGTGTGTGTGTGTGTGTGTGTGTGTGTTAGGTATCTTTCATTCATTGGTTCACTCCCCAAATGGATACAATGGCTGGAGTTGGTCCAGGCTGAAGCTAGGAGCCAGGAGTTACATCCAATCTCCAACATCAGTGGCAGGAACCCCAGCACTTGGGCTACCTTCTGGTGTTTTCCCGGGTACATTAGCAGGCAGCTAGATTGGAAGTGGAGCAGCTTGGTCTCTAACTGGCACTCATATAGGATGTCTGAGTCGCAGGTGATGGCTTAACCCTCTGTCACAATGTTGCCTGCATAAATTAACATTTATTGAAGTGTCCTATTGAGACTTCTGCCCTGTGATATTATTGGTACATTCACTAATACATTCCAAAAAATGAAGGGCACAACTTGACTCCTATTTAAATCAAATGTTTTATGAATCTTTGATAAATATATATTTGGGCTTTTAACATTTTAGTTATCTATGGCTGACATGAAATGTTATTAATCTGTTATTTGTTAACCTAGTTACAAGCTACATTTCTGATTATGCTTAGAATAATTTTATAGAGGATAATTCACACAAGGCATGCAAAAGCATGCCTCAGGAAAGGATTAATTCACAGAATCACCAGAGATTAGCATTTTTCATAGCATCTTCACTACCTGATTGTTTTCATCTAGTGATTCAAAGAATATCATTGAATTTGTATGTGGAGTAGAATAAAAAATATTCTTAAACTCTCTTTTGTAGCAACTATAAGAGCTTTTGTCATATGCTCTGGCTTATTAGCTCTGTAATATCTTAAATCTTTATTTCATATTACTCCTGAAAAAATTTTAAATCCTCTATCTTTACTAATTTTTTTTTTTAAGTAATACGTTTCATCAGCCCTCCAGTGCATTCAGAATCAGCTCTGCTTACAGACAGATTATTTCCCTGCCTTTGAAATTCCCTAAAAACTAGAATCATCTATCCACCTGCACGAAGCAGTAAGCTGTGTGGAGAGAAGAGGAAGGTGAGGTGATGGGGTGAATGAGTGCCAGTTGGAAGAATGTGGTGGAGGTTGGAAAAGCAGAGAGAAAAGTTCGGGAATAGGCCAGGGTGAACTAAGAGCAGGGATTATGCATGTGAAGAAAACTCCAGCTGCAATCTGGAAAGTAGGAGGCATTTAAAAATTAGTAGGGATGGGCAGCTCACAGTCTTAACCATAGTTTGTAACCTGTTAGATGTTGAAAGGAAAATTGGTCACACAAACAAAATGGAATCAGTTAAGCTATGGGTCATGGAATTGGATTGTCGGGAGGAAGCGAACACTTGCCAAAGACCCTCTATTATCATGTATTATTATGTTTTTCTTCTATCACTTATTTATTATCTTCCTTTCCTTCTTCTGGGGCCTTGTCTGAGACCTCATGACATTCTAGAGGCCGACACTTGCCATATCCAGTCGGAAGGATGGGCAATACCAGAGCATTGTGCCTTTCCAAAAGAGGTTTCTCTTGCTTTTCTGGAACTGTGGAACCTGTGGCTAATTGCTCACCCATATCGAGCAATTTACTATGAAGTCAGGCTCTGTGCCATCTGTTTCATATGTGTCCATTCATATCAACCATGTGAGGTCTATATGGCTACCATTCCCATTAAGATGAGGAGGAAACTGAGGCACAGAGAAATTAAATCTGTCATCTTGGCTGAGGTGACACAGATAGTAAATAAGAGCTGGGTTTTTGAGCCCCGGCAACCTCATTCCAAAGTGTGTTTTCCTTATTGTTATTGTCTTCTGCCTACCCAGTGTGGCTCAGTGAGATCTTTCCTCCACAGCAACCACATTCTAATTAGGGACTGAATTCTTTCTTGTTGTCTCTGTCGATGGAGACTCCACATTCCTCTTGAGCTTGTGTGTTCTTCTTAAATAAAATACGTGATAGTGCATTATAAATTGAGTGGACTAATACAAGCATTATTTTATTATCTCCCAACCAGGTAAGCTTGTCCCTTAAGCCCCTCTCTTGCTGGAAGTTATTTCCTTAACTTTTGAAATCCTACATAGTTACACAACTCTGCCACAAATGGTGGGTACTAGCCACATGTGGTTCCTCAAAGTTAGATCAAATGGCATTACAAACTCAGTTCTTAGTCACTCTAGCCTCATACATAGACTCAGTGGCCACACGTTGCTAGTGCCTACTGTATCAGACAGTACAACCGTAGAACACGCCCATGATAAATGAAAGTTCTGTAGGGCAGACTAGAAACAGTGGCATTCCTTCATGAACGAGGCCCTAGTAATTTAATCCCCTTAATACTGGACTCTTTTAAATCTTTCCTTCATGCTTGTAGAATGATTGGGATATGTGTCTTCCTCTCTATCTTCTTGCTGATTTCTTTACTGTGTGTAAATACACTTGTTACCTCTTTACTCCCTTTCTCTTGCTTCAGCTCATTTTACTGTGCTGAATATGTATGCACGCAGCTGCCATTGCCTGCCTCAACACCTTTGCCCCCAGGCAGCCTGCCTCCGGACTTGCTTTCTTTGGAGAACCTTTGCTGACCGGAAGGAGAATTCCCTGATCGTCTGAGACAGCCAGAATGGACTTGAGGTTCTCTTTCATCCTTGAGTACAATGCTTTTATTGAAAAGTATTCACTCTTCTTTTCTCTTAATTCTTCACCCTTCCCCCACTGTATTTTCTTGTCTATCAGTGGAGTAGACTTTCATAGTCAATGCAATGTCACAATGGTGGCCAATATTTCTATTTAGGAAGTCACCCAAGATGACCAGCTGTAACAGTGTCCTATATGTTCCAGCAGACCACGTGCTTAGTCAGAGGTGGCAGAAATTTTAAAGCAGCACACTCACTTTTTAAGGTCACAAACTGGAAGGAATGCTTGAGGTTTTATCACTGGATGACGTTTGAACAGAGACTGATCAGTTTGTTAGTCCAGTAAACGAGGATTTATCACCACGAGGAGCATATTCTGTGCAGGACTCTGAGGAATGGAACTAAAGACAGGTCTTTAACTTCTAGGAGTCAACAGGATAGCCGGGAAGATTAGCAGCTAAGTAAACAACATCATACAGTGGAGCACATACCCTGATTAGAGGCTTCTAATCTCTACTATGGAACTAGGAATGCCTGGATGACTCTCTCGGAGACTGAGGGGTTAGGAAAATCTTCCTGAAGAGTAAGGCATTTGAGATGAGCCTTGCGGGACAAGGCCAGATGAAGACAGTTAATAGCATGATCTTTGTGGCTGTTGAGCCAGTGTGGAGTTAATGGCGTGAGACAGGACGAAAGGCTAAACTAATTTATGGAGAGCCCTGTATACTGTGCCGTGAAGTTCAGATTTTATCCTGAAAAATAAAAGGCGTGATATGAAGTATTGAAGCAGAGCAGTAATATTCACCAACAGATTAATAGGTACACCACAGGCACTGCCAAGTATTGCCCTGGAGGCAGAAACGCAGGATGAGAGGTTATTGTGAGAATCCAGGTGAGGATAGGAGGGCTTGAACTAAGGCCATGACAGGGGCCTCAGTGAAGGGCGGGGCAGGCTTAAGAGGAATTTGGGGTTTGAAATTAGTAATGCATTGAATGAGGGCGATTAAGCAGTAGTCTAGGATAATTGCCAGGTTTCCGTTGGAGATACTGCTACAATTTTTCTCTGGGTGAAAGACTACACTAAATGATATCTATAGTCCTTTTTAGATTTAATAATTGAAAATTTTATTGACTTGGAAGATTCATGATGGCTTCTACTAATTATCATAAAATAATAAAGCCAACACTTTGCATTTATATTGTACAGTGAGCTATCATTTTACAAATATTACATTAGAGAAACATTAAACAATATTCATTCATGGTAAGAATGTTATATAATTCTGTATTGCTAGTAACAATATAAATTAGTATAAAGTTCTTGGAAAACAATTTTGTACTATGTACCAAAAGGTATAAATACGTTCACCCTGGCTTGAAGTCGTATGAAGGATATGGAAAAGGGATGTAAGAAAGGCAACTGTCTTTCCTAGTGGTATGTGGACCAGTGAACTGTTGTTCATGACCTAAATATCTAAGAACAAGGAGAAGAGTAAGGAAAACTGGCTGTATCAATTCCATGGAAGACTGGCTAGCTAAGAAAATGACTATTAGGACTCTTGAAGGCAATAGGTTACTAAGATTTAAACCACATCAAATTGCTCAAAATGGAGTGTTCATTCTGTGCTTATCTTGTAATAACGTGGAAGAATACCAATGATACAATGCTTAGTGGGAAACTAAACACAAAAAGCATACACACATTAAGAACAGGATTACGTATTTACATGATAGATTAAATCAGTCATCTTTTTAGTGTTATAAGATTGCAGAGAACTTTTTTCTCCTGTGTCTTTAAGGTTTCTTTCATTGCTATGATGCCACAAAGATGTTTTAACCATTATAAAAATAAAAATTACCAAAGTTTTAATTTGCCTTCAGAGTTGTATTGTGTTGCTCCTCAGCTTTCCCACAAGATCGCTTGTTATTATCTTTCCCAATTTAGAAGAGTGAGATATTTAATAATAGAACGCACATGCCGCCGTTCGAGTACCGCATTCTGCTTTCTAAAAATTCATTCAGCACAAACTTCACAGGAGCCCACCCACACTTTTTGAGCTATTTAATTTTTCACAGTTTTATGTCCATGTTGTGCTCTGTCACCCACTCAAAAGGAAACTGAATGCTCACCATCGTGCAGAAAAATAGGAGAAATATGTGTTATGGGTTCTCAAGATTAACCAAGTGCTATTTTTGATAGTTGTTCATGTTGCATAATAATCAATGGGAGATGGGGAGGAGAACCCCTGTTAGCAAGGTCCTACTCCCTCCCGTGATGCACAGCCTGGAGTTGGTAGGAACCCCCTCCCCTTCCTCCAGGGCTGCCGCTATTTCTCTTCCCTTCCGTTCTCTTTGCCTGCTTTCTTTCATTCACAGGCATTGCAGTTCTGCAGCCCGAGTCCCATGGGCTTTCACTGGAGACATAATTTCCTGGTGCCCTGTGAAGTAGTGTTTTCTGGCTGCAGATTTGGCCTTTATGAAGTGCAGTGACCTATTTCCGCCTCTGTCTTCATTAAGCTTCTGGATAAATGTGAGCTCTGAGAGGCTTCCATTCCCGTTATTTTCCTGGATACAATACTGTGTCCAATTATAGCCTGGTAAGAGCCGAAGTCTTTTTTTTTAAGATTTATTTTTATTTATTTGAAAGACTTACAGACAGGGATAGAGGGAGAGAGAGAGTGAGATCTTCCATCCAATGGTTTACTCCTCAAATCACTGTAATGGTGAAGCTGAAGCCAGGAACCTGGAACTCCATGTGGGACTCCCACGTGGGTGCAGGGGCCCAAGTACTTCTGCCATTTTCCATTGCTTTCCTAGGATCATTAGCAGAGAAGTAGCGCAGCTGGGGCTTGAACTGGTACCCATATGGGATGCTGGCTTAACCAGCCCTATAAACAACACCAGAAGAAACTGCTTCTTTTTACAATGTCATTTATATTTTTTAAAAAAATTAATGTAAACAAATTTCATGCCTTTCTTTATGCAGCCTTTCATTATACAGATTTAGGAACATAGTTATATTTCCCACCCTACCCTCTCTCCCACCCCTATTTACCTAGAAGGCAGGAAAACATAGACACCAGAGACAGAGATTTTCCATCTACTGGTTCACTCTCTGAATTCTCACAAGCCAGGGCTGTGCCAGTGGCAGGCCAAAACCAGGAGCCCTGAATGCCATCCGAGTTTCCCATGGGATGGCAGGGATCCAAGGATTTAAGCTGTCACCTACTCTCTCCCAGAGTGCACAGTAGCAGAAAGCTGGATTGGAAGTGGAGGAGCCAGGAATTGTACCCAGGCTCTTTGGTATGGGAATGGGCATCCCAAGTAGACTCAACCCTTGTGCCAAATGCTTGCCCCAGGGTCTTATCCTTACTGATACCACCAACAATCTTATATGATTACTAATATTCTCCTAAGAATGAAGAAAGAAGGGAAAAAAGAAAGAAGAAAAAGACAGCGTCATCGTTGTGAGGACTGTGGATATGAGGGTGACAAAGCCTATTATTAGAAGACAATGAGGGGCCGACGCTGTGGCTCAGTGGGTTAAAGCCCCAGTCTGCAGCAGCAGCATCCTGTATGAGCACAGGTTCAAGTCCTTGCTGCTCTACTTCCCATCCAGCTGCCTGCAAGTGCACCTGGGAAAGCAGTGGAAGATGGCCCAAGTGCATAGACCCCTACACCCATGTGGGAGACCTAGAAAAAGCTCCTGGCCACTAGCTTTGGATCAGCTTAGTTCAGCTCTGGCGGTGTGGCCATTTGGGGAGTGGATGGAAGACCTCCCTCTCTTTCAAATAAGTAAATTAAAAAAAAAAAAAGACAGTGGGACAACCTGATTTCACAGGGGTCCTGTATCTGGGACCCCCTGAGACCCAGGGGGATTACATAGCATTTTTGAGTGACATGACTGTTTCCAATTTTATGCCCAAGTAGTGATATAAAGTTCCTGAGATTTCAAGTGAATGTTTGTTTCTTGGTATTAAAATGAAGGAATGCCATATGAATGCAGCTCCTTTAATTGCTTTCATCACTTGGATCCTATATTCTCTGACAATCAGGATCTTGCCCTTCCTGGTGTGGGTGCTGAGACAGGGGCCCTCCCATGTATTCCAGAGGGAGGTCCACCCATTTACAGTGGGGAAAGAAATTTGCTTCAAGCCACTGTGATTTCATTAATCCCCAATGCCTCTGTGTATACCATTTATTTTAAAAATACATGTAGGTGTGTTTAGGTCACTGATTAATGTTTCTTACAGAGGATTCATCCAGCTTCAGTCTGAATGAGTTCACTAAATTTTCACTAGGAAACATGTTCAAACCTTCTCTTCCTAAAAAGCCCCCTTGCCTGGATTTCAAACTCTGGAGGGGTTTAGGTGGCAGCCATTGGTGTATTTCCTATGTTGCTCTCTTCTCTGGTGAAATGCCGCTGAACACTAGTCAGTTCTGAGCTCACCCGCCTCTTTGCTTAGAGCGCTAGAATGTCCTCCACTCCACACCTGGCTGCAGATACCCACATTGGGTTCTCATGCATTCCCTCTCTCCTGGAGCCCACAAATTTTCATGGCTTTGTGGCTCATGAAAGGCTTAAATAAGATTACCTGGGTGCTAATAATGTTTTTATGTGAGAGAACACTTATTTTCTTTATCATAACAATTATTATATTGCACTGCAAATATTACCCAGATGATACACTGTTGTGGGTTTTTTTTTTAATGATAAGTCTTTTATGTCATTAAAACCAGTCACTGATGTGTCTGAAAAGAATTTTTGGAGTTTGATATGAAATGACTGACTTGTGAGCAGGTTAGCATTGACCAGCATGAAAAAGCTGATACTTTCAACCCTGGCAGCTTGGATTGTCATGTGGTTTCCTTCTTATTTTAGTCAGTAGAAACATGAAACACGCATCTTTTACATGATCCATACAAATAAGTTTGTACACAGATATAGAGGTATAGAAGGTGCTTCCCTGACACACAGGATTAAATTCACCCTGTGACCCCTAAACATTTTCCCTTTGGCTTTGTGACTTAAAAAAAACAGCATCCCAAACATGTGTTTTACCCAAGTCATATCACGTTTCTGCAACCGGGCTTAGTAACGCCCCCTCTCCCCAGTTTTGAACCATCAACAACAGTTGTTTCAGCCCTTTTGGCTGTTTTTATGGTATTAGTTTCCACATTTCCACAGATTGAGTGTATGTTGCTGTTATTTGATTTGCAGCTTTCATTTTCCTTGTCTTTTGGTATGGAAGATGATGACTTACCTCCACGTAATTCACAGTGCACATACATGTGCACATGAACATATTGCTGCTCCCACCCCTAAAAAAATCCCCAGGAGGATTGTTTCACAATTTTAGTTTAACTAATATTCAGTGTTTGTTACCCTGATGGTGCACAGCATGTTATGGTTTATCTAGACAGCATACTAAAATATTTTTTAGATTTTTTTTAAAGTATTTTATTTAAAAGTCACAGAGACAGAACTCTTTCATCTTCTGGTTCTCTCTCCAAATCGCCACAACAGACAGGCTGGGCCAATCCAAAGCCAGGAGCTCCCACATGGGCCGCTGCTTCCCTAGGCCATTAGCTGGAACATTATTAGCAGGAAGCTGGACTTGGAAGCAGAGCTGGGTCTGGAACCAGGCCCTCTGACACAGGATATGGGCATCCCAGTTGGTGTCTTCATCAATGTGCTGAATTCCATCCCCCCACTTCTCTTTTTATACAACTTTGTTTTTCCTGGAATTAATAATTTCTTGCTTTGTCACATGGCTGGTTTTCTATCTATACATTATTAATTCATCTTCAACTCTGTCAGATCTGCATATATCCTTTCAGTACATCCAAACACATTCAGCACCCCGTTGGTTACATTTCCTTTCTCCTTGGTGACACTTTTGAAGTGTCCCGTGTTTCTGCCCTCATCAGGACAGGAAGACGTGTAGACCAGTTTGCATGGCTGTTAACTCTGACCTCCCTTCATCAGCAGTGGGAGATATCTCTTTGCATCTCCCGTGTTAGACTCTCTGTTCCCTGGTTTCTGGCTCTTTCTCTTTCTTTCCTTGTTGGGATGACATCCATTCCTCAGAAGTTTGCTTAAAAGGGTGCATGGAGGGGGGGTAAACATTTTTTAGAGATTTGCACATAGTCAAAATAGTTTATTCTACCCACACATGACTGGATTCCATTTGTCAGGCTTTCCGCTCACCTAGAATCAAACCAGTCTTTCCTTGTAGTGTTGAAGTGTTGCTCTGTTTTCTACTGATGAAAAGTGTTGCCATTGAGGCTTTTAGAGCCTTAATCCTTTTCCTGTAATTTTTTTCCACTCTAAAATATTTTTGCAATATTGTGCTAAAGTGGGTTTTTCTCCATTCCCCATCTCCCTCCCTTCACCCCCTCTATCTCTTTCTCTCATTTGATAAGTATTTTTGATTCAGCAATTCATGTTCCAGTCCTTAAAAATACATAGGCTTTATATCTTACATAGGACCTCTCCTTTATTTTCTCTTTTTGGAACTTCAAAATGTGCATGTTGAACTTCCTGGAAGACTCCTCTAATTTCATGTTGATTTTTCATGTTTCACTCTAAAACGTTCTCTCAGCTTTTTCTCCTATTTACTGAGATATTCCTTCTTCCTTATCCTTTTTAATTTCTGGGAACTCCTTCATGTTCTCTGAACACTCCTGTTTTTGTTGTTCCTCCTGTTCTTCCTGCATGGACACAATGTTTTCACCGAGGACATTAATATTCTTGAAGGCACCTCCTACTTACATCTTATTTCTGTGTCCTCTGAGTTCGTCTCTTCTGTTTGTCTTGGTTTCTGGCTTTCAAAATAAAGGCTCTTCTTAAATGTGTGGTGTGACCTTGGGAGTGAGGTGCTCACATGCTGTCTGGAAGCTTTGGAGGTGTGGACAGGGTCATTGACAGTGAGGGGATCTTTCGTGTGGGCAGGTGGGCCTGGCTGTTCAGTCGGGAGATAAGGTGGGTCCTTATCCTTGGGCTGGTTTCTGTAGGACATCTCTTTCCATGTCCTGCATGGGAGGGGAGGGGTGTAATCTGGGCTGCTGTACCCTGGGTGCTAAACAGGGAAAGGGTCCAGAGACCCCCATTCAGGAAGCAGACTTTGATGTAGGGAAACTTGCATTTCCTCTCAGCTGTGTCTCATGTCCTGGACTTTATCCCCTCCTCAAAGTGACCCTCTGATCTTCAGTGCAGAGGCCCTGGAGTCAGGGAGAGGGAGGTACAAGGATTGTCAACTGATTCCATTTCCAACCCCAACTTCCTGAGTCTCTGGTGCCTGCAGTTTTGGGACCTCCCTGGTGTTCAGTGGAGCCACTGATTGATTGCTCTTGGCATCAGCCTCATCCTCACTTCTGTGGGCTCTTGTTACAGTATTTTTTCTACTCTGGTTAGTCAGTTAGGGCTTGATCATTGCTTTCAAGCTTTCAAAACACTGATGGCATTTCTCTCCTATTTAGTCCCCCTTTTTTTTATACTTGACAATTCAGTTGGGTGTCTGGAAGGAGTAGAGAGTCTAAATCAGTAGAAAAATGTCTGAAGCAGACATTTACTTCTCCTAAGGCTGGGAATGCCTTGATCAGGATGCCACCATGGACAGGTTACTGGGGAGGGCCCTCTTCCTGGCTTGAAGATTTCTACTTTCTCCCTATATCCTCATGGTGGGTGGGGGAGGAGTAGGGAGAAAGAATGGCTACCGTAATCTCTTCCTAGTAGCATACAAATCCTATCATGGGGCTCCATTCTTGTGAGTTCATCTAAACATGATTACTTTTTTTTCTAACTTTTATTTAGTAAATATAAATTTCCAAAGTACAGTTTATGGATTACAATGGCCTCCCCCCCACCCATAACTTCCCTCCCATTTGCACCCCTCCCATCTCCCGCTCCCTCTCCCATTCCATTCACATCAAGATTCATTTTCAATTATCTTTATATACAGAAGATCAATTTAGTATAAAGTAAAGATTTCATCAGTTTGCACCCACATAGAAACACAAAATACTGTTTCAGTACTAGTTATAGCATTACTTCACATTGGACAACACATTAAGGACAGATCCCACATGAGAAGTAAGTACACAGTGACTCCTGTAAACCTGATTACTTCTTAAATGCCCCACTTCCAAACACTGGAACATTGGGGTAACAGAACAGAAATAATCAGAAGGGTGCTGCATCGGTTGACTGGCCACCACACTCAGGTTTTTGAAAGGGGAAAAGGCAGAATGATAAAAGGACAGAGAGAAAAGGAAAGGGGTAGAATAAAGATGCATGAAAGGGAAATTAACAGATGAGAGAAGAAAGAAGATCGTTATTCATTAGTGAAATGAAAGCCATCAGTGAGCAACTAACATGAAGATGTCTCCATCATCACCCTGTCTCCCACGGTCCTTGCATTTTTATTAAAACAAGCTTCTAAGGCTTTTGTAAAAATTGGGTTTTAAGTTACCCAGTCATGCTCTGACTCACGAAGCCAGGATTTTGAATTGGACAAGTTTTGCTATGTACTCTGTAGCTTTTCTCTTGTAGACTTTTAAAAGAGTGATTTATTACATTTCACATAATGTTCTATTCCCATATTAGAACTTATATAATTTGCAGTATTCATGGGAAGCAGTGTATGTGATGTGTTCATGGAAACACAAAATGGCAAAATTCATAGGAATTTAAAGGTCATCCTCTGAGCACCCCTGTTAGCAAGGAAGAAAGTGATGGCCAGAATCATTACCTATCTTACTGGGAGTTGTGCAGCAGGGTCACAGGCATGCTCCATGGCAGGGATGAGGAGGTAAAACCAGGATGTCACTCATGTCACCAGGGAACTTGTAATCATGATACAGCTGGTGTTTCTGTTGTGCCGCTTATATTTCAGGACTTTTCTGCCATAGTCTAAACTGCTTTTCATTTTTAAATATTCACATGCTATTTATGGTGATATTATGATGTGTTTTTAAGGAGAATGGGTTTTACCTGGGAATCACTGCATGAACAGAAATGGTAGAAATGGTATTGCAGAAATTTATGAGGTAACAAATTGTTATCAGAACTGCAAATGACAAGAGGATAAGTTTTCATTTTTGCTTGGATGTCATTGAAAGCTAAATGTTCTTTTCTAAGAACCTCTTTAGATAAACAATATAATTTAATGCACAATATTATAGAACACCTGCTCTATTTCCTGTAACACTTAGGATGTAAAAGTTTCTTGGTTTCAGTCAAAGATTGTTTGATGACGAATCCCTAACTGATGCTATTTTTATCTGCCTTGCATACTTTCAGATTTTCCATAATAGAAATAAATTTTAAAAGAAACTGTTCTCACAAGTTCAGTCATGTTTTAACGTTGAAATAAATCTGTATATATAGCTGTTTTAATTGCAATTAAAATTTATTGAGCCCAACTGAAATCTTTGATTCTTAGGATTGACCCATTTCTATTTCCCCTTCAGGTGGCCATTTTAGTGGTTATTTTATATTTTTTCCTTGTTTCTTTCACCCTAACATGTGTTGTATGTTTCATAGTATTGGAATGTGAGATTAATTCTCCCTTTTTTATGCACAAATGCAGAAAATTCATTCCATAATATTTAAAGTATTAATGACCATCATATTTTCATGGGAAATGCTATCCAGCTGGTAGTATATGGTAGGAACATGTTTTGGGGGTGTAGTGGTTAAGGCTTTTCTTGGGACACCCACATCCTATAATAGAGTGCCTGAATTAGAGTCCAGGCTCTGATCCTGATTCCACCTTCATGCTAATATGTACCCTGGGAAGCAGCAGGTGATGGCTCACATGGCTGGGTCCCTACCTCCCATGTGGGAGTCATAGATTAAGTTTCCAACTCCTGGGTTCCAATTGGCCAAGCCCTGGCTATTGCCGGCACTTGGAGGGTGAACCAAGAGATGGGATATCTATTTCTCCACTTTTCCAATAAATGAAAAATAAAAAAGTGGTATTAAATTTTTTTTGTTTGTTTCTGGCTGGCTACATCAATCATAAGCCCACTTCTGAAATGGTGCCTGACTTCTTGATACTGGTGCATATCAATGCACATATGCCAAATGCATTTTATGCTTCTCTGACCCTGTATTTCCAAGGCCACTGGCAGGAACCAGTGAATCCTGTTACCAGATTTCATTTTCCTGGTTCCATATCCCCATCCTACCCCATATTATGGTATTTCTCACATCCACTTGTAATACTGCACTTGTTTACATCTTGTGTTGTTCAATGTGGACTCCTTAAGACTAAGGACTGTGTCATCTTCATTTCTATAACTTCAAATGTCAGTAGGATAATCAGCATGTAGAAAGAGCTCAGTTAATGAACTGTAGGTGCTGGTGGGCATGCCTGGGTTTGTAGGGGAAAAGGCTACTATTTCAGGAGCATATTAGTGAATGAAACTTCTTTTCAACCTGGACAAAATCTGAGTATTTTCCTAAACTATTCATCCCAGATCACATAAAACTTTGGCATTCTCATTTTGATTATACTATCTTGCCTGCTGATGCTGTATTTAATTACATGTATTGAGGAGAATTAATGGCCAAGGAGACAATTATTGAGATATAATTGCAAAGTACAATGAGTTTACCTGGCTATTAGATTTAGGTTCATGAGGTTTGCATTTATCTCTTACTAATTGTGTGATCTTGAAGACAGTTTCTTCAATGTAAAAAGCTTTAGAATGTCTACCTTACTTACCCAATAGCACTGACACATCATGAGGCAGAAGGGAGATATTTAAACATAGTGGGCCATTTTCCCTTTAAATGCATTTTTTTGTTTTTATTTGTTCTAAAAAGTATCTTTGATTAAGGAAAAACAATATGATTTCTGTGTGTGTGTGTGTGTGTGTGTGTGTGTTGGGATCTTGCATCTCAAGCTACTGTCTTCTATTTTGATGAAAATCTAGAATGAAATTTACTTTAACAATTCCTTTAAACAATTAAAGTGCAAGATGGCTTGCTATGTAAGACATGTCTTCTCCCTCTCTTTTGAGTACTATTGGAATCCAAGAAGTTAAATATACAGTGTATTTTTATTCTTTCTAGATGTCAAACACATAGATCAAATCTTGCTATAGAAAAATGCCCTTTTATTACTTAGAATTATACTATAACTTGAATTTACATGAAGGACAGCTTTTAAATGGTTTGTGTGCCTATTTTTGTTGTTTGAGGTCCAATTCTTAGTTTGTTCACTGCTGTATATTGCTATGACAGGATATTTTGCCAAAATAGTATGAAACAATAATGGTCTTTCTGTTATCAGTTCTTTGTTCCTTAAATCAAGAAATTCGGCACTGTGAGTATCTGTTAAAGTGCTGGTTTGAGCAAACACCACTGATGGGAATACATGGCAGAATTCGGATAATGTTCAAAAGTAGAATGAGATATTACTTGGTATTGAATAAGAGTGCTCATGCTTTGCAAGTTCTGATGGCTGCTGTTGAGATACTGTTGCAAGTTTTCAATGTGCAGAAGGTACTTGAGAATGACTTTGTGCTCTGTCCATATGCTAGCAAGGATACTAAGATGCTTTCCTTTTTTTCTGAATGATAGTGATTTTAACACATGGATTGCTTATCTATTTATTACATTATTCCACAATGTGATGGTGCTTCAAAAATTCACAAAAAAATGCTATTAAAAGATAAGTTTATTTTGTTGCAAGGCATCTATGCATAATTTTTTCATAACTCATTTCCATGAATTTTTTGAAGATGCTTTATATGCATGGATTTTGAAATATTTTTGTACTCAAACTTACATTGTAATCCACTTTGTAATCAAAACCATCTTGAAGGAACTTTGAATCACAAAGGAGTTACCTCTAATTTATGTACTTATCCATCACACATCCAATGAATAGCTTCAGGCTTTAGGCTCCACTAGACCCCAGAGATACACAAGTTTATGAGCTCTGTGAAGTTAGAAGCCTTCTTTATATTGTTCACTGATGTCACTTTGTATATTAAAAGCATCTGCCATTAAGTAGTTGCATAAATAATATTAAATAACTAAAAAAAGGAAAGATACCATGAATGGCACCCTTCATCCCCTAATAACTTAATTGGAGACAGTGATGAAGTCCTACCCGAATCACTAATTCAGTAATGGACTCAATTCAAAGTATAATGCAAGATTATATTTCATCCAGAATGGGTAATAAATTTAAGCAGTGATCACTTTGATCCCAACACTGTATTTGACATGATGGTTTCCCAGGCAATGGGCTGGAAAAATAGAATCTTTTCTGTGAAGGAGTCTTCTGTTGCACATTTGTGCACTAGAGTTAGTTGAGCCCTTCCTGCCGTTTTGCTGGCCTCAGTATCTGGGAACAGTCAAAACAAACAGATCAAATAAAATAAGAATCCCAAAATACTCTCTAAAAATAATCCACATAAACACAACTGGACAGAACACATTAATCACATTTACTTGGATGGTGCAGCAGGTTAAGCCGCCTATGACTTTGGCTTCCCATACCTGAGTACTGGTTTGAATCTGATCTACTTCCCTGCTGTTGCACCCAGGAAAGCAGCTGGAGATGGCTTAAGTACTTGGATCCCTGACACCCATGTGGAAGACCAGGATGGGTTTCCTGCCTTCTCACTTCAGCCTGGCCCAGCTCTGGCTTTGCTGCCATTTGGGGAGTGAACCAGCTGATGGAAGATCTCTTCCTCTCTCTGTAGATCTGTCACTCTGCCTTTCACTTATATAAATAAATCTTCAAAAACAAATAAATAAATTTATTTAAAGCTAATCACAAGTTCCTAAGCTCACATTAGCTGTTTTGACCCTATAAAACCTTCTTTTTCTCCCCCTCCCCTACTTCTGTAGATACTCCTTCTGGGCTGGGTGGGCTGCTCTCATGTCCCGCTTTCTACTCTGGCCTGGGTGGTTCTTATTCTGCCGTTGCACCATGTCTCTTCTCACCTAGTTTTCTTCCTTTATATTTCTCACTTGCTTCTTTCCCACTTACTATACCCTTGTCTTCCACTTCTCAGGAGTGGGAAGAGGTGGCTCATCAGGAATTCAGTTCTGGCCTGTGGGGCGATGCGTTTCCCTTCTAATGGAACTGTCTGCAGCAGTCTCATTATCCCAGTGTCTGGATTCTCTAGGGAGAGTCATTATTTTATGTCCATTTAGGGGTGAGGGGTTCTAGAAGTAAGACTGTTAGCTGATTACTACTCCAAAAAATGGAGTTACTATTTCTTTTTGGAGTTTATCAATTTTTCTGTTTTGGCCCTAAAGAAAATAATTTTTTGGTCTGTTTCTAGAGAGATACTTAGTTCTTTAAGCAATTCACAACTCATGTGATTTCTGAGGAAAGAAACAATCTGCTAAGCAGTGATTTAATTTCTTCTTCTTTTTTTTTTTTTTTGACAGAGTGGACAGTGAGAGAGAGAGAGAGAGAGAGAGAGAGAGAGAGAAAGGTCTTCCTTTTGCCGTTGATTCATCCTCCAATGGCCGCCGCGGTTGGTGTGCTACGGCCGGCGCACCGTGCTGATCCGATGGCAGGAGCCTGCACTCCCATGGGGTGCAGGGCCCAAGCACTTGGGCCATCCTCCACTGCATTCCCGGGCCACAGCAGAGAGCTGGCCTGGAAGAGGGGCAACTGGGACACAATCTGGCGCCCCGACCGGGACTAGAACCTGGTGTGCCGGCGCCGCAAGGCGGAGGATTAGTTTATTGAACCATGGCACCGGCCGATTTAATATCTTAATAGCCCACTTGAAAGATGGTAGGATACCCTCCATCTTCATCTGAGGGCAGGGGACAGGCTTCCCCAGCAGCATATAGCTGGTAAGAGGAGGGTCAGGTATTGGAGCCAGGGCACTTAACCCACAGCCGTCTGTAACCACTGTGCTGCCCTGTGCCTTTGAGCAGAGTGTTGGCTCAGTGATGGGCTGTGGCTGAGTGAGCCCTGTGTGGACACTGACTGTGTGAGCATCCCCAGACGCTCTGCCTCCAGAGCTTCAGCATCTCCCTGAGAGCACCCATGGAGACAGCAGAGGTGTGCAGGTCCTTTTCCTAGAGGCTTGTCCCTATTGCGACTCTCCAGGGGCCTTGCAGGGGAGTGGCATGGGCCACAAGCCTCTCCCCTACCAAATGCATCATTCTGTGCATGCATTGCTTTTCAGAGAACCTGTAAGTGTCCACGTGGCATTTTAAAAAAAAATTATTTACTTGTGAGTTGCACACAGAGAGTAGGAGAGGCAGAGAGCTACAGGGGTCTTCCATCTGCTGGTTTACTCCCCAGTTGGCCACAACGGCCAGAGCTGCACAGATCCGAGGAGCCAGGAGCCTCCTCTGGGTCTCCCATGTGGGTGCAGGGGACCAAGGACTTGGGCCATCTTCCATTGCTTCCCCAGACCATAGCAGAGAGCTGGATTGGAGGTGGAGCAGCCAGGACTTGAACCAGCACCCGTATGGGATGCCAGCACTGCAGGCAGGAGCCTTACCCGCTATGCCACCATGCAGGCCCCCCACATGACATTTGTTAGAGGCAAGAAATATAAAACAGAGGGAGGGGAATGAACACAGATTTAAGTGTGATTTTACTTATAAAATCCATGTTAGTAAAGATAACACATTTTCTTTACAGTGATGTGTGAGATAAATCTTTTCTATTACGAGTGGACTTTAAGCTGACGAACTTACAGTTTCCTCCTGTTGTGCACTTTCCTGCTAAGTCCCAGACGTACACCACATGAGCAAGTGAAAATATTGTTACAAGAGGCGAGATTACACTTATTTGAACCCTAGAACAAATTGTACTGGCTGTCTCTAAAGGACCAATTATGTCAGGCCAAATTTTTGTTTTACTCATGTCTCTAGAAAGATGGAAAGAAATGATGCCAAGGGTATTTAGGGTGGAGAATTCATGTATTTCTGTTATCTTATAAAACAAACAAAAAAAACCTTGTAATTTTGTTAACTCAATGCTATTATCTAAAGATACATTCATAAAAATATGTCTATATGTCACACACATAGACATAATGGCATATATATATATATATATCATATATATATATATAAATAATGTAATTTGAGAGAGAGACAGACACTGAAAGCTCTCATCTGCTGGTTCACCCCCCAAATGTCTACAGTGGTCGGGAATGGGCCAGACTAATGCCGGGAGCTGTTTATACAATCCAAGCCTCCTACATGGGTGGTAGGAACCCAACTGTTTGAGCCATCAATGCTGCTTCCCAGGCTCTGCATTAGTGAGAAGCTGGAGTCAGGAGAGACAGGTGGGTATGGGACTCCAGGACTCTGATACAGGACACAGGTCTTTTATTTTTTTTTTAAATAAGATCTTCTTATTTATGTGAAAGGCAGAGTTAGAGAAGAAACGACAGATTTTCCACCTGTTGGCTCATTCCCCAAATAGCCAAAGCAAGGAGTCAGGAACTCCATCTGGGTCATCTTTTTTTCCCTTAGATCTCCTTTATTGAAATGACTCACAGTGCAGTATTCGAGACAGTGTTGGCTGGTTTGAGCTCAGCAGGGAGAAACTAATATCCTGCAAGCTTCATTACCCTGAAGGAGGCTTCCTCTGTGAAGACTTCCAGGCCAGAGAGCCCCAGCCTGAAGGGGGGGGGTGATCCATCCACAGAGGACATGAGTTACTTACAGCAGGGGACCATGTACTTGGGCCATCTCCCACTGCTTTCCCAGGTGCATTAGCAGGGAGCTGGATTGGAAGTGGAGCAGCCAGGATGTGAATGAGTGCCCAAACATGATGCGGCATTGCAGGCAGCAGCTTAACCTGCTGTGTCACAATGCCAGCCCTAATGTGAGTTCCTTAACCACTAGGCAAAACACTCACTCTATATCACATTTTTATGTGATTAATTAGAGCCTATTTCATATGATCTGCATAAAATTTTAACCAATCATTTTGAAACACTGCCGTTGTTAGTCTCCTTAACGATTGCTAAAATGATAATTTTATTTGTGTGTGCCCTCAAGTTAAAGTTGATCATGTAGCTCTAACCAGTTGTCCAACCAGAGCCTTGACCTGATTTATGTAAATGTGGTGGAAATTGTGAACCAACTAGAGATGTGGATAATAGTTATGTTACTTTAAAAATTACATTGAGTATTCTATACACAGCTTTTTAAGTAATTCACCATAATAAGTTAATCCTCGATTTCTGTCACAGTTGGAACTTGGTGCTGTAGCATTGTTTTTTTATTTTCTCCCACTACATTATTAATAGAGATTTTTGTCTTAAAAATAATCAACAACTAAAAACACAACTCTTTATTCTTTTTAAATTGTTTTAACAAAACTTTTATAATAAAAAACAGGGAGTTTATGGCCTAATTCTCTTACCTGTGCTGACTGCAATTCCAATTTTGAACTGTGTGTGTAGATTGCCTCTCTTTGAGCAAGAGGAGTTTTAACATTAAACAAACAAAAAAATCAATTATGTAACGTACACTCTCACTTCAGAGATGTAATGTCCTTATTGCTAAGTTACAATTGGTATGCATGAGCAATCTCTGTTCAATAGCTGCAGTCTCTGGGGAACCTGTTGTCCCTGCTTCTGGGTCTATCCAGGTAGACAGCCTTCAACTTTGAACAATCCTTGAGGGATTGTCTCAGCTGTAAAGAGCTGCCTCACCCAATGCCACCTTCACACATCTAAGGATGGCCCACATTCAGGGACTCTACTGGTCAGGGTTCTGCAGAGTCAAAGAACCAGTTACACACACACACACACGCACGCACACACACACGCACGCATGTCTATCTCTAGCTCTCTGTATGGAATTATGTGTTACAAAGTCTTGGCCCACACAATTATGGAAGCTTTGAAAACTTCTGATCTGCTGTCTACAAACTGCAGACTCAGTGGTGTGGTTCAAAGGCGTGAGAACCAGAAGCTGAGGGCAGGTGAAGATCATTGTTCCAGTTCATGCAGTCAGGCCAAGATTTCTCAACCTTTCCAACCTTTCCGTTCTACACGAGCCCACGATGGATTGGACGATGCCAGCCTACATCAGGGAGGACCATCTGTTTATTCAGTTCACCAATTCAAATGCTGACAGCTTCCAGATACACTCTGAAAGACACACCCAGAAGGAATGCTTGCCCAGCTATCTGGGCAGCCTGTGGATCAGTCACGCTGGAAATGGTCTGACATTTGTGGGCTGTTTCAAAGCAATGCCAAAGGCCAGTCTAGCCTCACAACTCCCTGGAAGTTATGACTTCCATAACTGCTGGAAGCCTGTGCCTTGGCCTCAGCCAGCTGAACTTCTCTACCCCATCCTGCTTCCTCCTGAATTTCCCATAGGGCAGGTAGATGCCCAAAGTCAAGTCCATGCATTTCAGACTCCTTCTTGGGGAGCCCGACCTGCAACAGTATTATCTCAACCCTTTGACTCTGTTAGTTAATAATAGCAAACATTTAAATGAAACTAAACATGTGGTTGTGTCTACAACAACTGTTACGTAATAGTTGGCATCCTTCACATGTTAATACTTTTTAGTAATCTTCTCTTCTTTTAAAGGATTAATTTTTTTATCCCAGATCTTTAAAATACTTACGGACTTCTTTGGAAAGGAAGTAGGGATTGGGAGGTCAAGAGGAGGATATAAGTGACTTTTCCCATTCTTCACCTTGAACTTGCCTTGATCACATTGTGGTCATCAACAAAATAGGAGTGAAATCCAGTCATTTTATTTTTGGACATTTGCAAGTGAGCAAATAATACTTCTCAGATTTTAGGATATTTGACAGTGGGAAAGGGCTCAGGAATGTGATCTGTTGAGAATCCCATGTGTTAGATCTGAGCATCAACTATCTCCCCTTGCAGTGTGGTGATCACACTTGTTTGCTTATGATTATTTTTGCTATTAGCAGTGATGACAAAGAGCTACATTTGCCGAGGTCTTTACCCTTCTCAGTTGGATTCTCAAATCATCCCAGGTAGGCAGGTATGAGACGAGGAAATGAGGAAGCAGAGACTTGGTCTGTTTTTTTCCCTGCACCACTGTCTCTCTACACTACCAAACAAGTGCATAAACCCTTTCATCTCTTGGGCCTGAGACATCACCTGTGAGTCTCAGGTTTCTAAAGAGGTGAAGCTACTGAAATGGTATTGTTTACAGATTTGCTCTTGTATCAATGAGTATAAATTGTAACGCCACCTTACAGGTGGATACATGGAGGCCTAGGTGATATTCTAGATATTCTAATTCATGGTTCACTGAGACGAATTGTTTTGGGTGGCAGAGCCCCATGTTAGAGCAGCTTCTTCTGAATTATCATAGTCCATTTTTTTTTTGCTTCTTTTAAATAGCACTTATTTCTTAAACATGGGTTTATGTGTTGCCTTTGTTTTCCTAGGTGGCTAAGAGGTCTTTGAAAGCCAGACTGTATCATTATATTTCCTATTACAGCAGTGCCTGTCACAAGTTTTGCATTTATTCACTCAGCGAATATTTGCTAAAAGCCTGTGTATAGAAAGCAAGAGGATAGGTGTTGGGGAAATGGTGGTAAATGGGAAAGACAAGGTTCAGTAATTGAGGAGTAGTAGTTGAAAGACAGAAAAAATAAGTAACAAAACAAATGACAATTGCTATGGTTACTGCAAAAATAAAGAGGAAGAAGAGGGATTTGGGGGAGTTTTCATGAGGATGTGCATTTACTGGAATGACTGGAAACTTTTCAGAGTTGACTGGCTGTGTGCTGAACATTTGTCAGTTCTGTAATCTGTATGAATCCGGAGTGTCTTAATTTTAAGTTCCTAAAACCCAGTCCTAATATCCAGGACTATATTTATGTATAACTGTCAGATTTACAAGGACAACTTACCAGGTTTTTCAAACAAGTCTTTAAGTTTGCCTTCTCTTCGTTGTAGATCATTTGGAGCCTCTAAACCATTAAGCTACAGGTATAGTAGCACGGGCAAGATAATAGAGTCTATGCTTACAGTCAGATAGATCTGCCTTTGAACCCAAGTTCCAGCCTCTTGCAAGCTGTCGATACCCATCTTTAAGTTTGCTCCTCAGAAGCATGGAGGTAATTCCATTGTTAACTGTTGTTATTAGGAGCAGTGATATCAAAGAGTGACTAAGAAGGGAAAGCAGCAATCGCTGGTAATAACAGAGTGTATAGAAAGTGTCCAACCAGACAAATGTTCTTTAATTATTTTACATAATCAAAATGAGAAAATTGCACAAGGTGCAAGGAAAGCAGGCATAACATTCTAGAAACATGCCAAGTGTAAATGCCTCTGTACATTTTTTACCAAGTACTAAGCTGTAAAGCTTATTTCCTGAAGAACTGGACGTACCTGAAGAATAGGAAAGCTAGTGTCTCCTGGACTGTACACAATCAGTCATCTCAGAGGTACAGAAAAATAGATGTAACGGACAAATTACCTGAGGGAGGGGAATTCGTCTTTCACCCGCCTCAGAGCTTATATAAAGACCCAGTCTGTCTTGAAATAAAAAGACAAACAATAGGTGCTGACTATGGTAACAAATAGTTTTTTGATTAGGCCTGAATGTTTGACTGAATTTCACTTTTTTTCTTTTTAACCAAATTCTAAGACCATGTAATGACGTCATCTTTGTGTGAAGTCATGGGACTATTTTGGGGGATGACTTGTTTTTCGTTTGTTACTGTGTTTTGATATAGCGCATGCTGTTGTACTGCTACCTATTCTTATATTCTGGTCTGACGTTTCTTATGTGCACATCTTGTCATTCAATTATATTATAATACTGCTGAGGACAGGTAGTCTTTGGATGTCTGTAGTAGAGCATGAGTACTTATGAATAGATTAACTGTCTGGCTTTTTGAGTGATGTGAAGATAGAAAGAGTGAGCTTCGGGGCTCAAGAAAGAATCCTAATCTTCTGATTCCAATCACTTGAGAAGTAATCAGTCTACAACTCAATAAAACATCCTAAGCTACCCATAGCAAAATGCCACATGGAACAGGTTCTTTCAAAGTATTTGTTCAGCTGAAATAAATTAATAGTGCAGTGTCTCCTTCTAGGAAACTGCAAATTGACCAGGCTGACAAATACAGGGTGAGGTAAAGAAACAGAAGTAAGGGAGATGGATTTAGATTGTGTTAAATCCCAACCAAACTAACTCAGCTTTTTACAAACAGAAATACTCAGTAGGTCCTTAGTGAATAAATCAGTCAATGAATTCAGACTCAGCCACATGTCTGGATTGCTTGTTTGCCTCATCTGATGAAGTCATAATAAAATTTTCCTGACCTTCATTTCTCCGGCTCTGGAGTTGGTAGTCATCTCAGAATGATACTCCGGATGTAACATGCCCTTAATGGCATGCGTGAGTAATCACAACTTAATTAAAAGGGCAGTTGTATTTTGAAACAGCTTTTGTTCCCTAAAGACTGTTAGAGTTTTGGTGTTGCGTTTCTGCCATTAGCCGGTATTTCTATTTACCAGTTTGTTTCTTTCCTTTTCAAATAAGTTATATGTAGTTTTCAACTTGCCTTTAGACTTTGTTCCAAAAGTTTCCTCAATAGATGATCACTCGCTCACCAGCTCCTCTCCAAAGTGGGTGATTTGTTTCAGAGAACCTTGAACCACTTTCTTATGAACTTAAACCCATCAGCTACTGGGGCAGGCATGTGCCTCAGTTGTTAGGTGACTGCTTAGGGTGCCCACATCTCGTATTGGAGGGTGGGCTCCAATACCTGGCTCTTCTACTTTCAATCCTGCTTCCAGCTAATGGGCAGCCCTGAAGACAGTAGGTCACGATTCATGTACTTAGATCCCTGCCACCCTGGTCCTGGCTGTGGACGAAATTTTTGGAATAAGCCAGCAGATGAAAGATTTCTCCCTCTCTCTGTGTCTCTGCCAGTCTTCCAAATAAAATTAAATAATTAAAAAATATATAAAAAGGGACTTTGGATAGTCTTGGCAGCACCTGAGAAGATTATAATTGCATGTCCCTTGACTCTCTCTACCCCTAGATCCGTGTTCAGTTTGCTGTTCCGTGGGTACTTTGAAGACAGCTGACATGAATCAGTATCTGTCCTTTCTTCTCCCCATCTTTCTGTGCTTCTTGCCTGTTTCACGATATAACATATCACATAACATCTCAGAAAGGTCAAATCCTTGGAGGCAGACTTCATGCTTTCTCATTGAGTCCTTATAGATGCTAAATCAATGCAGAGCCCCACTAATTCCAACTCAGAAGCTCTACCTTAGCTCTGTCCACTCTGTTCTAGCACAGAAGCACTGCCTTGGTCATCATGTCCCACTGCCTGTTACAGTCCCTTCTCACATGGCCTCACTGGCTCCTCCTCTTTGTCCATTGGCTGCTGTTTACATTAACAGCCCTCATCTGCCAGGTTGCCACAGACACAATGCTCATATTAGATACCTCTCTATGGGCCACGCAGATTGGAGAAATAAACATTTAGTGAAGAAGTTCAGTATTTTAAGGATTTGTACAGTAACCCTGCAGAACTATGCATGATTTGGTCCCTCTCCTTATCTTTTAAAAAATTAATTAATTAAATTTAGAGAGGCCTACAGGGAGAGGCAAATGCCTGTTCTTGCCTCTTACCTTGTCTCATGCTGCCCCCTCCCATTCATGAACCCCACGGCTCTTGCCTGCTGCTTCTCACACTGTTCTCTCCCATCCCCCCATGCTTTTAACCTCAACTAGATTATTCTACTTCAGGGTAACTTTTTCTAAACATTCAATCTAAATTAATTTTTAAACAGATTATCTCTTAATGTCATTTCCATGAACTTTTTAAGAAATATTTATTTGAAAGAGTTACACGGAGAAGGAGAGGCAGAGAGAGAGAGAGGTCTTCCATCCGCTGGTTCACTCTCCAGTTGGCCTCAACAGCTGGAGCTGCACTGATCTGAAGCCAGGAGCCAGGAGCTTCCTCTGGGTCTCCTGCATGAGTGCGGGGGCCCAAGGACCTGGGCCATCTTCTACTGCTTTCCCAGGCCAAAGCAGAGAGGAGGATTGGAAGTGGAGCAGCTGGGACTCTAACCGGTGTCCATATGGGATGCCAGCACTGCAGGTGGTTGCTTTACCTGCTATGCCACAGTGCTAGTCCCTCCATGAACTTTTTAGAAAACATTTTATTTAGTTGAAAGGCAGACTTATAGAGAGGGAGACTGGGTTAAAGAGAGCAAGAGAGAGACAGATCTTCTGTCTTCTGTTATACTTCCCACGTAGCTGCAGTGGCTGGGGCTGAGCCATGCTGAAACCAGGAGCCACGAACTTCATCCAAGTCTCCCACATGTGTAGCAGGGGCCCAAGTACTTGGGCCATCTTTTGCTGCTTTTGCAGGCACTTTAGCAGGGAGCTAGAACAGAAGCAGAACAGTTGGAACTTGAAGCGGCACTCCAATATGAGGTACAAGCATTGCAAGTGGTGGCATAACCCACTGTGCCACAACCCTGGCCCCTATATTCAATGACTAGGGCAGGCCCTTGGTGCAGCCATTAAATTGCTGCTTGGGATGCCTGGGTTCCCTATCGGAGTCCCTGATTTGAGTTCTGGCTATTTTGCTTCTGATTCATCTTTCTTCTAACACACTCTGGGAGGTGGCAGGTGACGGTTCAGGTACTTAGGTCCCTGCCACTCATGTAGCAGACACTGATCAGTGTAGAACTGCTAGCTATGGCCTGGCCCAGCCCCACCAATGTGGGCATTTGGGGAGTGAACTATTAGATGGAAGGATTATCTCTATCTGCCTTTCTGCCATTAAAATAATAAAGTGAACATAAATAAATAGAAATTAAATTTTCTTGCTCTTCCTCATTGGGTTTGTCATAATTTATAATTATATTATTATTATATATTGTGTTAGGATTAGCTCACCACATTTATAAACTTTCTGAAGGCAGAGACCGTGTCTATTTTATTACCATTGTGCCCACAGCTCCCACGCGGGACTTGCAAATAAAATATTTACTGAATGAATGAAACAGTCATCACAACTGTTAAAGTAGGCTAGCTAACTACAGGCAGTAGCATGACCCTGTGGAGTACAAGCAATTGCTACCCCTGAAGAACATATTGTAAGGTTGCTGAAAGTATCGCTGTTGCAAGAATGATTTTGAGTGCCCCCTAATATAAGAAAAATCAGCCTGCTGTCCTTTAGCCCAGGCTGGTTCCACATTGCTGCCATAGATGTTAGTTCTGATCACACACAATGGAGATGTGTGTTCTGGCTCCCTGACCTTTCTTCTTTGTGTGTCTACCTGAGTGTTATTGCTAAAACATAAAGCTGATCATACAATTCTCCTACTTAGGAACTTGTAATGGGTTACTGTTGTTTCAGGATAAAATTCAAATTATTTGATTTCTTAGTAAGTTACAGCTGAGTTGCTGTAACAAATTACCATAGACTGGCTTATAAATCACTAAAATGCATTCCTCACAGTTCTGGAGTTTGGAAGTCCAAGATTAGAGTGACAGCATGGTTGGATTCTGGTGAGGAGGGCCTGCCTCTTGGTTCCCAGCTTTCTTTATGCTGTGTCTTTACCTGGAAGACAGTGTGAGGGCCATCCTTGGGCTATTTTCATTTTCAAATGAGGGTTCTAACTCTGTTCATAAGGGTGCCAGCCTGTGATCTAATCATCTGCCAAACACTTTACCTCCTGATACCCTTGCAACAGAGATTGAGTATCAACATGTGAACATTTAGACAGTAGAGTCTGGCATGTCTAACAAAGTCATTCTCATTCTGGGCCTGGTCATTCTTTCCAAACTTAATCCTAGTTCGTGTCTACCATAGTTCATGGTCAAGCTAGGTTCCTTCATACCCTTGATGTGCCTAGGAATGTCCCTCTTTGCTCCCCAGGTGGATGCATATTTGCTTTCTGAAATCCAGCTCTTTGGAGCACATAGCTTACTCCTTCCTCTGTGCACCCATTGCGTGGTATACTGTCAGTTTTATAATATATCCTGTATTCAATAATTTATTAGAATGCCTATCTCCTGGACAGGAACGCATCTCCTGGCTTAGACACTGCCAGAGTCCACCCCAATGGCATCCAGCTGTAACTTGGTGACAGATGTATTGCCAGTTGTTTGGGAGTAAAAATGCCTTTGCTTACTGAAGCAAAGCTAGAAATGGTGATTTAATTCTCTGCTGACTCCAAAAAGACTGTTTCAAACAATCATAATGCAATTGGAACTTATTGTTAATATTGCTCTTCTAATGTCAGAGAGCCTTGTCTGTTCCATTGCAACTGGGAAAACATCTTTTTTCGCCTCCTAACCCAGCCCGGAGACAGGGATCCAGTGTAAACTTTCTCTGTGGCCTCTCATTGTCTTGGGAGGAGAGAAGAACCCCCCTTCCCCCATGATAGTAAGATTGGATTTCTGTCACTCTGATTTCTAAAGTAGAGACATACGTCAACTGAGGGTTGGCATTTTTGGGATGTGCCTGTGCCTCAGATAATCTTGAAGACCACTTGTCTCGTAACAACACATCGTTATGTTGATGCATGAGAAGCCTGCTGCAATGCTATTAGCTATAAAATGAAATTAACTTTAAAGAAGGTCCACTGATACATGAAAGTAGGAAAGGACCTTGCTACTCACTAGAGGTCCCATCTAAAAGACATACTCCTGTGTTTTATTCGGTTACTTCTCCTTTAGCTCGTGTTACTTCTCCTTTAGCTTGTGTTAAATAAATCAAAATAGCCCTTCTTCTTTCCGTGACTCATACATTTATATACCTTGCTTTATACTAAGTTTGGAAAAAAGCAAATCTAGGCAATATTAATTAAAGTCACTGATGTCACTTGTGCATATGTTATAATGCAAGCAAACAGGTATTCTTTTAATTAGGTGGGAATGACAAATGTTTTGAGAAATAGTATCCTGTACTGAATCATGTGCTTTTTGTAAGTAGTTAATCTCATTAAACATTCAATTAAATAAGTGCTGTTTCTGAGTCACTTTTTTTTTTTCCATAAAAATAGGTGGTGTTTGCATTGCTCAGTCGCAGAAAATCCCACGTGAGCCAAGACCTGGGGAGTTTGAAAAAATCATCAAACGCCTGTTGGAAACCCCTAATGCTCGAGCAGTGATCATGTTTGCCAATGAGGATGACATCAGGTGCTGGTTACTTGGCTCTCTGTAGGGTCAGATTGAGCCACATTGATCTTAACATACTTCATGTTCAGTGTAAAATTTTAGGAGATTTCGCAGGAATTGCAAGTTCCGTGTGTAATTGAGACAGCCTTACAGTTTCCGAGTCTGAAATGCCTACAGAGTAAAACCTGGGTCCTGAATGAGATGAGACAAATGAGGATGATAGAAAGATGTGAATGGGGTAAAGGGCAAGGCTAATTAACATGTGCTGGAGTTAAAGTCTCTGCCGTGTTTCCTTTAGAAGTCAGTAAGATTCAGGCTGTTAGAATGATTGACTAATTGTCTAACAGTGACCTTCTGAGTATAGAAAACTTCATAAAGCTGGTCTTGTGGCATTCATAATTGTGTTCCTTGGTAATGTGTATGCTTTATTTGTTCTTATTTCAATAGGAGGATATTGGAAGCAGCAAAAAAATTAAACCAAAGTGGCCATTTTCTCTGGATTGGCTCAGATAGTTGGGGATCCAAAATAGCACCTGTCTATCAGCAGGAGGAGATTGCAGAAGGGGCGGTGACAATTTTGCCCAAAAGAGCCTCAATTGATGGTAAGGATGCACCAAAGAGAATTTGTTTCTTTCCAGCTGAATAAAAACTAAACAGCAAAAACTCAATGACAGAGTATTAGAACATTATGGAAGGCATCCATTATTGATGTTTCTGGATAGAATTTTTGCTCTGATGGCAGAATTGTCATAATAGTAACTATTTAACCCAACACATTATATATATGCATGTATGTAAACATGTATATATGTAAAATAGATATGTATATATAACATGGTATATATAATATGTATAAATGTATATATAATGTTTTTGAGATGTATTTTTAGAATATGTTGTGATCATTAGATTATTTAAATACTGAAACTTTTGTAGTCAGTGTTAGATCTTTTCACGATGGCAGTAATGTCACTGTAAATTTGCTTATTTTATTGCTTATTATATATTGGGCTGATATGATGGTTTAGCATTCTTGGAAAGAAAGGGCTTGATTTATAAGCAATCAATACAAAGCTGGACTGACATTTTGGATTAATAAATGCAAAGATTTGGATCATTCTTGAAAGACAGTCTTTCTCCCAAGTATCTTTTCCAACGCTCATTGCAGTGACTGAATTCCCACCTTCAGCATTATCCTTTGGAGTGTGACATTACTTCCAGGCAGTCCCACTTCAACGTGGTGCTTATCTGGGCAAATTGACGTTTTAGTCATTACCCATGACTCCATGAGATTGTATTAGCATTTTGCCCTATTGAAATAACTAAAATGTAACACATAGAAGAGAAATTTCAAGAAACATGGAAAAGCTGTTATTTCATTCAAGAAGAGGGGGAGAGGGAGAGAGGAGTTAGAAAAAGGCTGAGTCGGATTCCAAATACTCAGGATTCAGCATGAGGTCGGGGAGCTCTGAGTGCTGTAGAGTAGGAGAGGTTATAATGATGGCACCAATGCTTTCATCCCTAGAGGCAGGCAGTAGGTGGTGGGGGTAGCGACACGATCCACCACTCTTCCTCAGCTTTTACTCTAGGGGATCTTCATTTCTGAGTGACAGGCTCTCCTTCTTCTATCATCTACTTAAATAGAGTTTTTATGCAATGATTACAACATAAAATCTACTCAAAAGCGATGGTGGTACTCAGTTTTGATTCTGAAGGATATTAAAGCAATATTTTTTCTTTAAAATAGGATTTGATCGATACTTTAGAAGCCGAACTCTTGCCAATAACCGAAGAAATGTGTGGTTTGCAGAATTTTGGGAGGAGAATTTTGGATGCAAGTTAGGATCCCATGGCAAAAGGAACAGTCATATAAAGAAATGCACAGGTATTCACTTAAACATGTTTCGTGGTGCACCTGTCATAGCATTACATTAACTTTTTCTATCTGAATAATGATACGACTCTTTTTATTTTCTTGGTGTCTTTGCCGCACTTTCTCAGCACAGCTGAGACTACACTGATCTTTCAATGAACTTAAGTTTGCTCATTGGTTCTTAGAGTTTATCAACAAATGTATTGAATGTACACCATGTGTCCAGCTCTGGGCTACTTCAGTTCCATATGAGTAACACTTATTGAGTATCTACTTTGGGATAAGCAGTCTCTGTTTTGATGGGATAAACAAGATGTGGTCTTGGTCTCCAGGAGTTTAAAATATAGTGATGATGACAGATCTTAAGTTGCTTTAAGATACTGTTTTTCAACTTCAATTCATGCCCTCGGCAATAATTTTATTTTCCATCCTAGCAAAGTGGCTGTCCTGGAGCAGTTATGGTTTTTGATGCTTTACTTTCTATAGCTTGTACTTAATAATAAGGCTATTGAATGTGCACTTTTGAATGTGAGAAAAAATTCTTATTTGAAAGTAACATGATTGTGTACATAGAAACAATTATGGTATTTAAAAAAGTTAAGATCAAATAGTAAATTTAACAAGGTCTCAGGTATGAGGTTAATATAAACATCCATTTTTAGTGTATATTGGAAGCAAAGCATGAAAACTGGAGTTTAGAGAATATGATATAGCGGAGTCAAAAATATAAAACAATAGAAAGAATTTTAACAAAGATATTTCCTCTACGCTGAAAACTACAAGACGTGAATGTGCGTATTATAAACCATTCAATCCCTTGCCTGCTCCTCCTCCCATATTTTGATTTGCTTTCCTTTCGCTCTACCTTACTTCCTTTATAAAATAAGTCATACATTTTTACAAATAGAAGATGCAATATGATAAATGCTAGGGCAGACCGAGCAACACAGAGAAGATGAGGGTGTGAAAACAGGTATCACTCTGTGGCACAGACTTCCGGCTTCCTGTGTCAGGTACCATTCCAGAAGCTGGAGTGAGTGGTGAGACACGGCCATGTTGAAAGGACTGGCATTCTAGTGTCAAGGGACAGGCACTAAATACGTAGGCATATAAAAGTACAGAAACTTCCAGATGCTGAGGTGTGCTTAGGAGAACCATACAGAGTATGTGTTAAGGACAGTACTGGGAGGGAGAGCAGCAGCTGAGTGTGTTGTGCAGGCATGCTTTGCTGAGGACGTGATGTTTGACATGAGACTTGAATGACAAGTTTTCAGCCATGGAAAGATATAACACTTTTGAGGACTGAGGACTAGAATGGGAGGAAAAAAACTTGAGGGAGCCTGGAGTGGCAGTCTCATGATTGTGAGGAAGACTGATTGCAGATGAGGCTACAGAAATATGTTGGATTCAGGGGCTGCACAGTCTTGAGTTGTTTCAGGAGTTCTGGAGTTGAGGAATAAGGGCTTTATACTATCTGAGACAGAATGACTTATTTCCTCTAGACAGCTGGTGAGATACCTATTTCCAGAAGATACTCTGGCCAATGTGGGAGGGGTATTGGAGTTCAAGGGAGAGACGGAGGCTGGTCAGGACTTATCTAGTAGTCCTGCTAGAGAGCAGTCTTGGTCTAAATAGGGTAGGGTAGGGTGCACAGCATAGATACTCCAGCAGCTTGTGTTTGTAGTAGCTGTTGAGTGAGTAACCCTGCAGAAGGGATGGTAAATGATGGAGATGCTGAATGTTAAATGCATGGCAGGGGGTCTAGGATAGCAGTGATAAACTTACTTAACAGAGAGAATAGCAGAGGTGGATGTTTGGGAACTAGCTTGAATTCAGTTCTGAGATGGCCCCATGGACCTGCCCAGCAGGTGGCAGCATAAGGTTGGAACCCCACAGAGTTCAGTAAAATTTGAAATGATGGAGTCAGAGACTTGGAAGGTAAAAGCAAGGACAGAGAGGCAACTGCCTTAAGAGATTGAGAAAAGATGAGGAGTGATGACAGAAGACTCGAAGGGAAACTGAGAATGGTGGACTAGGAAAAGGGAGTCAAAGAGAGATGTGGGGGTGTGCCCTGGTGGGGTGTGGCGGAGGGAAAAGCAGTATGATTGTGACCCAACCTCAAGGGCTTGAGGGAGAACAAAATAGAGGAAATGGAGGACAGGGTAATGATCAAGATATTCGGCAAAGAAAGAAAGTAGGTGTTGTAGCAGAGCCTGAGAAAGAATCAGGAGAGGAGAAGAATCCTTTAGGGCAGTGCACGTTTAGCTTGTGTTCTGTTCAAAGGGAAGGGATAACTGGAGAAGAGAGGTTAACCAGGGGAGGAATCTCAACAGAAGCCTTACAGTGAGGACTTGAGAGCTGTGCTGCTTTTAGATAATGCAAGTTCGCTGGAGGGAAAAGGATACACACAAACATAGATATAATCAGAGGGTGAATTTCCATGATGAAATGCTAAATTTGGACACAAGCAGTGTAGTGTTTCAGAAGATGAATGGCTTTAAGTTTGAGTTGTAAAATCCAGAGCTTTGTGGAGGAGGTATTTGATAACAAGGCATTTGGGAGAGAACATCTAAGATTGGAGAAAAGAAAGGATATCAGAACAAAGGCACAGAGCAGGTGTGGCATGGAAGCGTGAACAACTGGAAGAGGCTCCACTTTGGGAGAAGAGGGTCCATGTGAAGGAATAATGGGAAAGAGAGGCCAGGTTATAGAAAGTTTTGAGAGTTTATACACAGAGGAACTTAAGGTTTCCACTGAGATATATTTTATATGGGGTTTAATTCAGAGTTTAGAATGTTAATTGTTTGGTCCTCTGAAAATTCAAAGTTGTTGAGTTTAGGTTATATCAATGAAACACTATCAGTTAATAAAATTATTATCTATAGTAAATATGAAATATATAATAAAACCGGTAGGATATTAATTATTAACTGATCATATAACTTTTTTTTGAGCAGATTCTTTTCAGGCCAGTTTTTCCAAACTTATATTTTCTAAGTATGTTAATGTATGTTATTGTTGCTTTAGCATCTGTGGATGGTATAAGAGGCTTATACAGGATACTTATTTCAGGCATGAGCACTGCACTGGCTTGCTGTAGAATCCAGATTTGGTAGCTTCAGATTCCTTTGCTTTATTTGGGTGCTGCTGTAATGGTAACAATTTGTCCAATTAGAACTATTTCTAGTGCAATGAAAATAGTATTTACTCCAAGTGCTAGGGCAAACGCACCCTTAGGGAACTGGGTCAGAAAACAGATTTTCATGCAAATTCCAGTGTGGGTAATACCGAAATAACTTGTCTCTGGGTAGGAAACAAATAGATAATGAAATGTTCTCGCTTATTTTTGTCAATAAACCAGAACTTCTGGACGTTGCTAGGTAATGGGAGAAGATACTTGTGCCTCAAATTAACAAGGATACTCAGATTTCACCTCTGTTTTAGAGGGGAAAAAGGTAGCATGTTTATGATCAAGGAAACTTAAGAGGAAAACTTAGCAGGAAATTCAAGAGTAAAGGTTTCCAGAGTTTGAGAAAGCCTTGAAAATTTGACCTTTAAAAGTTCACATTGTAACCACCAATGATGAATCGAAAAAAAAAAGTGTAGGATCTCTGAAAGCAGGATACCTATAAGGTACTGTTTTCTGCCTGTAAACCATTGTGTGTGGGTTATATGAGTGCGTTGAGTGCAGTTTCCCATATGGTGTTGTAATCTGTGGGCATAAGTATTTGTTTCCATTGGCAGTGATATTGACAATATATTTACTTGGGTAAGAGAGTGCTTCCCAACAGGTTGGGGCTTCTGTCGTATTAATTTTCAGGAGACAGAACATCTCAAAGCAGTGAGGAACATCCTCTTTTTAAAATTAAGTCAGTGCAGACACTATTCTGAAATTCTTCCCCTAGAATCTTTGGAGAGCTTTCAGGTAGACGTGATACTGCTGCTAAGGTTTGATTTGCTGGCCACATTCCAAGTGAGGTAATTCTTACCATACACTTAGCTGTTTATGTAGTTATTATTGCCTTTGAGAGCTGCTGAGTTCTGAAAGCTGCTACTACTTAATCCTACTTAAAATTCTTTTTGTCTTTCTCAAGAAGTAAAAAGGACTCTTTTATACTTGTTATCAGTGGTGATGGCTGTTATTTGGTAGACATTTATCTGACCTCTCCCTCCCTCCCTCCCTCTCTCATTCTACTCTCAGCCTTAATGCCTTTCTACTCCCAAACTCAGACACCCTACAGATCCCCTGGAGTGCCGGGGCTTCCTCCTCTCTCTGTCTTTACGCATTTTTCACAACCTAGCTCCGCACTCACGCTCTGCCTCGGCTGCCCTCTATGTCCTCTTATCATCACGTGTCTTCCTTTCCTCTCTCTGCTCCGTTCAGTCTCTACTTGACATTGTTCTGTCCAGCAGGACACACTGGCGGTGAGGTTTTCCTTTTGGAGCTTTTACTTGACTTTCCTAATGACTGCTGTTCTGATTACTTGCTTCTATAGGGAGAACCCAGTACTCAAGGTTGCAGGGACCTCGGTATGTGTACATGAGCTATTTGCTCATCAAAGGCAGACTGCTTCTCTCAACTCACAATGTCTCTGCCTTCATTCCCCACCCTCCCACCCCCGTGATTTTTAAATAGCTCTGTTTTTATCAAAACAACACCCTTTGTGTAAACCAATAAGCAAATGATTTCCATATACCATTTAATAACCAACCTGGTTATGGAATCCAGGTCTTCCACAAGGGTGGCGAGACTCAACTACTTGAGCCATCAACATGGCCTCCTTGGGGCTGCATTAGCAGGAAGCTGGAGTCAGGACTGGGATTTGCACCCTGGTGCTCTGATACGGGAAATAGGCACATTAAGCGTTGTCTTAACCATATGGCAAATACCCATCCCTTGGGTTCGAGTCTCTGCCCTGCTTCTGATCCAGCCTTCTGGTAATGTGCATCCTGGGACGCAGCAGGTGATGACTCTAGCACGTGGGTCCCTGCCACCATGTGGGAGACTGAGGTGCAGTTCTGGGTTTCTGGCTTGGCCTGGCCCACTCATGGGCTCTTTCAGACAGTTGAGGAGTAAACACAGGATAGAAGAACCTGCTGTATCTGTCTGTCTCTGGCACTCTACCTCTCAAATATTTTAAGAGTTATTTTAACAAACCTTCTTTGTGCTTTCTGAGTTCACAAAGAGGACATGTATGAGGGCACTTGAAGAGTTTCATGGGAAATAAAATTAAAGGAAGTTCATTTTGCAGCAAAAATATGTTGAAATCCATGTATACGTGTGGTCTTCCAAAAGAGTTTTTAAAATGTACCTTTTGAGAAAGCTGCATGGATTGCAAAAAAAATCTTTTTTCACTAAAATAAACTTACTGTTTCATTCCATTTTCACTGACTTCTTGAAGGCGCCCGTACACTGTCTCATTGTGTGTGAAGTGCTCTCCCGATCAGCTGGGTTGTCATCTTCAGCCAGGAGCTCCAGGCCCTGCTGCCTACACTGCACACAGCTGACACTCAGATACTAAATGGCAAGGAGCATATGCTCCATGAAATGGCCTATTGATTCTTATTTATGATGATAGAAATAGCAGTAATGGAAAATGCGATGCACAAATATGTTTCTTCCCACAAACAAGCAATTCTGTCAGTGAACCAAATAGCAGCCTCCATAATTAGCTTCCCGAAAGGCCTGTCAGTTTATTTTTTAATGCCAGGTGCCTTGTCAGGTGTAACTACCTCTCTGCAGTCTGAGTTGCTTGGAGAGGCTGTGGAATCTGGAAGCTTCCCCAGTCGCCCTTCCTGCACTCGTGGAGACCATAGGAATGAACTGAGTAGTTAGCAAGAGGGCTGGATGTACACAATTTGATTTGGTGATTCAGGAAGAAAGGAAATCAAGATAATCTTCCCTGAGTTAAAATATGTTCTGCCTTGCCCATTTGTCTCTGTGCCTGGAGTAAAACAGTTAGGCAGACTGTTTTTACATGAGCAATATGAGGTGGCCATTGACCAATTCTGCTCCTGTTCTTGGCGAATAAAATGGCAGATGGGATGGGCATTTGGTCCAGCAGTTGAGACACAGTGTGGGATGCCTGCATCCCATGTTGGAGTGCCTGGGTTCGAATCTCTGCTTCTGATCCAGCTTTCCGGTAATGTGCATCTTGGGAGGCAGCAGGTGATGTCTCTGATACTTGGGTCCTTGCCACCTCCATGAAAGACCCAGGTAGAGTTTGGGCTCCTGGATCTTTCAGACAGCTGAGGGGTAACCACAGGTTAGAAAATCTGTCTGTCCTGCCTCTCTGTCTATCTTCTATCTCTGGCACTCTACTTTTCAATTAATAAAACATAAAAAATCCCAGAAATCCCAGAATGACTCATTTATACCACTTCTAAGATACTACATTGAATTTCAAATAGATGTACCTAAGATGCCAAAAATGGGTGTTGTCATCGGACGTTCTAGGTATCAGGGAGAAGAGCTGGGATGTGAAATCAAGATTATTCTCTCGTTTTCTAGGTGTAGAGACTGGAAAACAGAAGCAGATTGTTGAAAATCACTGTTAATCTCAGAGCTGCAACTGGAATACTGGTCTCTTTTGCGAGCATTTGATTTTTCTTTGACACTTACGTTCTTATTTTATTATTTACTTATTCCAGAATTTTTACCACATGGTGAAAAATATTTTGTCTGTTCTTTGATACTTTATGATTGAGCAGCAAAAGTATTTTCATCCAGTTACCTGCTCCCCTGCCTTTATAAGAGTAGACCTAGATCTGGATTAAAAAAAAAAAAAAAGGAAACTACTAACTGTAACTTGCATACGTCTAAGTCCAGTGACACTGAATTATGGCATTTTTCTTTGTTAAATTATAATTAGTTCTTTAAGGGAATGAATAAATGAACAAACATCCATTTTCAAGTAGTGTGGGAAGCACAGTGTCATCAGCACAAATCACTTGAACACCTTGTTGAAATGGAGACTTTGATTTTGTAGGTCTGGGATGAGTCACGCTACCTTTCTGACGCCTTCCTAGGTGACATGAATGCCAAGGAACTCCAAGCCACTCTGAGTTACAGAGTATTGGGAACTTAGAGTGATAGCAAGAGCACCTGAAGCTGAATTAGCAGAATAAATATTCAGGAATGCTGAAGATTACTGATAAACTCAAAGTGTCTTAGGATCTTCTAAATAAGACCTTAAATATAAATTGTAAAATGCAGAAATGTGCAATCAGTAGCTTCCTCCTGTGCCCAATGTGCCATCTTCAGTAAGCATATAGGGAATATAAAGACGATTGTGTGTGTGTGTGTCCATGTGCTTTCTCACCAGGAAATCTGAAATTGGAAAGCTTAATTACTAAACTTAAAGAAATGTGCAGAGGCACCTGTATATCTGAAATCTGCAACGTAGATTGCAAAGGTTACTGCTTTAGAAACCAAAAATACTCAGATTTAAAAACCATCCTGTTGACGATAAATGCAGATAAAATACAGGAACTGGATATGGTTGTAGGGATCATTTTGCTCAATTCTTTCATTTTTCGGAAAAGAAAATTGAGGGCCATCTGGCCCAGTTAGGTTGCTTATCACTACCTGAAGGTGATGGTAGAATTGAAATCTGGTTTGATCCTTTTTTGTCCCTGTTCTGCTGTAAGGGCTTTTGCCAGCATGGGGCTGAGTTACACTGACTCCTGTCACTACTTTTCCTGGTGTAGTGAGCTTAATGTTTTCCTCACTAGCCATCTAAGGTAAGTATCCTCTCGTTGTGAAGCTCCCTGACTGTTGGGGGGGATCATATTGATGCTCTTAGTCTGAGAACACTAATATTGCCGAAATTGTGAAAATGAGTAGAGTAAACTTCAGGGTAAATAAACTCTCACATTTTTCAGACAATAACTTGAAATAGGAAGATGCCATCCTACAAAGTAAAAATGGATCTAGGAGTCTAGGAAGCCCTTACTGCAAAGCCCACGAAAGCCTCTGGCATTAGCTTGGTTGATTGGAAGTTGAATGTGTCTGGATGAATGGGATCTTTGGAATATTACTCAGAAGGACTCAGAAATGGGTAAGCAAATGCAGACAAACAAGTCCCAATGAAGCACTTTGAGGCTTAGTTATTGGAAAAAGCATAGTCAAGCTTAAGCTGATAAGAATGAGAGAAGAAATTACTAAGATACAGAAACATCAGAAATTGTCATCTGGTCAAAGGTGAATTGAGACAAACAATCATTAAAACCCACCAACCAAAGAATTTACAGGTACAGATTGTTCAGTATCAGGAAAATTTGATTTCTCTCCCTCCCCAAAGTACAAAGCAGGTAAATACAAGGGACTAATTATTTATATTAGAAAAAAAAGATATTTATTTTCTAAGTTGTTTTACTTTGGGATTCCTTTCAACACATGGGATTTGAGTAAATCATATTATTATAACTTGGTGAAATAAAATAATTCCAGCAAATCTTTAGGAATGCATCCAAAAAAGAACTGTTAAGCTGTACAAAAAAGTGCCTGCACTAAGTCACAGGAGACACAAAGTGTGAGAAGCTTATTAATAATTAAGAAGGCCTCTGGACAGTCTTAATTATTTTTTATAATCATACTTCATTATTCTTTCTATATTGTGTTAAATATCTCCCCTCAAGGAGCACACATTGTATGGAGAAGACAATACTTAGAAAAATGAAACAATTAGCATGTAAGTTACTAGTAGGTGGGGCCTGTCCTCAGAAGTTAGAATATGCTTAGCTTTAATATTTGTTAAGTTAATTGGTCAATTATAATGACCAAATAGTTCTCCTGTTCTTCATAGCCCTGTAGATAAGATGGCTGGTGCCTAGTTTGGCAAACAATTCATAAATATTTTAATTGTTGGAGGATTTTTTAAAAAAGATTTATTTATTTTATTTGAAAGATTTAGACAGGGAGGGACAAAGAGATCTTCCATCGGCTTGTTCACTCCACAAGTGGCCGCAATACCCAGGGCTGAGCCAGGCTGAAGCCAGGAGCCAGGAGCTTCATCCAGGGTCTTCCATATGGGTGGCAGGGACCCAAGCCCTTGGGCCATCTTGTGCAGCTTTCCCAGGCCAGTAGCAGGGAGCTGGATTGGAAGTGGAGCAGCCAGGACTTGAACCAGTGCCCATATGGGATGATGATGTCATAGATGGTGGCTTTACCTGCGATGCCACAATGTCAGCCCCTGGAGGGTATTTTTTAATGAAAAACAAAGTCCAATACAAATGCTTATAAAAAGGCCTTTGATAAGAAAACAAACTCTTGCTAGTCTTTAAGCACTTGACTGCCCTTCTAGTATAGATGGGAGTAAGATTTTAGAAACATATAGGGCCTGTGTTCATTGATAAAGTTGTAACTGAGATATTGGGTTTCTTGATGGTAAATGCGTTTTTAAAGAACACGTTCTATTTGAGGTAATGACCCTATTTCCATACTATCTTTAATGAGGTAAACGAATAATGAAAAGAGAACTTGGAAGCATTGAAAATATCAATTAAGAATGTGTTCATTTTCTCAACCATATTTATTTACCCATTAGTTTGTTATTTTCTCCATACAAACAGTGTTTATAAAGTCAGGAATTTTGTGTCATTCTCTGTTGCATCCCCATACTTTGGATAGAATTTGACACAAATAGGCTTCCTTAAAGTATCTGGAATAAATTAATGAATTCAATTCAACTTAGTTCTTACCTGCCTTTGGTAAGCAATGTCTCTCCAAAGCCAAAGACACATTGGTGAACAGTAGTCCTTGTCCTAAAGGGGCTTACAGTCTGAGTGGGGATATGAATAATGAAGCAAATCCAATAATGTGTTATGTTAAGTTCATGTGAGACTGTATTATGAAGAAATGAAGTAGTGCAAGGGAGAAGAGCAGCATCATTCAATTGAGACTAAAACATGAATGGAATTATGACGGGTGAAGAAGTGATCAATAGGACTGTTATTTCACATGCAAGGAAAAGGAAAGTCCAGTAGACAAGAGGGAGGAAAGCTGTTTGAGGAACCTAGCAAGTTCAAAATAGCTGTTGTAGAGACTAGGATAGGGAAACAGTAAGAAACGATGGAGGGAGACCTAGGCAAAGGAGAGAGCAGGTAAGATTTTACATGCTTCACACAGGGAGTTGAAATATGTTTTGAAAGGCAATGAACAGGCACTAAAAGATTTTAAGCAGATCAGTGACATAATCGGATTTCCATTTTAGTAAGTTTACTCTGCCTGCTGTGTGAAGAATATATTGACAAGATAGAACACTGGAGAAAGAGACCCACTAGGCAGTACAGTAATTCCTCCACAGATGATAGTGACCTGGGCTGTGATGGATGTGTTGTAGTAGGGGTGGACGGAAGTAGGTGGCTATTAAAATGACTTTTCAAATATGTATTTAGGGCTTGACAATTGGATGTTTAAGTAGAGGGCCAATCATGGATGAAACCTTGATTCTTGGAGTAGGAAATTATAACATTGTTTGAGAGAACATTCCTGACATAATTAATAATTTGAGCAGAGAGGAAAAGGGATGATAAGGAATTCTGTCTAGGAGATGCTAAATTCAAGTAACATATAAGATCTACTGCCACAAAGGTCTTCAGAGGAGCTTACTTGGTTGTATGACTCTAAAGCTGAGAAAAGAAGTCTTGCTGTAGAGAGAAAGTTGGTAGTGACTACTCTAAAAGAGACTGGGTGACACAGATCCAGAGATTGTGTGGAGAAGAAATTACAGAGGGCTGAGACAGTCTTGAGAGACTTGGTCTTTTGTAAATGTGTTGGAGAGGACCCAGGCGTTTCAATTTCTCTGATTCTCCACAGAATTCATGGGTGGGATTCACAGGGCTTCATCTGTGATCTGAAATCCTAATCCCCTTAGCAATGTCTCTTTAGCTAAAACTGATTGGTTTAAGATTGGATACTTGACCCAATCTGGGCCATCAGTGTCCTTCCAATGAATATCTTAAAACTAGGATGGAAGGAAGGAAAGTCAGTCTCTCTTTGAGGTGGGTTGGGTTGGTGAGCAGTAATTTTGGGGAACTATCAACTTTCTTTTCTCAAGGAGAAAACCATCTTGAAAGAGTAAATTTGAGAAGGAGACAGATGTGCGATGATAGAGCTCTGCTGGAATTAAGACCTTAACCAGGCCATCAGACTGGTAGCCTCAAAGAGCTACTGGGGACATTGCAGGTAGGATGTTTACATTTTATTGCCTGTTACATGGAGAATACAGAGGATGTGGTGGCTTATTGATCCAACACAGTCTCCCATTCTTCTACGCCTTCATTGTCCAATAGAACTTTCTGTATATGTTAGATACCTACATTGTCCAGAGGCATAGCTACTAGCCACATGTGGCTCTTGGTCACTTTAAATGTGGCTAGGGGAATCTGGGAAATTGGATTTGGGTTTTATTTGATTTTAATTAGTTTACATTTAAATATAATATGAATCATATTAGATAGTGGAAATTCAGGCTGACAGATCTGCAGAAGAATTTTGTTTGGTGTATATCCATATGCCCAGGGTAAATCAGTTAATTCTGATTGATCTGGTCCAATTTCAGTGGTCCTAGTATGCTTGCAGGTGTTTAGTTGAGGGGGTAGCTTGTAATATAGTGTTTGTTAATTAAATAGTTATGAAAGTCTCCTGGTACCCTTTGGTGTGGGGTTTCTTTTTGTTCTTCTAGTTACTGTAATGTCTGTATTTGGCAACTGGATCTGAATCAGAGATCATGCCGAAGATTGCATAGTAGAAAAGTTGAAAGAAACTTGACTACTGTTGACATCTTTTGGAACCTCTGAATTTTATTTTTGAGATAATATATTTTTAATTTATGTCACAAAGGCTTATCAGCTCCACTAAATAGAGAATTCAACAAGTAAAAAAGTAAAAAAAACACTATGGTCCAACAGGAAGATAGGCAAGAGCTTTAAACAATAGTCAAAGGGAAGGATGGAAACCCTGAATTACCCAGCATGCTCTTCTGTTCTCATTTCATGAGATAATAATAAATTCCCTCATTTTTAAAGCCATTTTGCTTTGGATTTTCTATTTTCAGTTGAAAGCATCCTGACTAATATAACATATTATAATTAAATGGAGATGATTTCTTTATCAGGACATGAACTTGCTTCATTTTAAGAAGTTGTGAAAAAAATGCAAATAACTCCTATATGAAAATTAAACTTGTAAAATAAATCAGGAGCTGAATATTTTCAGTATAGGCAAATTGTTTACATTAAATGTAGTCACCACTGAATTTTTAAATATAGCCTACCAGTCAGCAAATGTAAAGCGTGATTTATTGAATTTAATATAACTTTTCAACAATATTTCATTGAGATATTTCTACATCACTTGCGGAATTTAAAACATACATGTTTTAGAGAATGTTCTCTAATTTGTCAAAGTAATTACCCTTGGATACTTTTAAATGACAATTCTTTTAGTTAATTAAAATATTTTACAGTTAGTGGGAGTGTACTGCTTATCACCCAAATAGACAGGAATTCAGCTAAGCATTTTTCATTGCAGTGTAAGTGAAAACCTGTCCAAAGTGCTGACATTTTATTAACCAGATCATAAGAAGCAAGAAGACCAGGCCGGCACGGTGGCTCACTTGGCTAATCCTCTGCCTACGGCGCTGGCACCCCAGGTTCTAGTCCTGGTTGCTCCTCTTCTAGTCCAGCTCTCTGCTGTGGCCTGCGAAGTCAGTGGAGGATGGCCCAAGTGCTTGGGCTCTGCACCTGCATGGGAAACCAGGAGGAAGCACCTGGCTTCCTGGCTTCGGATTGGCGTAGCGCTGACCGTAACGGCCATTTAGGGGGTGAACCAACGGAAGGAAGACCTTTCTCACTGTCTAACTCTGCCTGTCAAAAAAAAAAAGTGAGAGGACCTAGATGTCTCTCTTGTTTTCTGTGTCTCCATAAAATACTCTGCATGGTTGGTAAACACGACACCCCAGCTGTGTAATCCTGGGTAGGTGACTTAACCTGTAAGAATTCTTGCCAATTGCTAATTCCTCCTACTTTAGATTTTGAAAGCAATCAGAGTGCCTACCTTTCATAAAAGGCCTTCAAGTCGCTCTGATTCTCTCTCCCTTATGGTACCAAAATGCCCGGTGCTCAAACCTTGAACTTAAACATAATACTTGTGCTGTTTTTAGAAGTGGTACTTACCTCCTTGTGCACCTCTGTCCCACCCCACCCCCCATTAGTGGGCTGATATGTGGGATGTGGCTTTTGTTGGGAAAGGAGTTAATATGCTTCTAAAAATATGATGTCATCCCACCCACTTATTCTTCCCATTGAGCTATACATAACCTTTTAGCTGCAAGTTTATTTTCTTACATTGCTGTGGTCAAATGGTTAGAATATGAGATTTTCATTTGGAAAATGATTAATATCTTTCACTAATACTGGACTGAATTTCCCTTTTGTTCATGGTTTCATGAACATCAAAGCTTCCCCTAGCCTTGCTATGGAAGTGGGAATATACTCTACTTCTGCTCCTACCCAGCAATGTTAGCTAAGCTGTGAGGAGGGAGCAGTGTTCAGCCCTCTGCCAACAGAGATCCAAGCCTCCAAATAAGCCAACTCAGCAGACCAGAGTGAGATGATCTAAAATGAATCAGGGCTCAGGAATCCATCAGAAGCTGAGCTACTTTAAGTAAAATTCAAGCCCCACACACTGACAGAGAATCAGAGGGTGTTAGGGAAGGAAACGTAGAGGTCATCGTGTCCAGGGTTTTGCTGAGCCTTACCTCTGGGATGGATGTAAAATGAGGACAGAGTGCACAGAAACAGTTCGGTTTTACTGATTCAGTAGAACTCTCAGGCTTTTACTGGAGCACACAAGGCTTTCTCATTGCCTCTAAATAGGCTTATTAGCAGCACACAGAAGGATTTCCACTGTGATGTTTTCTTTGTCCCTAATCAGAGGGAAGGCATAGGCCTGAAGAAGGCTGATAGCTGTGGAAGTGAAAAATACCAGCAGCCCAGAGAACAGATCGTGGGCTGGCAGCCAGCACTGGGTTCAACACCCTGAGGAGTGCTGTTTGTCTGAGCTGCTTTTATGAAACTGAAGCCCTCGTTTGTGTACTTGTACCTGTGAAAGGGATCAGTAGTGTAGCAGATATGAAGTAGCAGAAAAACAAATAATTCGTATTGATTTAGGATCCCACCCCACCCCCTCTTTTGCAGCAGTGTTAGTTTGCATTTCAATACAAGGCCAGCATCCTGGGAGTTTTGAAATGATGGGGTTTCACAGAGGAGAAGGGGTTTGATTCAGTAGACTCCAAGAAATGGTTTAGTCTTTTCTCCTTTGCCTAATGACAGCAAATATCCCTGTTACTGCTTTCTTTGTGGGATCCTTCCACATCACCTAAGACTGATGCAAAGTCCAGCTTCAGCGTGCTCTGCAAACTGTCTGACTCACAGTGTCCCTGGAGTTCTGCAGGTTTGATTAAATGTTTAAATGACCTTTAGGACACATGGTTATGAGCTTGGGCAAACAATCTGCTCTTCTAATTCTTAATAACTTCCGTGTGTATTTGTGGTATTTTGGGAAGAGTGTGAACAAGAGACTTGGGTAATCACTGGAGAATGGGGTGAAAGTGGTGATGATTATATTGATAAACAGCTGAGGGTAAGACGTGCTTAAAGAAGGGGAAGCTCAACACAATGCACTGCCCGCTCCCTCATCTCACTCAAACACCCAGTGTGTTCTTTCCCTGGTATCTAAGTACCTACCAGCCCTTGACTGTTCTCAAGGTAGCTCAGGGGCCTGTTGAACATGGCAGGGGTATTTAAAGAGTCCATTGTTACGGCCTGGCCGGAGTAAAGAATACACCAAGAGGCAGTCTCTTATGCAAAACGCAAGAAGAGTATTTTATTGACCAGCATGCTGGGGTCGCAGCGTCACAAATGTGAGCGAGCGACCCTGAGTACAAATCGCATCAGCTTTTTATAGTCACACAAAAGCTCTGAAGAATCTGTAGAACATATTTCACATGGGAACCCAGGGAACGAGGAATCCCGTGAGCACAAAGTGTACAGGTGCAAGTACAGATAACATCAACTATTGGCCAGATTTACAACAGGTAAGGGTCACTTTTACCATACATTTCCTAAGGTTAACTAAAACCCTAAGTTCATCAGCTGGGTGCCTGTCAAGGTGAACAGGTTGGTCTGGGTCCTAGTTTCGGTGGGCCATTCCCCTAAGTTTACAAGGCCACATTCCGGTATTATCTCTTCCTGCCCCAGCATCACCATGTCTATTTAGTAAAGACAGGCCTCAACCCCTCCCCGAGTCAGGAATCCAGAAAGTAGGTCAAAAGTCAATCTGGCAAGGGTCAGAAGAGAAGGGGGGGGTCCTGCTTAGTTTTAATATTCCTTCACCATTCACTTGAAGGAAATCTCCAGAAAAATACTGCATGCATTTGTGAATGACATGCGGTTTCATCTTCCAGTCTGTATTTCAGGAATCTTTGTAAGTTGACTACAGACTTTACTTCCCTGGGTTTTTATATCTGTCTCCATCTGACTGTCTATCTTTCATTCTTGAAACAGCAGCCTTTCCTGGTGTGATTTGCAGGTATCCCCACCTTTCTTTCAGATTCAAGATTGAAGACTTCCTTTTGGGTGCACCCAAAGGGACCATGCCCTGGTCCACATGGCTGTCATTATCCAGGGCATTTGAATGAGTCTGTTTTTGCATATATTTCCAGAACAAAGCTTTTCTGTTCTTCCAAAATACATCCCTCACTTCTGAGTCTTTCCTCTTCTCTAGTGCATTTAATGCCACTCAGACAAAACAGTAGACAAATGATGTAAAGTTTCATCTTTATATCATGTATGTTTTATTTTATTTATTTTTTATATATAAAGCTTTTATTTAAAGAATATAAATTTCCAAAGTACAGCTTATGGATTACAATGGCTCCCCCCCACAACTTCCCTCCCACCCGCTACCCTCCCCTTTCCCGCTCCCTCTCCCCTTGCATTCACATCAAGATTCATTTTCAATTCTCTTTATACACAGAAGATCAGTTTAGTACATATTACGTAAAGATTTCCACAGTTCGCCCTCACATAGAGACACAAAGTGAAAATACTGTTGGAGTACTAGTTATAGTATTAATTCACAATGTACAGCACATTAAGGTCAGAGATCCTACATGATTTTTTTTAAAGAATTGATTAATTATGCAATTTCCAATTTAACACCAAGATTTTTTAATCATTTGCAATTATCTTTGTATACAGAAGATCGATTCAGTATATACTATGTAAAGATTTCATCAGTTTGCACCCACACAGAAACACAAAGTGTAAAAATACTGTTTCAGTACTAGTAATAGCATTATTTCACATTGGATAACACATTAAGGACAGATCCCTCATGAGACATAAGTACACAGTGACTCCTGATGTTGATTTAACAATTTGACACTCTTGTTTATGGCGTCAGTAATCTCCCTAGGCTCTGGTCATGAGTTGCCGAGGCTATGGAAGCCTTTAGTGTTCGCCGACTTGGATCTTATTCCGACAGGGTCATAGTCAAAGTGGAAGTTCTCTCCTCCCTTCAGAGAAAGGTACCTCCTTCTTTGATGGCCCCGTTCTTTCCACTGGGATCTCACTCGCAGAGATCTTTCATTTAGGTCTTTTTTGTTTTTGTTTTTCAGAGTGTCTTAGCTTTCCATACCTAAAATATTCTCATGAGCTCTTGAGCCAGATCTGAATGCCTTAAGGGCTGATTCTGAGGCCAGAGTGCTGTTTAGGACATCTGCCATTCTATGAGTCTGCTGTGTATCTCGCTTCCCATGTTGGATCATTCTCTCCCTTTTTTCATTGTATCAGTTAGTATTAGCAGACACTAGTCTTGTTTGTGTGATCCCTTTGACTCTTAGACCTATCAGTGTGATCAATTGTGAACTGAAATTGATCATTTGGACTAGTGAGATGGCCTTGGTACATGCCACCTTGATGGGATTGTATTGGAATCCCCTGGCACAATTCTAACTCCATCATTTGGGGCAGGTCCGATTGAGCATGTCCCAATTTTAAAGGAAACTAGCTACATATACATTATAGTATTTCAGATTGAGGGGATATTACTCAAAAGAGTTGTAATACATATTTTTAGATAATAAATTTTTGATGATATGAGACAAATTAACTTTTTTCCAGGAGAAAATATATATTCAGTGACTACTCATTTACATTTCCATGTTAATAATCTATAGACATTAATGGATTCATGCAGCCTACTTAGAAGTAAATGAAGCCTGTTTATCCTATGATTTTCTCAGTAAGTCTCTTGTCTTCTTGGTGTCACTGTTGACATAAAATATGTTGTGAATTCATATGCTGTGGCTGTTGCAAGTTTTGGTGATGACTTTACACTTGGGGACATATGTAGTGCCTGATCTTTGGTCAAGTTATTTTGAAATTTCCATATCAAGTATGCAGGAGACAATGAAAATGTGCAGAGGTACACAAGCTTTTCTTTGTAAAAACAATGCAGTCTAACTAGAGCGTCAGGAACTCTGCCGATTCATTGTCTTCATTTGTCTATGCACCCAACTGGTTGATTTCAAGGTGTGTTGATGGGTATGATGCTAAGGGAATGTGTGATTTCTGTCATAATGTGTGTGAGTTGGGGACTCAGATTTAATTTTGCAGTGCATATGCAGAGTGTGCAGTGTGACCGTATCAAGGTCTCTGTTTTAACACCTGTATTGGTGGGTGTCATAACAAAGCCTTGTTTGTACCAAGACCACATAAGTAAAGTTGAATATCATGTATCTACACAGAGTTACCTGGTTTACCTGTGGTTATAAAGATTGGGATGCAAATTACACTGCCACAATGACCCCAAGCTATTTATCGCACCTTCGTAGAAATGCTTTGCCAAGAGCCAGAGTGTCTGAAAGTGCAGCTCCCTGCCCTTTAGGATCTTACAATTCCCCAGGCAACAAACAAGCTTAGTTTTAGATGCAGAGAAAAACCTTTACTGTGACTGAATATTGGGTTTCCTCATTTTGTTCAGGACACTTATGCCAGAAGATAGAATTGCGGTTCCTCCCACTCCCTAGGGTTTGGAATAATTCTGAAATCAGTGTATTCAAAGCTAAAAATTAAATCAGATTTGTGGTAGGAAATAATCTAAACCTAATTTTTCTATTAAAGATATTTTAAGTTTATCATTTCCTGCTACATAAAACAGTAGATAGATCCTCTGCTGATGTGAAAGACAGGTATCTTTTCCTATCCCCCAGACCTATCAGAGGCATTTAAGTATGGAGTAAACATGTATGGCTGGGGTGCAGCCTCGATTACTCCAAGGACATATCTGATGAGGAAGGGAAGTATGGGACTGTGGAGGAAAACTGGTTTTATTTTTTAGCTCCTTTGAAATGTTGATAACCATTTCTTATTAGAACGTTTGCATACATTTAAAAAGTTAGGACTCGGTTCATGGTTGGAAGTATACTTCTCATTTGTAGGAAGTTCTTGCATCCATCTCCTTTTCCCTTATTTGCTGAGAACCATAAACTATGTAACATAATCACAATAAGAACACACCGTGAGAGAGAGAGAGAGAGAGCAGTGGGCCCTTCCTGGATTCCTCAAAGCTGATGCTGATGTTGCAACCACCCTTGTGGGTAACGACCAAGGCTCAACTACTCTGGTTTGAAGATGATGTTGGGTGATAGGGGATCTGTACCAGATGGTTGTGGATTTACCTCCTGTGCTGAACTCACTCTCAGTGAGGCTATCTGAAAGCAAAGTTTGCTTTTAATGTAGAGGTGTAGTCAGTGACTGCCCACAGGACAGGACTTTGGGATGTCCTGAAGGATGTACTCTTCTTACAGATACTTCCCTCACCTGGTTGCAGACGAGAAAGACCCTAGCAATAGAAAGACTCGAGCCTCCACCTGCCTTACCTCTGGTTAGGTCTGATATCCCTCCTAGAACCCTTTAGAATACCATACTCAGTTTTGCTCTTGTTACAGTTACAGTTGTACATTTGCTTTTGGGATTCCTTGGTGATATCTGTCCCAAATCGTAAGCTCCACGAAGACAAGGGTTTTGTCGTCGTTACTTACCTGAGTGTTTGCTGCATGGGTACATAGATAACCCTGGGTAAATATGTTTTGATTGACTAACTAGAACTGAAAATACTTCAATGTAATTTAAATATTCATTGAGTTCATACTGTGAGACTCCACCCATAGAACCTGTTACATCTTTTCATACCTAGTTGAGAAATTGACTTTGAGGTTGAGAAATTGGGCTGTGACTTAGTATGTGACAAATCCTGTGCTCCATTTTCTCTTAAAGTGTGGATAAGGGTGATAAAAGACAAAAAGGTAGAAGATTTATTCAAGCTATGATATCGGGTTGTTGGTTAAAAACGTTTGGGGTCAGCATTGTGGCATAATGGGTTAAGCTGCCACTTGTGAAGTTGAACTGTATTGAGTGCCGGTTCAAGTCTAGGCTGTTCTGCTTTGGATTCCGCTTCCTGCTGATGTGACTGGAAAGACAGTCGGAGTTGTCTCAGGTACTTGGGCTTCTGCCACCCACATAGACTGGAATGGAGTTCATGGCACCTTGCTTTAGCCTGGCTCTGCCCTGGCTGTTGTAGGCATTTGGGGAGTGAACCAGCAGATGGAACATATTTTTCTCTCTATCTTATTCTGCCTTTCAAATAAATGAATAAATCTTAAAATACAAAGTACTTGAGTTGTTTGCATTTTATGAATCTTCCATATAAATATTCCTGTCTTTGATACTGGCCTATATTATCAACCTCATGTCTCATTTTTTTTCCTCTTGATTTCATTTAGTTAATCCACAGTTGAATGACATTCAGTTATTGCTTGTGGAAAATGTTCCCATGCCTCCATGTTTTAAGGAAATGTTCCCATAGCTCATTCATTTTGAATGTAGTTTTATGCTTTGTTTTTAATTTACAGAATCGGTAAATGATCTCTACTACATCGTTAACCAGTGCTCATGAGGATGCTGATTTTAACTAAATCCTGGGGCAGTAAAAAAAAAAAAAAAAAAAAAAAAAAAAAAAAAAAAAAAAAAAAAAAAAAAAACTCAGCTTGTTTTAGTACTGCATAGGACCTTATGATGGTTATACCTGAATTGTGTTAACTACCCTTGATCTTTGTTGCTGAATTATCCGTATTGTCTCTAGTCTGATTTTTATTTTTTAATTTGATATATGTATTTTTATATTTCTGTATTTTATAAAATGAGGTTGGCAAAAAGTCATCTTTCATCTGTAGAGATTGCTTATCTATCCTTAAGCCCAGTGTTTAGCTACATATCAAACCCAGTTTTTAGATACATACACAATAAATAGGTGTGTAATACACCAACAATACTCTTGCAGATAGAATAGTCTGTTAAAACGTTTGTTCTGTCTCTGTTAATTGGACTCTTCAACTTGACATGATTCTGGCTGAGTCCATTTCTGGTGTTAGAGAGTTTATGAATACACTTTTGGATGCTTCAGATCCCCCTAAAATGCAGCCTCATATGAATATAGTTCTAAAATTCACAAAATTATATTTTGATTCTTCTTGGTACATAATAGTTTTTTTTTTTTGTAGAGTTGGAAGAAACATTAAACATTAGATCTTTTTATCCCATATCTCCCTTTAACATGTTGGAAATCTAGAATCAGGTGGAATAAGTAACTTGTCTAAGGGCCAGAGAAAGGAAGCAGGATAAAAACCTGTGTATCTCCTTGTTATGCAGTGAACTGCTGTTAATTTGATCTTGCAGTCTGAGTGGCATATATAGGACATGCTATTTGTCTGGCATAAAAGTAAAAGAAGGTCCAATTTTAGGCCAGTGCTGTGGTATAGCAGGTTAAGCCTTGGCCTGTGGCACCAGCATCCCATATGGGCACCATTGCATGTCCCAGATGTTCCAATTCCAATCTCTGCTTATATCTCTGCTTATGTCCTGGGAAAGCAGTGGAAAATGGCCCAAGTGCTTGGGCCCCTGCACCCAAGTGGGAGACCAAGAGGAAGCTCTGGCTTCAGATTGGCCCAGCTGTGGTCATTGTGGCCATTTGGGGAGTGAACCAGCCGATGGAACACTTTTCTCTCTGTCTGCCCCTCTCTATACCTATACCTCTCAAATAAATAAAATCTTAAAAAGCAAAGAAGATCCAATTTGTTTTACTTTCTTCTTTTACTGGTTGCCTGGTTGAAGCATGACTCAACATTCTTTTATAAATTCAGAATGTGTAATCTGGAAAAATCAGGCCTAAGCAGATGGAGGGAACTTTGACTTATTTAATCTATACACCCAGGTCACTTATGTTGACGCTTCTTCAGTCTTAGAGTGCTCTGGACGGAGGCCAGTGAGAAATCTGCCTCCATTCTGATCCTATCTGGGCTTTCTCCCCTTGACCAAGGAGAATGTTTGGGCATGAATTGTAGTTTTCATTGTCCTGTGACTGACTCACAGTGGAAATAGATACCTGAGGCCAGCCTTCGGTTCTGTTTTGATCTAATTATCTTACAGACACAGACTTTAGTGCTTTCTTTGACCTCTGAAGGCTGCCCCAGGACACAGGGAGATTACAAATACTGTTGAGGTTGATGGTGTCTCGGTAATGAGGATACTATTTTATACGCTTAGGGACAGATGCTTTTTCTCTGTGGGATGCCTGGGTAGGAAGTTTTGATGGCCCCAAATGTGTCTACAGCAAACATCCTGAGAGTTTCTTATGATATAAATTCCCCTGACATTGAACTCAGGAGGAGAAAGCTGTTTTCAGTGTAGACCTTTTATGAATAAACTTGATGCATATATTATGTATATATGCAAATGTATATGTATTTATATTTACCCCAATTAAGATTAGTCTAGAATCTTATTCTTTGCCAATGAATATAATGTAACTTTTTTAAAAAAAATGTCTAAGTTCCTTTTTCTAGTTGAGTTAAATTATCTATAGATTATCCCTAGTATCCTGGTTTCTTGTTATCTAAAATATTCAAATGACAAGCATACTGTAAGATGAAGAAGCTCAAAAAGAGCAGAATGCCCTCTTCTTTACCCCTTTAGTGATATGGAAATGACAGCTAGAATATTTTTTTCATGTTTCCTTTTGCTTTTTTTTTTAAATCAAGGAAGTTGAATTAGAAACATAGAACAAAATCAGCAAAAACCTGAGGCTAACAATTTCTGGGTCAATCCAAATACATAAAGCATTAAAAAATGTCAGATAAAAAGCTAGATGCAAACTGACAGGAGAAAAAAAATCTGTTTGTGTACTTAAAGCCCCAAACCAAAAGCAAAATTAAAATTTTTGCTGACCCTTCTCCCTTGGGGCTGCAGATGTCACTGCTGTCCAAGGCACCGTCTGTTACTGAGTGGAAAGAGAAGAAACAGCGTCCAAGTCACTAGTGTAAATAAAACAGTCAGCTTGCCAAGTCCTGAAGATGCCTGCCATGGTTTTTAAGGCCAGGAGGTAGGGGACAGAGGTGAGCCTAAAAGGTGACCACTAACATTCTTTGATTCTTGTCTTTGATGACTATTTTATTATGAGAAGTTTTATAAGAGGCTATAGATAGACAAATGCACACATTTAATTTTCATTTAGCAGATAACAAGAGTCATCTATTTAGTGCCTATTGTGTTAGAGTTCATACATATTTCTTTGACTTACTGTTCAGTTCTATAAACTGAGTATTACTCTTTATTTTATTTATTTATTTGAAATAGCTAGAGACGTGGAGCCAGAGAATGAGAGAGAGGGAGGGAGGGAGAGAGGGAGGGAGGGAGAGAGAGAGGGAGAGAGAGAGACAGACAGACAGACAGGGAGGGAGAGGGAGAGGGAGAGGGAGACAGGGAGGGAGGGGGAGGGAGAGAGGGAGAGAAAGAGAGAGACAGGGAGGGAGAGGGAGAGGGAGAGAGAGACAGGGAGGGAGGGGGGAGGGGGGGAGGTTGAGGTCGAGGTCGGTCTTGCATTCTGCTGGTTCACTCCCCAGATGGTCGCAATGGCCAGAGCTGAGCCAATCCAGAGCCAGGAGCCAGGAGCCTCTTCCAGGTCTCCCATGCAGGTGCAGAGGCCTAAGGACTTGGGCCATCTTCTACTGCTTTCCTAGGCCATAGCGGAGTGTTGGATCAGAAGAGGAGCAGTCGGAACTCGAACTAGCACCCATATGAGATGCTGACACTGCAGGCTGGGGCTTTAACCCACTGTGCCACAGCACCGGCTCCCTGAGTATTACTCTTATAGCAAATGCAAGGAAACTGAGCCTCTAATGAAGTTAACTTAAAGTGACACACAGAGATGTGTAGCTGTTCTCTCATTTCAAAAGTGGTCTTGGAAATGGACTCCCTCTTAGGGCTGTGCAAGCCCCACGTGCTCTCCATCATTCTGTCTCCTCTCTGTACCTCCCAAGACAGACCCCTGTCATCTGCATGACCTTCAGCTTAATTTGGGGTTGGGCTAATAGAGGGCAAGAGGAGAGAGAGGCTGGGATATTTCTTCTCTGCTGTTGCTTTATCCCTGACCATGGAGGTGTCCTTCCAGCCTGTGACTCTGTCCAGCCTGCCTGCCTTCTTTAATGTCTCCATTTGACTGGGCTCCTAAACAACAGACTCCTCCTTAAGAGTAGCACTATCTTCTCACCAATTCCACTCTTCGGGTGCCTCACCATCTTGTTTGTTCCTTAAACTCAGTCTAGTACTTGGTAATTGACACCTACCCTAAAAATCTCTATGAACCCTCTGGGATGAATTGGGTTTCCCTCTGGGACCCTGAATGATGGAGAGAATGCTAATACATTCCCACATGTTTGCATGCTCTAAGTTAGGATCACTAACATGCTAAAAAGGCACAGACAGGAAAACACAGGTGTAGCAGAAGATGATTTCTTACTCATACAGAATCTGCCTCAGGGCAAGACTCAGAGACTGAGCAGGTAATGACTTGAAAAAGTCAGATACCAGGCGTTAGAAAATTGTGATGGGTTTTTGAGCCTGTGATAAAAGCTGTCTTTTGCAAGTCCTTTATAGAAAGAGTGGAAGTGCGGAGAAAAAAGTTGATAGGGGGAAGAACATTTAGAAGACTTTTAAACTAAGCTGGTAGTAAAATGATTGGAGATCGAGTGAGCTATTGGCTGAAGGTATGAAAAAAAAAAGGTGTGAAAGAAACATTGTTGCTGTTGAAGCTTGCCTTCTTGCCCATGTGATGCCTCTGTTTTGAATTAGTGTAAGCTCTTCACGTGCAGAGAACCCATATGCCTTGGTGTAACATTAGATCAAATGGCAGAAGTTAAATTAGGAATTAAGGCAATATTTGATTGTAGGAAATGTTATTCTTGTTTCTGTTTCTTGGACTTTAAGTGGAAGCATGTCAAGTCCTAAGAGGCTAATTTCAGTTCAATCTATTTATTTAACAATATTTCAGATCCTTAATTTTCTCTTTCCAGATGATCAGATTCCTCAGCTTGAAGTCTAAGTCTATAATATAGAGTTCAGGCAAATTGCATGTGCATTAAGACTATTGAACTTGGGTAGAGTAATCCTACAAAAGCCCTTTTGCTGCTGAAACATTTTCCTAATTGTGTATTCCTCCTAAATGTTTATTTGAAGGTGTTCTTTTTGGTGGGCAAGTAAATGAGCTGGGGTATATAGAACTCCATCCCAATTTGCTTATTTATTTATCTAATAAACATTTTAGTGAATAGGTTTCAGGCACATTTATATTTTACCCAAAAGGCATTTCATTTACTATGCAGCCATTTAGTCATTTGTTCATTCATAGCAAAAGTGTCATAGACTTGGGAATAAGTCAGTTCTGGGTTGGAAGCAGATCTTTGCTACATGCTGGCAGGGTTTGGGGGAAATTATTTTTTAGATTCCTTTACAGGTTACATGAAAAACTTCTGTAAATAATATGGAAAATGGCTGAAAAAAGGCAAAAATGCTTGTGTATCAGCTTAGGCCTCCTATGACTCCTCCTTGATTATACATACACAAAAATATACAAGATTGTATGTTTGTGAAATAAGTGGAAATATGATGATCTGCCTTAAAAGTAATTGCAAACACAAAACAAAATAGAAAATGTTTAAGGGTCTCAGAAAATTAATGTAATGAAGAAGAAAATACAGTCTTTTTCTTCTGTTATTTAAGTGGTATAAAATTAATTTCTCTAATCTCACATTATGTCAACAAATATGATAACACATGAGATGATGTATTACTTTGCCTTGAGAAGGAGAAAATTAATTAAACCCATAAAATATTTAGGAAAATTCTGAAAAACAAGAGTAATGGAATTAATTTTTTCAAACATTTTTCAAATGCATTTTACATGATTTTCCTGAGAGAGAATTCAGATATAATTAGACAAGACCCCTGCATATTATTAGTGAACTTAAAAATAATCATGCATATTCATAGCTAAATTGCTAATCAACGTTCCTGGAATTTTGTGTCATACAAACAAATTATCTTAATGGGGTTAGGGCCAAAACAATATGATAAAAATCTAAATATGTGGCTGTTTACCCAGTGCTGAAAAGTGAACTAAACTTCTTCTCTGACTCCCATAAACAGTTAAATCTCATTGTTATGTTTTAAATAAATATTTTTGTAAAGACTTATTTGTTTGAATGGACCAGTGATGAGTGTGGTGAAGGGGAGAGGGAGGGAGGGAGGGGAAATCTTTTGCTTGCTGATTGATCCCCAAATTGCTGCAAGAACCTGTGCTTCACCAGGCTGAAGCCAGGAGCCAGGTGCTGTATTCTGGTCTCCCAGATGGGTAGCAGGGACCCAAGCACTTGGGCTATCATATGCTGTCTTCCCAGGTGCATTAGCAGGAAGCTGGATGACAAGTGGAGCAGCTGGGACTTGAACTAGCACTTTAGTACATGAAGCTGACATTGCAGTTGACAACTTAACCCACTGGACCACAACACCAACCTCAGTGTTTAAAAATAAAGCACAAATGGAAAACTGTATATTGAAACCTAACACTTTTGATTTGTTTATTGTTGATGAGTTTCAAACCCTTGCGTTTGAGAGGTTGATGGATTTTGAAAGCAGAAGACACTGGGCCAAAGCTGTATCCTGACACTGAACAGCACTGAGCACTTGTGGAAGCTCCTGAACTCTCCTAGTCTCTGTGAAATGGAGATAACTTGGAGATGCCCGTGGAGATGCCTCAGAGCTGTTGGGAAAATCTGATGGAAATAAATCTTGGCCATGAACAATACATATAAATTGCCTTAAACATGGAAGGCATCTATTTACTCACTTACCAAACGAGCTGGTGTGTGGGTGGGCATTAACATGCTGAATGAGATCAGGAGGGTATATGTTCCAGTGGGTAAATGCCTGGGACTGGGAAGATTAAGGACTTACCACTCTGACCCTGAGCAATCACTTCTTAAGACCTTCATTTGGTCAATCATTTTATCACCTTAAATGTCAATGTCTTTAATGTTACTGTGGGGGAAAAAAACATATCACAAGGATATTAAGAGGATTTGAGAATTGTCATCTAGCACTTAGCACATTAAAAGCATTCAATGGCAATTGGCAACTATCTACTCTTTACACACTTTAATCCCTAATGAAGAACAGGCATTCACCCCAATGAGAATAGAGCAAAGCAACATGGATAAGGATTATGCAGAAAACTTGGAGAGCTCAATGAACTTTCAGCTAGAATGATATGTAAAGAGCTTAGAGAAAGGCAAATATTTGGGATCGATGTTGAAGAAAATGTCAGATTTCGATAGGAAGAGATATGTCTGGTATGTAGCATTCCAGGTAGAGGAAATAGAATGAGCTAAATTTGATCCCTGAGAAAGTTTGAGTCTATCTGTATAGACTAGCACCATTTAGTAAAGTTTCTCCAATAAAATTTCTCCAATGTTCTGTGAATGTCCTGGAAAATGTAGTAGCCACCAGCTACATGTGAATATTGAGCACTTGGCATATGAACAGTGTGAATGAGGAACTGAAATTTTAATTGCAATTAATATACATTTTGAAAGCCGCCTACATTAATGATGATTTGGACCACAGGATATATGGAGAGGAGGTTAGTGCGATGAAAGCCAAACATCCTGCCAATACGAGAAATTAACTGTTTGGCCAATATGTTACATTTCCAAATTGAGCCAAACATTAAAAAACAAAGAAAAAACAATAAATATGCAGAGGAGACCAAAAACCAGATAGAAGTAGGAAAACAAGGATAGCAACAAGGACTGAGTGTCAGAGAAAGGGCACTGTTAACTTGGAGGCCGGTGGGTATGGAAAAAAAATTGGCTAGATTTGGCAACCGAGAGATTGTTAGTGACCTTCAGAAAAAACCCTGAGATTTCCTTGAGTGTAGATAAGAAGATTATTGCAAAGATTAAAGAGTGAGGTATGTAGAGTCAGAGAAACATGGAAATCAGGCTTCTTGAACAAGTCTGTTTCTAAAGTTATAGAATAAAATGCTACCCTCTTAGTTTCAGCAAGAACTGTATAATCCCTAAGTAAGTGGAGTTCTTGCAGACAAACGAGGTGGTTTTCAATTCTCGGTGTGAAATTACAGTGGTTTAGATAAAATTTTGAAGCAATTCTACAAATAACTACTGAGTCATGACATTTTTGGGCCACACTGAAAACACAAGCTAGAAGAATGCAAACAATGTTGAAATCATAACCAACCCCCCTTGCTGGGTTTGTATTCTGAGCTAGGGATAGATGATCCTCATGTCCTTATTTTTATGTGATGAAAAATTGTTTTCTCATTGCGGGGGCAGGGAGAATAGCTGCATGGACACTTCAGAGAAGTAATTCAGGGACAAAGCTATGTTATGCAAAGGCATGACGTTTCCTGTCTCATGGCTAAATTCCTGCAGAAATTCTTGTGAGTGTCTCCACTATGAAAATGACTTGGGATACCTGATAAATATGCAAAATTTTTTGCACCAATCCATACTCGTCAATAAAGATCTATAGGCTATTAGCTTCAGGTTCTGCATTTTTAATTAGCAGCCAGCTGATTGTTGATCAGGGACATTGGGAAAACACTGATTTATTTCATGTATTTGTTCTTTCAACAAACATCAATTGAGAATTTTCCATGTACCAGGTACTCGCTAGACACTGGGACACAAAGTCTCTGGCCTCAAGCAGTTCTTGTTGAGGATTGAGGAAATGCCATCATGGAACAAATGGTTTGGTTTCTGATGCAATAGAAACAGAGGAGAGGACATCTGAGCCTGGGAGAAGGCCATGGAAACCTTTATGGGTGGATAAAGCTTTGAGTACTAAAGTAGAAGTTGGCCAGATGATGGAGGGGAAGAGTAGCACCCTATTCAGGGGAAACCTCACACTAAAAGGAAGGAGAGATTAGGTTGCATCTGGGAATAGTACTAAATTCAACTCAAGTGGAAAACAGGTTTCCATGAAAGAGGGGATGTGTGGCTAGAGAGGAAGGCACTGGCCAGGGCACAGAAGTTAGTTTTTGGTTATTCTAAAGGGTGATGTGGTATTGGTGAGAGTAGAGATAGGGAAATGCATTAAAAGCTTAGAATAGTAATCCAAGTGAGAGGTGAGAGTGTATGACAGAAGACAGTGGCCAGCATTGAAGTGGAAGGTAAAGGACATTTATGAGAAGTAGTTGGTGATTTATTATGCATGACATAATCTGATGATAGTTCCCTTGATTGTTTTAATAAGGTTGTCTTGATGAGGTGAATTGGATTGCTGAATAATTGATTGTGTAGGTGGCTCACATGATGTGTTTTGGCCATGATGGGGAACATTTTATTGTTTTCTTATTCATAGTTATAGCCGTTATTTAAATTGGATTGCTATTAGACAAGGTTTCCAGGTTTTTTCTTTTGTTTCTGGTAGACACCAGAACAGATGGTATAGTGATTTTGGGGTTTTTACAGTTGATTGTAGGATTATTCCAAACTCTTTCATTTTGTGTAGGAGAGTGATTATATTGCTTGCTGTCTTTTAAAATTCTTCAGAGTGTTCAGACTCTTTAGTAATTTATCCTGATTGTTTTTCCACCTTGAGTTACTTAGTTGTAATGCTATTTTATATCCCTTTCTTGACCCATTCAATTCAAAGTGATATATAGAATATTCATTTTTCCAATATATAAGTGAATTAAACTCTTTGAGATTTTTTTACACTCTAAAATATATGAAATGCCTTGAGTTGTTGTGAGACTAAGCTTAAAAGGTACTGGGTTACAATAAAAATATTAGCAGTAAAAAAAAAATAAAATCTGGTCATTTGCAACAAAATGGAAGAATCTGGAAAACATCAGGCTGAATGAAATAAGCTAGTCCCAGAGCAACAAATATCTTATGTTCTCCCTGATCGGTGACAACTGAGCACCTAGAAGGAAACCTGTTGAAGTGAAATGGACACTATGAGAAACAATGACTTGATCAGCCCTTGTGCTGTCGAGGAACAACTTACTATTTTATTCCTTTTAGTATTTTTTTGTTCTACTTAATACTATTGGTTGAAATCTTTAACACACAGTTATTCTTAGGTGTTTAAATTGAACTGGAAAGTAATCCCTGTTAAATGTAAGAGTGGGAATAAGAGAGGAAGGAGATGTACAGTTCAGCACATACTCAATCTACCCCTAGTGGTAGAGTTAGAAATATGCCAGGGGATTCCAATTTAGTCCCATCAAGGTAGTATGTACCAATGCCATCTCACTAGTCCAAGTGATCAGTTTCAGTTCATAATTGATCGTAATGATAGGATTAAGAGTCAAAGGGATCACATACACAAGACTAGTGTCTGCTAATACTAACTGATAGAATTAAAAAGGAGAGAACGATCCAACATGGGAAGCGGGATACACAGCAGACTCACAGAATGGCGGATGTCCTAAACAGCACTCTGGCCTCAGAATCAGCCCTTAAGGCATTCAGATCTGGCTAAAAAGCTCATGAGAACATTTCAGGCATGGAAAGCCGAGACACTGTGGCAAAAAAAAAAAAATGACCTGAGTGAAAGATCTCTGCGAGTGAGATCCCAGTGGAAAGAACAGGGCCATCAAAGAAGGAGGTACCTTTCTCTGAAGGGAGGAGAGAACTTCCACTTTGACTGTGGCCTTGTCTAAATAAGATTGGAGTTGATCAACTCAAGAGGCTTTCATAGCCTTGGCAGCTTATGACAAGAGCCTCGGGTGATGACTGATGTCATAAATAAGAATGTCAATTGTTAAATCAACAACGGGAGTCACTGTGCACTTACTCCCCATGTAGGATCTCTGTCCTGAATGTGAATTAACAGTATAACTAGTACTCAAACAGTACTTTGTGTTTCTTTGTGGGTGCAAACTGTTGAAATCTTTACTTAGTACATACTAAATTGATCCTTTGTATTTGAAGATAATTGAAAATGAATCTTGATGCAAATGGGATGGGAGAGGGAGTGGGAGATGGGATGGCTGTGAGTGGGAAGGAGGTCATGGGGGTAATAAGCTGCTGTAGTCCAAAAATTGTGCTTTGGAAATTTATATTTATTAAAAGTTGAAAAAATTTGTGGTATGGGAAAAGATACAGTGGACATTTTAATAAAGCTTAATAGAATCTAAATTATTATACCCAATTACTGACAAATAGAATACAAAACATCAAAATATTAGGGTACCTTGTGACTTGCTGATATTTTATAAGTTGCCCCAACTTGAGGGTTCATAGCATTGCTAAATGTGTAAAATGTATAGCTGTTAAGATGTTTTAATTTTTATTTGAGGGAGGGAGTTGGAGGGGCCTTCCATCTGCTCACAACAGGAGGAGCTGAAGCCAGGAGCCAGGAACTGTGTCCTGGTCTTCAATGTGGTTGACAGGAATTCAAGTCCTTCAGCAGTCACCTGTTGTCTCCTGTTTTATGAACTGGTAAGAAACTGAAGTCAGGAACCAGATCCAGGAATCAAATCCAAGTACTGCAGTATGGGACATGTGTGTCTTAATGGTTCGACTAAGTGCCCACTCGTGTTGACTTACTTTAATACTTCAATTCTGTGGTGAAAAACCCTGTGTCATGACATGTTGAACAGTTAATATGGTCACATGTATTTTATATTTATACAATTTGCATTCATAGTAAGGAAGTTGGTTACACAGATGGAACACTGTCCTGGAGAACAGACTAAAGCCAGGAGCAGAGGTGAGACAAATGTGTTTTGGAATTTTGACTCTTGTAGTGTGTGAACCTTCATGAATGGGTTCATCTCCAGACCATCGCTTTCCCCAGTGGTAATGAGGGGTGATGATATTTACCTGGTAGGACTGTGTTGAGGATTAAATGAGATACTGCAAGGGAAATGCTGACTCATAGTATGCCAATTGTAAACATTGTAGAGTTTACCGAAAAACAAAAATCATGATTCAGTATTCCGTTCATAGCTCAGCTACAGAGTCATGATGCTCTCGGACAAGTCACGACTTCCCTCAGGCTATGAGCCTCCTTATCTGTAAAGTGAAGCAGCCCAATGGGATGCATTCTCATTTTGAATGCTGGGGATTCAGTGACTCGTGTGAGTCACATTGGAATTTATGTCAGGAAATTTGTCATTTAGAAAGCTTTCTTGTACCCCAAGTCATGTACTCCTGGGTAAACCTTGAGGATGCATTTTATCTAAATAGATGGAGAGGCTTCAGGAACGGAGCTTGGCTTTAAAAGCATGGTAGATACCCAAGGGAAAGACTCCATCAGGCAGCTGGACATGAAACCCAGGAAAAAGGTAAGAGCTTAAAACACATGGGGATTTAACAATGCAAATGGTATTTAAAGAATGCAGTTGAATGACACTTTCCCTAGAAACAAACAAAAAAATATATGCAGGCCAAGTTTCACATTTCTATTTGTTCCCAATCATCATAGCAGGAGTAACCCATTAAGAAGTCAATGTTCAACTAAAACTGTTCATTATTAATTACAAAAATTGTACAGAATGTTGATATAGAAAGAATATAAATGTTTGAAAACAATGTATATTTCCATGTCGTCCTGTCATTAGGGTTCTCAAATGTTCAACACATTTGAGATATACAGCTGGTTGTTTTTCGAGATCATGAGTGATTTTTGGCTGTGTCTCAGATAGGTTAGCAGGTTGAGAATCCAACCATAGCATACTGCTCAAGCTGAAAGAAAACTGAAAAAATAAGGCTAGGAACTGAGAGATTCCTATTTTTGACTTACTCTCAATTACATGTAATTAGTTTGGACTAATGATATTCCTCTGCTCATTATCCTAAACAATAATTCTGCTCATTATCCTAAACAATAATATTAAAAAAAGTCTGCAGACAAATGGAGTTAAGTGATGCCTTTTTTGGTTCACACATTTTTTTTTTGAAATGGATTCATTTTTTTGTTTTTTTTTTTCTCCAAAGATTTATTTATTTATTTGAAAGTCAGAGTTACACAGAGAAGAGAGAGAGAGAGAGAGAAAGAGGTCTTCCATCTGTTGGTTCACTCCCCAAATGGCCACAAAGGCTGGAGCTGCGCCGATCCAAAGCCAGGAGCTGGGAGCTTCTTCCGGGTCTCCCATGTGGGCAAGGGTCCAAGAACTTGGGCCATCCTCCACTGCTTTCCCAGGCCATAACAGAGAGCTGGATTGGAAGTGGAGCAGCCAGGTCTCAAACCAGTGCCCCTATGGGATGCCAGGGCATTAACAAGCTGTGCCACAGTGCCGGCCTTTTTTTTTTTTTTTTGCATAATAAGCATTTTATGCAAACTTTTAGAAGGCACCTGTTTTGTGTGCTCCTTCTTAGGCTGCATAGCACAGTAGTGGAGTGCTTGACTTTGGAGCTAGAATTCCTCATTTCTTGTAACCTAGGATGGTCTCAAACTTTGGGCATGCTGTTACTCCCTGAATGTAGTTTTTTCAGACAGGAAATTAATAATCATATCTGCCTCATTAGGCAGTTAAATTAGAGAGTTAAATTAGATAATGCTCAAGTATATGTAACAGGTAAAAACCCAATATATAATTTTATAAGCATCAGCTACTTTTTATTCCTCAGTTATTAAAATATGTTTTGCTTTTACCAAGCCAAAAATATAAAAGGCTTTCTATTTTACAGAAACTAATTTGCTTGGTGGATTTGGCCAGGTACAGGATTTTTTAAAAATGCAGTGAATGTAGTTGTTTTTGAATTGACCTGTCAGTTTCATCAGAGACTAAATTGAGTGCACTGTGCAGACACAATTTGGGTAGCAAAGGGCTCTTCAATGTGAGTTATCAAAAGTAAAGTAATAGTGATACAAGCCAGTAGAGGAAAAATACATCTGTAAAACTGTGTGTGCATGTGTATCTGTATGTGCATGGGTGTGAGAATGCATGTTTCTGTATGTTTAAGCATGCCAAAGGATGCAGATATCTAGCATAATACTGAAAACTTGGTAACCACTTGGTAAATTCTGTTTATTAATAAAAATGTATTTTAAGCTCTTTATAATCTAAGTGGCTTATAATTATGTTTATAGGCAAAAAAGAATTTCACAAAAGTTGTCTTAGTTTTTGCCCTCTGAAACTATGACATAAGTCTGATGGATATAGATTTTCATTTTAAAAATTAAAGAGAGGCTCAAATGAGTTTAGTTATTTTCTTCGATGATGAAATGCTCCCTGGAGGTGGACCAAGAGGAGTGATAAATCTTTGATGCACCTGTGTAATATATGCAGTACACTGCTGAGAAGATCTGGTTTTGAGGTTTCAGTGGCAGAAAACCAACGGTAGGGAATCTGAATATTCTAGTGCAGTTCTGACCTTAAATGTCTCATCTGCAGAAAAGAATAACGCACAGTATAAAAAAAGTGAACATGATCACAAAATAAAGTGAAGGTTTTTTCTTCTCTTTCCATACAGTTTTAATAGTGCTGCACTAAACATGTTAACCTACTATCACCTTAATTTTTAAAATAAAGTCTCCTTTATTTAGGTTATTGCTGTTTAGGGTGTTCAAGACAGCATTGTAACAGCTGAAAGAATGAATGTTCTTAATATTCTTTTTGGTATTGGGAAACAACCTCCATGTGGGGCAAAGCAGTCCTGCTCTGAAGAAGCCGTGGAATGGGCATGGCCTTTGTCCCCATGGTCCCAACCATCTGATCTGCTTTCTGAACCTCCTTGGCATTAAGGAACAGGGAAGCAGGAATGAGGAGATAAAGCAGAGCCATCCTTAGAAGACTTTGATCATTGCCAAAAGGAAGGGCAGAGGACTGAAATTCCACCAAGAACAGCAGAGCCTCTCCCCCTCCACACCAGGCAGTCGCAGAAGTCAGAGGCAGGTTTTCATGCCAAGTCATGAGCCAAGCACCCAGGTCACTTACAGACATACACATACTTAGTCTATAATGTTGGCATATGCTTCATGAAAAGTATAAAATAGGGATTTGAATGTACAAACAAAACATCTTATGAATCTTATGTATTAGAAATATTTTAATTTATTATAATCAGCCAGAAAATTTCTCTTCTCTTTAACTCTTTTAAAAAGATTTAATTATTTGACAGGCAGAGTGACAGTAAGAGAAGGAAAGAGATATCTCCATCTTTGATCCATTGGTTTACTCCCCAAATGACCACAATGGCTGAGCTGGGTCAAGGTGAATCGAGAAGCTTTGAACTATATCCTGGTCTCCCATGTAAATTGCAGGGGCCCAAGCGCTTGGGCCATCTTCTGCTTCCCCAGGTGCATTAGCAGGAAACTGGATCGGAAGTGTAGCAACCAGGACTTGAACTGGTCCTCTGATATGGCATGCAGGTGTTGTAAGCAGTGGTTTAACCCACCATGCCACAGTGCTGTACCTTTCTGTCTTTTCTTGATACTCAGTGTTTCCTGCTGGCTTGAGTATAAGTATCTATAATACCTGGAGATGGATTTCATTTTGCTTCTACAAATTGTTTGCAGAAGAGAGCCTTTCCTATATGACAAAGTGTATGAAATAGTTTGTGAATTCTTGCAGCATTTAGAAAGTCAGCAGGTGGGGCCGGCACCGTGGCTCAACAGGCTAATCCTCCGCCTTGCAGTGCCAGCACACAGGGTTCTAGTCCCGGTTGGGGCACCGGATTCTGTCCCAGTTGCCCTTCTTCCAGGCCAGCTCTCTGCTATGGCCCGGGAGTGCAGTGGAGGATGGCCCAAGTGCTTGGGCCCTGCACCCCATGGGAGACCAGGAGAAGCACCTGGCTCCTGGCTTCGGATCAGTGTGGTGCGCCGGCCGCAGTGCTCCAGCCATTGGAGGGTGAACGAACGGCAAAGGAAGACCTTTCTCTCTGTCTCTCTCTCACTGTCCACTCTGCCTGTCAAAAAAAAAAAAAAAAGCAGGTGGACGGTAACATTTCGTCTTCTGAGATTCTTGTCTCGGCTCCCTTTCCACCTGTGTGTCTGGCTCTGTCTTCCCGTCCTTGCTCTTTTCTGGTTTCTGCTCTTCCTTTCATCCTCTTAGTTGTCTGTTAGTGTCCTTATTATTCTTACTGCTCCTACTGACTCTTTGGATAGGATCCTTTTCTTACCTCCCTGTTTAATCACTCATTTTTCTGATAATGCAATATATAAATACACATAAGAAATACTTACTGGGATTTAACATGTTATAAAGAATTTTTCTTTTTCCTTTGCCTATGATTTATTACTAAAAAATATTGACATTGATTTCCAGAAATTTATAAAAGCCTCTAGTCAATGCATCTAAATTTCAAATAAACCTCCAAAGGTTTGGGTGAGAAAGTGCTCAATTTATTACTTTCCTTTATTTCTTGTGAATTATAACAGCGAACAGCTGGAGCAGGCTGTATCAGGATGCTGTAAGAAACCAGCCTATATAAACAAGTGTTTTACTTCCGTAGAGCCCATCATACCAGTGACTCGGGTTGGTTAAACTCTCTGAGCGGTTTCATTTCCTGTGCTTTGATATTGTCTCCTTACCTTATATAAAACTGTAACAATCCGAGAAGGTATTTGGTCTAGTGATTAACCTACTGGTTATGGCACCTACTTGCCACATTGGAGTGCCTAGGTTTGGTACCTGACACCAGCTCCTGATTTCTGCTTTCTGATGATACAGAAAGACACCAAAAATGACTCCAGTGATTGGGTCTCTGCCACCCAGGTGGGAGACCTGGATTGAGTTCTAGGATATCAACTTCTGCCTGGCTGAACCTCAGTCACTGTAGGAATTTGGGAGTAAACCAGAATAATGGGATCTCTCTCTCTCTCTCTCTCTCTCTCTCTCTCTCTATATATATATATATATATATATATATATATATATATAAAATCTCATCCATAAAGAGAAATTTTTAATTGCAGCAATGATTGCTTCTTTTAGTTCCTTAACTACAGAAACACATGCACATCAAATATTTTAAAGGATCCATGCCTCTAAAATTTTATAATTTCTTAATTTTTGGATTGATCAAAGTATCAAGGCTTATGTCTCATGTCCTCTAATATTGCTGTAATAGCAATTGTGCATAATATACCCCCAATCTTGTCATTTTTATGGTCATATATTTTAATGCTTAGAGATGACCTTTCCAGGTGGTAACCAAATTAGGATGACCACTGTGCTCATGCCACATAGAAATTTACTCAAAATGGATCAAAGACTTAAATATGAGCCCTAAAATAATACCACTGTTAGCAAGAAAAGTAAGTATTAATCTTTATAACCTCGGATTAGGCAATGATTTCTTAGATGTAACACCAAAAAGCACTAGAAACAAAAAATAGGTAATTGGGCCATCATTGAAGCTAAAAATGTCTGTGGTTCAAAGGGCACCGTCAAGAAAGTGAAAAACTAACCCATATATTGGATGCACATATCTGCAAATCATTTCTATATAAGGAATTGTATCTTGAATATATAAAGAACTTTTACAACTTGATCATAAAGGACAAACAGTCCAATTAAAAATGGATGAATGCTCTGAATAGTTACTTCTCCAAAGGCCATATAAAAGTGGTCAGTAAGAACATGCAAAAATGTTTAACACCATCAGACAGCAGGGAAATGCAAATTAAACCCAAATGTAGACATCATTTTGTCTCCATGAAGATGGCTATAATAAAATAGAGATAACAAAGGTTGGCAAGAATGTGCAGAAATTGGAACCTCAATATATTGCTGGTAGAAATGTAAAGTGGGACAGATACTTTGGAAAAGATAGCACATATTTTACCATTCTGCTCTTGGTTATACACTCCAGAGAAAAGGAAACACATTTCTCTTTAAAAACTTGTACATGAATGTCCATGACAGCATTATCCTTGGTGGTTAAGTAGTGGAAAAAAGTTCACATGTCTGTTCTCTGACCATTGGGCACATACATGTGACATATCCAGATGACAGAATACTATCTGGCAGTCAAAATAAATTAAGTATGGATAAATGCTATAGCATGGTGAACTTTGAAAGCATTATGCTAAGTGAGAGAAGCCAGTCACAAAGGAGCACATATTGTGTGAGTCCACTTACATGGAATGTCAAGAAAAGTCAAGTCTATAGAGATAGCAGGTAGATTAGTGTTGGGCGGGGGCTGGAAAGTGGAGGGAGGGGAATGGGATTGGAGAGTGATGTCTAAGGGGTGGGCATTATGCAAAGCATTCCAGAGTGCTGGTTTGAGTCCTAGCTACTCTGTTTCTGATCTAGCTTTTTGTTAATGTACTTGGAAGCAGCTGATGATGGCTCAAATCCCAAGTACTTGAGTCCCTACCACACATATGAGACATCCAGATGGAGTTCCTAGCTCCTGGCTTCAGCCTGGCCCTCCGGCTATTGCAGCGATTTGGGGGGTGAACTAGCAGATGGACAATATTTCTCTCTCTCCTCCCCTCCCACTACCCTTCCTTTCTCTTTGTCATGCAAATAAATAAATCTTAAACACTTTAAATATATTTTAGGGGCCATTAAATGGTGAATTGTATAATTTGTAAGTTACATCTTAATAGAACTATTACCAAAAAACAAAACATCAAAATATGACAAGTCCACTGTAATCAGAGCTTTTCTTTTCTTCATAAGAATGTAAACCTTAGGGAGGGGCACCACAGGAAGAGGGCCCAAGAAATGCATTATAAACACCTAGAATGGTATGAAGGACTGAAATGACATAGAAGGCCTTTTTGTTCCATGCAAACATTGTACAAATACTGGAAAAGTATAATAAAAAATCTAGAAAAAAATTCACAACTTAGAAAAGTCTCCATGTTCCATAAGCAAACAAGAATCGTGGTGAAGAGAGCTCAGAGGGTATCAAAACTGGATAGAAGAAATCAATACTGGGTGCTAAAGTTGGCTTGGAATTGGAATCAATCTCCCTGAACAAATCCTGGAGCCAAGAGTCTGCTTAGCTAATAAACATAGTACGAGAAATACAGTCTCCACAAGCTTTAGGAAGCAGACAGAAAATTAGCTATTTGTTCAGGATGCTGGGTTGGAAGGACCACATCTATGCCATGTCCTGGGCAAAGGTCTGGGCCCAGTTTACTCTTATATTATTGGAATGTCAGGCTGAGAAAATAATGCAAAAATCCCTCTCTAATTGTTTAAATATATAGTCTCAGAAGCAAAGATCAATGTCTTGTAGGATGATTTCCTACAAGGATGGTCTCATGTAAAGCAACTTTAACAGATTTAAAAAATGCAAACCGTTGGAAAATGAATTGGGGTCGGTGTTAACGGTGTAGCAAGTTAAGCCACTGCTCAGAACATCCATATCGCATAGTGAGTGGAGTGTCTGATTTGAGTCCCAGCAACTCTGTGCTTCGGACTCAGCTTCCTGCTAATGTGTCTTAAAGGCAGTGGGCAATGACTCATGTACTTGGGTTCCTGCCACCTATGTGGGAGCCCCAGATGGAGTTTCTGACTCCTGGCTTTGGCTTGGCTCAGTACTGGCTCTTCAGGCATCTGGGGAGTGAACCATCAGATCGGAGATTGTCTGTCTCTGTCTCCCTCCTTCTCTTTGTTGCTGTACCTTTCAAATAAATTTTTTTAAAAAAGTGATTCAGCCTGATAGAATTAGTAGGTAAACAAGTACAGAAATGTAAGATAGTCTGAGATGTTAGAAAATTAGATTTAAAAATCTTAAAAGGGACAAGTGAGGGGACCTAAACCATTAGACAGTTGTAAAAATAACCAAAATAGAATTTCCAGAAAGGAAATTTTCAGTAGACAATTGCCCATGATAGAATATCTAGAGTGAGAAAAATAGAAAATATGAAAAAAGTAGAAGGCAGAATAAGAAAGACTAAAACTGGCATTTCAGAGTAGATGAAGAGAAAATGTGAAGGAGATGTAATAGACAAATGGGTAACAATAGAGAACAATATAAATATATAGACAGACATGAATCCCAACTGAGGAAACATCCAAGGTGACTCAAACAGCACAGTAAAACTTTATCATGCATAGACCAGTGTTAACAAATATTAAGAAGAAAAATTTTACCCAGGTTGGTACAAAGGTAATAATTGTAGAATTCTAATTGATTACAAAAATGCTAGGAGACATGGTAAATTTTTTAAATGTTGAAGAAAAAAGCAACAATAGTTATTAATCTATACTTAATATATCACTTAAATAAAAGATATAAAAGGATTTCAGTCATGTAAAGAATTAAGTTTACCTCTGATAGACTTTATTTAAAAGATTTTTATTTATTTACTTGAGAGGCAGAGTTACAGAGAGAGTGAGACAGAGAGAAAGGTCTTCCATCCACTGGTTCACTCCCCAAATGGCCACAATGGCTGGAGCTGAACCAGTCTGAAGCCAGGATCCTTTTTCAGGTACAGGGGCCCAAGCACTGGGGTCATTGTCCACTGCCTTCCCAGGCCATAAACAGAGCTGGATAAGCAAAGGATCAGTCGGGGCACAAACTGGTGTCCATAGGCATGCTGGCACCCTAGGTGGAAGCTTTAGCCTACTATGCCATAGCACTGGCCCCATCTTGTGTTTTAGTTGCTGATATAGTCTGGATATTCTAATCCTTTGTCAGGTAGCTCACAAATCTTTATTCCTATTCCATTGGATGTCTCTTGACTGTTGATCATTTCTTTTGCTGTGTAGACATTTCTGAGTTTGATACAATCCCATATGTTCAGTTTTGCTTTTGTTGTGTGTGCTTTAATGTTCTTATCCAAGAGATCATCACCTTACACTAATGTCTTGGAGTGTTTCCCCTACATTTTCTTCTAGCAGCTTTATAATTTCAGGTCTTAAATTTAGAACTTTGATCTGTCTTGAGTTGATTTTTATATATGGTAAGAGGTATGGATCTAATTTCATTCTTCAGCATATATGCACCCACTTTTGTAGTACAATTTGTTGAGATTATCTTTACTATAATGCATGGTCTGAGCATTTGTTAAAAATCAGTTGGCTAACCGGCGCCGTGGCTCAACAGGCTAATCCTCCGCCTTGCGGCGCTGGCACACCGGGTTCTAGTCCCGGTTGGGGCGCCGGATTCTGTCCCGGTTGCCCCTCTTCCAGGCCAGCTCTCTGCTGTGGCCCGGGAGTGCAGTGGAGGATGGCCCAAGTGCTTGGGCCCTGCACCCCATGGGAGACCAGGAAAAGCACCTGGCACCTGGCTCCTGCCAAAGGATGAGCATGGTGTGCCGGCCGCAGCGCACTGACCGCGGCGGCCATTGGAGGGTGAACCAACAGCAAAGGAAAACCTTTCTCTCTGTCTCTCTCTCTCACTGTCCACTCTGCCTGTCAAAAAAAAAAAAAATCAGTTGGCTAGTGGGTATGTGGATTAATTTCTGGAATCCCTGTTCTGTCCATTGATCTATCATTGATCCATTGTTCTATCCATTGATCCATCAGTTTTTATGTGATACTGTTTTAATTGCTATAATTTTGTAGTATGCTTTGAAGCCAGGTATTGTGAAGATTCCAACTTGATTTCTTTTTCCCCATTTTTTTTTTTTTTGTTGTTGTTGTCTCGGGATCATGTTGGGTATTCTAGGTTTTTTGTGATTCCATATGAATTTTGGGATGGTTTTTTACAATTCTGTAAAAAATGGTATGGTGTTTTGATACAGATTTCATTAAATGTGCAGATTTCTTAAGTAATTTTTTGATTTCTTTTTTTTCTAAGTGTAGAAATTTTAATGATATTAATTTTTCCTATCTATGAGCAAGGAAAATCATTGCATTTTTTGTGCCATCTTTTATTTCTTTCATCAATATTTTATAATTTTCTTGATTTTTATTTTTTTAAAAATTTAAATTAGGTTTTAACAGATTCAATATAGTTCATACTGTTTTTTTTTATTTTTTTTATTTTTTTTATTTTATAAAGCTTTTATTTAATGAATATAAATTTCCAAAGAACAGCTCATGGACCACAATGGCTCCCCCCCCACACAACTTCCCTCCCTCCCCCCACCCTCCCCTTTCCCGCTCCCTCTCCCCTTCTGTTCACATCAAGATTCATTTTCAATTCTCTTTATACACAGAAGATCAATTTAGTACATATTACGTAAAGATTTCAACGGTTTGCCCTCGCATAGAGACACAAAATGATAATACTGTTGGAGTACTAGTTATAGTATTAATTCACAATGTACAGCACATTAAGGACAGAGATCCTACATGATTTTTTTTTAAAAAATTGATTAATTGTCTATGCAATTTCCAGTTTAACACCAAGATTTTTTAATCATTTGCAATTATCTTTATATAAAGAAGATCGATTCAATATATACTATGTAAGGATTTAATCAGTTTGCACCCTCTCAGAAACACAAAGTGTAAAAATACTGTTTCAGTACTAGTAATAGCATCACTTCACATTGGATAACACATTAAGGACAGATCCCTCATGAGACGTAAGTACACAGTGACTCCTGATGTTGATTTAACAATTTGACACTCTTGTTTATGGCGTCAGTAATCTCCCTAGGCTCAGGTCATGAGTTGCCGAGGCTATGGAAGCCTTTAGGGTTCGCCGACTTCGATCTTATTCCCACAGGGCCATAGTCAAAGTGGAAGTTCCCTCCTCCCTTCAGAGAAAGGTACCTCCTTCTTTGATGGCCCCGTTCTTTCCACTGGGATCTCACTCGCAGAGATCTTTCATTTAGGTCTTCTGTTTTTTCCAGAGTGTCTTAGCTTTCCATGCCTAAAATATTCTCATGGGCTCTTGAGCCAGATCCGAATGCCTTAAGGGCTGATTCTGAGGCCAGAGTGCTATTTAGGACATCTGCCATTCTATGAGTCTGCTGTGTATCCTGCTTCCCATGTTGGATCATTCTCTCCCATTTTCATTCTATCAGTTAGTATTAGCAGACACTAGTCTTGTTTGTGTGATCCCTTTGACTCTTAGACCTATCAGTGTGATCAATTGTGAGCTGAAATTGATCACTTGGACTAATGAGATGGCCTTGGTACATGCCACCTTGATGGGATTGTATTGGAAACCCCTGGCACAATTCTAACTCCATCATTTGGGGCCGTTCTGATTGAGCATGTCCCAAATTTTACATCTCCTCCCTCTCTTATTCCCACTCTTATATTTCACAGAGATCACTTTTCAGTTAAAATTTAAACACCTAAGAATAATTGTGTGTTAATTACAGAGTTCAACCACTAGTACTAGGATAAAGAAAAAAAAAATACTACCATGGATAAAGTATTACATTGTACAACAACAGTCAGCACAAGAGCTGATCGAGTCACTGTTTCTCATAGTGTCCATTTCACTTCTACAGGTTTCCCCTTTGGTGCTCAGTTAGTCATCGCCAATCAAGGGAAACAAATGATATTTGTCTCTTTGGGACTGACTTAATTCACTCAGCATGATGTTTTCCAGATTCCTCCATTTTGTTGCAAGTGACCGGATTTCATTGTTTTTGACTGCTGTATAGTATTCTGTAGAGTACATGTCCCATAATTTCCTAATCCAGTCTACTGTTGAAGGGCATTTGGGTTGGTTCCAAGTCTTAGCTATTGTGAATTGAGCCGCAATAAACATTGCTGTGCAGACGGCTTTTTTGTTTGCCAATTTAATTTCCTTTGGGTAAATTCCAAGGAGTGGGATGGCTGGGTTGAATGGTAGGGTTATATTCATGTTTCTGAGGAATCTCCAGACTGACTTCCATAGTGGCTTCACCAGTTTGCATTCCCACCAACAGTGGATTAGTGTCCCTTTTTCCCCACATCCTCTCCAGCATCTATTGTTGGTGGATTTCTGAATGTGAGCCATTCTCACCGGGGTGAGGTGAAACCTCATTGTGGTTTTGATTTGCATTTCCCTGATTGCTAGGGATCTTGAACATTTTTTCATGTGTCTGTTGGCCATTTGGATTTCCTCTTTGGAAAAATGTCTGTTGAGGTCCTTGGCCCATCTCTTAAGTGGGTTGTTTGTTTTGATGTTGTGGAGTTTCTTAATTTCTTTGTAGATTCTGGTTATCAACCCTTTATCTGTTGCATAGTTTGCAAATATATTTTCCCATTCTGTCGGTTTCCTATTCACTTTCCTGACTGTTTCTTTTGCAGTACAGAAACTTTTCAATTTGATGCAATCCCAGTAGTTAATTTTGGTTTTCAGTGCCTGTGCTTCTGGGGTCTTTTCCAAGAAGTCTTTGCCAGTACCTATGTCTTGCAGGGTTTCTCCTATGCTCTCCAGTAATTTGATGGTGTCGGGTCGTAGGTTTAAATTTTTAATCCATGTTGAATGAATTTTTGTGTAAGGTGAAAGGTAGGGGTCTTGCTTCATGGTTCTGCACGTGGAAATCCAGTTTTCCCAGCACCATTTATTAAACAGACTGACCTTACTCCAGAGACTGGTTTTGGATCGTTGATCAAATATAAGTTGGCTGTAGGTGTTTGGATTGATTTCTGGAGTTTCTATTCTGTTCCATTGGTCTATCCATCTGTTTCTGTACCAGTACCATGCTGTTTTGATAACAACTGCCCTGTAGTATGTCCTGAAATCTGGTATTGTGATGCCTCCGGCTTTGTTTTTGTTGTACAAGATTGCTTTAGCTATTCGAGGTCTCCTGTGTCTCCATATGAATTTCAGCATCATTTTTTCCAGATCTGAGAAGAATGTCCTCGGTATCTTGATTGGTATTGCGTTGAATCTGTAAATTGCTTTTGGGAGAATGGACATTTTGATGATATTGATTCTTCCAATCCATGAGCATGGGAGATTTCTCCATTTTTTGGTATCCTCTTCTATTTCTTTCTTTAAGGTTTTGTAATTTTCATTGTAGAGATCTTTAATGTCCTTAGTTAAATTTATTCCAAGGTATTTGATTGTTTTTGTAGCTATTGTGAATGGGATTGATCTTAGCAGTTCTTCCTCAGCCGTGGCATTGTCTGTTTATACAAAGGCTGTTGATTTTTGTGCATTGATTTTATATCCTGCTACTTTGCCAAACTCTTCTATGAGTTCCAATAGTCTCTTAGTAGAGTTCTTTGGGTCCCCTAAATAAAGAATCATGTCGTCTGCAAAGAGGGATAGTTTGAGTTCTTCCTTCCCAACTTGTATCCCTTTAATTTCTTTTTCTTGCCTAATAGCTCTGGCTAAGACTTCCAGCACTATATTGAATAGCAGTGGTGAGAGTGGGCATCCCTGTCTGGTACCAGATCTCAGTGGAAATGCTTCCAACTTTTCCCCATTCAATAGGATATTGGCCGTGGGTTTTTCATAAATTGCTTTGATTGTATTGAGGAATGTGCCTTCTATACCCAGTTTGCTTAGGGTTTTCATCATGAAAGGGTGTTGAATTTTATCGAATGCTTTCTCTGCGTCTAGTGAGATAATCATATGGTTTTTCTTCTGCAGTCTGTTAATGTGGTGTATCACGTTGATTGTTTTGCGAATATTGAACCATCCCTGCATACCAGGGATGAATCCCACTTGGTCTGGGTGGATGATCTTTCTGATGTGTTGTTGCAGTCTATTGGCCAGAATTTTGTTGAGGATTTTTGCATCTATGTTCATGAGGGATATTGGTCTGTAATTCTCTTTCAATGCTGCATCTTTTTCTGGCTTAGGAATTAAGGTGATGCTGGCTTCATAGAAGGAATTTGGGAGAATTCCCTCTTTTTCGATTGTTCTGAATAGTTTGAGAAGAATTGGGGTTAGTTCTTCTTTAAATGTCTGGTAGAATTCAGCAGTGAATCCATCTGGTCCTGGGCTTTTCTTTGTTGGGAGGGCCTTTATTACTGATTCAATTTCTGACTCACTTATGGGTCTGTTTAGGTTTTCTATGTCTTCCTGGTTCAATTTAGGTAGGTTGCATGTGTCCAGGAATCTATCCATTTCTGATAGGTTTCCCTGTTTGCTGGCATACAAGTCCTTGTAGTAATTTCTGATGATTCTTTTGATTTCTGTGGTGTCTGTTGTTATATTTCCTTTTTCATCTCTGATTTTACTGATTTGGGTCTTTTCTCTTCTTTTTTTAGTTAGTTGGGCCAATGGGGTGTCAATCTTGTTTATTTTTTCAAAAAACCAGCTTCTCGTTTGGCTGATTTTTTGTAATGTTTTTTTGGATTCAATCCTGTTGATTTCTTCTCTGATTTTGATTATTTCTCTTTTTCTACTAGATTTGGGTCTAGTTTGCTGCAAATTTTCTAGATCCTTGAGATGCATTGAAAGCTCATCTATTTGGTGCCTTTCCAGTTTCTTGATGTAGGCACCTATTGATATAAACTTTCCTCTTAACACTGCTTTTGCTGTATCCCATAAGTTTTGGTATGTTGTGCTGTTATCCTCATTTACTTCCAGAAAATTTTTGATTTCTCTTTTGATTTCTTCAGTGACCCATTGTTCATTCAGGAGCATGTTGTTCAATCTCCATGTGTTTGCATATGCTCTAGAGATTCCTGAGTTGCTAATTTCCAACTTCACTCCCTCATGGTCTGAGAAGTTGCATGGTATGATTCTAATTCTTTTGAATTTGCTGAGACTTGCTTTATGGCCTAATATGTGATCAATCCTAGAGTAGGTTCCATGTACTGCTGAGAAGAATGTGAATGCATTACTTGTAGGATGAAAAGTTCTGTAGATATCTGTTAGATCCATTTGGGCTATAGTGTTGTTTAAATCTACTGTCTCCTTGTTGATCTTCTGTCCTGTCGATCTGTCAATATCTGTGAGTGAAGTATTGAAGTCCCCCAGTACTATTGTGTTGGGGTCTAAGTCTCCCTTTAAGTTTCTTAACAAATTTTTTAAATAAACCTGTGGCCTGTAATTAGGTGCATATACATTGAGAATTGTTATATCTTCCTGTAGTATTGATCCCTTAATCATTATATAGTGCCCCTCTTTGTCTCTCTTAACAGTTTTTGTGTTAAAGTTTATGTAGTCCGATATTAAGATGGTTACACCCGCTCTTTTTTCATTTCTGTTGGCGTGGTATATCTTGTTCCATCCTTTTATTTTCAGTCTGTATGGATCTTCGTTGGAAAGATGTGTTTCTTGTAGGCAGCAAATAGATGGTTTTTGTTCCTTAACCCAATCAGCCAATCTCTGTCTTTTAACAGGACAGTTTAGACCTTTAACGTTCAATGTGACTATTGATAAGTGGTAAGTTTGCCCTGCCATTTGCCAGATATTTTCTAATGTATGCTTTGAATTCCCTGTGATCTTTTGCCGTGAGGTTCCCTTCGTTTACCTTCTTTCATGTTGATGGTCGTGTTTCTGTGTTTCTGTGTGTAACACGTCTTTAAGTATCTTTTGCAGGGCTGGACGAGTGGCAACAAATTCTTTCAATTTTTGTTTGTTATGAAAGGTCTTTATTTCACCTTCATTCACAAACGAGAGCTTTGCAGGGTATAATATTCTGGGCTGGCAGTTTTTCTCTCTAAGTACCTGGGCTATGTCTCGCCATTCCCTTCTAGCTTGTAGGGTTTCTGTTGAGAAGTCAGCTGTAAGTCTAATTGGAGATCCTCTGAGAGTAATCTGACGTTTCTCTCTTGCACATTTTAGGATCTTTTCTTTTTGCTTCACTGTGGTGAGTTTAATTACAATATGTCGTGCAGAGGATCTCTTTTGGTCATGTTTATTAGGGGTTCTATGAGCTTCCTGGATTAGGATTTCTCTGTCTTTCTCCAAGCCTGGAAAGTTTTCTGCTAGTATCTCCCTAAAAAGGCCTTCTAATCCTTTCTCCCTCTCCATACCTTCAGGAACACCTAGAACCCGAATGTTGGGTTTTTTAATAGTATCCTGTAAATTCCCGACGATATCTTTTAGTTTTCTAATTTCCTCTTCTTGTCTTTGGTTTGACTGTTTCCTCTCCTGTTCACTGTCTTCTAGGTCCGATATTCTCTCCTCTGCTTCACCCATTCTGGTTTTAAGGCCCTCAAGATTGCTTGTCACTTGATCTATTGAGTTCTTCAATTCATTAAGATTTTTTGTCACTCTCGTAGCTTCTTGTTCTACTAGTTGTTTCATTTCGTTTTGATTTCTCCGTAGTGCTTCATTCTCGCGAGAGAGATTTTCTATCTTATCCATTAAAGATTTCTGTAGTTCAAGAATTTGTTTTTGAGAACTTCTTAATGTTCTTATCAATTCTTTGAGATCTGCTTCTTGCATTTCTTCTATCTCATTATCTTCACAATCCTGACTTGGGGTGTCTTTTCCGTTTGGGGTCATCATAGCGTCTTCCTTGATCTTGCTCCCTCGGAATCTGTTTTTGTTTGGCATTTTTTTTTTCCCCACACTCTTTCTCTGGGTTGTCAAGGTAACGGAGTTTGTGTGCGCGGTGTGTTCCCAGTTTTTGGATCCCCTTCAGGTTTCTACAGCCTCGGGTTTTTGGTTCCGTCTGCCTCAGTGATGGGCGGGCGGGCGGGCGGGCGGGCGCGCCTTGTCCCACTGCGTTTAATCTAGCTCGAATTAGCAGGGTGGGTGACGAGAGAGACTAGTGTCTGTGCAGGCTCGCCTCAATTGTGCTGTTTCCCCCGTGGGGGGTCTGCTTCCCCCCGCCAGTGTCTCGGGATCCCTGTATCGGCCCCCGTTCAAGCGCTCAGTTCAAATGGCGACTGTGTTCCGCCCGGCTTCCGGTTCAGCCGGCGGGCGCACGCCGTCCCACTGTGTTCAGTCTAGCTCGAGTGAGCAGGGTGGGCAACGAAAGAGGCTAGAGTCCGTGTGGGCTCGCCTCAATTGTGCTGTTTCCCCCGTGGCGTCTGCTTCCCCCCGCCAGTGTCTCGGGATCCCTGTATCGGCCCCCGTTCAAGCGCTCAGTTCCAATGGCGACTGTGTTCCGCCCGGCTTCCGGTTCAGCCGGCGGGCGCGCGCGTCCCACTGCGTTCAGTCCAGCTAGAATTAGCAGGGTGGGCAACGAAAGAGGCTAGTGTCCGTGTGGGCTCGCCTCAATTGTGCTGTTTCCCCCCTGGCGTCTGCTTCCCCCCGCCAGTGTCTCGGGATCCCTGTATCGGCTCCCGTTTAAGCGCTCGAATCCAATGGCGACTGTGTTCCGTCCGGTTCCCGTCCCTCCCGGCAGCTCCCGTGCCACTAATGCAAACTTACTTTCCCCTAGGTCCTCTGCGTCTCATTCACTGGGTCCGGAAGAATTTCCACTGCATTTTTTTCCGTGAGATTTTTCCTGAGGCTACAGTAACTCTGTTTTTATTAAACTATCTTTTTGCAGACTGCTAGTGCGCGTCCTCACTATTCCGCCATCTTGGCTCCGCCCCCCATACTGTTTTATAATTTTTATTGTAGAGATCCTTCATTTCTTTGGTATATTTATTCCTAAATATTTGATTTTTTGTGGCTATTATGAATGGGATTTCTTTTTTTTTTTGACAAGCAGAGTGGACAGAGAAAGACAGGGAGGAAGGTCTTCCTTTGCCGCTGGTTCGCCCTCCAATGGCTGCTGTGGCCAGTGTGCTGGGACCAGCGTACTGCACTGATCCGAAGCCAGGAGCCAGGTGCTTCTCCTGGTCTCCCATGCAGGTAAAGGGCCAAGGACTTGGGCCATCCTTCATTGACTTCCCGGGCCACAGCAGAGAGCTGGTCTGGAAGAGGGGCAACCGGGACACAATTCGGCACCCCAACCGGGACTAGAACCTGGTGTGTCGGCACCACAGGTGGAGGATTAGCCTATTGCGCCACAGCACTAGCTGTGAATGGGATTTCTTTCTTGATTTCTCTTTCAGTGAGTTCCTCATTAACATATAAAAATACTGATTTTTGGATATTGTGTAACCTGCAATTGTTATGAATTGGTTTATCAGTCTAAGAGCTTTTTGGTAGAGTGGTTAGGTTTTTTCATGGACAACATCATGCCATCTGAAAACATGGGTGTTTTGACTTCCTGATTTCCAAGTTTGATGTCTTTTTTTTTTCTTTCTCCTGCCTGATTACTCTTGCTAATACTTCCAATATTGTACTGAATAAGAGTGGTGAAAGTGGTTATCTTTGTTGTGTTCCAGATCTGAGGGGGAACTGATTTCATGTTTGCCTCATTCAGTGTGATATTGGCTGTTGGTTTGACATATACAGCCTTCATAATTTTGCGGCATGTTTTCTCTATACCTAATTTGTGGAGTGTTATTATCATGAAGGGGTGCTGAACCTTATCTAGTGCTTTCTCTGCATTCGTTGATCAGATATTTTTGTTATTGTTATTGTATGCTGATGTGATTTATGACATTTTTTTAAAAAGATTTACTTATTTTGTTTGAAAGTCAGAGTTACACAGAAAGAGAGAGGTCTTCCATCTGCTGGTTCACTCCCCAATTGGTCACAATGGCCAGAGATGTGCAGATCCCAGGAGCCAGGAGACTCTTCCAGGTCTCCCACATGGGTGCAGGGGCCCAAGCACTTGGGCCATCTTCTACTGCTTTCTCAAGCCATAGCAGAGAGCTGGATTGGAAGTGGAACAGCCAGGTCTCAAACTGGCGCCCAAATGGGATGCTGGCACTGCAGGCGGTGGCTTAATCCACTATGCCACAGTTCCTGTCTCATGACATTTATTGATTTGCATGTGTTGAATAGCCTTTGAATTTCTGGGATAAATACAACTTGACTTTGATATATGATCTTTTTTTGATTCATTTTGCTAGTATTTGAGAATGTTTGCATCTACGTTAATCAAGTATATAGGTCTGTAGTTTTCTTTTCCTGCTGTTTTTTTTGCTCAGTTTTAGTATTAAAGTGATGGTGACTTCAGAAAAAGTTTGATAGGGTTCCGTCTTGTTCATTGTTTTGCAATTGTTTGAAATGTATTGGAATTTCTCTTTAAATGTTTTGTAGAATTCAGTAGTAAAGCCATCAGGTCATGGACTTATCCTTAATGCAAGAATTTCAATTAATGCTTCAATTTAATTGCTTGTTATATGTTTGCTTAGATTGTCAAGATCTTGATTTAATCTTGGTAGGTTATACGTATCCATGAATTTTTCCATTTCTTTGAGGTTTTCAGTTTATTAGTATATAGTTTTTCATAGTAGTTTCTTGTGATCCTTTATTTATAAAAGTTTCCTTATTTATTTGAAAGTGTTATATATAGAGACAGGATAAACAGAGATCTTTCATCCATTGATTTACTTCCCAAATGGCCACAACAGCTGGAGCTGGGCCAGTCTGAAGCCAGGAGCCATGATCTTCTTCCAGGTTTCACATGTAGGAGCAAGGAAGGGCCCAAGGACTTGGGGCATTTTCCACTGATTTCCCAGGCAAATTAGCAGGGAGCTGGTTCAGAAATGGAGCAGCTGGAACTCAAACAGGTACCCAAAGGGGGAGCTGGCACTGCAGATGGTGGCTTACCCTACTGCACCACAGTGCTGGGCCCATCCTTTGTATTTCATTGGTGTCTATTGCAGTATTTCCTTTTTCATCTCCAACTTTGAGTTTTTTTCTTTTTTTATTATTTATCTGGATAAAGGTTTATCTATTTTGTTAATTTTCTGGAGCAACCAGCTTTTCATCATTGTTGATCTTTTGTATTTTTTATTTCAATTTTTTTTCAATTTCTCATTTCTGCTCTGATCTTTGTTTTTTTTTCTTCTGCTTTTGGGTTTGGTTCTTGTTTTTCTGTCTTCAAGATGCATCATTAGATCTTTAATTTGAATCATTTCTCTTTTTCAATATAAGCACTTATTGCTGTAAACATTCCTCTTAATACTGCTATTGCTGTATGCCGCAGGATTGATCCATTGTGTTTTCAATCTCATTTATTTAAAAAAAAATTTTAATTTCTTCCATGGCCCATTAATTATTCAGTGGCATGCTGTTTAATTTCCCTGTGTTTATGAGTGTTCTGTTGCTCTTGTTGTTGACTTCTATTTTTATTCATTTGTGGTCTAAGAAGATACCTAATATGATTTCAACCTTTTTAAAATTTACTAAAATTTGACTTGTGGCCTAATGCGTGGTCTATCCTGGAAAATGTTCCATATGCTGATGAGAAGAATGTGTGTTCTGTACCTGTTGAGTGAAATATCCTGTAAGGTTCATTTTCTCAATAGTACATTTCAACTCTAATGTATCTTTATTTATTTCATATCTGGATGATCTGTCCATTGATGAGAATGGGATGTTGAAGTCTTCCCCTATTATTGTACCGGAGTCTTTTTCTCCCCTTAGGTCTAATGGTTTTTGCTTTATATATCTTATGTTGGGTTTGTATATATTTATGATTGTTATATCTTCAGGTTAAATCAAACCAATTGCCAAAATGTAATGTCCTTCTTTGTGTCTTTTTATAGTTTTTGATTTACAGTCTGTCTTATCTGATAGTAGGATGGGTGTTCCTGATTATTTTTGGTTTCCATTTGCCTGGTATATTCATCAGCTCTTCCCTTTCAGTGTGGTATCTTTGTGAATTGAGTTTCTTGTAGGGAGAGTGTAGTGGATTCTTGGTTTTATCCATTCAGCCAACCTAAGTCCTTTGGATTAAAGTTAGTATTGATACATAAGAGCGAGCACCTGTTATTTTATTGATTGGCTACTGATTTTATCTGCTCTGTTAGTGAATTTGGTGGTGGAATGTGTTCATGATGTTTACTTACAACCCTGGAGTCCCTTCAGAATTTCTTATAAGGCTGCTCTGGTGGTGTTGAAATCTTAGTTTTTCCTCATCTAGACAATGCCTTATTTCTCCTTCACTTTTAAAGGATTGCTTTGCTGTATATGCTATTCTTGGTTAGAAGTTTTTTTCCTTTTAAGACCTTGAATATATTATCCCATTTTCTTCTGGCCTGTAGAGTTTCTGTGAGAAGCCTGTTAGTCTAATGGGTCAACTTGGAAAACTTGACACTTTTCTCTTGCTGTCTTAAGGATTTACTTCTTGACCTTAACTTTTGACAATGTTGATTACAATGTACCTCGGTAAAGACCTTTTTGGGTGTGCTTGTGGTCCTTTGAGCATCTTGTATCTGGGTCCATGTGTCTTAAAAAACTGGAATTTTTCAGCTCTTGCTTCAGTTAGTGTGGGGTTTTTCAAATGAGGAGACAGGACATGGGGGCATCTATTCTAAGACCATGTCTCTGGATAGCTATGTGCTCCCACTTTGATTTAGAGGGTACCAGCAAGTCTACAAGTCAGCAGGCACGTAGGCAAGGTTATACATCAACTTAAGGATTTGGGAAAAGGAATTCAGACTGGTGGTCTAAGATAGGGATTGGAGCTCTGTTGTAAATCTTCAGAGAGGGGCCCATTTAGAATCTCACGCAAATGTAAAAATTCCCAAAAATATTCCAGGGACAAATTCATGTCCATTAGCCCCTGCTGCTCCCATTGCCACATTCCTTTGGGGCAGATGTGCCCATTCTTGGCCTGCTTAGGCATGAGCAGAAATTGTGGCTGCCTCTAATTTTAGGGGGTATGCCTCCTTAGATGCACTTATGCAGCATCCCTACATATTAGCAGGTTCTCAATGTCTTCCTTCTCTTTTAGTAATGTCTATTTTATGAATACTTGGTTTTTTAGTTATATCCTACATTTTTCCTAGACCTTCTTCATTCTTATTTCTATTTTTATTTTTGTCTGATTGGGTTATTTCAAACATTTTATAATTGAAGTCAGAAATTCTTTGCTCTATTTTGTCTTTTCTTCTGTTCCCAATCATGTTTTACTTCACTGATTGAAGATTTCATCTTCAAAATTTCTGTTTGGTTCTTCTTAGTGATTTCTATTTCCCTAGTAAGATGTTCACTCATGTCATTCTTTGATTTCCTCATTTCTTTATATTCTCATGTGATGCTTTGAGTTTCCATATAATCATTATTTTGAATTCTACTTCTGGCATTTCATAGATTCCATTTAGTTCAGGATCTAGTTCTGGAGAACTATTGTGTTCTTTTGGAGGCATTGTGCTACTTTGCTTCTTAGGTCTCCTGTGCCCCAGTGCTGACCTCTGCTCATCCAGTGTAATTGTCCCTTTAGTGAGTAAGTTTTGTTGGAATGGAGTTTATGGTTTAGATGGAATGCGGAATTTCACTTAGCTAATTCCTTTGGCTTGAGTTCTAGGTGAACCCAGGAGTGATTTCCTTTGTTTTAATCAATGTCAGTTTTGTCTGCGAATGACACAGTGACCTAGCCTACTGAAGTTCGTGGGGATAGAGGTGTGGCTTTAAGGTGGAAGTGAGTTTCCTATGCCTATTGTGTTGTATCTTTAATCGACAGAGTTCAGTGTCAGTCACTTTGGGGATTGTGATAGTCAGGGTCTTACTCTTGGTGCTGAGGGAGACAAAAATGGCTGTCACCCTGTCCAGTTGGCAAGCCTGAGTGATACTGGGGCTTGTGGTACCAAATGGTATGGCTCTAGGACTGTGTGATGCATATGGGCTCTCCCTCAGGTCCTGCTAGAAAAGAAAATCAGCTGGTGATGTGGCTTATAATACCAACATCCCTAGTGCTGGGACTGGGGGATATGAACCAAACCCTGCTGCAGTCCTACAGTGTGACCACTGGATACACATGACATTATACTTGGCAGGTAAGTGTCCAGAGAGGTGGCATGCAGGCAGGTTCTTTCCTTGGCCTACTGGGTTCCATTGGGATTGAGGAAAATTTAGCTGATTGTTACAGTTCTGATATTGCAGGGTACAGTGGAGTCATTTTCCAGATCTCTCAGGGTGGGAGCAGATTTTTTATAAGCTACTGCTTGTGCTAGCCCCTAGAAGTTAAGAGGAATTTCCTGGCTCACACAGAGTAGGTGAGCAGAGCTCGGGGGCTAATGCCCCAGAACACTCCCACAGTTGCAGGATGTGGGGTGTCTGTCCTCAGCCCCACATGCTGGTCCAAGTCTGGTTGTAATGAAACATAGATCCATTGGATGATGGTTTACAGCAGAGTCTGGGGCTCTGTGGGAGTGAGAGAAGGGAGGGATATGGTGTGGCTTCCCTTCTCCTAACCAAGCTATGTCTCAAACTCCAGTCAACTTTCCAGTCTGGAGTGGAAGTCAGTGAGTGACTGTGGATTCTCTGTCAGCTAAAGCTCTGGATGGTAGGGTGTTCAGTCATTTCTTCCTACCTTGATGACAAAAATGTATAAAAATCTACAGAAGACTTCGATAACTCAAGTAACAAAATTGATTTCACAGATGTATGTACAAGTGCCCATTCAGCAAATGGGAACACCTATTGCAAGGCATACTGAATTTAGAGACAGTTGTCTGTTGCGGATGTTGTCAGTATATGTTCTATAGATTGGCCAAGTTTTGTGTCTTAGCACTACCACTTACTAGCTGTGTTGCTTAAGTTACTTTGTCTTGCTATGGCTTGGGTTTCTTGCTTTAAAATGATAGGTTATCATAATATGTAGGATGCTTTTAAGTTTTAAAAGTTAAACCTTTAAGCTGCTTAGAACAGTGCCTAACTCATGATAAATATTTCCAGATGAGAGTTGGTATTATCATTTATAGAAGCCTTTAAAAGAAGTAGACTCAAATTTCATGAAACAGGTTCAATAAAAGTAGGTATCAGCTACAAGAAGGTAGATCCAACACTTCAGTACATCTGGAAATTGAAAATTTGGTTTCTAAATATTTTGTGAATTAATGAAGAAAGCAAAGTAGATACCATACATTTATGGTTGAATCTGTGAATATAGTACATGTAAACTTTTGGGATACAGTAATCATTTAAACATAATTTTCTATTATAAATGTGTGTATTAAAAAGTATCACTTGAAAGTAAATGAAGATTCAACAAAAGCACTTAAAAAAGGAATAGCAGAGACCTTCCAAAGACAAGGGGAGAAGGGAAAACAAAAAAGGAGCAGCACAAAGGAATACAGTAGAAAAACAAAAACAATGGAGTAGTTATTAACAAAATACAAAGAATTGATTTTTTGAAAGATGTTGGTATAGACAAACACATGGTAAGATTGATCAGTTAAAAAAAAAACCCACATATTAACACACATAGGCAAATGAGGGATGAAGAGGTATTTCAGCTCTAGTGAAGATTTCTGAATAACAAGAGAATATATTTAAACACACTGTGCCAAGTATCCTGAAATCTTAGATTAATTTAAACAATTTCTAAACAAATTCCAGTATCAACACAGAGAAAATCTGAATAATTGCAATTTAAAACATTAAGTTGAATATAAAAAGGTTTTATTCTTCCCCAAAGATGCATGCTGTCACTTAATATTTTTTATAGCTAGGTCCTAGCCTATATAATAAGATAAGAACATATGGGGATTAGGGATGAAGTAAAATTATTGCTTGTAGAAGATAAATATGTATGTAGAAAATCTAAGCGGATCTACTGACCAATTTTGGAAATACTACTTTGTTGTACAGAAGAATCATGTACGAATCCTTCTGTGGGGACCAGTGTTATGGTGCTCTAGGTTGCCTGCATCATTGGTATCCCATGCTGGAGTGCCAGTTTGAGTCCCGGCTACTCTGCTTCTGATGAAGCTTCCCGTTAATACTCTTGGAAGGTAGCAATAGATAGCTTAAGTAATTGGGATTCTGTCTCCTACATGGAAGGTCTTGGTGGAATTGTTGGCTCTTGGCTTCTGTCTTGGCCTGGTCTAGTTCTAGCTGTTGTGCCCATTTACTGTTACTGGCATTTGGAGAGCCAAAGAGTAGATGAAAATTCTCTGTACATGACTGTCTTGGTCTTCATTTCTCTGTTGGTAGGCCTTTCAATTAAGTTTTTAAAAATGACCACCTCATATGAATGGTGAAGCATACAAGGATTCAAGGTAATACTATCTGAAAAACCAAGAACATATAATTTTATGCCCATTATGTTAAAAACTAAAAAAATTGTCAGTATGGGGAAGGCTATAGTGAATTAGAAATTCAAATGCTATTGTTGGGAAAATAAATTGGTAAAATCTCTTTAGAGTACAATTTAACAGCATCCAATAACACTGAAAATTTATTCTCTGTACTCATAATTGCATTTGAGGCATAGAAGTGGACTGTGGAAAGTTCATAGAGAATTCATTTTATAATTGCATTTTTAGTTTTTGAAGCCTTTTCATTCTACAGAGAAATTCTCATATGAGTGAATATATTTATTGCTGTATTGATTTTAACAGTGAAAAATTATAAACAACATAAATGACTATTTATAAAGAAAAAGAAATAAATTGTGGTATGAGTTAAGGTAAAGTTAAGGTCTTCATGTATTCACATTGGCCAAATTTTGGGAGTATAATGATGGGAGGAGGGAATATAGTGTGAGTCCTATATTCTTTATGAGTTTATGTGTGAGGGAAAATATAAATGGAAAGGGTTTTCAGAAACTTCAGTACAAAGGACTTAAGTTTGTGAGAAAATGGAATTAAAGTAAAATTTTACTTTGGTATGGAAAATTTTTGAAATTCATGCAGTTTCTTATTACATAATGTCCATGAACTTTTCTAAGACACTTAAAATATGTTCCCCTATATTTTCTACAAAAACCAAAAATTTTTTTTTCTACATTTCTGTCTCTAAATTCATCTGGATTTTGTTTTATTTACTTACTTGTCAATTTATATGAAAGGCTGAGAAAGATAGAGACATACCAGAAGAAATCTTTTCTCTGCTGGTTCATTCCTCAAATGCCACCACAGTTGAGGCTGGGCCTGTTTGAAACTAGAAGCTCTGAACTCAGTGCCTTTCTCCAACATGGGTGGCAGGGACCCAAATACTTGAGCCATTATCTGCTGCCCCCTGCGTGGGTGTCAGCAGGAAGCTGGAACACTGTTATATGGGCTGTAGATGTCCCATATGGTGGCTTAACCACTATGCCAAACATCCAGCCTACTGACCATTTTGTTATCAACTCTTATGATCTACCTCCTCCTATTCTTGTTTTTTTCTACTCAGTGAGTTGGTTTTTATTTCTCACTCATCTGTTAGTTTATAAAGCCTGAAATGGAATCCTGTTTGTTATCGAATAAGACTCACATGTCTAAAGGATCTACAAAGTTTTCATGGAAAATGCATATTATGAAAAATGAGTGAATGGATTTAAAAATTCTTTGTACCAGAAATAGTTATGTTTTAATTGCTTTTTTCATGTTTGTTTTGAAATACCCTTGTGTTATAATTACATCTGGGGAAGCAGGCAGAGGAATATGATTATTAATTCTTGGTGGGAGTATATGGTCCTATCACCTCTCTGCTTGTGCATGTCAGAAATACTAACAAAGTCACAGGCAGGATGGCATCCTTTTGAACTGCCAAGAGGAAACAGCTGGAGAACAGCTGGCTGATATGGAATGGGAAAGACAAGTCTGGGTATGGCTAAAGGCCACTGAGGAAAATTCACCAATTAAAGATTTATGGTAATTGCTGCAGTCAGATACCATATAGCAATCTCAGCATGTTCACTATACAAAGGAATTCTTCATTATTTATGTCTTTTCAGCTATAAACTAACACTTTGCACGTTGTGAGAGTGACTTTAGTCTCAGAAAAGCAAGAGAACATCAATATATAACAAAACACTTAAAACAGCATTATAAATATATTTTAAAACAGAATTTCCCCAGTGTTACCAAATTATTTTTTATTCCATGTGTTATATGGTGGTGGATATTTGGTTCAGAGGTCAAGAGGCCACTTGGGGTACACATATCCCATATCAAGGTGACTGCATTCCAGTTCCAGCTCTGTTCTGAGTTCTGGTTGCTGTTAATGTAGAGCCTGGGAGGTAGCAGATTAAGGCTTCCATAGTTGGGTTCCTGCCACCCATGTGGGAGACTCAGATGGAGGTACTGGCTTTGGTCTGGCCCAGTTCCTGTCATTGAGGGCACATAGGAAGTGAACCAATGGATGGGACATCTGCGGGTCTCTCTTTCCACCTCTGCCTTTCAAATAAAATACAAATTAAAATCTAGAATGTATTATGTATGGTGGAGTAGAATATTTGAATTTAGCATGCTTGCAACTTCCCTTAATCTGTTGTTTAAAAGAATCAGAGTTAGTATCTACAAACTAGATAAAATATTGGTGCATTTTAATGAGATTATGCTTATATTTTATTATAAAACTATTTGTTTCATAATGTTTAATTAGTGATCATTTCTCCACGACTAATGATCTAATTTCACAAGAGTATCTATATAGCAAGTATCTTAGTAGAGATACTCTTCCAAATAATATATTTACCAAGATGTTTCCTAAGAAAGCATAGATTCTTACTCATATAATTACATATAAATATGATTCAGAGCAGTGCTACCAACAGACTATTAATTACTTTCATAGCTAGCTTTTCCTTAGGATTCTTACTTTAAGTACCATAAAGGAAGTTGGTGTGGCTTGGGTGTCATGAGCAGAGGGAAGAAAGAGTAAAACAAGATGAAGTCAAAGTGAAGGGGGTGTTCAGATCATTTGTTAAATGAAAGAATGAATGAGCCATTAAAAAATTTGAAAATACTGGGACAGACTTTGGGTGCAGCTGTTGGAACACTGTTTTGGATGCCTGCGTATCATATTGGAGAGCATGGGTTGAGTCCTGATTCCTCATTTCTAATCCAGCTTCCTGCTGTTGCACATCCTGGCAGGTACTACGTCATGCTCAAGAACTTGGGTTCCACCCACTTGAGTAACCTGAATTGAATTCTGACTTCTGGATCCAGTCTGGTCCATCCCTGGCTGTTGGGGGTTCCTGGGGAGTGAACCAGTAGATGGGAGATCTTTATCTCTCTTTGTCTCTGTGTGCCCTTCAAATGAAAATAAATACAAATATGACTTGTACAACACACGGATATTGATATATAATTTTGATGTGAAAATTAGGCTCTTTCGTGGACTTATCTGTTATTCTTCCTTATGTTTCCTATCTTCTGCAAAAATGGGTCTCATGGCCTCATAGAACTATTTTTGATGATTAAATATGAGAATTTTAATCTGCAATGAATAAATGAGTTAAATTCAGTGGAAGTTGCATTGCAGAGTGTTGGACACGCATTAGTGCCCAGTAAATATTCTTTTCACTCCTCCCAATTTATATACTCTTTTTCTTTAAGGGCGATGCGTAGGTTCAAATTGTAAGGAAAATCAACAACCAAAGCTTTGCCATGGGAGGAACTGAAATCTTGTTTTTCATGTAGTAAAATAGCAGGATTTTTTAATTAAGATCCCAAGTCCTCAGGGTATAGCATGGATAGACGTAAGGCACTCATGCTCCACTCAAATTGTATGTGAATTTTTGTAAGGGCATTTTATTTCCTATTCCTGTCCAGATGTGTATCAGACTCCTAAAGTATCTATAACTCTCAAAGTATTAATATGCACTCGCTGTTAAACATTAGGCTCATCTGGGATAACTTCCACTTCAATTATAAAATGCTAATTTAACTTACACAAAAAAAATTCTTGCTCCTCCTTCCCTCCCCCTTCATTAAAGTGTAAATGGCTGGGGGAAGTATGACTAACCCTGGTCACTTGTGCTGTAGTGTACAAGTTAATTTACTGGGACTCTGAGGTGCGTGATAAAGGGCTTGTGATGCAAGACTGACTTCACTTTGTCAAATCTGGTCATGGCAAGTCCACCTTTTATCCATTCACATCTCCTACACTTACACTGAAAACCTACTCTGTGCCAGAATCTATGCTAGGCAGTGGAGCTGCCATCATAAATCAGAAAGAAAAGTAAACAGACAGACAGATTTTAAACTATAGGGACAGGGAGCTATGCGGGAGAGGAAGTGTGTTGAGAAAGATGTATGTGCTCTGGAGGAAGCAGCTTAGCTGCTGTGGCTGTGATGGGTGGGAAGTCCTCTCCCTAAGTTGAACTCCTTAGCTGAGCCTGACACGAAAAGAACAAGGAAGTTCACCCAAGTCGGAGGCTTCAGGTAAGTGGGAGAGAGTATGGCAGGTTCAGAGGACAGAAAGGAGCCATATTGCTTGAGCATTCTGTGAGACAGGAAGTGTGGGGACCCATGGATAGGCCTGCCATGGGACCCCCCCATGCTGGCTTGGCTTATAGCAGTAATGCGGATGTAGCAGCTGATTGAACTTTCCATCTAGCTGAGGATCGTGGTAAACAACAAGATGGCACTGATGCCCTGCTCACTGCCTGACTCCACAGCTGACTGATATAGCTGCTGCGTGACTCCACAGCTGATCGTGATCAAGTGCCGGATTGGAGAGCTCTGTGCATGGACTGTGATTGATTGATTGTGATTGGTTGAATTCTGTATATAAGCAGACTGCGAGAGAGGGAACGTGGCCTGCCAGCTTTCCCCCTTAAGGAACATGCGCGCCATCTCTCCCCCTTCTCCCGGTCCCCCACTCTTTTTCCCACTCTTTCTAAGTAAAAGTCTACTGAAGACCGATTAACTGCGAGCAGCGTCGTTCCTTTTGCGGCCAAAGGAGCTGACAAGTGGTGCCGTGCCTCGGATCGACAAGGAAGACATGTAAGTGGTAAGGTGTATGTTGGGGGCAGGTCGGAATTTGCTCGTGCAAATTTGGGTTTTACTATGAAGTGAGAATAAATGAAACCTGGGAAAAACAGAGGAAGATGACCCAAGTGCTTGGGTCACTGCCACCCGTATGGGAGACCTGGATGAAGCTCCTGGTTCCTGGCTTCAGCCTGGCCCAATGCTGGCTGTTGCCACCATCTGGGGGGTGAAGCAGTGGGTGGAAGATTCTCTCTGTCTCTCCCTCTCTCTATGTAACTATGGAATTCAAAAAATAAATAAATAAATAAAGTAAACCTTAAAAAAAAGTAATGAGAATAAATGAAAGAATTCCAAGCAGAAGAAGACCTGTTTCAAGTGGAGGAGGCACTACATGCAGGGAGACTCCTATAAAAATATGTACAAGATAGCACCTAAGTTCTAACTATATGCCTCTTCTTTGGCAGTGGGTTGGGAGAAAAAGTTTAGTTACTGTTTTGACTTGAAGAGTAAATGGAGGTACATATTATTTGATGGAAAAGACCAAGATGGTCTTTTTTGGTAGAATATATTGTTTCAGGTGTCTACTTCAGATCCAGTGATAGAACTGCATATAGAAGTCAAAGCTACAGAGAAAATCTGTAGCCTTGGGATGAAAATTGAGAAATAACAGTATACAAGTGATATTTAAATCACAGGAGCGATAAACTAGCGAAGCAAAAAGGACCTGGCTGGGTAAAACATCTCGTCAGATGAAGTTTGCTCCGAAGGAAAGCCTAGGTAGATGTGTGTGTTGAGTCAAGCCCGAGAGAATGCCTTTCTTATCTCTTTTTGTAAGGTGAACTATAACAGGACATATTTGTATATGGATAGAAATTACCCAGTTTTTGGGAGTAAAGAAGAATGACAAGAGAATATGGTTCGCTATTACTGGAGTTGAGAGTAAAACCATGTTCTCTGTCAATGGATCGCGTATTCAGCTTCCTTTCCTAACCTGGGTCGGTGACTCAGGCTAATTGTGACTGCAGTTGATACACCTGCCTGCAGAATCACAAGCTACAGCATCATTTAGTTCAGAGGCTTTGTAAAATTTAGGCAGAGTTCCCAAGGCATCCATAAAAGCAAAGATACCATCCTGTGTAGTTGTAGAGGTACTACACAGAATTTTTCCTATTATTTGTATTTCTCTCTTGTCCTTTCTAGAACAGGGTTAGTTTCTCTTTGGTGAGTAATTTGGTCAATTTTCAAGATCCTTTGAGTGAAGATTTTTCTACTTAGAGAAAGAAAGTTTATTTTGCTTTACTGTAGAGTAAATGTACCATGAAGTTACAAATAACTGCCTTTGAAGCCAGCGCTGCAGCTCTGGCTAATCCTCCACCTGCAGTGCTGGTACTCCAGGTTCTAGTCCTGGTTGCTCCTCTTCCAGTCCAGCTCTCTGCTGTGGCCCGGGAGGGCAGTGGAGGATGGCCCAAGTGCTTGCGCCCTGCACCTGCGTGGGAGAACAGGAGGAAGCACCTGGCACCTGGCTTCGGATTTGCACAGTGCGCTGGTCGTAGTGGCCATTTTGGAGGTGAACCAATGGAAGGAAGACCTTTCTCTCTCTCTCACTGTCTAACACTGCCTGTCCAAAAAACAAACAAACAAAAAACTGCCTTTGAATCAGGAGTGGAGTCAGAGGCCTTTCTCAGGAAGAAAGACATGCCAGTTCCTCAAATGCCACAAGCTGAGCCAGCTAAGAAGGTTCCATCCTAGAGGGTGCAATGGCAAGATGTGTGAATCTTCTCATGGCTAGTACCTTTTGCGGGTATTCTCTACAACAAGAATTAGACTGTGGTACGCAACTTGGTAACATTGCCCTGGTCTGAGGGCTTCAAAATTCCATAACTCTTCAGTTTAGGGTACGGCATTTTTGTATATTTACTCTCAATTCCAAATTCTTGCATCAAGAAGTTACCCCTCTCACAGTGAATGAACTGAAGTATTTCCAGGTTCCTTCACATCATGGCACTGAGATATTAGGAATATAGTCAGTGGTCTGTTTGGCCTCTAAACTTAGTTATGTAAAGGAAGATATCACCATGTAGCAGAAGTCACCCCTGTAGCTACCGTAGACAAAATTATAGTACTGTTTTCTCTAAGTTTTAGTCATGTAAGCTCCAGCCCTGTATTTCAACTTTCTCTACTCAGATCTTTTAGAGCAGATTGCTGAAAAAAAATTGCAATGTTATTTTTGTTGATTTTTTTTTTTAATTTACAAGCATTCCCTGCAGATATCACAGTGACAGGAAATTTATAGAGTGCTAACAAAAAGGATGCACTGGCTGGAAATATTTTAAGATATGATATTTCTTAAAGTAATTATTCAATAAAGTAAGGTCCATAGCTGTAGAATTCTGCATATAAGCCTGATCTTAATATTTGAGTGCAGGGGAGAACAAAAGAGGGAATTTAATTTTGAAAACGAATTGTAGATTTCTAGCAATACTTTGAAATGAATTTTTAAAAGTCTATGCTTCTTAATTTTTGAGGCCATTTTTTCCACTTAAAAGAATCGCCATCTTCTGAAAGCTTCACAATTTCTTGAGGGACTGGCATGCTGTAATGGGTTATGTTGCAGCCTGCAATGCTCACACCCATATTGGCTTGCATTCAAGTCCCAGCTGCTCCACTTCCTATTCAGCTGCCTTCTAATGGCTTGGCAAAGCAGTGGATGATGACCCAAGCTCTTGGGTCTTTGCACACACTTTGGAGACCTGAATGACATTCTTTTGCTTTTAGATTTGGCTTGGCCCAGCCCTGGTAGTTTTGGACATTTGGAGAGTGAACCAGCAGGTAGAAAATCTCTTTCTCTGCAACTCTGAGCTACAAATAAATAAATGTCTTTAAAAAAATTTTCTGATGTCATCTGCATCTTTAATTCAATAAAAATCAAAACTGTCTTTTTTATATATACTGGGGTGATACAGAGAGAGGTAGATCAATATCATTACTCATAAGGAATATTCACTTAGAAATCAGCACTGATGCAAGGTAGATAATGGTTCAAGGCAAGTCTAAGTAGCTACAGAAGCCCAGAGGAAAGAAAAATCATTTTGTTTCTACAGCAAAAATGGACTTAGAATCAGTAAGGATAGTGTTTACATATTGTGAGGGGTGGAAGAAAATTCCTAAGCAGTTAAACCAGTGATTTTGAAAGTGTAACACCAGAAGCAGTCACTACTTCAGGAGTTTTGTTAGAAATGTAAAATCTTGGATTCCACCCCAGACTTGCTGTCAGAAACTTACAGTGATGTGTGTTTTGACAAGCCTTCCAGGTTATTCTGATGCATACTAAAATTGAGAACTGCTGGATTAAAATTATTCAAGTGAAAGTAAGAAGTTGGAAAGATAAAGCATTTCAGGAAGATAGATAGATTTTTCTCAACTTTTTGTTACAGGTGAGGAAGTAGTGAAAGGTAGTTTGGTGTGGTCATGAAGAAGGGTTTTCATGTTGTGTTTAATCTAGACTAGGGAGTTAGGACTCTATTCCGTTGGCAGAGGGCAACCATTGGAGGGTGTTAAGCAGGGGAGTGACACCATTGAATCTGTCAGATGCAAAGGAGCTTACGAGTGGAGAGACCACTGAGGAGGTTGTGGCAGTAGTCCTGGTAGAAATGAATCATTGTGAGAACCACTGTGATAACAGGAATGGAACGGAAGGGATTGCAAGGAGCAACTGGTCTGCCTCTATTCTCAATGAAGATTAAGAGGGAATGTAAAATATAAGTTAAATAAAGACAGGAAGCAGAATAGATTTGAGCTGATGTCAGTGATTTGGTTTGGGGAGGTTTTAGTTGTCCTTGCAGGATACCAAGGCCGAGGCATCTGGTCGTCAATGGAAGATGAGAGTCCAGAGCTGTAGTGTGTTCAGTAAGACCACATATGGCTATGGAGCACTTGCAGTGTGGCAAGTTTGAATTGAGATGTGCTATCAGTGTAAACCACACTTTGAATTTTGAAGACTTAACATAAGAAACTATCAAAATATTTTAATGTAATTTCTTGAAATGACACTGCTTCAGATATATCAGGTTAAATAAAATTGTCTTTACTTTTTTAATGTGGCTATTAGAAAACTGGAAATATTTTTCTATTATAATTCTGTTTGGTTGGTCTACAGAGTTTTGGTAAGAATGTAAATATTTGGGAGGACTGTAGTGTTATACTATATTTGAAAATATGGGGTTGGATGACCTCTTAAAGGGAAAGAATTTAGAGAGAAGGAAAAGGTGCTGAAGGGAGAACCTCAAGGAATTCTTAGGAAAGTTGGAGAGTGAGAGGCAGTTTATTGCTTTGTCTCCACACTTGCTTTATGATTTGTTATGTTCAGTAAATATTGCTGAATGAATACAAAAATGGATGAATGAATTAATATTCAGTTACGTCACAAAGGGGCTCTTTATGTTCCTCAGCAATCTCATATTATTTCACTCTACCCTATTAACTTTTATTCTGCTGGACCACTATTTCCTTCTGTCTTCTCAAACCTCTAACCTGAAGACCCACCTCTGCAAGCTTCAATCTTGGCTGCTGGCTAAGAGAAAACTTTCTGAGAACTTCAGAAGACTTGCTCTCCTTTCTTCTAAGAACTAGAAGCAATAAGGACACAACCCAAGGGCCATCATCATCTCAGTGGATCTGCATGCTACATGTACTTGTCTTCTCCCTTTACCATGCTCCTGATTAGTCAGCCATTCCCACTTTGACTCGAGGCAGAGCCTAGCCCATTCACACAAGGGCATGACCCTTGGTGTTTTCTCTCCTGAATCATAACTTCTCTCTTTCTACTGGACTGCTATAATAATTATACAAAATTTCTATTTTTTACCTTAATGAAGCCCCTTCTTGATCCTACTTTACATTCCAGTTATTTCCTCCTTTCTTTTCTTTCCTTCTCATCAACATTATCTTGACAGAGTTGTCTATGAATGCCACCTCCAGTCTCTTTATTCTTTTCTGGATCTACACCAGTCTTGGTTTTCACCATTCAGTTGTCATTAAGGTCATTAAGTCACTTCCAAGTCATCAAATCGCTTCCTAGTCTTCATGAAACCCTAAGTGTGGCTGTTCATTTTCATTTTCCCTTGCCTTCTGGGACAGAGAGACTGCTGGCTTATCTTCTACGTTGCTGGCTGTTCTCAGTTTCATCAACTGGCACTATTTTATCTCCCTCACTTTTATGTGTTGGAGTACAACGGGGCCCAGACCTTAGAGCTCTTCCATTATTTGTGTATATTTAAGCATGTTGATGCCCTTCAATCACATCTACAGTTGAACAATTGGGTTAATGATTTGCTGTGATGGGGAACCATGGAGAGTTTTGGGAAGATGGTGTTAGAAAGCATGGTTATAGGGTTTGGAGTTCTGTCAGGTGCTTAGAGTCTGAGGAGCTGAGGGTTCACTCTGGGCTGCCAGACAATTCAATTACTGGGTGTCTTAGTAAATCACATCGATAAGGAAGAAATGTTGACTAGAGTGAGGCAAAAGTTGTAACTAGTTCAGTAACAACAGTCACTAATTAGACAGGAGGATAGTTCTTTTCTCTTTGAACAATGTTCATATTTTGCCCGTGTTTAGACCTCGTGATGGAATGGTCTCATTTTTGTCTTTGTCCATCATGGTTGCAGTGGTTTTGCCTGATACCAGTGTTCTGTGAAATTGCCGACTCCAAAGCTTCCCTTATAGTGTGGGACTGGGTCCTGGATGCCAGGAGAGCTTTGTGCTTGTCTCAGTCACTCTCATCACTTCAAATTCCCTAGATATGCTGAGTTTTATCAAGTTTATATTCCTAATTTATAGAGCTATGAATTAACATGATGACCAGAAAGTCTTCACCTAGGGTTTCCCACCAGGCTTCACCTAGAAGTTTTCTTATACTGAACCTTTCTGAATGCAGGATCCTGATGGTCCCTCTCCAAGTATATTTCTCGAGGTCCACTTCCCCATCTTTCTTTAGATAACTGCATCCTTCCAAGTTTATGGGGTTCCAGATTTCTCTTATTTCACTTACATAACTTCTCATTGCATTTCATATTTGATATCTGGCAAATCCTGTTGGCTGCACCTAAAATATATACCTCTAAACTGACTTCTTGTCACCTCTCCAGAGCTATCCCTCTGCTCTAAGCCACCATTATCCCACTCTTGGGTCATTGAAATAGCTTCAGCTGCTCTGCCTGATTCTGCCTTTGCTCCACGTCACTCATTTCTCAACTTGGAAGCCAATGTGCTCCTGTTAGATCATTCCAGCCATTGTGGAAAACCCTTCAATGGCTTCCTGACTCAGTAAAATCCTTTCTATAATAGACTTGACCTGGATTCTTGGACTTCCTCTCCTGCTTCTCCCACCGCTGCCCCTCTACTTGAGCTACACTGGCTTCCTTGCTTTCCTGTGAATACCTAGTCCATCACCAATATACTTTTCAGGGCTTTGCACTGGCCTCTTCTGCCTATACTAGTCTCTTCACTCCTTTCTTCCCCTAGGATTTTGTTCCAGTGTCATCTCAGGGTGTTCCTACCAAGCCTTTCTCTCTAAAATTGCAACCTCCCACACCTGACATTTTATCCCCACATTTCTTGCTTTATTTTTTTCTCCTTAGCACTTAGCAAGCATTCTCTAATACACTATGTATTTTTCTTAGTAGCTTTATTTTATTCTCTTTCTACCTCCATAGAGGCAGAAAATTTTTCTCACTGCTCTAAAAAGAGTGCCCAGTAAGTATTTATTGCATGAGAGCCATAAAGACTGTAGTTACTGGGGCCAATTGGAGGAGCAGAGGTGGGTAGCTGCCTGGAAGAGCAGGGTGGTCTCTGTGGGACGGAAGGGCTGATGTTCATAGTCACAGGTGTGCAGCTGCGGATGGCACCGTATGGAGCCCTTTCTGGTTTCATCCTTACTTGTGGATGGAGATGCTTGCCTCTGGCATATGCTGGCCCATTGCACTTCTGCATCTGAGCTGCTCCTCCCTGCCCTGGTGAGTGCCTTACTCTAGCCCTTCTGTCTACTTGTTTCTAAGTATCACTGATGCTTGGCAGCATGGCCAGCATGGTCTGTGACATCTTTGAGCTACACGTCAGAGTGTAGCATTTTGTTTTTATTTGCTTAGATATCATTAGATCAAAGTTCAGCTTAGAAGATAGCAATGACCCCTAAGACTCTAGATGCTTCTGTCTCAGTAGGTTGAAGGGTCATTGGGTGCCAGGGGCAGGGTGGCATTCAGTAAACATAACTAGTAACTTGTATGCCCAATTAAATTATCCTAGTCCTCAGTAACAGGAGGAGAAAACAAACAAGAAAGTGCTTAGAGTAAATCTGTTTATGGAACTGAACTGGAAAGATTTTCTTTTGTACCAAATTGCAATGTTTAATGAACCTTCTTATATGCATTATATTTTTGTACTCTGTATATGAGTGAAATTGACATTTTGAGATTTGATTATTGCTTATAGCCCTTTTCCGTATTCTTGAGTTATGGTGGTTTTTCTACTTAAAAAATGAGTATACCTTCTTAGAGATATTAAGTGTATTGAGAGTGTTTGAGAGTATTAAATGCATTTTCAAATGCTGTATTTGCAAAATCTAGTATCATGTGACTTCTCACATAGTATAGCCTGTGCAACTAAGTTTTGAATCAGGGTGTGTGTTTGTTTTTGTGTGTGACTTATTTGTGTAATATAGTTACCCTTACATATGTTTTTATTTTTATACATTTAAATATTTATTTTAAAAGTAGATACTGTTCACCTTGTTGAGTATTTTAGTTTTGGGCTGACCCCTATGATGACCGGTCAGCATTTTAAATACAATTTTGTTCAAAAGACCTGACTTTACTCCAAGAAGTTTACCAATAAATTGATTGGGAGCCATTATTCTGATGTAGCAAGTTAAGTTAAACTTGGATTGGGCTGCCTGCATCTCACATTGGAGGGCTGCTTTGAGTCCTGGCCACTTCCCTTCTATCCAGCTTCCTGCTAATGCACCTACGAAGACAATGGAAGATGGTCCAAGTACTTGAGCCGCTACCATTATGTGGAGAGGTCAGGTTGAAGTTCCTGGCTCCTGACTTCAGCTTTGCCTGTTCACCTTTGGCTGCTGCAGCCATTTAGGGAGTGAAGCAGCAGATGCATGGTCTATCCATGTTTCTGTCTTACTCTGTATGTTTCTCTCTCCCTCTTTCTGTCACCCTGTGTTTCTAATAAATCCTAAAAGAAGTAAATTGATTTTTGCCAGAATCTACATTTTTCTTCAAAGTCATACTATCAGAGAAAATAGTTTTTTGATTGATGGAATGTTTTATAAATGTAGACCTCCACCCCAGGTTTTAGAAAAAGGATGTGTCACACAGAGGCGCACCAGTACTGCTTGTCGCCTCCTTTTCTTGCATCCTCTTTATGTTAACAGTGATGTTACTTGACTGGCCTTCACAGGATGAGGGAATCAGATCGTTGGAGACAGTGCATGCTGGATTTGGTACCAGCTTTTCACTTCATTATCAGTTACTGGTGTTTTGTTAGATTTGGATGCTTAGTAAGCAACCATAGATGATGGAAGGTTTTGTTTTCTTCTTTACTGTGGTAGTCTGCTAGAGGCCCTGGGTCATGGAACGAGCAGGTGAGCCTCATGTGGGCCAGGCTTGCAGAGGCCCCTTCTAGAGAAAGGAAGCCTGGTTTCTGGCATGATCTATGAGTCAGATATTCAATCGAACATTTTATATCTGTGTGTGTTTCTGTGTATATATTTATCTTTCTCTAAAGCCTTATAGATTTAAACTTGATATCATTATCTTCGATGAGTGGCAAATAAGGGAGTTTAGTGTGAGCATGTAGTGGTGGTACACTGAACCTAAGATGGAGCTGGTAAGGGGAGCATCCAAGGCCCTACACCTGTGGTGGTACTCTAGCCTCTTACACTCCTCCTCCTTTCACCTGCTCTCCTCTCACTGTCCTTTGTCTTTACTGTTTCCCCTTCTCTCATTGGCTTTCTTCCAATTGTAGTATCTTTTTCCTTGTTACAGTAAAAAGGCATGGGTTTTTACTGGCTCTTGATGAGTCAGGTAGCCATGCCTGAACATGAATGGGGAGGTTGCAGCCAATTGGGCAAAGAGATGTATCAGGAGGCTCATTACTGGAAAGATCTGGATGATATGTGGATATTAGGGTAAGAGGATTGAGTGTGGATGCTTCCCAGAGAAGGGAACTGGGAAACCAATTTAAAATTGGTTGCTATAATTCTTTTCTGATTCACTGAGTTTTGAGTGGGCAGAAAAGATGTCCTTAGGTTTCAAACCTTTCACAGTGATATTGTCCCTGTTCCTTTATTGGAAAGATATATGTACAGATTGTAATTTTCAAACATGAGTCCATCAATATTTCTGTCCCACATGGTCTCTTCATCTAATGTGTGGTTGATACTTCTCCATTAGGGGTGAGGTTCAAGTTCTCTCCTCTTGGCTCTGGGATGGCTTCTAACCAAAACAGAAGCAATGCTCTATAACTTCTGAGCAGAATCATGAAAAGCAATGTGGGTCCCCCATGGGTATTTGTGTTGGATGCATGTCTTGGGAGCCCTAGACCACCATATAAAGAAGTCTGGCTATCCTGAAGACATCATGTGGGAGAGATTACGTGGAGAGATTACATAGATAGAGAAATGTTTCAGGATTCCCAACCGTGCAGCCCTAGCTGTTTGAGGCATCGGTTGACTCCAGCCCTGAAACCTGAAGGTGCCCCAACTGATGCTGAGTGGAACAGGGATGAGATTTCCCCTGTAAGTCCTACTCAGATTGCATATTCATAGACAAAATAAAGTTTGCTGTTGTTAATCATTAGGTTTGTACTGCTTTGTTGCACAGCTTTAGATATATGGAACACTTGTCATTTTCATTGTTATCCTTCATATATTACCTACCTGTCTAATCCTGGGAGGTTCATTGTGCACTTAAGACCATAAAAATAATTCTGGCACACCGGCATAAAAACTGGAGAAAGCTAGAGTTGACTAAAGAACTAATTTATTAGCAGTTGCTTACCCCTACATTCTAGTTCCTTATATTGCATAGAAAATGAGGCTTGGGATATATTAGATGAAGCACAGATAGATTCTCTGAGTGCGGAATGTGAAAGATACTATCAATTGACATGATTTTCTTTAAGCAATCTGACATCCTAAATAATGTTTAAAAAATAAAAAATTCTACATGTTAATTGTGTAAAGATAATTTTAGGAATAGCTATGAGTCACGTCTTTATTTCTTACAATTATCTTTTAGCAAATACAGAAGATGGTTTCTTGAATTTTTGTTGTGGTAGAGTAGGAAAAATACCAGACTAAGAACAGTGTTTTGATTCTGGCTTTGTTACAGTGGGTAATATGTAAGAATTGACCCAATAATCTATAGAGTTCTCCCTCTCTTTCATAGATAAAATATTGGGACTGGCATTGTAATGCAGCAAGTTAAGCTGCCACTTGTATTATCAGTATCCCATATTGGAATATTTGTTCAAGTCTTGGCTGGACTGCCTCAAATCCAGCTCCCTGCTAATGCACCAGGTTCCTGCCACCCATGAGGGAGATAAGTAGGGACTTCCTGGCTCCTAGATTTAGCCTCGTCCACACCTGGCTGTTGTGGTCTTTGGGGAGTGAACCAATGGGTGGATGGTTTGTCTATCCTCCTCTGTCACTCTGCCTTTTAAATAAATAAACTTTGTTTACTCTTCGTTTTTTCCTCTGTATGGCACATTTTCGCTTTTGATATTTTTATTAATAAATAATTGGAAAATCAAATGTCATACTGTTAATGTCAATGCAGTAAACCCTCTTATTGAATTTTTGAATGTCAGCTATGTAAAAATCTGCCATACTATACAATTCCAGAATTAAAAGGTTCTAGGCTTACTGGAAAACTCAATACAGGTAATGTTGTTTCCTTGAAACAGCAGAGCTTATTGGGCTGTGTCATTCACAAAGCAAGGTTTCCCTTGTGCCTTGTTGCATAGTCGCAACTTCTTAAAGATAGGGTGCCATTACATTCAGGGTCACACTATGTGATGATTTGTGGGAGCAAATGATTTTATCACCTCAAATGAGAATTTGCAGTTGACATGTTGTTCAGCGCCCATACCTCTGAGTTACTTCTTATGTAGTTAAATTTTTGATTGAAGGAACCTTATTTTGACTTTGTTTTAATAGATTTCTGAAGTTTCTTTCCCAGACTACTAAATCTAAAATGTCATTCCTGCCTTCTCTGAGGCTCGCTGCATTTAATATCTATGTGATTTGGCGAACTTAATTGGTCTTTCTGAGCCCTAATTATATATGCAACCGTCAAGATTTTTATCACATGTGTATCTATGATCTAAAATATATGGTGCTGGGAATATAATAGGAGATAAATTAATACTTCCATGCCCAGTTTTGCATAGAAGAGCCAGTGATGATAATATACTCTATACCAATCTGCCTTTCTTCTCATTTTCATCCTATCTCCTTCCCTATATTTATCTTTTTTTTTAAATTTTTTTATTTTTTTGACAGGCAGAGTGGACAGTGAGAGAGAGACAGAGAGAAAGGTCTTCCTTTGCCATTGGTTCACCCTCCAATGGCCGCCGCGGATGGCGCGCTGCGGCCGGCGCACCGCGCTCGTCCGATGGCAGGAGCCAGGTGCTTCTCCTGGTCTCCCATGGGGTGCAGGGCCCAAGCACTTGGGCCATCCTCCACTGCACTCCTGGGCCACAGCAGAGGGCTGGCCTGGAAGAGGGGCAACCGGGACAGAATCCAGCGCCCCGACCGGGACTAGAACCCGGTGTGCCGGCACCGCAAGGCGGAGGATTAGCCTGTTGAGCCACGGCACCGGCCTATATTTATCTTTTTTAAAAAAAGTATTTTTATTTCATTTGAGAGAGAGAAAGTAATCTTTTATCCACTAGTTGACTCCCCAAATGTCTGTAACAGAGCGGCACCAGTCTGAAGCCAGGAGCTCAGAACTCAATCTGGTCTGCCAGGTGAGTGTCAGGGACTCAAGTGCTTGAGCCATCTCCTGTTGCTTCCCAGGGAGTTCTGTAGCAGGAGGTAGACTGGAAGTGGAATAGCAAGAACTTAACACACTCCAATGTGGGATGCCAGTGTCCTGGGGAACCTTAACCACTGTACCCACCCCCTCCCAGCATTTCTCTAAGGGCCTCATCACTAACATAGCCCTCTCTCCAACACATGCCTACCCTTACATGATTTAGACACTTCAAACACAAGGAGGGGAATTTGTCCTCATGGGGAGACTTTGGTTGCTTCTTTTTAAAGGATTCCTTTCACTTCACTATCTTTTATGAATAACACTATTTTGGGGGGGGGTAATGTGTGCTTATTTGCATATAGAAGTTTCCAAGGAAAATGAAACTATTAGTGAATTTATAACAGGTTATTTCTTAAGTACATGCTTTCTATATGATCTTGCTTGGGTGTTGATATGAGATGGCACAAATGTGTTTGTGTTTTCTTCCTTTACGCCTTGTTTCCTCATCAGACCATGATCTATAAAGCCAGTTTAGGAATGAATGACTCATTTATATGCAGATTGTGAATTGGAAATATGCTGATAACTGTACTCTATTTTCAGTACTTTGGGTACTTTGGGGTAAGAAAAAGTACAAGACAAAGTCGTCCCAGGCCAAGCTAAGACTCCTAGAATTGGAAGAGAAGTTGGATAACAGCTAATTGCAGAGGCAAATGCAACCACTTCTGCCTTTTATGATACCTTTTTAAATAAGTGGCTTGAAATTCCTTGAACTATTATTTTCCATAAGTTAATTTGATTTCAAGCTCTGGATTCCACTTAGTAGTTGTAATAAGCAAGTGCTATGGATTGAGTTGTGCCATCCCCAGCAGCCCCGCCTCTCAGATTCACATGATGAACCCCTAAACTCCAATGCAGCTATACTGGGTGGTAGAACTTATAGGAAATAATTAAGATTAAGCAATTAATAAGGGTGGGATCCTAATCCAATGGTTTTGGATAAGAATAAAAGAGCTCTTTCTCATCATACATTTACTAGAGAAAATCCATGTGAACACACAGTGGGAAGACAGCCATGTGTAAGCCAGAAAGAACCCTCACCAGAAACTAGCCATGCTGGTCCCATGATAGTTGATCACCAGCATACGGAACCATGAGAAAACATCTGTTAAACCACTCAGTCTGTGGTATTGTGCTACAGCAACCTGAGCTAAGACAGCAGGTTACTTAACCCTTTCCGTCTCAAGATTATTGTAAAGACTTTAGAGATCATGTACATAGGGCTTGGGAATTAAAACAGAAGGATTTGAGGGACAAATGTGTGCATGGGACAAAATTTGAGGGACAAGATGTGTGTATGATTGAAAGATGCAGTTTCATACCTGTGACCCTGTGGCTAAGTCTCTCTGAATTCTGTTGAAATTATAGACACATAGACCCCAACTTGAACATAAATAATTCGAATCTCTCTGAAATGACTGGGGGATCTGAATTTTAGTAATTCCAAGTGAACTTCCATGCACTATAATTTAGGGGTGCTACCTCAAGGCAATGGTATGTTAAGCAGTGTCTCATAATGTTTTACAAATGCTCAGTGCCAGGAACTCAGATTAAAGCAATTTACATTCGTAGATGCCAATTGACAAGGAGAAGATTAACAGAAGTCCTTATCTGAAAGCTGCTACCAGAGTGAGACTTGGCTGTTGTTAATCTGTGTAAATACATTAGATGTACCACAAAGGACATTGGGTGAGCATTGGTTGTAAAATTAATTAAGATGATGCAACAAGGTTACTGCGCAATTTTATAAATTGCCATCCTGTTTAAATATCACTTTCCGATCAATAATATATGAGAACATAGTGTATTCAGAAAGAAAATGAACTGAAGGCAGTTATAGCTCATGACTCTTTATCTGTGTTGTCTTGAATAAATAACTAGCAGGTGAAGTTGTCTTTGCAGGGACATGGAACAGCTGAGCAGAAGGAAAACATCAGTGCTGTTCCCTCCTCGGCTCACAGAAATATTGACTTCTTTTTTAGTGATACTAAGTCTCATCTAAATGATTAAATCTTTAAAAGGAATGCCAGATACGCAGCAAATGGTAATTACAATGCCTAATCCACCCCCTCACATCTTTGTGCAAGACAATATTTACTTTGGATTATGTGTTTGCCAGAGCAATCACAGCCCGGCTTCAGCTGGTGGGTGTTCAGCTGTATCTTTGCCATGCAGTTTTGCGAGATGTTGCAAAGACCCAGCTGAAACGCAGAAGCTTCGTCAATGGTTAAAAATGTCTCACTGGAAATGTATTAGCATTTTCACTTGGATCACAGTTTGATTTCTTTTTTTATTCCAAATAATTTTAGCTTCCTTCTCTCTTCCTTCCTTTGCTAATGCACCTAATCTCACAAGCCATATGGGATCACGGGTTTTGTTACTTGGTAGCCCTATTTAGTTTATGTAATGAATTTCCTCCTGATTGAGCTTCTACTATGCACCAGTTAGCATGCCAGTTGCTCAAGTCCAGATCCACTAATTGACAATGAATGAATCAGGAGGCTGATATCCCAAACACTACGCAGAGAGCCTTTGTTGTGAACCTGCTTTGGGGAATGCCAAGCATTATATGTTGGGGTTAGTTACCTTCTTTACGATGTATTTGTAACTCTCAATTTTATCATTCTTGAACAACCACTGGCAAGTTAAGCGCTTTTGTTTTTCCCTCTCCCAAGCCCCCAGTACATTTTCTACAGTTGTGTTAGTTTGCTATTGCGGCTGTGATAAATCACCATAAACTGAGTGCCTTAAAACAACAAAAATGTATTATTTTACACTTCTGGAGGTTGGATGCTTGTGATGAGTCTCACTGGGCTAAAGTCGCAGTGTCAGCAGGGCTGTCTTCTTTTCTGGGGGCTCCAGGAGAGGATCTGTTCTGCTGTTTCCCACTGCACAGCTGCCAGCATTCCCTGGCTCATGGCCATCTTCTGACTTCAAAGCCAACAATGACCAAGATCTTTTTTTTTTTAATTTGTAAGATTCATTTATTTACTTTGAAATTCAGAGTTACAGAGAGAGAGGAGAGGCGGGGCGGCGGGGGGGGTGTCTTCCATCAGCTGGTGCACTCCCCAGATGGCTACAACAGCCAGGGCTGAGCCAGGCCCAAACCAGGAGCCAGGTGCCTCATCCTGGTACCCCACTTGGGTGCAGAGTTTCAGATGCTGAGGCCATCTGCTGCTGCTTTTCCCAGGCACAACAGCTGGGAGCTGGATTGGAAGTAGAGCAACCAGGACAGCAATTGATACTGATATGGGATATCAGCATCCCAGGTGGTGGCTTTACGTGCTGTGCCACAGAGCCAGCCCCCAAGTGAGCCTGTGCTGCCCTCTCTCTGGTTCTGGCTGTCTTGCCTTGGTCTTCCCCATTTAAGGACCCCTGTTATTAGATTGAGATGACCTAGTTTATCCACGGTAGTCCCTTATTTTATTTTTTATTTTTATTTTTTTCATTTTCAATTACCTTTATATACAGAAGATCAACAGTATATACTAAGCAAAGATTTCAACAGACTGCACCCACCAAACCGCACAAGATATAGAGTACTGTTTGACTAGTAGTGTTATCGTTAACTCTCATAGTAAAACACATTAAGGACAGAGATCCTACGTGGGGAGCAGGTGTACAGTGATTCTCGTTGTTGATTTAACAATTGACACTCTTATTTATGATGTCAGTAATCACCCGAGGCTCTTGCCATGAGCTGTCTAGGCTATGGAAACCCCTCGAGTTCACCAACTCTGAACTTGTTTAGTCAAGGCCATATTGCAGTGGAGGTTACTTCCTCCCTTCAGAGAAAGGTGCCTCCTTTGATGGCCCGTTCTTTCTGCTGGGGTCTTGTTCACCGAGATCTTTCGTTAAGGTTGTTTTTGCCACAGTGTCTTGATAGTCCCTTATTTTAAATTCAGCTGATTCACAACTTAATTCCAGGGTCACAGGTCTCAAGGGTGGGACATGGAGTGCTTCTTGTCTTGAGCAGTTTGTAATATAGATCACTTGTTTCCAGGGTCAGATCATGGATGACAGAGGCCCGTCCTGGTGTTCAGGGTCTTGTGGCCTCTTCATCATCACTTTGGACCCCTCTTTCTCATTTTCCTTCCTGTTCCTTCTCTGTGAGGCTGTCCTGGGTGTGCTTCTCACTGTGCCTTGGCACTTCCCTCTTGCCCTTTAGAACCTTTTGTTGTCTTCAGAGAGTATTCTCTTTTCTTCTTTATTCCATTCTTTCTTTTTAAAAAATTCATTTATTGAAAGGAAGAGAGACTCAGTCGCATCTGCTGATGCCCATAATTAATGGCTGGGACTAGAGCCAGGAATTTAATCTAGGTCTCCCATGTGGATGGCTGGGGTCCAGTCACTGGAGCCATCACTGTGCATCTCAGGGCCTGTGTTAGCAGGGAGCTGCAGCCAGGCCCCTGAAATGCAGCCAGGCTCTCTGATGTGGGATGCGACTGTTAGGCCAAACACTTACCCCTCCTCCACTTCGGTACAGACAGAAGCTGTAAGGTTTTTCTACAAGTTGTTGTGTTTTTTACGTTTGGCAGTAGACCTCCAAGTGTTAAATGATGTGGATGGCATTTAACTATGCTGCCGTTGAAGGTGTAGGAGCTGCCTTATTAATCCCATATTAAGGATGCCATTTATTCCTCCTGTCTCCTTTTTAAAATTTAGTTTTTCTTAAAATTTTAACTAAGGGTCATATTTTGTTCAAATTTCATTGGTTTTTACCTACTGTCCATTTTTTTTTCTGCCCTGGGGCTCAGTCCCTTGAGTCAATGCATGGAGTGGAAGTGGCATCCTGCGACTTCTGATCCTAAGCTCTGAGAAGCCTTTTATCTCTGCCCAGCTCATTTACAGCAGTTTCCCTGGGAACACTAAGCTGCCTGGTGTGTTAACTTCAGCAGCTGAGGCCCTCATACAGGAGAGGGCCCATGAGGTGGCACAGTCACTGCCCAGCTGCGCCAGTCTTCTAACCATGCCATCCAGCTTCCAGAAACACACATGAAGCTGGCTGGGCTCTTGGGAGCAGCCCAGCCTCCAGCTCTGGCTGAACAACACTAAGTGACACTGTCAGTGCCGCTTAGCACTCAAGACTGGTTTCCACAGGCTCTTCCTGAATTGTTGATATGCACAGTTATAATAAAGTATGAGACGGTACTTGTCCTAAGTCATGGCATTTTGGGGAAATTTGTTATGTAGGAAGAAATGACCAGAATATTACTCAGTGGCTTTCAGGGCCTGAAAGTGAATCATGTGATACATATTAAGGCTTAATTTCTGAGATTTCAAAGCTGTCACAATGCTAATGCATACATTATTCTAGTACAGAAAATAAAGGACTTCATTTTTAGGCGCTGCCAGGATCTTTAATCTTCACATACACAACTACTTATGCAAAATGAAATGCATCTTCTTTATTAAGTTTTCGGATCTTCCTCTGATAGGGCCTCGGGTAATGTAACTAATATTGATTACAAAAACAGAAGATCTAAACTCATTTGTGACATGAAATTAGTGTGTGCTTTCCACTCTGAAAATGAAATTTTGTTGGAAAATTACCATCTTCCTTTCAAAAATGAGTTGCCTTATATTTAATTTGATTCATATGCTAAAACTTGCACAAAGCTCCCTTATTTCCTTGGTGTAAATGTATTCGTTAGTAAGTGATGCTATAATCTGGAATGTGGAGAAGTTTTTATGCAAAAACACTTGGCCAAAAGTCTCATTTTTGAAGACAAAGGAGCCCAAAGGCATAGATATTGACTGAACATGGTTTCTTCTTGAGCTGCATGGTTATAACAACACAATGTAATGAACAATAAAAAAAAATTAAAAATAACACTAAACTCTCCAAGAAGAGCTGAAAATGCAGTGCTTAAAATTATTTTAGAGTGGATACGATGAAAATCACTTACTAAAATACTTTAGCAAAAGGTGAAAAAAATCCAATTACTTTTTAATGAAAGAAAAATTAAATCAACTAATTTGTCATCCAAAATACAAGTGACTTACAGTTTACTTGTATATTCTGGGACTAAAAATATAGTCTTGGAAAATTTGATGTGTAAATAATAAGACTATAGCAAAACTAACTGACTTAAGGTAAAGGAATGGTTTTCAAAAGCAGTTGCTAATTTGCATAAAATAATGTATTTTAATTACTTGACAGGCTTGAATGTCATTAATAGAGTTCCCTGATGGATACTTGGTTATTCAATATAGTTTGATTTATCATATATATTGGGAGAACAAAACCCAACATTGCATTTTAAAACATTTCTATCATAGATATTTCCCTCTATTAGATTTAGTGAAGTCATTAAAATCTCTAGAAAGCTCAATATTCAGCTGATTGTCCAACTCAAAACCCTGAAGAATAAGTATGCACCTTATACAAAGGAATGTTTCTGGTTCCTTGTTCATAGGGTGTGGAACTCTTGGCTCACAAGGAAGTGGTCTTGTATATAATCCAACTAAGCTCTCTTGAACTTTTCAGAAAAGTTACCTGAAGTCAGGGTCACTTCATATGAGCTGGGATAGTTCTGGTAGGAGTCTACTCGGAGTACTTAGCCTAACTGCAATATATAAAGTGTGTTTCTAACCCAGTTTTCTTTCCCAAGAGTTCTTTCCTACTCCTTGATGTGATCTCTACCTCTTTGATTCACTTTCCTTCTCCAAAATGTATAATTCTTAGTGTCAGAATTTGTCAGCTAATGAAAACATTGTGCTGAGGTATAAATGAACTCAATAGTTCTCATTTGTGAGGTGTCATTTTGTCATCGGGAGGAGCTGATTATTTTGGTATCTTGATCTTTGAACTGGAGGCATCCGAGTTCATATTTGAGTGATTCTATTTACCAAGGACAGCGTTTTTCATTATTTACGTGCATATAAATCATCTGGATATTGTACTAGAATACGGATTCCTATTTAGCTATCTGGGGGTTGGGACTGAGAGTTTGTATTTCTAACAAGCTCTCAAGAGATTCTGTAGCTACTGTCCTATGAACTCTTCTGTGTGTAGCCAAAAACCTAGAACGTACCTGTTTCTGGATTTTTTTAACCTGTCGTTTGAAAATAGAAATGATGATCTCATATAATTGCGTGTGTTTCATGAGATGCCTATGAAAAGTACCTGGTACAGTTTCTGGCCAGGAATGTGTGTGGTGGCAGTGGTGGTGTTGGTAGACAATCAGAATTTTAACAATGTGAGTATATCAGAGAATTTAAGGCCAAAAACCTTGGGATTACTTTTTAGGTGTAGGCACCTTCTCAGATACCAAATGGTGCTTTCAGGGTCAGTCTACCAACTGCCTTGCTTCTAGTCTCTGATGGGCAAAGCACACATCTAGATGGTTCCTCAGTTTTCCTCCAATAACTTAAGACCATAGAGTCTTCTGAGGGATCTTGGTAATGTTTTAGGGTCTATGGCCCAGTTGCTACAAGATACTAGATGCAAGTTAATGTTATCTGTCACAAGCTGACTTAGATGTTTTACATAGAGAATTCAGGAGGGGAAGACAGAGTGTCTTTGTTTTAGTTTGTTATTATCAGCGAATATGGTGGAATATTCATTGAGTATTTCCAGAAGGGTAATAATTCAATGTAACATTATAGTACCTTTTAGCAATAATAAAACAGTATGTGGGAAATAGAAGAGCATAAAATTTGTCTCACCTTATCTCTCAGGATCTTCAAGAACTTCAAGTTTTCTTCCCCTGTGCAAGGGCTATTAGCTGGGGAAGGCTATGAACCCCTTCTTTAACGCCTTTGATTGCTTATATTACTCTGTAATTCCAGGAAACTGCATATAATTGCAGGAAAACTAGAGTTTCAGTCCTCAATGCTGAACAAGCAGAGCAGAGAAACAAAAGAAGAAAAGTGATAGTACTAAAATGGATCTGTCACTGGATATTACTGTCCATGCTCTATTGGCTGAGATTTTTAGGAAAACACTTTTTTTCCCCTTGGGTTTCTACTTTTTTTTTTTTTTTTAAGGTGGATTTCTAAAAGGTCAGTTGTTTGTATAGCACTGTGGATTAAAATGAAGCAAGCATCAAAACAGAATAAGCTAAAATATTTCAGCAGAATACCTTGTACATGGTTTTAGTGGTTGTTTTTAAGATTATAATGTTTAGGGAACATGTAGTGTTTACGATTGAGTATCTATCAACATTTTCATTTTGAGTCACTGGTTATCTTTCATAATCCATTTGAAATAGCCTTCACGGTCCCTTTAACTCTGAGAGGATATGGCTTCCTTCTCAGATTTTTTTAAGGGAAGGACTACAAGTCTTTGATTTTCTGCAGTAGTGCTTGAAAGATGAAGATGTCAAGATGGATGACAGCTAATGAACTGAATGCTCAATAGTTCATCACCTTGGTTTTTCCTGAAACCATTTCTTGTCCTTGCCTGGTAAATTGAAATCACTTGACTTTGTTGCAATACCTGACAGGAGTCAAATCTCTGAAATGTCCAGGCAGGAGTAAATTCTTTTAGCATCACAAATCGTCTGTTGTCTGGGCCCCTTGGGCCAGGAGGTTAAGGTGAGAAAAGAGGAGGCCATAGTCTTGTTCCAGATGGCACTTGGTTGGCTTCTTTTGTTCTGATAATAAGTGCTCTGGACAGAGATTCTATCACCTTGCCAATGGGGAGGGAATGAAGTAAGAACTATGGAGAGATCAGCATAAATGGATTTCCACCTTTGAAAATTAATGCAGACAACAAGCCCACTTAGGATTGGTCACTTACATCTTCTTGGTGTATAAAGTATTTTTACAGCTTTCATTGTCATGACATAGTTGTTAATGTCAAGGCATATTTGAATTATAAAGTGGCAATGTACCATATATTATTTTCTAGGTTGCTGAAATAGTCCACATAAAAGAACAATTAGGTAAAACCAATTGATTTCTTCTTATGTGACATCTTAGCACAAGATGTTTTAAAGGAAGCAGTGTTAATCAAAATTTTGATAGACTAATGTACCATCAACTTTAGCTGTAAATTACAAAGAATCATTCTTGGTTATTCACAGTCTATAATTTTCCTTAAATACTAAGCTTTATTAGTACTAAATGTGAATTGTTTCTGAATATGTCTATGAAGGAACCTCAAATTTCTGGGAAATGGAACTATAAGTGTATGTTGGTTCAAAAATGTTTTAAATCCATGCACAATTTTTCATAATACTTGAGATTTTAAAAATTCCTCATTTAGTGTTAAACGAAGACTATAATGATCAATTAAACAGTTCTTTGGTTTAAAATATTGATGCAACAAAGATACTTTACATTTCAGTCACAATTTGCAATTTGCAAAATGATTTTTTGTAAATATTCTCTACTATGTTAAATATATAAAATTATTGGGTCATTATTCACATTAGTAGAGAAGAAAATGAAGCTCAGAAGTTGCATGACTTGTCTAAGCCAACATAATTAGTATCAGAACTTTGACTTCATTAGTTTAGCATCATTTATTTAGACTTTACTAAACGCTCATTTTGTATAACTCCTAGAAACTCAGAAGTCATGGTCTAATGAGGGAAAGAGAAATAATTGCACAAATATGTACTCTTACACATTGATAAATGTTTCAGTGGGGAAGTAGAGCATGTTTGAGAAGAGTATGAGGCATATAATTAAGAGTAGGGGTTAGACTAGGACTAAACTTAAGGGGGTAGCATTGTCTGAGATCTGAAAGATGAGGTGACCTTGAGGCGGAGTGTGGAAACCCGACAGAGTACCTGATGCTAGGATGAAGCTTGGTGTATTTGTGGAGCTGAATAAATTCTGGTCTGAGCGAGGAGGAGACGGTGGGTGGTGAGCTTGGGGAGGAACCTAATGTAGTAGAGAGTGGAAGGAGAGACAGAGGGCAGCTCTTTCCAGTTGTTGTGGGCCATGTCATGGAATTTGAACTTTGTAGAAGTGACATGGGAGGTAGCTTAATGACATGACCCAACGTAAGCCAGGTATCTGTTTCCAAGTACAGCGACGATTGCTATCAGGCACCGTCCTTCTTCTCGTAGTACTCCCGTGGAATTTTTCTTCTTTTTTGCTTTTTGGTATTTATTTAACTAGTGTTTAAATACGCTATTTTTATTATACTCACTGAATATACAAACCTATGATCTGAGGCCTACTATAACTTTTGGTTCTTATAATTTAGTTTATTTTTAATTTTTGATGACATAATTCTGGCCAAGAAATGAAATTCTAGGAAAAGTATATTTCATTTGCTGGGAATTTTAGTAGTATACAATTAAGCTTAGGTTTCTTTTAAAGATTTATTTATTTATTTGAGAGAGAGAGAGAGAGAGAATCTTTCATCAGCTGGTTCACTCCCAAGATGGCCACAATAGCCAGAACTTGGCCAGGAGCTTCTTCCAGGTCTCCCTTGTGGGTGGCAGGGGCCATCTTCTGCTGTTTTTCCCTGGCCATTTGCAGGGAGCTAGATCAGAAGGGGAGCAACCAGGACATCAACCAGTGCACATATGGGATGGCAGTGTCACAGGCGGCAGCTTTATCCACTGAGCCATAAAGTCAGCCCCTCAGCTTAGCTTTTTATATAGTTTTTTCATTATGTTAAATGATTGCATGATGGTTTTGCTCAAAATGGTATGAGCTGACCCCAGAAAGAAATGTTTTAAAAAATACAGGATGATGCTGTCAACTTTTTTTTCTTGCTTCTACTGTCATTCATCAGTCTTAGTAGATGATATCTAGATATCCAACAAGTGTTCTAGCTGGAGGTGAGTATGTATGCATGCATGTTTTAGAGGAGAGAAGTGTATTCATTTTAAATTTGTTTTCTTTCAAACAGCAAACTGTCCTTTGAATTTATTTCCTAAAGTTTTGGAGAGGCTGTTAGGATACATAGATAGGATCCAGCATATATAATTCTTGTTTTCCTGAAAAAATTTATTTTTATGCCAGATCACATTTTGAGACCAGTACTTAGAAATCACCTGAAACCAAAATCTATAATAAACCTTAAACTTTGGAAAACTTCATGATTTCAAAGAAGTTAAATAGATATATTCAATTTAATTTCACCAATACATAATCACTTCTCATTTCAAACGTTTTTATGCTTGTCACACTGCTTAACCACATGCTGGTGATAAGTTACTAGGTACTTGGAACTTGGCTAATCGATTTTTTTGGTTATACTTCCTGAGTTCCACGTTCACCCAGGAACATTTCACCAGAATCATCAATAGGGGCAATTTCAGCTGCTGAAGGGGAGAACTTTACTGTTCCAGAGGAGTGGCCTGTAGGAATTATGCTTTTTATTTATTTATTTTTTAATTTACCTAAAACATAGCTTGTGTAAATCTAGCTTAAAAATAATTTAACAATAAACAACTCTTTGGTATACTTTTTTCTTTTAATTGAAACAGCAGTATTTGTATTTAAAGACAACTTGAACCTTTGTAGGGGAATATCCAACATGTTAATAATAATGTTCTTAGAGTTACAGTTCTATTTCCTCTTGTGTGTTAGGTAGAATCGAGATTTTATTTTATTTAAAGTTTTATTTATTTGAAAGGCAGAGTTATAGATACAGTAGAGACAGAAGAGAGAAAAGTCTTGCATCTGCTAGTTCACTACCCAAGTGGCTACAATAGCCAGGACTGGGCCAGGCCATTGCCAGGAACCAGAGGCTTCTTCCAGGTCCCCCACATGGGTGCAGGGGTTCAAGCACTTGCGTCATCTTCCACTGCTTTCCCAGGTACATTAGCAGGGAGCTGGATCAGAAGTGGAGCAGCTGGCCCTTGAACCAGCCCCATATGGGATGCCTATGATGCAGGTGGTGATTTAAACAGCTACGTCACAGTGCCAGTGTCCCAGATTCGAGATTTTAAAAATCATTATGTCCGGATTGAAAAATGTTTTGAAGCTGTTGAACAAGCTTACAATTTCAGTATTTCAAAATTTAAGCCCCATCAGTTAATTTGATTGAATCCCATACATTCGGGGTTTTATCTGACTAAAGTACATTATCTTTAGGGCAATTGAATTATCCAATCTCCTTGTAACTTTTTTCTGAATGTTGTTATAGCTTTGTTCGAACCATCAGTTTCTCTTCATTTTTAATTAGCACAGAAGACAAAATGAACTAACACATTGAAAATATATTACATACACTTAACCATAATCCTTCATAGATTTGCTTCTGATACCAGGAAGTTTTCCCTTGAAAGCACATTGGAAGGACGTCTTCTGACAGTGTAAACTCTATGGCCAGACTGACCAGACAAGGCCACAGCTGGGTTTCCCCAGCTGTGAGTCAGTTCCTGAATACTGCTCCTCATGCAGTCTTAAGAATTCATCTTTAGACTGAATATGAGGATATTAGCCATGACTTAAATATAGTTTCCCAAAGGCAATGGATGTGCAGGTGGGTATGAGAATTGGACAGGGAGTAAGTAGCCATTACTCAGACCAAGCACCATTTGACTGGCATTTGTTTGAGATATGCCTTAGCTGGCATCTCTTGCTTCTGACTCAACATTCATAGTACAGTCTGAACCCTGTTACTACTCTAATGTAGCTTAGGGAATTCCAAACAATTCCTCTGCCCAAAGATAACCTGGGGCAGGGTTACTCACAATGTGGCCAAAATACCTGTTGAATCTTCCCTAGACTTCTTTTGAGAGCATTTGCTGGCCAACTTCCATATGGAATGAATCAGAATTGCAATTGATGCAGGATAGGTGACCTGTATTTTTCCTTTATCTCCTCGATTGATTCTCAGACCCAATAAAGTTTGATGACCAGTGTTCTGGACTGAATGTATCTCTCCCAAACTTGTGTGTTGGAGCCGTAGTCCCCAGTGTGGTAGTGCTACTAGGTGGAGTCTTTTTTAGGTAGTCATTCAGTTTAACTGAGGTTATGATGCTGGAGCTCCGTGATGATATTAGCACCTTAAGAATGGAGGGAGACACCAGAGCTTCCTCTTTTCCTCCTCCTGTGATTGAGGAAGAAGGCAGCCAACTGTAAGTCAGGAAGAAGGGTCCTCATAGAACCTGACCATACTGGCACTGTGGTCTTAGAATTCATGGCCCCCAGAACAGTGAGAAACAAAGGTGTGTTGTTTAAGCTACTTGTCTATGGCATTTGTTACAGCAGCCTGGACAGGCTGACAACCAGTGTCCTAGAAAAACTCCTCATATCTGGACGTAGGTATCTTTGTACTTCAGTATAAGAATGAAGACCTAGGATGCAAAGAATTACTGCTTGGGGATTATTGGTTTTTGCATTTCATCATGTCCTGTAGTGACTATTGCCTTTCTTTGGGTGTCTTTGTGTTACTTCTAAAGAAGTTCTTCGTACCAGCTGCAGTTTGGGTAGAAAAGATTTTGAAGCACATTTCAGGTGTTAGATGTAAACTCCCCAGTGTTCTGATTCCTAATCTGCCCTTGGTTAGCTAAGAGACTGATTTTGAAGAACTCCTTATCTTTCTGCAGAGTTAACTAAATTTGCTTCCCCATTAAATTTGAGAAGGTCATGTGACTTTCAAGTATGCATTAAAATTGACAACATCCCTTTAGTCTTCAATGAAAAAATCATCTCTCTTTTTTGGAGATTGTGAAAAATTCATGAACTGTCATTTAAATTCTGCAATTAAAGCAGCATGTTAACAAATGGCAGTAAATATGATTTATGGGGTGACACAGCCACTCAACATATGCTATGGCTTTTAATACTTATTGCTATTAGCTAGGGGAACACTGCAAAATGCTTGAGTAAAGGAACAAATAGAAGAATGCTTAATATACAATGAAAGAACTAAAAATGCATGTTTCTTCCTAAGTTTTGTCTTGGAAAAATAGCCACATGGTTAGGGAGTTAAAAGTCTACAGCACTCTCCCATTCATTCTTATCTTAAAATTGAGGTTTCATATTTTCTTAGTATGATAGCCATGTTTGATGATATAACTGTGTTAAATAATGAAAAATATGTTAGCAAATATTATAAGTCAAGAAAAAATAAGTTGGTGTTCCAATTCTACTTTATCTTGTTTGTATGTATATGTTTCCTTTTACCTGAATGGAAAATGAATTTAGGTACTGGGTATACACATAGGTTTGGGAATGGTTTAAATGAATTCAAGAAGAGATATTTACTATGAATTAGTAAGACAAATGGAGAATGCTTGGATGCATAATCTTAACTTAATGAGATTGATATCATAAGGGTGAGCACTGTGGTATTGTAGGTTAAGTCGCTGCTTGGAATACCCACATCCCATAGCAGATTGTGGATTATAGTCCCAACTACTCTGCTTCTCATTCAGCTTCCTGCTAATGCTCCTGAGTTGCAATAGGTAATGACCTAAGTACCTGTATCCCTATTACCCACTTGGAGGGTGAGGATGGAGTTCCTGGCTTCAGCCAGCCCTGGCTCTTGTGAGCATTTGGGAAGTGAACCAGTAGATGTGAAATCTCTCTATCTCTGTGTCACCCCCCTCTTCAAATAAATATAAGGATAGATGTTTTCTAAGAAATTGATATCATAAGGCAATCATTGCTTCCAATGTATACTGTTATGACAGAACACAGGTCCAAGATTACCAGGGATATGATCCACTTTGTAGTGTAAAGTGATCTATTATGTTACAATGCTAAACTTCAGGGTCATGGTAGATTGGCCAAGATCACAGGCTCAGTTTATAATTCCTGTAAGATACCCAATAAAGATGTTTAAAATAAAGACATTGATGTGGGAATTACCTGCATTAGACGGTAAGTCAAACTACAGATGTAGACTTTTTGTGCAGAAAAGCACATGATGAGAAATAAGAACTCTACCATGCAGAGGCAGTGTATCAGAAAAGAATTCAGGGAGTGGCACTGAGAAAACACTTAGAAAACTTAATGAGAAATCAGGCAGTGCGGCATCATCGCAGCTGACTTCATCCATCAAAAAAGGAGAGTACTCACCACTGTCAAGTTACCATGTGGTCCAGAGGAAAGGATGAGATATTTCTTTTAAATTGGATAAGGAGAGGGTTCAGGGTGTCCTTAACAAGAGCACTCTCAGTGTGCTAATTGGGGACTGAAGCCTGTGAACAGTGGTTGGAGAAGCCAACTAGAGGAGATGAAGTGGAGCCAGGGAGATGAGACCATTCACACAAACTTTGGCACTGGGCCATTGATATTAGGAATCTCTTGATTTGGTGCACTGAGAAGGACAGTTTCATTTCTGTGGTATTCATGCTCAAAATGTAAGAATTTGTCAAATTTCAATCATGAGAAAATAAGTCAAATTGAAGGATCTGTTATCAAATAGCTGACGTGTTCTCAAAGGTGTCCTGATCCTGACTAGGAAGGACAAAGGAAATGCTGTAGATTACAGAAGATGAAGAAGTAGCGGATAACTGCAGTGTGCGAGTCTGGTGACCCTGGAAGAAGTCAAAGATGGCAAAGTCTGATGAAGATCTTCAGTTTAACCCGATTGTACCGTCGCCACTTTTCTGGGTTTGAGTGTTATGCTACAGTAATGCAGTGTGTTAACGTTAGGGGAATCTGGGTCAGAGGTATATAGGAACTCTGTACTACTTTGAAACTTTTCCATTTGTATACCATTAACTCCTAAATAGGTGTTGCTCTGAAGGGAAAGAAAGAGATGGGGAATGGTTGCAAAAATATGAGGTTAAAGAGTTAAAAATTAGTAGTAGTGAACAGGGTTGACAGGATTTTTAAGAGGTTTACAACAGGCTACATCCCATGCTAAATGCTTGTGAAACACTGTTTTCATTCCATTTTCAGAACTATATACTTAGAAAATATTGTTTTCCCTGTTATTAAACTTTTACAAATAGGGGAATTTGTAAATAACTGTGAATGGTTAATTGTCATCCCACAACAGTGAGTGACAGAGCTGGGGTTTGACACTGGTGTCTTATGTCACTGCATAGTATGTTCTCTTCAAAATGGGAGAGATTTGGGTGTATTTAAATGCTTGAAGGATACATGCTATCAGAGAGAAATAGAAAGCATGAGAGAAAGAGGGGATAGAAAATAGAGGGTGAATTTCAGCAGATGTGTGGATAGGTAGACTTGCACCTGAGATAGGATGCTTTATCCAGGGTGATAGTACACTGAAAGCTTAAGGAATAAGGAGAAATCGAGTGAATGTGTAGATTGGAAAAGTTTCTGGACAATCTTCAGATTCTTTGTGAAGTGGGAGCTGAGGTCACCAGCGGAAAGTCAGGGACTCAATGGCAGGGCTGGAAATGTGAGAGCAAAAGGTTGTGAGCAGCCAGTGGGGCAAAGCGGAGTGATCTGCCAAAGCTCATCGGGAGGGCACTGAAAGCCCACCTGCCTAAGCTCCGCCAGTTCTGCGCTGGGGTGGTGTGTTCTGGATGCCATGCTCTGCACTACTGAACTTACCCAGGCTGGGTTTTCCTTTTTTTTTTTTTATTCTAGATGGATGCCAGGAAAATAAGTGATAAAGGAAGAGAAATATCTTTAGAAAGCACAGAATTGATAGACTGAATCTAAGTAATAGAAATGGAGAGAGATGAGGCTGATATGGAAAAGATGGAGATGCATGTCCGAGCCTCTTCTGAATTTGTATTTCTTTGAGTGCTAGTGAGCTGTGGATAATTCTCAGAGACTAGACTATTTGCATTTCTTCTTTTTGCATATAATCTATGTTTTTTTCCAAAAGGAAATTATTTTAATAATTTATAAGTACAATTTATGCTTTAAGAATGTGATGTGTTTGTCAACAGAGGTATTTCAGATACTTCTCAATTGTGTGGTTTGTGTGTTTCATTCCTTTAAGAATAGTTTTCTTTGAACCTGAACACTCAGAGTATTCAAAGGAACAAACTACAGGTGGCTGTAAGATACACATGTGATTTCAATTCCATTTACACTGATTATATAATGGGATGGACATTTGACTTAGCATTTTTAAACTCTGCATCCTGTATTGGAGCGCTTGAGTTGGGTCCTCACTCAGTTTGTGATCCGGCTCCCTGTTTCTGTGCAGCATAGAAAGCAGCAGGTGACAGCTCAGTGGTTGGATTGCTGCTACCCATGGCAGAGACCTGAGTTCCTGTCTTCTGGTTTTAGTCTGTCACAGCCTCTGCTGTTGAGGGCATTTGGGAAGTAAACCAGTAGATGAGAGTTTCCTCTGTTTCTGTCTTTCAAATAAAATAAATAAAATAAAAAAAATGTAGTCCTGTAGACTTGCTAACTGAATTTTAAGTGCCTGGCTGCTATGTGTGGCTAGTGGCTTCTGAATTGAATAGTATGGCTGTGAAATTCATGCATGATTGCTGAAAATTATATTAGATAGCACTGCTACAGAAAATTTTTAAATTGGAAAAGCTGTTGTTGCTTTCCTTATTGATGTTTGTCTTTGGATTCATGCTTGCTAAGGTCTTTTCCATTCTCCAACATGAGAAGATTTTTTATATAACATAAAAATAAGTTTTATTTTCTTCTAGTATTTCTGAATATTTAAGAAAACTATTAACACGGTTATTGTGTCTGTTATATATTTTGTTGTATTGAATAAGCTGAGGTCTAACTCTTTAAAAATTTTTTGACCACAGATTCCAATGAAGTTCAATGGAGTTAAAGTTCTATCATTAACATTTAAAAATACTTAAGTGTTCATAGATTATTTGATATATATTGTATTACATTGATTTCTCTGTTAGAATTAATTTCACTTTATTGAATATTTAACAAAGAGATTAATGTGATGAGGGCTAAGACAGGATTGCTGACCCCATTCAATTCATAGCATCAGACACAGCAATACTCATAATGTTATGTGAGTCTATTTCTGGGAACATTAAAGAGTCTGGTGTGGTTGCAAAGGTTATTAAGTTTAGGTGGCTGTGAGATTAGAGTGAATGTGGAATGTATGTATATGGTGTCTGCCTAAGTAGGGAGGAAGAAGATGGGAAAGAGGAGAGGCAAAGGTAGAGAATGTAATAAACTAAATTGTGCAAGATTTTCTGTGTGGCAGTCTAGCTGTTAGCCATCAAAGTTTGTTCTCTGAGCAAACAGAACTCCCATTGGGTCAGTTAGGGACCAATGCTTGGGTGAGTCAACACAGACTGAGGGGAGTCCCCACGTGGCTGCTCAGGGGAGAGGTACAAAGGGCCTGGATGAAGGTACTGCAAGGAGGAGCATTAGAAAGACTTATAAACAATAATTGAATAGAAAAGTGACCATTTCACTCGTGTACCATAAATTTTAAAGTAATCAGAGATCATTAAAACTATAGTAGTATAATATTCTGAACCATTGGTTTCACAAAGTATAAAACAATATTTTACAAAACTGTATTTGTAGAAATGTCTGTGTATATCAGTATTGCTGTCTTTTTAAAAATTATTTATTTATTTATTTGAAATGTAGCATTACATTGAGAGAAGGAGAGACAGCGTTTTCCCATCTTCTGTTCACTACCCAGATGGCCACAATGGCCGAGGCTGGGCCAGGCCAAAGCCAGAAGCTTCTTCTGGGTCTCCCATGTTGGTGCAGGGGCCTAAGCACTTAAGGCATCCTCTGCTGCTTTGCCAGGCATGTTAGCAAGGAGCTGGGTTGGAAGTGGAACAGCTGGGTCTCAAGCTGGTACCCATATGGGCTGCAGATGGCAGCTTAACCGGCTGTGCCACAGCACTGGCCTCTCTTTTTCTTGACAGAGTGATATTCTAAGATCCAACTATAGACTAAAGTATGTCTTAGCTTCTGCCAGGAATGAACCAGGCTGCTGACATGCAGGAGCTGAGTAAAAGACTGTCATTTCTCTTCTTGTAATTGTTTCCTTGCCAGAGTTCTAAATACCTAGATGTGATTTCCTTAGGTTTTTAATGTAGTTGGAGTTTCTTACAAGAGTGACTTAATACTGGAGGAAAAAAAATGCACTTTTCTTGGTTCATCAGAATGCCAAGATTAATTCTGATAAGAATGATGTGTTTACAATTTAAACATTTTTAAATGTATGACTCAAAGCAGCTTCCCTTTTACAGAGCTCATTTGAGACACACCAAATAAACCAAGAAGAATGGAATTATTATAGTTGAAAGATTTGACATTTGATATTTTCCACTGGTACTAAGGTTTCAAAAGTTGGTTTAATGACAATAAGCAAGAAGAGATTATCTTTGTATACTTCAATTATGTCTTCTGGTTTTTCTTCTTGGAAAATATCTAACAGAGCACTGATGTTATTCACTTAAAGAAGATAATCAAGCCCTAAGCCAATACCACAGAAAATTAAATTTAGATTTAATTGGGTTTAGGACATGCTTCCACTAATGATTTCAAATTACGGTTCCTAAAATTTCTGGAAGGAAAATATCTCACTTCAAATACTATCTTATTGTTTGATAGGTGAAATTGAGATGTTTCTGTTACCATTATATTTGGCCAGTATGTTTTCTATTTAGAAAGTTCAATGTCCCAATATTCTTAAAATAATCTTTTTTTTTCTGGTTGGAGAGAAACATTTCTTAAGGACTTTGTTTTATTTCACTATTGCTGATATTCCCCAGAAACAGTAAAGTCTACAGAGTTTAAAAGACTTTTGTGTAATAATTCACTAAATTACTTTTAATTCTAAGTACATTTTATTTTTTTCTGTAAAGTTTGAGCAAATTTGGTTTGCTGTGGTATTTGGGAAAATAAAGTTGGCCAAGAGGAAAAAAAAGTAAAAACACCTAATAATATAACTAGGTAACATGAATCTAAGATAGTTTTGCTTTATCCTTTTTAAAAAGACATTTTACTTACCTAGATGAATTTAAATCTTTGTCACTGAAGTGAAATATTGACTCTTAAAAACAGGAATGCTCAAATGCCACCCCCCCACCTCCAATGTCTGCTTCTGAAAATCAATGGCTCAAAACTGATATGGCCGCAGTGGTCAGGATGTGTTTAGGGGATGATAAATGATAGGGAAGGACTTTTCGTAAATATGCAGCCTACAGGATATTTTCTAAATTTACTGGTAACTGTACATCGATAATCCTCAGTAAATAAACTAAATCTTGCAAATGAATCAAGACAAGCAAAAACTCATCATCTCTCAAGTAAATTATTTCTGAACAAACTGGCAAACATTTTGAAAATATTTAAAGGAATATTTATGACATTGATTAAGTAAAGCCTCATGCATATTCTCCATGGTATCATTTTACTGTAATTTCTGTTACCGTACTAAATAAAATGAACTAAATAGTGAATATTATGCAACATACTGTAGGCTGTTTGAATGTTAAAATGACAAGAAATTGTTGAAGAAACCTCACCAAAAGTAGTGAAGATAGGTAATAATAGAACTCAGTGCTATCCCAAAGTCTTTCTCATGTTGAAAATATAGAAATAATTCAGTTATTAACCATTCATTCTTTATTTCTATTGGACATAATTATATACTTGTATGGGGTAGAGTGTGACATTTCAATATATATATATAATGTGAAAAGATCATATCAGAGTAATTGACATATCCATCACCTCAAGCATTTATAATTTTTTGTGTTGGAAGCATTCACAATCCTCTTTACTAGATATTTTAAAATATACAATGAATTATTGTCAACCATAGTTACTTTACTGTGGTACTGAGAACACTGGAAATTATTCTAACTGTACCCCTGTATCATTAATTGTCCTCTCTCCATCCTTCCCTCCTCCACACCCTAGGCTCTGATAGCCACTATTCTATTTTCTACTTCTAGAGATCAACTTTTTAAAACCATTTTTAAAATTTTTTGTTTGGAAGAGAGAGGTCTTCCATCTGCTGGTTGACTCCCCAAATGCCAGCAGCAGCTGAGGGTTACCAGGACAAAGCCAGGTGAAGTCAGGCCTCTCACAAGGTTGGCAGGAACCCAACCACTTGAACCATCACTGCTGACTGCTAAGTTTCACATTAGCAGGAAGCTGGAATCAGAACTGGAGCTGAGACTCAAACCATGAACTCTAATATGGCATCTTGATTGCTGTGGCAAAAGCCTATCCCAGGTCACTTTTATTTTATGTATGAGTGAGAATATATGGTGTATGTCTTTCTGTTCATGGTTTATTTAACTTAATATATGTCCTTTAGCCTCATACTGTTTTCAATAATGGTATAGTAACGTACAGTCCCACCAACAGTATATAAAAATTCCCCTTTGTCTGCATCCTTGTTATTTTTGTCTTGTTGATAATAATCATTCTCAGTGGAGTGGGAGTATAGCTCATTGTTTTTATTTGCATTCCCTGATGATGAGTGATGTTCAGAATTTTTCCATATGTGGTTGGCCGTTTGTATATGCCCGTTTGAGAAATGTCTTTATATAATTTGCCCGTATTTAAATTGGAGTATTCTTTTTACTGTTAAAACCTTTTAAGACAAGGCCCAGGCTTCAGTTTTTCCCTGTTACAAAGGGAAGACAAGCTTGTGAAACAGATGGCACCTATGGAGGTTGTTTGGGACAATTTTACTCCAATTCAAAAATCCTGACTCACTGGCAGGCAGGAGCCATGTAGGGATAGGAAGGAGACAGCTTTACCTTCCTGTGACAGCTTTCCTTTGGCCTGTGTTGGGGGTATCCATTTCCAGGGAGAGCAAAGACCAAATGCATTCTTGTTCACTCAGTACATCTCGCTTGTTTCTAATAAAGGAAACTGCTGAACAACAACAGAAAAATAAAAATGAAAAAGGATCCATAAATGTGTGGAAACAACTGAAGTGGGCATAAATCAATGCTGAACTTCTGACTATATTAGCTTTAGCACACAAACAGTTGGTGTTGGATAACCTCAAGGAATTTTTTTGGGGGGGGCGAGTGATGATATTATGGCTATGTAAGAGTCATAATTTGAAAAGTGTATAGAATGAAATATTATAAATGACTTATTTCAAATGAAATGGAAGAGAGATTTTGGGGACTTTGGATGAAAAAGGTTGTCCATGAGTTGATAATTTGTGATACATGTTAGTGAACACGTTGAGGTTTATCAAAATATCTGCATACTTCTAGTTATGCTTGACATTGTGTATAAATGTATTTATATGCACACACATAACATGAATATACAAATGTATATACATATGTAAAATATACTATCAAGGATGCATTTTATTAACATCCCTGTGGGCCATGTGAGTAGCAAGTAACAAAATATTGCTATCCAGATTGAGAACATAGCAAGTACAAGTAGCTACCATGTACCATCAACATTGTTGATATTATCAGTTTATTGGTCTCCTATGTGCCAGATTATAGAATAAGCATGATCAGCGTTTTATCACATTTAATCATTATACCATGTCTACTGAGATAATATTGTTACACTTATTTTTCATAGGAGAAAACTGAGACTTAGATTTATTAGCTAACAAATACAAGATTAGATACAGACTACATGGCAGAACTAGTAATGACTATGGGATATTCCCTTTTCCATGTTGTCTATATACTTGCTGGACTTTGGTGTGTCTGGTTACCTGTGAACAGTAGTAAAGGTGTGAAAAAAGTAAAGACTATTTAGATGAGAACAGTTTATTCATTCAGAGCTTATGATTGCTCTAGTCACTGTTGTGTGCATTTGTGAAAAACTCAGAGACAGGGAAGTAGGAAAGCTTGAAACTGAACAAAACCAATTACTCTAGATTTGCTGGGATTGGACTCCACTGGCATGGGGAAGCTGGAGATAGGCTAACTAGAAATGGACCGTCTGATATGATTGGTTTGGAATTCTATTTGGCTTTTTATCTGGTTGATTCTAACTTGGAAAGTAGACAAAGCACAGGGAAAATGACTGAAGTTTGCTTCAGTTGTTGTGGGTCAGAGTTAAGTTACCATCTGTGGTATTGTCATTGTCCATTTGTATATTCAATCTGTCAGGTCTAACTTTGGGTCATTCTTTCATTTGCAAGATGTTGAACAATTTATATAGGGTCAGATACCCAGATTTTCACATTCAGGGATTGTTCAATTATCTCTATAGTCATTGTATCTAGAGATCTTCTATTATAAATTAATTTGTATTTTATTTACTTGAAAGGCAGAACAAAGAAGGAGAGGGAGAGAGTTCAAGAGTTAGCCTCCAACCATTTTTTTTGTACTCCTCAAATACCTGTCAAAGCCAGGACTGGGCCAGGCTGAATCCAGGATCATGGAACTCAATCCAGGTCTCCCATGTGGATGGCTGGGACCCAAGTACTTGAGCTATCACCTGATGCCTTTGAGGGTGCACATTATCGGGAAGCTGGATCGGCAGTTGACCCCAAGCACTCTAACATGGGATGTGGACGTCCCAAGTGATGGTATTTCAATAGCTACATTAAACTCCCTTCCCAAGTATCCAAATATCTTGACCTTTGTGTGTGCGTATCACTGTGGCTATCCTCTGATAAGAGAGAATGGCTGTACAGAACACTGAAGAATTTAGAAAGAAGGCAACAGACCAGCATTATAATTACTATGAGAAAAATAAAAATAATAATAGCCCCTGTAAACTGTTTTGGAACCAAAAACACTAGTTACCCAACTGAGACTGTGAAAATGAATTCCACAGGGCTCTTAGAGAGCCAGATAGCTATTTCTTAAAGCAGGGTATAGCCTTTTCTGCCTTGCCTGCTTGATTGTTGTAAGAAATATCGGCAAAGGCAAATGTTAACATGACTGGCCAACAAGAAATCTAGGGCAGTTAGATAGTCTGTTATTACTGCTAGTGAGTTTAGTCCAATGGGGTCTTCCATTTAGGTAACAGATATTTTCTTAAAACTCATGTTAGATGTAATGATAAATGTCTCATAGTCATAAAGATATATTTATATATGTATGTATGTATATGTCTATATAGAAGACCTATTGTGGGAAATGCTGCCCTGATTGTTCACATAAACAATGAGTCAGTAACTCCCCTAAGCAGAATGCTTGAATAATCAAGTGCTACCTTGTTTTTGAACTTGTGTTTGAGTCAGAATTTCCAGCCTTGGCAATTTGTAGAGTCAGGATTTCTGTGTGCAGTAAAGTCTGGTCACAAAGGAAGTAGTGACTGGTAGGAGCACTTGGAGAGCTGTGAAAAAATTATTCATGATATGAGGTTGGAATACCCCTGACAACAGTTCTCTAGGGTGTCATTAGGGAAACCAGAGGCTTCTGTCAAGGCTTCTGGTTCTAGATGGCCCACAGAGCCATCTAAAGAATGAAGGCCATGGCTACTGTTTGGAATAACCCAAGACTGACAACAGAATGAGTATGTTCTATCTTATCAATTGAAAAGAATAGAAAAGAGTACATGATGACAAATGGCTGTCTATGGTGAAATGACAAGAATGGTTTTAAGTAAGAAAATAAAACAAAGAAACAAAACTCAGAAATGAGGGGTAGTGATCAACTGGATTGGCCAGAAGCTATCTACTTTCTGAAGTTTCTGGGCCAGCCATCTGCTTCTGAAGATTTTCCTATATAGTATTTTAGAGAACTGTTACTTTAACTGCCCCTATTGGAGTAGAATTTCAGTTGCATGGACTACTAAATTGATTTCTTTAATTATGAAACAGGAATCCAAGGTTTGACCTCCTGGAATTTCACTGCTGTATTTATTATATAAAGTATCTGATACGGTTAATTTCAAAGTGATTCAAAAACAAAGTTTTCATTCTGATGTCTATTTCAGTAAGTGGAATCTCTAAGTTGAAGAGAAAGCTGTTTAGCAAGATGCTGTGAACACATTAAAAAGTCAGTCATGTTGATAAGACTGTTTATGTACTACAGAAGATCCATGTTTTTTGGTCATGTATTTGTACCATAGAGCAGAATCCAGTAGTGGAGATAAAGGTCTCAAATGAGAGACTTCTGGTGACTGACTCATAGGTGGACAACTGACTTGTCCCTGAAAGATTCGATCACGTGGCCACAGGGGCTTGTGGGAATAACTTTGAGCTCCCAAAGGAAACTCATGGACTTCTAAAATTTTTGTTATTCTAAGGGTGTTATTGTTTCACTGAAACTTTCCATGAGATGGTGGGTGGTAAGAGCAGTGCAGTTTCTGAAAAATGGCAATACCCTACATATCTCTTTTGTCATGGTTCCCATAAAGTATGTGTCTTGGTCAGTTGTTACAAAAGTTGGTCTACCTCTGGTTAGAAACACTTGACCAAGAAGCTTCCTGATGCCTGTGAAGGCTATTGTTTTTCATCAAGGAAATGTTCTAACCCATCCTGAAAACAGACATAACACTAACTAAAGTACTAAAATTGCATGCAGAACAGAAGTTGGATAACATCCACCTCAAGTTATATAAAGCGTTATTAAGGTTTCTGGCCATGTTCCACTGGTAAAGTTTTTCTGGGATTATGACAGTGACAAATATCACATGACCCAATAATAGCCTCCACCATTTATAATTCATTGATATTGACGATAGTAGTCACCGATATGTCTGTGCCATGATGAATAGCTCCATACAATCTTAATTAATAACCAATTGAAATTATTTTGTGCCTCCATACATCCTTCTTGGTAATGCTCAAGATTAAACAGGTGAAAGGTTCAACCAGATTTTTCCCTGTTCTTCTTTTTCAAAGACATAACATTGACATCTTGTAATGATCTCTTCAAATCCCTTGAGGGATTTGTCCTTTAAGGGCTTAATTAAAATCATAACCTTGGTAAAGTCTGCTTATTTAATACAATGATTCACTATTGTGTTTGCTTTAGCTCCCCCATTATCTCATTTTCTTGGAGTAGGCTTCCACCTTTACAATAGCCAGCTCTCTAGGAACCATCTAAAAGTTCTCTTTTATATCCATTTTTGGTCCGGGTTCTAGTCCCGGTCGGGGCACCAGATTCTGTCCCGGTTGCCCCTCTTCCAGGCCAGCCCTCTGCTGTGGCCCAGGAGTGCAGTGGAGGATGGCCCAGGTGCTTGGGCCCTGCACCCCATGGGGAGACCAGGAAAAGCACCTGGCTCCTGGCTCCTGCCATCGGACGAGCGCGGTGCGCCGGCCGCAGCACGCCGGCCGCGGCGGCCATTGGAGGGTGAACCAACGGCAAAGGAAGACCTTTCTCTCTGTCTCTCTCTCACTGTCCACTCTGCCTGTAAAAAAAAAAAAATATATATATATATATATATATTTATTTGAGAGTCAAAGACACATATAAAGGGTAGGGGAGGAAAAGAGGAGAGAGAGAATTTCCATCTGCACATGTGTGTGATGGCTTAGCCAGTGCCAAAGCCAGGAGCATAGGAAATGTCTCCTCCCTAGGGGGGTAGGAACCCAATTACTTGAGAATCATTGCTGTCTCCCAGGATCTTCAAGCAGGAAGCTGGAATACAGAATGGAAATGGGATCGAACCCAGGTACTTTGCTATGGGATGCTTATCATGTTTACATATGATATCATAAGTGGTATCTCAACAACTAGACCAAACACCTGCTCTTTATCTGTTACTGATGGAAATTCTAGAACAGGTGAGAAACTCTTTATGTTCCAGTCATGTCTTGTTCCCATAGTGTAACTATTATCTTTTTTTAAGATTTTACTTATTTATTTGAGAGGTAGAGTTACAACAGAGAAAGCGAGAAAATAGAAAGGTCTTCCATTCATTGGTTCACTCCCAAGATGGTCCCAATGGCTAGAGCTGAGCCCATTCAAAGCCAGGAGCTTCTTCTGGGTCTCTCAGGTGGGTACAGAATCCACAGCTCTTGAGCCGTCTTCCACTGCTTTTGCAGACTATAAGCAGAGAGCTGGATTAGAAGAGGAGCAGCTGGGATTAGAACCAGTGCCCATAGGGGATGCCAGCGTTGCAGGCAGAGGCTTAGTCCACAGTGCAGGTGCTTATTCTATAGGAGTTTACACTCTGATCTTGGACTAGGTAGCAGGCTCTAGTGAGCATATTTGATTCTGCTACTTGAGTTGATATTATCTTGGTCAGAGAACAATAGAAACTTTAATTTAGTGATAATATATTCTTTATAACCTCCGGTTTATGTTTTGAGATATAATCCATTAATAAACAATATTAGGTCAAGGTTCTCAATGGGAGGTTCTAAGAACTCTGAGTGAGGTGCAGAAAGTTTCCTAACATAACTAAGACTGTAACTGTAGTTTTCCTTCTTCCAAGAGCAAAAGAGTAGCAGGATTTGGGGTATTACAAGGATAATGTGAACAACAGAGTCCCACAGGAGGTTAATTCATTGACTAAAAGTGTTGCTTACATCCTGTCCAGAGTAACATCTGTACTGTAGGAGGAACCACCTGCTCTGGTGTGGAGCCACCAGTGGATGCAGTGGGGGCAAGGCTTGCAGTGGCAGCTGCTGCGCTGAGATGGGAGGGTCAGCCTTTGTAGCCAAGGCCAGGATGAGGTCAGAGTAAGCAGTGACTTTTCATGTTTCTCATGAGGTTGAATTTAAACCTCAACTTGTTCAGATCACTCATTCATGGATAGGTATCCTCAACTCACAAAAATTCCTTCTAGCTAAGGAACGAGGCTTTTAAAGAGCTTTTTGGAAGGTGTGCTTCTGCTTGGCTTCTCAGAGGAGAGTCTCTCTCGCTGAGCTCTCAGGCAATTAATCAAGAGATGCTGCAATCCGAAAACGATTCAGCACCCATTATCTGTAAAATCAATTAAACCTAGGCATCTTCCAAGCTATCATTTTGTCATGGGGGTAGAGTACTTTTGGGTAGACTTTAGTAATCAGGAGCGTGTGTGTTCCCCTCCATAGAGACATCATATCTTAAATAGTGGACTGAGAGCAAGTAAATGGGATTGTTCTAATGGGCTTAACTATCCTCTGAATAAATTAGGAGATCATGCATATAATGAATCAGAAGAGAAAGTTTTTAAGGCTTATTTGAGAATCTTGGAAAAATAGGAAGAGGCTTAAATGAACTCCTAAGGCGTGGTTGTCCAGGGATATGAATACTGTTGAATATGTTCTCTGGTGAAGGCAAAGTGGTCTTGACTTTACTCAACCAGAGGCACTTTGAGAAAAGGTAGCAGAGAGCTCCGCCACAGCACAGCAAGTAATGAATCTGTGATAATTGGGTTAGGTGTTAGGGGGAAATGAAGGGCCAGTAGCATTGTTGATGGCCCTGTGGTCTCAAAAAATCAATATCCTCACTTGTTTATTTCTAAGATTTGGAGAGAGCAAGAAAGGTAGAGATTGATCTTCAATCCACTGGTTCACTCTGCAAATGGTCACAATGGCCAGGGCTGTACCAGACCAAAACTAGGAGACAGGAGCTTAATCCAGTTCTCCCACGTGGTTATGGGGCCCAAATATTTAGTCCATCTTTTGTTGCTTCCCCAGGCCATTAGCAGGGAGCAAGGTTGGAAGTGGAGCAGCCAGGACCTGAACCAGTGTCCATATGAGATGCCAGCACCACAGGCAGCGGCTTGATCCGCTACACCACAATTCTGGCCCCGAGTATGGTTTCTTTACTGGTAGGATGGGGGTGTTACAAAGACTAGTGCAGGATGTGAGAATATATAAAGCTTTCATCAACATGTTTGAGACCTTTCTTTGTTTCTAGATTTAGGGAATATTGAGGGAGTTTGGATACTTGTTTGCCAGGATCTAGCTGAAATTGAATAGGTTATCTTCCAATTATTTTTTATTTATCCATAGAAGTTTAACACTGCAGAACATCAGGAAAAATGCTGTGGTGAACAGAATCATTTTCCTCAAAGATGTTGTCATCCTACTCTCCAGAAACTACGATTATATTATGCTCTAGGGAATTCAGTTTGCAAATGGGATTGAGAATGATAATCAGCTGACATTGAGAGGAGGCTATATTCAGGATTATCCCAGTGATCTCATTGAAGTTGTAAGAGTCAGAGTCAGAAATGTCATGATATTCTGCTCCTTATTTTGAGGACGGAGGAAGTGTTCATGAACCAAGGAATTTTGGTGTCTCTAAAAGCTGGAAAAGAAAGAATTTTCCCTTTGAGCTTCTTAACAGGAATGTGGCTCTGATGACATTGACTGTAGCCCAGTGAGATCCATTTTGTACTTACAACTTCCAGAAATATATACATAATAAAGGTATTGGTTTTTAAAAAGATTTATTTATTCGAAAGTCAGAGCTATATAGAGAAGGAGAGGCAGAGAGAGAGAGGGAGGTAGGGAGGTAGGGAGGGAGGGAGGTCGGTCTTCCATCTGCAGGTTCACTCCCCAGATGGCTGCAACAGCTGGTGCTGCACCAATTCAGAGCCAGGAGCTTCTTCTGGTCTCCCTTGTGGTTGCAGGGGCCCAAGGACTTCGGCCGCCTTCTGTTGCTTTCCCAGGCCATAGCAGAGAGCTGGATAGGAAGTGGAGCAGCCGGGACTTGAACTGGTGCCCATATGGGATGCTGGCACTCCCAGTGATGGCTTTACCCGCTATGGCACAGCACTGGGCCCAAAAGTGTGTTTTTAAAGTTGTGTTATTTTAAGCCACTGAGTTTACAGTAATTTGTTACAACAAGAAGGCAATGAAGGGGGCAAAGATAGAGCAGACACAACTTGATTATGAGTAGAGGAGCCTTCTGAAATCCCAAGAAATAGTCGTCCTTGTTGGTATTTTGTACTATAGCTTCATTTGCAAAGTGAGTGTCTGTAAATTTTCAGAGGTGGTATCAAAGAGCAGGAAGGGATGCTTTTTATTCAAGTGTCCAAGGGTTATAGTTAAAGACCAAGAGATAGGGACAATTTGTGCATTACTTGAAATACCTACGATCCAAATGGTATGTTTAAGGAAGAGGTTGAGCAAAGTCGGAAGGGTTTAATGAACAAAGATCAGCTTTTGTACCTGCTAGGGAGTATATTTTAGTTCAATTAATTTATTTTGAGTTGTTAAAGGTTAGGCAGGATTTTGGATGCTTTTTCTTCTTTGGAGTCTCCTTACTGATCTGAATTGAGGGATTTTTCTCCTTTGGCTTGATGTTTCTTTCGTTATATGAAGCAGTATTTTTCCAGTGTTCTTCTGCTTAGAGTATCTACATGAGTCCTTGTCAGTGGGTGATCTGTCAGCAAGGGGGCTGCCCAGCTGTTAGGTACGCAGGACTAGGAGTTTATTTCGAGTCTTGTGTTGCTTTTGTTCTAAAGCTCTTTCCAAATGTTCTGTAAGATGCTTTAACTGAGCTAAAGGGGCTATTGTCCATTCTCATTTTTGTTTCTAACAAAATAATGGAACTCCATAGTAGTTTTTAATTCAGTTCAGGTCTGATGGTTTAATTTTAAAATTTCCTGCATAGCTGGATCTGGGAAGGATGAACCTAAGGAAATTGGAATTTTAGGATTTGGGAAGAATCACTGGGAAGAGAATAGGGAATCTAGATAAAGGAAAGGAGACAAGGAGGTTGAGTGGTAAGGGGGATAATAATAATGAAGAGCAGGGGGAGAGAACCTGGATTTAGGGAACAATTGAACAAGGAAGGGATGTTGTTTTCTAGGGAAATAAGTCTTGTTTGTTGCCCAGGTTTGTCCAATTGCTCATTAGCCTTGGCCAAAGAATCTTTTAGTCAAGCATTTTTTAAATCAGATTCCATTTGGAAGTTACTGTACATTGTAGAAAAATGCTGCTCATTGGACCTGAGAATCTTATTTTTTTTTTTTTCTGCAATGCCTCTCAAATGAGCAATTTTGTTCAAGCCAAATGAACCCCAAAGTGGCTTTAAAAGACTCAGATCTTCTTTGGTGAGCTTGCGTATTTTAGAAAGAAGTGGCCACAAATTAGGGTTGTATTGAGAATAGAAGAAGCAGAAGTTTTTCCTGGAGAAAACTGAAAGACTTGATGACCCTGTAAGACCTGAGAACGCTTGGTCAAAAATGTTGCTTTGACTTTATGTCTCAGACACCCAAATAATCAGCTACCTCCAAAAGCAGACTTGACAGTGTGCACTCCTTGGCAGGCAGAAAAGCAGAGACTGCTCTGTTTGGATCAAAGCCAAGCTCTCAGGACAAAACATTGAAATGGAGACGAGACCTCATCCAGTTTTACTGGTGACCCACAGCAAAGTTTGTACAAATAGAAGCTTGTCTGGTTGGAACTGAAAATTCAGCAGTCTGTGAGGCCAGCTTGAACAACAGGCTTGCAGGACACATGCCTGTGTTCTACCCTGTGATTCTACTTCTTATGGTAAACAATGGTTTTAGACAGCATGACACAGACAGAAACACAAGAGAAAGCAAAGAAAGATGAAAAGAAATGGCCTGCCAAGATTGTCAAACAATTGGAAAGCAGTCAAAGAATGTGGGTACCCAACCAAGAATGAATAGCTGAGAGGTTTAATGAGGCGAGAGTGGAGCTCAGAACTTGCATGGACTTCACATTCACATTCACATGGATTCAATAAATTACAAGTGAAAAGTCATAGGGATATATCCAAGGGTACTGCACCTGGTTGAAACCTAAGGGCAGGAGCAGTGGGCAGTATAGATTTTATCTCAGTGGAGCCTCCAGGAGTCCTTTGGAATTGACAAAGGCTACTCAAGGGAGAACAAACAGGGGTATTTAATCACAGCTTGCTACATCAAGCAAATCGGCCATCATCACTTGTATTTGTTAGACTCAAAGACAGGCAGGGGGAATGGGAAAGCTTTAGCTGACTTTTACTAAACATATACTGACAAAAAATAGTTAAATAGTAGCTCAAGGAATGATCTGGTTGGATATTCTTACAGCTAGGTGTACTAGGGATGGGCAATGTTCTGTGATTGGTTTGGGGGATGATGTTTGGTTTTCTCTTGTTGGTTCTGAGTTTGAAGCAGAGCAAAGATAATCTTTGATGGTCAAGTACTGATCTTCCTGGGTTGATTCTTGTAGAAGTGATAGTTTGACTTTCTAGACTGATTTTTGTAGAAGGTGTTCAATTCTACCGTCATTTATGGACTAGCCATTACTGTTTATATATTTACACTCAGATGAGGAGGGTCAGAATGGGTTTATGTAGAATATCAGGTTTCTTTTGACAGATAGTTAGAGACAGAAAGAAAGGTCTTCCTTCCATTGGTTCACCCCCCAAATGGCCACCATGGCCAGAACTATGCTGATCTGAAGCCAGGAGCCAGGTGCCTCCTCCTGGTCTCCCATGCAGGTGCAGGGGCCCAAGCACTTGGGCCATCCTCCACTGCCCTACCGGGCCACAGCAGAGAGATGGACTGGAAGAGGAGCAACCGGGACTAGAACCCGGTGCCCATATGGGATGCCGGTGCCACAGGTGGAGGATTAACCAAGTGAGCCATGGTGTCAGCCCTAGAATGTCAGTTTGTGAAAGGACCAGAGTCTGGGAAAGGAATTGCTCCCTGACATTCATTCATTCATTCATTCAACTACACAGGTGTGGAGTTCCTGGTAGAAAAATTTCTAGCACAACAGTTTAGATTGGTTCATCTTTAGACCTACAAATTATTAACAAGCCTCAGCTTAAGTAGGGTAGATCTTGAAGCTAGATTGAACCAATTTAATCTCAACTCTTTTGTCAAAACCATATAGAAGAACTCAAGAACCACAGCCTGGGTGTTGTAATGAAGTCTCAGAGAAAGGGTCACTACTTCTACCTCAGGCTGCAGTGTTTTTGGCTTGTAGAACAGAACAGCACGTTCACAATGAGGACAAAATGCAGATGTCTTTGTGGAATGGATTTTTAAGATTTATTTACTTTTAAATCAGAGTTACAGAAAGAGAGACACACGTGCACATACACACACACACATACGAGAGAGAGAGAGAGAGAGAGAGAGAGAGAGAGCGAGCAAGCAAGCGCGCGAGAGAGCGCTCTTCCTTCTGCTAGTTCATTCCCCAAATGGCTGCAATAGCAAAGGCTGGGCCAACTTGGAGCCAGGAGATAGGAGCTTCTTCCACGTCCTCCCACCTGGGTGGCAGAGGCCTAAGCACTTTAGCCATCTGCTGCTTTTCCAGACACATTAGCAGGGAGCTGGATTAGAAGTGGAACTGCTGGGACTCAAACCGGTGCCTATATAAGAAGTTGCCTTGCAAGCGGTGGCTTTACCTGCTAGGCCACAGTGTTTGCCCCGTGGAATGGGTTTTGAAATAGAATTATATGTTGGTTTCCTTTATGCTGGGGTTGTTAGATAAAGGTAGAACCTGGGTAGAAGAATAGAGGAGAAGAAAGGAGACGGGGGAACTCTCAACATAAGGTTTTCACATGGAAGGTTCTGAGATCAGTAGTTTAGTGTCAGGCTTGCTTCCATTAGCTAACTAACCTGGCCAATTGTTGCAGAATAAACTAAAAAGAGAAAATGCACTAGAGGGGATTTGTGGAAAATCAAGTGATTGTTTGCAGTCATCTCATGACTTGGTAAAGGCTGGAATACAATTGAAAAGAAATGAAAATAGGAAGTGACACTTTCAAGGAAGACATTTCCTTGAAGTAGTAGACAGAGACTGGGGGAAAACCCATTCACTTGCCAGAAGAAAGCAGGATTCTGGCAGGAAAAGCTGCAGGCTTGCAAACCAGGCCAACTGAACAGATCACGGGCGAGTGCTGTGCCTGGGAACTGTGCAGGCTGAAGACAGTTGGGGGAGGAGATAGAAGCTGGTTGTAAGGAGAGGGAGGGTGTTTGCTCATTGGTGTGGTAGCATTGTTCTGTGTGCATCTGTTGTGATTAGAGTAGGAAGCTAACATGAGTTAGCTACTCCTTTATTTATTCCTACAGAAAAGTGCTCAGTCCAGGACTTACCATGGGCAATGATAATAAAGAGCATTAATGAGAGCTGGTTATGCACTTTACACAGCACTGTAACTTAATGCTTTAAACACATGAATTCTCTCATTTCACCCCATGAAGCAGGTATAGCGTTAACCGTTTTACAGATGAGAACACTTAGGCTTTGTAAGGTTAAATATCTTTCTTATTCAATGGAGACCAGTTTAAAACCTTGGCTGTTTGACAGCGGTGCCAGCACTCTTTCTTGACTGCTGTGATCAGTCCCTTCACTTGTAGGTCATTGAGGAGATCAGTTGATGTGGTTGTGGAGTCCTAGAACAATGTTTAAATGTCACAATAAGTAGAATCTACAGAACTGAAGAAAGGAACCTAAGGCCAACCCTGAGGATGTAGAAGCAAACCAACTCATCATATAATTTACAAAAGTAGTAATTGATGATAATGTCAACCAACTTTGAGAATCTCAAATATCCTACAGGGTTTTTTTTTTTTTTTTCAATTTTGATTTGTTTAAAATGGAAACTCACTTCTTACAACCATTTTTTAGTAGTTATATACATTTATTGTTAGATCCCTCCTTTCCACTATACACTGGGGTATTCATAAATAATTTTTGTGCTTAGAAGTTAACTACACATTTTAGGGAGATGTTGGGGGCTACCCCACAGTTTGTGCCTGAACATTACTCAATATGCCAAAGTTGCCCTCTGCTGGTGGCTTCTCTGAATTGCAGATACAAGGTTCCAGGGGCCTTACTGTTGAATATCTGTGTCTTTGCCCCTGCCTCTATAAAAGCTGCCTGGATCTCTCTCTTAGGATCAGCAAATCCTGCTAAGAGCTACTTAAACGTTACACTTATTCACCAGGTTCATAGTCCATAGTCAATTAGTTTAATTCAATGATGCTGTGACTGGGTACATGAACACCATTCTTGAAGCAAGTAGTCAGTCTCCATCATATTTTTGCATTTTGACCTTTGTGATTTCACATAATGAATTTTTTCTAAATTAAAATTTTATTTTTTATTCTAGTTTATAGTGTCACTTCTAGTTATACCACTCGATAGCTCTCTAGAAAAATAAGTGTGGTCAGGACAGGTGTGAGAGGTAATCTGGCAGGCCAAATGAGGAATTTGGCCAGGAAAAGCACCCATGTGAGGTCCCTAAAAGTTCTTCAGCTTATTTCACTTCCACACTGTCCTCCAGGCTTATCTGCGTCGTCCAAATCATAGCCTTTCTTCTTCTTTTTTTTTAAAGCCCAAATAGTGTTCAATTATGTGTGTGCGTGTGTGGGGGGGGGTATTTTCTCTATCCCATCTGTTCATGGACTTTAAGGTTAGTAAAATGAGACAGGTGGTTAGTAAAATGAATCAGGCACAGAAAGGCACATGTTTGCATGATCTCACTTTTTATGTGGAGCCCAAATATATTGATGAGACCAGAATGATGGTTGCCAGAGTGTGGGAGTTTTAGGGGATTGGGAGATGCTGGCCAAAGATGAAAAAGTTTCATTTGGACAGAGGACTGAGTTAAAGTGATCTGTTGTACATCGTTGTGACTATTGTTGAGAACAATCTATATTTAGAAAATTCAGGCCGGCGCCGTGGCTCAACAGGCTAATCCTCCGCCTTGCGGTGCCGGCACACCGGGTTCTAGTCCCGGTCGGGGTGCCGGATTCTGTCCCGGTCGCCCCTCTTCCAGGCCAGCCCTCTGCTGTGGCCCAGGAGTGCAGTGGAGGATGGCCCAAGTGCTTGGGCCCTGCACCCCATGGGAGACCAGGAAAAAGCACCTAGCACCTGGCTCCTGCCATCGGATGAGCGCGGTGCGCCGGCCGCAGCGCGCCGACCGCGGCAGCCATTGGAGGGTGAACCAACGGCAAAGGAAGACCTTTCTCTCTGTCTCTCTCTCTCACTGTCCACTCTGCCTGTCAAAAAAAAAAAAGAAAGAAAAAAAAAAGAAAATTCAAAGTGTTCTGGCCACAAAAAATGAAATGTGAGATAATACATATTTATTAGCTTGATTTAGCCAATTAACGTGTATTTCCTCATGTGACTGCAATGGAAAACATGCATCAAAACATCTTTCACACCACAAACATATACAAAGGGGCTTCATGAAGGTGAAGAATTAAAGACAGAATTAAATATGCTGGTTTTTCCATGAGATCTCTGAAGTCCTCTTGTACAATTGTATTTGTCAACTGAGAATAAGTTCTTCTAACATAGCAAAGGAAACAGTTGTGCCTAAAAAGTATATTGCCACGCAGTGCTTATGCTAGCAATGTGTAGAAAACTGTCACTTCCTAGAAGTCGAGCATAACGCATGCTGGTGCTTAAGCTGTCTTGCTTCCTGTAATAGTTGATGAAGTAAACCAAGCAAGGGAATCCAGCTCAGAGAAGGGGAGACAATCTCACCGAGTGCTCTCTCCGTCTTTAGGCGTTCTGAACGGAGGAGCCCTGTGTGTTGGCTTTGTGCAAGAAAAGGAGCTCCTTCTCAGTGTTTTATATGTGGTTCTTGCTCTTCTTTCTCCCCTACAAATTGTAAATGTTTACTCATATTTAGTTATAGCCAATGTGTATGATTAGTATAACCTATGTATAACATATATATATAATAGAGAATTATATAATACAGAAAATGAAGCGAATAATCTATTGAATGCCACCCAGATAGCATTGCTGAATATGAGCCCTATAAAAATACATGCATATTATTTTGTTCATTTTACACAAAATAAATGACAAATTATCATGTATTACTCTTTGTTTTCTAAAAATGTGAAATGTGAATCAACTATACTACCACTAGTAGTATATGAGAAAGTAGTAGGTGGAAAAGCATGTTATAGCATTGCTTTGATTTGTACATGTTTGATACAAATGAGTTGAACAAATTTCATATGCATATTGGTTGAATGTATTTTTAAATATAACCTTTGTCTTAAATTTATTTCACATTTTTCATTTTTCTTATTCCAACCTTTTTCCATGTACTATTCTACATTTTGTTCACCTTAAGGTTACATATATTTAGCACAGATACTTATTTGCTTTTTAATATTACTAATAATGTATGACTTTTCACATTTCAAACTTCTTGTGTTTTTATTTATTAAATTTATCAATGAGTCTCCTTAGATTTCTTAGTTTGAAATTGTGCTTTAAAAAGATTTTCTCATGTCATTGGTAATATTAGCACCCTGTTTTCTTTTAAAACTGTTAACTAATGCAGAATTTCTTTTCATGTACATTTGAGAAAAGGATTCAATATGTTTTCTCTCCAGATAATTGTCCAGGACAGCACTAGATAGCTGGATATTCTTTGAAGCTTCATGCCTCCAAGAATTGAGTATACTCTGGTACAAGGTTGGGTAGAGTGGTGAGAGACAAGATCGAGAACTGGTCAAAGAAGCACATCTGCATGTAATAAGAGAGAGAAGCATTGACTCACTATTTAATGCCCCACATTTCTCTGTCATTAAATATAAGAATTACTACTGATGAACCTGAGCATGGCTGCATTTTAATTGTAAAAAACTAAATGAGTTGAGCAGGAACAAACCTACTAAAGGCAGTGCCTTCACAGCAGAGCAGTGAGAAGGAAGCCTGGCTGGTGTGCAGATGAGGGACTTCTGAAGGGAACCTGGATTGCATTAGGATGGACTCTTTGACGAATGATAGAGGCTGATCTTCCTCCGGGGTCTGCACAGAGCAATGCATTAGGACATGATGAGAGTCATATGACTTAGTGTTTTTAAGGTACCACAAAGCAATTTGGCAAGGTGGAATATTTTCAGTAACATTAGTCATTATCATCATTGTCGTCATTTACTTAAAAAAAAAATCAAACAATTTGGAATTTAGAGCTTGTGTTGGAATTTAGAGCTTGTGTTTGAGAATGACTGTATCATTGAAGTTGAAAAAATGAACTTTCTGAATTTATTTATTTGACAGAGTTAGTGAGAGAGACAGAGAAAAAGGTCTTCATTCCATTGGTTCACCCGCCAAATGGCTGCTATGGCCGGCACTGCGCCGATCTGAAGCCAGGAGCCAGGTGCTTCTCCTGGTCTCCCATGCAGGTGCAGGGCTCAAGCACTTGGGCCATCCTCCACTGCCTTCCCAGGCCACAGCAGAGAGCTGGACTGGAAGAGAAGCAACTGGGACCAGAACCTGGCACCCATATGGGATGCTGGCGCAGCAGGTAGAGGATTAACCAAGTGAACCACGGCGCCAGCTGAACTTTTTGATTTTTGTTAAGTGAGATGATTATTCCAATTCTAGCAATGACTTTCAGAGGAGCATTTAGGGCTTATCAGCTCCTTTACTTGCTTTCAGTTCCGTGGACTGGGAAGAAGCAGATGACTGGGTTCTGCAGTTATGGGCTGGTTTGCCTCAAATCCAGGTCTGTCTTACCCAGGTTCTTAGAAAGTCTCAATGAGCTAAGTAAACCCAACCTAGAAGGAGCCATTTGGATGGGTGAGAAGGCACAACCAGTATTAGTAATAATCATTCTTGATATAACAACACTAACCACATTTATGAAGGATGTAAAGTATTTTAGACAATGCCTGATGTACTATGCATAAGCAATTCTTTAGTCAACAGTAGCTGAGTGCCCCAGCCAGGTGATCTGCATCCTGCTGTCAAGGATGGAAGAAGGGACAGTGCTACCTTTGAAATTAATTTCTTAAGTAAAAGGAGGAATTATTTTATTAATTGATTTACTGGAAAGGAAGGGAAAGAGATATTACATTCACGGGTTCACTCAAATGTCCACAATGGCTGGGTCCAGACCAGATTGAATCCAGGAGCTGAGAATCCAATCCATGTCTACTACATGGGTGGTAGGAACTCGGCTACTTGAAATATCACTTGCTGCCTTCCAGGGGGTTGTATTAGCCGGAAGCTGGACCCAGCAGTGGACCTGGGATGGGAACCCAGACACTCTGATGTGGGATGAAGGCATCCTAACTCACTATGCCAAATGCCTGCCCCATAATTCTTGATACTTAATCCATCCTGTGTGCTAAGTTGGAGTCAAAGATGTGTAAGGTTGGTTTGGCTGCCCCTCCTTCATAGACACAATCCTGTCTACATCACTGTCACTGTCACACATGATTGCTCTTTGTCCCCTTACCCTTCCATCCATCCTATTCACTTTCATTGGAATAATATCTGTAAACCACTCTGTGGTCTTTGCTGTTCTCTTAATGTTTCCTCTGGGACATTGGTTGCAAAAGAAGATTCCCTAGCTTGCCTTCAGTATTAGTATCAGGTGATTCAAATAAATCCTGGAGCAATGTTTCTTTGACATTGGTGTCAAAAGGAATTGTGTGGGATCTTTCAAAGTAAAGAGGTCTGGTCTGTTCTTAAGAATTTGTGTTTCTGCAAGTTCCCAGATGATGATCATGCTGCAAATCCTGAAGTCATATTTTGGGCAGTAGGGGCAAGAATGTCTACACTGGTGAGCATAGCATTTTATTCCTGCTTTTTGTTTCTGAAATGGTCAAATCAGTCTGGAATTCGATCTAACGGCACCATATGGACTGGTCTCAGAGCTTGGCTCCAGGTTAACATCATCTCTCTTCTTTCTGATCCCCATTTGTTGAGACTTTCCCAGTCTTTCCTCATAGGTAAGCCTTGTTCCAACATCCCCAGCCTTCTGATGAATGAATTCCAAGCATGTGTTAAGGGAAGCCAGTCCTCAATATAATCCTGGGATACAGGAAGAGTTTAGTTCAGTAAAACTAGTCTTGTGGAGGTAAACTGTGTTATTTCTCCCTTATTTTCTGCACAAATGTATGACTAGGTAGGAGCCAAGGCTCACAAGGAGTCAGCACAGCCCTATTCTAAAAGTCAGAGCTCTTTGGCCATCTCTGTTCTCCGTGGTCCTTTCCTGTAGTCATCTCTACCCATTACAAATCCACAGTAGCCTTCCGTGTGACCCTGAAGCAATCCCATCCTTAAGAGGTAGTCAAAACCACGTCTTCCTCTCGTTTCACTCAGTTTTCCTTTGCTTTAAACTTTCAGATGAGTTCTCCATATTTTACCCAGTCGACATTTCTTGATGTCTTTGCTGTGCCTTGGTAAAATACAGAGGTAAAACCTTGTGCTTCATCCTCAGTTACACACTTTGACTCTGCTCTTGGCCACTGTCCTTGCTGCTGTGAAAGTGATACATATTATACAACAGGAGAAAAAGCTTTAAATATTAAATGCAGAATAATACATAACAAAGACAGTGACACTGGTACCAAGTAAACTGGGAAGAAAATTCTGAGACTTTATTTAATGCAGAATTCAGTGTCATAATGTCATTTGATTCTTCCTGTAAAGGCATTTTTTTTTCCTTCCACTTTTTCTGGGAATGTAAATGTATCCCCAAAGAAGATAATCCTGAGTCTTTTTCAAATACTGTTGGTGTTTAGTATTAAACATGTGCATTTAACAGATGTGTCCAATTTTGCTGTCTCCTCAGTCCTATGTTTAATGGGTACATAAAAATAGCATCAGGCTGGAGTCAGACAAAAGTTACTATCACTATGTAAGGGTGAAGAGAGGAGACAACGCATTTTGAGTTCCTTTTGTTTGTTTTACAGTGTCTTAATGCTAGTTATGGTTTTGGGGATAATATTTCATATTCTAGGGGTAGTTTTTATCCTATGATTAGACCTTTCACGATTTTTTTTCCAGATCCTTTCCCACTAAATCTCTTAAAGTCAAAAATCATGAATAAATCCTTGTTTGATAGACTGAAAGGTTTTAGCTTCAGAGAGTTGTCAGTGAGATTTCAAACTGGAGCAGTCTTCAGTTCTGTTACTTGCAAGTTATTGATAAATTTGCACACCACTGGCTGCAGTCCTAATGAATATATTCATGGACCGTGGAGCATGGCTTGATATTTACAGGAATCCAAAATATGATTAAAAACAATTTAAATAGAGTTAGAAATGGTATTTGTGATCGAATATTTTAAAAAGCTTGAAAATTAAGAATATGTGCTATTGTATTTTAATTCCAGATTAAGTGTAAAAATGTAAATAATAGATAATAAACCACAAATAATGTGGTTTAAGCTGTCTAATGCTAATCACAGCACAGATGAAGTATTTATAAAAATTAAGAAGTTTAGCTGATTAAATTCTAACCTTTATACTACTAAAAAGGCTAGGGGAATCATAAACTGAATATCTCAAAGATTAATGAACTGCAAATCTGATAATAGCTCCTAGAATTGAGGTATTGAGGTAGGAAACTTTCACATTTAATGAGCATTTATATGGTCTTGAGTTCACTTTGAACTTTTATTTTTATCTTCTGTAAACAAATTACAGTTGTAAAATGTCTCAATCAGTTCTCCCACTCAAGGCGAGACAACAGAGGAATTCCAGACCTGCACTCTGCATTTTCATTCGTGAAATCTCACCCCCCAGATTTAATTGTCCTGAAGAAAGGCAAAATGTTAAGCTCAGGGTAGGACCAGGGTTATAATTACTAGAGTTTATACAAACCCCAGAAGGTCTTCCAAAAATGCTTCAGAGGATGATGTCTATTTTGAAATAATGTAATATCAGTTACGGGAGAGTTCCTTTCTGGAAGCTTGCTTCAACAGGAGGATCTTAGCCAGATGAGTCTCCAACAGAGAGCCAAAGAGGGCTTGTGTTCATTCCCAGTGGCCGAGTAAAGATCTCATGTATGGGCTGCCAGATTTAATCAATAAAAATACAGGATGTCCAGGTAAATTTAAATTTTAGATAAATAATTTATTAGTATGTCAAAGATGCCATCTTCAGTTTTGTATTTTTTGCTTTTTTTAAAATCTGGTAACCACACCCATGATGCATGGATGCTGATTTAATGGGACAGGGATGAGTTCTGGCTGTAAGTATCTTTTTAAATTCTCCAGATGAATATGATGTGTAGCAGACTGGGAATCACTTACATACCACATATTAGCATCACTATCCTCCCCCTGCCTTTATAAAAAGAAAATTAGTAATAAGTTTTATGTTGTAAGAATCTCAGAATAATAAAATCTCAGAGCACAACATATATACTAGTTAAGGATGAATACCATGTATTTTCACATATTAGAATACATGGTATGGATTAGAAAGGTGTTTTTCAGAAGGAAAATAAAAATATGAGTTATGTTCTTGGCTGTCTTTTTTTTTTAATGTAACACAGAAAAAGACATTTATCTTCTGAATTGGAAAATGGAGCTTCGTGGTGACAGTATGTGAACTTTAGGGACCTACTTCCATAAGGGTCTGATCTTCAGTAACTAGAGAAAATGACCTTTGGAGACCTTAAACCTGGGGAATTGATGCTAACAGTTTAGGAGTTGGTGTAAGCTCATGCTGAGCAAAATGTCTACGAGAATGCACTCTACAAGGTTAATAGGCTGATGTTTTTTCACAATTGTAAACCAGAAAAAATAATACAGATAATTAACACTGCTAGTGCCGAGGGCTATTTTCTCATTTTTTCATGTGGCTTTGGCAGTAAAGAGAGCAAAGACATTCTGTCTTATTTTTGCCTCCTGGTTTTGGTGATTTCTGAGTTCCAAATCAATAAGATTCCTAAGACTTGAAGAAAACCCAGGGAAATAAATATTGTGCTCTTTCCTTTCAAGGACCATTTCAATTGATGGAAATCTACACTGCTATTAATGATCCAAAGTAATTCCTTATGGGTGTTATTATTTCCTATATCCATTAAGTCATTATCAAATAACCACAGAGCCTAGTTTATATAAGCATTAATAAATATTTTCAAATGCATTAATTGCCTCAAAGTCTCTTTCCATGGTTCTTGTAGGCAATGGAGTTTAGGTATGTTTATTCTAATTTTCCTCCAAATATGGAAATAAATCAGGACATATTTCTAGATTTCTCTTCTTAAAACTTTTCAGTAAAGCTGAACAATTACTAGCAAATTTTGTGACTGACTACTAGCTAGTCAATTGGATCAACCTGTCTAAGTTGATTGTGGCATTATGACTGCATACATAGATTAGAAATCTAACTGTAGTTTAGGGACTGGGGATTTCTTTCAGGTCCCAGTTCAGTCCATTTTATGACCTTGAGTCCAGCAAGCTCACATTTGTTGATCTTGTTACATTATTTCTTTGGAATGGCTTACATGTCTTTTGTTTTTGTTTTTTTAAACAAATTTGTTTATTTGAAAGGGAGGGAGGGAGGGAGAGAAAGAGAAAAAATACTGATACTTTCATTTGCTAGTGCTAGTTAATTTCCCAAATTCCCACAAAAGCCAGTGCTGGGCCAGTCCAAATCCAGGAGCCTGGATTTCCATCCAGATCTCCTCCGTGGTTGGTGGAGACCCAACCACTTGAACTGTCATCTCTTGCCTTCTCTGGCACATCAGCAGGAAACTGGATTAAAGGCAGAGTAGTCAGTTCTCAATCCAGGCACAGGCATGGGATATGGGCATCCCAAGCAAGAGCTTAACTTGCTGTGCCACAGTGTCCATCTCCACGAGCATTTTCCAATTTGCTTTCCTCAACACTGTATTTGGGGTGTGAAGGGGAGGAGTAATTTATTAACTCCATTTTTCAGATCAGAAGACTTGCTCATTTTTAGGTGCTGTGCACTGCTAAATCTGTAAGGGATGGAATTGACCCTTGAACATGGACCTCCTGACCCTCAGGGCCCTTACTACTGGATCAGAACTGTCTCTTATTAGTGCAGATCAAGCCAGGAAAAATACTGTCAAAGTACAGTGGGTGGGTAGCTGTTCCCAAGGAAATTAGTGTTCATTTTTTTAAAAAAATATTTACCATAAAGGAAGTAGAAAAAGAGAACACTTTTTATCACAAGGAGAGAAAGAAAAGAAATAATCAAATAAAGACTTGATAGCAAACTGATGTGAAAGCTATCATGAAAAACCTCACATAGTGGCATGACTGCTCAGCACACTCCCAACTTCTGTTTTTGAGAGGGAAAAGGTGGAGGAAGGGGGAATGGTGCAAAGATGCAAGAGTGTTCCACTGTGTAAATAGTAACTGCAGAGAAGAAGTGTGCGTTCTTTTGGGTGGACTTCAGTAGAGAAGATGATGAGAGAGGATATGAGGAAGGAACTGGGAGCTGAGGGCTAGCACCAGAAGGGCCAATGCATTGTAGCCAGTCGTATTGACCGTAGGCAAGGGATAAAAAAATGCTAGCAAGTCTGGCTAATCCTGTTTCCTAGACTTGCTGAAGCAGCTTGGCCAGAGAGCATAGTCCTCTGTAACATCCACGAATTCAACCAACTGCAAGTCAGAAGTACTCAGAGAAGAAACTTGCATCTGTCCGGAGTATACAGACCTTTTTTCTCTTGTCACTACTCCCTAAACAACATGGCATAGCAACAGTTTACATAACATTTACATCATCTTAGGTATTATAAGTAATCTGGAGATGATTTAAGGTTTGTGGGATGATGTGTGCAGGTTATATGCAAGTGTTATGTCATTTTGTAGAGGGGACCTGAGCACTCACATATTTTGGTATTTGCAGCAGGGAGGGAAGAGATGGTTCCTGGAACCAATCTCTCATAGATACCTAGAGAATACTGTACACTGGCCACTCCTGGGATGGGAAGGAAGCACTAGCTGACCTATTTAGAGAGTTTTGATTTAAATTGTGAAAACAACTTTTTCCTAGAACTGTAGGCATGTTGTAGGTTGGAACTGCTTGTAGAAGATATGGTGGCTAATTCAGGGAAGACAACTGGTTCAGATTAAATAGTTATTGAAACTCAGAGTCATTGAAAGCAACTGCACTAATTGCTTACAGTTTAAACTCTGACTCCTAAACATTAAGGAAAGTACCTCAGAAACACTTTATGAAAATACAGGTTGCTGGGCACTAGCCAAGAGTGGGTAATGTAGTAGACCTGGGTGGGACTTGAGAATTTACTTTCCTAGCAAGCTGAGGATGCTGTTGCTGGTACAGGGACCACACCTTGCAAACCAGTGGCTCAAGTATTGCTGTGATTATTTTGGTTACCAAGGAGAAGTAGGTGTTACTTACAAAAGAGCACAACCACTCCCTCTAATGTGCTTTTCTATTCCTGTCAAGCAGATACTGAGTAGGTACAGGGAACCGTGAAGGACTGGAACATCCTAGCTGCTGCTCTTAATCCCCCCTAGCCATTGTTCCTGAGGGACATACAAGGACCATAAACTGTGTACTATGAAGAGTATGGTACTAATGTATATTGGAATAATAGTAGTGCTTTGCATATACCATGCATTTTTTTAAATCAATCCGGGAACATTTCCCTTATAATCTATGAGTTTTCTTTGAAAGGATGTTTACAAAGACCAAAAGTGTGCGTCATTGTTGAGCAAGAATACTGAATGTTCAGGTGTGCCAACTCAACATCTCCATCTTTCCTCTCCAAAAACCTGTTTCCCTGCAGTTCTCTGCTTGTCTTCAGAGTGGCAGTTAATAGCTTGATTAAAATTGATGTTTATCTGTTTTAAAGTTCCATTTTATTTTTGTGGAACTCATTTAACCATCCCTATGGTTCTTCCGCCCACAAGCCATGCTCAAGAGGCTATTTTTGACCTGACGGAAACATGTAATAATGGTGAGCAAAATATTTTGAAAGATCACTTTAGGCTTTTGCTTTTGAACAGTCCTGTGTGCTAGTCCTGACATTACCAATTAGTTTCTGCTTCAGAGCTCCCAAACCAGGGGGAAAGAGCGTGCCTCTTCCTGGATTCTGTACTTGAATTCTGCAGAACTCAACATGTGAGTCACCACCTCAAGCTGGCAGCCTCACTGGTTACAGTAGGACTTAGAATGAATAGTCTGGAAATCTGCCTCAGATGAAACAATGCACACAATGCTTTTTGTCTAAAATGTGAATATAGTGCAGGAGACAGAAAGATGATAGTAACTCTAAAAGTCTGTGTTGTGAATGCAAGTCAGAAAGTATGTGCAGGCAACAAAAGCTGGAAGCAAGGGAAGACATTCAATAACCTAAGCATGACATCTGAATTTATTTTTTAAATCTAAGGCTGCCACATTAACATCATATTCTTAAGAACTACATGCTACGCCTAAATCAGTCTCAGCCCCCTCGCCCTTTTGTAAAACTGGTGCAGTAACTATATGCATGAAACACATACAAGTCACTACTCAATACTGGGTGTTATGTATTATGCAGGAATGAACTGGGCAGATACACATTTATTCCAACAACTGCTTAGACCCTGTTTAGAACACTGACCCTGTCGTTATCAAATGGCACCCTAAGGATCTTCAAGACATAATGAGAATCTGTTTTAATCCTCACTCTCCGAGCAGAAAGGCATCATATTTTGCAGTCTAGCAAAGTGGTGGGCACCTCCTGGCATTCATTACAAGTCACTCTACCCAGCCTCAGGTTCTCACCTACCCAGTGCCTGGCATTCCTATGTCCACACTGAACAGGGCATTGCCAGTGCTCTTCCTCATTCCCCTTCACATGTTTGGACTCTGGACTGTTCCTACCATCTGCTCCTGCCACCATTAGTTCAGCCATGGCTCCATGGGTGATCTCCAACTTGGTTAATTCCTCTTCACCCTCTGACTGGCTTGACACACCTATTTGAAAACATAACTGTGTCACCTGTAAGACTTACAAATATAATTTTCTATGGATAAATAAGTAATTCTTTAAAATAATTCTTAATTAATGTAAGGTGAATAAATTTCCTGTATTTCATATAGATAGATTTAGGAGCATAGTGTGCTTTCCACTCTACCCTTCCTCCTGCCCATGATCCCACTCTTTGTTCTCCTTTTCTCCTTCATTTAATTTTTGCCATGAAATACTTATTATTTTATAATCATCAGCTTAACCCTCCATTAAGTAAATAATTCATCAAGTAGAAGAAAAAAAAACCACTGTTCCTTAACAGTAGAGACAAGGACTGTAAACAATCAAATCTCAAAATGTCAATTTTGCTCATATATATTACATTATTCTGTACTCTATTAGTTACCACAGATCAGGGAAAACCTGATATTTGCTTTTTGGAACTGGCTTATTTGACTAAGTATGATGGCTTCTAGTTGCATCCACTTTGTTGCAAAAGAGTTTCATTGATTTTTATGGCTGAACAGTATTCCATGGTGTATATACAGCACATTTTGTTTATCCAGTCATTGGTTGATGGAAATTTGGGTTGATTGCATATCTTAGTGTGAATTGAAATCCAGTAAACATGGGGGTACATATACCTCTTTCATATGCTAACTTCATTTAATTTGGGTAAATTCCTAGGAGTGGGATGTCTGGGCCATATGGTAGATCGATTTTCCAATTTCTGAGCAATCTACATACTGTCTTCCACAATGGCTACAGTAGCTTACATTCCCATGGACAGTGGATTAGATTACCTTTTTTCCCTGCATCCTTGCCAGCATTTATTGTTTTTTAAGTTCTGTAAGTGAAATCTCATTGTGGTTTTGATTTGCATTTCCATGATGGCTAGAGATCCTGAGCATTTTTTCATGTGTCTATTGGCCATTTGAATTCCATCTTTTGAAAAGTGTCTGTTCAAGTTCTTTGCCCATTTCTTAACTGCATTGTTTGTTTTGTTAAGTTTCTTGAGCTCTTTGTAGTTTATGGATATTAATCCTTTATCAGTTCCACAGTTTGCAAATATTTTCTCTCACTGTGTCAGTTGCCTCTTCACTGTGTTTGCTTTGCATCACAGATACTTCTTAGCTTGATGTAATCCCACTTATCATTTTCACTTTTTATTGCCTGTCCTTCTGGGTTCTTTTCCAAGAAGCCTTTGCCTATGCTAACGTCTTGTAGAGTTTCCCCAATGTTCTCCTTTAGTAATTTGCTAGAATCGGGACATAGATTTATATCCTTGATTCATTTTGAGTTGATTTTTGTATAATATATAAATATGGATCTTGCTTCATACTTCTGCATGCAGAGATCCTGTTTTCCCAGCATGATGTATTGAAGAAGCTTCCATTCTCCAGGGAGTGATTTTAGCACATTTATCAAAGATTAGTTGGTTATAGATGCATAGATTTATTTCTGGGGATTCTATTCTGTTCTACTGGTCTACATGTCTTTTTTTTTTTTTTTTTTTTTTTTTGCTAGTACCTGGCTGTTTTGATTATAACTGCCCCATAGTATGTCTTGAAATCTGGTATTGTGATGCCTCCAAGCTTTGTTTTTGTTGTTTAAGATTGCTTTAGCTATTCAGGATCTCTTGGGTTTCTATATGGATTTTAGCATCGTTTGTTCTAGATCTGAGAAGCAAGTCATGGATATTTTGATTGGGATCACATTGAATCTAAATTGCTTTCGGTAGTATGGGCATTTTGATATTAATTCTTTGAATCCATGACATGGGTGATCTTCCACTTATTTTGTTTTTTCTTCCTTTCTTTAATGTTTTGTAATTTTCATTTGCAGAGATCTTTGACCTCCTTGGTCATATTTAATCCAAGGTATTTAAATTTTTCTATGTATTGTGAATAGGACTCATCTTTCATGTTCTTTCTCAGCCATAGCATTGTCTGTGTATACAAAGGCAATTGATTTTTGTGTTTATTGTATATCCTACAACTTTACTAAACTCTTTAAGAATTCCAATAGTCTTTTAGTGGAGTTCTTTGTTTCCCTATCTATAGGATCTTGTCACCTGCAAATAGGGACAATTTGACTTCCTCCTCTTTAATTTGTATCCCTTTGGCTTCTTTTTCTTGCCTAATGGTTCTGGCTAAAACTTCCAGGACTATATTGAATAACAATGGTGAAAGTGGACGTCTTGGATTCCAGATCATAATGGGAAATATTTCCAGCTTTTCCCCATTCAATATAATACTGGCTATGGATTTACCATATATTGCCTTGAATGTGTTGAGGAATGTTCCTTCTATCCCCAATTTACTTACGGTTTTTATCATGAAGTGATATTGTATTTTATCAGATACTTTCTCTGTATCTATTGAGATAATATGGATTTTGTTTGTTAATGTGATATATTACATTTATTGATTTGTGTTTGTTGAAGTAGCCCTGCATACCAGCGATAAATCCCACTTGGTTTGGGTGAATGATGTTTCTGATGTGTTGTTGCATTTGATTAGCCAGTATTTTGTTTATTTTTGCATATGTGTTTACCAGTGACATTGAGCCATAGTTCTCTTCCTTTGTTGTATCTTTTCCTGGTTTTGGAATTAAGGTGATGCTGCCTTATAGAAGGAGTTTGGGAGGATTCCCTCCCTTTCAGTTGTTTTAAATAGCTTGAGAAGAATTGGAATTAGTTCATTAAAAGTCTTGTAGAAATCAGCAGTGAAGCCATCCAGTCCTGGGCTTTCCTTTGTTGAGAGGTTATTTATTTTTTATTTTTTTATTTTTTTTCAATTTGAATGGCAGAGTTACAGAGGAGGAGAGGCAGAGAGAAGAGAGAGCGAGCTATGTTCCATCTGTTGGTTCACTCCCCAGATATTTGCAGCATTTGGGGCTGGACCAGGCCCAACCAGGATCCTGGAGCTTTTCTAGAACACCCATGTGGGTGCAGGAACCCAAGCACTAGGGCTGTCTTCCTCTGCTTTCCCACGTGCGTTATCAGAGAGCTGAATCAAAAGTGGAACATTTTTTTTTTTAGGACTTATTTTATGTATTTGAAAGAGAGTTACAGAGAGAGGTAGAGCCAGATGAGAGAGAGAGATAGAGGTCTTCCATCTGCTGTTTTACTCCCGAAATGGCCACAACAGCCAGAGTTGGGGCTGATCCAAAGCCAGGAGCTTCTCCTGGGTCTTCCACATGAGTGCAGGGGCCCTAGCACTTGGGCCATCCTCCACTGCTGTGCCAGGTGTATTCGCAGAGAGCTAGATTGGAAGTGGAGCATCTAGGACTTGAACCAGTGCCCATATGGGATGCTGGTACTTTAGGCCAGTAATTTAACCTGCTGCACCACAGCACAAGCCCCTCAGCTGGGTCTTGAACTGGCATCCATATGGAATGCAAGCATTGCAAGCTTGGGCAACTGAACCTGCAGTGTCACAGTGCTGGGCCCTGGGAGGGTCTTTATTACTGATTCAATCTCCTTCTTTGTTTTTGGCCTATTTATATTTTTTATGTTCTTGTGACTCAGTTTTGGTAGATTGTATGTCTAGAAATCTATTTCTTCTGGATTTTCCAATTGTTGGCTATAACTGTTTGTAGAAATTCCTGATGATTATTTTTCACTTCTGTGGTATCCATTGCAGCATCTCCTTTTTCTTCTCTTATTTTATTAATTTGAGTCATCCTCCTGCCCCAGCACTCTAATTTTTTTTTGTTAATTGGGCCAATGGTATATCAGTTTTATTTTTTCAAAAAAATCCCTCTTCACTTATGTTTTCTATTTTTTAAAATTTTGTTAATTCTCCAATTTTAATTATTTCTCCCTAGTAATTTTGGGTTTGATTTGTTCTCTGTTTTCTAGGTTCTTGAGGTGCATTGTTAGATCTTAATTTGATGCCTTTCCAATTTCTTTATTTTTTAAAATATTTACTTAATTGAAAGAGTTATGGGGAGTGAGAAGGACAGAGAGGGAGAGAGAGAGCTTCCATCTGCTGGCTCACTCCCCCAGATGGCTACAATTCCTGGAGCTGGGCCAGTTTCAAGCCAGGAGCCAGGAGCTGCTGCTTGTTCCCACATGTGGATGATAGGGGCACAAATACTTAGACCATCCTCTGCTGCTTTCCCAGCCACATTAGCCAGGAGATGGATTGGAAGTGGAGAATTGGGGTCTTGAACCAGTGTCCATAGGAGATGCTGGCACTGTAGGCTGTAGCTTTACCCACTACACCACAGCACCAGCCCCTCCGATTTTTTTATGTTGGCACTGATTGCTATCAACTTCCATTTTAACACTGCTTTTGCTGAATCCTATAGGTTTTGATTTGTGGTTTTATCATCTTCATTTGTATCTAGGGATTTTTTAAATTTTCCTTTTGATTTCTTCTGTGATCCACTATTCATTCAGGAGGATGTTGTTCAGTTTCATGTGTTCACATATTTTTGGGAGTTTTTTAAGCTGTTAATTTCCAGCTTCATTCCATTGTGGTATGAAAAGATAAATAGTATGATTTAATTTTTTTTGAATTTGTTAAGATCTGCTTTATGGCCTAGCATATAGTCTATCCTAGAGAAAGTTCTAAGCACTGGTGAAATGAATGTGTATTCTTCAGCTGTGGTATAGAGGAGTAAATTTCTAAATGTAATACTAAATGGGTAATACAACCATAAGTATATAATTATTAAGGCAAAAGTGAATTCTCAACACTTAAAGTGTCAGTGTGAATAGGCATATTGTCTCTTGTGCCTTCATGTAGTTGCACAAAGTCACATTTCTCCTTGGGATGTAGAGTCTATCTAGTAAATGAGGAAATTTCAGTTCACTGATCATGCTATTAATATGCATTTTTGTTTTAAATAAAGGTAGAATGTCATCAGTGATATTTTTAAGGACATATTCTCACATAGACCAGCTTTTACATTAAACAAACAAAACAGTTGGATTCCGTACTCCAGACTGCTAGTTCTAAGAGTTTAGTGATTCAGCTCTGAAAAAATTGAGAGTCTTCATCTTCCTCCTCCTCCAGATATATTGATCTTTGATCTGTATGTCATCATCTCTATGACAAACCTTCTCGGGAAAGTCACAGTATAAAAACAGTAACATGACTACAGTAGCAGAAAGCAATGCATATTTTCTGTTCCACTAGAATGAACTAATTTTAACAAGTCATGATATAAGATAATATCCATCTATTTCATCAATAATATTTTTCATATTTCTCCAGGCTTGTGATTTGTCATTGACAAATAAGAAGCTACTTTCTCCTGATGCCGAGTTTTAGTTATTTATATTTTAAACCTGTGTTATTTGTCATGCTCGATGGGGTTTTAACATTAAAAAATAAATTAGCTTCTGTGGAACATTAACCTGTACATCTGGATGCTGGGTCTGATGAAGGCAGCAGCCGCCTAGGATCTGCAGAGTCCTCTTCGTCTGTCAGGGAAGTGAAGATAAAAAGCTTGGAGATGCAATAAATTTATAACATGGGAGCTGACGGGCAGTTTCTTGCCGTTTCTTTGTGTGTCTCCTTGTTTTCAGAGCCATAATTATAAACTGATTACAGCTAGGAAAAAAATCCCTCTGTTCTCCCCACTGAATAGCAATTACTCTGTTGTGTTTCATTGTGATTTTCTTGTTGTTGGTCTTTTGAACTTTATTAGACTATTTTAGATTTCAGTATAGCTTCTGGCAAGCAGGAGATGCCAAATAAGTGTAATATAAGTGAATTGTTTACAGCGATTGTCTGATTGCATGTTATAAATCACATTGTAGTCAGACTAAGTATATACTAGAAACTGAACATCTCGTTTTCCCATCTGTACTCATTTATAGTATATTTGATGTGGTCCTGTTTGGTCTTTATTCTGAGTTTGCCCTCTTCTTGATATGTAGTTCTTTTAAAAAGAGTGTTTCAGTTGTAGTGTTTGCTTGTTATAACATTTCTAATATATTCTAGACATTAGGAAAAATCTCCCTGTGTGGAGAATAGCTCATCTTTTGTTAAGGCTGTATTTACATCAGCTGAAAAGCGAAACTATGGACAGTGTTTCCCTCCTCCCCACCTCCCCCGTCTTTGAGTTGATTTATTTATTTTTCAAATTTACCATCCCGACCTAATGACTGCTTATTTGGCATGACCTGTGAACTCGGCTCTTAGAGTCTTGATCTAATTAGTCTAAATGCTTTCTTGGTTTGCTACTGATTATGCATACAAGTCATGATGCGGCCCAGAGGTAGAGATATAATTCATTCTTCATGTGTTTTAATTGTGACTTATTTTATCACTGCAAGAGGTGGAAAAAAAATAATTTTGTCCATATTGTGTAGCACAGAGAGATAGTTGACTGAAATAAGACTTCAAGAAGGTATGGTGTAGGTAAAATAGGAAATATTTTAAAAATCACATGCAATTTTGGATGAACAAGGAATAAAACACATGTAAAAGATATCTGCAATATTTTTTTATGACAGACTACACATTTTTTCAGATGACTTTTGCTGTTGTTGGTTTTGACTAAAGATTCACTAAAGAAAGTGGAGTGTGTACATTTTCTAATCTGATATTGTGGGAAAAAAGTGGAGATGTTCCCCTTTAGTCTTTTGTCATATACTTGATTTTAAGGTGATATCTTTTAATAGAATGAATTTTTTCACAAACTAAAACTTTTAGGAATTTCTAATATTTGTGAATTAACTAAAAAATGTAATTCAGTAGAATTTACCTTAGTTGCAGAAGTTGCAGAATTGAGACTTGATGGTCTGTACATATATAAGATATCAAATAACCAAAAATAGAAAGAAGGGTCTATAATAAATAATGGAAGTATACAAATATATGCAAAGCAAATCAAAGCAAGGAAGGTTATGAAGTTAAAAAGGCAAAAAACATAACAGCAAGTTGATTAATAAACACATAGAATACTACTTTGAAAATGGACAAAGTACAGACTACAATTTTGTAAATACAGAATGACTAGAGGAATCTTTTTTTTTTTTTTAAGAATTTTTTTTTTTTTTAAATTCTAAAGACAGAGTGACCGGGGAAGAGTGTAGGGAGAGCCAGGAACCCTGAGCTCCATCCTGGGCTTCCCCAGGATGGGTGGTGGGAGTCCAGTTCTTGGACCATCATCTACTGCCCATCTAGGAGCATTAGCGAGAAGGTGGCTCAGAAGTAGAGCAGCCAAGATGCAAACTAGTGAGCTGACATGAGATGCTGGTGTGTCAAGCAGCGTCTTAACTCACTGTGCTACAATGCAAGCCCTGAATTGAGCCGTCTTGAACACTTTGTTATAATTAGACTAGGAAGAAAAGATAACTATTTTGGAAAATTTTTTTTGTATTTGTTTTGAATAGTGAGTATTTTTGAAAGGGATTTTTCATTAATTGTGTAAGGGATAACAAATGTTGGTTGTAGTGTTAAATGTGTTTACATATTTAATTTCAAATGCTTGGTATCTAATAATAGAAGGAATGCGATAGTTTGTAGCTGAATTTTTATTATTTCCCCCCTGTTTTTGCTAACTCCTATAAATCCAAGGAGGATCATCTTTGGAACAGTGAAAATCAGTGACCATCCAAATTTGGTGATTGTTTCCTATGTATAACTTGCTGATGTCACAGATTCGGGAAATTAAAGCATGTTAACAAAATGCATTATGGTAGTAACGCTTGAGTATCATCCATCATTGGTAACTCTGTGAAGCAGTCTATCTCACTCGTGATAGCACTGGGTTCATTTTTCTGCCATCTTTATGGTGTGGCCCTAATTCCTCCTGGCTGTACTAGACAGGTGGAGCTCCAATGACCACATCTGCCTTGCAGGTGATAGGATGGAGGGAAGGATGTGTGATTAAAAAGAGGCCAAAGTCATGTGAATCTGTTAAGAAAGCTTTCTAAAAGTGCCCATGCTAGACATTTTCTTACTTTCTATTGGTGGCTAAGTTCAGAGAGGAAGCTAGAAAACAGTTTCTGTTTTGGCCACACACATGTACGATAGGTATTCAGTTGGCCAAGGTAGGTGGAATAGCCAAGATTGATTAGCAGCATTTCATTTGCAGAGTTCTACTTTACAATGTGAGGACTGTGAAGGGTTGTGGCTCAAGAAGCTACAGTCCCAAGAGGGGCTGGGGTGAAGAGAAGACACACAAAGTTTTACTTTGTAGGGACACAGCTGTCTCAAGATGCAAAAGTAGAAAGAGGGCTCAGAGAAGCTGTTTATGTTTTCTTCTGGGGTTCATGGTTGTTTGCACTCAAGCTAACCCTGTTCCTGCAATTTTCAACATAGCCAGGTATAAGGGGATCCTGTAAAAAAGGTCTCAGGGAGAAAAAAAATTCCTTGGTTGAGTACACATTTTATTTTGATTTGAATGGGGGAAGATCATTTTCCACCTGAAAGTGCCTGCTAAAAATCATGGGTTCTAATGCTCTAAAAAGTGGTGAATTGGGATGGAGGCAAAACTAATGGTCTCTACCCAGAGAGCCTTGAGATGTGGCTGGGTTACAAAGTCAAGTTACGGGAACCAAGATGTGCCTTGCAATGAGGAATTAGAAGCACAGACGCTAAGAACCCTGGTCTGAAAGAGAGGATGCTGGGCCAGATGATTCCAGTACCTAAGTCTGTCTCCTTCAAAGTGTTTGACTGAAAGTGCATTACAAAACTCCTTTGTTCACTCCCAGTGCAAGCTGAACACACAAACTGGGAAGGAGAGTCAAAGGCCAGATGTTTACTAAGTGCTTAGAGAACTAGTGTTTAAGCAGGAGAACTGTATCCACATCTTCATATAAATCCATTATGTTGTATATGGGCACGTTCTTCATCATTTAGAAGAGTTGTAATAAAGTGAGACCAGTTTGAGTAGACAGACAGCATTTGAAACCTGTACTTTATGTTCTTCATCTGTGATAATGGACAGGTTATTTAATTTATCTTAGACTGTTTTCTTATCTCAGAAAATGAGAATGATTAAACTTACCTCAGAAGTATTACAAGCATTGCTCAAACATTTCTGACATGTCTAGCAGGGTGTCTAGCTCATAGTAGATGCCAATAACCAAGAGGACTCTTCCTTCTAGCTATTAAGACTAATTATGAACATTTGTGCACTTGGGTCCTTATGTCCCAGTATCTTCTTTATTATATATTTTCTATCCAAGTCCTTTGTTCCAGTAGCAGAATTTGGGCAGTAAAATTAAATCACTGAGAAAGACAGATTTGTTACAAATAAATTTAAAGTTCATCTCAGGCTGTGATTTTCACATTAGTTCTAAATTTATCAACTTTCTATTTATAATTTTTCTCACAAAATGTGTTTTGATATTCAAAGCATGTGATGAAAGTTTAAAGATGAAAATATTTTCGATACTTTTTTGCATTTGCATGGATTGAATATTTTAAATGAAAATATTTTTTTTTTTCTGTTTTGAGTTTCCATGCAAAGGTAATAATGAGAGTTTGTAATGAGTCTTTTGCCATCTCTCAAGGTGACTCCAGGGCTTCTGGCCAGAACAGCTCCTTGGTGGGTAATTCAGTCTTTCTTAGGCCACAATTCCATTTTGTCTTGGAAATATTTTCCGGGTCTATGGTACCACCTGTACAAGCCATGAAATATAATTTAGTGCACATGTAGCTTTGAAGAATACCATGTATCATACTATTAGGTTTTCTTCTAGGAAGAGACTTGTCAAGCTAATTCATTCTCTTTCCATTGTAAGTTGATCTTAGAGTTTTTGTTTGGCAACACCACATATGAGTTCTGCTTAATGAGTAGTGATGTTTACTGATAGTATTAGAACTATCAGAATACAATGGGAAGTTCATGATGTATGAGCGCCTTGAAATAAGCTACCATGTGAGCACTAACCTCGTCTTGCTCCTGTGGTTTCAACACAGTCTAATGCAGTCAGGCTCACACAGCCTGTTTTCTCTAAGATGTAAATTGCCTTACAGGTCCATTTGGAGAGAAACAAGAAACACACACTTCTACCAAGCCTACCTTTTATGTACATTTATTTTTTAACATAAAAGTAGCAGGCATGGGATCTGGGGTCTGTGTTTTTTTTTTTTTTTTTTAAATTCTTTGACAGGCAGAGTGGATAGAGAGAGAAACAGAAAGGTCTTCCTTTTTGCCGTTGGTTCACCCTCCAGTGGCCACCGTGGCCAGTGCACTGTGGCCGGCGCACCGCGCTGATCCGAAGGCAGGAGCCAGGTGCTTCTCCTGGTCTCCCATGGGGTGCAGGGCCCAAGCACTTGGGCCATCCTCCACTGCACTCCTGGGCCACAGCAGAGGGCTGGCCTGGAAGAGGGCAACCGGGACAGAATCTGGCGCCCTGACTGGGTCTAGAACCTGGTGTGCCGGATGCCACAAGGCGGAGGATTAGCCTAGTGAGCCGCGGCGCCGGGCCTGGGGTCTGTTTTACAGTGCAGCAGATTAAGCTGCTGCTTGTAGTGCCAGGATCACGTATCTGAGTGCCTGTTTGAGCACTGGCTACCATGCCTCCAATTCAGCTCCCTGCTAATGCGCCTAGGAAGGCAGTAGATGATGGCTCAAGTACTTTGACCCCTGCAACCTATGTGGGAAACTTGGATGGAGTTGGTATCTCTTGGCTTTGGCCTGGCCCAGTCCTGGCTATTGTGGCCATTTCGGGAGTGAACCAGTAGATGAATGATATTCTCTCTTTCTCTGTCACTTTGCTTTTTACACTAAAAATAAACTAACAGGCAAAGAGCTAGTTTATTTGACCAAAGTTTTCCCAGCTGTGCTTTATTATGTATCGTAATAGTTTCCTGATGGGGCACTTCATAGAATATAAAAATGAAAGGAATGTGGCCTCAGACAGCTAGTTGGGATTATCACAGTTATATATTTTTCTTGAGAAAAGTCTCAGTTCAGGTTATTTTAACAAGCAGTGGTATTAAACCAAGACTTGTTGGGGTATCATTCTAGTCCTAGTGGGAATTGGGAGGAGTTAAGCCAGGCCCTGTCTTCCATGAGGTTTTAGATGATTGGAGAAGGAAATAGTTCTTGGAAACAAGTTTGGAATTAAAATAATGATGACTGAAAGATGGATCTGCTTATTGATGAAACACAGTCGCGGTCCCTGTTTACGGATTCCTGGTGAGGACTTGGAGCGAGCGTGCCTGCATCCCTGAAGAAGTCTGATAGAAGCAGAGGCTGATTGAATTAATTGGAAGGCTGCAGGAGAGGTCACCCTGTCTGGTCCCTGTCCCTATGAAGGATGGCACAGAAACTCTCCCAGACAGATTGCGACCTGCTTTAATCAGCCACTGGCATTATACCCACACCTGTGCGGTGACCCCTAAAATTGGGAAGAAAAGTGAAAGACCTAGTCAGTCATCCCGAGGATTGACCACATGGCACAGAGGCAACAATTGTTTTCATTTCTCATCGGAGTGATGTGCTGTTCCTTACACACATACATGCACGCACGCATACTCACACACCCTAAAGCTTCCTTTGAAAGGATATGCATCTTAAGGTGTTGGGGCCTTTTTTATTTTTTAAGTTTCTGTTGTACATTTTTCCATTTTATCCAAAAATGCTGATACAGTTCCCCACTGGAGTAAGAGAGAACCTTCCGATAACTAAGACCTTCTTGTTATACGTTACTTTCTGTAACTCATTTACTTTCTCACGACTTTTAATTCTTCATGGGCACACTCATTCAGTGATTCCCTTAAGTTTTATTTGTCCTATATGGAATTGAATTACAGTAGAAGAGAAAATGTGCCTGCGAGGCAACATGACATAAAAGCAGAGTCAGGGAATTAGGTGATTAGGGTTCTGTTCCTGCCTCTGCCCCTCTGTGAGCTGTCGGACCCAGAAAAATCACCCAGTTCTTCTGTCATTTGTAAAATAAGAGAATAGAGCTAGGTCAGTCAGGTTCATACTTTTTCTTATTGTTGATGCACTCTAGATTAATAATTTAGTGGGTATGGAAACCTCACATGCATACCTCATGGGTAAAATAAAGGCTTTAATAAAATGACTTCCTACTGCTATATGTAATACACTCAATTTCCATGTTTTGTTTATTTTGAAAATGTCTTGTTTGTGACTCACTATATTTGTTTGAACTATCACTACCTGGCAAAGCCATGAAGTTTCAAATCAGCAGATATGATGGTTTTCATGGTCATTTTAGCATAGGCATTCTTATTTTATTAATTGCAAATTTTAAGGACTCCTGTGTTGTGTAGTAACATTACTGCATTGTTGACAAAATCTTAAAAATGTCAAGAATAGGAAGGCAAAACTAGAGAGTGGAAAGGGGGAATTGTTTCATTTCCCTATATCTGTATTTAAGGCAGTCTTGTCATAATTACCATTCAGCCTTTTGATGAAAAAAGGAGTACTGAGATAATACTATTAGTAGCTTGCTAAAGGAATGATTCAATTCACGTGTAGAATGGTAACATAGTCTTGGACACAATTGCTTATATCCTCTTTCTCCCCAATTCTTGGTTGTAATTGGCATCCCAGGGATTATAAATAGTAATAGAAATAAGGGTAATTCAGCGTTGGAAACTTAAACCTGGGATATAGAAATGCCATAAGTCAGGCAGGGTGTATCTCTGTAGTGCTAATGAGTAGAGACTTTTTCAGAAGTGCAGGACAGAGGAATTTCCATGACATGTCCTAATAGGTCAGACAGGCCTAGTTGATTACCCCTTAGGCAATTATGCAGTTAGCTGGTGGGACATTAGGTTTCTGGCCTGGACAGTGTTGCCCTGCTCATTGAACAGCACCAGCATCTGTCTGGAAGCTCAAGCCTGAGACCTGGAAGTCACTCTTCGTGCCACTCTTGGCTTCTGTTTCCACATCCAGCTCCCATTGTTTTCAACTTCAAGTATGCTTCATTACATTTCTCCATCTGCACTCTACTTTAGTTCATCCTCACTTCTGTTCCTTCTGCTTCCTTACCTGTTCTTCTGACCCAGTTTTTGCAGTGGGAATCTCCTTGGCTTCCCACTGCACAGAGGAAGAAGACAAACTGATTCCAGCTAAGTGGAGGGGTCCCCAAGATTGCGCCCAGCCCCTTTGCAGGCCTCACCTGTGCCACCCTGTGCTGGGACCCAACCTCACAGGCTGGGCTGGGCCTTGTACTCTCCCTGCCCCCAGCCCAGTTACAGGCCTTTGCCACTGCTGTCACTCTGCCCATCCCTGCTTCCCTTGTCATCCCATCCGCTCCTATGTACTCTTCATGGCTTAGGCCCTGTGTCACTCTGCAACACAGGGTTAGTTGTGTCTACTGTTGTATCCAGCTTGGTGCTTCAGATATCACAGAAGCCTACTGGATGGTGATGATAAAGATGGTAAGAATAAAAACAGCTCTTATATAGTGCCTACTATTTTCAACACACTCTTCAGACTGTCCTAAAAATGTTCAGTTATTTATGACGTCACTCCTATGAGAAGATACTGTTAATATCCTCATGGTACAGGTGAGAAAACTTGAAACATCGGTTAAGAGACATAGGGAAAGATCCTAAATAGGTGACAATGGTGTTGCGATTTGAACCCAGGCAGATTGGCTACAGAATAGTTGTTCCTCATTACTGAAGAAAATTGCCTTTTCCGTGTGTACTGAAATATTACTGTTGCAGTCTCATTTATTTAATTGGACAAGTGTTACACCTTATAGAAGGTCAAGTATTTTATAATCCTGCATATCAAATAATGGTGTTCATTGATTCACTACATAATGTGTCATATGCCATGCAATGTCTCATTTGTTCTTCACAGCAACTAAGCAACATAAGTAGCAAATTCTCAGTTTTATGAATGAAGGGTAACTAGGATGCAGGGCTTGAGCTCTTGATTGTTTGGATCTCAGATCCCATGCTCCCTTTTTATTTTTGCTTCTTTTATAAAAGAGAACAAAATCTAGACCTTCTAGGAAGCATATAATTTTAATGAGAGAGGAGGAAAAAGTTAAGCATTAACATTGAATTGAAATTTATAAATTATACTATGAATAGCTACTTAAAAATATTCCTATTTTGTGTAGCTACAAAACATGAAATTTCAAGGAATTAACTTAAAAAGAAATGTGACATTTCTTTACTAAGAATGTTAAAAAATTGGATAAACAAAGATTCTATGTTCTCAAATGGAATTTTTATATTGTGTTAAGTTTTCCAAAATTATTTTTAAAACCTGATGCAATTCAATAAAAGTGCCAATTTTCCGAATTAGTTTAAATCATTCTACAGTTTATTTGTGACACAAATCAAGACTTTTTAAAAAGATTTATTTATTTAAAGGCAGAGTTACCTGGAGGGGTTGGGTAGAGAGATCCATAGATCTAAACGTCCTCCACTTTTCAAATGGCCACAATTGGGAAGGTTGGGGAGGCTGGACCAGGCTGAAGCTGGGAGCCTGAAACTGTATCCAGGTGTCACACATGGGTAGGGACCCCAGGACTTAGGCTGTCACTGCTGCTTCCCAAGTTTACCAGCAGGGTGCTGAATGGGAAGTAGAGAAGCTGGGACTGGAACTGGGGCTTCTATGGGCTGCCTGGGTTGCAGGTGTTGATTTAATGTACCGTGCCACAATACGAGTCCCCCAAGTCAAGAAATTAAAAAAAAAAATGAGCGTGACTGAGTTTACTTGAACTGATTATATAGCAAAGTACAAAGGACATTAGTTGTAAAAAATGTACTATTGACAAACGGCTTAGATTGAAAACTCCAAGAACGTGTAAAAATTTGATATGAGTTCAAAGTGACTTTTTGTAAATTAATGAGTAATGAATTCCCCCATTCAAGAAGTTGTACTGGGAGAACTGGTTCATTATTTGGAGAACATAAGGTTAGGGCCCATTTCTTCTCTCAAATCTCACATTCAGTATCAATAAAAATTTAAATGTAAAAATATCAATCAACTAAGTGATTAAAGATTAAATAAGAATCTTAATTAAATGTTAAAGAAAAGATTATAAACCATGCTTTCCTACAATACCGTGAAATTCTCACTCTAAGTGAAGTGAATATAGCATATTAAAAAGTATACAGATTAAAATAATTTGTCCCCTTAATATCGAAAGCAAAGAGATAAATGCTGTAACACATTAGATCATTATACAAATAGTGATTAAGTGGCAGGTTAATATGTGTTCTTTTTCTTCTCTATCCACTTGTATTTCCAACACTTCTAGTAAGACTGTATTTTGAAAAAGAAAATGGAAAAGAAATGCATTTTTAAAAGGCAAATCTTGAGCCACATCAGAGGGTCTGTAATGGCTTAACAATTGGTGAGGGGCGGGGAGGTTTATACATCCTATCTGCTGGAGTGGCAATTATTCTGGGAAAATGTGAATTCTTTTAAGGGTGGGTGTGTCTTTAATATACTTTAAAGAGAGGAACTTACATTATTTTCAATCAAAATTTGTTTCTCATTTGCATGATCTAAGATAATTATGTAGAAAAATGCAAATGATTGGATTTAATCAAACAGCCTTTTCTGTGTTTAGGGACTTAGGGACTTATCTATGAAATAACTTGCTCTTCTGAATGTCTTTCTTTTAAACTGGTTGTTTTGCCTGAAGATACACTCTTCATCTTATTTGCCACTTGCCTTCATTTTCCAGTGTTTTAGAAACCCTGGGGCATTGCATGGAAATTTCAACACCTGAAGGGGTCACCTGGCACCTGCCTGAAGCACTTTCCTTTCCTATGGGGCTCAGAGGAGAGGAGTTATTGTGCGCTGATCTCGAGCTCTTCAGAGGTTGATTTACCAGTGTCTCCTGATGTGTCCTCAGGCAGTTCGCTGAGAGTCTTCAGTTCTTGCCACTCTACTTAAATCACAGGAGAAGAGCCAGAGTAGATGATTTTCAGCAGAGGACCCTTATCCTCTCATAATCTCTGCCCCTTGTAAATAGTTAAGGCCAAGTCCCAAATTAGTTCATTAGTCCAATACATTTGTCTCTGCAGGTCCTTGACAAGCTCCTATAAAACACACAAAGCCCAACCTCAGGTGTGGGATCTCTTTTGAGTGTGATGTTATTTTCTTAAAGAAATGCTATCTGTACAAGTACTCTGTCCTTCAATATTAGCATACCTTATTTGTTTAGTAGATATGAATTTAGGGGCCAGCATTGTTGTATAGCAGGTTAAATCACCACCTGCAATGCCATTATCCCATCTGGGTGCCGGTTTGAGTCCCAGCTGTGCCACTTCAGATCCAGCTCCCTGCTAATGTACCTGAGAAAGTCAATGGAACATGGCCTAAGTGCTTGGGTCCCTGCACCCATGTGGGAGACCCGGAAGAAGCAGCTCTGGGCTCCTGGCTTCTGCTTGGCACAAACCTGGCTGTATGGCCATTTGGGAAGTCTCTCTCTCTCTCTCTCTCTCTCTCTGTATCTGTCCCTTTCCCGTTCTTTCTTCAATTCTGACATTCAAATAAATAAAACATAGATCTTTAGAAATAAGTATGAATTTATAATCTTTATTTGCTTTATTTTCATCAAAGATATCCAGTTATCTTGTTTGTGAATTTCAGCCATTTTATGCCAATTTTATCTCAGGTAGGTGGCTGAAATTCACAAGCAAGTATTTTTTTTATTTAAGAAAAATGCTTAATATGCTATAGAAATGTATTTCTCTTTTTAGGTCATTTCATTATAGCTATTGTCATTTGTTACTATCTGTTAGTGTGTCTGTAAAAGTTTATATTATTTTATAATACTCTAATGTTATCTGTTCTACTCTCTTAAAAGATTGATGCATACAATCTCTATTTACAACTTAATTTAGGAAGCTAGCCTCTCATAAGGCTAGTGGTTGTAATTTTTAAAAAGATTTTATTTATTTATTTATTTGAAAGTCAAAGTTACATAGAGAAGGGGAGGCAGAGAGAGAGAGAGAGGTCATCCATCTGCTGGGTCACTCCCCAGATGGCTGCAACGGCTGGAGTTGTGCTGATCAGGAGCCAGGAGCTTCTTCTGGTTGTCCCACATGGGTGCAGAGGCCCAAGAACTTGGGCTACCTTCTACTGCTTTCCCAGGCCAGAGCAGAGAGCCAGATCAGAAGTGGAGCAGCCAGGACTTGAACCAGCGTCTGTATGGGATGCTGGCACTGTAGGTGGGGGCTTTACTCGCTACATCACAGCGCCAGCCCCGGTAGTGGTTTTAATTTAAATAGGCTATCAGAGAAGCAAAATGTAGTTTCTGTAATTTCACACAAGAGGAGGTGTGAGTTGGAGGTAGTTTGCAGCAGAGGTTTTGAGTCAGACTGGACTCTGAATTATCATCTACTGCCATCCCTTTCTGATCTTGGATAAATTATTGGACTTTTTGAATTTTAGTTCTTTGTAAATGAGTAACAATTTAGCATTAAAGAGTTGCTGTTTTTGAAATGCCTTCCCCATTTTCCCTCTTTTCTTTTACTTCTCTGACCTTATTTTCCATACCTTTTTTCTGCCAAAGGCCATTTGGATATTAATCATATCTTTCATGGACCATACAAAATTATCAACTTAAAAAATAGCCTGCTCTAGATTTATGGAATTTCGAGTCCTGCTTATGGTTGCCTTCTCAGGGCCATATGTCCCTCCTTGTGCACCGTTGTATTGGAATGAAAAAGACAAGGAACCAGTTTTGGGATATGGCTCCAGTCTTAGAGCATGTGCTAGCAGGTGAGCAGGGCTGAGTGCAGGAAGAACACCTCTGGCTGGCACTCGCTGTTGTCCTGCATGCAGAATGTCCTGTTCTCCCCAGGAGCCCACCTGCTGGATCTTCCAGTTCTGGAGAATTGGGTTTAGAGGTGTTTAGTCACACATTTATGTAATCTTCAAGGGATCTTAGAGAAATAAGAGAACATGCCCTAGATTCCGGAATTTTAGAGCTGAAAGGACATGAAGCTCAGGAATGTGTCCAAGACCACGTGACTGCTAAGTGGTACAGATGGGACTTGAATCCAGGTCTGTCCACGGTTGTCTTTCTCCCATAGTCAGCCACTTGCCTCAGGTTGTCATTCTTCCTTCTCTAGGGTCAGTGTTTTCATTCTTCTGCAGTGTGGCAGGAACCCACTTTCCATGTCTGTGTCCAGCTGTTCAGAAGACATTCCTGTAGAATTGAACATGCTCCTGATTCTTCCCCAGCCTCCCCTTATCGTATCCTTCAAAGAAAATCTACTTAAGTTCAGTAAAAGGTGGCCCATCCTTGCCAACTTGGTAACAATAACTCTTTGGCATGTGGTGGGTTCTTAGCATGTTTCTCACTGATTTAAAGCCACTGTGCTATGCAGTTGTAACATTTATGTATGGTATTAGGAAATGTGCAATGTAAAATATGACAGCTTTATCCCTGATTATCACTAGTGGGACATATAGAGATCTTGTGGAACTCAGAATGACTTTGATTTGGTCTTATATGCATAAATGTATTTATTCATAGCAGGTTCATACATTCTCTTCTCTCTCACCATTCTCTCTGAAGCAGCTTAGAATTGGATTTAATTATTTTAAATAGTTACTGCATATGTAAGAAAAAGTCGGGGAGGAATTACAGAAAAATTACTTTTTAACTTACAAATTTACAGTATGGCAGTATTTTGACCCTATGCTGAGGCTGTAGTACCAGAGAACACAGCCAACTGTTGATTTGCTGTGAATAAAGCAAATGATAAGACTTCCGTTTTTATTTTTGCCCTAAGTTGACCAGCTGTTTACTGAATCATCAGCATGTAAATACAGCAAGTTTCATATACCCAATTTTAGGTAAATAAAAGCAACCTTCTGATGTTTCAATTTAGAAATCTCAACTCTACCCTGAGCAATGAGAAATACATAGACAACAAAGCTCCACAACTTTCATGCAACAGTTAGAGTTTCAAATCCCTGTGAGGCTCATCTTAAGAGCCCACACTGTAACCTACACTGTGCTTCATAGAGGAGCTTACTTACCTTTGTTATAAGAAGGAACAAAAACGAAGATGCCACACCACAATATGCAAAAAGATCTTAACTAAAAGAGCACGTGGGACTTTTTTGGACCAGTAAGAATTTGCTATTTTTTTTCCCCCAGGAACATGAGATACGGTCAGAAGTTTTAGATTTCATTAGTGAAAACATAAAACAATCTTGCTATAAAATTTATGGGGCTCATTTCCTGTGCCACCATGCAAGTACTTTGTTACATGTTGTTAATTTTAAGCTATATGCTAAAATACATCACAACTTTACAATCAGTGATGTGTTAAGTGGTGCCGACATACAACCTTTGATAATATTTAGTGCTTTAAAGCATTGCATTAATGCTATAAAGTGCAAGAAACTATAGCAGAATGAAATTTTACAGCCGGTTAAGTTGCTGAGTCACTGTCAGCTTCCTAAGCTTCCTCTTTGGGATGAATGAGTGAATCAAAGGCAGAATCGGAGGAGCAGACCCCAGCTGCTGTAAAAGCTTCAGTGTTGTCAGGAGGTTGCAGTGTTAGGAAACAGGGAGGTACATTGTCCAAATAGCTGCAAAGAAATCCAAGGATTTGTTTTTAAACTTAGGGATGGAATCAGTGGTTAATCTTTCAGTTTTCTACCATTTCTTACATTGGTTTAAGGAAAAAGTCACAGCGTGCACTGATTCATATGTGACACCAGTCACTAGACAGACTTCTGAACTTTAAAGGGATAAAATGTATGAAGTTGGATATGTTTCATCTTCATTTGAATTGGAGTTTACAGGTTACCAAGGAAATAAACAGTTTGCACAGTTATTCTCATAGGTTTCATGAGATGGTATGGTATTCAAGAGAACGCATGAATCCAATACACATGAAATTGATTTTTTATAAAAGAAAAGCCAAGGAAAAGAATATTTAGTTGGGTGTCTCTGTTATACTTAATAAGGCAAACATATAAATATATCTCAATTGTTAAATGCTAAAGTCTATATCTATAGACTGAGAAGTTGTAGTGACATTAAAAATTATAATATAGCAAATTCAGAACATTTTGAGATAGGGTGAACTTACAAGTATAAAACATTCATGCATGTCTTGTTCTTATATCTATTCCATGGATTGTGGAAAATTTCCAGGGTCCTTAACATTCTCGTGATGACTGATTTCTATGAAGGGATTTGGTTAGGCATTGTCAGTTCTATACTTGCTTTCCACCCTTCACCCTGTAATAATGGAAACATGGAAATCCTCCTTTCTCTTAAAGCACACAAAAGGAAGCAACCAGATAAACTGTAATATGCCCAGGAGAAGAGTGTGTGTGTGTGTGTGTGCGTGTGTGTGTTCAGCATGGGCATTTGCAGAGCAACAATATAAACAGCTTAATCTGGGATGGTAAACATTGTGATTTAAAGAATTTCTCTGCTGTTTCTGCACTCAAACCTTTTCCTGTGCTTCTCCGTCCTCCTTTGCCTCACCTCCTTGCCTCTTCTTTTTTCACTCTTCTATTTTCTGTTTCTACATTCCCATGAGAAAACATTGAATTCCTTACACTTTCTTACTTACAGCCTCTGCTTCTACTCTTGCAGTCAACTCTAGGCCTTCCTGTGTGTCTAAGGGTACAGTGGAAACTTTGATTTATAGATGTTGAGAGCTGCTTGTCCCTAAACTCTTCTTCTGGTGGGAAAAGGGCAAGTATTTGAGTAGGTTTCCTTCTAGATACACAAACCATGGAAGAGTTACTGTTATCCCTCTCTATCCATGAGAATTGGTTCCTGGAGCCCACAGATGATCAAGTCTCTTAGATAGCATGGTTTCTTGTTTGCATCTACCTCCTTCTCCAGATTCCGTGTAACACCTCACATTATATAAAAGCAATACAAATTGTTTTACTGTCTGTAGAGAATAATGTAGACAAAATAGTCTGTACATGTTCAGGATGGAAGCATTTTTTTCTGAATATTTTCCACTTATATTTGGTTGAATCCACTGAGGAGAACCCATGGGTTTGGCTGGCTGACTGTATTTTGATTTTGATACAATTCCATAAAAATCTCTAAGCAGTAAATCTGTACTGGTATTTTTGAAGATTAGGATGTTGCAGAGAGGTGGTTTCCAAAAGCTGGTGCACAGCTCTGGCTGCTTATATCAGAATCTCTAGAGAAGCCTTTTAAATGTTAGATTCTTCATGTCCTTTAGTTGGGAAGACACTGATACAGCAGTGCTGGTGACACTGAGAAATCTGTATCTGATTAGACAACCAAGCATGGAAGCAGCTTTTCTTAGTGCCATAATCTTCATTTTCACTTACCAAGTGCAGTGATGCAAAATAAAAGAAACATCGATATATCTATCTAGGCTTGGGCATTGATCTAAAAAGCAGTTACTTCAATCTTATCACTAAGTTTCCTTTTCACTCATTTCTTTTTCCATAAGCAATTTTCCCAGGGCTGTCTAGATTTTTCCACCCAGGTCTTGGACTAACCAGAGTAGTTGGTCATCAGATAAGAGTCTGTAAAGAAACAGGGAGCTGGTCTCTTGCCTGGTGTTAAGACACTGGTTGAGATGTCCATGTTCCATACTGGAGTAGCTGGGTTCAATGCCCAGCTCCACTCCCAATTCCAGCCTCCTGATAATAGAATACTGGGAAACAACAGGTGATGGCTTCAGTAGTTGAGTCCCTGCTAGTCCTGTAGGAGAACTGGGTTGAATTCCTAGAATCAGCCTGGCCCCCTGCAGCCCTGGCAAACATTCAGGGAGTGAACCAGTGGATAAGAACTCTGTTGTACTGGCTTTCAAATAAATGAAAAACTAAAACTGAGTCTTTTAGTTCCTACAGCCATTCTTTGATAGATATGTATTTATGAATTATCTACTGTGTGATTAAAGTTGTGCAATTCTGAAGATAAGCAGTGCTGTCCTGGGACTCAGGAGACAAAGGTGCTACCTACAGAAATGAAGGAGGATTGTCCCCATGAACCTTGCCTCAGGGCAGGCAGTTTGAAGGAGTTGATATACCTTTTGGCACCTTTTTAAGAACTGATCTTTGTCTTTCCATGCTCTCAATTCTACAAAGCCCTCAATAGGACATTTCAGGGCAATGACTACTAGACTAGTCTTGTTTTAGATATATCATTTTTAATTTGAAAGCAGACTACTTAAGGAAAAATAGGCCGCTGGAAAGGCGGGTGTGGTTATTAAATCACAAGAAAGACTTGGAAAGCCAAGTTTCCAAAATGATAGTTTCTAAAACAAGTTTAATAGATTACTAGAAATTGACCTACTGTTTAGACCCCAAAGCCTGGGTTTCGGATTCCAAGTTATTTATCTAGGTCTTAGAAATGGTAATAGCTGACTGTATTGAGAATGAATAGATTCTAAGATTGAGGAGGAAAGAGACTCAATCTTGGAGACTACAGCTTTGAGACATGAGGGATATCAGAAAAGCATGCTGGGAAAGGAGGGGAGTTCAACATAATAGCCTAATGCAGAAGCTGGACCAGCATGTAAAGAAACAGTGTCCCAAGGGATTGAGACCAGGAAAGATGTCCAATGCTTGGATGATTCAGGAATGGATACATTGGTTACTACCTTTGTCTAGAAGAAAGTCACTTGTTTTAAAAATGCCCAAATACAAAACAACTATTTTAATTCCAGTGTTTAAATTTAGAGAACATATGCATTGGTGTTAATAACTGGTACTGTGGTACCTGTGATGCTGGCATCCCATATCACAGTACCAGGTCTAGTCTCAGCAGCCCCACTTCCAAACCAGCTCCTTGCTAATGCCCCTGGGAAACCAGAGGGTGATGGCCCGAGCACTTGGGCCCATGGGAAACCCAGATGGAGCTCTGGGCTCCTGGCTTCAGCCTTGCCTAACCCTGGCTGCTTATGGTCATTTGGGGAGTGAACAAGCAAATGGAAGATCCCTGTTCCCCCTCTTCTACCTTTTCCACTGCTCTTCCTGCTTCTCTCATTTTGTTCCTCCCTCTATCACTCACTCTCCCCCTCCTCTCTCCTTCTCCTTTTATTTGTCACTCTGCCTTTGAAATAAATAAAAATAAATTCATAAATAATTATTTGTTGAATCTTCCATGAGAAAGTTGAAGCACTTGCTTTTGGTCTCTTGAAGTGTTAGCAGCTGTGTAAGGTTTGGGAGAGATGTGGACATGATTTGCATTCTGTAATAAGCACTTGATGCTATTTCTACAATTTTTTCCTTGCCACCCACCAAATTTTCTTGGTGCTGAGAAAATATTGGGCTCACAGTCTGAGGCAGGGATTCTTTCTAGATTTTCTCTGTGCTCTCTACGTGGCTGCAGTGATGATCTCCACGAGTCACAGTTTCCTCCTTTAAAAATGAGCCTGTTGGATCATAGCTAATCTTCCCTTTAAAACATCGCATGCTTCTATAAATGAGAAGCAATGGCTTAAAGGTAATCTCCAATGCTAGTTCTCAATCTGAAATATGCCAAAGCACAGGTACAATTATTTTGAATGGCATTCATTTTGAGCAATCTACTTATTTCTAATAGAAAAGTAAAATAGAAAATGGAGTTTAAAAAAGGAAATTAACTGAATGCATCTTTCAAAGATAACTAGAGCCACTTAAGGAAATATTGTCATATAATAGCTACTAAACAGACTTCCAAATAGAGCATATTCAAAACAAGAACAGATCTGGGGGCAGGGGAGACTTCATTTTGAACCATGAATTAAATGATGCTTCTGCAGTGAGGTAGTAGAAAAGAATGGCATTCTGCACCTTTTACTTCAAAGATGAAGTTACTACCAAAATGTTATGTAATTACTACAAAGACAATATAACAGGACCCAATAAGATGGAAATAAAGATAATGAAGTGTGTTTCTCAGTTACTTTGTATCTTTTTGTTGCTTCTCATACTTACTTTGTATCTTTTTGTTGCTAATGAAATATGATGTGTGCTCTTTCCAAACAAAAAATTCAATCCTCAGTTTAAAAGTGTGACTAAGGCCGGCGCCGTGGCTCAACAGGCTAATCCTCCGCCTTGCGGCACTGGCACACTGGGTTCTAGTCCCGGTTGGGGCGCCGGATTCTGTCCCGGTTGCCCCTCTTCCAGGCCAGCTCTCTGCTGTGGCCCGGGAGTGCAGTGGAGGATGGCCCAGGTGCTTGGGCCCTGCACCCCATGGGAGACCAGGAAAAGCACCTGGCTCCTAGCTCCTGCCATCTGATGAGCGCGGTGCGCCGGCCGCAGCGCGCCGACCGCGGCGGCCATTGGAGGGTGAACCAACGGCAAAGGAAGACCTTTCTCTCTGTCTCTCTCTCTCACTGTCCACTCTGCCTGTCAAAAAAAAAAAAAAAAAAAAAAAGTGTGACTCAGTAGGTCTAGGACTAAAGAAGTCAGAGGTAAAACCAACTAGTTGTGACACAGTATGCTTCAACTGATGGAAATTTTAACCTAAATCCTTGTTTTATTAAAATCTAATGGTGCCAACTGATGGTTTCCTTTTTTTTTTTTTTTTTGCAGGCCTGGAGCGAATTGCTCGGGATTCGTCTTATGAGCAGGAAGGAAAGGTCCAATTTGTCATTGATGCTGTGTACTCTATGGCATATGCCCTGCACAATATGCACAAAGATCTCTGCCCTGGATACATTGGCCTTTGCCCACGAATGAGTACCATTGATGGGAAAGAGCTACTTGGTTATATTCGGGCTGTAAATTTTAATGGTAAGTTAAAACTATGGTTTTTGTTTTTTTTGTTGTTTGTTTTTTGTCTCTAAATACTTTAGAAGTGACAGGGTGTGTTTCTTCCCCCTATTTATAGAAGACACCAGGCAGAGTAGAAAACACAGGATTAGAAGATCTCTTTTTTAATCAGAAGTGTGAGTTTTTCCACCTGCTTTTAAATCCCAAACATATTTTTTGTGCTACCGTTAATCTGCTCCTGAAAGATGCAAATGTTAAAAATAAACCTCTATCAATCAAAATATTCTACTTAAATATCATTATTTAAAAAATAACTTGGAAGGCTCATTTGAAACCATTAAAAACAGTAGATTTCTTTGAAAATGTTTTTTTCATGCCATCATTAGAAATTGTAGATGTTTTGAAACTGATTTTAATCTTTTTAAACAAGGCTGACTTGGAAAAAATGGATGATGTGGAGTTGCTATGTATTTATATTCCAAAAGTGTTAAGTTTCTGTGTCGTCTTTGCTTCCTTTGTATTTTTCTCAATAATTTAGCCAGTTGGAAGTAAGGTGCTGAATACAGTGCAGTGTGGATGGGATTTTTCCTATGGTAGAAGCAGAAATGTTGCTTCAGTGACTGCCACAAAAACTGATACAGAACACACTGGATTCATAGTATTGGCTTGAGGATAGCTGAACTTGTCGGAAGTGATGGAATTATTGGCTGATGCTGTTCTTTCATGAATGTTGTAATGGTTTCGGCCATGACTTTGACCATTATTTCCAAATGAAATGATAGAATGCCCTGAGCTGTCTAATTCTTTTGGTTTGGCTGTAATCCACACAATGGACATGCCTCTGAGCCACGCACAGCACCGCACTGTCCATCACAATACACTCCAGTGACCTCAGCTGCCAGCCTTTCTCAAAGAAGTACAAGGTCATCCTCAAGTTAGAATTCAAGTGGAAATTTCTTCTTTTTCTTTGTTCAGGCAGCATGAGGCAGAATTTGGTTTACATTCAACATTGGATATCCCTTTCTTCAGATTTTTTGGGGAAACATTGCATAGCGTTAATCTTCTTTTTTTTTTCTCTTTTTTTATATTAAGGGGAACTTCCAAGCAATGATCAAGTTGGGCCAAAAAGCAATGTTCTGATGTGGGTTTTTTACCATAATGTGAGGTTGAAAAACACTTCACTCATACGATATTGTTAGTTAGGATGTGAGAAGAGGAACACAGATAAGTCAATTTTCTCAATAACTAGAGCTTGTCTCCAGGGGACAGGGATCTCTTAAAGAAGCACTGGATTATAACATTTTCAAGGTGAATTACAGATTTCTTTTTTAGTTTAACATAGATCAAACCTCAGCCATTCCTTGATGACTTCAGTTATTATACTCTAATATAATGATGCTGTTAACAACTAGTAAGGAATTTCCTAATGTCTAACAACTATTAAGATGATTTGCCTCTAGACTCCAATGATTTCTGAGTTCTTCTTTTCACTTTTTATGGATTTAAAAATCCTCTGTGCACCTGATCAGACTTCTGTTGCTGTGCTTATCTTTTGAGGTGACTCCTTGAATAGTTTGCAGTTTAAAATCCACTGTGGAAAGAGAAGCATGAAATGCTTTAATGAAATTTCACTAATTTAGTCCAGAGGCAGTTAGTTTGCATGCGGACTGTCTTATGCATTGTGATTGGTGCTAAAGATACACTATTGGTAAAAATAGACAAAACAGTCATGGGGTGTAGTTTCTTTGGAAACTTAAATAAACACAAACATATAGCTGTGTAATCTGCAGTGAGTGCTAAAAAACAAGGTGTGCTGGACTCTTGCAGTTTATAGCAAGGAAAATTTCCCTGTTCTTACAGTGTTAAGGCAAATGAAATCTGTGCGGGTGTCTGAGCAATGGGTGGAGCAGTAAGCAGGGACATATGGAGCAAGTGAGATCTTGTAGCCCATTCTTAAGGTTTGCTCTGCATGTGCAAAAGTAGTAGGAAACTACTGGAGCATAATAGAACTGTATCTGGTATAACAGTAAGTGTACTCCAGGTTAGGATGATGGAAAGCATGTGGATTTTAGTGCAAGAATTTTAAAAACACTGTATTTGAGCTATTTGGAGCATTATTTTAGTAGACCTGAAATTTGGCTGTGATCCAATAGCTGACAATACAGGGTAAGAGACTTTAATATAATCAAATTATCATATAATCTCTTGATTTTTAATATTTTTCAGGATATTCCTTATTTTTTTTAAAAAAAAAACTTCATTATGATCTGTAATGTTCTTTCCCTGTTAACACCTTGCTTGTTTGTGGATACAAAGACACACAGGGTTGTTCTGAAGGACACTATCAAAACTATTAAAGGAGGAAGAAAGAATTATGGTTACCAGAATCAAGGATTACATTAAGATCTGAGCTATTTAAGCAGTCAAAGCATAAAAGAACATTCAATGGAACACATAATTTTCATTACATGATAGAAGCAGGCCTATCTGTTTTTCAGGAGACAGTGAATTTACTTGGAAATTGTATCTAAAAGAAAGGTATCATATGAGATTTGACAGCCAAATAAACAATGTTATTTAACAAAATTTTGCAGCAAAAGCAGAAGCCTTGTCTGGCTATTTTTGCTTTTGTACTGGCAATCAAAGCTAAGGCATGTACTGTTCGTAACATTGAAGGGTATTTGATGAAAGTGTGTTCAAGGAGGAGGAAGATAATGTTCCTTGATCTAATTTATAGCTCTTTAGAACTCTGATGTGGGATGCACCACATTCTCTAAAGCATATGTGAACATCTCCCTTACAGTCTGCTCTTTTTAAAAAAAGGTTTATTTCTTTATTTGAAAGGAAGAGTTACAGAGGGAGATAAAAAGGCAGAGATAGAGAGATCTTCTATCCGCTGGTTCATTCCCCAAATGACTGCAATGGCTGGAGCTGGGACCTTCTGAACTCAAGAGCCAGGAGCTCTGAGATTGGAAGTGGAGCAGCCAGGACTCAAACCAGCACCTACATGGGATGCCAGTACTGCTGGTGGAGGCTTTTACCCAGTACACCACAGCACTGGCCCCTACAGTTTGTTGTTAAAACTCTATCATCATTTCCATCTAACATTTGGGCCAGTTCAAGTAAAAACTGCTAAGATGAAGGCCCCAACCATGCCCAATCTACTTGCTATTCCAGTTCTGGTCTTGGAGGTAGCTTTCAGGGTCCTGGGAGCTGAGTGGTGCATACTTCCAACCCACAGACTTACACATCATTGTTCCTCATAGGGCCTTTGAGAGATGGTAAGTAGACATTTAGAGTTTGTGTTCTCTGTTGGCAACCTAGCAAACAGCTATTTTATCTTGCTAATTGGATACCCATTGAGTGGATGGTATAGGTGGTAGTCAGTGTTCTTATGTCCTCACTATGTGGTATAGGCAACCCAGTTCCAGGGCACACAAGCCCCTGGCCAACCCAGTCATTCCTCAGGACCAAATTCAGTCACCTAAAGGGCTGAAGTGTGTTCAGCCTGATCCAGAACTTCTGACTCTACTTGATAACCAAATATATTTTATCAAAGTCATTACCAGTTATCAAATAATGAACTTCTTAAGATATCCTGCAAATTTTGTTTAGTGTAACCTCTGGATCTTCTGTGTGGATCAGTGAGCTATAAAATTCACTCTCCAGTGATTAAAAACATTGACCCACTGGACGGAACCACTTGGTACTGCCTATTTAAAGATTGGATGGAGGCTGTCTCCAAATGTAATAAATAAACCTGTCAGAATTTGTTTTATACTAATGTCAGGACATGCTGCTTTTTGTGGTCCCTGTTCTTTTGTAAGTGTTGAACTGTGCCTCAGTTTGAAGGAAGACTGTAGTAGTTCATGATGGTAGGAAGTGAAGAAGTGCAAGCAACTGGATGCTGCACAGGTTATTGGCATAAAATTAAAGACAATGATGTTTAAAATTCCGTCTTAGATTATAATGAAGTGAGTGTTATCCTACTTAAGTAGCAGTGCAAAGATACTTGGTTTAAATGATCATGCTGCTTTTGTGTGTTGTTTAACTGACAGTATAAAGAATAAATTAGAATTCAGAATGATTAATGTTTCAACTCAATTATTAACAAAATAACTAGATAAAGGTAAAAGAGTCAAACCACTAAACTACAAAGCATTATATGGCATAGAAAGCATATGATGCAATGGTGGTTTGACTGATTTTTACCTAAACTGATTTTTCCATCATTAAAAATTTACCTGAACTATCTTCTGCATTTGTATTTTGAGTGCAATTAAATCAGGGCACATCTAGAATTACTCAGGTTTTCTTTGCAAATTTTCTCAACCTCTTCTCTCAACTTGGGAAGTCAGAGGAAGCAGAGACTTTCCTTTTAGGATTATTTTTATTGCTACTGCTTGAACAAAATGCTATTTCTATAAATTTTTTGACTTTTAGATTTATCAAAAGAAAACATAAAATACAGGAGTTCAAATTTTTTAGAAACTTAAGTTCCTTTGTCAATTCCTTACTGCAAGGCAATAAAATATTAATTGTACATCTTGTATGGAGTCAAAGGTTTTTTTTTCTGTTATGAGAACCTTTTTTATCTTAAAGGAAAAGTATTGGATGAGATTCCAGAGACATTCGCCCTACTGGCTTTCCATAATAGGGAAAGGTATGTGCTTATGTCAAGGGTAGACCAAGCACAGTGGCACATTAAAGATTGTTTGATCACAGGTAATAGAAACCAACTTAAGCTTGCTTAATTAAGCTGAAATGAAGAATTTATGAATGCATATCAAGAAAACACATGGAAGAAAATATATCTAAGAAAAGAACTGGTTTTAAGAAATTATAACTTGTCAGAAACCAAACTTCTTACTTTGTATTTGTATCTTCTGCTGCTTTCCCATTAGCAGGGAGCTGGATTGAAAGTAGAGCAGCTGGTACACTAACTGGCACCCATATAGGATGCTGGCACTTCAGATGGCGGCTTAACCCGCTGTGCCACAGTGCTGGCCCATCTACTAGTTATTTTGAAACAACTAATTGTCAACTATGGCTATCCTGCTGTCCTATAGAAAACGAAATTATTCCTCCTTTCCAAGTATACCCCTGTCATGTTAAAAATCTCACCACCCTTACCCTCCTCTTCCCAAGCACTGGTAACCACTATTCTACTCTCCACTTCTATGAGGCCAACTTTTTTAGCATCTAAATATAAAATGGACACAGATGTTAAAAGAGAAATTAGCGGAGGATAGTTCAGTTTTGCTATGTCAAAGTATTCATGTCTCAAATATAAAAGAAGACACAAATTTATATACATTGACATCTCAGATCAAATGGCAAAATGTGCAAATGTTAATAAATATTTGAAAATGTTAATCTGTATGAATAATCAAGGAAAGAACAGTTAACAATTAGTCTCTTTTCCATACATAAAATTTACATAGACTTAAAGAAATGATAGTAATGATTAAAAGGTAATTGTGTAGACTCTTCCAGATATATTTGTTGAAAGTAGATATTGATGTGATTTCTTTTTTTTTTTTTTTTTTTTGACAGGCAGAGTGGACAGTGAGAGAGAGAGACAGAGAGAAAGGTCTTCCTTTGCCGTTGGTTCACCCTCCAATGGCTGCCGCGGTCGGTGCGCTGTGGCCGGCGCACTGCGCTCATCCGATGGCAGGAGCCAGGAGCCAGGTGCTTTTCCTGGTCTCCCATGGGGTGCAGGGCCCAAGCACTTGGCCATCCTCCACGCACTCCCGGGCCACAGCAGAGAGCTGGCCTGGAAGAGGGGCAACCGGGACAGAATCTGGCACCCCAATCGGGACTAGAACCCGGTGTGCCGGCGCCGCAAGGCGGAGGATTAGCCTGTTGAGCCACGGCGCTGGCGATGTGATTTTTTTAAAAGATCAATTGTGCAGTACATACCAGTGTCTTATTTTCTTCTTGGGATATTTCCTAAGGCAATTATTCAAAATAATTGTAATTTATTGAATAACAGTAGATCTCAGGATCAATTGTTGGAATAGAATTTATTGAAAAACAAGGAAGCAAAATGCAGTTTTGTTCTGTGTTTGATTAAAATCCTCCAGTACCACATTTGTGGCAGCACAGCAGCTTCCCTGGGGACGGGGTTTAGACTTTGATGCTAGCTTGACCACCACTGCCCTATGTTACTAACCTGTCCCAACCTCTTAGCTTCATCTTCTAAATGGAAGCATTGCACAAAAATGAGCTAATCTAAGTTTTGTCCCAGCTCTAAAGTGTCTATATATTTTTTAAAGAGACAGGTATCTTTTAAAACACAGATGTCCATAACCATTCTTATTGTTGTCTGTCTTTAGTTTATATTCATTTTTATCTTTTATAAATTATTCATTTCTCCTAGATACATTTTACTGGAAATCTTATAAGGTACCTCAGAAAAGGACTCTGCCCTAGACATCAGGAATACAATGATTAATAAAATGTGAAACTATGAGTGGTCGTTTGTAGCTTAGCAGGGGAGGTAGAGAAATATGTTGCTAACAATAATTCCACTTGCTAGGTGGTATAACAGCAGCCTGGGCATATAAAGCAGCATAAGGCTGAGATGACATAAGGAGGCAACAACAATACATGGAGTGCAAGTGCCATCTGATTTGTGCTACAAAAGGAAAGTGACATTTTCTAAGGTGGACAAATTTGGAAAAGGTGTTCATGGCAGAGGAGCTAGAAGACTGGGAAGAACATACTGTGAAAGCTGAGAATCATCAGTGGAGAAATTCAAGAAAAAGGTGTGGAGGCCATTAGGAAAGTATATCGCTGAGATGAGCTTGGGCTGGGTTAGAAAATCTGCCACGCTCTAATGTTTGAATAGGACACATCAAACAGGACCTGGAGCTTTTGAGCAGGAAAGTGAAGTGCTAGGATAAGTGTTTTAGAAAAATAGCTATGACTGTAATTTGAAGACTGAAGTGAGTAAGATTTAAGGCAGGGAAGATAAAATATAGGTTTAATAATCCTGATGAGAGCATCATATCTGAAATGATAAAGTACATGTGAAATGGAAAGAAGTGAAAGACAAAGGGAAGAACTATGAATCATCTGAATGCTGCCTTTGCACTGGCAACTGTGCTTTGACTGGAGGCTCAGAGGTTTGAGGAGCATCTTAACTGGCCTGAATTTCTTTCTTTTTGTGATTGTGACAAACCTATTCCTGGTGTTAGTTCCATATTCTAGCATAGATGCTATTGATTAAGTTGACTTAACACCATTTTCTGTTTCTTCTCCCTCTGGGAGTAGAAGACATGAAAAACACAGAAGGCCAGGATATGGAAAAATTGCTATAAAATATCATCACTTAAAGTTACAATACATAGTTTCCTTATGATTAAATTTTACTTATATAGCAAACAGAATAAAGCAAAGGCAAATGTGATGAAGTATTTGTTAGTCTTAAGCATAATATCCTTTTTGATAATTTTCTCATTTAAAAAAATGAATTTATTGGTTTAGATGTATGTTATGTAATTCTTGAAGCTAAAGGTTTGCATGTTATAGATCAATTTTTTTTTTTTGGAAAAAACAGGTTGAATATCTCTTTTCTAAAATGTTTGAAACCAGAAGTGTTTTGGATTTTGTTCAATTTTTAATATTTGCCTATACATGAACTCTCTTGGGGACTTAAGTCTAAACATGAAATTCATTCATGTTCCATACACACCTTCCACAAATATCCTGAAAGTGATTTTACAGTATTTGTAATGCACTTGCATTTTGTCTGTGAGCCACCATATGAGGTCAAGTGTGGAATTTTCCACTTGTGATGTTATGTCAGAACTCAAAAGTTTCACATTTTGAAGCATTTCAGGTTTTCAATTTTGATATCCAATCTATATATAAACTTTTAAAAATAAATGGAATATGTAGTGACAATGAATATATAAAGATAAATAGGTCGATTTGAGATTAAGTAATTTTTCAATTTCTGATTAAGCAAGCTCCAAGCTAATTATAAAATATGAATCTTACAAGTTAGCCATGGAATTCAGCAGTGTAGTTTTCCTTGCTTCTGTTTTCTGAGTGAGGTGCTAAACTTTTTCTTGAGTTTCTCTTTTACAGCCACAGAAGACAAGGTTTATTAATCTCTCGTTTCCTCTCTTAAAATAGGAGGATTTACATGTGAGGCAAAATTAAGCCAGCGTTAAAGAAAAGCTTGAGTAAATCTGTGAAGTGGCTCTGTTTCTTCCTAGCGTCCTATATATAACTTTACCCACGATGTTGGACTTTTTAAAAACTCATTCATTATTCTTACGGTTCCTGATCTTAATTATGTACTTTCAAAAGAGAGAGAAGCAAATTCCAGAGAGATTAAGTGTCCCAGGCTCAATAATTGGGGGGATAAGGGCTGCCTTTGGGTCTTCACAGAGCTCCAGTAGTGGGCCTTGAGTGAAGATGAGCAAACAGAGGAAGGAGTTGGGAGGAATGGAGGTGGTGGAGAGAGTTTCTGCAGGAGTCTGCATTTTTCATAGTGATCAGAAACACAAGCTTTATCCTCTGATTCCAGTTTTAATACTCACTACTTTGTGATCTTGGGGAAGAACAAAACCTTCTCTTGATCCGTTTCCTCAACCATTACATGGGTTCTTGTGATTTCTAAAGATAATGCAATGCATAGAGGTGCTTAATAAAAATATAAACTCTGCTCCATGGAGGATTTTGATCAGTAGAAATATAATGGAGTAAGTGCTTAGGTCGTCTTACAAAAATGCTTAGATGGGTCAGTTGGCACTGAAGACTGGAAGATCATTGGAAAGATACAGACTTAAGTATTATTAAAAGATTACTGGTGGACAGGCAAACCAGGTAGATGTTGGTTAGCATGCTGTGCCGTAGCACCATTCAGCAAGGTTTTCCCTGTCATGTCAGCCTCTGGATATAGGAACAGAAATGTGAATATGTTTTCAACATTTTCAGAGTGAATTGAACTGTGCGTTCTGAGATGGGCATCGAATGAATCTAGAATAGATCAAATGGGGCTCATTCTCTGATTTCTTCTGTTTATTTCAACATTGCATACCTTTCTTTTTAAAATGAAGGAAAGTATGTAAAGGACTGGCTTCTATGTTATTAGGAGTAATTATTTTCCTGTGATATTTTGCTTCAGAAAGACTAAGAATATAATGGAACCTTGATTATTTTTCCCTTTAAGCTTATTAACTCTTATAATCACATTAAGTTTTAATCACAAAATTAGTTTGAAAGGGAAGGCTCTGAATGAGAAAATTCTTTTTAATTCTGCTTTCCTAATTGCTACACTTTGGGGATTTGGAGTCTTCCATCTTTTGTATGTGTTAGAAAACCACAAGTATAATGTAACTTTTCATTTGAACAATACTTCCATCTTTGTAGCTACACTAAGTGAACAATTGCCAAATTTAAGAGTTAATACATGTATATTTAGGGTATCTGTATATATGACACAGACACAGTCATTAGGCAAAGATTTGTTGAATGTCCACTCTTCTGTTTCCCACTTCTCTCCATCATTTCATCTCCCTTCATGTCTAATCTTTACCTCTTCTTGTATCCCTTTTCTTTCCAATATTTCTCTACTTGCTCTTGTAGTCATTCAATAACTGAGATAGTGGCAAGTGTGTGAGCTTTCCAAAGACATACTTTAGCTCAGATTTAGGTCTGCCATTTAGGTTGTGAGACCTTGGATAAGTCATTGAAATGTTATGAACTCTATGTTCTCATTTTTTGGATGGACATAAATATCATACCACCCTATGGTGCTTTGGGAACATTGAAAATGAAATTCATGTTTAAGGGTTTAGTACAATGCCTGGTACATTGTGAATAATTAATTTTTTTTTCATAAAAATTTTCCCCTGACAAAAAATATACATACTGAATTTGAAACATACACACATAAAAACTATCCCCAAATACATGCCCATCTGCAAAAAAATCTCCATAATACTTTGGGTTGTAAAATATCTCTTAAATCTCTAAGAATCAGCAATATGATGTTGTCTGAAATTGATTTTTCATTCCTTCAAGGTTTTATCCATCTACTCTCAAGATTTCTTGTGCCTTTTAGTTTCCTGTTTCTCTTTTCTTTTGAAGTTACCTTCTGAACCATTCATTTGTTATTGGAACCTTAAGGTGCAATATGGGAATAAGAGTACACAAATCTCACACTGACCCATTTTGCCTAGGGTACGATGGCAGGACTGATAAGGATGTAGATGCTGTGGTGCTCAGGGATGTGTATCAGAATACAGAACACCTGCTATGTTTGGACTCTTCTGAGAGACTCAATCACAGAGTGTGAATAAAACACACATGAGCTGTGCAGAGAATGTACTTGGAGGCATTGGTTACACCCAGCTCAACCAGAGAACCCTTTCTCTGCCAGTGCAGCTCAAGGTCAGAGTTCAAAGAAGGAGGAACTCCACAGGATATAATGGGTTCCTAGTCATATACCTTCTTTGTTCTCCTCATCTACTTCCTCCATTTTCTTATTTTTTCCATTTGAAAGAGATTCCATCCACTGGTTTACTCTCCAAATGGCCTCAACAGCCAGGGCAGGGCCAGACTAAAGCCAGGACCCCGGAGCTTCTTCTGGTCTCCCCCATGGGTGTAGGGGCCTTAGGACTTGGGCCATCTTCTACTGCTTTCCCAGGCGCATTAGCAGGGAGCTGCATCAGAAATCGAGCAACCTTGACTTGAACCTGCACCTACCTGGGATGCTGGCATTGCAGGCAATGGCTTAACATGCTAGGCCACAGTGATGGTCCCAACCATCTTCATTTTACATAATTTGACTAGAAATGAAAATTTACATATTGGTGGGCAAAAGGAATATACTATAATTCTCTCAAAGTATTCAATAATTCCTAATTTATTCTTAATCCTGTTTATGAAAATTCTCAATTTATTCACATCCTGTTTTTCTTTGCTGGCTGTTAGGTTATATGGTGCTTTTCTGATTAGTAACCTTGGGAAATTCTGACCTGTGTAACAGGAATTCCCAAAGGCCATTCCTTTTGGCTCCATGAAGCATTCTTAACTTCCTTTTTGTTCTTCTCTATCCTTCTGTAAACTTCAGGCTTATGTTGCAATTTTTGTACCCTATTGCTCCACTCTTTGCTTCAATCCAAACTTAAGAAAATGAGAAACCATACTACTATCTTTCCCCACCCCCACCCCATGTTAAAGGAGTTTAACATAAGTACACAAAAATGCTGTAAGTTTACAGAACAATAGATTTTGGTAAAAACTTGAAAGCACCTGAACTAGAAACTAAAGCCAGAATCCCCAGATACCCAGTGGACACCTCTTGAATTCCCTCCTGGCCTTTGCATGCTTCTCTAGCATGTCAATGTCCTATCTTTTTAACACCAGAAGCTATGATTTCCTGCTTTTGTTCCTCATATAATCAATGTTTCCTAATCTGGACTCTTTTATGTCTGGCTTCATTTCATGGCAAATTTTGATAAAGAGGAAGTAAAGCACAATTTTTAGCATTCTCTCTCTCCTTTAACATTGAATTCAAGTTTTTAAATTTACTTTGTTAAATATTCAATATTTAATTTTTAAAGCCCAGTTCATTGTTTTATGAAATAATAATATTTAATAAATAGTAATGAGCTATAAATGTGAAAAGTTAAAATTTTAGCACAATACCTATAATCTTTTTGTGGTAAAAGAAGTTTTAGTTTCATGGCCAAAGTGAGTGAAAAAGTACAGCGGTATCTACCATTTACTTGAGTTCATTCTCGATGTGCATTCTGGGAGTTCTGACAAGTGGATAGTGACACACATCCACCAGTGTAGCATCATAAAGAGCAGTTCACTGCCCTAAACATCCTCTGTTCTCTACCCATTCATCTCTCCCCACCAACTGCTGGCAACCGCTGATCTTTGTACCATCTCCATCGCTTTGCCCTTCCTGAGATGTGGTCATGGTCAGGATTAGACATCACACAGACTTTTCAGATTGACTTCTTTTACTTACCAACATGTGCATTTGGGTTTCCTCTTTGTCTTTCCATACCTTGATAGTTAATTTCTTTTTCACACAGAATAATATTCCACTGTAGGGATGCACCACAATTTATTTATCTTTTCATTGAAGGGCATTTTGGGTGTTTCCAAGTTTTAGCAATTATGAATAAAGCTGCTATAAAAAAAAACATGTGCAGGTGTTTGAATTGATTTAGGCTTTCAACTTCCTTGAGAGAATAGAAGCAGATTTGATTGCTGAATCAGATAGTATGAGTGTGTTGTGTTTTACATGGAATTCAAATTGTTTTCCTAAGAGGCTGTACAATTTTATAGCCATGCAAACAATGAATGAGAATTCTTGTTGTTCTCAATTTTGACAGCCTTTGGTGTTGTCAATGTTTTGTTGTTGCTGTTAATGTTTTGGATTCTGGTTGTTTTAATATCTGATTTTAAATTGCAATTCCTAGTGACTTATGATGAATATCTTTTTATGAACATTTGCCATCTGTATATCTTCTTGTGAAATATTTATTCAGATCTTTGGGGAATCTTAAAAATTTGCTTTTATTCCTATTTTTGAGCTTTAGGGATTCTCTGTATGTTTAGAAAAACTGTTGTCAGATGTGTCTTTGGTAGATATTTTCTCCCAGTCTTCAGCTTCTCTTCTCATTCTCTTAACAGTGTCTTTATTAGAGCAGGAAATTTTCATTTTAATAAAGCCCAGCTCATCAGTTGTTTCTTTCATCCATTGTGTCTTTCGTGTATAGCTAAAACATCATTGTCATACCCGAGTTTATCTAGATTTTTCCTTCTGGTATCACCTAAGCGTTTTACAACTTTGCTGCTATGTTTAGGTACATGACCCATTTTGATTTATTTTTTTGTGAAGGGTGTCAGGTTAGTTTCTAAACTCATTTTGTATAGGGATGCTTAGTTGCTCCAGCACCATATATTTAACCTCTTATTTATTTGTTTTTTTGAATTTAGAGGTTTTATCTTGGTCCTGACAGAGGCTAAAATTAAAGTTGTAGGATTTTGTTTTCATGAATATGAAAAAAATAATTCTAGAGAAGACTTTCAGGTAACTCCTCTAGAAAATTTGATCATATTTGATTGTGCAAATGTCATTGGAAATAAAGTCTAACATTCTATGTTTTCAGACTGTAAGTGGGTGCTGTGTGTATGTGTGTGTCTTATTATGGTGGTTGTTTCTGTGATTGGACTGAAGCAGAATTAATATTATACTATCCAAACAATTATGAGAGAAATAAAAACTAGCAAGGTTGAATTGGGAAACTACCCAATGCAAATATTACTACATGGGACTAATACTTTGGCCAGGTGTTGAGCAGTTGGTTAATGAATAAAGACATTAAGTATAACTCCTTAGGTATAGTTTATTTTTGAGGAAACAGTATTTTCATGAGAACGATCATCATGAAGAAAATACCCCTTGGTTGTCTAATTCCATCAGTCTTTGTTATAGGCCCTGAAGAGACAAAAATTATACATCCACCTAGTTCTCTATGCTATTTCTAGAATGTTTGATACATCAGTTAAGATTTGCCAATTGTTTTTTCTCTCTTAGCATATAATACTTTAATTTTTCCAGGGAGGAAAACACATTTGCTTTTCCCAACTTAACTGTGAATAACAACATGTCATAGTTGTTACAAAATCTAGAGTCAGTGACTTCAAGAGTGCTGAGCAGGCATCTGAGAAGACTGTGCGTTCTTGGCTGTGCATGCTCCTCTTCCACACGTCGTCAGAATGTGCTGTCCGAGTTTTCTGTTCCAATGTTTGTCTTCGGAAATGACATCAACTGACTGCAAAAAGCTGCAGGCTGACTTTTTTTTAAAATTTTTTCCAGGATATATTAAAATAAGACTTAGTTGGATCTGTTTTTCTGATCCTACTAGATAAGCTTAAATCAAAACTGTAAAGAGAAGAGATACTTCTTACACACAGAACCTAGCCAGGGTGAGGGAAAGGAATGCTATTTTCCTTTTCAGAGTCTATAATTAACTAGTATATTTGGATAGACTGTTTTCCTTTTCTTTGTATACATAGTCTATCTGTATCAGCAGGGGCTATCAGATATTGTTAAAAATAATGAGATTTTTATTGCAATATTTGCATAATACTTTCTTCTTATACCTTGGCAGGTTGTATGCTTCATTAGCTTTGTGCTGTCTGAGCCCTTTAAGTGGGTTGCAGATGCAAAATGGAAATGATACGAGTTTGGATGATGGTATGCAAATATGTAAATAAACAAATTGCACTTCACATTGGGATTTTTTCTCGTTTTAGCATTACTTGAAACCATCTTTCGGCTTTTGAGCGTGATAGCAATGTTCTTCATTGGTACTGAAGCAGAAAATAAGCAGTCCATAAATTTTTCTCATAGCCTCCACACATGGAACATTTATAAAAATGAAATAATGCATTTAACAAACTCAGAGATGGTTTCAGTTGAGTAGTTTAAGCTCTGCGACACTTATAAATATAAATAGAAAGTAAATTTCTAATACTAAGATTTTGAGTTCACAGTGAAGTATGTGCACATGTACATGCATATTTATACACAGAAATACCTTATGTATGTTTGCTATGGTTTCAATCATGTGTCCATTCCAAACCACATGTGGAAATTTAATTATCATTCTGAAAACTTGAGAGAGTGGAAACTTAATCCTACCATGGTTGTTCAGAAGTGGGACCATGGGGAAGACTGTATGGGATCATGTAGGTGGAGCTGCATGACTACATCCTGCTGGCTTTGTGAGAGCAGGAGGAAGACCAGAAGATAAACACACATGTGTGCTCTGTCTCTTGCCCTGTGATACCCTGTGCCACCTCCAGACTCTGCCAGCAAGAGGGCCACCACCACATGGGGCCCTTCTACCTTGGACCAGACTGTGAGCTGAAATAAGCTTTTTTTTTTTTCTTTATAGCTTACTGTATAGCTATGGGAAGTTACTGGTAACAGGAGATGCACTAATACAGTATAGAAATAGAGAAAATTAATAGAAAAGTATAAAATGATTTGGGGAAAAAAGAGGATTTTTCTCACCAATATTAAGATACATTTTTCTAACTTCATGGACACTGGTAAGACTAGAATTTTGAATTGCTTCATATCTTTGAGCAATGATAAACTGACATTTGATTTTAGCTTAACTGTTGGCTGACATTTTCAGAAAACGTTCTAGGGACAGTTCACTACCTATATTATTATTATTTTAGTGCTAAGAATTGAACAACAAGAATGAAACATATTCAGAGTATTGTGGAAATATCTACCTTTTTTGCTACATTTCCAGAGGATCACAATTTATGCAGGCACATGGGTGCTTATTAATATAATGCATCATTTAAAATATTAGCAATCCACTGCAGGTTTTAAATACTTCATTCTGGATAGCCCCACAGGAAGCATGTGTATAATTGATATATGCAAGCTTATCCCATTTGGTGGCATAGAAGGCTACACTTACAGATTCTACTTAACATAAAACATTAACCCTGTGTATTTCAAGAGTTCCTTGAGATAATAATGCCTGATTGGCCTATCCATTTCTATCATTTGGTCTGAATTAGGTATAAACTGCTAAGTGCTTTCTCATTATCCAGTGCTGGTTCTCTGAGATTTTAAATACTGCTCTTTGTAGATAAGGCAATATGATTGCATAATCACTGTGATTGAAAAGACTTTTCATAGTTTCTTAGCAAAGATAATGATATCACAAATTCATATAATTGATGAATTCCAGCATGGATTCAGATCACTTGAAATGTAGATTAGGAGGAGTCAAATAAAATTAACTCTATGGTGGTTAGGGAAAAAACTGCTGTAAGCTACCTACCATATATATTTTTTTCTGACCCCATTATTTTTTTAGACTTTGAATTAATAATGTTTTATTAGTTTTTGAGATGAAAAATAATATTGTCACTTGGGATTTATATTAAAACATATGTGTAAAATAATCCACTTAAAAGAATGTTCCTAGTCTTTGTATTTTGCCCATATGAAGCTTTTTTTATTTACCTTAAGTTTCATCATATAGCAATAATAATCCCAGAATATTAAGGATTTATATTTTAAAGCAAATACATATCACATGCATGTGTGGATTTCAATTTTTTTTGTACCAAAATAAGCTTATTTTTTTTTAATTCTGTTTTTGGGAACTATTTGGAGTGGCTTCCTCTCTCTGTGAGTGTGTGTGTGTGCATGAGGGTACTTCAAATGTTCATGGAAAATGGAATTAACAAACTGATGTTTATTTTGGTGCAAAAAATTTTGGGACTCCATAGACAGGTTTTTCATCATACGCATTTTAATAAGTTTTTTAAAGACCTCGTTCATTGGCATGGATTTAAATATTGTTTTGCACCAAAATAACCATTATCTTTTAATTCCATTTCCATTGGTTTTTGTGTATATTCAAAGATGTTCTCTCATTAGCCACAAGAGTCCTGTGTAATACAGCAAGTGAGTATCACAATTATTACTCTGTTGGGAAACAGAGGCAGGTTAACTAATATATTTGACTCACAAATTCTAAGTCAAATAACTAGGACTAGACTCAGAATTTTCAGTTCTAGGTGTAATGCTCCAAGTATCATAGGAAGAGAATAGGGTATTGCTTTGAAGGCAGCCAATGAAAATTGCTAAATCTTCGTTAATTCACCAGGATACACATTCAACAGATGACAAATAAAGGTTAATATGTTCTAGGCTTTTTTAGAAACCTGATAAGTAAACAGTCCTAAATCAAGGTCCGTGTGTTAGTAGAGCAAGGAGTTGGTTATCCCACAACTGTAAAGTGTGGAGTATGGCGTGCTGAAACAGAACAGAGTAGAGAGGAGGGCAGGGCTGGTCCCAAGGAAGTTGATGAGGAAGGTGTCAGTAAAGTGGTGATATTTGAACTGAGATAGGGATTTTGAGAAGGATAAGAGCCCAGGAAGATCTGGAATAAGAATCCTAAGACAGAAAAGAGATTTGTGCTTTGGAATATAAAATGTTATTGCATGAAATTCTCAGCTACGCTCTTCCTCTTGAAGCATTAGCATGGCACGCCATCTAGTGTGGAAACCCTGGGAGCTGTCCTTACAGGGTGAGGGTGCAGGCCTTCCTGCTATGTGAACCTGTACTACACTCTGCTGTTGTTGGGAGTACTGATTTAAAAGGGATTTTCTTGGGCCCTGTACCATGGTGCAGCAGGATAAGCAGGTGCCTTCAGTGCTGTCATCCCATATGGGCACCAGTTTGAGTCCCAGCTGCTCACCTTCCAATCTAGCTCCAACAGTGGGAGACTCAGATGAAGTCCGGGACTGAGGCATTTTGGGAGTGAACCAGTGGATAGAAGATCTCTGTCTGTCTCTCTGTAACTCTTTCAATTAAGTTTTTTAAAGTGTCTTTGGAGCCAATGCTGTGGTGTAGTGGGCTAAGCCTCTACCTTCAGCACTGGTACTGGCTGCTCCATTTCTGATCCAGCTCTCTGCTGTGGCCTGGGAAAGCAGTGGAGGATGGACCAAGTCCTTGGGCCCTGCACCAACGTGGGAGACCCAGAAGAAGCTCCCAGCTCTTGGCTTTGGCTCGGCCCAGCTCCAGCTGTTGAGGCCATTTGTGGAGTGAACCAGTGGAAGACCTTTCTGTCTCCCTCTAACTACTTCTCAAATGAAAAAATAAAGTGTTTCCTTTTTCACACGGTGAATATGACATTACTGAACATGAAGAAATATTTTATCTGGCCGACACTTTCCAGATTCTAGTTAGTGCTGTTAGGAAGTGATGCATAGCAAACTGCATCAGGTAATGGTCAGTCACGTCTGAAGTTTCCTAGTTGTTTTGGTAACTGCTGGAGGCTTCTTGGGCAAACGAGTGCTCTGCTTTCCGCATGTTATTGAGTTCTGGCCTCTCCCTCCTCCCCTCCAAGGAAGAAGCTGATTTGGCTGCGTCACATGTTAGGTTTGACCACAGTGCTCCTGCATGAAGTCATTTTCTGGCTGAAAACAAAATGTAAAGCTGTTCTAAGAAGATTCTCTGAAGGAACAGTGGTGATAACGTGCTGAGACGTCTTTAAGAGGCCAAACCCCCTTGCTTGTTTCTTGTGAAGGTGCTTTGTCCTATGTGGCCATTGCTGAGACTACTGTTTTGGCCTGGGAAGGCCTTGGCAGTTTGGTCTGGATCAACTCCAAATCGGCCCTGCCCGTGTAGCTGGCTGATTTCCCTAACGTAGGGTCAGGGAGCCCTCCACATTGTGTCTTCTGGTTTGTGAATTTCCAACATGGATTTTGAAGAGGAAGTCACAGATAACAATTAAGTACAATTCAACCAATAATTAAGTACAATGTGCTTTCTTCTGCCTCCTTTATGTTCCCTTGAAGATCTTCATTGAGGAGGATAGGCTAAGCCAAGACAGGTCTTGTAGTTTTCCTAACTGAATAATGCTGAGTCTATTAGAAGACTCCAAAATAATTTTAGACTAAAATAAATAAGTATTCCACAATGCCAGCATACTTATTCAATACAATTCCTGCATTTGAAGTCTTACTTTAAGGTCTCTTGAAATCACATTGGTTTCATTTGTTGCAATGGAAAATGTAAGACTGATACAAATACTAAATTTATTGAGTTTTTAAGATATTTCAGCTAGATTTCAAAGCATCATTTTTGCATGTAATCTGATTTAATCCTCAATATATGTTGAGATATCTTTTATCCTTATTTCTGCAGATGAGGAAACTGGAATAAATATCTACTTCACTGACCTGGTTAAATGATGAGGCCAGGATTTAAACCTCTAAAGAATTACTTAGTCCTTATTTCCAGTCCTATTAGTTGTAATGATTATGGTAATTACTACAGTAACTAAAATACACCATCTCTTATGATAACTGCTATTGTAGGAGACAGGGAAAACTTGTTAGTGAAAAAAATCATGTATCCAAAAAGAAAACAAAAAGCCTTTATAATTTGCACCATTGAGTCTAATGAAATCAGATGAGTTCTCTGAAACTATGGAAATATTATGACACAGAAAATATGCTAAGCAGCAAAAAACAAAGAGTTGTTTCTAAGAATTGGAATTCGTTGAGTAAAACAAATATGAATTCAAGATCAGTCCTCTGAAATCTCATTATAGCATACTTTGCCTTAGCTAGTCACATCCATGACTTTCTTGGGGTGAAGCAGACGTTAAGGTTCCTAGCAGCTCAATAATTTTTTCTCATTAACTTCATTGATATAAAATATGTGCACAATGATAGCCATCAGTTTTTTTATTTTATTTGAAAGGCACATTGGTGTGTGCACACAGACACCAGTCTCCTGTCTGTTGACTTTCCAAATGCCTGAAACAGAAGAGTGGGTTGATGCTCAAGCAGGCATCTGGAACTCAGTCTGGTTCTCCCATATTTGTGTCAAAGACCCAACTACTTGAACCATCATTTGCTGCCTCTCAGGGTGCATATTAAAAGAAGCTGGGTTGGAAGTGGAGGAGTTGAGACTTGAGCCAGGTACTCTGATATTGGATGTGGGCATACCAGGTGGCAATATAAGTACTGTACCACTGCCTGCCCCCAAATCCATCAGTTTTAAGTGCATGATTTGATGTGATGTTTTTAGCAGATACACAGAGTGGTATAATTATCATCATAGTCACAGTTTACAAAACTATTATATTTCAAGTGATTTCTACTGCCTCTTTGCAGTCAATCCCCTGCCCCAAATTCCATTTCTTGGAAAATACTGATATGTTTTTTGTCAATGAATTTTAATTTTTAAGAGTAAGAATGAAATTATATACATTTTGTAAGTTTTGTGTATTTACTTCCACTTAGCACAAAGCTTTTGAAATTTGCATGCGATTTGCAGTTTTGTCTCAGTGGTTCATTCGTTGTCTTTTTTGCATATATACATATGTACATTAAGATTCATTTGTCCATTCAGTATTTCATGAGCACTTGGGTTGTTTTCAGTTTTTACCATTGTGAAAAAAGTTTCTATGATCATTAAAATACAGCTCTTTTTTGGTACCATCTGCTTTTGCTTTTATTGGATAAAAACTTGGAAGTAGAATTTCTGAATTGTATGCTTAGAATATGTTTAACTTTTTTTTTTTTTTAAAGAATACTAATCTATTTGGAAGGCAGAGTTAAAGGGGGAGAGAGATTGACTGATTGATTGATTGATTTATCTACCATCTGCTGGTTCCTTCCCCAAATGGCTGCAATGGCCAAGGCTGGGTTAGGACAAAGCCAGGAGTCTGGAACTCCATGCGTGTCTCCCACGTGGGTGGGGGGGCCCAAGCACGCACGACAACTTTCCCTGCTTTCCTAAGTGCATTAGGAGAGAGCTGGATTGGAAATAGAGCAGCTGAGAATTGAACCAGCATTCCATTTATCATGCTAGCATTGCAGGTAGCTTAACCTGCTGAGCTACAGCACCAGCCCCTGTTTAACTTGATAAGAATTTGCCAAACTGTTTTCTAAAATTGATGTACTATTTTGCTTCCCTAACAGCAATATGACAGTGCTAGTTGCTCTATTTCTTTCCAAAACTTAATATTCTCTTTTTTTTAATATATATATATAAAGCTTTTATTTAAATAATATAAATTTCCAATACAGCTTATGGATTACAATGGCTCCCCCCCATAACTTCCCTCCCACTCGCTACCCTGTCCTTTCCCGCTCCCTCTCCCCTTGCATTCACATCAAGATTCATTTTCAATTCTCTTTATACACAGAAGATCAGTTTAGTACATATTACGTAAAGATTTCAACAGTTTGCCCTCACATAGAGACACAAAGTGAAAATACTGTTGGAGTACTAGTTATAATATTAATTCACAATGTACAGCACATTAAGGACAGAATTCCTACATGATTTTTTAAAAAATTGATTATCTATGCAATTTCCAATTTAACACCAAGATTTTTTTTTAATATTCTTTCTTAATTTTAGCTATTCTAGTGTGTGTATACCAATCCCTTATTGTGGCTCTACTTTGCGTTTTTATTCACTAATCATCTTGTATATCTTTTCATATACTTGTCATTTCAGTGTCTTCTTTGAGCAAATGTCTCTTCAGATCTTTTGCCCATTAAAAAGAAAACCTGAATCACTTGATTTCTTATTATTGAATTATAAAAAATCTTTTATTTTTATTTATTTTTTTGACAGGCAGAGTGGACAGTGAGAGAGAGAGAGACAGAGAGAAAGGTCTTCCTTTCCGTTGGTTCACCCTCCAATGGCTGCCGCGGTCGGCGTGCTACAGCCGGCGCACTGCGCTCATCCGATGGCAGGAGCCAGGTGCCAGGTGCTTTTCCTGGTCTCCCATGGGGTGCAGGGCCCAAGCACTTGGGCCATCCTCCACTGCCCTCCCGGGCCACAGCAGAGAGCTGGCCTGGAAGAGAGGCAACCGGGACAGAATCTGGCACCCCGACCGGGACTAGAACCCGGTGTGCCAGCGCTGCAAGGCGGAGGATTAGCCTGTTGAGCCACAGCGCCGGCCAAAAAATCTTTATTCATCCAGGAAACTAATATAGTATTTATATACATATAAATATGTTTTTATTTCATAATGATGTCTTTCATCAAACATTTCTAATTTTGATAAAGAACAGTTTACCAATTTTATTTATTAACTGAGAAATTTATGCCTGGCTCAAGATTACAAAATTATAGGCAATATTTTCTTCTGGAAGTTTCATAGCTTTAGTTCTCCTGCTTAAATCTATGATCCATAGACAGGTAGTTTTTGAATATGGAATAAGGTAATGGTTGAGCTAACTTTTGATGAACATGGGTAGACTGTGAAATTGTCCTTATATCTTTGCTGAAAATTAGTTGAACTTACGTGTCAGGGTCTATTTCTGGTCTTGTTATCTTATAAAGATTTATGGATCTGCGCTTATTCTAATGTTTGTCTTGATTGCTATAACTTCATATTAGGAATTGTTTTTCTTTTAAAAATGTCTTAGTATATTGTATGTGCATATAAATTTTATAATTAGTTAATTTCTAAAAAAGGAGCAGCGCTGGTTCTGATTTAAATTGGGATTGCATGAATCTATAGACCATTTCCAAAAATTGAAATAGTAACATTGAGTCTTTCCATCTATGAAAGTAATATATCTTTATACTTAATTTGGATATACTAAATTATCTGTAATGTTTGTAACTTTCACTGTGCAGGTGTTAACACATGTTTTGTTAAATATGCTTCTAATTTTTAAATATTTTATGATGCTTTGAGTATAGCTATTTAAAATACTTTTAGTTGATTTTGATAGTAGCAAAATTTGATTTTTATGTTTACTTATAACAAATTACTCCTATTTTAAGTACTTATTGTAGATATCTACTTTAGCTAATTTTTATAGATTCATTAGTTATTTTTACATAGACAAATATATTTACAAATAGGGACAGTATTATCTCTTTCTACCCAGTCCATGTGCTGTACAGTCTCCTTCCTGCTTTATGATAGTGCTGGCACAATAATAGAAGTTGGCATCCTTATCCTTTTGCGGTCACAGGCAGCAAGAACACTACCTTATTTTTAAAAATTTTTGTGATTTTAATTTTATATTATAGTCAAGTGCTTAAAGCTCCAATAAATAGAGAGTTCAACAAGCAAATTTCAGCTTTCTATCTCCATAGTGTCTTCCACAATGGCTCTACTAGTTGACATTCATACCAGCAGTGGATTAGGGTACCTTTTTTGATGGAAAGCTCTTATTTAATAAATTAAATTTTGTAAGTACAACTTTTGGATTATAGCAGTTCTTACCCCCATTCCCACTCTCCCACTCACAAACCATCCCATCTCCTACACCCTCTCCCATCCCATTAATTAAATACAGTAAATCAACTCTATAATAAGTAAAGATTTCTACAGTTTGCACCCACACAGACACACAAAATATGAAATACTGTTTGAAAACTAGCTTTACTGTTAATTCTCACAGGACAACACATTAAGCACAGAGGCCCTACATGGGGAGCAAGCACACAGTGACTCTTGTTGATGTAAAAATTGACACTCCTATTTATGATGTCAGTAATCTCCCAAGGCTCTTGTCATGGGCTGCCAAGGCCATGGTACCTTTTACCCCACATCCTCACAAGGATTCATTGTTTTTTGATTCCTGTGTGGGAGCCATTCCTACTGTGGTGAGGTGAAACCTCATTGTGGTTTTGATTTGCATACTTCTGATGGCTAGTCATCCTGAGCATTTTTTCATGTCTGTTGGCCATGTGAATTTCATCTCTTGAAACGTGCATGTCTTCTTGTTTCTTGAATTTGTGTTTATCTCTAGGCTTTTGTGGAAACACTTGGTTTACTCTGATGGATTTTATCTTTGAACTATGCCTCTGTGGCTTAGTGGATTGTCTGCTCTTTCAGTTAATACTCAAAGGCATGTGCTGGGTGTGGCCATGGAGCTCTAGTCAGTACTCCAGGTGGGGCGAGAATCCACAGATACACACACATTGGACATGGTAGATTGCCTCTGTTGTCAGAAGGGGAGAGGGTATGATTACCCTTATTGGTGTAACCATAACCTCACCTCTTCACATCCAGGGTGACTTGGATCAGTGATTCCATGAACCACACGAAGGACCCATGTGGTCAATCAGTGTGTGCAAGGAACCTGCTGCAGTGACTCCCCTTCCCCACCAGGCTGTCAGGAAGTTCTGAGCCTCTGATATCAGACACAGTGATTGAACAGAGACCTAACTCCATCCAATGCTCTATTGGACAGTCACAGAATTCTGTCACAACATGCAAGGCTCCCATAGTCATGGGGTACAGAAAATCTGCTCCACCTCAAGAGCCTGCCCTATCTACAGAGAGAACAGAGACCTTCCCAGAGTTTGCTACCTGAGTGCTCCACATTGGCAGTTTGAGCCCCAGAGCCTGTGGAGGATAGGGGTACCTCACAGTGCTACGTGAGTGCTCAGCCTCCTGTCAACCCTACCAGCCAGACTCAATGTCAGTGGGAAGATCAGCTTTTGCCCTCTGATAAAATCCCCTGGTCACATGTGCACAGAAGAGCTGCCATAGCCTCTATTGATATTAAATGCACCGTCCCCCCTCCAGTTGTGGGGTGCCCTTGTGGGAAGTTGTGGGAGGAAAGAAAAGTAATTTTCCTCCCCTGGATTACATAAGTACCCTGTCCCCACTTAGGGTCCCATGTTGGTCTCAAAGTGTAGTCCATAAGGTACTCCTTCAGGCAGTATCTCCGGTGCCACAGGCTGCTGCATTGTGTTCTGTTGTCACCTTGCTCTCCAATGCTGATGTATTCTGCAGCTCCCAGCTGTGGGCACCTTCCACAATGCTCAACAGCATCTCTCTTCCTTCGGTAGAATTTCCACTGCAAAATTCTCTCCAGCTCTCCCCTAGGAATCCATTTCCTCTGATTTTCTTCTGCTGTTTTCCCCTGTTCAGAAGCAGCATACGTGTTTTCCTATTTAACCATCTTGGAATCCTCTGTAGTATGCTTTGAAGTTAGGTATTGCAATGCCTCCAGGTTGACTTCTTTTTGATCAGGATCACTTTGGCTATTCTGAATCTTTTGCAATTCCATATGAATTTTAGGACTGTTTTTTTCTACCTCTGTACAGAATGTCATTGGTATTTTGGTTGAGATTTCATTGAATCTGTAGATTGCTTTAGGCAGTATGGACATTTTAATTATATTGATTGTTCTAATCCATGAGCAAGAAATGTCTTTCCTTTTTGGTATCTTTCATGATTTCTTTCATCAATGTTTTATCATTTTCATTATAGAGATCTTTTACTTTGGACAAACTTATTCTTAAATATTTGATTTTTTTGTGGCTATTCTGAATGGGATTTCTTTCTTGATTTCTCTTTGTAAGTTCGTTAGCATATAAAAAGCTATTGCTTTTTGTATGTTGATTTTGCAGCATGCAGCTTTGCTAATTGGTTTCAGTTCTAACAAGTTTTTGGTTGTTTTCACTTACAATATCATGTCATCTGTAAAAGTGGATATTTTGACTTCCTTATTTCCAAATTTGATTCCCTTTATTTCTTTCTAACTGCTCTTGCTAATATTTCCTGTACTATGTTGAATACAAGTGGTGAAAATGGACATCCTTGTCTTGTTCTAGATCTGAGGGGAAATGCTTTCAGCTTTTTCCCCATTCGGTATGATATTGACTGTTGGTTTGTCGTAAATAGCCTTTAACACTTTTTTAAAAAAAGATGTATTCTGTTTTGTGAAAGGCAGAGTGACAGTGAGGGAGAGAGAGAGTGAGAAAGAGATCTTCCATCTGCTGGCTCAATCTCCAAACGGTTACAGTGACTTGGGGTGGTTTGGGCCGAAACCAGGAATCAGAAATTCAATCTGGTCTCCCACATGGATGGCAGGGGCTCAAGTACTTGGACCCTCTCTTGCTTTCTGAGGCCCAATCGCAGGGGGATACATTGGAAGCAGAATAGTTGGGTCTTGAACTCACCCTTCCATGTGGGATGCTGGTGCCTTAGCCTACTGTGCCACATGTGCTCGCTAACCCAAGCCTTTCTCATTTTAACGTATGTTCCGTCTCTATATCTAGTTGGTGGAGGATTTTTAATCATGAAGGGATGTTGAATCTGTCAAATACTTTATTTGCATCTATTGAGATGGCCATATGGTTTTCGTTCTTCATTCTGTTGATATGATCTATGACATTTATTTATTTATGAATGTTGAATGACTCTTGCATCTCTGGGATAAATCCCACTTGATCATGATATATGATCTTTTTGTTGGGGTTTTGGATTCAGTTTTCTAGTATTTTGTTGAGAATCTTATATCTATGTTCATCAAGGACAGAGGTCCATAGTTTTTGTTTTGTGTTGTATCTTGTTTTAGTGTCAGAATGATGCTGGTTTCATACAAAGAGTTTGGCAGAGTTCCATTCTGTTCAGTGTTTTGGAATAGTTTAAAAAGTATTAGTTCCTCATTAAATGTTTTGTAGAACTCAGCAGTAAAACTATCAGTTTCTGGACTTTGATCTGTTGGGAAAAGCTTAATTATAGTTTCAGTCTCAAGGCTTGTTATGAATCTGTTTAGATTTTTGGTATTTTATTGATTTAATCTTAGGTATTATGTATTGAGAAATTTTTCCCTTTGTTTGAGGCTTGGTTATTTGTTGTCATGTAGTTGTTCATAGTAGTTGCTTATCATTTGTATTTCGGTGGTGTCAGTTGTAATGTCTTTTGTTGTCTGTAATTTGAGATTTTTTCTTTGTTAGTCTGGCTAAAGGTTTGCCTATTTTGTTTCTTTTCAATACAACAAACTTTGTGTTTTGTTGATCTGTTGCATTTTTTAGTTTCAATTTCATCTATTTCTGCTATTATCCTTATTCTTCATTATGGGTTTCATTTATTATTTTTCGAAGTCCTTGAGAATGCATCATTAGATTATTTATTCAAGAACTTTCCATTTTTTCATGTAAACACTTAATGCATAAACTTTACTTTTAGTACTGGTTTTGCTTCATCTCACAGGTTTTATACATTGTGTTTTCATTTATTTCAAGAAAGTTTTTGATTTCCTTTTTAATTTCTCCTTCAATCACCCATTGACCATTCAGTAATATGTTTAATTTCCATGTATTTATAAATATTCTATTATTCTTGTTGATTTCTGATTTTATTTCTTCATGATCTGAGAAGATATATGATTTCAGTCCTTTTGAATTTATTGAGGCTTAATTTGTGGCCTGATAATGACCTATCCTAGAAGATGTTCTATGTGCTGGTGAGAATGTGTGTTCTGTTGTGTTGGGGGAAATGTGTTGTAAACATCCGTTAGGTCCACTTGCTCCTTAGTATGGTTCAACTCTGATTTTTCTTTGATTTTCTGTCTGGATGACCTGCCCATTGATGACAATGGGGTGTTGAAGTCCCCTATTATGAATGTATGGAATCTATCTTTACATCTTACAGTATTTGTAGTGTGTGTGTGTGTGTGTGTGTGTGTGTATCACTGGTCTTGTGTTGGGTGTATATATATTTATGATTGCTATATCTTCTTTCTGAAACAATTGTGTTATCAAAATATGCCTTTTTATTATGTTTAATTTGTAGACTTTTATCTGGTATGAGTAGCTACTCCTATTTTGGGATTTTGTTTGACTGGCATATCTTTTTCTAGCTGTTCACTTTCTGTGTGTGTGTGTGTGTGTGTGTGTGGTTTCTTGTATGCAGCATCTAATTGAGTGTGGTTTTTTACTCATTTGGTCAGCCTCAATCTTTTGGCATGGGGATGTAATCTATTTATTTTGTCTATCATTAATAGATAAAAACTAACACATGTCATTTTGTTGACAGGTTACTGATTTTTCCTGGTCTGTTAGTGAATTTAGCAGTGTCTTGTGATTTCATGATGTTTACTTTTAATATAAGACTCCCTTCAGAATTTCTGGTAATACTGTATGGTAGTGGTGAATTCTCTCTTTTTGCTTATTTAGGAAATACTTTTTCTATCACTTCTAAATTATAACTTTGCTGGATATAATATTCTTGAGTGGAAGTTTTTTTTCTCTTTTTCATCCCACTCTCTTCTGGGCTGTAGAGTTTCTGCTGAGGTGTCTGATATTAGTCTAATTGGTTTTCCTATGTATATAATTTGATACTTTTTGCTTACTGTCTTTAGAAGGCTTTTCCAATTAAGCTTTGACAATTTGAACACAATATACCCTGGAGAAAATCTTTTTTGATTGAATCTTCTTGAGGTACTTTGAGCTTCCTGTATCTGTATGTCTGTGCTTCTTTCTTGAGAAGTTTTCAACTATTACTTCTTTGTTCCTTTGGTTATATAGTGGTATTTCAAATTTTCATAGACTTTCTTCATTCTTTTTCATTCTTTTCCTTTATTGTTGGCTGATGTGTTTATTTCCAAAGTCTTATCCTCCAGATCAGGAATTCTTTCCTCCAGTTGGCATACTCTGATATTGATGCTCTTAATTGCATTTCTGTTGCCTTTGCTCGAATTTTTCATCTCCAAAACTTCCATTTGTTTCTTGGTATTGATTTCCATCTCCTTATTGAATTTTCCATTTGTTATTGTTTGTTTTCCACATTTCTTTATATAAAGCTGTCTGTATTCTTTTGCATCATTGAGTTTCCTGACAATAAGTGTTTTGAATTCTATTTCTGGACTCATAGATTTCCTTCAGGTCAGGAATTATTTTGGGAAAACTATTGTGTTCTTTTGGAGGTGCCATGCTATTTTGCTTCTTCATGTTTCCTGTAACCCTACTTTGATGACTGGTATAATAGTCGCTTATTCTTTATGGAACCAAAAGCAGTGATCCTAGAACTGGAAAAAGATGAACTGAACCCTGCGCTATTCTATATGGGGGCTAAAATGCATGCAGGAGGTTTTTCATTGCCAGGGATGGGTTCATAGAGATGGAATGTAGACAGATTCCTTCCTAGGTCTCACAAGCTAGATGCCAATGGTTTCAGGAAGTTAATATTGATTGTTACAGTCCTGGTGTTGAAACGTACTGTAGGGTCATTACCCAGATCACTCAGGGTAGGATCAAGATGTTGGGGATGGTGGTTGTCAACTGCCTGAAGCACTGTTATGAAGATAGGATTCAGCAGATACCATGACCCAGCACAAGTTACTCCTAAGATTGTAAAATCAACATAAACATTCCTGAGTCTGCAAGGCACAAATGGAAGTGCCTCCAAGACTCATGTGGCATGCAAGGGGTATGCTGGGGCTTGTGTCCAATGCTTCTATCACTAGGAGTTGGGAAGTATGGAGTGCATTTCCTCGGCTTGGGTCCTGATTTTTTATTAGCTTCTTCTCGTTCTAGTTGCAAAAAGCTGAGGGCAAACCCCTGGATTGTACTTAGTGAGTGAGCATAGCTCCCAGACCTAGGCCCAGAACTCCCACAGTTGCAGGAATCAGGTCATAAGCTGTCTGCCATATAAATTTCCCTGACTCTGACTCTGGCTCCTTCTGGTGAGCAGTGAGCAGGAGACAGTGAACAGTCACATTGTCTTCTGAGTCAGAATCAGTTTCAGCCAGAAGTCCACCAAACCTGTTGGGTCTTGTGGTTTTGGGCTCATGGGGAAGGGGAGGCTCCCCTTGTGAAGCAAAGTAGTCACTCAGATAATAGTTAGCTTTGCAAGTTGGTCTTGAAATCAGTGGGGGAATCATGAATTCCCCCATATCCAAAGCCATTGATAGTGGGGTGCTGTGGCTGGGGCACTATAGCATCATTCCCTCTTGTCCTGGGTAGATAACCGGCTGCATAGATACATGGCGTAGCTGGCAGTGTGTCCATCATCACTCCTGGATGCTCCATGGATTCTGTGCTCTGTTCTCTTCACTGAAAATTTCTCTCAGTTGATCCCCTGGAACACACTTCTTTCTTTTTCTCCTGGTATCTTTTTGTAGTTAGAGACAGTGAAGATACAATTCAGCCATCTTGAATGCTTTCAAGATCATAACTTTCACCATTCAGTGTGATGCACCAACAGAGATAAATCTGAAAAACAAAATAAATGTACTCTAGCTGTAGAATAATATGATAATGTAAGATATAATAGAAAATATCTAAATATAATATTAAACATTAATACATACTCTATGTCATTATAGGTATGTATGCAATATAAATATAATGTACAAACAAATAACCATGGATGTTTAGGCAGAAGTTATCTCTGGGAGAGCAAGGGATATAGGGAGAGGACTTGGAGTGGAAGAAAGATTATAATTCCTCAGTTGTATTTGTATAGTTTTATAACTTAAAGAAAATTGTTAGTTTTTACATAAGTGTAGAAAATAGGAAGAACCTCATTAGCATCATGAAAGATATAAATATAAAAATACTGGGTGGAATACTGCAAAATATTTTTTGGGTGAGTAGTGATGATAAGGATGGTTAATACATTGGCATCAGAATAGGAATATTATTAAAATCCAAGTAGATTCGTTTATTTGATAGTATAGGTAAATGAGAATCATTCAGTTTCTGGGTAGGCTACAAACTTACATTTTTAGAAAGTTGCTATCAAATTGATTATTCTTGATTGCAAAAATATTTATTCAAACCAAGGGATTCAGTGTTCTTTTTTAAGGTTTATTTAAAAGCTAGAGTTAGAGGGAGAGATAGAGACCTTCCATCCACTGATTCACTCCACAAAAGGTTGTAACAGCTGGAGCTGGGCTGGTCCGAAGCCAAGAGCTTCTTCTAGATCTGCCCCATGGGTTCAGGTACTTGGGCTATCCTCTGCTGCTTTTCCAGGCACATTAGTAGGGACGTGGAACAGAAATAGGACAGCTGAGATGCAAACCAATGCCCATATCAGATGTGGGCATTGTGGGTGGTGACTTTACCCACCATACTGCATTGCCAGCCCCGATTCAGTGTTCTTAAAGGGACTAGTCAAACAGGTAATAAAAATATATAAATGTGTAAAATTGGCTGAATGCCTGGACTCAGAGTATGATACAGCTATTAGCTTGGAATGCGTGCCTTTAAAGGCCAAAGACTCAAATGTAAATGCTTTGTTTCTCCAACAAAACATTTCTGCACATGGAGTTAAAATACAGTAACTGCAGCAAACTATACATAAGTGATCTGTCTCTGATAAAGTGCCATCTGTACTTATGACTATCTCCTTCTAACCAAGAATGTTAAGCTAAATCAAAGAGTGCTTTGATGTTTAATCATATCGTGTGCACACTGCATGAAAGTAGTATATAAAGTGTTAAGAAGGCATCGGTGATATATTCTGGTAATACATCAACCTAAAAAAAACCCCACACATTTCAATTAGGAGTTAGGATACTTACATTACAACATAACAAATAAAACAAAGTAGTATGAAACATTAACAGCATACTCCTTCATTGTTTACTATGCTCCACATTTAATATATTCTGTCATCACTATGTAGGATTTTTTTTTTGACAGGCAGAGTTAGACAGTGAGAGAGAGAGAAACAAAGGTCTTCCTTCTGTGGTTTACCCCCCAAATGGCCTCGACAGCCAGCGCTTTGCGCCAATCCAAAGCCAGAAGCCAGGTGCTTCCTCCTGGTCTCCCATGCGAGTGCAGGGGCTCAAGCACTTGGGCCATCTTCCACTGCCTTCCTGGGCCACAGCAGACAGCTGGACTGGAAGAGGAGCAACCGGGACAGAACCAGTGCCCCAACTGGGACTAGAACCCTGGGGTGCCGGCACTGCAGGTGGAAGAATAGCTTAGTGAGCCAAGGCGCCACTAATAATACAATTCCAATTGCAGATGTCTTTCATGAAAGCTAGTTATCCTCAAGATATTTTGTGCTTTATTGAAAAGTTTTAGGTGTTTGAAGTTTAAAAGTAGCTTTTAGTTTCTATTTATAAAATTAAATTTTGTACATAATTATGATGGTGGTCTCAATAAGGCAATTATAATATGTAAAGTAATAGAATTTGGGACTGGCATTGTAACACAGCTAGTGAAGTTCCACCTGCAATTCTGGCATCCCATATGGGTGCTGCTCACTTCTTACCCAGCTCCCTGCTAATGTTCCTGGGCAAGCAGTGAAAGAAGATGCAAGTACGTGGGCCCCTACTTCCATGTTAGAGACCTGGATGAAAGTTTTGTCTTCACTTGGTCCGTTGTGGCTGTTACAGCCATTTGGGGAGTGAACCAGTGGACAGAGGATCAATCAATCAATCTCTCGCTTTCTCTCTCTAACTCAGCCTTTTAAATAGTTAAATCTGTAGAAAATAAATTAAAAGAATTTCTGTATTCTGGCAAAAATGAATGATTTTCCTGGTTATTTCTAAATCTCTAGGTTTGCATAATGAGAGATTTATAATCCAGGAAGCATTCGGTGCTTCTTATTTATTACTATAACTTCAGTAATATGGATAATATGTTACAACATAGATATTTTCCATGACTATGGCGATATATTGAAATTTTGTTTTTATCATTTTTGTCTAAGTCACAGGGAATATATTTAAATAAATAAGACTGAACTCTTCTAAATATTGCTTTTGATATTTTCTATGTTAAATTTGCAAATGTATGTACTTGATTTATTTTAAATTGTCACATTGGAACTCTGATTGTAGTGCTTTATAAGAGCTCCTGTACATTGTCACTTTAATAAGCAGTGCATCCTGGCTTTCTTTAGGAAAAACAGATTTGCCCGTATTAATGAAAGGCTTTTCAGAAGACATGAATTTATTTTATATGTTTCAGAGTCACTTATGAATTACAGAAAAGCACTAAGTGGAATGCACAGAGATCTAATTCTGAATTTAAAAAATATTTTATTTGGAAGGCAGAGAACTAGAAATACAGAGACAGAGAGACAGAGCTTCCGTCTGCTGGCTCATTCTCCAAATGCCCCCAACTGCCAAAGCTGATTCAGGCCAAAGTCAAGAGCGTGTAACTCATTCTGGATTTCCCATATGAGTGTCTTGAACCATCACCAATTGCCCCCAGGGTGCCCAATAGCAGAAAGCCTGAATGGGAAGTGAAGCCAGGACTTAAATCCAGGCACTCTATTATGGGGTACAGGCATTTCAAGTGGTGTCTTGCCTGCTGGGCCAAATGCCTATCCTTCTGAAATTTCTATAGTTTTAGTTTTCCCTACACATCTGGCCTAGAGCAGGGACTGAAAAATGGGTAGCTGAATAATGACATGTAGGTCATTGAATCTCCATGGACAGGGAACAAAACTCAAAAACAATTAGCATTACCAGAAACATTTTCCTTTTTTCAAAAAAAAACTCAAATTATGCAGAGTCTCTTTTAACCAGTAGTTCTCAAATGTTTTGATTCTGGCTAGTCTAGATATTATTAAGAATTCCTTTTTTTTTATTCAAAGTGCTGTTGTTTATGTGCTTTACAGATAGTGATAATTTATACTAGAAATTTAAAATAAGACACATTTTAATTCATTTAAAAAGGATGTAAATTAAATGTCCAGAAAAGTAGCAATTTTAATGAAAATAGGACAAAAGAAAGGGAAAAACTGTAAAAGAGTGGAATTGTGTTTTACATGTTTTTAAAGATTAATTTATTTGGAAGGTAGAGCAACAGATATGGGGAGGAAGGGCTGGAGGAAGGAAATCACACACACTGATCCACACACAGACCGAGAGACAGACAGACAGACAGACACACACACACACACGCACACATCCCTCAGATGTCTTCACTGCCCACGGCTGGGCCATGCTGAAGCTGAAGTCTGGAGCTGGGAAATCAATCACAGTCTTCCATAGGGGTGGCAAGAATGCAACTTCTTGCTGAAATAGGCAGCAGAGCTGGGGTTGGAATTCAGACACTCTGCGTGCAGGTGGATGTTTTAAGTGCTAGACCAAATGCCTTTCCTATAAATTTCTTTAATATCTGCATTGATAGAAGAGCGCTGGGCATTCTTGTGTCTTCTGGGTCCTTTCTTTGCAATGGTAAGTTCTGTGGTAAAAATATAAAGGAAATCAACCTTACTCCGATAGGTTGTAAAATAGAAGAGTATTTTAGAATCTGTTTCAGATAATCTTTGATGTTATACCAAAACATGTCAAATATTGTTGTGCAAGGGTTATTTTTGACATAGAATCTGAGACTATATTGCTAAAAACCACTGGTCTACTGTATTTCAAATATATATATATATATATAATTAAAAATTTGTATTTATTTTATTTGAGAGGTAGAGTTACAGAAAGCGAGAGAGGAAGAGAGAAAGGTCTTCCATCCACTGGTTCACTCCTCAAATGGTTTCAATGGCTGGAGCTGTGCTGATTTGAAGCCAAGAGCCGTGCACTTATTCCTAGTCTTCCATGTGGGTGCAGGGCACTGAGGACTTGGGCCATCTTGTACTGCTTTCTCAAGCCATAGCAGAGAGTTAGATTGGAAGTAGAGCAGCCAGGATTAGAACCAGCACCCATATGGGATGCGGGCACTGCAGGCAGAGGATTAACCTACTGTGCCATAGCATCGGCCCCCAAATAAATCTTTTAACAATGAAAGTTTTTGAGATATTTGGAAAATATTGGTTCACTGTGACATGTACTTCTGTCAAATATTACAGTATCTTTGTATATAAAATAAAGCATAACTTTAAAAAAAAATCACTACCAGTGTACTAAAAAATGCCTGGGGAAGATACAAATTGTCCAAAATATTAAATTTCTCTTTAAAGTGCAAGTTTTAATGTTGGCAAACAATTCTGTCAGTTTTTTTAAACTAACAGATGCACTTTATTTTTCAGAAATACCATCCATACAAATCATAATAATCATGGTTTACCTGTCAGTACCTTTCTCAAGAAAAAAAAAGATTTTCCATTGGAAAGGTGGCTAGTTCAGCTCTCTACTGAACAATCTCACAATTGTTCTCTTGCATCCCACTGAGTCAACTTCTGTAACAAAAGCACTTTATGTAATGTTACATTTCCTTATACAGAATATTAAATTTTTATTCAAGAGTCAAGATTTCCAAGTCAATTTTTCTGCTTTATCAAGGCCATTTGTAGGTGAAACTAGAATTTTTTTCCACTAAAAATATGCAACAATGAGGAATGGAATGACTACTGTTCTAGTTTGGCAATACTGCTTGCTTTATTATAAAAATCAGCATTTTTACCAACATTGTTTTTGTTAAAAAAAACTTAAGTGCAATTGTCAACATAATGGAAGAGATAAATGCAATTGTAATGTTACTAAGAAACCCCAGGGATCTGTGGACTGTATATTGAGAACCACTATTCAAAGTAACATCTTGGGATTGGCTTTGTGGCATGGTGGATAAAGCCACCACTATAATGCCAGCATCACATATGGTGCTAGTTTGAGTACTGGCTGCAGACAGTACAGAGTAGACAGTGAGAGAGAGACAGAAAGGTCCTCCTTTTCCGTTGGTTTACCCCACAATGGCTGCTGCGGCTAGTGCACTGTGACCAGTGCACCGCGCTGATCCGAAGCCAGGAGCCAGGTGCTTCCTTCTGGTCTCCCATGTGGGTGCAGAGCCCAAGGACTTGGGCCATCCTCCACTGCACTCCTGGGCCACAGCAGGGAGCTGGACTGGAGGAGGAGCAATTGGGACAGAATCTAGTACCCCGACTGGTACTAGAACCTGGGGTGCTGGTGCCGCAGGAAGAGGATTAACCTAGTGAGCCGCAGCATTGGCCTTGCTTTACTTCTAATCCAGCTCCCTGCTAATGCACCTGGGGAAGTAGCAGAATATGGCCCAAGTCCTTGGGTCTCTGTACTTGGGTGACCTGAATGAAGCTGCTGGACTCTGCTGGCTCAGCCCAGACCATTGTAGCCATTTGGAGACTGAACCAGAGGATGGAAGATCTCTCTCTCTCTCTCTCTCTCTCTCTCTCTCTCTCTCTCTCTCTGTAGCTCTGCCTTTCAAATAAATGAAAGAAATCTTTTTCTAAAAACTAACATCCCTCCAAAAGTACTATTATATGAAAGAAAGAAAAACCCATTATGAAAACAAGTAGGTACACTATATTGTTAACAGCTTGAAGCAAGACCCCTACCTTTTACCTTACACAAAAATCCACTCAACATGGATTAAAGACCTAAATCTACAACCCGACACCATCAAATTATTAGAGAACATTGGAGAAACCCTGGAAGATATAGGTACTGGCAAAGCCTTCTTGGAAAAGACTCTGGAAGCACAGGTAGTCAAAGCCAAAATTAACATTTGGGATTGCATCAAATTGAGAAGTTTCTGTACTGCAAAAGAAACAGGAAAGTGAAGAGGCAACTGACAGAATGGGAAAAATATTTGCAAACTATGCAACAGATAAAGGAATAACAACCAGAATCTACAAAGAGATCAAGAAACTCTACAACAACAAAACAAACAACCCACTTAAGAGATGGGCCAAGGACCTCAATACATATTTTTCCAAAGAGGAAATCCAAATGGCTAACAGACACATGAAAAAAATGTTCAGGATCACTAGCAATCAGGGAAATGTAAATCAAAACCACAATGAGGTTTCACCTCACCCCAGTTAGAATGGTTCACACACAGAAATCTACCAACAACAGATACTGGCGAGGATGTGGGGAAAAAGGGACATTAACCCACTGTTGGTGGGAATGCAAACTGGTTAAGCCACTATGGAAGTCAGTTTGGAGATTCCTTAGAAACCTGAATATAACCCTACCTACCATACAACCCAGCCATCCCACTCCTAGGACTTTACTCAAAGAAAATTAAATTGTCAAACAAAAAAGCGGTCTGCACCTTAATGTTTATTGCAGCTCAATTCACAATAGCTAAAACCTGGAATCAACCTAAATGTCCATCAACAGTAGACTGGATAAAGAAATTATGGGATATGTACTCTATAGACCACTATATAGCAGTAAAATCAATGAAATCCAGTCCTTTGCAACAAATGGAGGAATCCAGAAAACATTATGCTGAGTGAAATAAACCAGTCTCAAAGGGACAAATATCATATGTTCTCCCTGATGGGTGACAACTAACCAAGCACCACAAAGGAAAGTTGAAGTGAAATGGACACTATGAGAAACAGTGACTTAATCAGCCCTTGTTCTGACTGTCAAGGAATAACTTAATACTTTATCCTTTATCCCTTTTAGTATTTTTTTTTTGTTCTACTTAATACAATTGATTGAACTCTATAGTTAACCTAATTTTTCTTAGGTATTGAAATTTAACTGAAAAGTGATCTCTTAAATATAAGAGTGGGAATAAGAGAGGGAGGAGAGGTACAATTTGGGACATGCTCAATCGGACTTGCCCCAAATGATGGAGTTAGAAACGTGCCAGGGGATTCCATTTCAATCCCATCAAGGTGGCATGTACCAATATCATCTCACTAGTCCAAGTGATCAGTTTCAGTTCACAATTGATCATAATGATAGGACTAAGAGTCAAAGGGATCACATAAACAAGACTAGTGTCTGCTAATACTAACTGATAGAATAAAAAAGGGAGAGCATGATTCAACAAGGGAACTCGGATACATAGCAGACTCAGAATGGCAGATGTCCTAAATAGCACTCTGGCCTCAGAATCAGCCCTTAAGGCATTTGGATCTGGCTGAAGAGCCCATGAGAATATTTTAGGCATGGAAAGCCAAGACACTCTGGCAAAAAAAAAAAAAAAAAAACAAAAAACAAAAAAAAACAAAACCTAAATGAAAGATCTCTGTGAGTGAGATCCCTGTGGAAAGAACGGGCCATCAAAAAAGGAGGTACCTTTCTCTGAAGGGAGGAGGGAACTTCCACTTTGACTATGATCTTACCCTGCGGTTCACTAGGCTAATCCTCCATCTGAGGCTCTGGCACTCTGGGTTCTAGTCCCGGTTGGGGCGACAGTTCTGTCCCAGTTGCTCCTCTCCAGTCCAGCTCTCTGCTGTGAACCGGGAAGGCAGTGGAGGATGGCCCAAGTCCTTGGGCCCTGCACCCGCATGGGAGACCAGGAGGAAGTACCTGGCTCCTGGCTTCGGATCAGCGGGATATGCCAGCCGTGGCGGCCATTGGAGAGTGAACCAACGGCAAAAGGAAGACCTTTCTCTCTGTCTCTCTCTCTGTCCACTCTGCCTGTCAAAAAAAAAAAATAAATAAAAGACATTGCAGTTTCATATACTATGATGCAGATCCAATTAAATCTCTATAATTTCCATTTCTAAATTTTTTGGGACAGATTTATTTCAGGGCGTATACTGTTAAAATGATCCACATTCCACATCATACCCTTTACTGATCCTTTACATAATATTTTAAGACTAAACTGTTAGATTTTAATCATAACCTTATAGCCAAAAAAAAAAAAATAAGAATTTGAAAATTTAGAGAAATGCTGTCTTGGCCATACATAATATTTTCTCTATCTTAGTATTATTTAGATATTACACCCAATGAGAATACATAAGTTTTCAAAAAATATTGTATTCAAGCTCTTTTTTTTAACTTTTATTTAATAAATATAAATTTCCAAAGTGCAGCTTATGGATTACAATGGCTTTCCTCCCCTTTATCTTCCCTCCCACCTGCAACCCTCCAATCTTCCGCTCCCTCTCCCATTCCATTCACACCAAGATTCATTTTCAATTATCTTAATATATATGAAATTGATAAACTTTATATAAAGTAAATATTTCAACAGTTTGCACCCACACAGAAACATAAAGTGTAAAATACTGTTTGAGTACTAGTTATAGCGTTAATTCACAATGAACAGCACATTAAGGACAGAGATCCTACATGAGCAGTAAGCGCACAATGACTCCTGAGACAACTGACACTCTTGTTTATTGCGTCAGTAATCTCCCTAGGCTCTTGTCATGAATTCCAAGGCTATGGAGGCCTCTTGAGTTTGCCAACTCTGATCATATTTAGATATGATTTAGATCATATGGCGGCCACTTGGGGGGTGAACCAATGGAAAAAGGAAGACCTTCCCCTCCCTCCCTCCCTCTCCCTCTCCCGCTCACTCTCTCTCACCGTCTAACTCTGCCTGTCAAATAATAAAATAAAAGCAATATCAAGAGAAACAAGACATTTTAGGGCTTTTTGCAGCTCTAAGATACACCTTCCACCTGCTTTCCTTCCCTGATTTTTCAGTCGCTCTGTGTGTGGGCTTCTGAGCACATTCAGTATGGATGGTTTTCCAGTAATTGCACATGGACATGAAGTTTTTGAGAAATGAGAAAATAAGGCTTAGAAATATGTAATGTGGCCATTTGAGAGCATGACAAATGTTTACCTGTTTAACCATTGCAGCAGCGCTAATAGTTATAATGCTAATGTGTATGTTATATCATTTAATCCTCCTCTCTAGGAACTTCCCTTTACAGATGAGAAACTTTCACTTGCCTTTCCTTTTATAAGTATTTTTTTTTAATTTCATTTTATTTAAAGGCAGAGAGAGAAAGATCAAGTACAAGCATGGCGCATGAGAGAGAGAGAGAGGGAGGGAGGGAGGGAGAGATCAGAAGAGAAGGAGCTGGGACTTAAACCAGGTACTATGATATGGGATGTGTTATCTCAAGTGGCAACTTAAATGTTGTGCTAAATTCCTGCCCCTAAACATGAGAATTTAATCCTAGTGAAGTAGGTGGCAAAATGGTTGTCAGTCCACTCAAATGTCATGCTGCACTGAGTCCTACAACCTGTGGGTATTGCTACTGTTATTTCCATTTTATAATTAGGAAACTAAGGTTCAGGGTGATAAAATACTTTGCCTGTCTGTTTATGCTTCCATGAATGGTGAGGCTAGGATTTTTGCCTCTATTTGTAGTGCCCCTCGAGCCCTTTGTTCCCTTATGCTGTTGTCTTGTGTTTTCCTGAGGTCATTTGTGTTCTGCGTTTAAGATTAGAGTTGTTAGAACAAATCGAGGCCCATTCTCATTGTAAGAAGAAAGGAAAGCAATAGATGTTTAGAAGATTCTGTGCCCTTGTAGGCATGTTCTGTGCATCTCTGAATTAAGTAAAGTGATTTTGTAACAATCCTTCCAATAGAAGACCAAATGATTGGATAGTAGTATGTTCCTGTTTTCTGCTTACAAACAGGTCTTATTTTAAATTTTAGCACATTGTCTAGATTCCCATGCATTGGAGACAGCCTCATTGAAATTAATTTGGGAATATGGAGCACATGCATACATGTCACATGCACACACACACACACATCCACATATGCAAACACCCATTCTTGGATTTCTGTTTCATTAGATCTCAGAGAGTGCCCATTGATCTTGTTTCTGTGAATTTCTTGGTTGAAGCAGTATAGTGCAATGATGAAAAGCCCAGGCTCAGAAATCTCACTGGTTTTATTCCCAGCTATATAAGCTTGGCAAGTTCGATAGCCTTTTTGTGCCTCAATTCATCATTTATCTATATATGAATTGTACATATACTGTGGTTTTATACACAGTCTGTCCTGTGCAATAATGGCACAGAGGATAAAATACTTTAAAGAGATATCAAGGGAACAGTGAAAAAAAAAAAAAAAACATGAGTCTGACATACTGTATAGAGTTCAGGATAAAAGAAAGAACTATATGTGAATAGACCCATGGAAAATCAGTTATGGACCCTACTTAGTCAATGTGCATTCTTCAAATATTTTAATAACACTGCACTGGTGTGGATCTTATTAAACTGTCATGAGGATGACTTAGATGAGGACTGAATTAAAGTTCGGTTTCCTGTGGTTTACAGCATGCTTTATTAGTAAGCACAGTAATACTGTAATCCAGTTCTTGAGGATTGCCTGGCATAATTAAATAAAACAGCAACAAGAGTGACCCCAAACCCCTTAGTTACCTTGTAGCATATACGTGTGCACTTCTACATACATAGACGTTCATGACTGTGAGTCTATTTAGCAATAGAGTCCTAGGACATTGGAGCTCATTAAAACCTGACAAGTTGTTCATTTTTATAGATGAAGAAATTGAACACTAGAAAGCTCAATAACACTGTCTAAAACCTCAAAACAAGTTAGTTTCCAAATCAAGACTAGGAGTCACTTAAAATCGTTGTTGCATTAAAGTAGTTCTGATGGTTCAGACCATTCACTATGCCTGCCAGACTGGGGCTTACTTTGTTGTGAAAGAAACAAAGTTTTCCATCTATCACTTTATAGAATCCCATATTCACTGAATATTTGCCTGGATATTTTACTTAGATTTACTGAGCTCCAATTTCCTGTTTTTCTGTAAATAAAGACAAGAAAATTGACCCTTTTCATTCATCAGTCTAACATTCACATTTCTGTATTTGAGAGCAACTTCAGGCTCCATGATGTGTAGCAAATCAAGTACTGCAGAGCAATTGATCCTGTAGTGAGAGGGCAAGTTAACTCTGCAGATTTGCTCTCAAAATGTTAGTCTAACCTCCCTCCCTCCCTCCCTCTCTCTCTCTCTCCCTCTCTCTCTCTATATATATATATATATATCTCATTATTGTAATCATCTATCTGTTGAGCTTAGAAAGGCAACTTCTAGTGATGGTTATGTAAAAGAAACTAGAGAAATCCAAGACAGTGATGGACCCTAGAATATAGAAGATGGAGGTATGCTGGAGAGTCGAATGTCAGATTCTGTGCTGGTTCAGCTCCAAGACGTGACTAGTCTTCCATACGCTCCAGACACAGAAACCAGAAACAGTGTTTCCTGCAACTATTTCAGGAAATGTTGTAGTGTCTGCAAAACAGCTTAAAGTCAGGCTTTAGTGCAACCTGCAATGCAGGTGACACTGAAGGTATGTGCAGGAAATAACTGATTTAAGCATGAATGGGTTTAAAGACTAGAAATATGAGAAAAAAAGTCCACATTTGAAAATTCACTGATTTTAAAAAGTATTAGAAAATATTCCCAACAAATATAAGACCATACTCTACCTAGGTGAGCTAGTTAGGATTATGGAAGATAGAAAACTTATTTAGCCTGTTTAATATATAATGTTCTCAATAATTATTACTTCATCTAATCTATAGAAATAAGGCTTTATCATATTGGAATGCATTGTTATACTTCCAATTGTTCTCTATAGAAAGGATTAGTCAGTTACCCCTATTAATTTTATTTATCACTAACTCCTAAGTTCCCCCACTTTCATCTCTCATTTTCATAGTAAAATAAGTTTTGGCTATGAGAATGAATGTATTTTGGGTATTTATTATTATTGTCTTTACTTTTATTATAGAAACAGGTAAATTAGGGTTTCTCTGGGGTAAATATCTGCCCATCAGTAATTTTTGAAATTCTAAGTTAACTATCATGATGGCTGATGTATAAAGTGGCTTTTAAAAGTTCATGGAAACTGGAATTAAAAGTAAGTTTAGGGGCCGGTGCTGTGGTACAGCGGGTTAATGCCCTGGCCTGAAGCTCTGGCATCTCATATGGGCTCTGGTTCTGGTCCTGGCTGCTTCTCTTCCGATCCAGCTCTCTGCTATGGCCTGCGAAAGCAGTAGAGGATGGCCCAAGTCCTTTGGCCCCTGCACCCATATGGGAGACCTGGAAGAAGTTCCTGGCTCCTGGCTTTGGATCGGCGCAGCTCCGGGCATTGCAGCCATCTGGAGAGTGAACCAGCGGATGGAAGACCTCTCTGTCTCTACCTCTCTCTGTAACTCTTTCAAATAAGTAAAATAAATCTTTTTAAAAAAGAAGATAAGTTTATTGAGGCTTGGTGCAGCCTGTTGTGTTGGCATCCCATATGAACGCCAGTTCAAATCCTGTTTCTTTACTTCTAATCTAGCTCCCTGCTAATGCAACTGGGAAAGCAGCAGAAGATGGCTAAATCCCTGGGTCCCTGCACCCACATAGAGACCCAAGAGAAGCTCTTGGCTGCTGGCTTTGGCCTCAGCTAGCCACAGCCATTATGGCCATTTGGGGAGTGAACCAGCAGATGGGAGAGCTCTGTATCTGTTTCTCTGTCTCCCAACCTCTCAAAACCAAGCCAAACCAAATCAAAAGGAGGCTTCCCTGCAAAAAAAATCTGAATAGAGGAATCTTTCAGCAAACATTCATGACCTTTCAAATTGAGCATAGCTGAGTTCAAGTTAGAAATAGTAGAATTTTCTTTCCAAACCCATGAAACTAAGGTTGATGGTGTAAATGATTTGTTCAAGGTCGCAGAATGTGTTAATGTGAGTCAGGATTTGTGACTTGGGAGCCACCTGTCATGTCAGTGATTAGCGGAGTTCCTGATTTAGCAGCAAAAGCTTAGTGTGAGACAGACTTTTTTTTAAGTATGTGTAAAGTGCCTGCAGTTTATCCAAGCCTTTTTGAAAGACCACTGATCTTTTTTGCAAAACTAATTCAGTTTGACCTGATAAGAGTTATGTCCTAGTGAATAAAACCAAAAAGTCTGCATGTTGATAATCAGAGGCAATAGCAGCTTATTAGATGTTGTTCACTGGGGCATCTCCAGTGATTGACATTAGCTCAAGTCTTGTGAAGGATCTTAAGTATTTGGGAGCTTGGTAAACAACATTGTAATTGTGTGGTTGTTTTCATCATCTTTAATATTGTATGATATATAGTTATTTAAGAAGCATATAGTTGAGAAACATGCTATGGGGTCTGTCACAATGCTACACAAATGTAAATTATTAATGATTTATAGCTAGCATTAAATTAGTGTTGCAAACATCAGGAACAATTGAAAATAATTATACAAAGAGGTAATGGGAGGATTGGTAAGTCTCATAATGGAATAGTGAGAGAAAATTACACTAGGAAAATTGAGAGCAATAATTTAAATTTTGGGGAAGAATTAGTCTAATACGCGAGTACTAAATATTAGATGATTAAACAGAACACCTTTGTTTTAAGAGATATTGTATGCCATGAGGTGAAACTTACAAATGTGTTTTCACTCATTGGATACTTATTTTTTGTTGATGGTTTTTTTTTGTTTTTTGTTTGTTTTGTGTGTGTGTGTGTGTGGCATGTATGTACACCAACCAAATTTTGAGTAACTGGAAGGAAACTCAAGCTGAGTCATTCTCATTGCCAGCTGCTGTTCCCACTGTTGCTTCCACTGTGTTAGAACTTGAAGCAACAGAGAAGGCAGGGGGAAAAAAACTTTGTCTTCTATTCATAAAAACTGCTTCCACATATTTGATTTCTATTTGAAAAGGATATTGCCAAGATAAGCATTGTAGAAGAATATGATGTAATTATTAGTTGAACACTAGTAGTTAATTTAGAGCATATCTGCATCCTTCTTTGCTTAATAAATTGTTTGGAAAAATGGCCTGCACTAGTCCACACTGCCCTCTTTGCCCCTAAATCTTCTGTAATCTGGTTCCTTCTCTTTCTTCCCTATTTTTATCTCCTCCAGATCTGATTTTCCCTTTGCTAAAGGCTCTCTATGTGTCTCACTCCTCCCAATTGATTTCTCTGAATCATCTGAGCATTTAAGCTTCTTTTTTAAAACGATTTATTTATTTATTTGAAAGTCAGAGTTACAGAGAGTGAGTTTTCGATCTGCTGGTTCAGTCTCCAAATGGCTGCAATGGCTGGAGCTGTGCTGATCCGGAGCCAGGAGCTTCTTCCTGGTCTCCCACGTGGGTGCAGGGGCTCAAGGACTTGGGCCATCTTATACAGCTTTCCTAGGCCATACCAGAGAGCTGGATCAGAAGTGGAACAGCCAGGACTTGAACTGGTGCCTATATGGGATGCCAGCACTGCAGGCGGTGGCTTTACCTGCTATGCCACAGTGCCGGCCACAACACTTTACCTTCTTAGAGTTCGTACCAATGTCTGTGGACCTCCCTCTTCTTCACCAACTGAATATTAATGGTGCCCCTACTGTTCTTCCTTCAATTTAGAGTTTCCCAGGGTCCCATGCTGGCTCTTCCATTCGTCTTTCTGCATCTTCCTCCCACCCCAACTATGCAAACCTTGACCACTCCCATGGATTCTGTGACTTCTTTTTTATAGACAGTTTGTGTATCTCTGAACTCAATTCCTGTCTTCCAGCTTTATACTGTACCACTCCACTTGGATGTTGATCTCATCAAAGTCAAAATTACATTCATCAACTGTTTCCAAACTTACTTGTTCTCTTACATTTCTTAGTTAAATAACATCCACTTGCTTGTCCAAATCAGAAATCTAGAACCACGTTAGACTCCTTTCCGTATTTATGGTCTTCCAGCAGAAGTGAAATGGATTACACGTCTGTTCCCTTTCCCAAATTGTCTGATACTTAATTGAAGCTGTTAGATATCTTGGCAAATCATTGCAATAACCTTCTGTTTCTCTCATCTGTAGTTTTTATCAGTGTGTTTTCCATACAATTATCAGAGGGCTTGTTTTGAAACACGTACATCATATTTTCCTCTTGATTAACTTCATGCGTGGCTTCCTATGGCTTTCAGCATTGCATCCACCCTCCTTGACTTATTACCCCCCTCCAGAAGAGGGGCTTGTTTTCCCTCTTTCTGCCTTATGTTCCCTTTGCCCTCATTATGCTGGAATTGGAATTCTATAAATGGATCATGCTATGTCATACCTTTGTGTTAACTCATGCATTGGTCCTTTTCCTGTGTAATACTCCCCGTCTATGACATGTCACACTTTTCTCCTCATCTTTCAAAATGCAGTTCAAGGTCAACTCTAGAAACCTCTGACATGAGATCATCCTCATTAGTGTAGATCTGATTTCCATGCTCCTCCTGCCTGCTCTTGATCAGTGGGTAGCACTTACCATACTGCAACTGAATTGCTAGTTTCCTTGTTTGCTGCCACCTTGGACTGTAATTTTCTGGAGGATTGGAGTCATGACTTATATTATCAGGGCATAGTTCAGTGCTTTGCTAACTAGTGTTTAATAAGTGTTTGCTGAATAAATGAAAAATTTATTATAGCCATTTGAAATGACTCTTTGTAAATCTGGCCATTGGTCAGGAAGGGAATAGAAAAATGACATGTTAGTGAATTTTTAATCTAGTGTTAAATTTAATACCATGTGAGAGGTTATCTTTGGGAGGAAATGAGAAAGACTAGATCTTATTAAAATGTTTCCACATTGAGGCATCATTCTGAATCTCTAAGAAATTTGACAGTATTGCTGTAATACCAACAACATTGACTGGAAAATTTTTCCAGTGAGAGAAATCTTTAGGTATTTAGAAATATAAGCATATTTTGTTGTATATAGGAAAGCTATTTAGAGTAGTGATTGACTGCACTTTTCCACTTCTATTAAGGTATTTTGGCATCATGCAATCTCAGAGGATAAACAGTAGCAAAGGTTAGAAATATTTAAAGTACTTTCCCCCTAAATATAATGAGAGGGACACAAAACATCCAGATTGCAATTATAGACTCATAACATTGACACACATAATTAATGAATGACCTTGTCCAAATTACAGAATGGCCTGAATGTATCAAGCATGAGAAATGGAAATGCTTTTGCTTAGTTCATCAGGTTATGTTTACAAATTCTAGAGCATTCATGTCCTCTGTTTTGGAGGGTTATGTTTACACGTGGTTTAAATTGAAGATAAACTATAATTCCAAGAGGTGTAGAGTTGCAATAAGGTTGCACATTTCCAGTTAGCAGGCAGAGGCTTTACACATACATGCATTATAAGCTAAGTTTGTGATTTAACACAATGAATTTTGCCAGAGGATTTCCTGGCCCCTGGTTCTGGAATAGAAAGTATAGACGACACCAACAGAAATTCTGCTAAGTGGAGTTGTGCTTGATGTGGGAAAATGTTCAGTTTGTGCTGAGCTATGGGTCTTTTGTACCTTAGAGCTTACTACAGGCTTCTGAAAGAACTTGACATGAACAATCTGTGCACTTCTATTTGAGGTTTTGTACACAAGTATTGGACTCTTCTGGTTTTTGAGTCGGATTTCGCTTTAGCAGGGGTGCATTCTCATCTAGGGAAAGAAGGATGGCTAGTGCTCAGGTGCCCCTGCTTCTGCGTCCAGTGTTCCAGAGAACGCGTTCCCTGCAGGTGCACAATTGGGGCTCACATTGTCTCCATCTGTCTCTTTTATTCTTCATTTCCCATTGTTTTTGTGATTAGTTTTGAATTTTGGGTGCCATCTTAAAAAGTCTGCATTTTCTTGATTTTAGTGTACTGTGAGGACAGGGTCTTTACCATATTACATAGTTTTTCATTCTGGAAAATAAATAATTCATCGGCATCTTGATGATAATGGTGTCCATTATATATGAAGAGAATGACAATAATTTGTTTGCTTGTTAGAGAATGACAGTAATTTGCTTGCTTGGTTATTTTCTTAGGAAAAATCCTTAGCCATGTAATTTTTGCCTTTAAGATTTTTCTTAGATATGATTGTTCATATATGTGTGATTAAGTCCTTTATAGTCACCACATAGTAGTAGTAGGAAAGTTTTCATTTTCCCCAAATATTTACCAAAACTGGATATTAGTATTACTTTGCATCTTTGTTGATGTTAGAAGTAAAATTTATTTTATTATTTTAATTTGCATATCTTTGATTCCCCAATCAATTTGAAAGTTTTGGTATACTAATTAACCAATTGTATTTACACTTTTACATAGTGCTTATTCATTTCTTTGTCTTATTTCTCATAGGTTTCTACAAATCTCATTTACGCCAAATTAGTCTATGTCTGGGATGTATTTTAGAAATTCATTTCTATGTTTGATGTTACTTGTGTTACAATTTAAACAAATTATGACTGCATTTCCACCAAATCTTACTCTATACTTTCTGTTGTTATGTTCTGCCACGAAATGTGTGTTAACAGTCTCATGGAAAGTTTCCTGTGAAAGGCATAGGTGTGTCAAAATTACTATCTTACAGGATGGTACAGTAGTTATTAAGCTGAATGTTTGATTTACAAGAATGCAGCTAGATTTCATTGAAGCAGTTTCAGAGGATTGTGCATCTTTTAAGAGATGAGTTTAAAGGGGTGGCACTGTAGTAGGCTAAGCCTGCACCTAAGGCGCCAGCATCCTGTATGGGTGTTGGTCCGTGTACCGGCTGCTCTTCTTCCAATCCAGCTCTGCTATGTCCTGGGGAAACAGTAGAAGATGGAGCACCTATGTAGCCCTTGCACCTGTGTAGGAGACCTGGAAGACCCTCCTGGCTGCTGCCTTTGGATCTGCCCAGCTCCAGCTTTTGTGGCCATTTGGACCTTTCTGTCTCTCATTCTCTCTGTCTGTAACTCTACCTCTCAAATAAAATTTTTACAAAAAAAGGGATGAACTTAAGCTTACCTGGACCAACTTGTGACTAGACACTTGCAGCAGATGTGGCAACTCTGTTAACTCCAGAAGTTTGGTAGAGAGCCTTTATCTTTCTCTATCTTTTTAAAAAATTAACATTTTTTAAAATTTATATAAGGTGAACAAATTTCATGTGTTTCATATATACAGATACAGGGGTGTAGTGATGTTTTTCACTCATGCTCCCTCCCTCTCCCTTCCTTTCTTTCTTTTCTTTTCTTTTCTTTTTTTTTTTTTTTACAGGCAGAGAGGACAGTGAGAGAGAGAAACAGAGAGAAAGGTCTTCCTTTTGCCATTGGTTCACCCTTCAATGGCTGTCGCGGCCAGCACGCTGAGACCTGCGCACCGCGCTGATCCGAAGCCAGGAGCCAGGTGCTTCTCCTGGTCTCCCATGGGGTGCAGGGCCCAAGCACTTGGGCCATCCTCCACTGCCCTCCTGGGCCACCGCAGAGAGCTGGCCTGGAAGAGGGGCAACCGGGATAGAATCCAGCTCCCCAACCAGGACTAGAGCCTGGTGTGCCGGTGCCACAGGCGGAGGATTAGCCTATTGAGCCGCGGCGCTGGCTTCCTTTCTTATTATTTCTTTTAATTTTTATAATGACATACTTTCAGTTTATTTTATAATCATAAGATTAACCCTCCACTAAGTAAAGAATTCAACAAAAAGCAAGAAAGACACTTCCATAACAGAGACAGGGACTATAAACAGTCAATTCTGAAAATGTCAGTTTCACTAATATACATTACTTCTTTTTGTACCCTGTTAGTTACTACAGATCAGGGAAAACATCATATTTGTCTTTTTGGGACTGGCTTATTTTACTTTTTTTTTTTTTTTAATTATTTAATTGAAAGGGAGAATTTCAGACAGAATGAGAGGGAGAGACAGAGAAAGAGAGATCTTCCATCGACTGGTTTACTCCCCAAACGCTGCAATGGCCAGAGCTGGGTCAGACCACAGCAGTGACCGAATGGGATGCCAGCATCACAGGCTGCCGCTTTACCTGCTAGGCTGCGATGCCGGCCCCAGAGGTTCCTTCTTTAATCCTTGACCCACTTCTACCGTATGATACCTACCTTCATCCCGTTCTCATTTTTTGTATAATCCTCTCCAGTTTATATGCAGCAATCTCTGTCTTGAGTCCTGAATTTTTCCTCCCTGGAGCTGAAACCCTTCCCTTTCTCACCAGTTTCCAGGGGGCCAAGGGCCAGTAAATTGATTTGTGCTACTTATATTGATGAGGATGTTTTTCATGATTTCTTAAATTTTACAGTAAAACATTTAATTTATATTCACTTTGTATTGTAAGATCCAAGACATGCCAGTGTCTAAAAAGTGATCATTTTTTTTTCAGGGATTTGAAATGCCACTTTAATAATATATTACGTAGGGACCAGCGCCATGGCTCACTTGGTTAATCCTCCGCCTGTGGCTCCAGCATCCCATATGGGCACTGGGTTCTAGTCCTGGTGGCTCCTCTTCCAGTCCAGCTCTCTGTTTCTCTCTGGGAAGGCAGTGGAGAATGGCCCAGGTGCTTGGGCCCTGCATCCGCATGGGAGGCCAGGAGGAAGCACCTGGCTCCTGGCTTCAGATCAGCGCTGGCCGTAGCGGCAATTTGAGGGGTGAACGAATGGAAGGGAGACCTTTCTCTCTGTCTCTCTCGCTGTCTAACTCTACCTGTCAATTAAAAAAATAGAGAAAAAAATATAATATGTAAATACAATATGTAATTGCATTTTCTGGATATCCTTATACATTTTCTATTATACCAATATGTCCATTTGTGCTAATGCAATGCTGTTTTAGATATTGGAAGTCTATGTTAATTTCTAGCTAGAGAAGTCACTACCATCAGTATGGCTTTCCATATTTTCTGTGGCTTTTTACTTGTAGGTGTATTTTGTATAATTGCCCCAAATGAATTGGAATTTTCTTTAGAAATAAACTAAAGTTTATAGATTAACTCAAGAGGATACTGTATCTATACAGGGTGGTGATATTTGCAATTTTTATTAAGTTCATATGAAGCTCTCAATAATTAACACCATTTAAAATATATACATATTACATTAAGGGATACTTCCCTTAATTTAAGGTATTTATTGTATGTACATTGGAAAGTTATTAATGTTCTTAAAATAAGAATTTCAAGTAACACTTTTGCTTCCTAACTGCAGCTTTTTTTTAAAAAAAAAGATTTATTCATTTATTTATTTGAAAGAGTTACACGGAGAGGTAGAGAAGTAGAGAGAGAGAGGTCTTCCATCCTCTGGTTCATTCCTCAAATGGCTGCAACAGCCAGAGCTGCACTGATCCTGAAGCCAGGAACCAGGAGCCTCCTCCGGGTCTCCCATGTGGTTATAGGGGCCCAAGGACTGGGCCACCCTCCACTGCCTTCCCAGACCATAGCAGAGAGCTGATTGGAAGTGGAGCAGCCGGGACTCGTACCCATGCCTATATGGGATGCTGGTACTGCAGGCGGTGACTTTACTTGCTACACCCTGTCCTAACTGCTTCTAATGGAGCGTCATATCATTCAAATTAGTTTTCTCATGTTAGCAGTAATGCTTCTAAATGAGAATAGTCTTGTCTCTTCCACCCATATATTTAATTCTTATTTATTTTACTTGTCTTATTGCATTGGTTAGGACATCCAGAATGACCTGAATTATTGCTTAATAATTGATATCTTTCTTTGATCCTAGCATCAGTGAATTTTTTGTATCATGCTTAATATCAGTCTCTGATAGTTATTGTTGACTATGTTAAAATTATTTCTAATTCAAAGTTTTTCTGAAAATATGATCTAGTATGAATTTTTATAAGTGTCTTTTTGGACTATATTGACTCTATTTGTCCTTTACTTTATTAAAATAATTTTTCCTGATGTCTAACCATGTCTTTATCAATGTAATAAATACTCCTATATGGGGCAGTTTAAATATAATGCTAGATTTAATATAACTTAATAGTATTTTGTTGAATTTTCATATGTATACCTATAAATGATTTGTAGTTACAGGGTTTATTTTTCCTTATATTTTTCCTAACAAGTGATTTTTTAACTAGGATGAAGGAGACACTGATCATTCTAAACTTTTAGTCTGACATCATGATATATTATCAGTTCCATTAAGGTTATAAAGTGAAAATGCTTTACCAAAGTACAGTCAGTAAGTTGATTTACACATAATTGAGTCAGCTTCAATCCATCTTTAAAATAAATGGGATCATTTCTCACTTCTAAGCTATTCTTTAAAAAATTCATATTTTCCATCCACTAAAATTTTGGTTTAGAAGGCAATGATTCATTGGAAAGCATTCTTCATTAAAATAAATTTAACCATGGTAAAGCAAAATAAGTTATTTTCTTTATATCACTAGTTCTGTCTAGATATACTGTAACATGTTAGATTTGGACTGCACACAAGTTAAAATTGCTAACTCAAATGTATAATCTAGGATGAGTGTGTTTTGTTCAGTTTTACTTATACAGCTCTCTTTATGCTGTTAACAATGTTGATGTAACAAACGTTTTTATTTTTCTCTAGGTGATTACAGCCTGAAAGTATGATATCACTAATAACACCTTCCTTTAACTTAGGATAGCAGGTTTTCCTGAAACTCTCAGAATAAAATTATAAAAGTTGAAAAATTAAAGAGGTTTTTTTTTATTGAAGCCTTGGGATTTCTTGAGGCTATGTAGAAATATTTGATATTGCTCTGAATGATTATACAAAATGCAATTACATAATTTCCTAGATTTCTTAATGGGCCTTTGAGTTTTTACAACAGATGTTCTTTTACAAGTGGTCTTTTATCATTCTTAATAATCTGTCTGCTGTTTTCTAGTTAAATAGTTTAAATTAGTTTGCTTAAAATTACATTAAACATATAATATGGCAAAAATATTTGTTCTGGGTACATACCAAGTTTGATTAAGGACTGTGTACAACAATTAGTGGCTGGTACAACTCACTAGTTAGGGCTGAGTGGTGCTTTCTTTTTGAGGGATGGCCATTAGGTTACTTTTCTAGATGTTTTATACTGTATGGAAATTGCTGTCATATCAAATGGCATTAGGTCCCCAAAATAGGAGATGTATGTTATCTCTTATTTAGGAGGATCCTTTATAGCATTCAACTTAGAAAATCTCAGTTTAAAAAGAAAAATGAAAACCTCTGTTCTTAATAATATCTATATATTCAATTGATTAACTAGCTATTCTATTTAAAGATATTTATCAACATTGTAGAAAGTAGAAAAAATATATCCTCATTTGATTGTGGAAAATACTTATGATTTATATGAATGCATGCATATATTTATTGATAATATTGTATTCATGGTATATATGCTAATAATCTAAATTTGAGTATTTGCCTCCATTGATTTTCCATTGGTAATATTGTATATTGTGAGAATATATTAAATGAAGAGGTCATAAGGGGAAGATAAGATAAGCCTAGCAGTAGTCCATACTGGCAACACAATACCTGAGTTAAATTGGACTGTCTCTGGAAGGTGCTTTATATCTCTTCTCTTTACTACTATTGAGAATATTCAGGCTGGCGCCACGGCTCAATAGGCTAATCCTCCACCTTGTGGTGCCAGCACCCCGGGTTTGAGTCCCAGTCGGGGTGCTGGATTCTGTCCCAGTTGCCCCTCTTCCAGTCCAGCTCTCTGCTGTGGCCTGGGAGTACAGTGGATGATGGCCCAAATGCTTGGGCCCTGCACCCGCATGGGAGACCAGGATAAGCACCTGGCTCCTGGCTTCAGATCAGCGCGGTGTGCTGGCTGCAGTGGCCATTGGAGGGTGAACCAACGGTAAAGGAAGACCTTTCTCTCTCTGTCTCTCTCTCTCTCTCACTGTCCACCCTGCCTGTCAAAAAAATATTCAGCCAATATTTCTTTAATTTTTTCTTGTAGAAAGTTTAGAAATTAAGGATCAACATAATACATAAAAGGGAGCAGGTGGAAATAGAAATGAGGGAACACAGAAAGTGATTGTGCAAACTTCTGAGATGATGCAAGTTCTGGGACAAATATTCAGGTGAAGCTTGGGTCTAGATTTAACTTAGTTCTTAGGATATCCAATGGTTCTTTCATATCCTCCTGAGCAACTGGGATCAAACCTCATAAAGTAGTTTCTTTATGTTACCTCATTCTAGTCAATATTAACCCTTATCACTAGGTTATCAGTGGAAGACATGGCCAACAGGAGGAAAAAGATATTTTAATTTTCATGAGTTTCTTTTCAATTAACAAATTTGAATTATTTTGAAAAAAATATCCAAAAAGCTCCATTCCTTAAGAACCCATTAAATATACCATTTTGTCCTAAAAATTGTTCTGAAAAATAAATGTATCTATGTAATCTAATTAAATTATAACTTTTAAAAAAAGTAGTTAATAAAACATTGCACTGCTTGTCAATTATATCCAAGAAAAGGGAAGTAATGCATATTTATCAAGAAGTAAGTTAATAACTAAATTCACTACTTCTAAATATATGTAGTAGATAACATCATTACTTCTGTATTCTGTTGCTAATCTACCTCAATGTCATTCAGCTTTTGCTATTTCAAGATTGTATCTTTCTCTATTTTGAGCTTCACATTTATACAATTACTAATTATTGTGTTTTTTTCCCATTACACTATTTCTTGAATTTTTTTTGTTTTTTTCAAATTTATTGCAACTTTCTGTCCTTTCTTGCACAGATATACAAGTTAATGCCCCTTACTACATTTGTTGTGCTCAAAGTTTTTGACAATTCTGCATTATTTACAAAAAAATAAAGATTTCTAAGTTTCTTGCACTAATATCCATGGATCCAATTGTCTACCCCAAATCTACATTTACAAGTTTACTTTCTAATATCCCTAAAGTGATTTCTGCATCCCCAGTTCAATTGGTATATATAGTAATATGCAAAGTGACTTTAAACATTCTTAGACTTGAATCTCTTGCTTAGACATTTTCTGATTTCAAAAGTACGGTTTTGTGTTTTCTATGAAAATCTTCATCTATATTTTTTGAAACCTTGGCTCATGCTACATTGCCTTCATTATAATTCCAAGTTTTTCCTGCTTCTAAACCAGTGCATTGTCAATTCCATTTCTTGGACACACACATGGTTTATGTGTATATCTATTGCTAATAGTCTCAACGAGTTCCATGAGCCTTTTGTCATGATATGAAATGAACACAAGAGACTCAAACGTTCCTCTTACATTACTATTTCCTTATTCATACATCCTGGCTTTTGATTTGGCTTTCATGTGATCTGTGTGATTTGTTTTCCGTCTTGAACTTTCTCAGTGGAAGATGCTCTTCTAAACTCTCATATCTGAAACTACATTTTTGTTTTCTTAGCTTGGATGGGTATTGGCTTAATTAATTTTTTGTTGCTGTAGCTGAATCCCATAGACTAGATAATTTATAAAGAATACTCTGGAGAGTCTAGGCAGTCTGAGAGCATGGCACTGGCATTTGGTCAGGGCCTTTTTGTTGCAATGTAGGACGACACAGGGCATCACATAGTGAGATAGAGCAGGCATGCAGAGAGAGTTCACTTGGATAATACAGCAGTTCCTAGGATAACCCATTTATCCATAAGTGAATGTATCCATTCATGGAGACAGAGTGTTCAGGACCACATCGTGCCTCATAGGCCCCACCTCTCAACACTGTTGCATCAGGAATCAAGTTTCCAACACGTGGAATTTGGGGTACATATTCAAACACAGCAGGTGTAAGCCTTTGGGACATTTTTCGACAGAAATCTGTACGTGGGTTACATTGTCTTCCAGTAGTTATTTACTAGAGACATCTTGGGACCCTTCAATTCCTTCCTCTTGGGCTAAGGTCTTTGGTTTTACCTCAGAGCTTGAGAGATGTTCAGTTCCTTATCTTACAGTTCCAGAAATCCTCGCCAGGTTGTTCAGGTGTGTATTGTTAGGCCTTCAGTGCTTGAGTTCATTCTGAGATCTTGGATGAGGAAAAGAAAATCAAAGGACAAACAAAGTAGTCATATTCAAATTGGTCCATTTCTTTATTGAAGGCTAATCCAGCACCTGATGTCTACCAAAGGTTAGGCTTCTAACCTGGAAAACTCAGCTTAGACTGTGGTGCGTAGTGACATTATCTGCTGACTGTCCCCCAGTGCTGGGAGATGGAGCCCATGTATCAAGCCAGCTACACAGACGAGGATGGCTTCCCTGAAGGGCCAGGCTCCAGGAATCCTCTGCCTCATGGAGGTGAGGAATAATACCTTGCTAAAGTTTTCTCTCTTTTACGGCACAGGAAGAAATCCACTGCCTCATTAGTAAAATGTGACCAAAGAATGTCCTGGGCTCCATCCAACTTGGCCCACTGGACACTTATTGCTTTTTAAGATTTTATTTGAGAGGTAGAGTTACAGACATAGAGAGGGGAGAGACAGAAAGGTCTGCCTTCTGCTGATTCACTCCACAAATGGCTGCAATGGCAGGAGCTGAGCCTATCTGAAGCCAGGAGCTTCTACCTGGTCTCCCACGTGGGTGCAGGGGCCCAAGGACTTGGGCCATCCTCCACTGCTTTTCCAGGCCATAGTAGAGAGCTGGTTTGGAAGTGGAACAGCTGGGACTTGAACCAGCACCCATAAAGGATGCCAGCACTGCAGGTTGCAGCCTTACTCATAACGCCACAGTGCTTGTCCCTCAATAAAATTAATGTTTGCTGTATGTTCACTATGTCTCAGGTGTTTATGCACTTGCTATGTCAACTCATTTCATCTATCCCGCTAGGATATAACATAGGTGTTACAGGTTGGGTTCATTCAGAGGCAAACCCCAAGACTAGCATTTAAGTATAACTGTTTTATGTAGGAAGGGTCCAAGGAAGGGCTTGCTGGGGGTGTAGAAAGAGGAAAGACAAGGAAGAAAAAAAAACTGTTAGCAGGTGCATGGGCTATGGGTCTGGGGCTCAGTTCAGCTGTAGACCTCAGGTACAGAACTGACCTCCGTTCCATCCAAGGGTAGGAAGTTGAGATGTAGATCTTGAAGTCCTCACTTACTGCTGTGTGGAGCTATTGCTTGGAGTTTTTTCTCCTTGGCACTTCTGGCCCTGCCCTGCACATGAGGTGACTGGGCCAAAGGATGCTTTCTGGCTAAAGACTTTAGGGGTGTAGCCATCTCGGGGCACTCACCATTGGTACCACATGAGAAGAATGAAACAAAGAGAGGGCAAGGAACTTGCTTACAGTCTCACAGTAGGAAGTGATAGAATGAGTCCCTCATTCTGATTGCATGCAAGGGCTGTGAAGACTTGTTGGCAGGGTAAGAGGCTCAAGAGTGAAGGAAGCTCCTGATAAGCAGGATGGTTAGGGAATAGCCTTTTGAAGACAGTGTGTGAACAGAGACCTGGATGAAGTAGAGATGAGGCTAGGCGTTATTGTAGGAAAAGACCAGCTCAGACAGTGTCTGGCATGTAAGGAACACCAAGAACACTAAGGGGGCTGGGATGGCTGAGTATGGGAAAGAATGCCAGAGTCACGTTGCACAGGGACCAGAAGCCCGCATTAAGCCTTTGATGTCTACTTCCCCAAGGTCATGGCTCCTCTTGGCATCTGTTGAGTTTGTATGTTTTCTAGATTGTTCATCCAGTTCCTCTGCCTAACTGTGTGAAAGGGTATTCCTGACTTTTCAGAAACAAGTCCCTTTTCAGTGTTTTGGGATGTTTTCCAAAGCTATCATGTGTTTATTTAATTGTTCATGTGTTGGTGGTAGAGGTGCAGCCCTTTGCAGAGCCAGCCTGCCTGTGTTGCTTTTCTGGGATTTTGCTCTTTATTTGGCCTTTCCCAGATTGAGAAGACAATAGAGGACCACATGAAGCTCCAAACCCAATTTCTAGTATGGGCTGTGTTCTTTTTCTGCAGTGTTACTGCTCTGCGATGCAATCTTTCCTCCTGTGCCCACTATGAGCCAGCCGGCTAGGGAAGCAAAGGGAAGTTAGTGGTTATGCACAGACAGCATCCAGGCTGAGGGTGAGGGCACAGACAGGAGGAGCCTGTGTGGCCCAGCACTGTGAGAATGGTCTTCATTCATGATAATTTGGTACCCACTTGGTGCTGCCGTCCCCACTGCATCTGGGCTGAGGAATACTGAAGGCAGGGCTGGGGTGCGCTGCAGGCGGGTGGTGGCTGAGAGCTGATTACTTGCACTGCCTCAAAATGCAGCAGCTGTGAAGGAGAAAGACTCTCCACAATTACTTTCTTCCTGGCACTTAAAATGATGTTCCCATACACAGCCCTGCTTCCCGTTCTGTCTACCGGAGGATTGTACAGTTTCCCACATGCTGGAGGTAACTCCAGTCCTTCCTGTCTCAATGAATGAGTTGTTATCAGAATGCAAGGACTAATAATGTAATCTCATATGTAACTGTGCTTCAGTGTCTCCACAATAGTATCAGTGAGAAACGACTTACCACACACCTCACAGCTGGCTTCAAAGCCTAGCTCTGCAGTCTACAGGTTATCAAAATTCTGTCGTGTCTGAGACTGTCGGGGAGGCCTGGAGTGTGTGAGGCAGACGGCAGGGGAAGGATGTATGTGTGAGTTTTGTGTTTTTTGTTCCTTTGCATCGTTTCAGGAGATCAGGCATTCCCTTTTCTGAACACCCCATTTGGTATATTTTTAAAGCCACTTTGAGTAATTTTAGGATTCTTTACACATCCTGGAATGAGGTTCACTGTTAGAACTTTCTTTAGTGATGGATTTTCATTTTAGGTGATGTTTCCTTTTTTTCTTACATTTTCTAGCTATGTTGGTGGGAAATTGGACACATTCCTATCAGATATCTACATGGATAATATTTTATTAGATTTTAAAAACTTATTGTTTCAATTCAATACAGCTAGGTTAAATTAAAATTGCTTTAAATTCAGATACTGCATTAAAATTATTCTAAGGCAATAACATTCTATGTTCACAGATATTGTAAGTATTAATTTATGAGTATCAATGATCAAAGTTTTTATGAAAAAGTTTTGTTCTTGATGTACTCACATTTCTCATACACAGACTCACAGAAATATCTGAGATTCTTCTCATTGTTTTATTGAACTTATAATTATGTCTATATTTATATATCAATATATATATTCAAATACTTATTTGAATATTTTACTTATTTGATTTTATCATTACATAATTAAATATAAGTACATATGTATTTGTATGCCCACAGTAAAGTTTGTATTATATAGTTCTTGAAACAAAGTTAGTAAAATGATATACCTTTAGGGATTTATTTTATTAAACAAGAAAATGACAAGGAATATAAGCATTTATATTTTTAAGTGCTTGACATTTTTTTTGTGAGCAGTGACACATTAGTCTTCTAAGCCAGAAACTACTTATTTCTAAACTTTCTTGGCATATATCTTGGGTGACCAAGTTGGTTTCAACAGAATTTTCAATAGAATGTGTTTGAGCTTATGTTTATGTGTTTTTGTTATTATTTTTTAGCTTCAAATCATCTTTGTTAAACTCTACAATGGCACATGCCTACTTTCAAAAAAAAATCTGGGGGATTTTTTTGGGAGGTAAACACTTTCCAGCTCCTCTTCTTTGTCAGAATTGGCTTCAGTAGCAGACAGGGCCATCAGTTCTTTAAAGGGGTTTTGGGAAAAGAATAGCAGTAGGACTATGGTTCTAAGTCAGGATTCTGGGCTAGGAGAGGGAATAAGAGACAATATCATGTAGAAAGAGCCCTAGAGCTCAGAACAGTGGCCAGAGCAAAGAATCACCATGAATACAACAGAGATGTGATGCTGCCCTTAGAAATGTGGACATTTGCCTGTAAAAGTATTCCAAAGGTCCATAGATTATTTAATTTTTTTTCATTTATTTGAGTGACAGAGAAAGAGGGAGAGAAAGTTCCCATCCACTGGTTCACTCCCCAGATGCCTGTAATGGTTGGAACTAGGCCATGCCAAAATGGGAGCAGGAAACTCAATCCAGATCTTCCCACAGAAATGACAGGAACCTAAGTATTGAGCCATCTCCTGCTGCCTTCCATGGCATGCCGTAGCAGGAAGCTAAACTTGGGAGTGGAACTGTATAATGAACCCAGGTGCTCTGATATGGGAGGAAAATGCCCCAGCTGGTATCTTAACCAGCAGACCAAAGTGTCCTGGCCAGGTAGCAGGTATGTCAATGAATTGAGGGCTTGTCTGCTCTCAGAACATCACAGCACAAGGGATCTGTGATTGCCATTAAAGCAAAGAACTGCTCTGCCCCCTTCTTTTCTTGTATATGATTCACAAATGCAGCAGCAGCAGCAGATGAAAAGTAGTTTATGCATCAGATACTCTTTTTAAGTTTTGAAAAATTTATTTGAAAAGCAGATAAAATTCACATCTGCTAATTCACTCCTTAAATGCCCACCATGGACAGTACTGGCCAGGAGGGATCCATGAGCCAGGAATATAATCTGAGTCTCCCATTGAGTGTCAGGAATCCAACCACTTGGCTCATCACCACTTCCTTCCAGAGTCTGCAATGGTAGGAAGCTGGAGTTAGGACCCAAAATCATGAACCAAACCCAGGCATTTTGATGTGAGATGAATGCATTTTAACTATTAGGCTAACCACCTGCTCCCCAGACAAACCTTAAAAGAGCTTAACTTGCATTATTTATATTACTTCTTGCACAAATATAAGGGGAAAAAAAGCTTTTTTTCCATTTAACTGATGAAGAAAATGAGGCACATAGAGATATATTCAAATGTGCAACCCGATTGAGTCTGCTTCTTTAGCTTTAATTCTTTTTTTTTTTTTTTTGACAGGCAGAGTTAGTGAGAGAAAGAGAGAAAGGTCTTCCTCATTCCATTGGTTCACCTCCCAAATGGCCTCTGTGGCCGGCGTGCTGCGCCGATCCAAAGCCAGGAGCCAGGTGCTTCTCCTGGTCTCCCATGGGGTGCAGGGCCCAAACACCTGGGCCATCCTGCACTGCACTCCTGGGTCACACAGGAAGAGGAGCAACTGGGACAGAATCCGGCACCCCAACCAGAACTAGAACCTGGGGTGCTGGCACTGCAGGCAGAGGATTAGCCAAGTCAGCTGTGGCGCCGGCTTAGCTTTAATTCTCTGTCTCTACTCGAAGTCAGTAGACTGTCTAATGCAGTGAGTCCATCACAGTAAGAATGGGTTAGATTGGATTCTTGTGTCTTCTCCCTGCTCCCATTGTTGGTAGAAAGCAACATAAGGAGTGTGGACCTCTAGCTGAGATGGGGTACATCCCTGCTGCTATTCCTGTGGTTCTGAGAATCACCATCGGAGGCCTGACTCAGGTGTGTTCTTATAAAGAGGCATGCCCTGGACTGAAACATTCATGCATCATAAGTATTCATGCACTTGATCATTGAAGATCTGTTAGAGGTGGTGCAGACAGCAGATCACTTTCATTACTGAGTATAATGAGATTGCCCTCAGAGAGGCCAATTTTGTCTGAAGATGCAGATCTGAAGGGTGGCCACAATCTACCTGTCTTGCAGACTGTGTGGTTTGATGCTTTCAGAAACGTCTCCAGTCAGCACGAGCAAACATCTGCTCTTGTCATTTCCTTTGCAATTCTCTTTCACAGCATGTATCTCATCTGAGAGAACACACAGATTGTAAAGGCTGACAATGAAGTACTATCCATTTCCATCTACATATAGGGATGTACAGCAATTTAAGTATAACTTTGGATAGCTTATTTATTTCATGTCCTTCTCTTCCCTAAACCAATAACTTTTTGATGCTTTTTAAAGTACTGCTTAAATCAGTTTTGAAGATAATTACAGGAGACATATATTACAACTATCACCCAAATCATTTTTTCTTCAAATAGAAGTTGATTTTACATATGTGCATATTTTTAGTTTTCCATTCTCAGGTACTTATTTTAAAATGTGCTCTAAGCAAAAGTGTCTTTAATATTCTACATTTGCACCACCATAAAGGAGGCAACATAAGTGGATCATCAAATAACATCCTTAAGATACCCACACATCTTTGTTCTGGGCAACCAATTATAACAAACACTGCTAGAAGTGCAGTGAATTAACATGAGCAATGTTGACTTGCTCGTAAATGCCATAGTTCAGTGCAGATTCAGGAGGCTGAGGGAGGGTGGCTGGCTCCATGCAATTATTCAGGCACTCCGGTTCTTCCTCCAGAGTGACTTTGCCATCCCCTAGAGCCTCAAGATTAGCTCCAGGGTCTCTGCACCTGGCTCAGCATTGAGGGAAGTGGAAGCCTGGGGAACCCAGCTGGAAGTCTTTCAGAGCCAGGCCTGAAAGTGCATGCAACACTCATGTTCATATTTCATTGCTTGGAATTCAGTCTGACTGCACCCAGCTGCAAGGAGGGCTGGATGTGTCGCTGTCTGCCCAGAAAGAATAGATTCAGTGTTGTGAATGGTTAGCTAGTCTTACACATCTCACTAAAGAGAACTCATGCTAGTAGCTGCCTGGGCTCCCTTCCTCTAACCCTGGCAAAAAGGTTTCTAGTGGATGAACTTATCTCCAAGCAGAGATAATGGAACATGTTTGCTTAAGCACCACACGTGGACACCTGTGTAAACATGCATGCCCTGGTTGTATAAGTGACCACCTAGAAGCCAGGGGTGGTATCTTTTGCATAGACCCTGTCTTTAGTCAAATTGAGAGCTTCTGTTTTTTCCTTCTTGTGATTTCTGAACACTATGTTTTCTGCCCTCACACTAAATTCTTTAATGCTTTTGCTTTTTAACTATTGTCAAATGGGCTGATTTTAGAGGAAAAATGATTTGCTTAGGTGATTGACATTAAGATACAGTGAGTTGTAAAAGTTCTCCCAAGTGTAAAGTCTCCCTGACCTCCACATTCCTACTCCTCACTCAGACTGGCTGACAGTGCTTCTGTGAACCTTTGTGCTCAGCATAAAGGCACTTTGCTTTGTGAATTCAGAGCTTCCTGAAGTGTGACTGTGAACAGGAGCATGGATTCCCTTGATGTGCTTGAACTATTGTTGTCCCCTTGCTGAAAGGGAAGGTCTTTTGTTTGCCTCTGAGCATTAATAATTGCAAATCCCTGACCAGCTTTTCCTATTGCGCATTGTTCTGGATTCTGGTATCCACAGCATCCTCCAGTGCTTGGCTTACTCATTCCTAACTCGGATCGGGTTGTGGCCCTTCATTTCCTACCCCTATTGCTGTGCCTGTTCTTCCGGTGCAGGTTGAGATCTACAGTAATGGTACTCTTGAAGTCAACAGTTGGCAGTGGAAGGAAAGCACTAAGTAATAGAAAATAGGTGAAGTGCAGAAATGTGTGAGGCTTCACGAGGAGGTATAATTGTGAAGAAGATGCTTCCTCTGTGCTCCACACTGAATTCTTGACTGTCACCAACACTGGTGGATCCATTTCACTGAGATGAGGGGGAGGAAGAGGAAGGTGCTTACAGTCCTTCCTGAAGAAACAGAATCCTGCCCTCTTATTAACAGATGAACACCCTCCAAGGAGGTCCTGCAAGACTGGAGCCTGGCCTTTCACTCAGCCATCTGTCATCCCAGTTCATACACTGACATCCTGGGGACAAACTGAGGAAAAAGACACCTGACTCTTCACACACTGAGATTACTTGGAAGCTTTTGCTAGAAGTATTCTAGGGATCATCACATCTAATCATCTTAGGGATGATTAGTTCTTCCTAATTTCAGAAATTCTCCTATTATTCTAACTTCTTTGGACCCTCATCTCTCCCACACCAGTTCCAGACCTCACCCTCATCTTTCATACTAATTGGCTATGTCCAGAATCACTAACTCTCCACCAATTTATTCTTCCATATTTAAGAGAAAGTGTTAATAAAATTTTCATTTTATTTGAAAAACAGAAAGATAGGACAGACATACAGAGATCTTCCATCATCTGCTGTTCACTCCCACTAACCCAAAGGCCTACAGAAGCTAGGCCTGGGCCAGGCCATACAAAGAGCCTGGATCTCCATCCAGGTCTCCCATGTGGATAACAGGGACACAAGTGCTAAAGCCACGGTCATTAACAGCAAGCTGCATTGGAAGTAGAGGAGCCAGAGCATGAACCAGGTACTCCAGCATGGAATGCAGCTGTGGCCAAGAGGCTTCTTAACCACTGACCCAAGTACCTGCTCCTATTTTCCTTCTTTGTGGCTAGTCTGTGTTTCCCAGCTTTGCTTGTATGTATGTGTGCCATGTCCCCCAGTTCCCTCCAGAGAGAGAGTGGATGTATGCCCTGCCCCCCACCCCCCCAGAGACCTAGCTTGGAAGCTGCTCCCTTGCATTCTTCATGCTGAGCACCATTTGGCTGAAGAAGGTAGAGAATGAAGCTGAATCCTGATGACTTCCTGGATGACTGGGTGGAGGAAAGCTGGCCCATTGTCTTAGACATGACACACAAGGAACATTTTTCTTGTTCTTCAAGACAAAAGAATTTTTAGGTCTAATTTTTCTTTAGCACATTTAAATAACTATAAAGGAATTATAGTGGGCTTGCCAAGGTGATTTTAATGCCAGGAAACAGTCTGTATATGTGATTCTTGCTTGTAGAACTGGTGAAGTCAACTTTGGCTCAATCTTGTCTTGGATGGGTTTCTGGTTTGTAATGGATGTGCTCATTCATACTTGAAATGAACTACTGGGAAAATAATATGAGACCTGTTTTCATGTCTCTATTTGTTCTTCATGTCTGTCTTCTCTATTGCTATGCAGTATGTGCATCTACTTTCAAATTAAAAAATATTGAGAGTGGCTGGCATTGTGGCATAGCAGGTTTATCCAATGTGGGTGCTGGTTCAAGTTCCTATCCAGCTTCCTGCTATTGGCCTGGGAAAGCATTGGAAGATGGTCCAAGTGCTTGGGTATCTGCACCCATGTGGGAGACCTGGAAGAAGCTCTTGGAACCTGACTTTGGCCTGGCCCAACCCTAGCCATTGTGGCCATTTGGGGAGTGAACCAGCAGATGGAAGATCTCTCCTCTCTCCTCTCCTCTCCTCTCCTCTCCTCTCCTCTCCTCTCCTCTCCTCTCCTCTCCTCTCCTCTCCTCTCCTCTCCTCTCCTCTCCCCTCCCCTCCCCTCCCCTCCCCTCCCCTCCCCTCCCCTCCCCTCCCCTCCCCTCCCCTCCCCTCCCCTCCCCTCCCCTCCCCTCCCCTCCCCTCCCTCTCTGCCTTTCAAATAAATGAATAAATCTTTAAGTGAATATTGAAAGGGAATGCACTTATGTTAGTGGTTAAGATGGTTGTTACGACATCGGCATCCTGATTCCTGACTTTGCCTCCTGGAGGGATCAGTGATGCCTCTGTCACCTGCCAAGGCTGGGGCAGCATTTGAGGAATGAACCTAACTCTTAGCTTCTCAAATAAATGCAAAACTTAAGCATTCACAAATATATCAAGAAACATTTCAATCCCTGAATCTGATACCTAAATATCTTCTCTCTCTGTCTTATGTATAACCTGAATTTGCAAAATTAACAAAGAAATTATTCATGCTGTAATGTGAAGTAATTGCATATAGTGATTATACATACATGTATATAATATACATAATTTTCTGAATCATTGAAGTAGTTAAATGCACACTATATTAATTTTCTCTGCCCGTTTACTAAATTTGCACTAATTTATTAAGCTAAAACAGCATGAACTATTATGTCTCCATGTCTGGGGTAAAAATGTCTAACATGATCTCATTGAGCTAAAATAAAATTGTTGATAGAGCTACATTACATTCTGGGGGCTCTAAGAAAAAAAATGTTTTCTTATTTTTCCCACCCACATTCCTTGGCTTGGAGTGCTTTTACTTTTATTCAAAGACAGCATGCAAAGATTCACTTTCACATCAAAAACCCTCCTGTCTCCCTCTTCCGCATTTAATGCCCTGTGAGTACACTGGGTAAACCCAGATAACTGAAAACAAGCTCCCTATTTGAAGGGAAGCCAACTAGCAACCTTAATGCTATCTCCTACCTTAATTCCCCTCTGCATGTGATATAGCATATTCATAGGCTCAGAGGATTAGGCTGTGTACATTTTTGTGAGGGCAGTATTCTGCCATCACTAGCATTCTACCAGAAGTTTGGTGATAGCCCTTGTCTTTAAGGATTAGAATAGCCATTCATGAGAACCATTTATGGAGTGATGCTGTCATGATGGAGATGAACCACAAATTGTTGTAATATATAGAAAACTATTGCAGCAGACAGCATTGTCATGGATGCTTTCTTAGTGGCTCTTGATTTTGTGAGTAAAAGGTAGAATTACTTGAATCAAAATATAAGCAATAGTAAAGAGTTTAAAAATTATTTTGGAGGCTATAGGAAGCAATAAATACTTTTCAGGTTATAGAGTGACATGTGTTGTGTGTCTTTTGAAGAGATTGTCCATACATCCCCATGAAAGACAAAGTATGAAGCTCTAAAAGGCTATAGCAAAGATCCGGTATGAAATGATGATTATGGCTACAACAGAACTTCTGTTAGAGATTGAACTTGGGGCTGTTTCAAGAACTATTTAGGAGATAGATTCTGAGGAACTTGGTAACACTTGGCTCAAGGGGAGGAGAAACAAAGCATGGTCTAGGATAACTCATTTTCTTTCAGGCAATGAAAGTAGTTTTAATTAAAATACAAGAGGAGGAGCTGATCTGTAGAGAGAAAATGAATTTTGTTTTGAACATGTTGTATTGAATCTCTCAGGGGGCATTCAAGTAGTGGCCCAATTGGAAATACAATAAGTAACAAGTTCGGGAGTGAATTTAAGGAAGTATGGTTTAACTATAGGTCTGCTGCCTTCTGGTGGAGCATGGTGCCCAGTCAGGCTTGTAGTTTTATCAGATGTACATGTGTCAGCTTCCACCTGATGTGTTTCCCTTAGGGTGTCCATTGGTAAAACTTCATCTTTTAAATTCTAGGGTTAAGTGGTCTGGTCTTGACTCAGTCCTCAAGAAAGCAGCAATAAGGACAATAACAGCAAAACAAAATCGCAGTAAGATCTTCCGATTGAGGTGAAGAATAGATGTAGAAAGAATCTGTTACCGGTGTTTTCCCTTTGGAACTTGGAGAATGGGGTAGCTGGAGGCAGAGCAATATTTGACATTGCAATGGCATGCAGAGACGGGGAAGCCCTGTTCACATACAGAGCTCGGATTTCAATGAATATTTGTTAAATAAAAGTGAATCTGCTGAGGGGGATGCAGGAACGATTGAGTCTCAGTACAGGGAGATGAAGACAGAGAATGGGAGGAAGAAGCAGCTTCAGGTGTATGGAATGTCCCGTGCAAATCAATTGCTAATGTTGATTTTCTGGTGAGCCTGGGACTTTGACGTTCCAAAAAGGAATTTAGAAATACATATTCTGGGCAGTGTCAATGTACCAAGAAAGGATTTAATTTTCCCAAAGGATGGCAAAAGGACATGTTTCTTCACATGAATATATAATCGTACGCTCTGTGGAAGAAGAGGGTCTCTTTCTTTATAACCTCATTATGTTCATTTTTCCAAGCGCTTGGGAGAGAAAGCATGGTTTCGGTGATGGTTTCACTTCACTGTTGAAAGTCAAAGTTCAGGGTCTGAGTCTGAATTGAAAAGATTTTTGATTGTATAAGTTCGGGCTCAGACTCAAAATTGTGAGCCTTTGAGTTTGATACCCGTTCAAGCCAAGCTCTGAAGCTTTGGACATTGGGAAGAAATAGTGACTGATCAAAGGATAAAAAGGAAAAATCAGGGCAGATAAAATTCAGTTCACACATTTTAGAGACAGGTACATCGTCTGGACCATGGGGGTATGGGTTCACGCTCTTAGTGTTAATCAGCTGGCTTCTCGAGCAGAAAGCACTTTCTGTTTTGGTGGCACTGGGATGCCCACCACACCGATCTTTAATCCCTGTTTGCTAGAGGGAAAAAAAAGGAAGGAAGGTAGTAGCACAAACACCCACAAAACAGCTTCCTCAGAAGCCATCTGAAAGCTTTGAGTTCCCCCACACTCTTCTTAGAGATTCAATGAAATTCTACTCCCATCCATTGAAAGCTGTCTTTTCCATTATTTTCTTCATTCATAAAAGTAATGTAAGAGTTATAATGAAATACCTTTATTCAAGGAAATATTATATCAAATTCAGTTTTGTATAAGAGATCCACAATGTATTTTCCTAATTTATTTATAACTATTAAATTTTATATTTTGCCAGTGTGTTCTTTGGAGTTAGAATTAGGAAATTATGGAATTTTACATAAACTATGTGGAGCATCTTAAAAGTCATCTTGTAATCCTTTGTGTATTGTCATTTTTAAATGATCATACAGTGATAATTTTGGTGAAAAATCAAATTTTTCTCCCTTTATGTTCCTGTATAGGGGCTCATGCGTGGAAGATAATTGGTCATAAGAATGACAACTGCTATAATCACAAATTTATTTAAGATGTGACTTGTGAGGATCACCAGAGTTACATGTATATAAGGAAGAAAGTAAAGGAAACAGACGGAGGTGGGGTGGGTGGAAGAGAGAGAAGTAAAAATTATGAAAGGGTTTATTACTGATAGATACAACAGTTTTTTTTTTTTTTTTTGCCAGAGGGATTACAAAATGAGGAAACTGGTAAAAGTTATGACTGCTGCTTTGAAAAATATAACATTAAAATTAGAAAGAACAAATAGAACCTGCTATAGAAATCAGTAAACACCTTGTATTTCTTAATTTTTTTTTTCTTTAAGACTCAAGATTGCCTTTTATCCTAACAGCTGCTGCTTTGAAGAAAAAAAAATCCACCCACTCCTCCAGTCTCTGTCTATTTGTAATTTCCTAGTTCCCTGGAGGCTTGGTGAATTTTGTGTGTGTGTGTGTGTGTGTGTGTGTGTATTTTTTTTTCCAAAGAAAAATTGTCCAGCTAAGAACTGTAGTGGATCACGTCCCAGGTAATTTCAGCATTAAATATTTTTCTAGTAATGCACCTCTGTGCAAGGTGCTTCACTGGTGGTTCCTGCATTGACCAAACTCCTCACACATGTTAAGTGTCATGATGACAACAGCTTACTTCCATTGAAATATAGACCGAGACTCAACAAATCCTTTATGACCCCTATACAGCTTCTTTTAGTATAATTCCTGAGTCATACCTCTCGATTTACTTGCATTTGATTGCAGAATTCCTATAGCTTGAAAGTCTTCATAATGTGCTACTTTGTTGAGTAAGCTTCATTTTTACTGTTTAATATAGTTTAGAAAATGAAATCTCAGATTATGTTGGAAAGAATTACTTCCATAATATTTCTATTACAAGGAATCAGTATGTTAAAAATGAATAATGCATTGGTAGGTGCTGAGGCACAGCAGGTTAAGCCACCATTTGGGACACCTGCATCCCCTATTGTAGTGCTGAGTTGAGTGCCAGCTACTCTACTTCCAATCCTGTGCCCTGCTAATACACCTTGGAAGGCAATAGATGTTGGCTCAAGTACCTGGGTCTCTGCTACTCACATGGGAGACCCAGATGCAGTTCCTGGCTCCTGGTTTTGTCCTGGCCTTGGCCTATCTATTGTAATCCTTTAGGAAGTGAATTAGTGGATGAAAGATCTCTCTCTCTTTGTCCCTCTTTGTCATTCGGCCTTTCAAATAACTAAATAAAAATATCTTTAAAAATTGAGTAATTCATGCTATGACAACTTGAGTGTATGCCAAAAATAATGCAAGATGCTTTAATACATTGCCTAATCTTAAAAGTTATTCTTTGAACTAACTCTGCAAAATATGTATTATTATTATAACATGTTGTGATTAAAGATCTGGAGTCCATAGGGGTTAAGTAATTTTCCCAAAACCTCTTACCTCTTAAGCCACTAATCTAGGAATTAAAATCCTATTTATTTTACTTAAAAGCTCAAGTATTTTCATTCTCTTGCTATATATAATATTGATTATACACTATTTTATTGAAGTGGATAAAAGCAACTATATGAAAGATGAACATTTTGAGTTTTTTAATTAAAAACATAAATTTAGCTTCTTGAAAGAGGTAGGGAGTTATATCATCTGCTAGTGGGGTCCAGTAGATTATGAAAAGTACTTGGAGCTACCTTTATGAGAAATGCCTTTGAGCATCTGTAAGATGTGAATAATTTGGGCTGGGTTTGCCATTCAGCTCAGCCTTTAACATGTTGTTTGTGATGTTTTATCCCACGTCAGAGTGCTTGTGTTCACGTCCTGCTTATGTGCACCCTCGGAGGCATCAGAGGATGACGCAAGTGGTTGAGTCCCTACCACTGCTGTGAAAGACTTGGGTGGAGTTCTTGGTCCCTCTTTCGGCCCAGCCCAGATCCAGCTATTGTGGTCATTTGGGGAATGAACCAGTGGATGAAGATTCATTCTCTCTCTCTCTCTCTCTCTCTGTCTCTGTCTCTGTCTCTCTCTCCCCTTCTCTCTCTCTCCTTCTCTCTCTCTCTCCTTCTCTCTCTCTTTCTCTCTCTCTTTCTCTCTCTCTCTCTTCCTCTCTTCCTTTTCATCTTCTGCTGGCTCTGACACTGACTCTCCCTTCCAAATTAATAAAAATAAATATAAAAGGTCCAGTCTTTTGGCATAATGGGTAAAACCACTGCTTTTGTGACACCAGCATTCCATATGGGCAGTGGTTCAAGTTCTGGCTTCTCCACTTCTGATCTAGTTCCCTGCTAATGCACCTGGGAAACCAGTGGAAGATGGACCAAAAGCTTTGGCCCCTGCACCCACATGGGAGACCCAGAAGAATTTCCTGGCTCCTAGCTTCAGTCTGGCCCAGCTCCAGCTGTTGCAGCCATTTGGGGAGTGAACCAGAAGATAGAAGATTCATTCTCATTCTCTCTCTCTCTCTCTCTCTCTCTCTCTCTGTGTGTGTGTGTGTGTGTGTGTTTCACTTTCTCTCTCTGTCTCTGCCCCTCTCTCTGTAACTCTGCCTTTCAAAAGGGCGAAGTTATAGAGAGACAGATATGTCTTCCATCCACTGGTTCACTCCCCAAATGGCTACAACAGCTGGAGCTGGGCCAGGAGCTTCTTCAGAGTCTTCTACGTGAGTGCAGGAGCCCAAGCACTTGAGCCATCTCCCACTGCTTTCCCCGGCCATAGCAGAGAGCTGGACTGGAAGTGGAACAGCCAGGACTCAAACTGGCGCCCATATGGGATGCTGGCACTGCAGACTGGGATTTTAACCCTCTGTGCCACAGTGCCTAAATAAATCTTAAAAAGAATTTTTAAAAATGTAATTTAAAATAGCTTTGTTGAGTCCTGAGGTGAAACTCGCTGTTGAACAGTGTATATTGCTCTAGTTCCTGGGATTCTGTGGCCCTCAGACGATCTAGACAGGTGAGAGGCAGAAAGAATGAACTGTGGAGCTGATCCCAGAGACAAATAATTTTAGAGTGCCAAAGCCTCATGGAGGGTCTGCGGTTCAAGTCTCAGTGCCTCTCCTGTTGTGCCTTAGTTGGCCACGGTGCTCTTGAAAAGCAGACAGTGGAGCCTCTACCCTGGTACACCCTGGCCTCCATCTCCAGTCAGCAGAAAACTCACCAGCACAGAAACTGTTACTGCAATTTTTTTTTAAATATTTATTTATTTGAAAGTCAGAGTTACACAGAGAGAGGAGAAGCAGAGAGAGAGAGAGAGAGAGAGAGAGAGAGAGAGAGAGAGAGAGGTCTTCCATTCACTGGTTTACTCCTCAACTGGCCACAATGGCTGGAGCTGCACTGATCTGAAGCCAGGAGCCAGGAGCTTCTTCTGGGTCTCCCACATGGGTGCAGGGGCCTAAGGGCTTGGTCCATCTTCCACTGCTTTCCCAGACCATTGCAGAGAGCTGGATAGGCAGAGGAGCAACTGGGCCTCGAACCGTTGCCCACATGGGATGCCGGCACTGCAGGCAGTAGCTTTACCTGCTACACCACAGCGCCAGCCCTGCAAATTCTTATAACTCTCACTTTCCCCAGGCTGTGGAATTTATGATTTATGAATCAAAAACCAAACTAGTATAAATTAAATATTTTCGCATGCTATAGAACTTGAGCCTGAAATAGTGGGGTATAAGCACAGTTGGTCTCAGAAAACTGTACTTTTTAAACCCTCTAGTATGGACCAGGCTTAGCCACCTGTCAGGATAACTAAATAGAGAAAAAACAGTGAAGTTGGGCAAGGTATCATTATTTAAATTAAGGGACCCAACTAACTATGTTTAATTCTTGTGAAATAATTGTAGAAATAGACAAATAGTTTAAACAAATTTATTGTCTCAATTTTTTTCATAAAATTATTCAGATATTAACTAAAAGAACTTGTGAACCTAAGTTCTGTTATGTTTTAATTAAATAAGTGATTGCTTTGTAAATTCTATGTTTATAAGCATATAAATTGGTAATATAGTACGTGAAGTAACGGGTATTTTCAAATACTATGTAACACAATCTTTGAAGGGAAAATGCATGTTACATATGAAGATGTAACTCCTGCAGATTAGATAGAGAGAAACCATGGTTATTGACCTGCACTGGTTTTCCTAACATTGTCTTTGTGGAAGTGCATGTCCAGGGTTCTATGTCCCATCCAAGTTTAAACAGCTCTTCTGACAGAAAAGCACTTCAGAGAGGCCTGTGTCTGTGAGTGCTACCACTCCCATCACTCTTGTCCTTGCATGGCTGGTGTGTGGATTGTATTGCAAGTCCCTCAGGCTCCTAGTTCACCCTCTCGCCTCCCAGTTGGCCTTACGAATTCTTTCATCAACAGTATTCGTGGATGCCGGCACCACGGCTCACTAGGCTAGTCTTCTGCCTGCAGCGCCAGCACTCTGGGTTCTAGTCCTGGTCGGGTCGCTGGATTCTGTCCCGGTTGCTCCTTTTCCAGTCCAGCTCTCTGCTGTGGCCTGGGAAGGCAGTGGAGGATGGCCCGAGTGCTTGGGCCCTGCACCCCATGGGAGACCAGGAGGAAGCACCTGGCTCCTGCCTTCATATTGGCGTAGCGGCCACTTAGGGGGTTAACCAATGGAACAAAGAAGACCTTTCTCTGTATCTCTCTCTCACTGTCCACTCTGCCTGTCAAAAAAAAATTAGTATTCATGGGTTATTTGCCTCTAAGAACAGTTCTGCTCAGGCTTTTCTCCTCTCCCTTGCCTGCCACAGCCTTCTGGAAACTACACCATTAAGGATGTGTGCCAGCTGCTTTCACCACAACTGTTACCTTCTTAGAGATGCTCAGATAATGTCTCATGCAGGTAGACCCAAGTGTCTTTCATAATCTGTTGTACCTCTCCCTACTTCTTTAAGGAAAATTTTTGGGCTGATATGGTCATCTTTTATTTGGTCCCTTTTCTCCACCTTAAAGGATGAAAAACAAATTTAAGAAGTAGTTATTCCTTTTCTGTTCTCCCCTTTACATACCTACTATCCCTCTTCATTGTTGGAAGAAGAGCTCTCCAGATTCTTTGAGCGAGTCTTCCCTGCACTCTGGTCTCAGTAATACCCTTTCTCTCTTTTGCTCTCTAATCACCATCATTTCCTCATCCCTCCCTAGTTAGTCATTGATAATTTATTGTCTGCCTACAAACATTTTCAAAAATCCCCCTGTGCAGGAGAGTACAGTAAGGCCTTAAAACTTAGATGGGGCCGATGCTGTGGTGCAGCTGGTTAAGCTGCTACCTGCAGGCATCTCATTTGAATCCCAGCTGCTGTGTTTCTCATCTGGCTTTGTGCTAATGGCCTGGGAAAAGTGGCGAATGATGATTCAGGTCCTTGGGCCCCTGCATTCATGTTGGAGACCAGAATGAAGGTCCTAGCTCCTGACTTTGGCCTGGCCCAGTATTGGCTGTTGCACCCATTTGGCGAGTGAATCAGTGGATGGAAGATTGCTCTCTCTCTCTCTTCCCCCACCCCTTCCCTCTGTGCAATCTGCCAATCATATACAAAATGAATCTTTAAAAAAAATCCTTAGGGGAAATGAGCGTCCTTAGCTTTTGAAGTTTCTAGGCACAAGAACAGTTGGAAAAGACAACTCAATAGAGGTTATAATGGACAGGGAGTGTGGGCAGCATGAGAGTGGAGGTAGCTGCCGTATTCCATGGGGGCATTTGGGAAAGGGCTATTAGAATCCTAGGCATGATGCACCATGAGGTCCTGCTTTCTGGCAAAATGTGCTTTTGAGACCCTGGGAGAATTTATGAGGAGATGCCCGAGGGGAGCTAGCGGCATTATAGAAAAATAGTAGATACTACAATTCTAATCAACCTCTTTCCAAATTTCAATGCATTTTTGTAGAGAAATAACTTAGTTGTCAAATACACTTCTCTGGCTAACTGCTTCCTACCTCTAGATAGTTACAGAAATTGTTGCTGCCAACATGATTTTTAAATTAGCCCAATTAGACCATAAAGTTGAGAGTCTAAGAACCTGACTATATGTAAGGAAGGGGAAAAAACTGCTATAAGAAGTCAGATTAGCCTTCTGGAGAAGAAACCTTAATGTGTTTATTCAATTTGCATGCCTAAATTTAAATCCTATTTAATCCACTTGTTTGAATACATTATCATTAAACACCTACTATATGTCTAACTATTCTAGAAGATGCAAATATATTTATGACATGGTGTTGTAAAATCTTTTTCAGGTGAAAGGATTTATGCATGTGGAAAAAAATAAAGAACATAATTGAATTATCAGCAACTGTGAAAATATGTCCTCAGTTAATAACTTGTAAGCACGGTCAGAAATGAGAAAACAATGTTGGCTGGAATTGTCCATAAAGGATGTAGAAAAGGAACACCATGGAAAGAGATTGAAAGGGTATTTGAAAAGGGAGGAGTTGGTATTTTTCAGGCTTGGAGAACATATTGTTAAGTATAGGAGTATGATTAGGAGCCTGGCCTAGCTATGTTTGAATATCTGTGTTGGTGGGGTAAGGATGCAGACAAGTCTATTAACATGAGCAGAGTTACGTTGTCCACGGTGTTGCTTCCTCCAATGCCCTTCAGTTTACCTTCCATAGACTTCTGGGCACATCTTTCTTCTGCACATTGCGCAGTAAAATTTCTTTAAAAGCCCAGACTCTGCAGTCAGACTGTGTTCAAAACCTAGGTATCCAACACTGTGACTTTGAGTACATTATTAACCTTTAATGCCCCTTACTCTTTTTCATCTGTAAAATGGGAATCCTAACAGAACTGACTCCAAAGGGCTATTGTGAAAATTAAATGACTTTACTATGTATAATGCTGAGCACTACGTTTGGCACAAAGTAAGCACTCTGTAAGTAGACACTGTCAGGTTTTGAGCTCTATGAGAACAGTAGTTATACATTTATTTAAAAACTTCAGTGATCATATAAAGATTGAATGTGCTCAAGATATACAATGTGATGATTGTGTAATAATGGCCACAAACTAACACATCCATTACCTACCTGTACACTAGATCCATAGAACTTGACTTTATAACTGAAAGTTTGTGCCTTTTGACTATCAGCTTCCCATTTTGCACACCTTCTAGCCCCTGGAAAATGCCATTCTACTCTCCGTGTCTCTGAGTTCAACTTTATTTTGACTCTACATGTTTGACAGCGCACATGCAGTATGTACCTTTCTATGTCTGCTTTATTTTTCCTAGCATAGTATTCTCCAGATTCATCCATGTGCTGAAGATGGTAGGATTTTATTTTTTTTTTAGTGATTTACTATTGTCCTATTTTATATGTGTACCACAAATTCATTATTCATCCATTGGTGGGCACTTAGGTTGTTCCTATATCTGTTCTATTGTGGCTAGTGCAGCAATGAACATGGGGGTATAGGTATGTCTGGGTGATACTGATTTCATTTCCTTTGTCTTTGTACACAACTGTAGGATTGATGTAACGTATAGCTATTCTATCTTAATTTGTGAGTGATATCCATATTGTTTTCCACAGTGCCTACTAATTTACATTCCTACCCGTGATGTGCAAGCGTTGTATTTTCTGCACATCCTCACCAATGCTTGTTATCTCTTATCTTTTTCATCATAGCCATTCTACCCAGAGTAAGGTGATATCCCATTGTAATTTTGAATTACAAACTGCAATGACTAGTGATGTTTAGAACCTTTTCAGATACCTGTTGACCATTTGTATGTTTTTGTTGAAGAAATTTCTAAGATCATTTGTCCATTTATTAGTTGGATTGGGTTTTTTTATTGTTGAGTTGTATTGGTTCATTATGTATTTTCATATTTACTCCTCATCCAGATGAGTGATTTGCAACTAGTCCTCTCTATGACATTACATGCATGACATTTGTTTTTCATTTTGTTATTATTGTGTGCTTTGCTGTGAAAAACCTTTTTAGAGTGATGTACTCTCACTTGCTTATTATTTTTCGTTTTGTTATCTGTGCTTTTGATGTCCTATTCAAAAGATCATTGTCAAGATCAATGTCAAGGATCTTTCCCTATGTGTTCATCTAGGATTTTTATAGTTTCAGGACTTACATTTAGGTGATTTTTTTGTTTGCTTTTTGAGAGACAGAGAGAGAGAGGAAGAGAGAGAGAGAGAGAGAAAACTCTTATACATTGGTTCAGTCTCCAAATGTCTGCTGGGCTGGATGGAAGTTAGGGGCCAAAAAACATCAACCTGGTGTCTCTGCATGGGTGGTAGGGACCTAATGACTTGAGCCATCATTTGGATCTCAAGTATCTGCTGCCTCTTAAGGTTTTTATTGGCGGGGAGTAGGAGGCATGAGCTAGAACTGGGAATTGAACACAGGCACTCACATGTGGGATGTGGGTATTGCAACATTAGGCAAATACCTGATCCTAGATCTTTAATCTGTTTTGTGTCTGGTTTAAGCTAAGGATCAAATATCATTGTTTTCCATGTGGATATTCAGATTTTTCAGCAACATTTATTGAAGATAATTTCCTTTACCCATTGTGTATTCTTGGTGCCATTGTCCAAGATTGATTGATTGTACATGGCAGGGTTTACTTCTGGACCCTCTGTTCAACTCCCTGGGGAGCCTGATCTTTAATGTTCTGAAGCCCTTTGACTGATATGGACCTAGAGTACAGGAGTAACTCAATAACTGTGTGATGAAGAAAGAAAAGTAATTTACTTTAGTAGATCTCCTATTCCATCCTAGTATTCATCTTGTGTCCAGTTTATTTACCATATTGACTCCTTTTTGAAATTCTGAAAAGTCAATGTAAGGACTTTAATTTTTTTAATGAAAAAAAAAGCTGCTGTACAGTCATAGCTATTGGCTCTTTGTGAGGGTAAAAAGTAAGTACCTTGGCTTTCTAGTGATTCATTGTAGGTTCTTGAGCAGAAGAGTGTTCTGATGATAGCAGTGTTTGGGAGAAGATTCAGCTAGTAATTGTGTCTACAATGAATTCACATTAGGAGTTAGTAGTGACAAAGTTTTCAGGTAGGCGTGAGGCAAAAAGTACCAGGACCTCAGTAAAAGGACCAGGACCTTTTGTTCCCTTTTGCAATAGATTAGCACATATTGGGTGTGTAATAAGACCATTGAATTTTGGAGGCCATTGGTAATCAGATGTGGGAAATGTGCACACAGCTTCCTTTAAAAAATATTTATTTTATTTGAAAGAGATACAGAGAGAGGGAGATAGAGATATCTTCCATTTGCCAATGGACTTCCCAGTTGGCCACAACAGCCAGAGCTGGGCCAGACTGAAGTCAGAGCCAGGAGCTTCCTCTAGGTCTCCTATGTGAGTACAGGGGCCCATGCACTTGGACCATTTTTCAGCTGTTTTCCCAGCCACATCAGCTAGTAGCTCTGTTGGAAGTGGAGCAGCCAGGACTTGAATTAGTGCCCACGTGGGATGCTAGCCTTGCAGGCTGTGGCTTACTCCATTTTGCCACAGTACTGGCGCCCTATTACAGCTTCTTAAAATCAGATATAAAGCAGCTTAGACTCTCTGTTACTGTTCATGTTCACTTTCTTCTTTAGTATGAAATTTTAATGAAGGCAAAGATCTTGGGTCCTGAGAGAATACTGATCTACTGTGATGGTGAATTTATGTGTCAATTTGACTGGGCCTCAGGGTGATAAGATGTTTAGTCAGATGTTATTTTTGGTGTTTCTTTGAAGGTATTTTAATATAAGATTTATATTTAAATAGACTTAGTGAAGCAGATTGCCCTCCCTAATGTGAATGGGCTGCTTCCACTCAGCTGAAGACCTAAGTAGAACAAAAGGGCTGACCTACCCTGAGTCAAAGAAGCTTCCTCTTTCCAGATGCCTTAGAACCAGGACACTGGCTTTTTTCTGCCTTCCTGGATCTCATGCCTGCTGGCCTTTGGACCACACTAAACCATTGATTCTCCCGAGGCCCCAGCTTGCTGGCTCCCTTTGCAGTTCTTGAGGCTTGTGAGTGCTCATAGTAGTGTGAACCAACTTCATGTAATAAATGTTTTGATAGACACATACATGGGTACATCAGAGAGCTCATAGAAATGAAACTAAAATGTTTTTTAATGTAAAAAAATTTTTAGATCCATGCATAAGTTTTTCATATTACATAATTTCCATATATATTTATGTATATATCCTATTGGTTCCATTTTTCTGGAGGAACCTAATAAACCATTGCCATGAATTCCTGCTTTCCTTCACTCTTACTTCTCTTTCTGACATAGTCCCATGACTAATCTTCCTGCTTCCTTTTCTACAAGGCATCTGGACTAAGATTCCCAAAAGTAGATCGTGCCTGATTGAAACTCTTTGTTTCTCATTACCCTTCAGAAAAAACAAAAATCTGTACTTGTTTCACTTATATGGCCCTGTACCCGGTACTCTCATACGTCTCAACCTTCTCATTCCCACTTCTTCTTCATTCTCTTCCTGCAACAGTGACCTTCATTCTCTTCCTGAAAACAGCCAAGACTTTTCTCCACCTCAGGACCCTCTGCGTTTGCTGCATTTGTCTAGAATTGTCTTCCCTTTGTTTGTCACATGGATTCTTTTCATTCTTCACCTAGTATTCTGTGCAAATAATGGAAACTACTGCATTTTTAGCAGAAAGATTTAACATAAGTTAGTGCTTGCTGGTTTCTTGGAAGGTCTTGGGAATCACTCCAGGTTGCAACGTAAGAGACACCCATCATGGAACTGAGCCACTAGAACTTGGGGAGTTAGGATGTCATTGTCCCACTGCTGGCTTCAGGTTTACATCACTGTAATCGTGAGGAGGGGATGAGGAAGGGGATCCAGCACTATTACCTGCAGGATCATGACAATCAGGTGGCCAGCCTTCTTCACTAGCAAAGTGGATGCCTCCCACGCCAAGTTCACCTCTTCTCATTTCCAAAGTAATGCTTCACGTGAGTGTGTCTGGGTGGTAAAATCCAAATCTGGAGCCTCAGCTACAAATGGTGATGAGAAATGTGGCTTTCAGCTCTCCAGCATCATGGGGACAGGAGGTCCACAAAGGAACTTGGAACTGATGGTGCTGTGCTAGAAAGTTTCTTTCATGAATTCCTATCATGATACCCTATGTAGTCCTATAATAGCATTTGTAATCATTTCCAATTTTTTATATATTATTTATCTTGAATCTTCTATCACTAGCCTGTCTGTTCAATGAAGAAGGGGGCTTCCCTTGCTTGTGTATCAACATCATATAAATATGTTGCTAAAATGAATAAATAAGTGGATAGAGCATACCTACTATTACCCTACTTTATACCTACTGAAGGACATTCAATGGTCGCTCACAAGATTTCCTTCTGGTTAAGGTGACTTAAAAGGACACATTTAAGAGAGAATTGGATAGTGTAATTAATAATTTTACTAAGAGAGCAGGCATGAAATAGGACTGTCCAAAACAAACCAGGACATATAGCCACACCACTGGCTATGATCACTGTTCTGTAACAGAGTTATCTTCCTAGGCTGCCTCAAAGTGATCCAGATGTCGCTATCCTGACCTACTCTTCATATTTCTGTCACTTTCCAAGGTTAGGCTTTGGTTATGTGCACTCTGATAGCAATTTTCTACTTCTTGTTGAATTTCTATCACTAAAACTTTTCTCACATAACCTTACTATTTGAACTATTTGGAGTTGATTCTAGATTTGAGTAATGATAATGAAAAGCAGAATTATAGTGTAAGATATTCCAATACAGTTTTTAAATAAGCTACTTAGTAGTCATGTGGAGAGTTTGCTAGGAAGATGGATTTCTTTATAAACTTCCATCTGGGAGATACTGATTTCTTTGGGAAATGCTCAATAATCCATTGCTTATAGAAAATCACCACAATCCTACTGTATGATTATATTTAGGAACTATGAAGCTAGAAGGCTCTGAGCTCCCATCTGTATTTGATACAAGGAATAAGAAATACCTTTAATATAAACATCTGTATTAACGATGGGAAGAGCTATGGATAACACAGCAGTGTGAGTTGACAGGCCACCATGGTCATATCTCATGCATTCCATGAGATTGCAATATTCTAGGCCAAGAGCTGGAATCAGCTGTAACTAATCTGGATTTGAAAAATGGCTGAAATATTTTGTTTCCTGTTAGTGGGATTGTATTTTGCAGTGCTTGTGATGGAGAGCCTAGCACATTACCCAATGTACTGTGAGTGCTTGGTAATTATTGGGTGTGTGTGTGTGTGTGTGTGTGTGTTTGTATATATGTCTGTATACACACACTATATATGTTAAAAGAAGGAAGGAACAGAGGGGGATGAGAGGTATAGAGGGAAGTATTAACTAATGAGATAATGTTGGAAATATAGCAGAGAATCAAATTTACCTTTCTTAGGAGACAATTTTGATTTAGGAGCATAAACCCTTCAGGCCTCTTGGGTAGAAGCAATGTTATTTCCTCCATTGTTTTATATGACTGGATGAAAATGAAATTTTGTCAGACTGGTTTTTATATATTTCAATGGTAAGGTAACTGTTTTTTTGAGCACAAGTTAAAAATAAATGAAATTGACATTTTTATTCTATTAAATGATGCAACAGGTCGATATCAAAATAGCTTTGGGGAGGATTAAATTGGAATTGGAGTTCAAAATTCCCCTTTGGCACCCTCAACAAATTATGTAATTCCTTTCTTTCGGCTTTTTAAATTCTAAAATATTTTATATACATATGTATATATAAATTTTTGGAGTTGGAGAATGTGAGAATAAAATAAGCAAATGATCAGAAAGTGTTAGGAAATATTTTACAGTGAGATATAACAGGGACTGGTCATTGTAGTGGAGCCGGTTAAACCTCCCCTGGGAATACCCATATCCTGCACTGGAGTGCTTGTTCGAGTCCCAGCTAGTCTGATCTGACCCAGCTTCCTACTAGTGCATACAGGGAAACAGCAGATGATGGCCCGCTTGCTTGTGTCCTTGCTGCCTACCTTAGAAGACCAGTTGGAGTCACAGCCTCCTGGCTTTGGCCTGGTTCAGCCTTGTCTGTTGCAGACTTTAGGGGAGCGAACCACCAGATGGAATATCTCCATCCATCTTTCTCCATTTTTCTGCCTTTCAAATAAATACAAATAATAAATAACCATTTAAAAATTAAATATAACAGATATTTGGCCTTCTCACAGCAATGCATTTTCTTAAAAGTCTGCCATTAATAGCTAGAATGTGGAGGAGATTATATTCAATTCTGTTGCAGTCTTTGGTTGTAATTTCATTAGATGGGACTCTTGACTTATGGATTTACTTTTGCCCTAAAACATTTTCTTTCATAGATTGGCATGTCAAACAGCTTTCTCTGTTCATCAGTTGTGTACAAATTGTGAAATTCCAGTTCTGTGCATTCTCCACATAATGCCATCTCTGTGTAAAGTCGAATGTATGATTAAGATAATCCTACCTATTGTCCAGTTCTGAGTTCTCTCTACCTCACTGTGGCTCCAATACCAGTCCAGTGCACATCCTGTATCCTCAAGAAGTGAGGCTTCATTACTCCAAACAGATGTTACAGTGCCTGCAGGGAAATCAGTTTATCCATCAATAGACCTAGATCTTATGTCTCTGAAAAGCATACTTCCGAGTGCTCTCTTTCTGCCAATATTTATTATTGTCTTGAAAAAGGTGCATTGCAATCAGAGAGATGCAGACAGCTCAGGCAAGCAAGCCCCTAGGGGGCTTCAGGCATTTCTGGAGGCACCTCAGCTCTTTATCTGGAGCCTGGAGATGATGGTCTGACATACACCAAAGGGAGAAATTCATCAGATAATGAAAATAGCACCTTGCAATCTACCAAAAACCACAAGAAGACAAGAAACTTCAATTACCTGAAGATGTAGCAAGAAGCAAAGGTGCAGAAACATACAAGTCAAATTCAGAATTTAATAGAAAAATGAAAGAGAAAACAGAATAGGAAGAAGGTGATAAAAAGAAATGTGTGAACTCTTTTTGTTTTTTTAATGTAGTAGTCCCATCAAAATCATGGGGGTGGCTTCTGTCAGAGTCCAGAGTGCTTGGACCTGCAATGAAAACATCATGAATTTTCAAAGTGCTTTACATTATACATTTTCTGAAGCAAGGGATTTGCTTACATTTGGCATCAGTCCAGTGGACACAAACTAGCACTACAGAATTCTCATAAGCTTATTTTTATTGAATTCACTCCTCATAAAAGCAATACAGTTACAACAGAGGGAAATAATGGAAAATGGCTTTGCCTTGAATTTTGATAGCTTTGTTGAATCTTTAAATCTACCCTCATTCTGTCATTAGTTTTTTCCTTTCTAGTCCTTTGATGGCAATCGTATTTAACAGATGAACCCATTAATTCCTTGGGAGGTTAGTGATTAGCTCTGCCTTTCAGTCAGGTGCAGGGTTAAGATTAGATAAAAGTCTGTTTCTTTCTAGTGATTGCTAACCTTTGAGGACACCGAGCCTCCTTATTATAAAACCAGATATTCAGAAGTTATCTATCAGTTTCTTCCTTCACTTTCTAAGGAAATTTTATTTACAATTCTAGAAAAAATGTGCATGAAACTTTTAGATTAGATTGCTGGAAATAAGAATATTTGCCTTCAACTTAGAAACTAATTTAGAAAGAATTTCTTGAGGTAAATATAAATGTATTTGAATTTATGAATGTGTATATAATTAATAATAAGGTAAATATTTGATTTGCTAATATCCCGTGCACCACAGCAGGCTCTGTAGGTTACAAAGGTTTGTGGCTCATGGAATCTGCCCACATTGTTTAACTACTTGTCTCACTGCCTCATTCAATTATGGCACTCAGTAACTGTAAGATTAATGAAAATATAACTTTTCCAGTAAATGTACTATGGTTGGTAGCATCAGATATACAAAGTGTTAATAGACATAGAAGTCCAGATATATGAAACAACATGGTAGGCTCTCTCCCCCAAGTAGATCTCAGAGGAAGACAGACATAGACTAATGTTTAGTGGGTAAAACAGGTGCTGATATACCTGGAATGTTTTGACATGAATGCCCCTAAAATAGTTATAAAGCATACTGTATTATAAAAGATATACATCCTTGTTTGTAATTATTCTGCAATTTTATGATTTGTGTAGTTTTTCCTTAAATGGAGGAAAACAATAATTTTGCTCTATTCTGAACCTCCTTCTAAATAAAATTATAACAAAGAGCAAGCCGCTACTGACTGTTTAAAAATTCCCCTTCTAGTTACTGTAGGAGAAAAACAACCCTTAAGATTAATTGTGAGGGTTTCACCAGAGTATTGCCTAATTAACGATGACCAGAGGACGGGAGCTTCAGAGACTCTCTTAATTTGACAGCCCAGATACTTAGCATGTTTGAGAGAGAGAGTTCTCAGGGGTAGTTCTACAATCTATTCCATTAGTATAAACCTCAGAACTTCAGTCAGACGGCAGCAGTGCACAAAGGAATAACTTGCTTCCACAAAATAACAAACATTTACTGCAGTTCCCTGCATTATTTCTTACCTTGTAGTAGCTATTCTATTACTGAAATGAAAGAAGTATTTTATGGAAAAATCGCTCCAAGGTGCAGACTTCAGTGAACTGGAGGATCCCACCATTGCCTCCTTGAGTGGAATTCCCACCTGCGGGTTGGGTAAAAATATTTTTGAAGAGATGTGAAGAACACTCACGCAGCCCTGCTATTATTTCAGCAAACAGTGTTTTTAAAGCGCCTTTGTTCTTCGCTTGTTAAAGCTACACATTCGTAACTGCTGATTGATGCTCAAAAGACAGGGTTTTACAGGATGATATAAATTTGGGGATGGGGAGGGAGGCAGAAAGATGTGAGTAAATGTTAGGCATATTTCGGAAGGCAAAAAAGAATGACTCACAAAAGGGAAATCTTAATGTATTATTCAGATAGCATGAGCTTCCCTCTCTCTCTTCCCACCTTCCTTTCCTCTCTCTCACCCCCTCATCTCTCCTCTTTCTCTTTCCTTCCCTCCTTCCTCCTATCTGTCTTGTATACTGTATTTAAGATATGCAAAATGGTATTTTGATACATATAAAATATAGTTAATACTACAGTCCAGCAAATTAGCAGGTTCCTCATTTACGTAGTTCTCACTCTTTTTGATAAGAGCACTTGAAATCTGCAAATTTTCATGAGACTTCACCATACTATTAGCTGTAATCTTTATGCTGTGCATTGCATTTCTACAATTATCCTAACAAAAAACAACTTTGTAGCCTTTGACATATATCTTTGCACTCCCTGCGCCCTCCTTATTCCTGGTAACTTTCCTCACTATTTCTGCCAACATTTTTTATGATTCCAGATGGAAGTGGGAACATGCAGTATTTGTCTTTCTCCATCTGGTTTATTTAGCAGGTTTATCCATGTTGTCACAAATGATAGTAGCACCATTTATAGGGCTAATGTTATATTGTGTATATATACCATTTTTTTTTATGTCTATTCGTCTTTCAATGGACTTCTAGGTCATTTCTTTATTTTTAAATTTTATTTAATGAACATAAATTTCCAAAGTACAGCTTATGGATTACAATAGCTTCCCCTCATAACTTCCCTCCCACCCACAACACTCCCCTCTCCCACTCCCTCTCGCCTTCCACTCACATCAAGATTAATTTTCAATTATCTTTATATACAGAAGATCAATTTAGCATATATTAAGTAAAGATTTCAACAGTTTGCACCCACACAGAAACACAAAGTGTAAAATACTATTTGAGTACTAGTTATAGCATTAAACACCTAAGAATAATTGTGCTTTAACTACAGAGTTCAACCAATAGTTTTAAGTAGAACATGAAAAATACTAAAAGGGTAAAGTATTAAGTTCTTTTTTTGTTATATAGTTATTTTTATTTAATAAATGTGAATTTACAAAGTGCAACTTTTGTATTGTTGTAGCTCCTCCCCCCCACCTCCCTCCCTCCTGCGGTCCTCCCATCTCCCACTCTCATCCTGCCCTTCATCGAGTTTCATTTTCAATTACCTTCATATACTGAAGATCAACTTAGTATATACTAAGCAAGGATTTCAACAAGCTGCACTCACACAACTGCACAAGGTGTACGGTATTGTTCAACTAGTAGTGTTGTTTTTAAGTTTCATAGTAAAACACATTAAGGACAGAGATCCTACGTGGGGAGCATGTACCCAGTGACTCCCATTGTTGATTTAACAATTGGCATTCTTATTTATGACGTCAGCAATCACCCGAGACTCTTGCCATGAGCTGTCTAGTCTATGGAAGCCCCTTGATTTCACCAGCTCTGAACTTGTTTAGTCAAGGCCGTATCACAGTGGAGGTTCCTTCCTCCCTTCAGAGAAAGGCACCTCTCTCCTTGATGGCCTGTTCCTTCTGCTGGGGTCTTGTTCACCAGGATCTTTCATTTAGATTGTTTTTGCCACCGTGTCATGGCTTTCCATGCCTGTGAGACTCTCATGGGCCTTTTAGCCAGATCTGAATGTCCCAAGGGTTGATTCTGAGGCCGGAGTGCTGTTTTGGGCATTTGCCATTCTATGAGTCTGCTGTGTGTCCTGCTTCCCCTCAGGATCATACTCTCCTTTTTAATTCTACGCTTCATTATTTGCTTACACTGGTTTTATTTGTGAAATCTCTTCAACACATACCCTATCTTTTTGATCGGTTGTGTATTTATACTTATCACTTTACCAAGTGTGTTGCCATTGGTACATGCCTCCTTGGTAAGATTGAGTTGAAATCCCCTGGCACATTTCTAGTTCCACCATTGGAGGTAAGTCCGAGTGAGCATGTGCCAACCTATATATCTCCTCCCTCTCTTATTCCCACTCCTATGTTTGACAGAGATCACTTTTCTGTTAATTTTAAATGCCTAAGAATGATTGTGCATTGATGACAGAGTTCAACCAGTGGTCTTATGTAGAACAAATAGAGTAACAACAACAAAAATACTAAAAGGAATAAAATAGTAAGTTGTTCCTCAACAGTCTAGACAAGGGCTGATCGTGTCATTGTCTCTCATAGTGTCCATTTCACTTCAATGGGTATCATTTTAGATGCTCGTTTAGTTGCCATGGATCAGGGAGAACATATGATATTTGTCTCTTTTGGACTGGCTTATTTCACTCAGCATGATGTTTTCCAGCTTCCTCCATTTTGTTGTAAATGCCTGGATTTCATTCTTTTTTACTGCTGTATAGTGTTCCATAGAGTACATATCCCATAATTTCTTTATCTAGTCATCCGTTGATGAACATTTAGGTTGATTCCATGTCTTAGCTATTGTGAATTGAGCTGCAACCAATATTGAGGTGCAAATGGCTCTTTTTTTCTCCCCTTTAATTCCATTTGGGTAAATTCCAAGGAATGGGATGGCTGGGTCCTGTGGTAGTGCTATATTCAGGTTTCTGAGGACTCTCCAAACTGTCTTCCATAGTGGCTTTACCAGTTTGCATTCCCACCAACAGTGGATTAGTGTCCCTTTTCCCCCACATCCTCACCAGCATCTGTTGTTGGTTTATTTCTGTATGTGAGCCATTCTGACTGGGGTGAGGTGAAACCTCATTGTGGTTTTGATCTGCATTTCCCTGATGGCTAGGGATCCTGAGCATTTTTTCATGTGTCTGTTGGCCATTTGGATTTCCTCTTTTGAAAAATGTCTGTTAAGGTCCTGGGCCCACTTTTTTATTGGGTTGTTTGTTTTGATTCCGTGGTGTTTCTTGATCATTTTATAGATTCTAGTTGTTAATCCTTTATCTGTTGTGCAGTTTGCGAATAACGTCTCCCATTCTGTTGGTTTCCTCTTCACTTTCCAGACTGTTTTCTTTGCTGTAAAGAAACTTTTCTTTTCCTTTGCTGTAAAGAAACTTTTCTTTTTTCATTTTTAATGGATTTTTTAAATTTATTTTTTATTTAGTAAATATAAATTTCCAAAGTACAGTTTATGGATTACAATGGCTTCCCCCTCCATGAGTGGGTGGGAAGAAACTTTTAAATTTGAGGTAATCTCATTTGTTTATTTTATCTTTGATTACCCATGCCTCTGAGGTCTTCTCCAGGAATTCTTTGCCTGTTTCAATATCTTGAAGGGTTTCCCCTATGTTCTCATTTAGTTTCATGGTGTCATGGCACATCTCTAGTTCTTTGATTCGTGTTTAGTGGATTTTTGTATAAGGTGTAAGGTAGGGGTCTTGCTTCATACTTCTACATGTGGACATGCAGTTTGCCCAGCACCATTTGTTGAAGAGGCTTTCCTTGTTTCCGGGGTTGGTTTTAAGTCCTTTGTCGAATATGAGTTGGTTATAGATGTTTGGATTGATCTCCAGTGTTTCTATTCTGTTCCATTGGTCTATCCATCTGTTTTTGTACCAGTACCAGGCTGTTTTGATTATAACTGCCCTGTAGTATGTCTTGATGTCTGGAATTGTGATCCCTCCGGCCTTGTTTTTATTGTAAAGAATTGCTTTAGCTATTCTCAGTCTCCTGTTTCTCCATATGAATTTCAGCATCATGTTTTTTAGGTCTTTGAAGAATGACTTTGGTGTTTTGATTGGTATTGCATTGACCTTGTAAATTGCTTTTGGGAGAATGGATATTTTGATAATATTGATTCTTCCAGTCCATGAGCTTGGCAGGTTTTTCTATTTTTTTGTGTCATCTTCTATTTCTTTCTTTAGTGTTTTGTAATTTTCATCATAGAGGTCTTTGACATCCTTGGTTAAATTTATTCCAAGGTACTTTATTGTTTTTGTGGCTATCATGAATGGGATTGATCTTAAAAGTTCTTTCTCGGCCCTGGCATTATCTGTGTATACAAAGGCTGTTGATTTCTGAGCGTTGACTTTGTATCCTGTTTCTTTACCAAACTCTTCTATGAGTTCCAATAGTCTCTTATAGGAGTTTATCGGGTCCCCTATATATAGTATCATGCCATCTGCAAATAGGGATAGTTTAACTTCCTACTTTCCCATTTGTATCCCTTTAATTTCTTTTTCTTGCCTAATGTCCCTGGATAACACTTCTAGGACTATATTGAATAGCAATAGTGAGAGTGGGCATCCCTGTCTGGTGCCAGTTTTCAATGGAAATGCCTCCAACTTTTCCCCATTCAATATGATGCTGGCTATTGGTTTATCATAGACTGCCTTAATTGTGTTGAGGAATGTTACTTCTAACCCCAATTTGCTTAGGGTTTTCATCATGAAAGGGTGTTGTATTTTGTCAAATGCTTTCTCTGCATCTATTAAGATAATATGATTTTTGTTTCTCAATTTATTAATGTGATGTATTACATTGATTGACTTTCGAATATTGAACCATCCCTGCATACCAGGAATAAATCCCACTTGGTCTGGGTGAATGATCTTTCTGATGTGCAGTTGGATTCGGTTTGCCAGAATTTTGTTGAGTATTTTTGCATCTATGTTCATCAGGGTGATAGGTCTGTAGTTTTCTTTCTCTGTTGTGTCTTTTCTGGGCTTAGGAATTAAGGTGATATTGGCTTCATAGAAAGATTTTGGGAGGAGTCCCTCCCTTCCAATTGTTTTGAATAATTTGAGAAGAACTGGGGCTAGTTGTTCTCTAAATGTCTGGTAAAATTCGGCGGTGAAGCCATCTGGTCCTGGGCTCTTCTTTCTCGGTAGTGCGTTTATTACTGATTCAATTTCTTCCGTGCTTATGGGTCTGTTTAGATTTTCTATATCTTCATGGCTCAGTTTAGGAAGGTTGTATGTGTCCAGGAATCTATCAGTTTCTTCCAGGTTCCCCAATTTGTTAGCATACATCTCTTTGTAGTGGTTTCTGATGATTCTTTTTATTTCTGTTGTGTCTATTGTTACATTTCCATTACTATCTTTGATTTTACAGATTTGGGTCTTCTCTCTCCTTTTTTTGGTTAGTTGGGCCAATGGTGTGTCAATTTGTTTATTTTTTCAAATAACCAGCTCCTGGTTTGTTGATCTTTTGTATTGTTTTTTGGTTTCAATTCTGTTTATTTCTTCTCTGATCTTTAGTATTTATTTCCTCCTTCTGGATTTGGGCTTGATTTGCTGCTGTTTTTCTAAATCCTTGAGGTGCATGGAGAGTTTGGTTCCTTTCCAGCTTCTTGATGTAGGCACCAATTGCTATAAACTTTCCTCTGAGCACTGCTTTTGCTGTGTCCCACAGGTTTTGATAGGTTGTGTTATCATTTTCATTTGTTTCTAGAAATCTTTTGATTTCTCTTTTAATTTCTTTGACCTGCTCTTCGTTTAGGATCATGTAGTCCATTCCCCATATATTTGCATATGGTGTAGAGATCCTTGGGTTGTTGATTTCGAGTTTCACTGTGCTATGGTCTGAGAAGCTGCATGGTATAGTTTCAATTTTTTGAATTTGTTGAGGCTCCCTTTATGGCCTAGCATAAACATTTCATGTACTGGGGAGAAATACGTGAACTCTGTGGCTGTGGGGTGGAAAGATCTGAAGATATCTATTAGGTCTGTTTGGTCTATAGCGTCAGTTAACTCTTGTTTCCTTGTTGAATTTCTGGTTGATCTGTCCACTGGTGAGAGTGGGGTGTTGAAGTCCCCTGTTACTATTGTCTTTGAATCTATATCTTCCTTTATATCCTTTAGTAATTCTTTCAGGTAGCCAGGCACCCTGTAATTAGGTGCGTATACATTTATAATAGTAATGTCTTCTTGTTGGATAGATCCTTTAATCATTATATAGTGCCCTTCTCTGTCTCTTTTAATAGTTTTTATGTTAAAGTCTATTTTGTCTGATATCAGGATGGCCACACCAGCTCTTTTTTTTAAAATTTCTGTTAGCTTGGAGTATCTTTTTCCATCCTTTCACTTTCAGTCTGTGTGCATCTTTGCTGATAAGGTGTGCCTCCTGAAGGCAGCATATAGATGGATTCTCTTTCTTGATCCAATCAGCTAGTCTATGTCTTTTGCTAGTAGAATTAAGACCATTCACATTCAGTGTGATTACTGTTAAGTACTGTCTTTTCCCATTCATGTTTCCTAAATGAGTTGTTTATGTATTTTGAACTTTGTAGGTTACTCTACATTCGTGCTTTTTTGTAGTTCTTGTTTTTGTATTTCTGTGTGCAGCACATCTTTGAGCAAGTGTTGTAGGGTTGGATGTGTGGATACAAATTCTTTCAGCTTCTGTTTGTCTTGGAAGATCTTTATTTCCCCTTCATTCATAAATGATAGCTTTGTAGGGTATAGTATTCTAGGTTTGCATTGTTTGTCTTTTAAAACTTGAAATATACCATGCCATTGTCTCCTTGCCTGTAGTGTTTGTGATGAGAAGTCTGGGGTGAGTCTGATTAACTTACCCCTGAATGTGATTTGTCGTTTTTCTCTGGCACATTTTAGGATTTTTTCTTTGTGTGTCACTGAGCTGAGTGTTGCCACAATGTGTCGAGGTGAATTTCTCTTCTGGTCTACCCTGTTCGGAGTCCTGGCTATCTGTTGAATTTGCCTGTTGTTATCCAGTTGCCTTTGTTTGGAGTTTTCTGATATTATTTCATTGAAAACACCTTCTAATCCATTCTCACTTTCCACCCCCTCAGGGACTCCTATTATCCAAACATTACACCATTTGATTGAATCTTGTAGGTCTCTGACTGTACTTTTTAATTTTTTAATTTCTTCTTTCTGCGTTTGAACTGACTATTATTTCTGGAAGTTTGTTGTCGAATTCTGATATTCGGTCATCTATTTCATCTGTTCGATTTCTGAGGGATTCCACGGTGTTTTTTTATATGGTCAATTGCGTTTTTCATTTCCAGTATTTCATTCTGGCTTCTCTTTAGGATCTCTAATCCTTGGGCTTGTTTATCGTTCAGCTATCGATACTGTTTCTCATTATTTCTAAGTGATCTGATTATTAATTTTCTGAATTCTTTTTCTGGCATGGTTTCAAATTCTTCTTCAGCCTCTGTTATGGTTGGTTTAGCCTGCTCCACTGGTGAGTTTATATGTTCTTCTATATTCTTATTGTGGGTTTTTGTTTTGTTTTTTGGCATTCTGTCTGGGTGGTTTTTCAGATTGATTTCCCTCTGCTATGGGCTGCTGTGAGTCTGTACCAATATCCAGTGTAAGCAGGCTGCTCTACCTTCTAGAGTTTGTTTATTTTTTACTTACTTATTTATTTATTTTTTGTAACTTGCGTGGGCTGGTGTCAGGGCTTTGAGGTGCCAATCTCTGCCCCTTGGGGGCCGGTTTCCTTGTTCCTATGTTCGCCCTTACGTGTCTGTGCCTGGGGTTAGTTGGTCAGCCTCTGTCTCTCACTGCATCTCCTGTGTGAGGAGTGTCAAGTAGCTCCAGACCACATTTGGACACCTTTGGACTCAGCCCCTGCTGCTTCCACCTTTGGAGCAGAGGCCAGCCTCCTTTAAGCCTGAATGTAAACAAACAGGATGGCTGCACTCTGCTCGCTGCAGCTCTGATTGTGGGTTGGGTGGCTTCTAAGGATCCTGGCGTTTTTGATCCCTCAGTTCATCCCCCTGGATCCTGCCCTCTTCCCACGGGCGCTATTCAATTTTTTTTTCTGGTAGCTTGAGTAGACTGGTGTCAGGGCTTTGAGCTGCCCTCCCTAGCTGCCTGCCCCTGCGCAAGGAGTGGCCTGTCGCTCCACTCCATCTTTGGGCTCCACTTCCGATGGTTAGTGTAGAGGCAGAGGCAATTCTCCTTTAAGCCCAAATGTAAACAAACAAGATGGCTGCTTCCCACCTGCTGCAGCTCCGATTTTGGGGAGGGGTCCTGGATTGTTTAGTCCCTCAATTAATCCCCCTGAATCGTGCACTCTTTCTGCAGGCACTACTCACTCTGTTCCATTTTCTATTTCCTCCCCCACTCAGTCATGCGTGTCTCAGTGTCTGTCCCAGGGTGGGATGTGGGAGGGGCGGCCGTGGCTGTTACAGCAGTGCTGGGCGAGCGCCCTGTCTCACCTCGGCTTCCAGTGCTGGTGCGTACACACTCCTGCTGGTGTCCTGCTCTTCAGGTGTCCATGTCCTCCTCGCAGGTCCACCCTGTCCCCCCAGTTTCGGAAGAGCTTCCCTTTCCCTGAAACTACAAATTCTCACCCCTCTTTGAACCTTCCCTTCCTGGACCATCGGTGTGCTCCCTCCTTCAGTCATTTCTTTATTTTGGTCACTAAACATAATGATGTAAGGAACATGAGAGTATGGATATCTCTACAGGATATTTATACTTCATTTCCTGTGGGTATGTATCCTTAAGAGGGATTGCTTGACCATGTGGTTTCCTTTCTCAAGGGGAAAGGCTCTTAGTTCCAAAGTCCTTCATTCAGTACGCACCTCTGTCGGCCTCATGGCATCTGCCTCCAGCCCTCTGTCCTCTTCCCTTGTGCTAAAGGTAGAGAGTGATCATCTGATTGCTTCCTCTCTAATACCCTGTTTCCACTGCCAACCCTTTTGAACTTCAGCAAACAAACATGTTCAGGTTTTTTATGCCATAAAAGATATATGAAAATAAGCAAGTGAAAAGACCTCTCTTAAACCTCCCACCTCACTCGCTGTCTTGAGAGAGGGAAGCTTCCAGATGTCATCACAGCATAGGGACCAGAGTCAGCATCACTGATTTCCCTTTTTGCTTCTGTAGGTCTTGTCATGACCCTATGACTACTTCTTTGTTTCTTTACCATTTGGATATTGTAATCATGAATTTTCCACCTCATTTTAGTTTTTTTAAAAAAATAATTGAAGTAGTAATTACTTGGTTTATTGATTTGTTTTCATTGCTTAAATTTTATATGCAGATGAGTTGATCATTTACCTCACCACATCCTAGTCCTGGCCTTGCATAACCACTTGCACCTTTGTAGGTCACTGTGGCCTACTGTGACTGCCTCATGCCATCTCCTCTTGTACTGTGGCTCCATGCTCCCATGAATGTCTTCTTTTGTGTTGCCAGAACCAGCACTGTGGGCAGCCCAGGCATACACTCCCTTTCCTTTATTCCCATCTTCCCATCCATATAATCATCTATCATATGTTCCCCCTTTAGCTATTTAATACCTTTCTTCAACAACCCCATCCCTACTCAGGAACTTCATCATTTGTTTCCTGAATGGCTAGAATTGTCCTCTAATTATTCTCCTTACGGTAATGTGTCCACCATCCTCTTCTAATCTGTTTTTCCCATAGTTGAAAGCTAGAGAAATCTTTCTAAAAGGAAAATATGATTGTGCTCCTGACTACTTAAAGTTCTTCATTGTCTCCTTATTGGTTTAGAATCCAAAATTCTTAGCAAGACTTATAGGATCTTTTTAATCATTTGGTCCTGCTACGTCCTTCATTTTAATCTCTTGCCATTGACCAATTAGGAGTTCTGCTAATATTCTTGCATCCTAAATATAGCTTTGGAACTTGTAATGGGCTATTTATTTTGCCCCAATGTTCTCTTCCTTTAAAATTCAGTTCCTAGGTCTCATCTCCCAGGGAGTCTTCCAGATGTCAACAGTTTGAGTGAAGTGTCCATTCCATCAGCTTCTTATCTTTTAGTGCCTCCCTCTCGTGGTCTGATGTTGTTTCCTAGTCATTCTGCTTACTCTGCTATGAGCTACCTGGCAACAGGAACTTTTTTTTTATCATTTCTTTTTTTTTAATCCTGTCTTTCTAGTACATATACAGGTCTTCACAGGAAGTAGCTATTTACCAAATTAGAGAAGCATATGTATGGCTACCATGTATTCTTATTTGTAATAAAAAAATAATTTCCTTTAAAATGTTTTCATGTATTACAGATTTAGTATTTTATGGACCACAGTTTGTCTGTCTTCCCAGTAATTGCTGTTTTTGAATATTAGCTTCTCAGTCCCTTCTCTCCCTGTTCCTCTACCACTGGACTCACCTATCCAGGCAGTTCTAATATACACAGAGAGATATCTTCCATCCACTGGTTTACTCAAATAGCTGCAAAAGCTGGGCTGGGCCCAGCTAGGATCTCTCTCTCTCTCTGACTCTCTGCCTTAAAAGTCATGGTATTTTTTTAAAAAAGATTTATTTATTTATGAGAAAGAGTTACATGGTGTGTGTGTGTATGGATGGGGGTGGGGGGGTCTTGGATCTGCTGGTTCACCCTTCAATTGGCCACAATGGTCCAAGCTGTGTTGATCCAAAGCCAGGAGCCAGGGTCGTCTTCTGGGTCTTCCACGTGGGTGCAGGGTCCCAAGGACTTAGGCCATCTTCGGCTTTCCCAGGCCATAGCAGAGAGGTAGATGGGAAGTGGAGCAGCTGGGTCTCGAACCAGCACCTATATGGGATGCCGGCACTTAAGGTGGTGGATTTACCCACTATGCCACAGTTCTACCCCAGAAAGTCATTGTATTTTTCGCTGGAGATCGTGAGGCAAGATTGTTGGTGCAGAAAACGTAGATTTCAGTATCAAATAGAATCATACATATGCTGTTCATTAATCTCAGACTTCTAAATATAGGCATCAACAAGGGAAGAGTCCACAGTTGGATAGATTAAATGCCTGTGGCTGGACTTTGGAGCTGGATGAAAATTTCACAGATATCTAGTCCAGACAAGTAGCCTACTGGGATGAATGTATCTCAAGGGTCTGACTGACCCAGACTAATATAACTTAATAGCAAGTGCATGAAAGCATCATTAAATCTAACTAGTTTTGCCTAGGCAGAGCCCAGATGAGAAACAGATCTAAAATAAGACTTAGTATATTTCAACACTTAAGAGCTCTTTTGATCACTTTAAGGCATACTAACAATTTTCCATAGATATGACAGCTAGGAGGCAATTAATGGAATACTTTGCAAATCAATTGTGAGAAAAAGAAGGAAAAAAACTAAGTAACAGTTGAAGTAAAAGATGAAACTGCTATAAATACAGATAATAGCTTCCATTAAAAGTGTCTTCCAACACTGGAAAGTTTAATCACAGTTACACTCAAATCATTGGTCACACTCTATTTCACAGTTATCCAGCTTGGGAAAAATCTATGCACCATTAAACATGATAGGTTCAATGTTTTTTATAATATCTGGTCAGAAGTGGAAAATTTGGTTAGCTAATTTCATTAACAAGTTTCAGTTTCATTTAATTCTAACAATAATAACTAAAAAGGAAGTACTTTTTAAACATTGTCTATCTAATGGCAAAAGGGTAAGAGTTTTTCTAGACTTAAAGGAATTGAGAAAAAAATTTATGAAAATAAAAATAAATTTAAATTAGTGTAAATATGAACAAATTAGGGAAAATGTAGCTGGGGGAAATATTTGTTTCACATATAAGAGAGATGTTTACCATTTTGAATATTTGCAATCATCATACAAATTTCTAACAACCTCTCAAGATCCTAAAACATCATCTACAAAGAGTATATTACAAGAATTAGCAGAAATGACTACATTTGACTGCTGCATTAGGACAAACTATCAGGCCTTGGAAGTAATCAATGAAACATAACTTGAGACATATTTTTCACCTGCAGAATTGGAAAATGCTTTCAGAATTATTTGAGGGATTAATGAGGGCACAGATATTAGAATGTTCCTTAATATGGCAAACAAGAGTAATAAAATATAAAAAATACAATGTTAAAGAAAATAATTTGGCAGTCACTCTTCTCTTGCCCTTTGGTTCAGAAATATGACTACCAATAATTTTAAATATTAGAAAAAGGCACATAAATATCAGTAAAATGGAATGTAGCAAGGCACTAATAGTGATACTTATAATTATTTAACAAATGAGAGCGTTCTTTGTGATCCTGCCTTTGTAACTTAAAAAAGAGAGAGAGAGAAGCAGAATCTTCTGTCCAATGGTTTGCTCCTTTAGTGGCTACCGGACTTCAGGTTGGGCCAAGTAGAACCCAAAAACATAGAACTCCATCTGGGTATCTCAAATGGGTGGCAGGGGCTCAAGAACTTGGGCTATCTTCTGTTCCTTTCCCAGGTGCATTAGCAGAGAGCTAGTTTTGAAGTGGAGCAGCCAGGACTCAGACTAGTGCTCGTGGTTGATCAGAGTTCTGCAAGCACAGCCTAACCCATTGACCACAGTGCCAGCCCCAAGAGCACACTTTTACAAAAAACGCAAAGTACGTACTTGGTATGATGGTAGTGCTTATATACACCAAAAGGCTGAAAGAAGAACACTAATCTATTTAGTGATTACCTGTGATTAGTAGCTTTATTGTTTATTGTTGTTTCCTTATGTTTTTATTCTTTTCCATAAGGGGTATTTATTATTTGCATAATTAGAGAAAAACATTGCTACCAAACGGAATTTTGTAGGAAATGAATCAGAAGAGAATAATGTAAATGTAACACTTGGAGGAAATTAGTAGACGGTTTGGTTTTCTGTCTTGCCATTTGTTAATTCTATAAATGACTACCAGGATCTTTTAGGGCACGGTGGCATACCCAGTTAATGTTAGGGGAGATTGAGGTGATTGTGAAGTTGCTTTTCCAGCCAAGTGTTCCCTGTGGAGGGTTTGGGTGGTGGAGTAGGGGAAAGGGAACACCATTCTTTGTGCTAAGATCAATTAAGGAGGGTAGTTAAATAAATAAGACATTAGGTGTTGAGAAGAATTGTCAGTAAAGGATGACCTACTAACTTTCTGATCTTGCACTTATTTTACAAGATTTCCATTTAGATGTTGATTTTTTTTTAAACTCTTCCGTGTTTAATCCTTGACAGAAATCAACTCCTGAAGGAATAACTCAGTTAAGGTAACCTTAGCAAAACTCAAAATTACAAAGGAATTCTTTCACAGTAGAGAAGTAAGAAATTTGCAGGTTTGCTTTTTCAGTCAGAACACAGTAAAATTCTGTTTTCTGCAGTGGGAGAGACACCACTTGTGGTAGTATTTTGGAACTTGATATTCTAGAATTGACTTTTATTGGCATTGGATTTCCTCATCCTGTGCTTCTGGAAGTGCCCAGCCTTTCCAGCATGGTCTTTTGAGCACACCGTCCAAGGGTGGAGTTGTGCTTTGTCCCCAGGGCAGACACTGCCTCTCTTGTCTCTTAGCACATACCACCTGATGGGGACCCCGAGGACATGGAGAGTGGCCCTAGCTGCCACTCTCCTTGGTGGAGGCCAACTAGAGGCCCTTGGAAATCTATCTCGGGCATCTCCCAGCCATTGTGTTTTACCTCTCATTTTAGAGCCAGTCTGCATGTCTGCTACCATTGCAGAGTTTGCTGCAATTACAGCAGAACTAAAAAGGTTACAGTGCAAAAATTAAAACTCAAGTACTCCGGGGTGTTTTTATGACTTCTGTGATACACAGTGCGAGTGTTATTCAGTGTCATTTACTTTTCCAGCACAGTCCGCATCGTAAGAAAAGCCCAGCTCCCTTGGTGATAGGCAGTGTTGAGTTTTCCATTCCTGCTTTTCAGTTTCCTTCCACTCAACTTGTGTCTCCCTGACCCAGAATTCCAGAGTGCTCTCCTTTCCATCCTACTCCTAAACGGCCACTGACAAAGAGCTCCACACACTGAGACCTGAATGCAATTTCGTGTAGATCAAGATTTTGACTACTCTTGGTTCTATTGCCATTCAAAAGGAGCTAAAGATCTGAGTAGCCTACAGGATTAAATTTGGATGGAGTAGAATTCCTTGAGTTAGAACCTCTGCAAGGAATATTCTAGATGTCTCCAATTCCTATCCAGCCAGTTCTGTTCTTGATGGAGGGACAAACATCAAAGAAGCCAGGTCTGCTTCCCTCGTCCTCTTCTGTTCTCATGCTCACTTGTTGTCCTTCCTTTTCCCAGTATTGTGTCTTCCTAGGGGACCAAGCCCAGCCTCTTTATTCCTTTCTTGTTTCAACGCATTTCTAAGATTTGATCCTCTGGCCAGCTTTGGTAGCAGCAGCAGTGTATTCAGAAGCAACTCTGAGCTCTTGTATAAGAAGCTCAGCCTTGGAATTCATCATTGTTTAGATTTTTTTATGTATGGGTTTACAGCTCATCTTTTATATTTTTCTTGGCCAGCTTTATTATAATCTGAATAGGGAGCCTCCTATCTCACAACTCAAACCAAACAAAGGGAAACCTCCTTCATCATACTTTTTTGATTCACATGGACACATATCCTCTTGGAATCCAAGCACATAAGTGTACCCAGAATGCTTTAGACTTCTCAGGTTTTTGGCGTGTATACATAAACTGGATGCATATACAGAAACAAAAATCTCCTCTCCAGACTCCCTCTACAGTTACCTGCTCCCAAAAACCCTATTGGCACTGTTGCATTAGATAGAGAATGTATGTGTTAAGGTCAGCACCATGGCATTACCATTCAGTTGGGAAATTGAGGCTATTTGGCTTTAATCCTTTTAGCCATAAGTAAATGTTTTCTATTATCCATGTAAAACAGGCCTAGTGCTAAGCATCTTAAATACATGATCTTGCTTAGTCTTCATAAAAACTCATTATTGTAGTTGGCATCATTTCTATTTTACAGATGAGGCTACTGAGACTAGGGATGGTTGTTTGTTGCCTCAGGTCACTGTTGTGCAGTAAGACCAGAGAGGACTTAGCACAGAATCATGGGCTTAAGGAATAGGCTGTACTGCAGAAACTGACAAGCTGTAGTCAGAAGAGAGGCACATATTCCAGGAAGCTTACACCAGCTCACAGAGATGGGGGCCTGGACCTCTCCCTGCCTAGAGACAGTGAGTTTACATCCCAGTAAAGGAAGAGTTCTGCCCTAACTTGCCTCTGTTCTCACAGATCAAGGAGGTGCTTTCCATGTAAAGGAGCTGTGAGCAGGGTATTCGGGTGATGGGCACAGTTGTCAGCAGGTGTCTGTACTACTCTGAGGAAGTCCGTGGCTCAGAATCTGGGGACCTAGTGATCCAGTGCAGGATGCAATCCTCCCTAGGGGTGACGGGCATGGGGGCACCATCCCCTGGGAAAAGTGAGAGCCTCCGTTGTCAGGTAGGTTATTATCCAGGGGACTCAGGAAGCATTGCCAGTCACTCCCTGAAAATCCTGCATCACAACCACATACCATAGATTGTGTGTGTGTGTGTGTGTGTGTGTGTGTGTGTGTGTGTGTGTGTACAGTGAGAGAGGAGGGGACGAGAGAAATGGAGAAAGGAATATAAAATGGAAATCCAGATTTCCCCAACTCCAAAGCTGATATGTACTCATGGCCTGCAGTTCCTGCCTAACATTTATTTCTCTCTCTCTTTTTTTTTGTCTGCCACTCTCAAAGCTCAGTCCCTTGGCCATCCTGCCCATCCCCTCTGCCTCCACAGCATAACTACATCGCCAATTATATTTTATTAAAAGTATGCCTCAAAACATTGGAGAGTTCCTTTTATCTTGTCTTAATGGTGCATCATGTTCTACTCAACAATGACCTCCCTTGAAAGTGCTCTCTAGCCAAGAGTACTTCCTCTCACCCAGCTGTGTAAATACAGCAAGAGAGAGAAGTCAGGGTCTCTGCATTGAAAATCTCCTCCCTTAATTTCCTAGGAAATATGCCTGTATGTTTTCAGTATTCACTTGACCGTTCTCTGAATTTAAAGATTCCCATCCCTCCTGGGGTGAGTTGACCACTCCTTCTCTATAATTCACAGTATCTTAAACGTAGGTCTGGCAGAAAACTTACTGTAAAGACTCTGCTTAGCATAGTTCTCCTCTTACTGGATATGATCATCTTCCAGGCATTGAGACAGAGCAAAGGAGAGCCACAAGATGGATCGCAGTATTTGCAACTCATGTGTAATGACTGAAGTGCTTCTGAGTGTTCTGGAATTCCTATTCTAAAAAAAGGAAACTCTGCAAAGTAATGTGGAAAAGGAAGAGAACCTAACAAGAAAACGACCATGTGATTTGAGCTTGTACTTTGCTGATGCGAAAGAGACAAAATATTTCTAAAACCACAGGAAGATAGCAACCTTTATCTATTAAAATGGCTAAATTTTTAGAAAATTGAGACTTGGCCAGGATCTGAAGGTTATAAGGGTCGTCTTATACTGCTGGGAAAAGTATATTTGGCTTCATCAATTGAGTACCAAGACACTGCAAATCAGGAATTTCTTTTCACTATGTTTGAACAAAGGCATACCAGCTGATGCACCAGTTCCATGGCTAGCTCTGTAGTCAAAGGAAATGCACATCCATTTGTGGCAAGACATATATAAAAAAATTATATCAGTAAAGTACAGAACAGACCAAACTGGAAATAAATCATATGTTCATCAAAACTAGAATAGATACATTATAGTATATCTATTGATGGACTGCTATTCAGAAATGTACCTAAAGAGGATTTCAGATAACCATCACATTTAAGAGGATTCTCAGAAGCAAAGTCCAAGGTAGTGAAGCAAAGAGACTGATTCTGTAATATTCTATTACATAAAGTTCGAGTAGAAAAATCAGTTTTCAATGTCTTTTATGCCTAAGTTTAAAAAAAAACAGGCAAAACTAAACTAAAATGTTTAGGGATGCATAGTCAGATGGAAACAGTAGAACAAAGAAAATCGAAACAAAGGTTATATTAAAAGAGTGATCATTTTTAGAAAAGAGAGATTTGTGATTGATAGCAGGTGGTATAGCAGGGCATGTGAGGGCACTTGGGTTGGGGAGGGGTTGTGGCAAAGTACCAGCAGTGTTATGTTTCTTATGTTCATTAGTCATGCAGATACACGTTCTATAATAATCAAATAATGGGTAGAACTTGGTCTTATTCTGTTTTCAAAATATGGACTATATTTCATATTCTAAAAAATTGTGGATATGCAAAAACAGGTAGATGTGAGCTACGGTAATTGTAGGAGAGCAGACGCCTTGAGAGGAATGAGGCCAGAGATTTCCAGGCTGTTTTTGTTTCGCATATCTCTGGATGGAAGGGAATGGTTACACGTTAGGCCAGAAGCTGGTGCAGTTTTTTCCGCTGCGATCACAGTGTGGAGAGGTGATCAAGAGTGACACGAAAGCATCAGACTTCAGGCTTCAACAATCTGTGACTAAGAAAAATAAGGCTAATCAAGCACACAAACTGTGAGGTGTAATGTGTTCCCAATTCTCAGGTAGAAAATTTAGGCACTACCAGGGCTCTCATTACCCAGCTGATCCTGAGAATCCACTTTGTTGTTCAGATAAACCCTGAACTGGTCCCCTTTGCTATGCTTATTTTCCCAAGTGGCAGAGAGCAGTGACCCCAGGGTAGCCTTGCAGGCCACCTTCTCCAGAAGTTTTCTGTTTGAAACTGTTTTGTGTTGCTATGACCAAACTATTGGAGGTTGGATAGCTTTTAAATTCAAGAGATTTGTTGAGCTCCTGAGTCTGGTCACTGAAGGCCCAAATAGCCAGTTGCCTACATACAGGTGAGGGACTCTTGGCTATATATCATCATAGCAGACAAGCGTAAGGGGAACCAGCCATGTGCAGAAGGGACCAAGGCCAAGCACATGGGTGGCCTCATTTTGTGAAAACCTACTCTCGTGGGACAGCATGGGTCCATTCACAAAGGCAGAGCCTCTATCTCAATTCTCTGCTGCCAGGTACCACCTCTTAAAGATCATACCACCTCTTAAATGTCCTGCCACCTCCACATCACCAGTCCAGGGGCCAGGCTTCCAACACATGGACCCATGGGGGCAAACCATAGCACTGCCCTTGGGCAGGCCACTTACTACAGTGAAGTACTAATGCCTTAAAATCTGACCTAAAGATGTGGATAACTGGTTTCTTTTCTCACTAAGTTCAATCCACTGCTCAAGAACAACTTTGTCCCAAGCACCACTCTCCCTAAAATTCAAAGTGTAGAGAGTTCATTCCCTTGTCCAGCATCATTGTCAGAAAGAACCAAGTTAGACCAGAAATCACTGTGATAATGATACAAAAGTGGCCACTTCTCCCTGTCTGCGCCCTTGGTGCCAGGAGGAAGTCCATCATCAGCTCTACTTGGCTCCAACTACACTAGCCTTCCCTTCCCCCAGTCAAGTGCTTGGATCATAATAGCCTAGCTCTCCCACTCTGCTAGGGTCTGGGTGCCCTAAAGAGCTGCCTTTTGGTTTCCTTGCTGATCCTGTCTTCTTCCTTCTCTCCCTGTGTTCCTGATTCCTTAGACCCCTCTGTCCCTGCCTCCTGGCCACCCTCCTCTTACCCACAAATATCTACATGCCAGATACTGTGTTAGGCACTGTAGAAACAGGGGTGAAAAAGTTTGACATGTTCGTTTTTGGATGGAGATCACAATCTGCCCTTATTTGGACTTATCTAAGAACCTCAGAAATGTTTTAATAACTATCTCCCAGAAAAAGGGAATGCAGTCTACATTTATTTTTTGCCCAGGAGGCCTAAGGCCTTTAATCTACTGTTAACTCATTATTAGTGGATGAAAGGAGCAGTGGGTGAGAAAACCTGCCCATAATCCAAAGGCTGAAGATTCTTCCAGCAACGGCCATCAGTCATCAAGCTGTTTGCATTGCCTTGACAAAATATCTTGTTTAGGCCGGTGCCATGGCTCAATAGGCTAATCCTCCGCCTGTGGTGCTGGCACACCGGGTTCTAATTCCGGTTGGGGCACCAGTTCTGTCTGGGTCGCTCCTCTTCCTGTCCAGCTCTCTGCTGTGGCCTGGGAGTGCAGTGGAGGATGGCCCAGGTCCTTGGGCCCTGCACCCGCATGGGAGACCAGGAGAAGCACCTGGCTCCTGGCTTCGGATCAGTGTGGTGCGCTGGCCGCAGCAGCCATTGGGGGGTGAACCAACGAAAAAAAAGGAAGACCTTTCTCTCTGTATCTCTCTTTCTCTGACTGTCCACTCTGCCTGTCAAACAATATCTTGTTTATGCAACATATATCCTATGAAACATATTTGTTAAGTATCTGACTGAATATGAAAAAAAGCATTGGATTTTATTTAACACCAAAATACTTGGGACTCAGTACAGTCTGTATGAAGAATTAAATAGAGATGCAAGGAAAGGGAGAGAAGAAAATTAAAAAGAGAAAAGAGAAAAGCTTGTTAGGTCCTGAAATACTTTCGCACTTCATAGTAGGAGCTGAAGAATGTGGTTACCGCCTGTCTGCCCTTTGAATGGCTAATTAATTGTTTAATAAGACTTTCAGCTCTTTAGCTGTTCTTAACTGGAAATATCAGAGGCTTCAGTGGGAGTGAGTTAGCCATAGCCCAAACAAGGAAGAAAATGAGACAAGGCAGCTGCACGGACAAGACTGTTAACTCACAGCCGGTTGGATTTAAATTAGGGCTCTGGATGGGTGTTTTTCAATCTCACCGTAACCCAGACAGATGAGAGTGGGGCATAGGAGAAAACCATGGACCCAGCAAATGTGGAGAGCTAGCCTCTCACTGGCTATGCAAACTCTCACCACTTCCACCACCACTCCTCTCACCCCTCAGTATGTCTGAGGGCAGGGATCACACACTTTTCTGGAAAGGAAAATATAATATTTTCAGCTTTCCAGACCAAATACTTCCTCTTAAAATGACTCAACTTTTCTGAAGTAGTGCAAAGTGGGCAGAGAACATGTCAACATGTGGGCAAGACTGTGATGCCATTTTCCTGTGGGTTCTAAAACAGTGGCAAGAGAACAGGAAAGACTTTGCTGACCCTTGTACTGAATAAGAGTTACACCAATGCAGAATATCTTCCCCTGACCTCACGAGCCACATCATATAGGAGAGAAAATGAGCCTCTTTACAAAAATGCATACTGTAAGAGATCAGTGCTGAGAAAGACAGCATAATTTTTTAAAGATTTATTTATTTACTTGAAAGTCAGATTACACAGAGAAGGAGAGGGAGAGAGAGAAAGGTCTTTGATCTGCTGGTTCACTCCCCAGATGGCTGTAATGGCTGGAGCTGCACCGATCTATAAGCCAGGAACTTTCTCCAGGTCTCCCACGCAGATGCAGTGGCCCACAGACCTGGGCCATTTCCACTGCTTTCCCAGGGCACAGCAGAGAGCTGGATCAGAAGTGGAGCAACCGGGACTCAAACTGGTGCCCCTAAGGGATGCCAGTACTGCAGACGACGGCTTTACCCACTACGCCACAGCATCGGCCCCAGGACACCAAAAGTTTACAATGCCTCAGGAACCAGCAAGGGTATATTCCGTTCAGTTTTGAAATTTTCTGCCTTTGAATGGTGTTCTGTATATTTAGAGCCATTGCTAATGTATGTCTTTGTATTGACATCTAATTTATGTCTATATATTGAATTTAGGATAGCTCATAAAATCCATGTAAAGTACATTCATAAATGGAGGGAGAAATCAGCCACAGTAATTAAACAGCAATAATAAATACAATAAATAAATAAATTAGAAAGGAAGAAATATCTCTGAAGTTTTTTTAAAAAAAAGTCTTTGTGGTATACCTGTTTGGATACATGATTATTTTCAACTCCGGGTTCTAGTCCTGGTTGGGGCGCTGGTTCTGTCCCGGTTGCTCCTCTTCCAGTCCAGCCCTCTGCTGTGGCCCGGGAAGGCAGTGGAGGATGGCCCAAGTGCTTGGGCCCTGCACCTGCATGAGAGACCAGGAAGAAGCACCCAGCTCCTTGGTTCAGATCAGCACAGCATGCCAGCCATAGCGGCCATTTGGGGGGTGAACCAATAGAGGGAAGACACCTCTCTCTCTCTCTCTCTCTCTCACTGTCCAACTCTGCCTGTCAAAAAAAAGTATGGATTTGGCAGAGGCTTTGTGGTGCAGCGGATTAAGTTGTGATTGCAGCGTCTAATTCTGTATCTGAGTGTCTAGTCAAGTCTTAGCTACTCTCTGCTTCCGATCCAGCTCCCTGCTAATTCATCCCAGGAGGCAGTGGTTGATGGCTAAAGTGCTTGGGTTCCATCCACCCACCTGGGAGCCCCAGTTCAACTTCTGGGCTCCTGGCTTTGGCCTAGCCCAGCCTTAGCTGGGATGACCACTTCGGAAATTAACTAGCAGATGAGAACTCTACTTTTCTTGCTCTTGCTCTCACTCTTGCTCTCTGTTTCTCTTCTTTTCCAGTAGAAGAAAATAAATAAACATTTTAAAAATGTGAATTTGGAGAAGGGGAGATCATTCAAGCTAATGTGCCCTTGAATTACCAACCATGAGGGATCCTTCCTATAGCTGCTTTTAAAAATATATATCTAGCAATTGAAAATAAATATAAACCTGCATGTGGCCTGCAAGTCTGTGTACTTGGGGATTAGGTAAGGTCCCTGCTGTGTCACAGGAAATTGATTCAGTTTTGAGGAAACCTCTCACATCTCCAAACTGTTGAGATTCAGACCAGCTTTTCTCCTTCTGGCAAGGAGTAGGCACCAGGATCAAATGTATGCATGGTGCTCTCTAGCTAGTTTGCCATCTTGCGTTTACATGCTGCTGTCAGGATGACCGGGAGCATCAAGAGGCCATGTTCGATGTATTCAGCTGTCATGACAGCAGTGGTAACTGTGCAGAGCAGAGACGAGCAGCTTTCAGGCGGTTGTGGAGGGTGAGCGATGGAGGAAAGACAGCTCTCTGAAGAGGGCCAGAGCCGGGAGATGACAGTGCTGCTGCCGCAGGGTAGCAGACAACAACTTTTGTTGAATAATGAGATACCTGTTAGGGAATCCTAAACTAATAGGGGGACTTTGAGGGAGGGTTCACAATTCTGCTTTATTCTACAGGGCAAGAATCTGCAGAATATGTGACTTAATAAAGGCAGATATCAAGGCTTCAGTAAATGTCTGATCATTTATAATTTGTATCTGCTTTCTATTCCTTCAAATATTTCAAGGTACTTATTTATAAGTTATAGAATCACTTCACATTAAAGTACAAAATAGATTTTAAAATTTAAGTTATACAAGTTTCATGTATTTCATATATACAGATATAGGAACATAGTGATACTTGCCACCTTACCCTCTCTCCCATCCACTCTCCAACCCTTCTTCCTCCTCCCTCTCCCATTCCCACTCTTAATTTATACAAAGACCTACTTTCAGTTTACTTATCATAATAAAATTAATCCTACACTAAATGAAAGTGTTCAACAAATAGTATAAAGAAAAAAAAAACAGAAGAGATAAGAGCTGCAAACAATCATCGAATCTCAAAATGTCCATTTGACTCCAATATATTACATTTCAGGTACTCTCTTAGCTACCTCAGATCGGGGAAAACATACAATAACTGTCTTTTTGGGACTGGCTTATTTCATTAAGTATAATGGTTTACAGCCACATTCATTTTGTCTCAAGAAATAGAATTTCAGTTTTTATTTTTAAAAAACAGCTGAGTAGTATACCATCTTGTATATATACCGTAATTTATCCAGTCAACAGTTGATGAACATCTGTGTTGAATCCATATCTTGGTTATTGTGAATTGAGCTACTATAAACTTGAGAGTACAGATAACTCCTTCATATGCTGATTTCTTTGGTTTGGGTAAATTCTCAGGAATGGGATGGATAGATCATATATGGTAGATCTATATTCAGAATTCTGAGTTATCTCCATACTGTCTTCCACAATGGCTGCAACAGTTTACACCTCCCCATGTCCTCACTGGCATTTGTTGATTTCTATGAGAGCCATTCTAGCCAGGGTGAGGCAAAACCTCATTGTGATTTTAATTTGCCTTTCCTGATGGCTGGTGATCTTGAGTATTTTCTCAAGTATCTGTTGGATATTTGAATTTCCTCTCTTGAAAAACACCTTTTCAAGTCCTTTTCCCATTTCTTAACTGGATTGTTTTTTTCTGTTGTTGAGTTTCTCAAGCTCTTTATAGATTCTGGATATTAACCCATATCTGTTGCATAGTTTGCAGATATTTTCTTGCATTCTGTCTGTTTTCTCTTCAGTTTGCTAAGTGTTTCTTTTGCAGTGCAGAAGCTTCTCAGCTTGAAGTAATCCTATTTGTCAAGTTTGGTTTTGATTGCTTGTGCTCCTAGGGTCTTTTCCAAGAAGTCTTTGCCTATACCAATATCTTGCAGATTTTCTCCAATGTGCTCTACTAATTTGATGGTATTGGGTTGTAGATTTAGGTCCTTGATCCATTTTGAGTGGGTTTTTGTATAAGGTGTAACATAGTTTTCATATTTTTGCATGCGGAGATCCAGTTTTCTCAGCAATATTTGTTGAAGAGACTGTACTTGCTCGAGGGATTGATTATTGCTCCTTTGTCAATGATAAGTTGTTTGTAGATGCATAAATTGATTTCTGAAGTTTCTATTCTGTTCCATTGGCCTACACATAATTTTTGTGCCAGTACCAGACTGTTTTGATTATAGCTGTCCTGTAGTATGTCTTAAAGTCTGGTATTGTGATACCTTTGGCTTTCTTGTTGTTGTATAAGATTGTTTTATCTATTCAGAGTCTCCTGTGTTTCCATATGAATTTTAGCATCATTTTATTGTAGATTTGAGAAGCATGTCTTTGATACTGTGATTGGGATCACATTGAATATGTGAATTGCTTTTGGTAGAATGGACATTTTGATGATGCTGATCTTAAGGATACAGTGGAAAGATGAGGAGGGCTATAATGTAGCTCAGGTGCATGCAGATGTGTTTATGCATGTGTGTACGCTTATGTGCACATGCGTATGTAGTGACTCAAAAGGAAAACTGATAAACCTATCAAATATGCTAGGTGCCAGAAGATTGGCCTCTTTGAAAAGTATTGAGTGTTTTGCATATATAACATAAATATTACCTTGATATATCATAAAAATTGGAAGTAACATGTATTTCTAGACAAACAGGACAAAATTAGTTCTGCTTGCATCTTCCAAAGCAAAGCACACTGCTTATAATGCTAGTCAGCAGTGCAGCAGAGCAGATAGATTGTGATGAGCTCGGGATATTAGTGATAAATATGTTACTTACAGGAGTTATAAATCTGAAGATCTCCTGTTTACTGTGCATTATTAAGTGGATTGTCTTGGATGGCACTGAGAAGCAAGATCTAACTATCAGAAAGAAATAGTTTGAAAATAATATACACACATTGAATGCATGTGTATGTGCTGCATTTCTTCTATTTTAGTATCATCAATTACAAAATAAACATGACAATAATCTTATCAAGGACATTAAACTTACATCACAACTAAAATCACTCTGTTATTTGGAAACTTCAACATGTGATGAGTGCTTCTTGATAAGAGAAATGTGGATTATATAAATTGTCAGCATTCTCGCTGAGGGATGAGCAGGCTGTGGAGACATGACAGGAGTGAGCTTATCAAAACTAGGTAGGCAGTCTTCTACCAACACACTCATAAATAACCATCAGCTGGTAATTTGCCATAGCAGAGAATGTTACTCATATCTTTGGAAGCCTGTGTTCCAGTTCCAGCTGTGCATCTCACTGTTATGAAATCTGGGGCAAGCGTTCTTTTTGTTAAAGTCCAAATCGATAATGAGACCCTTGGATATATAGATGGGGGTCCGTCATCCTATTTCATACTTCTTTGGTATCTGGTAACTGGAATATATCACAATATCATAATTTATTAGTTAATTATAACTCATAATATGGGTCCAATTCACCACTGTAATTCCAGCTTCCACTTACTGCCTGGCATATGGTTGATGCCCCAGTCATATTTGTTGAAAAGAGGTATTTCATTCTTGAGGCATCAATGTTCCCATCATCAACATGAGAACATTATAATAAAATGTCTATAGAGTCTTTCTTTTTCTAAAATTATGTATTAATTTTCTTTTAATGTGTCTTTGAAAATTTTATCAGAAAAAATTATGGCTTTTAATCACACCTTGTTTGTGTTTCCAAAAATTATAGCAGGTAGACTGTCCATCTGGGAAAGATTTTCTGCAGTTTGTACATTTTATGTGATGATTTCATAAGCTAGTAAATGAATTCTTGGGGCTGGCATTGTGTTGTAGCAGGTAAAGCCACCACTTGTGATTCTGAAATCCCAAGTAGATGTGGGTTCATCTCCTGACCACTCCACTTCTGAACCAGCTCCTTGCTAATGGCCTGGGAAAAGCAAGAGAAGATGTCTCAAGTGTTTAGGACCCTGCACCCATGTGGGAGACCTGGATGAAGCTCTTGACTCCTGCCGTGGCCATCTGAGGAGTAAATCAGCCCCATAGTAAATAAATCTTTAAAAATGAGTTATGAAAGTAATAAGGAATTGGCTAGTGAAACACTCTCCACTGGACTCTGTGTCCCTTGAGGGCAAGACCATATTCAAGTACGGATCATGGAAGATGGCACACACAATCGTTACTGAGTTGATAAGGAAAGGTGAGTGAATGAAATGGTAGACAAGTGGCAAGAAACATTGCAATGGAGACTTTTGTAGAAGTTGTCTCAGGAGTTTGAAGGTTTAATAGGATTAGATGAACATATTCAGGTGGGAAAATTTGACCTCTTATTAATGATTTAAAGAGTTATGTACACAGGTATTTCTGGTTTTAAAAATAGTTTTAAAATTATGAGTTGCCATATTTTTAAAATCTAGTTTTTATTTTTAAAAATTTTTTATTGGTATATAAAGAGAACAGATTCATTATTTCATAGGTACAATTCTAAGACGATAGCCATACTTCTTTCCCTAAATCCTCCTCTTTATTTTTAAAAATTTTTTGCAAAAACGTAATTTCAATCCACTCTATAATCACGGATTTACTGCACCACTAACCATAATACTCAACAAGTAAAAAGCAGAGACTACAATTCAACTGGAGTATAAACAATGGCTAAAAGCAACAATCAAATCAAAAGATGTCTGTTTCAATCCTATACATTGTTTGAGTTCTGCATTAACCATCATACATCTGAGAAAACATATTTGTCTTTTGGAACTTATTTCCCTAAGTATAATGGTTTCCAGTTGGGTACACTTTGTTGAAAAAACAGGATTTCATTCTTTTTTTTATGGCTAAGTAGTATTACATAGTATGTGTGTATATATATCACAATTTTTCTATCCAGTCATCAACTGATGGACATCTGGATTGATTCCACTTTTGCATTTAATTAAAATGCAATAATTTGGGGGTACAGATAACTCTGTCATAGGCTGATTTCATTTCATATGGGGAAATTCCCAGGGGATGGATGGATGGGTCATATGGTAGATCTATTTTCAGAATATTAAAGTATATCTTTTCTGTCTTCCATAATGGCTCTACTAGCTTATATTCCTATGAACAGTGTATTTGGATAGCTTTTCCCCATATCCTCACCATTTATCATTTTTTGATGTATAGATGATAGCCATTCTATCTGGGGTGAGGTGAAACCTTATTTTGGTTTTTTTTGCATTTCCCTGATGGCTAGTCATCTTGAGCATTTTTTCAATTGTCTGTTGTATTTCATACCTTGAGAAATGTCTGCTCATTTCTATTTCTTAACTGTTTTTTATTTGTTTAGTTTCTTGAGCTTTTTATAGATATTGGATATTAATCCTATATCAGTTGCATAATTTGCATAATTCTGTTTCCTCTTTACTTTTTTGACTGTTTCCTTTGCAGTGCAGAAACTTCTTAGCTTTATACAATCCCATTTGTCTATTTTTATTATTATTGCTTGTGGTTCCAGGGTCCTTTCAAGAAGTCTTTGCCTATGCCAAAGTCTTGCAGATTTTCTATGATGTTTTCCCCTAGTAATTTGATGATTTCAGGTCATAGATTCAAAGTCTTGATTCATTGTGAGTTGGTTTTGTATAAAGTGTAAGGTAGGGTTCTTTACTCATACTTCTGTGCTTATAGATGCAATTTTCCCAACACTATTTGTTGAAGAGACTGTCCTTTCTCCAGTGTGTGATTTTAGCTCATATGTCAATGATTAATTCATTGCAGCTATGTGGATTGATTTCTGGGATTTCTGTTCTGTTCTATTGGTCCACATGTCTATTTTTGTGCCAGTACCAGGCTGTTTTGATTACAACTGTTCTATAGTATGTCTTGAAATCTTGTACTGTGATGCCGCTGGTATTGTTTTTGTTGTTTAAGATTGCTTTAGACATTAGGGATCTCTTGTGTTTCCATATGAATTTTAGCATCATTTTTCTAGACCTGATCAGAATGTCCTTGGTGTTTTGATTGGGATTGCATTGACTCTGTGAACTGCTTTGGGCAGTACATTTTGATGATAGTGGATTGGAAGTATTAATATCATGGATGATTTTTCCATTTTTATGTCCTCTTTCTTTTTTAAATGCTTTGTAATATTCATTATAGAAATCTTTGACATCCTTTGTTAAATTTATTCCAAGATGTTTAATTTTTTGAAGCTATTGCAAATGGTACTGATTTGCAAGTTCTTTCTCAGCTGTGGCATTGTCTTTGTGCACAATGGCTATTGCTTTTATGTTTTGGTTTTATATCCTGCCACTTTACCAAATTCTCTGAGTTCCACTAGTCTCAGCAGAGTCTTCTGGTTCCTCTGTATATAGGATCACGTCATTTGCAATTAGGCATAATATGACTTCCTCCTTTCTAATTAGTAGCCTTTTTATTTATTTTCTCCCCTAATGACTCTGTCTAAAACTTCCAAAACTATATTGAATAGCAATGATGAAATTGGGCATCCTTGTCTGATTCCAGATCTAAGTGGAAATGCTTCCAACTTTTCCACATTCAATAGAATACTTGTTGTGTTTTTGTCACAAATTTCCTTGATTGTTTTGGGGAATGTTCCTTCTGCACTCAATTTGCTTAAGGCTTTTTGTTATTATGCAAGGTTGTTGTATTTTATCAGTTACTTTATCTGCATCTATTGAGATAATCATATGATTTTTATTCTTCAACTTGTTAACATGATATATCACATTTATTGTCTATGTTGAACCATCCCTGAATGGAAAGGATAAATCTCACTTGGTCCAAGTGAATGATCTTTCTGATGTGCTTTTGGATTTGTGTGGCTAGTATTTTGTTGAGAATTTTTGCATTTATGTTCAGAAGAGATGTTGGTCTATAGTTCTCTTTCTTTGTTTTATCTTTTTCTGGTTTTGGAATTAAGGTGATGCTGACCTCATAGAACATGTTTGGTAGGATTACTTCCCATTTTAATTGTTTTGAATAATTTGAGAAGTATTAGAGTTAGTTCTTCTTTAAAGGTTTGGTAGAATTCAGCAGTGAAGCCATCTAGTCCTGGTCTTTTTGTTGTTGCTGTTTTGGGGATGGCCTTTATTACTTATTCAATCTCTGTCTTTGTTACTGGTGTATTTAGGTTTTCTGTGTCTTCACGACTCAATTTGGCAGATTGTATGTGTCTAGGAATTTATCCATTTAATTCAGATTTTCTAATTTGTTGGCATACAGGTGCTTAAAATAGTAGGAGGGGACCTAGTGCTTGGTGTGAACGCTTCTACTTCACACTCTGTTACTTTTGAATAATTTTCTTCCTAGAATTGAAATACTATGTATAGGGCCGGCGCCGTGGCTCAACAGGCTAATCCTCCGCCTTGCGGCGCCGGCACACCGGGTTCTAGTCCCGGTCGGGGCGCCGGATTCTGTCCCAGTTGCCCCTCTTCCAGGCCAGCCCTCTGCTGTGGCCCAGGAGTGCAGTGGAGGATGGCCCAGGTGCTTGGGCCCTGCACCCCATGGGGAGACCAGGAAAAGCACCTGGCTCCTGGCTCCTGCCATCGGAGGAGCGCGATGCGCCGGCCACAGCGCGCCGTCCGCGGCGGCCATTGGAGGGTGAACCAATGGCAAAAGGAAGACCTTTCTGTCTGTCTCTCTCTCTCTCACTGTCCACTCTGCCTGTCAAAAAAAAATACTATGTATAGCTATTTCCATATCTTGGATACCTATGAAAAAGAAAGATGGAGTGGTGGGCCTTAGTCATAGTGGTTAAACTTCTCACCTGCATCTCATATCAGAGTGCTTCAGTTTGAGTATAGGCTCCATTTACTTTTTAATGTTTTATTTTAAATGTTTTATTTATTTTAAATGTTTTATTTATTTTAAATGTTTTATTATATAGACATATATATATATATATATATATATATAGATAGATATAGATATCTATCTATCTATCTATATATGAGAGAGAGAGAGATAGTCCTCCATTCACTTGTTCATTTCCCAAATGGCCTCAAAGGCCAGAGCTAGGTCAATCCAAAGGCAGACGCCAACAAGAGCTTCTTCCAAGTCTCCCATGTGGATGCAGGGCCCCAAGGACTTGGGCCATCTTCTGCTGATTTCCTAGGTACATTATCAGGGAGCCAGATTGGAAGTGGAGCAGCTGGGACTTGAACCAGCACCCATATGAGATGCTGGCACCGCAGATGGCATTTTTACCTGCTATGCCACAGTGCTGGCCCCAAGGCTCCGCTTCTAATCCAACAGAATGCTGATGTGCATCCTGGGAGACAGCAGATTATGACTCAGGTATTTTGTTGTCTGCCACACCCACCTGCAAGACTTGGATTGATTTTCAATCTCCTGGCTTCTACTTGGCTAGCCTCCTGATTTTACAGATGATTGGGGAGTGAACCAGTAGCTGGAATCTCTCTCTCACTCTCCAACATGTGATAGTGAAAGAAAGAGTAAGAGAGAAAGCAAAAGAAAGAAAAAAAAGGGTAAAAGAAAAGGAAGCATCAAGCACAATGCAGATGTGTTAAATTCTCCAGAGAGCTTGAGTACTTCTTCATGGAAGATGTGTTGCAAAGCATTTTTTTTTCTTTTATCATATACTTCTAAGGAGTGTTCTTAGTTTATCAAAAAGAGGAGAATTGCTGCTTTTAAAGTGCTTTACGAAGTTTGGATAAAGATATTTCCCTTTAAAAATGTGTTTTTTTTTCCTTCCCTTTGCCAAACAATATTTAAGGACCAACATATTTTTCCCTCCTAGTTTCACACAAACACTTTGTGGCTCTTCTCAAGCCACTCCACAGTTTGAGCATAATCAAAGACACTTCAGAATTGGATTACTCTATGGAAATATGTAGTTATTTTTCTTGAATTCAGAATACTACTCTGTATCTATGGATCACTTTTTAGACACACACACACACACACACACACACACACACATATCACATGTTCCCTTAATATAAAAAAAGTAAAGAACAGATGTCCATATCCTTTTTTAGATCCATGTGAATCCTATACCTGAAGAAGCTGTCCTTAAAGATAATTGATTTTTCACTACTAACTGTGAAATCTTAATGCTGCTCGTATTTGGGTGACATCAATGTTTGTGCTTCAAACCCAAGACACCCATGATATTCTGACCTTTGTGCTTCTCAGATGTTCTACCTCTTAATACTCTCACATTCAGGGTTAGGAATTCAGCAAGGAGATTTTGGGAGGCACAAACATTTCACTCATAACGGACTGAAGCCTGTAGTTATTGGTCTGGAAACTCCTTTCTGTTCCTCATCCTATCCTGATAGGCCTGAAGAGATCAATACCTTGCCCCACATCAATCCATGCATTCACAGCACAGCTGTGCATTTTAGTTCTCTGCCTAGAAATGTGGCTAGAATTCTGACTCATTTTTCCCCCAATTGTCATCTCTTACACAGATGTTGAGCTTTGGTATGTACAAACCTAAATGGCAACCACTAGATGACTTCCACTTATGTAATTTGGCTAAATAGTCAGCAGGCTTTCTTGCTGCCTTGATAGCTTGTTCAAAATGAGTGTTTCCTCCTGGCTGGGGGCCACATGACCCTCTTTGGTTGGCCAATTGTGTATTTTTCTTTAATTATCTTAATGCATTAAGAACAGTAATTCTTTACTTTTTATATTGTGAATTCCTGGAGGCCAGGAATGATAACTAATTATTTCCCCAGTGTGTACCACAGTACATAGCATATTGTAGGTTTCCTAGAAACCTGTTTGGCCCATTCATCAGCCTGCCTGAATGTGATCATGGGAAACTGGCACTCTTAAGATGCTTTGAAGATGGATACAAACTTAGTGAGCGTTTCCATAGATACAGAATTGGAGGTGTGAGAACCCACTGCAGAAAGGTAATGCAGCATCCTATTTGTGTAGAAAGAATCCCAAAGAGACCACAGAAAATGTTATCACCTGCATTTAAGGATTATGGCTAGGAAAAAACACACTGTTCTTTGTATTCCTCAGTCATTGTGACACAGACAGCTATAAATCTGTTCTGTTGCTATTTGGGGATTATTAAATCTCTAAGACATGCAGTAGAGCGGGAGTACGGATTTTGTTGAGTCTGCAGTGCAAGTAGGGGAAGGAAATAAATGGGAAGAGTCTAGCAGGTTGTGAGATGGAATAAGAATCAGAAGAGATTGAATTGAAATATTTGTGTTAGGTAGAAATGATGTTCAACTGGAGTGCAGTTTATATTGTACCGAATCAGTTAATAGAATTGAGGACAGAGGTCTATATGGATACATTTATTCCCTTGATGTACTCTGAGTATCAGTGAAGAAGACTAATAGAATGCCAACTAAGATTAAGGAAAATACTAATAATAAGTAATACTTTCCCAGAGTGTATCATAAAACCAATGACTCAGGGTTGGAAAGTTTCTTGGAGGTCGTGTGTTCTTCTCCCACTGATATCTCCTTAAACTTTTAGGTTCCAGACTTAATTCCAATTATTAGAACCTTGAGCAGCACATTTGAAGAAATTACAACACTCAAAATAATAGCTAATAAATTAGCAGTTATTAGAATCAGTATCTCCCATGATACATTTGACAAGGATGAGCTTGCCCTTTAAAAGAAAGAAAACTCACAACCCACCTGTGTATCTGTAGCTGCTCACTGAGATTCCACACTGCTCTCCATAAAGACAATGGGAGTCTTCCCGCCCATATGTTCTCCCCTTGCTGAACCTGTCTTTGTTCTCCTTTCTCCTCTAAATACTATTCCTTGTGAGATATCATAGAATTTGTCCCAAACCCCTTGTATAACACAGCTGCTTAAAAGGACTCACCTGCTCCAGTTAGTCCATTGTTTTCCATTTGAGGTTTTGTACCTAAATTGTGCAAGGACGTTAGAGGTGTACTCAGTCAATACTGGATGTGAGTTCTGCTTCCCACAGTAGCTGAAAAGGGATACAGAAATCTAGGAGCCTATTCATTTCCTAACCTTGACTTTTTAAAGTTTTAATTAGTTTAAAGGCAGAGTGACACATGAGAGAAATTGACACAGATCCATTTTCCATCTGCTAGTTTACCCCCCCAGATATCTACAATATCCAGGGCTGGACTAGTCTAAGCCAGGAGCCCAGGACTACATCTGGGACTCTCGCATGAGTGGAAAGGACTCAAGTACTTGGGCCATCATCTGCTGCCTTCCCAGGCATGGTAGCAGGGAATGGGATCAGAAGTCAATAGCCAGGACTCAAATTGACCCTCTGATATGGGATGGGGGTGTTGGAAGTGACAGCTTAACCAATCTGTTGCAATACAACACCCAACCCTAGCAGTCTATTCTTGCTGCTTCTCATGTTCCTCTTGGATCTTGTCCTCAGCCGTGGTGATGCCCTTGTTGGGATCCTGTGACACAATGGTGGGTCATTAGTTGTCACAAATACTCAGCTGCTGTGCCACATAGTGTCCCCACAGTGTTTTCCCGTTATGCACCTTTGGCATTAGTGAGAACTGAGCTCAATGCCCTTGCTCTTAGACACCTTTCTGGGGTCTGGTCACTGGCCTGCTTCATTTCTTTTCCTTTTAGTTAGGGTTAAGTTGTACTTCCCTTCCATCACTAACTTTGAATACTGGGGCTCAGTTGTCAAGTTCTTATTCTTTTCTGCACAGAACCATGTTTTGCATTGTGGAGGTTTTAGGGAGTTGTTTGATCAATTATTTTCTGTCGTCATTCTCCCTCAACAGTTAACACCTTTTCTTTCTAAAATTACACCTGAGGACCACTCAAAAAGAATCTGTCAAGATACATTCCTGGAAGCTGGAACAAAATTAAGAGTATACTGCACTGGCACCCACTTAAACTCTTCCATACAGAAATAAGGAATGTTTTTGTCTGCCAAGGGCCATTTGGATATTTATAACATAATTCATGGGCCATACAAAATTATCAACTTAAAAATTAGCCAGCTAGAGACCAGCATTGTGGTACAGTGGTTTCAGCTGTCACCTGCATCCTACATGAGCACCAGTTCAAGTCCTGGGTGCTCTACTTCTCAGCTCTCTGCTGATGTGCCTGAGAAAGCAGAAAATGGCCGAGTACTTGGGCCCCTGCCCTCTGTGTGGGAGACCTCGGCAGCATTTGGGACTCCTGTCTTTAACCTAGCCCAGCCTCAGCCATTTAGGCCATTTGGGGAGTGAACCAGTAGATGGAAGCTCTTTCTCTCCCCACCTTCCCCCTCTTTCTGTAACCCAGCCTTTCAAATAAATCAATAAATCTTTAGAAATATTAGCCTAATGTAGATTTATTGACTTTTGAGTCCTACCTGGTGGTTGCCTTGGCAGAGCAGGACCAGATGATTTCCTGGGTCTTTCATGAAGCCCATGGACCAGACTTTACCCACCTTTGATCAGATTCTCATTGATCAGTTAGTCTTTCAACCTAAAGACAAGTATCATATAGCCATTCAAATCACATGTTTCCAGGATGAAGATTTGTACTTGTTAGTACATGGTTTTCGTAAGTCTCTATACTTCATTATACTGAATTGTAATGTGAAGAAAATAATAATATATACAACACAAGTTACTGTGAGAATTAATTGAATTAATATATATGTAAAGTGCTAAGAACACTATCTGGCACATAGTAGGTGCTATTTTCAGCAATTATTATTATTATTATTAGGCCACAGAACTTTTTGCCAAACCCTTGAGATCAGATACATTTTGAGATTTCTATTATTAGATTTTTATTTTAAAGGCAATATGGGGAAACATTGGAGATATCATACAATGTCCCTGGTGGATCAATTGCAGAATCCTATAAGCAAGTACACTAATATTTTTGCAAACAGTCGTATGAATATTATGCTAAGTTGATATGGATGAAGACTATAGAATCTTTTCCTGAATTTTTAGGTCAAGGTTTGGCAACAATTGAATTAAATATTTAGTTTTCAAACATTTTGAATTTCAGAACTGCAGAGAAAGGATTGCATATCTGTGTTGTTATTGTTACTGTTTCATACTTTACAAAATGATTGTTATAATTCACTCTCCTAATGATTTTCTGTGTGGTTTTCAGTTTGCCATTACCTTGCTGAATATGGGTTTCCAGTGTGGAACACTTTATTTGGGTATGGCATGCTATGCTGTGTTTGGAGAATTAATGCATCAGCCTCTTAACATTGGTGTTTATGCTTTTTTAGCCAAGTCACGACACTGATTTTCAGTCAACAAAATATGTATTTTTTTTAAAGATTATTTATTTTTAAGGCGTGGTGACACAGAGGGAGGAAGAGCAAGAGAATGATCTTTTATCCATTGGTTCACTCCCCAAATGGCTGCAACGGCTGGGGCTGGGCCAGGCCAAAACCAGAAGCCTGAAAGTCTGTACTGGTCTCATACATGGGTGACAGGAGTGCAAGTACTTGGGTCATTTTCTACTGCCTCTCTAGGTGTGTTAGCCGGGAGCTGGATTGGGAGCAGAGCAGCTGTGACTGGAACTGCTGCTTCAATATGGGATGCTGGAATTTCTAGTGGCAGCTCAACCTACTGTACCACAACACTGGTTCCCAAAATCTTTATTATTTCACAGATGTTGCTGTAGAATCTCATATCTTCTGTTTTGTGCAACTGGTTTTTAGAAAATAAGTTTTTCTCTGTTAAATCATTTTTCTCCACGAAATGTGATTTTTTAGGCTTGGCACATTTTTCTAAGTCTGATGAGATAATTTTGGAACTGGACTCTGTCATCCCAATATCTGCTATTGCCATGCATCAGATGTAACTTTGATCAGCATGTCTTAATCCAATTTGATGAGGAAAATATTGAAAAGGACAGTGCCAAGGGCAGAGTTAATATTGCTCATTAGTGAACATTAGTCAACACTATTTGGAATAGTCACTAAACTAATTAAAATACATCAAACTGCATGGCAATTTATATTTCCATCTTGTCTGTAAGAATATCAAAAAGGTCTTTGAGGTCTTGTTAAAATCCACATTTGATCTAGCTACAGAAATGCCATGGCATGCGCTGTGGTGGCCCTAATGAAGAAGGAATTAAGGTGGATCTCACCTAATTTAGTTTTATAAAATCAGGTTCCTGTCTAGTGGTTGCTTTCTCTCAAAGTCATGACAAGAATAAACATAATGATCTGGTCTTCAGATGATCAAGCCTATATTCTCCTGTCTAGTTACATCAATACATTCCTCTTTCCACACTTGAAAATGAGAACATCTGCTCCTTTCTACTTTTATAGCATCAGTTGTCTTCTCTGCGGATCCTCAAAGATGATTGGAGACAGTAAAATATGAAATGCCCTTGGCTAATCTATGAGAATATTTTAAAACTTGTGAATTTTGAAATTTCTTTGCACCCAAATAAACTTATCTTTTTTAAGAAAGGATTTATTTATTTATCTGAAATTCTGAGTTACAAAGAGAGAAGAAGAAACAGAGATCTTCCATCTTCTGGTTCACTCCCCAAATGGCCTGAACTTCCGGAGCTGGACCAGGCTAAAACCCAGAACTCCCTGGAACTCCCTCTGGGTCTGCCCCATGAATGCAGGGGTGCAAGTGCATAGGGTTTCTTCTGATACTTTCCCAGGAAGCTGGATCAGAGCACCTGGGACTTGAACATGCTCCCAGGGGATGCCAGCATTGCAGGAGCAGGCTTAAACCCCTGCGTCACAACAGTGGCCCCTCAGCTTATCTTTTGGTTCCATTTTCCTTCTAACTTCTGGAAGTTCCCTCATATGTTAAAGGACACTATATAACTTATCCAGATAAAGCCAAATTCAAAAGGCAAAGGACATCTAGTAATACTTAGGCCAGAAAGGTGGGCATAGAATGGGACTATTTCAGGCTAAATAGGACCAACGGTGACTGGGAAGTGAACATGGCTTTTTAGGATCCCAGCTGCCAACTTTGTGCCGGTACTAGCCCTGGCCGTCTTTAAGGAGAGTTGTCTTTTATTACAGAATAGAAGGAAAGTAGCACTGCTCATCAGTCACCTTCCCTCATCCGTTGTTCCCTTCATGATGAACGGAAGTGTTTCCTTTATGATGATTCTTCACTGAATAGCACTTTAAACAGAGAAGGATGAGAAGAGGAAAACTATTTTTCCTGCCTCAAATTTTGTATCCCGTTTCTTATTATGCCTTTTTAGCTTTCTTGACAGCATTTTACGTCCACTTCTTTTAAACTTATGCTCTTACGGTTTTCACAAAATCTTCATGAAAGTTGAGGTCATCAGAGACTCCTGTTGATCTCTTTGGATTGACCTTCTCACCTTTTTTGTTTTTTGAAGTACTTCTAATAGCAAAGCTGAAATTTCCTCCTGAGTAGCCTAATAAACCTCTTGAGCTTTCTTCCCTTTCAGAACCTCAGCTGTGGTTTCATCTGTCCCTTTATCATGACTTTTTGAAGGCGACTTTCCTGTCTTCTGATTAAACTTAACATTCCTCTCACGAGGTTTAAGATGTCACAGACACTTTTCCCTATGGTTTCTGTCATGTTCACACTCCCGGTCTACTTGATGGTCAGAATTAATTTGAAAAATTGCAGTTTTCCTCATTGCTTATTCTATTATTTTTGGCACAATTTACACATTTCTATTAAGATATCTCTCTGCAGTTTTATCTTCCTTTTAAGCCTCCCAGTCCCTGGAGGAGGTAAAAGAACCCAAAGAACTTGTTACAAAATGTAGATTTAGAGCAACGTGGGAAGTCTGAAGGTCTTTATTAGGAAATAAAAGCTGAGCCAAGTATGAATGTGTACATGGTAGTTTAAGAGTTACTGGCAATACCTTTCTGGTAATCTATCACACAGAGCCCTAGAATCATTAAATAAGGGATGGGACAGAAATCAAGCCACTGTGAAGACATGGAAGCTTTCTCATTAAAATAGCATATATTGATTTGAAATAAGTTGTTAAGGAGCTGCTTTTTGCTTTTGGCTCCATAGGGATTTAAATCTACTCTCTTGGAGGGAGAAGTCATCACACTTTCTCATCCTTCGGCTCAACAGAGGAGGCATGGACAGGCAAGAAGGGTGAAAACCCCACTGTCCATTCTTAGAGGGGCAGAGGCATTGTGAGGAGGAGTTGGCTCCTGGGTTATCTACTCTTAGGTTCTGCAGGATTCTGTTTTTAAAAATCAGATTTTTTTTTTTTTACAGTCGGTGCGAACATTTATACTCTACATTATACATGTGTAGTCTACTGGATAGAATCTAGGAAGTAATTAGAAGTAAGGTGGGATTCAGGTAGAGCAGTTTACCTTGGAGTTTCTGTAAAAATATTTAGAGGGAGCTTTTGGGGAGCTCTTTAGGGAATGGTATTTTCATATACAAGCGTTAATTCCCTCTTGGAACGTTAACCAGGAGTTTGGGCAGCATGTTTAGTCAAGGGTGTTTTCTGAAAAAAAGAATACTTATGAGGAGATAATTGCACTAAAAGTGATTAAAACATTATTCAACCATGGGGCCAGTGCCATGGCTCACTTGGTTAATCCTTCGCCTGTGACTCTGGCATCCCATATGGGTGCCAGTTTCTGGTCCCGGTTGTTCCTCTTCCAGTTCAGCTCTCTGCTGTGGCCCGGGAAGGCAGTGGAGGTTGGCTCAAGTCCTTGAGTCCTGGTCCCACATGGGAGACCAGGAGGAAGCACCTGGCTCCTGGCTTTGGATTGGTGCAGTGCTGGCCATAGTGGTCATTTGGGGAGTAAACCAACGGAAGGAAGACCTTTCTCTCTGTCTCTCTCTCTCTCACTGTCTATAACTCTACCTGTCAAATAAATAAAAAATAAAAATTAAAAAAAACATTATTCAACCATACTGATTTTAATATTGTAGCAATGTTAAATTGCTAGCCAGGTAAATCAGTGTTCTTTGAGAAGTCTAAAAACTGCATCGAAACACCTAAATATAATAATTTAGTATTTAATAGAAGTGGCATTTCAAATTAGTGATTTACAATAGGTATTACTCAAAATATAGCTTTGACTATACATTTGGAAAAATATTACATTTAGATTTAATTTTATCATATTCTCAAATAGTGTTCATATGTGGTAGGGATTTACTTCCTAGGGTTTACTGAGTATTTGGTAGTGTCAGAAAATCTGCCATAGATTATTGCATTTATTACTTTTAGCTGTCATATGAGGCAAATAGTAATATTAATCATTTTATGATGAAGAAGTTAATGCACAACCCTGAGCTGGCAGCTGTTATGTATGTCCAAAATGCTGCCTGCTGCAGTGTTTCCCCACCTTTGTAAGGTGAGTGTCCATACCCGTCCCTTTTATTTATTTATTTTTCTCTCCTTTAGTTAGCCTGGTGAACTTTCCCCCACAGGGCTTCAAGCCTCCTTCCCTCTAGGCTCTTCTTGCTGCTTTTCCACCAGTGTCCAGTGTCTCGGGCTACTGCGGCTACTGTGGCCGGTGCACTGCACTGATCCAAAGCCAGGAGCCAGGTGCTTCTCCTGGTCTCCCATGCAGATGCAGGGCCCAAGCACTGGGGCCATCCTCCACTGCACTCCTGGGCCACAGCAGAGAGCTGGACTGGAAGAGGAGCAACCAGGATAGAATCCAGCTCTCAGACTGGGACTAGAACCTGGTGTGCCAGCGCCACAGGCGGAGGATTAGCCTATTGAGCCATGGTGCCAGCCTCAGCTTCTTGCTAACATGCCTGGGAAGGCAGCAGATGGTGGCCAAAATGCTTGGGCCCTTGTACCCAAGTAGTAGACCTAGATTGTGTTCTGATGTCCTGGCTTTAGCCTCACCTATCTCTGGTTGTTGCTGCCATTTGGGGAGTGGCCCAGAAGATGGAAGATCTGCGTCTCTTCCTCTGCCTCTCCTGTTTGTGATGCTCTCCTTTCAAATAAATGAATGATTCATATATATGCACAGATTTTACATATAGAAAGCTCTGTTACAAATCTTAATACCTTAGGAAAAAGATAGACATCTAAATGAAGGCAATAATATGTAAAGGAAGTATAAATGTCCCTAAACATGAAAAATGTGTATACTAGTGACCAAATAAGTGCAAATAAAACCAAGAACATTCATCTACTACTTTATTATAGATAGTGGAAATTGTGAGAATTAAGTTTTTAATTTTAGAGAATTGATTAAAAATGGTAGAATTTAATACAGTCTTTAAAATACTTCTAAAAGATTAATTAATTTAAAAGGTAGAGCAACAGAGAGAAAGAGAAATGGGGGTGGGGAGGTGTCTTTTATCCACCTATCACTCCCCAAATGGCCACAGCAGCTAAGTCTGGACCGGGCCAAAATCAGGATCCAGCAACTCCATCCTGTTCTCCCATATATGTAGCAGGGGCCCATGTACTTGGGCCATCATTTTCTGCTTTTCCTGGTGCATTAGTAGGAAGCTGAATCAGAGGCAAAGTAGCTGGGACTCAAACCAGCACTCCAGTATAGAATGCTGGTGTAACAAGTGATGGCTTAATCCATTGTGCCACAATTCTGACAACTATTATTACTTTAAGAATATAATTAAATGACAAACTATACAGTGAGTTTCCAAGAAAGAAGAAAGTAGTATTAAAATCGTGATTCTATTAAAAAAAATGCACAGATGTGCTTGTGAATAGATTTGTATAATCCACTAAACTCTTTTTTGTCTTAAAGATTTACTTATTTATGGCCGGCGCCGTGCCTCACTAGACTAATCCTCCACCTGCAGTGCCAGTACCCCGGGTTCTAGTCTCGGTTGGGGCTCCAGATTCTCTCCTGGTTGCTCCTCTTCCAGTCCAACTCTCTGCTGTGGCCCGGGAAGGCCGTGGAGGATGGCCCAAATGGTTGGGCCCTGCACCTGCATGGGAGACCAGGAGGAAGCACCTGGCTCCTGGCGTCAGATTGGCACAGTGTGCCAGCCGTAGCGGCCATTGGGAGGTGAACCAACGGAAGGAAGACCTTTCTCTCTTTCTCTCTCACTGTCTACTCTCTCTCTGTCTCTCTGCAAAATAAATAAATAAATAAATAAATAAATAAATAAATAAATAAAAAGATTTACTTATTTGAGAGAGTTATAGAGGGAAAGAAGGAGAAACATCAGAAGGGGATTGGAGAGAGAGAGAGCAGGAGGGAGGAAGGGAGGGAGAGAGTTTTCAACCTGCTGGTTCAGTCTCCAAATGGCTACAATGACATGGGCTGGACCAGGCTGGAGCCAGGAGCTTCTTCCAGGTCTCCCATGTGGATGAAAGGACCCAAGGACCTGGGCCATCTTATGTTGCTTTCCCAGGCAGGCCCATAGCGTGGCACTGGATCAGAAATGAAACCGTGTGGATTTGAACTGATGCCCACATGGGATGCTGGTGCAGAAGGCAGCGGCTTTAACCCACTGGGCTACAGCAACAGCCCCTAAACTCTTAAAAGCAGTCATTTTTCAGTGGAAGGTTTAAGATAGAATATTTTTCCTTTTTTTTTTTTTTTTTTTGCTTTCCTCCTTTTTTTTGAAATGACCTTCAATGCACACATTAGATTCATATTTAGGAACAAAACACACACAAACATAGTAAAATAAGCACTCAAGTTCAAGATTACTGCAGGGTGCTATTTTTATTTTCTGGTTCTTCTGAGCTTCAAAGCTCCATCACATGTCTGTTCTCATTTAACACAAACACTGCCCTGTGTAGGTTCCCACTGCTGCTTGTAATGGCTTCATTTTGTGTCTCACAAATGTGGATGGGAAGGAGAGTCTTTTCCAAAGAATTCCTCCATTCCAGTTTCCTGGTGCCTATCACCCCCAGGTCCCCTTGTGTGAGGGGAGACCCGAATGATCTATAACGTGGCTTTAACTGAAAATAGATGAGTTACCCAGTGCCTCACTGCTCATGGGGGCCCAGGCTTGAAGCATCGCATGGACTATGGACAGAACTGGAGATTGAATGAAATTTATCACCCCTAAATTCCTTGAATTTGTGCTGTCTTGGTCCATTCTGAGTCTGATGGTTTTGAATGTTGTTCTCTGTTCCCTTGGTCCAGCTCGTTAGTTCCAGTCAATAGTTTCTGTCCTTTGTGATTCATTTTACTTCTCCAAGTCCAAGGCAAGACCATTTTCTTTCTGTTCTCTTTGGTCCCTGGAGAAGTGTGACCTTCTCCTTCCTGGAATCAGAATTCACGGCATTAGCTTCCCTTCAGAAGTGCCTTCTGTGACTCGGTGAGCCGTAACTCAGCTCATGGCTGCTGGACCTCCCTCAGAAACTGTGATCTCAGCGCACACTGCGCATTAATCCATCAGCTTCACTCAGTTCAATCTCACCTGCTCTTGCTGCCTGCTTGTCTGTTTCCCCCATTTCTCCTTTTGAACTCCTACATCCCTTAGAAGCTAATTTCCAGTAAACTTTCTCAGGTAGCTCAGACAATTGTAACTTCCAGGTCATTAGCTTCAGTCTGTTGTTTCTTCTTGCAAAATAATATAACCATCAGCCTCTCTTCACTTAATTTTTCTTCATTGCTTCCAATGTGAGAGAGGACAGATCTACACCAAGGATTAGGGAGAAGCATTTTCTCTATAGATTACAAGCATTCTTTCCTGTACCCTTTAAATCACACTGTGGAGATGCTCATTCCATCCCCAACTGGACAACTCATTAATGAACCGAATTTATGGGATCAGAGCCATTCCCAGATCTCACACATTGGCATTGTGTTTATAAACATAGGAAGTCTTACTGGATTTATATTTTTAGCTGTTAGGTGTGGGCAAATATTTCTCCCCTATTGTAGCCAGTGACCCTATAATTTATGGAGTTCATAAGTCTGAAATTCATGGATGCTGAGTAACATAAGTCTGGAATGACTACCCATGCTCTCTGATTTAAAATTGTATATTTAGGGACTGACACTGTAGCATAGTAGACTAAGCTTCTGCCTGTGGTGCCAGCATCCCATATGGGTGTTAGTCCACGTCCCAGCTGCTCCTCTTCTGATCCAGCTCTCTGCTAGTGATCTGCTAAAGCAGTAGAGGATGGTCCAAGAGTTTGTGCCCCTGCACCCATATGGGGGACCTAAAGGAATCTTCTGGCTCCCGACTTCAGATGGGCCCAGCTCTGGCCATTGAGGCCATTTGGGAAATGAAGCAGCAGTTGGAAGATGTCTCTCCCTCTCTCTGTAACTCTGCCTCTTAAATAAATAAATAAAATCTTAAAATTTGTATATTCAGGGATAGCTCTGTGGCATGGTGGGTAATACTACTGCCTGCTATGCCGGAATCCCACAATGATACCAGTTTTTGTCCTGGCTGCTCCACCTCTGATCCAGCTCCTGCTAATGGCTTGGGAAAAGCAGCAGAAGATGAGCCCCTAAGACCCATGTGGGAGATATAGATGAAGCTTCTGGCTTCAGCCTAGCCCAGTGTTGGCCATTGTAGCCATCTGGACAGTGGACCAGAAGATGGTAGGTTTCCCTCCCTTCCTCTCTCTCTCCCTCTCTCTCTCTCTCCCTCTCTCTCTGCCTCTCTCTCTCCCTCTCTCTCTTCCTCTAACTCTTTTAAAATAAATCACTAATTTTTTTTAAAAAAGTTCTATGTTCATAAAAATCTGATAATGGTAAGTATGTGTTAGAAATTTATATCTGAAATTCTTACTAATACAATGTAGTTATTGTCTACATAAATTGGAGTTGCATGCTACATTTTAAGGAAGAACAAAAGGGTTTTAGTGCTAAGGAAATATTTCAGTGCTGCTGACCTACATAGTGTGAAGCAGCACCTTGGGCTCATTTTTCTTTCCAAAATGTTGACTTTGTGTTCATAGATATAACCTGACTCAATGTCTTTGATTTCATATTAACTGCTTTGAGCCTTGTTTTTCTTACCTAAAAAAGATGAAGATAATACCTCATGGATTTGTCTTGAAGAATAAATAATAGATACTATTGTAGCACTCAGTAAATATAAATTGCTACGTGAACATCACTAAATCATAGCCATTGTGCTGTGTGCATAAGCACTTTTCATTTAAGTTCCTGGCTAATGCATTAATCTATTGCCAGAGGTTAGACCCTGCCACTGATGCCAGCAGTGGATGAATTTGTTTTCTTGAGTACACACAGCCTTCAAAGGCAATGCTTACTGATGAGAGGCTGCACATTTCCATTGCTTCATTATTAATGACAAACACAGCTTGTCTGAGCAAGGAAGCATCTACAATATACAGATATCCCACTCTGTCCCATTAGTTAACTCTGCTCTTTTTCTAATGGCTGCTGTTTAGTTTGGTGATTGTTGCTTCCAATAGGATGGCATGTGCATGGTCTGAGACTTAGAGTCCTTGCCAACTTGCATGCCAATGAGATGCCCAGGACAGTAAAGGCTGGCCATTGACAATGTCCTGCCATCACTTCCCTTACCCTTTTTTTTTTTTTTGTACAGGCAGAGTTAGAGAGAGAGAGAGAGAGAGAGAGAGAGAGAGAGAGAGAGAGAGAGAGAGAGATGTCTTCCTTCCTTTGGTTCACCCTCCAAATGGCCACCACAGCCGGCACGCTGTGCCAATCCGGAGCCAGGTGCTTCCTCCTGGTCTCCCATGCAGGCGCAGGGCCCAAGCACCTGGGCCATCCTCCACTGCCTTCCCAGGCTATAGCAGAGAGCTGGCCTGGAAGAGGAGCAACCAGGACAGAACTGGTGCCCCAACTGGGACTGGAACCCGGAGTGCTGGTGGCGCAGGTGGAGGATTAGCCTAGTGAGCTGTGGTGCCGGCCCAACTTCCCTTACCTTTCTTTGTCATAGAGAATAAGATGTGGTGGAACCGTCCTTCAGTAACTCACTCTGGTTATCATGTCCTCCATTAGTTCTCATCCCGTTCTCCCCAAACCCGAACTCTGACATTTAAAGTTCCCTGGATTCAATTTATGGTTATTATTTCCAATACTAATTCCCAACACTCCCCCAAAAGAAAATCAATTCTAGAAGTCCAGTTCCCTGAATTTCATAATCGGTAGGGCACTTCAGGTAGTTTTTCCTACTTATGTTATAGTGCCATTTAAGAAGAAATGGCCGAGTAAAATATCTGTTTCCTGTAATAAGAAAGAGTGCTAAGGTTATCTGATTTTTTTGGTGAATTTCCATAAATATAATTACCCTGAAATTATTTTTTATGCTGTATTTTTGTCATGTGCCATGCTTTGGAATTATCTCTCTTGGGAATGTATTCAATCACAGGTGGATGTTGACTACTTTCCATTGGAGGAGGGCATTTGGCTTAGTGGTTAAGATGCCACTTGGAGTGTCTGCATCCCTTTTCCAAGTTTCTGGATCTGAGTCATGGCTCAGCTAATGCCCACTCTCAGAGGCAGCAGGTGATGACTCACATAGTTGAGTCCTTGTCACCCATGTGGGAGACTTGAGTTGAATTCTTGACAGTTGGCCCAGCCCTGGCCAGTGGGGACATTTGGGGAGTAAACTAATGAATGGGAGATGATATTCTCATTCTCTCCCTCTCTCCCTCTTTCCTTCCCTCTCTGCTTTTCTGTCCTCCTCTCCCTAGCCCTATTTCAAATAATAGCCATTGAATTGAGCAAATTAAACACTTCATTTAGATATGGACCAGTTGTTTGATTATTGGCATTTGGACATTATTTGATAAAATGAAATAATAACACCAAATCCAATGCCTAATGTGTGTTTGCCATTAAATACTCAAGAAAATACCATCTTGTTTGTTCACTTTTAGATAGTATCAGGAATAAGCCTGATTCAAGAGGAATAACTGTTAGCTAGAACAACATGGATGACATGAATTTACTTTCTCATTTTACTGCATGTGATTATGTGATATAACTGGTCTTTGGTCATAGTCTAGGGAAGCAGAGCGGCTAGTGGTCCAGAACTCAGCCAGATGATTTCCTAGACTGAGCTCCAACCTAATGTTGAAACAATGAGTGAATAAAGAATGGTTAATTAACATGAAGGGGAAAAGATATATGGTTATCTCTATGTCGAAGAAAGTTATAAAAAGCACATTCAGTTTGAAAATTAAAATCTTTCTTGCACCCCCCTGTTTTCATCTCTTTTAGGTTTCCTTTTGTGACTATATTTCCTCAATGATGTCTCTTCAGGTCACTTCCTACATTTGTTACAGTCGCTTCTTCCAATCAGTGATGATTAGCATCAGTTCCCTGTAGCTCTTCCTGGACTTTTTTCAGCCAAATAGTAATTTTTTCTGTAACATTTCCTACTGCTTTAATTTTCACTCCTGTTTTAAATTCTTCATTAACTTTAATTAAGCATTCTCAAGTCTTAAATACCTGTAACACTTTTTAAAAACTTAATCATTTGATTTGCCTGCTCAGCTATCCTAGTTTTACCCAGTGTTAAGACTTAAACCTAAAATTGTACCTTGGAGATGATGCGATCACAGAGGGGGAAGAAAATGATGGCATTGTTAGTGAAAGTTTAATGATGAGTTTGTCTAGAAAAATCTCACACTTCAGTGTTCTTTGTGTTTCATGCTGATAAGCTGGTAATAATTTTAAATGCCTTCATTTTGTATTTAATTTATTAAAAACACTTAGTTTTTAAGTCCACATAAATACTAGGTACAAGTTCACCCAGTCTAGAAGAAAATGAAACTCACTTTGTCTTGTGTACATTTTGCTGCTTACCTCAGCAAGTCTCTTTGATTTTAATTCTGTAGAACATTAATTATTTTCTTAAACAGAAAAATTATAGTAGGTTTAAGTATTTGGAACCAAGGTTGATCTTAGGATAAAGCCTTCCATTTTATTCAGCAGAGAAGGGGAGAAACAGCAGCTTTTGAGGTTAAGTTTGCAGAGCTGGATATGAGCAGAGCCAAGACCTGGGCTCTTTAGGGCTCTGTGTACCCTCTGGTCACTGGGATGGTTCTCATTACCATAAACTTGATTTTATGTGTTGATTGGCCACTCTTGTCAATTGACACCCAATACTGGTCCAGAAGTAGGGGAGGATATTTCTTTCTTTCTTTTTTTTTTTTTTTGACAGGCAGAGTGGACAGTGAGAGAGAGAGAGAGAGAGAAAGGTCTTCCTTTGCCATTGGTTCACCCTCCAATGGCTGCCGCGGTCGGCGCGCTGCGGCCGGTGCACCGCGCTCATCAGATGGCAGGAGCCAGGTGCTAGGTGCTTTTCCTGGTCTCCCATGGGGTGCAGGGCCCAAGCACTTGGGCCATCCTCCACTGCACTCCTGGACCACAGCAGAGGGCTGGCCTGGAAGAGGGGCAACCAGGACAGAACTGGTGCCCCAACTGGGACTGGAACCCAGAGTACCGGCGGCGCAGGTGGAGGATTAGCCTGTTGAGCCACGGCGCCGGCCGGGAGGATGTTTCTATACAAGCACACATTCAGGTCTCTGGTTATTCCAGGAAATGTTGATAGAGAGTTTGCTTTAGTTCTCATGGATAGCATTTTCTACTGGCTAAAGGGAAACTCTCTTGTGAACCTGCCATTTGATCTCTAGAACTTTGCTTTCCTGACTTAAATTTAGCAGCTATTTATAATCTGCATTATAAGATCTGCAAATTATCAAAGGATATATTTTGGATCATCTATGATGGCCCTGGATCCAATTACTTCTTCTTCCCCATAGTGTATATTACAAGGACAGGCTCTGAAACTACTTCTAAAGGAAATGAATAGAAATATAGATTGCTCTTTGATTAGAAAGAAAGCAACCCTATTGAGCTGAACTGTAATAAAATAAACACACAGAATATTCATGGGTGTTCTTCATACAGATTATTTTTCTGGATGATTATTTTTATTTGGACTTTGTGGTTTTTGCAGTTTTCATAATGACATAGTAAGCCATAGAAGCAGCTGGAAAGTGGGCTGCTTTGATACAGTAAAGTTTATGTGCTTTTAAAACTGTAATCCGTGTCTATGTAATTAGTGTTATTATCTGTTTATTTCTGTTGTAGTTTCTTACTTACATAATTAGAAACAAAAGTATTTTGATGCAATTGGAAAAGTTTGATCTTTTTTGTGAATAAGGCCGCTTATCTGAAATTTCAGTCAAGTAAATGAGTGGATTAATTCACTCTATTTGAATTGCCTGTTTCAGTAGGGATTCCCCCAACATCTCCCATGAATGGTTGTAGGGTGTTACAGGAGGGGATACATGGTAAATCTACGTCAACACAATTGTCTCACTTGACCATTTTTGAACTCTTTTGATCCTCACATATTTTGGAACTTTTTTTCTCCTAAAATGCACAACTGTCTATTCCTTAGTAAGTCATTTTTGACCTTCTGGACTCCTGATCACTCTGCATGTATGTGTCACTGGGCATGGCTGTTTTTCAAAGCTACAGTAATTCCTGACCTGGGGAAGAAGGAGATACATAGAACTGGGGAACAAAGAATGTGAGTCCTCTCCCTCCTTTCTCTCTCCCATGGATCTTGACATTCACGTTTGTGCCCCACATTTTGAGACAAAGATGAAAATAGCATGATTTACTTAAAAAAAAAAAAAAAAAAACCATGTTGAGCTACTAGGACTTCCGAAAGTGGAGGCCCATTATCTTGAGGTTTTCTTCCACAGCCTTTTCCTAATTGCTTTGCAAATCAAGTCTGTGAATCATATCACTACAAGGATAATATAGGAGTAAAAACAACCAACCCAGTAACCATGACGAGAGCACAGTGTTTCTCTATATTCTCCTTTTAAGGATTGCATGGTTCTAATATTCAGATATTAAACCTCAGGATTATTGTCCAGAATTTTAAAGATACTTTTAAAAATGTCCTTTAAATCATACTAAAGATTCCTATTTGGGATTATGAATATATTTGAGATAATAGAGTTTCTAAATACCAATGCTGTTTAATATCTATCAGAAAAATCTCTGAACTGGAAGCATACATGTACGTAGTAATTTATGACAGCAGCCAGATTTGACTTTTGGTTTTGTATCTACTGTATCTACAGCCCCACTCTTCCTACCCTTCTATTTAGAGCTATGACAGGAACCACACAAATAAAACAACATGCGCTCCAGAGCAGTTGAGAGTGTCATGGTTGGAAATGATTAATGCAAACACTGGGCAGATTGTTTGAGCAGCAGTTCTGAGCCTGGCACAGCATTAGGCATGAAGTATCAGGGATAATGAAACCAAATGCTTACCAACCTTATGAAAACCAGACAAACAGGAAAGATACTGAATAAACAATCATACCAAGAAGTAGGCGATCTCTGACTATCATAGGTGCTGTAGAGCATGACTTGAGAGAGTATCATAAGCACACTTCTGTAATACTGGCAGGATAAAAAGATCTCCCCAGAGTTTGGTGTGACATCATGTAGGGGATCAGAACTTTGCTGGTATAGCAAACAGCATAGACAAAGGTCTTGCAACAGAAAAACTCATCTGCTTAACGAGGTGAAATGAGGCAGATCTTAGTGAATCAAGTAGGGGCTGAAGGTGTGTGATGCAGCTACAGAGATTGACAGAATCCAAAGTGTTCATTGATTTGGAAGTGACAGTAAGGAGTTTGAATTTTTTTTTTCCAAATGATGTCTCCAGTGAAATATCAATGAAGTATTGTAATATGACAACAGGGCTTTTGATTCTAGAATTTCTGTTGCTGCCAGAGTGCATTGTAAGAGATTACAGTAGTCAAAGGATAAGGGATTTTAGAAGCAAATGTTCTGGTGTATTTTTGAGGTCGTTGGTGATTTCATTTAAGGAAATATTAATCACAGATAGAAATGAGTGGAGAAATTCAGTTAATTTTTCAGGCAAAATTAACTACTTGGGAAATGTGGTAAATAGAGTATTGAGTTCTGGCTCCCAATTCTTCATGTCATCAACTGTTGGAATTCCAACAGTTCCTGCAGTACACTAAGATGCAGATGGTTTGGGATAGTGAAGAGAGAGACTGATGGTTCAGTTCTGCATATGTTAAATTTGAGATAGCTGTGAAACATCTTAATAGAAATGTCAAGGGCATAGTTGAATGCATGCATCTAAAATTCAAAGAGAATAAGCTAAGTTATATATTGGACTACTTTATTAGAATTTTTAGTTACAGACAGTAAAATCCAGTTATGGCTAATTCACTCCCCCAGAATTCTTCATGAATTAGGTGAAGTTTGCAAATTCCTAGGAATATCCATTGGAAATTAGACTGCAGAATCACCTCTCAAACAGTCATTTGGGAAAGATGGTATTGTTGCCACCCTTGAGAAAACATGGTGGCTGGCGATAAACCCAGCATGAGCCCTAGACATTGCATGTGAGGGACTGAAGAGTATTGTTCCATAAAATGCAACATAAGAGGGTCATTAACAAAGGATAATACCAAGATCATTATAAATTTTAAACAGTAGCTCCTATAGAACCCTTACTATGTGCACTTCACATGGATTATCATTTGATCACCACAAAAACCCCAGAAGGGAAATAATTGCCATCCTCATTTTATAGATAACAAAGTTTAAAAGTTGATGGATGGATCTGGTATGTGGTAGGCCTTGGATTCAAAGGTACACAAGGCCTCGGACTTAGTCTGTTTCCCGAGTTGGTGGAATCTTACAGACGAGAGATCCTGGAAAAAGAGCACTCACCTTGTGTCTCCTTGTATGGCAACGTGGATGCAACTATAAGCTTGGAAAGGGAAACTTTGATACTGAAGGGACAAAGAAATTGCAGTGCACAGATGAGTCGAGGAATATATGTTAGTGAGAGGAGAGAGCCATTTCAGGGACGTTTTTGAGATCTGTGCCTGAGAAGCAGGTGAGTTGGTTGAAAAGAACTCAGGTTTCAAAGGACACTTTTTCTTTCCACTCCCTCCTTTTAGTTATCTCTTCCTTTTCAGATCTGAAAACTAATGTACATTTGAATAGACCTAGGCCAGCCTGGGTAAGGAAAAAGAGGTTAAGAAAGCCGAGAGACATGATCACCGATGAAGACAGGCCCTAGAACATGTGTGTGGGTAGGGAGATGGCTGGAGTGTGCAAGCTGAGCTGATCTTCTGTGAAAGATCTTCTACTGGAGAGTCAGAGAGGGAAAGAGTGGGCAAAAGACCTTAACAATTCAATTGTGGAATGAAAGATACCTTTATGACATTTGCTTTTATAATTTAAAAAATATTTACTTGAGAAATCCCATCTGCTAGTTCACTCCCCAAATGACTGCAGCCACCCCTGCCTGGGGACCAAAGCCATGAGCCAAGAACTCAGTCCAGGTCTTCCACATGGGTCGCAGGGACCTGGTTACTTGAGCCATTCCTGTTGCCTTCCAAAGTCTGCATTAGTAGGAAGCTGGAGTCGAGATTCTGATCCAGGGCACACATGTAGGCACTCTAATGTGGGAAGAGGAAGGTGAGGCCAGTTGGAGATTTAATACAGGGGCAGATAGGAAATATTTGTTGAGCACAGTGAGAGAGAGAGAGAGAGTGAGCCAACTGACTGAAATACCTAGTCAGTTTTCTAGGAAGTGTTGTGGTCTTTTTAATGTCAGTGATGGTAAAATTAAAGTGATAACTGATTAAATCAGACAAGCTCTGTGTTCTCTTCCCCCAGAAAGACATTTTAAAGCTGTAGTGCTGGTGAGAGTGTGGAGAATGAATCAGAGACTGAGCAAGGCTCAGAGCACAGGGCCAGTCACATCCGCACAGAGAATAACCCTTCCTTTGGCAGAGTGGCTGTCGTGACATTTTCTGAGTGTGATCCTATGAACCCTACTCATGGCTGTTATTGCAAAAAAGTTACAGTCCAGCCAATGAGTTAGAAGCTCCCAGTTATATGTCAGAAACACACAAAGGTATTTATGGTACAAAAACAGAATGTGTCACATTAAAAATGGTCCGGTGAGCTTTCTTTCCGAAGTTCTTCCCTTATTGTCCATATACCGACATACGCTCCTACAGGCTAGTGTTACTCATCACTTAAAGGGGTTAATTTACTTTACATATATACAGGTATTAGAAGGTATATTGAGCAACTGGTACTCAATGTGCTGTAAATTATATGGTGAATAAATAGTGCCATCTAATAGCCTTAGAGAAGGATAAAAAATAAAAAGTAAATATTTCCATGTGTTATTTAGTTTTCCTTTTCCACAGACAATTAAGAAAGGTGTTCTGTTTTGATTTTGGTGTTTTCCCTATAAAATACCTACGAAACTGAAATCATTTTTGACATCTGTTCACATTTTCATTTACTAGGGATTATTACCAGTCTATAAAGCTTGTGTCTAACAACCAGCTTTTTGTCTTGAGAACCAATTATTAAACAGAAATATTTCATTGTGTTGCCAATAGCTCTTTCCCAGCTGTGGGAGTTCAAAGGCATTTGGAAACTGACTATAATGTGTAATAGTTGTGTATATATACAGTTTCCAGAATAGGGAAGATTCACACAGCAGTCTGTTCTAAATCAAATGTGAACTAGTCGCAGAAAAGGAACCAATGTTTGCATGCGATTTTGATTGAATAGCCTCTTTTTCGAAAGAGGGAAAGCCACCTTCTTACAGCATGACTTGAGTGCTTGGGGATAGAGAATTTTTGTTCATGGAAAACACTGCCATATGGCCGAGTCATCAGACAGTTTTAATCCTTTAAAATTAGATCTTAAAGTAGAAAAGCCAAAGGATGGCATGACTCCTCACCCTTTGTCTTTTTTTTCTACCCAAAAAAGTCCCCAAGTTAGAGTGAAAAAGGAATATTTAGTAGTGAGGCATTAGGCTGCTCTTGCTATGAAGGATTCATGATAAACTTCATATTTAAATTTGCAGCATAAATATAAATGTTAAGCTTCATTCTACAAATAAAGTTGAAATTCTTTCATTTACAATAAACCTGTTAGGACAAATTTTGAAACTGTACTATTGTTCCAAGATACCATCTAATATAAGCTTCATCATCGATTTAATAAACATATTTCTGGACAAGAACACATTCTACATTTGATGTGAATTATTTTTCAAACCAAGCTCACTTTTCTATACAGTTACTAAAAGATGTCACTTGACTCAATTGCATGTTTCACAGTTCAAAGCTGAGCCGAGCAGAAGCCTTAACCACGTTCAGTCTGCACTTGCTGCAATGACTGCTGGCTTCAGGGACAGAGTGATGTGCTTCTTTGTGGTGTTCCTGTTCATGATCTTGACCTCTTTGCTTGCTGTAGGATTGACAGAGCAATTCTGAAGCATATTGAAAGATGCTAGGTTTTGTTTGCATTTCCTATTTGGTTGGAGTCATAGTTTCGCTTTTTCCAAAAGATGGGTGCATCAGTGGATATTAAACAGTTTCTTTTGAATAGTATCTGGAGACTTTAGGAAATGAGTTTCAGTCTAGCAAAACTATGTACCTCTCAAATGTCTTTGAGTTTTTTAAATTCTACGATATATTACAGGATAGTCAATATTTTCTATTGCCTTTAATTATGCTTCCACATGTATATTAGGTGATTTTAATTTGAATATTTATACATGCATATATACTTATATGCATATACATAGATTTAACTACATGTGTGTATCTTCTATATTGGAAATTGGAAAACAATTTCGGAGAGTGCATTTTTTTATAGCGACTCATTTCTTCAAACAATGCTAATAATGATGCTCACCCTCAGTTATTGTGTGCTTCCAGTCTACCAGGTAAAACTCCTAGCATTTTATTAATATTGACTCAAATAATCTTCACACTGACCATATTGTCACACTCATTTTACAGACCAGCACACTATAAAGTAGCTTATCACAAGACACACAGCTCCTGAGTGGTACAGCCAGAGCAAGCTTCTGATTCAAGCAACTCCTTATGTTAAAAAGATTTTTATTTAATTGAAAGGCCAATTGACAGGAGAGAGAAGAGGAGGAGGGAGGGAGGGAAAGGGTAGAGAGGAAGAGAGAGAGGAAGACGGGGGGGGGGGAGAGAGAGAGAGAGAGAGAGAGAGAGAGAGAGAGAGAGAGAGAGAGAAACAGAGAGAAACAAAGAGAGAAACAGAGAAAGAAAGAGAATATGAAACTTCTATGTGCTGGTTTACTCTCCCAATAGTTTGAGCTAGGCCAGGACAAAGCCAGGAATTAGGACCTCCAATATGGTCTCTTGCATGGGTAGCAGTGGTCCAAGACTCTAGGCCATCCTTTTTTGCCTTCCTGGGCACACAGCAGGGGACTGGTTTGGAAGTGGAGCAACCAGGCCTATTACTGGCACTCTGATATGTGATGCCAAGGGTTATAGCCCGTGGTCCAACTGCTCCACCACAACACCAGCCAGTGACTCTATTCTTGACCCCTAGAAAGGCTGCCTCTGAACAAAGGCTATTTCCTTCAACTCTGTGCTGGTCTTGTTTTGGGTAACAGTCATTTGCTTGACTATTGTGTCACAACATCATCATCTTGATTCATTTCACATTTAGAAATAAAATTTTCAGTCTAATCATGTATGGTCCTAAACAGCTTCACTGTGGTGACACGTGGATAGACATCAAATACCTTCAACACAAAGCCACATTGTACAACTCTCTTTTAACTGTCATTGCAAAGTGTATACTGATTTAAGGAATGTTGATGTGTGGAAAAGGAAATAAGTATTTATTCAGTTCCTCTTACAAGACTTCATGGCATAATAGATGATGCTTTCTGCTCATTGTGCCCAGTTTAATACAATCCAGGTGGCCATTGGGATAGCCATGGGCCCACCCAACTTCCAGCTAGCAGAGACCTTAGACAGTTTTGGCCATTGAGATTAAGGTCTGGGGAAGATTTCCCTTCTACAAACCAAAAGGAACAAGTTTGTCACAGAGAGACTTACATAGTTCCTTGGATGTGCCTTGGAGTCTGTTTCTCTGAGCCTCAGCTTACATGGTATTCTCCACTCCTTTTGTATCCCCAAATCCCATGTAACTTAAGTCTTGGTTAGCCATGGGATGATTTTTCTCATAATAAAATAGTAAACTATCACTTGTCAGGAGTGTGAGGATTTCATGGAATCATCATGGACACTGTCTCTCCTGATACCTGATAAACAACATAAGCTTCTCCAGGCAGCTTTCGTGTGTACTCATCAGAGATAATCTTGCTCTTTAAACCCCTGAGAACTTCTATACCACGCTAACTTCATGTCACACACTATTTTATTTTCATTAATAGAACCTGTGTATCTCTTTACCAAATAAAGGGCAGTTTCTTTATGTCACTGACCCTTGCTCGTGGTTAGTAATCATGTTTATTGTACGGAAAGTAAGTTATTTTAGAACTTAAGCCCACATGAATGTATTTCACAGATTTGCAAACCTTTTCTTTGAGTTCAGAGCAGTGAATGGTGAGTTAAAAGTTTTTATTGAGTAGTCACAGGTCATTGCACTAGGGACAAAAAGAGCCAATAAATAGATCTAAGTTACAGAAACCCTCAAAAAGTAAGGTATTTCCATTGCTAGCAGAATACTTGGAAAATATGATTCTAAACTAAATATAAATTGGTGGTGACTATGTAGTCTTTTGACAGTGACCTAAGTAATAGTGTATAAAGCAGCTGATATGTTATTTTAAGGTGAAGTTTTATTTGTTTTCTTCTTAAATTGCAAATAATAATAATGGAATATATTGATCCACACTAGAGAATGAAAATCTTCTGGGCTAGAAGTGATTATGCTTTGTGATGACACATTACACAGCAGTGTGTTCTTTCAGTTACTGCGAGATTAAGATGGCAAGAAGGGCATGAAACCATGATTCAGTCAGGGATTCTCTCATGACCCTTCTCCACTGCCTATGCCTGAAATAGGGAATGTTGGAGCAGGAGAGAGGGGAAAGACAAAAGGAAGGTGACAGGCAGCTGGGGGTGAGCCCATAGCTGCTTTTCCAGCTTTGGAAGATGGAAGAGGAGGCAGAGATAGGGGAGAAATCAAGTCAGAGGGCTTTACTATTGATTTGCTTTAGGCTCCCCAGCTGCAGGAAATACAAATGTTTGTGTGCACACCCACTATATGCTCATGTATGTCCACACTGAGAGGGCGTGGGTGGGAAGAGATTAGTAACATGTATGCACACTTTTATACATAAACCAAAGAACTTAGAGAGTGGAGAAGTTTCACATACTCATCTCGTGCAATGAGATAATTCTAAACAGGCTAGATTGGTTCTCCTCTTTTGAAATAATATGTTCTCCTTAGTTATTCTCATAAAACACTGCTCCTCCACTGCCTATTGCAGATGGAGTCCAATGCCAATCATAAATATCTGCACACTTTCCTGCTTACCATCCTGTAAAATAGAACCCAACCATTAATCACATAACAGGCTATCAAAAGTTCTGATTAATTGTGTTGATATGTTATGAAATTCATAAAGGATTCTCTATTTTTCTGTGTAAAATGTACTTTTCTGATAAGTGAGGTTTTAAATGAGGCTGTTAGAAAAATTTCCTGTCCCTCATTCCTTCAAATGCTCTGTTATAGCTTGTGTGCTCTGGTTATGTGTTAATAGTGTTCTGACATCTGAAATCACAGCCCCATTTGAGCCACATGGAGTGCTTTTATCTCAAAGGGAGTCAGCCTTAAATACAGATGGGCTTGTCTGCATTGTCTAGATGACATTTTTATAACCTGTAATGTTCTTCAGCAAGATGTGGTTAATGATCCTTCACATCATCCAACCAGAGAGCACTTAGTTCCTGGTGGAAGGTCTCATTCACAACACAGCTTCTGAGCCTGCAGAATACAAAGTCATTACTGAAGGAATGGGCTGATGAAAATTTAGGTATTGGTACATTATTCATTTAATCATGATTGCTATTAATCCCAATATTGCCGTCTCCTGTTTATAATCCTGTTGTGCTATTTTCACTTAGCCTAACTTGCCCTTCTGGATTTAGAACAGTACCCTCGCTAAGCTTGGAGGAAGAGGAACATCTCCCTGCCTGTGCTTCCCATTGTTTGGCTATAACTCTGAAATAAGCTAGTTCTAATGGAGATAGGCTTCCAGAAGTCTTATGGGGCCTTTGCTATTGTAATGAGACTGACTATTCAGAAAACTATTGGGCAAGGGATAAAGAAGCCACGAGTAGCCTTACTTACTTGCAATGCTTGAGATACCTTGTCCTCATGTCCTTTCTGTTCACTTCTTTGTAGTCTTAGGTTACTCTGCTCTGGACCTTTGGACCAGACACAGATGGACCTAAATTCAATAAATGGTTGTTAAGCATCTGCTTTGGGTAAAGCATCATGCCATATGATGGAAATATACACTCTTTCTCCTTACAATTCTTGGTGTGAGATAGTATGCATACCATCAAGCCAGTAGATGCACTTACTTGCAAATCAAGTAGATGCTTTCAGAAGAGACAGAAACAAAAGTGCTAACATATTTTCTGAATGGGCAAGGAAAGAAAAATAGCAAAGAGGTGGTATCTCTATGAGAACTTTAAAGGGGATCTTGAGTTTGACAGCAGAAGGAAGCACACTTGGTCATTGGGATGTTTGGAAAATGAGCAATTTTGGGCAGGTGGATGCTGTGCCTGAGAAGTTGTGTTTGTTGCTTGAGTAGCTTCTATGGCTGAGGCAGATTGTGTAGTGAGATTCCCATGGCAATGGGAATGGATGGAAAGGGCAGTGACACCAGCATGGAGCATTAAAGGGGCACTGCGTGGTGTCTGGAATGCCAGTTCAACAAGACTTCCTTTTATCCTCTTGAACTTAGGGAGACTTCGGAATCCTACGATTGGACCAACATTTCAGAGGCATCACTCTAGTCAAAGGAGGAACTCGGAGGCCAGTTAGGAATGCATTATATCGGGTCTCTTGGCCTACAGTCATGGAAAGAACCATACGTGCGTGGGGGGGAGGGGTTGATTTTCAGAATTTGAAGACCACTTAGTGAAGAACCGTTATACATATTCAGGAAAGAATGAGTGACTTCAAGGTGTCTAGACTGATGCTGCTGACTTCTTCTGTAGTGCTCCCACAGCTATAAATGCAGATAGCTGAGAATACAGAAGAGAAGCGTGCTGGCCTAAGTCATGAAGCAGTTTGGTGCTCCTCCAGACTCATGCTGGTAGTCCATATTTGACGACTGCCTTTTGACCTGCTAGCGCTGTTCTTGTTCTGTAGTATCTTTTGGCTGTCTTAGAATACTTGCTCAATATTCCCTTCCAATACTTTGAGCCACTTCTCTAAAGAAACGTGCTTGTCCATATGTTCCATATCATGAGTCCTGCACTGAGTTAATTAACAGGCAAAATCGTCTGTGCTAATATATTAACAGTTAGTGGGTTAACCTCCTGGAGCAATCTTGCTATATTTTACACACAACCTACCACTTAATCCAAATAGTTATGCTTATCATGGGAATTCTCTGCCCTGTTCCAGAGTAGTAGGAAGGTATCTGAAGGCTTCAGTGTTGCATAAAAGACATCTTTTCTGTTTAAAAACGGAGTTGGCTCTTTACAGAGACATAATGGGAGAAAGCAAAGTGTGACCAAAATAATCAGTATCCATTTTAATTAATGAAATAAAATAATCCAGGATTACAAAATACAACCTGTATTTTAGTACCCAATGAAAGTCTGTTTTCAAAATGCAAATGTGTTACTTGGTTATTTTAAAATATCATATAAGACACACCCATGTTATAGAACAGTGTGGGCTATAAGACTTTCATTTTTTTTGAAGTTATACTTCCATCATGAAAGACTGCTGGTTAAAACAAGCTTCAAAAGATACAAGGAACAAGAGGCTGCTGTTATTGCTACTAATGTCTTATCTCTGAAGATTTTCCTTTTTTTTCATTGTTACTCCCAGGTAGATTTGTATCATCATAAGAAGTGAAAGAAGGGTTTTAACAGATACTCGTACACTTATGTTTCATAGAAGCATTATTCAAAAAGGACAAATACTGTGTGGTTCCACACACGCATAGAACTTTGAATAATCAAAGTCATTGAGACAGAAAGCAGAGTGGTTGTTACTAGGGGAAAGACGCAGCGGAATAGGGAGCTATTATCTAATAGGCAGAGTTTCAGTTTTGGAAAATGAAGTTCTAAAGATGGATGCTGTTGATTTTTGTACAATATGAATGCATTTAATGCCACAACACGGTTAAGATAGCAAATTTTGTATTTATATATGTTACAACAATTCAAAATAATTCATAGGACACAAAATATGTTTCTGATGCAGAGTTGCAGGGTTTTGGTTGAGGGAAACAGCTGTTCCTGTTGGGTTCTCCTGTAATTCAGGAGTCACGTTCCCTCCTGCTGCAGTGCAGCCACCTTAGGGGCAGATGGTAATGGCCACTTGAAAGAGCATAGACTGCTGTAAACAGATTAAGTATAGAAGTGACACAGATTACGAGAGTCTTCTAGGGACTCCGAGGCAGCTAAAACATAATTACCCAAATTAAATTTGGCCCAAACAACAGGCTAATGTTTCTTTTCTAGCCACAAGTTTCAGAGAGACATTAATATTCTACATTGTAATTTTCTGTGCAAGGAGAAACAGGCATTTTTGAGCAAAGCAAGCAAGAGTTTGTAAACCACTTTTTTGCTTTATTTTTGATTGGTATTTGGAAATATCTGGAGCTATTATTTATTGGATTTTATTTCTTAAAATTGTGGCTATATATACATATATATATCTCACAGAATTTATCTGTTAATTTCTTTAAATCTGGTATCATTAAGTGCATTCTCATTGTGATGCCACCATCACCATTAATCATCTATAATAGAAGAGTCTTTGTTTTTGTTACAGGGTCTTTTTTGTTTATTCTTCTGTATACTTAATTAACTATGGTTTTCTTTATCATTTTGTCTCTCTTGGTTATCATAGGCTTTCCCCTTTGAACTTTTATAACTATTTTAAAAATAGATTTATAATTCAAAATGTTTTCTCTCAAAGATAAATCGCATACTCTATTAATTGAGAACCGGCACACTGTTTTGAAACACATGGGGAATTGGCCATGTCTGGTCTCTCCAGGGCTGTAATCCTGGGCAAATTGTTTCTTTTTATATTCTTTTTAAACTCTATATTTAAATTTTCCTTATAATATAGATATATCCATAATGAATAATTTGTCAAAAATAAAAATGCCGTCACCATTCTCTAGGTCTAATATACTCAACTCCTTTTTTTCCGATGACATTTGACAATATTCTGCTTCTTCCTATGTTCAGGGATAACAATGAGTAGGCGTGTGAATTTGCATGTAAAGGACAATACATAGATGGAGAACACCTAATGGGATATTTTATTGACTCTTGGAAGTCGTTTTCTTCTGCTGAGCCCCCAAAAAACCAGAATATGGACCAAAAAAAGTGTGAAGATTTAATTATTTTCTTTTTCTTAAGCGAGATATTCTGATTATTGCTTGTTATAGAGTACCATAACAGCTGTCCTTTAGATATTGTAGACCTCTTTTTGGATCTAGGATTACCAAAGTTGAATATCATGAAAAATGAGTAACTAGAAATATATTTACAAAATTACATTGTTGAGAACTGAAAAAGAAATTAGCCACTGAATATATTTAAAAGATTTATTTATTTGAAAGGCAGAGAGAGAGAGAGAGAGAGAGAGAGAGAGAGAGAGAGAGAGAGAGAATATGAATGAATGAATATCTTTTTTCCACTGGTTAATTCCCTAAATGTCTGAAACAACCAGGACTGGGCCAGGCTGAATCCAGCAGCCACGAAGTCCATCTAAGTCTCCATGTGGGTGTCAGAGGCCCGAGCAATTACGCCTTCATCTGCTGCCTTCCCATATGCTTTAGCAGGAACCTGGGATTTTTTTTTTTTTTAAGATTTTTTAATTTTATTTTATTTGAAAGAGTTAGAGAGGTAAAGAGAGAAAGGTCTTCCATCCACTGGTTCATTCCCCAGATGGCTGCAACAGCCTGAGCTGCACTGATCCAAAGCCAGGAGCCAGGAGCTTCCTCTGGGTCTCCCACATGGGTGCAGGGGCCCAAGGACTTGGACCATCCTCTACTGCTTTCCCAGGCCACAGCAGAGAGCTGGATTGGAAGAGGAGCAGCTGGGACTTGAACCTATGCCCATATTGGATGCCGGCACTTCAGGCCAGGGCTTTAACCTGCTGCGCCATAGTGCCAGCCCCAGGAACCTGGATTTTAAGACAAGCAACTTGAACTTGAATTGGCGCTCCACCATAAGATGAGGGTATTGCAAGGGGTCACTTACCTTGCTGTGCCACATCACCAGCCTGAAGCACGAAATTTATTAAAGCTACTTTTAATTATTTGTTTTTGTTATAAATGTATGTACAGAATAAGAACAAATGATTAGGTAACTCAGATTTACAGAGGTTGTACATGCCTTTAGATCACAGAAAAAAGAAAACTACTTTTGACCTTTGATTTTTGTTATTGCTTCAGAGAAAAGGAGTTGGTAAAATCATGCTGTCCAATATATATTATACACACTATTATCTAGGCTATTTTCTCTTTTTAAAAAGATTTTATTTATTTGAGAGGTAGAGTTACAGAGAGAGGGAAAGAAAGACAGAAAGGTCTTCCATTCACTTGTTCACTCCCCAGTGGTCACAATCACCAGAGCCAGGCTGATCTGAAGCCAGGAGCTTCTCCCGGGTCTCCCACATGGGTGCAGGGACCCAAGCACTTGGGCTATGTTCTACTGACTTCTCAAGCAATAAGCAGAGGGCTGGATTGGAAGAGATGCAACCAAGACATGAACTGGCATCCATATGGAATGCTGGTGCCACAGCAGAGGTTTAGCCTACTATGTCACAGCGCTGACCCCTATTCTGAGAATTTAAGATATAGAATATATACTTAAATTTGTGAGGTTATTTTAATCCTTAAAAACTGTTCTCTATAAACTTCAGGGAACTCAATTTTAGAATCCATTTGAATCAAAAAGCAAAAGCACTTCGCAATTCCAAAGAAGAAAAAAATAGAATTTTGTGATTCCATCAAGGAATATTTTTGATACTTTTTCAGACACAGGCTTTTGGAATTTAGAGGACATTGTCTTACGAAATATTTCAGATCTCATTTCCATTGACCTGGGTTATCTGCTTCTGAATTTTGTTATTGAATTTATGACATGTAAATGTTTCTATTCAAGAGATCTATCATTTTAATAAATAGGGTATTTATTATTTTATCATCTTACTATTACAGTGGGGGCAACTCACAGATGAGATGAGTCATCTACTCTAGATACATCTGTGACCCAAGTGGATCAAATTCCATTTCCTCTCTCTATGTAGGGTACTGAATGAGTATCCCACATTCGGATATGCTACTTTGCCTACAGATGATAATTCTTAATAATGTGCTAGATGTCCCCAGTAGAAGCAGTTATAATATATGAGACTAATAACAGGAAATTTAAATGATTGCTTTATATATCTGGTACTAAACATTTCTATTTCTGAAAGGATATATTCCATGACCTTCTCAAATTTTAGTTTTATTCTTGGGAACAAATAATTCTTTAAATCTCCATTAAACTTAGGCCTCAACAAAACTAAAAGAAACAAGTCTCCAAGGAAAGAGTCATTTGAGTTTAATGCTTTTGATTATTATAGTTTCTTGGATTTGGCTTCCTCAGCAGATCAATTTCTCAATTAGCCAAATTTAGAGAGAAAGCAGAAAGTTGATATTAATCAGCAACATGAATATAAATAGCTATGGGCATTAAATCTTTTCAGATAGGACTTCATGTTGATAAAAACAAAATGTCAAATTGCTTAATTTTTTAGTATCCTTGCTCAAATCAATGACAAAAAGTAAAATGGAATATTTCTTAGTTAATTAGTTATTTGGCAACATGAAATTATTGACTCTACTTTCACAGACATGGCAGTGAGGGATATTGACTGTAAGAATTATTAAGGCCACACCACTTTAAAATATGACTTAATTCTCCAGCCACCTTTGTATGAGGGTGATGCTCACTGCATCAAAGAAAGGGACACTCAATACGACAACTCTGAGAGACCTCCCAGTGTGGCAGGTGTGATTCCAAAGCCCCCGATCTTTCCACCACCAGCTCCTTCCCCTTCAAATGATTAACTGGTCATGGTCCCCATGGACATCATTTAATACTTCATCATTACAAGCCAACATTAACCCATTAAATCTCAAGTTTTTATTTTGCAAATCTTTCAGTGAAATTGATGCAGGTACATTAAAATAGATTGGAAATCATAATCAGGCACCTATATATTCTTTGTTCAAAATGAAAATAAAGTGTATCCTATAAATAGACCACCGAGACAACACAGTACCTTTTACAGGTTAACTGTCCTATGAACAAGCATTGGGCTTGTTCTGATATCCCTTCATACATTACCTGATATGCAAAGAAGCACCTTCTTTTAGGCAGAAAGGAATATGACACTTCAAACAAAAAGATACATTACATTTTAACAAATGTTGGTTTTGCACTCTTTGGTTGGTTTTTACATGTCATTGTACTTCCCATTTGAAAGTAATATGGTTTCTAATGTGAAATCTGATATCATCTTGGACAGTGGTAGTCCTAGGGGTTTATACTTTCTTCTTCCTATGATTGCTTACTGTATTACTTTAGGTATGCTAAGCAGATGTCTCTTCTGGAAAGCAACAAATTTATGAGATGTTTCCTGTCTTTGTTCACAAATTTGTGAATAATCCATACAGTTTTGGTACACATATCAGTTCTTCAAGAGAACAAAGGCTAATAGAATTCTATCATCTCTAATAGAAGTGGGGTATTGGAAACCAACTAATCATGTTTGTCGTCACTATCACTGATATTGTTATGGGTGCCCTGTACTCTACATTCCTTTTTTTTTATAATGCTTTTATTTAAAGAATATAAATTTCCAAAATACAGCTTATAGATTACGATGGCTTCCCTCCCCATAACTTCCCCCCCACCTGCAACCCTCCCCTTTCCCACTCCCTCTCCCCTTGCTTCACATCAAGATTCATTTTCAATTCTCTTTATATACAGAAGATCAGTTTACTATATATTAAGTAAAGATTTCAACAGTGTGCCCTCACATAGCAACACAAAGTGAAAAATACTGTTGGAGTACTAGTTATAGTATTAATTCACAATGTATAGCACATCAAGGACAGAGATCCTACATGATATATTTTTTTAAAAAATTGATTAATTTTCTAGGCAATTTCCAATTTAACACCAAGATTTTTTTTCATTTTTAATTATCTATATACAGAAGATTGATTCAGTATATACTAAGTAAAGATTTCATCAGTTTGCACCCACACAGAAACACAAAGTGTAAAATACTGTTTCATTGCTAGTTATAGCATTACTTCACATTGGACAACACATTAAGGACAGATCCCCCATGAGACGTAAGTACACAGTGACTCCTGAAGTTGATTTAACAATTTGACACTCTTGTTTATGGCATCAGTAATCTCCCTAGGCTCTAGTCATGAGTTGCCAAGGCTATGGAAGCCTTTAGGGTTCGCTGACTTCCATCTTATTCCGACAGGGTCATAGTCAAAGTGGAGGTTCTCTCCTCCCTTCAGAGAAAGGTATCTCCTTCTTTGATGGCCCCATTCGTTCCACTGGGATCTCACTCACAGAGATCTTTCATTTAGGTCTTCTTTTTTTTCCAGAGTGTCTTGGCTTTCCATGCCTAGAATATTCTCATGGGCTCTTGAGCCAGATCTGAATGCCTTAAGGGCTGATTCTGAGGCCAGAGTGCTATTTAGGACATCTGCCATTCTATGAGTCTGCTGTGTATCTCGCTTCCCATGTTGGATCATTCTCTCCCTTTTTGGGCCATCCTCCACTGCCTTCCCGGGCCACAGCAGAGAGCTGGACTGAAAAAGGAGCAACCAGTACTAGAACCCGGTGCCCATATGGGATGCCTATGTCGCAGGTGTAGGAATGACCAATGAGCCACAGCGCCAGCCCCAAACATGAGCATTTTCATCTCATGTTTTTCTGGTTTTTAAATCAATAGTTATATGGAATGCTATCAAGTGTTTACTTGAATTGTTTATTTCTAGAATTTACCATTCATTTTCCTATATTGTGCTGTGGCATTAAATTTTATTTACAACCATCTCTTGCATGTTGAATATTTTTCATTATATTACTGCAGGTTAATTCTTTTTAAAATCTTTTTTTCTTGATGCTGACATTTAAAATTTTTATAATCAACTATTTCTTTGATATTGTTGATTTGACAACACATTTAAACCATTTGTCATTTAATAATTTTTTATTTTACTTAATTATTTTTATTATATAACAAGGCAAATTTCTAATTCTCTATATGTCCCTATCTAAATTTCCCATATGCTTTATATTTGTAAATTTTTTGACAGGCAGAGTGGACAGTGAGAGAGACAGAGAGAAAGGTCTTCCTTTTGCCATTGGTTCACCCTCCAATGGCTGGCGCAGCGAGTGCGCTGCGGCTGGCGCACCATGCTGATCCGAAGGCAGAAGCCAGGTTCTTCTCCTGGATTCCCATGGGGTGCAGGGCCCAAGCACTTGGGCCATTCTCCACTGCACTCCCGGGCCACAGCAGAGAGCTGACCTGGAACAGGGGCAACCGGGACAGAATCTGGCGCCCCGACCGGGACTAGAACCTGGTGTGCTGGTGCCGCAAGGCGGAGGATTAGCCTAGAGAGCCGCGGCGCCGTCCCATATGCTTTATATTTGAAAATACATTGTTAACTGTTAAGTAGTAGTCTATAATTTTGGTTTTAAATTTTTCTCTAAAGCATTAATTAAAATGAGTGCTTAACATTTTTTTCTAAATCTCTGGAAATTATTAATATTCTTATTTGATTTTATTTTAACTTTTTCATCTTAAGACTGCTAAAATTTTCACTTTTTTTAGCATAATAGTCAGAGCTAATGAAGTAAGATTTATGATGATTATCAACATTTTATATTTGATAGAAAATGATCTTTTCTGTAAATGTGTCATATACTTTTGAAAATAGAATAGATTTAGTAATCATTTTACTTGATTGATGGTTGAGCTTCTGATTGGGAAATATTAAAGTCAAACTATATTGTAATTTTGTTAATTTATTTCTTTATATATTTCATTATTTCTCTTAATTATGCTTCACACTGTTATGCATGTAGTGTAGAATCTCAAATCACCATAGTAACATAGACAATTTACATTAATCACTGAGTCCTAATATACATTGACAGTTCGTGTAATTATAGAAAATAAGGTCCATTATAAATAAGTGATTTATATCCTTTTTAAATTCAATCCATAAATTACTGTCAAGGATGAGTAGACCTCTCCTAGTTTGATATTTTATTCATCTCTTTGAGACACTTTGGCATCTGGTCCTATAAATTTCTTTGAATTTGATTGGCTTACAGTAATTATGTAAATATTAACAAAATATTAATTCTGAAATACATTGAAGGATTGTACCCTAATGATATTCCAAACAATGAATTATTACAAAGGCGTGCATAACCCATGATAAAAGAACAATTTGAAACTCAGCAAGAATAAAATAATGAGTCAACAGGGAAGAGATGAATTTCAGCCTTATCTTACTCTTTAAAGAAATCTTTGTAATGAAAAAATGAATTAAGCTGTTTGGCTTAAAAATGCAATTTAATGCTAATCCTGGATATTTAGAGTTTATAAACTGGAAATTCTGACAGGTTGACTCATACAAAAACCTATAAATATACTGAAAGCTGCTTTAGAGAATTGGGTGAAGGGAATTCTGTAAATGACCACTTTTGTTTGGGTTCGTAGACCAACAGGGAGGATTTATATTCTCCAAGGGCTTAATGACAGAGCTAAGTATAGCATTCAGTTAGTTCTGAGAGTAACGTAGATATCAAAGCACTGTCTTTCCACTTATCCTTCCTCCTACATGGTTTTAATGTCAATTTTCTTTTACTTTTATTCTTTGATTCATTACTTTTGTTCTTTCTCTTCTTTCCCTCCCTTCTTCCCTTCCTGCCTCCCAACCTGCATTGATTTTTCTGTTGTTCATTCCTCTCTTGTTTTACTCATCTCTCTCTTCCTCCTGCCCTTTCCCCCCTCCTCCTATTTTCTTGCCTCTGTGGATTGGTCCACCCCAGCTACCATGAAAAGTCCACTTTTATTTACTTAGTTAATTGATTATTTTAATAAATGTGACATATAGCTGTGAAAACATTCCCCTCATTGAAACACCTAAGATTTGGGAATAGCCATTTGGCACAGCAGTCAAGCTACCAGTTGGGACACCCATGCCCCATAATGGAGTTATGAGTTTGTCTGAGTTTTGCATCCTGGCCCCATTTCTAATTCTAGTTTCTTGCTAACGTGCACCCTGGTAGACAGTAAGTAATGGCACAGGTAGTTGGGTCTTTGCCACCTACATGGGAGAATCAGAGTGAGTTCCTGGCTTCTGGCTTTGGCCTGAGCTCTCCTCAGTAGTTGAAGGCATTTGGAGAACAAAGCAACAGTTTCGACTGTTTTTCTCTCTGTGTCTCTTTCTCTCACTCATATGAAAAAGGTAAATCAAAAAATAACTTTAAAGTTAGGATTTTGACAACAAGCTACATCCTAACATGTATTCCTGTCAATCCATCTCCATTCCCTCTCAACAAGCAACAACATTCTTTGACCTATTAAAATATTTGTGTCTTATGCCTATATGTATTCCCACAAAAGAATAACATTGATAATTGTTTATGATTTTGTAAGGTGTTCTTTGTATACTTTTTCCATTTCATAATACATCACTGTTTCACCTACCTTTGTGATTGTCTACAGTTCATCCATTCTGACTGCTCTGTAATATTCCATTGGGTCAGCGTGCCTTATGTCACAATTGATTTATTCACTCATATGGGCATCTGAGGTGGTTCAGGTGAGTTCTACAAAACTTTAAAGGAAGATGTTCTCACAATTTTACAAAAACTTTGTAAGCCATAGAAAAAGGACTATTTTGAAGTTAATTCTTTGAGGTCAAACTCATTCTGGAACCAAAATAGTAAGAAGATTATAATTATAGAAAGAAGTCACCAGTGCATCTCACTCATGAGTATGGATAAAAACATTCTAAGCAAAATATTAACAGGTTGACTTCAATAATACCTAAAATATGAGATGGAAATCAAGTTGAGTCTGCCCAAAGATTTTATGATATATTATTTGAAAACATATATTCATTATAGTATCAAATCTTATCTCAAGACTGTAGAAAGAACATTGCTTACATTAAAGTGTATGTATGATACTATTAGTACATTTAGAATGGAAGAGACTATCTTAAACTAAGAGGTACTCATGAAAAGCTTAGGTCAGGCCTGCGCCACGGCTCACTTGGATACCTGCAGCACTGGCACCTCGGGGTTCTAGTCCTGGTCGGGGCGCCGGATTCTGTCCCGGTTGCTCCTCTTCCAGTCCAGCTCTCTGCTGTGGCCCGGGAAGGCAGTGGAGGATGGCTCAGATGCTTGGGCCCTGCACCCACATGGGAGAGCAGGAGGAAGCACTTGGCTCCTGGCTTCGGATCTGTGTGGTGCAGCGGCCATAGCAGTCATTTAGGGGGTGAACCAACGGAAGGAAGACCTTTCTCTCGGTCTCTCTCTCTCACTGTCTAACTGCCTGTCAAAAAAAGCTTAAATCAAACAATACTACACTGGGATTGTAGGAGGCATTCTTTTTTTAAAAAAAAAATATTTATTTATTTGAAAGGCAGAGCTACAGAGAGGTAGAAACAGAGAGGGAGAAAGGTGTTCCATCTACTGATTCACTCCCCAAATGGCCGCAAAAGCAGGTGCTGTGCGGATCTGAAGACAGGATCCTAGAGCTTCTTCCAGATCTCTCACACAGGTACAGATGCCAAAGGATCTGGGCCATCTTTTACTGCTTTCCCGGACCATAGCAGAAAGCTGGATCAGAAGTGCAGCAGCCTGGACTCAAACTGGTGCCCCTGCCCCGATGGGATACCAGCACTGCAGGTGGTAGCTTTACCTGCTAAGCCACTTAGCCAGCCCTAGGAGGCATTCTTTAGGAGCCATGCAAGGGTGTTCACTTTTTCTACCTCATATCAATATTGTATCATAAGTCCTAGAAAATATAAGAAAAGTAAAACACAAAGGAAAAGGCATAAAAATTGTTAAGGGAGGAATAAATATGTATGTATTTGCAGGTATCATGAATATTTACCTAGAAATTAAAGTCTAAATTCTAAGGTACAATATGAGAGTGTTTGCCATGTTTGTCAACTTTGGGCATGTTGGACTGGATAGTCCTTTGTTGTGTGAGGCTTTCCTATGCATTGTAGGATGTTCAGGAGCACCCCTGGCCTCTTCCCCTAGTTGTTGGTGGCATCGCTTCCCTACCTGTGAGCAACAAAAATATCTTCAGTTATTGCCCAGTGTCCTCCATGGGATGAAAGTGCAATGAGCTAGAATACCAAAGACCTCCTCCTTATACAGCAAATTTGAAGACTGGGCTATATGTACAGACACACACACACACACACACACACACACACTGATATGTACTCATCACTGTTAGGGATGAAATGGTTAGTAAAGCACAGCCTTCTTACACTTAAGTCATGCATGCTAATTCTTATATATAAGGTATTTAACACGCCCCTCTTTCTTCCAATAATCAAGGGCTTTAGTTGCTGAAGCTAAGGAGAAGATTCTGTTAGTGAATAAAAATGTACTGGATTCATGGTATTATAATACACTTTGGTCTGTTCCCAAATTCCCCGTAATGTGCATTACTTAATCTTGGCTAATTGTTACATACTCTTTTTCCTTTCCTTTAACCAAACATTTGATATTTAATAGTCTCTTTGGTCACTTTTCTTACAAGAGATTTTACTTAAGCCTCCCGATTCTGCTTCTGTGAGATGTGTATCACTAAATAATGGATCTTTTCTTATTTTAAAAGTTCAATCAGCTTATTTGAGTACTATAAATGCAATTATAGGTTGTATTTCTATTTCTCAAACGGTGCTATTCATTAATGATAATGACACTTTACAATTTAAATCACCTTTAATCCAAGGATCATAAAGGCATTTACATAGAAGAAAGTCCTGCTATTATCTCACTTTCTTAATGGAAAAATCAAGAATGAGGGCTGGCTCAGAGAATCAGAAAGTGCCATTCAGTGCACTCCTTGCTCTGCTGTTTTAATTTTTTATGCACCAAAGTAGTCAGGAAAAGAAAGTCAATTTCAACCTAAACTTGGGCACACATTTTAATGCCTGCACATTTAGATTTCAATCAAAACATCTAATCATGTGGGTGCTTTAGCCAAGGTAAGTGAATGTCTATAGGTTTCCAGTGCAATTTAAGGCAATAATTTCATCTTCTTAATGTAACCTTATATGCATGCACATTGTGGTAATCAATATTAACTCTTAAGGGGCATCTGAAACTAGTTATCAATGATGCTAGTGTCTCTGATGTTCAGTTATAAAACTATGATCTAAAAACTTTATAATATGGGGCCAGCACTGTGGCTTGGTGGAGAAGCCACCACCTGCCATGCTGGCATCCCATGAGAGTGCTGGTTCTAGTCATGGCTGCTCCTCTTCCAATCTAGCTCTCTGCTATGGCCGCCTGGGAAGCAGTACAGGATGGCCAAAGTGCTTGGGCCTTCACACCTGCATGGGAGGCCTGGAGGAAGCTACTGGCTCCTGGCTTCAGATCACCTTACCTCTGAGCATTGTGGCCATTTGGGGAGTGAACCAGTGGATGGAAGGTCTCCCTCTGCCTCTGCTTCTCTGTAACTCTATCTTTCAAATAAATTAAAAACAAAAAACCTTTTTAATATGGCATCAAGTGACATTTTCACTTCCGGATTTAATATGATTACATTTATGCATTTAAAACCATGTTGAGATCTCACTTTACTAGGTACTGAGGTGCTATAGTCATCTGCTGTAAGAGATAGGCTCACAAGCTATAGTGATTGAAACAGTAAACACTGAACTAGACATCTCTGAGGATGAACAGGGTAGTGTCAGGGACCTTCTCATTTACTTACACTGGAATCCAGGCTCATGCAAGCTCTGCTGTTATTAATAACTAGTTCAGCATGTCAATTCCATTCTGGCCAGCCAGAGGACAAAGCGTATAGAGGATCACTTCAGTGGCTTTTAATGGATCTCCTAAGGAGAATATCTCACTTCTGCTCACGTTTAATTGGCTAGAACTAATCACTGGGCCATGCCTAAGTACAAGGTAGATGAACCGCCTAGCTACATATCCTGGATAAGAGATGATAGATTCTGATGCTCATTTAACAGTCTGTGCTACAGATGTGGTAGAAGAATTCTCTGTAGCATAAACAGCATTCGAATAATACTCAAACAGGCCAACCAGTGAAATAAATGATATATTTTTGATACATATAAGATCCCAGGAAGGAAATTATGTGTACCCTAGAGAGTGATTATAGAAATCAGGTTTAACAGATGTGGTGCTAGGATGGGGACTTTCTCTGTGATAACTGATGTGGAATACGAGGGATGAGAAGGAGCAGGAGTGGGCAGAAGATCCAAGTGTGAAGAACCCTGGGAAGAGAGAACAGAAAACAATAGAGTGAATTTTCTTCTGCTTTAGGAAACCAAAGAACAGGGTGGATGGGGTATAGAGAATGAGTAAGAGGAGAGAAATAAGTGGACCTTGGTCATGGCCATGATTAACCTTTTGTGTTTTATTCAAAGTGAAATGGGAATCCACTGAATGATTTTAAGGAGAGCTGTGATGAATTCTGACTTGTTATTCATTGTAGTGCCAGGCTGTGGGGTAGAGAGTATACTTTTGGCCAGGAGTTCAGAGAAAGGAGTGGTCTGGACCAGGTTAGTGGAAAAAAGGTGCAGAGAATGAGGAAATTCTGGATCTATCAGGGTCTTCACAAAGTTCATAGAACATGTGTATTATGAAAAAACTAAAATGAAAAACCAAAAAAAAATTAAAAAAAAAGATAACCCTATTTGTATCAGTACTACTGCCAGCATGGTTTTATTAAACTTTGATTTATATTTTTGTTAAACAATAGTTAGGAATGATACACTATTATAGTTTTAATGATCTGTTATTAAAATTTGTTGTATATAAGTTAAATTTTTCATATGATTGTTTATAGCCCTTGCCTATAGCCCTGCTGAACTACAGGTTTTTTAACTTAAAAAAAAAGGAGCTGAAGCTGTGGCTCACTTGGTTAACCCTCCTCCTGCAGCACAGGCATCCCATATGGGTGCCAGATTTTAGTCCCGATTGCTCCACTTCCAGTCCAGCTCTCTGCTGTGGCCTGGGAGGGCAGTGGAGGATGACCCAAGTCCTTGGGCCCTGCACCCGCTTGGGAGACCAGGAGGAAGCACCTGGTTCCTGGTTTCGGATCAGTGTAGCTCCAGCCATTGCGGCCATTTGGGGGATGAACCAACGGAAGGAAGACCTTTCTCTTTGTCTATCTCTCTAACTCTGTCAAATAAAAAATCATGGATTTCAAGAATTTTTTGCACTGAGGCCAGTACTGCGGTATAGAAGTTTAAGCCTCCACCTGCAGTGCTGGTAGCCCATATGGGTGCCAGCTAGAATATGTAAAAAAAAAAAAAAAATTGCAGGGCCGGTGCTGTGGCATAGCAAGTAAAGCCACCACCTGCAATGCCAGCATCCCAAATGGTTGCTGATTTGAGTCCTGGCTGCTCCACTTCCAATCCATCTCTCTTCTATGGCCTGGTAAGTAGTAGAAGATGGCCCAAGTCCTTAGGACTCACCTGGGAGACCCAGAAGAAGCTCCTGGAACATTTTTCTACAGAGAAAACTAGGTCCAGGATGGGGAGGAGGGAATGAACCCTTTATAGCTCTGGAGGAAAGGAAATTACACAAAAATTTATTTTAAGATTGATTTTATTTGAGAGGCAGAGTTACACTATAGAGAGAGATGTAGAGACAGATAGAGATCTTCGATCTGCTGTTTCATTCCCCAAATGGTTGCAATGGTTGGAGCTGAGCTGATCCAAAGCCAGAAGCCAGGAGTTTCTTCTGGGTCTCCCACGAGGGTGTAGGGGCCCAAGGACTTCGGCCAACTTCCACTGCTTTCCCAGGCCATAGCAGAGAGCTGGATCAGAAGTGGAGTGGCTGGTACTTGAACCTGCACCCATATGGGATGCTGGCACTGCAGGCGGTGGTCTTATGTTATGCCACAGCACTAGCCCCAGGTTAAGAGTTTTAAACTGAATGTACTAATTTTCTTAAACTTACTGTTAAAAGCAAAAATGACCATGCAGGTTGGCATTGTTAATAATCTATAATAGGTTTTGTTCAATCCCAAATTTCCATTTTGTTTGGATAAAAAATGAAATTACTGTTTGAAATATTTTCTTATGTTTTATAATACTTCTGTAAATTGATATTTTAAATTCCCCCATCCTTGTTTTATTTTCTGTTGTTGTAGTTTAGAAGATTCAGCTCTGTATTGTTTGAGTCAGTCTACCGAGAATGCATGTACATATTTGAACTAATGCCATCCTTATAACAATGCATTTCAGCTTAAGTTTTGCTTCATTATATACAGTTTGAGATAAATAAATTTGTGAAGTATGGACACTGAAAAAAATGTAGCAACCAGTTTTACTGTGAAGAAGAGTGGAACATGAGGCAAGAGCCATATGAGGCCAAGGGGTTAAATTAGGGTATTTGTTTCTATTTAAGAAGAGATATTAGTGCATTTAAGGGAATACTTTCAGAGAGAGTCTAAATTTGTTGATGTAAAAGAAAGAAAACCGATAGTTAAAATGCTTGGAGAGTGAGTGGGTGGTTTCTTATCCCCAGGGGAGGAGTACTTTGATTGGATCAGGGCTGTGTGTTGCCACAGGAGGGAAGAGAACATGTGTGGATGCATGTAGGTGGTAGGCTCTGTGGTGGAATGATGAGGGTCCTTCTGTCTTTTTGCTGCCTTTTCTCAGTGAGAAAGAGTGAGCCATGCTGATGTGACACGGGAAGGAAGGTGTTGAATGTGTGAAGAGTGAGAAGAAGGCATGAAATCGTCAAGTGTCATCCTGAAGGGTGGAGAAAGTAAACCAACCATGAGGACTGCATAGGGCTGCAGAGCAGTATTGACTGTTTATTGGAAATCTGGGGTCATGAACTGAAGGCAGGACATGGCAGTGAGGGCACGACTAGAAGAAGCAAGCAAGACACTGAGTTTATAAAATTCAGGGAGAGGACATTCACACTCAGGGCCCTGTCCTAGGTACTGCCCTTACCTTAGCCCAGTTGTAGTTTTGCCAGACAGAAAAGCTGCTTGTGTTCCTCAAGCAGTATTCTGCTTCTGCTGATGAAGTACAGTTTTACATAATCATGATTATGATTTGGTAGATGAAGACAAATGGGCAGAGAGATCACAAAAGAACAGATTGTAGAACCTATGCAGGACTAGGAGGGAAGCAAAACTGCCATTGGGGTGAAGTGGAGTGACAAAATGCAGTGATTAGTTAATTGGTAAGTTTAGGAAGTCATAGAATCTTGCAGTTGAGATAGAAGGTAGTGGCCAGAAAGTAAAATTTTAGAGATGATACAGTTCCTGGATAGGATAGTTTCCAGAAGGCGATTATAATAGTAGATAGTGAGTTGCATGAAAGAGTCTTAACTTCAATTCTTTCAATTTTCTTTTTTTTTTTTTTAACTATCCTGAAGACCAGGATGTTAAATTACCCACATGTATGGCAGGGTCACCAGGTACATAACAGGAGTATGGATGAAGAGTACAGTGAGTCAAATGTTAAACACTTTCAAACCATGAATCAGAATAATTCTTATATATAAGAGTAATCTGTTTCTTAAATAATTAAAGTATAATATGATTTTCATTCAAATATATGATTCTGTTTATTGATTATAATAAGTGTTCAATAAATTAAATTGGATAAGGGAAGGAAGAACAAGAATAATTGAGACCTTTTTGGAAATTGCTGTTTCCTATGACATTTGGTCAATAACTTAAATCTCATATATTCTTTCTTCTTTTAAGGGTGCTGAAAATGATTAAACTACTGATTTTAAGATCTTATTTTTTTTTCCTGCTTGTTTCATATTGTAGGTTTTGAGAATAGGATACTGGATAAAGTTTGGTGTAAGAAGTGGGAAGGGAAGAAGTAAACTTGAAATAAACCAAAGTGGTTTGCATGAGTGTGTGTGTGTGTGTGTGTGTGTGTGATTTTTGTACCTAAAGGTGAGAGAATTATTCTTGCATTGAGTTTTACATTGTGGATACAAGAGAATGTAGACCAAGGGGAAACTCAGTGTAGGAAGATGATGACAGCTTTAAGTTATTGCATGTCTATCGAGAGTCAGTTATGCACACAGTATTCTACATGCATCATCTCATTTAGCCTTTGTAATGGCCCAGGGATGTTGAGGTTGTTAGGCCTACTTGAAGAATGAGAGCACAGGTCTAAGGGAACATAAATTGTCTAGATCATGCAGATAACTTGGATAGCCAGAGGTCAGACTCCAATCCCTGAACGTCAAACTCATTCTCTTCCACAACACAATTCTCAAAGGAGTCAAATTTTCAAATAACATCTTCACAGGATGTATCATTTTTCCTGTAAAGCCACATTGGGAGTGTTTGCGATATCTAGTAATAAAAATAGAATTTTCCTCACAATTCTTATTAAACCAACAATATTGGAGGAGATGTTCAAACTCTGAAAATACTACCTGACTAGTAAAAGATACCCTACAAATCCATGTTTTTGTTTCCATTTTTCTACTAATGTACATATATGATAAAAAATTTTTAAACTTTAATGCACATCAAATTTCTGAAATAGCTAATTTGTGAGAAGGAAAGGAATAAAACAAAATTTGATGGACACGATTTGATTTAAAATATAACCCTAATATAGCCTAATCAAATATATGTTGTATTTATTAACTGTTATTATTAAACTACAAGAAATTGCTGAATATATCAAGAGACATTTGCCATTACAAATATTTTCTAGACAAAAATGCCACTTAATTCCATTTTTCAGGATGGCCAGTTTCAGTACAAAAGATCTTCTTTTGAAAAGATGGCAAGCTTGTCGAAATTCGTAACAGCAACTTAGTCCTTCATGACTGCTCAAGGGTGCTCATTGTCACACAGACCAATGTGTCACGGTAGTTATTGGAACTGAGTCAATATGCAATGCAGGCAGCTCTTCTTGTAAGAGGGTTGAAGCAATTCAATTGCAAGTCTAGCCTGAGACCAGAAATCAGACTAGAAAAACAAGAAGCAAGAGTAGTCAGTAATGAAAACTGCTTCAACTGCCAGTAATTAATTCAGAGACCATTCAAAGATATGCTGTGGTTTCTAAGATCACCCTGATAATGGTGTGAAAGGGACTTGGTTGTTTCTTTCATTTGAGAATTTCAAAGATGAAATGTGATATCAATAAAGTTCATGGTGTTATAAAGAGGGTGAATATGGATCTTTTTTTAGATCATTATGGAGTGCCTCTTTCATGATTTCCTGTGACTTATTGATTACTCCCAATATCGAGCACTGTCTCTGGTACGCATTCTACAAAGATAAGGGATACATTTTAAGGAGACCAGAGTTTTATGAGGAAGGCAGAGGGTCCCCCTAGTACAGGAAACGCTGTAGACTCTTAGTACATATTTGTTGAAAGCATTTATAATCAAGTATGGGATGAATACTGAAAGCATGCACAGTGCCCTGACAGAGGAAGTTAGGACAATAGGTACTTGGGGCTTTGTTCCAGGTTTGAAGAGCTGAGCTTCTCTAAGAGCCTTACCCTTGAGCCACATCCTGAAGGAAGTGGAGGAGGAGGATTAGGAAGGAAGAGGAAGGGAACTTAGAGAGGGTACCATGTGCAAAGAGGCAGGTTGATGAGACAGCCTGGAGAACAGCGACCTGGATTTTAGGTTTACGATGTGGCATGGTGTTTAAAGTAAACAAAGATTAGTGAGAATGACATCATGTAAATGACACATTTACCACCAAGTTTATAGATTCCCACATAGACAATGGATCTCAAATATTGCCATAAGATAATTAAAATATAGCTAATATTATAATGATTCATGTGTACTAAATGCTTTGTATTTACTGATTCATTTCTGATTCTTCCCACTGAGGTTGGAATTATCATTACTCTCCTTTAAAAGTGAGAAATGAGATAAAAGGAAATGAAGGAATTTATCCAAGAAAATATATCTGATAAGTGACAGAACTAGGGTTTGAACCCAGCATTCTTGCTCCTGGACACACTTCTACCTGCTTCAGTATTGTTTCTTAAAACAATGCCTGAATTTGTGTCACTTGACATTAATAATATTTGAAATATCTAAATAAGAAATTATTTTTGTGATCAATAGTTCTCAGTTGCTTTCCAATATTCTTAATTGAGCTGGAGAAAAGAGATATAGCAACAGTGAACTTGTAGCTTTGTATAACTCAGAGTACATTCGTCAGAATGTGTTAAACAGTGACATTCTTCTGTAGTGTATGTCATTGTGGCAAACAAAAAAAAAATTGGGCACTACTGCTGAAGGAAATATGGAGTCTCAGTGAAGGGAGTAACAATTTGTGAAATTTTAGAGGAAATTAAATATCCCTTTATACAGGGAGAATATGGCATTACAGATTTCCAAAGTACTATGTAAATGACAATGAATTTACTGTTAATATCAGGTTCATAGCATATGAATCAGAATTCCAGAGTTCACTACCCAGGTCCAATCCCATCTCCAGCTTCTTGCTAACGCAGGTCTTGGGAAGCAACGGTGATAGCTCAAGTGTTTGAGTTCCTGTCATCTGTGTAGGAGAGCTGGGTTGACTTCGTTGAGCCTGCTGTGCCCTCAACCCAGCCCTGGCTATTATGGGCATCTGAGATGTGTGAATCAGGGGGTGGGGTTCCTTTTTTCCAAACTCCCTCCTTCCCAAACTCCTCTTTACCTCCTCCTTTCCTTTCTGAATTCATTACTCCTCCTCCTTCTCTCCTTCCTCTTCCTCCTCCTCTTTCTGCCTCTCTAATTCACTCATTAATTTTCAGAAGATGAATAGTAATACCTGATTATCCTGTGAACTTGACAAGTATTGATTTATTTAAATTCTCATAACAACTCTGAGAAAAGTGTCAATTTACAGGTAGAGAAACTGAGGATTTAGAAGCTTAATCTGCCCAAAATCTCTGAGTTAAGAAAGGTTTTTGGTCATGTATGACAAATAGGTTTCCACTGGACTCTGGGGAGTAAGTAAGTTAGCTCTGGTTGATTGGAGAGTTCCTATTATGTTTGCCAATTCTTAATTTCTTTGTTGATATATAAACTCATTGATGATAATTTATACATGAATAACTCTTAGGATTTCAAAATGTATTCAATTCATTATTAGGTGTCTGTGTGGTAAAGTGGAGGGAAAAAGACATACACAAGTGTGAAAATAAATGGGGAATGAAGTTATCATGGACATGCAGCTACCAAACCACAGACCCAGGCTCATTCCTCGAAGCATGGCTATCTCTTACGGCTCAGCAGTTCTCATGATAGCAGATGTCTGTGGTCTCATCGGGAGCCTTACACTGTGTTCAGATTTTAGGAAGAATAAAGAAAACAGAATATTAGAATCTGCCCATTAACCACTAGGAAAATACTCCAATATTTGTCTGCAAGTTGCTGTCATTTTTGATAGTGTCATCTACTTTAAGTTAAATATTTTAGAATTTTGTGATCATTGATATGTAGGTAAACACCTCTACAAACAGGTTCGGAAATTCATCAGGTAGATATGTGATTCGTATATAAAGTTGATAGATATCTATTAGTAGTATATATTCTTGGAGAATGAAATCTGGAAAAGAGATAACGAGAAGGGGAAACTTTCCAGTGCAGTATAGAAATTAAATCCAATATCCTGTGAGAAGAAATTCAGTGAACTGGGTCTGCAGAGTGAAGATAGGCACCAAGAAAAGGGATTGGTGTCAGCTGAATTTGTCAAGATAGGAAAGAATAATCCAAGCAGATGAAGAAGGGTCCAAAGATATTAAAGAAAAGGAAAGTCAGTACATGTGACAAAGCTGGATGGAACAGGGAAACATTGGCGTAGCAATTGCTTTCTACTCTTATACCTATAAATGTGTAGAAGTTAATAATAGGGAAATTTTTATTTTATTTATTTTTTATTTTATTTTTATTATTTTTTTTATTCTTTTAACTTTTTATTTTTTTTGATAGGCAGAGTGGACAGTGAGAGAGAGAGACAGAGAGAAAGGTCTTCCTTTTGCCGTTGGTTCACCCTCCAATGGCCGCCGTGGCCGACACGCTGCGGCCGGCGCACCATGCTGATCCGAAGGCAGGAGCCAGGTGCTTCTCCTGGTCTCCCATGGGGTGCAGGGCCCAAGCACTTGGGCCATGCTCCACTGCACTCTTGGGCCACAGCAGAGAACTGGCCTGGAAGAGGGGCAACCGGGATGGAATCCGGCACCCCGACCAGGACTAGAACCCGGTGTGCTGGCACCGCAAGGTGGAGGATTAGCCTATTGAGCCATGGCGCCAGCCATAATAGGGAAATTAAAAGTGGACAGAATCTGTAAGCTTCTGAAAGGAACAGAGTTTAGAAAAGACTCTGGTTCTTGCATTCCACTGCACAGCCACTGTTTCACTCCTCATGATCAATGCGGGAAATTTTATGATATGGACTGAATTAGGACTTCCTGCTGATCACTTCTTCAACATTGTGAGGTTCCCAACAGTCAGTCACATTTGTAAACTTTTTGGCAGAAAGACTGGAGGCAGAGGAATTGAAAAATGCAACTGCTTCACGAAGAGTTGAAGTTAGCATAAAGTAACACTGAGGATACTGGCTGGGGTGTTCTGCCATATATTAGGTGCCATTTGTAGTTCACATTGTGCAAGAGCTGTCATGCTTCAAGCCATTGACATTTTTCTCTATTAACTACCATTCTGTGTAGCCAGTACTGAAAATTCAGCCTATCAACTTTTATTTATTTAGCTACTATGTACGCTGCCTAACTTGGATACTCATCATTTACTTTCTAATGTGCATAATAAAGCATGTCTTATTCCTGTATGTACATCTGGATTTCTTTTCATGTAAAAGATATTAAGCTATCAAGAATGACCTTGTATGGATAATAATCTTCATATCATTTACTACACACGATATACTTTTATCTGCCATTGTTCTTCAAAGAAAAGTAAGCCCGGTGGTCTGTCTTACTAAAATTCCACTACTGTTTTCTAACTCTTTATAGGCAGTGCGGGGACACCTGTCACATTCAATGAAAATGGAGATGCTCCTGGACGTTATGATATCTTCCAGTATCAAATAACCAACAAAAGTACAGAATACAAAATCATTGGGCACTGGACCAATCAGCTTCATCTGAAAGCAAGTATCCACATAAGTGTGCATTAATGTATTAGCTCTAACTTTTTTAGACTTTCCCATAGATACGTTTTCAAAAAATTATGCCTTTACCCTTCATTCAACTTAAAATATTGAAGACATTCATGAATCTCTTGAGAAATCCCGTGATATCTATAAGAATGTAATGAATGATTTCATTTCCTTTTAATTGACTAAAAGAAATATTGCCCTTTTCTGAAAGTTTGCTTATCCAAATCTTTGTACACTGTGTGTGTGGCGTATATAGGGGTGGGTAGGAGGGATTAACAGAATGTATAGTGAGTTATTAAGTTGAGGCTTTTAAGAGAAGTCTCCCCTTTGCCATATCATAAGGTGAGACCTTATGGCTACATCTGACTGATGGAAGTGCGTGTGTATTTGCGTTACTTCTTTTACTTACAATGCTGTGGGAAATTAATGTATCCAGAGATAAGGGTCAGATTATTTAATAGCTCACAGGGCTGCCTATTGTCCTTGTCTACTTTGAAACTCCTATGGTCCAGGATCCATGACTTTCACAGTTCCTACCAGTGGCCAGGTAAGGGAGACCTGCAGAGCCCAGCCAAAGGGAGCTCCCAGGGCCTGGAGGTGGTGCCCATCACAGGTAGCATTTGCCCACAGGAACACCAGGCCAGCTGTCTTTCCTTGTGGTCAGGAGGGATGGAGTGGAGCTGGCAGGCTGTGTGGCAATGGAGAAGAGGAGCTTTGTCAGACAGATATCACTGCCTTGAGAGAGACTCCTCAAAGGTGCAATTTCAGGGAAGGAGTCTTGGTGGACTCAGGAATGCTGCCTGCTTCTCAGACCCACCAGTCATTTAGGGCTCATGTAGAATTCAGGAAATCACTCCTGAACTTGATGGGTAAGGAAGGTCCAGGTAATTGCAGGGCGCAAGCCTGGCGTGGCTGGTGGGGAAGATTGGAACAGCATCTGTTTATCACCAAGTAAAGAATTCACATTTCAACTGCCCATGGCTCACTATCAGTGCACAAAGGTTTCAAATGTAGGTGAATGGAGAGCATACCTTGTAGTCTCAATGCAGGTTTGGAGTTGGTTTACTTTGCATCTCTTGTACATAGGTGCAGGGCTATCTGTGGGCCCAGGAATCCTTAGAGTGACACCAGTGTTTACTGTGGAGGCAGTAAGGTACTTTCACAATGCTACCACGAAAGGAGGACATGGTCTCCCACTGTTCTCTTGTTCTTTCCATTAATAAAATATGTCCTCTTCTTGATTCTCAGAGATACCACAATACTTGAGTGTGCATGAGCTTTCTTGTGCTGGGACCAATTTAGAAGATGTTGATTTGGTATCTTATTTTTGCTTTTCTGTGTCCCATGAAGTGATGTGTTAATGCAAATATTGGTCACCCAGGTTCTCAGCAAAGAAGCAGAAAGCAGATGATGAGAAATAACAAAACCAAAATCTGAATGATTTATTGTCTCTTTGAAGTGACTTCAAGATAATAACAGCTCTATTTTCAATAATGCACAAAAGGATTATGTTCCCGCTAGTATAGTATATAACACCACGTATTTACAGTTTTTTCCTTTTTCTTTTCCCAAGTTGAAGATACAAAATTATTTTGCAAACAGCAGTAAGATAGTTCTCGTTATTTCAATGTGTATAGCATGCAATAAATATTTTTATTTTTAATAATTTTTAAAATTATATTTTGACTAAACAAATTTCATGTATTTCATATGTATAGATTTAAGAACAGAGTGACACTTCCCTTCCTACCCTCCCTCTGAAAAACACCCTCAAGGTTCATCCTCTTTTCTTTCTGATTCCCTCTCTTCATTTATACAATGATCTACTTTCAGTTTACTTTATGCTCAGAAGACTAATATTACATCAAGTAAAGAGTTCAGCAAATACTAAGAAGAAATTAAACTGTTCATCAACAGTAGAGACAAGGGCTATAAACAATCTTTGAATCTCAAAATTTCAACTTCACTCCTATACCTTGTATTATTGGTATTCTATTATTTACTACAGATCATGGAAATTATATGATATTTGTCTTTTTGGGACTAGTTCGTTCCACTAAGTATAATGGTTTCCAGATGTATCCATTTTGTTGGAAAGACAAGATTTCATTCTTTTTTTTGTGGCTTAGTAGTATTCCATACTATGTATGTATAATAATTTTTTAACCAGTCAGCAATTGATAGACATCTGAGTTGATTCCATATATTAACTATTGTGAATTAAGCTGCAATTACATTGGGGTACAGATAACACTTTCATATGCTGAATTCATTTCTCTTAGGTAAGTTCCCAGGAGTGAGAATGCTGGGTCATATGGTGCATCTATTTTACATTTTTTGAGGTATCTCCATACTGTCTTCCACAATGGCTCTACTAGTTTACATTCCCACCAGCAAAAAATTATTATACTTGATCCACACATCTTTACCAGCATTTATTGTTTCTTGATTTCTGTATGGCAGCCATTCTAACTGGGGTGAGGGGAAACATCATTGTGGTTTTGATTTGAATTTCCCTGATGGCTAGTGATCCTGAGCAGTTTTTCATTCCTTTCATGGCCATTTCAGTTTCCTGTTTTGAAAAATACCAGTTCAAGTCATTTGCCCATTTCTTAACTAGATTATTTGTTTTTTGTGTTTCTTGAGCTCTTTGTAGATTCTGACATTAATCCTTATCAGTTGCATAATTTGCAAATATTTTATCCCATTTTGTCAGTTGCCCCTTAACTTTGGTGAGTGTTTGTTTTGAAGTACAGAATCTTCTTAGCTTGATATAATCCTATTTGTCCCAATTTTGGCTTTGATTGCCTTCTGGTATCTTTTCCTATGTCAGTGTTTCACAGTGTTTTGCCCTGTTTGTACGTTTGAAATGTTCTCCCCTAGTAATTTAAGGGTGTCAGGTCATAGATTTAGTTCCTTGATCCATTATCATTTGATTTTTGTGTAAGGTAGGAGTCTTGTTTCATACTTCTGCACATGTAGATCTATCTAGTCTTCCCAGCACTTTTTGTTGAAGAGACTGTCCTTTCTCCAGTGACTGATTTTAGCTCCTTTGTCAAAGATACGTTGGTTGTAGATGTGTGAGTTGATTTCCATAGTTTCTATTCCATTTCTATTTTGTCTATTTTTTGACAATGTTAGACTGTTTTGGTTGTAATTGCCCTGTAGTATGTCTTGAAATCTGATATTTTGATGCCTCCAGCTTTGTTTTTGTTGTATAAGATTGCTTTAACTATTTGGAGTCCTTCTGATTACATATAAATTTTAGTATTTTATCTAGATCTGAGAAGAATGTCATTGGTATTATTGTGATTGCTTTGAATCTGTAAATTGATTTTGGAAGAATGGACATCTTCACTGTATTAATTCTTCTAATCCAAAAACATGGAATATTTTTCCATTTTTTGTATCTCTTTTGATTACTTTCTTTAATATTTTGTAGTTTTCATTATTGAGATTTTTCAAATTTTGATTAAATGTTATTTAATTTTTTATGTAGCTATTCTGAATGTTAATCTTAGAACTTCTTTCTCATTCATGGCATGTCTGTGTATAAAAAGTCTTGATTTTATGTGCTTTTTTTAAATCTTGCCACTTATAAAACTCTTAAGAGTTTGAATAGTCTCTTAGTGGAGTCCCCTATACGTAGAGTCATATCATCTGCAAATATCAATTTTTACTTCCTCCTTTCCAATTTGTATCTCTTTGATTTTCTTTTCTTGTCTAATGGCTCTAGTTAAAACTCCAAGGACTATAGTGAATAGCAATGGTGAAAGTGGGCATAGTTATCTGGTTCTATATCTTAGTGGGATGCTTCTATCTTTTCCCCATTCATTAAGATGCTGGCTGTCAAATTTGTTGATTTGTAAATATTGAACTAACCTAGCATACCAGGGATAAATCCCACTTGGTCCAGGTGAATGATCTTTCTGGTGTGTTAGATTTGATTAGCTAGTATTATTCCGAGGATTTTTGCACCTATGTTGGTCTGTAATTATCTTTTTCTTCTTTTTATCTTTTTTTGATTTTGGAATTAAGTTGATACTGGCCTCATAGAAAGAATTTTATAAGAATTCCCTCCTTTTCAGTTGTTTTGAATAGCTTGAGAAGAATTGGAATTAGTTCTTCAAATGTCTGGTAAAATTTAGCAATAAAGCCACCCTGTCCTTGGCTTTTCTTTGTTGGGATGGTCTTTATTACTAATTCAGTCTCCAACTGGGTTATTCTGTTTAGGTTTTCTATGTCTTAATGACTCAATTTGGGAGATTATCTGTGTCAAGAAATCTATTTCTTCTAATTTTCCAATTTGTTGGCATACAGCTGTTTGTAGTAATTCCTGATTATTTTTATTTCTGTGCTATCTATTGTTATAGCTCCTTTTTCATTTTTATTTTGTTAACTTAAGGCCTCTTTTTTGGGTTAGTTGGATCAATGGTGTATTAGTTTTATTTTTTTCAAAAAAAACAGCTCTTCACTGATCTTTTTTTGTTTGTCCTCAGTGTTATTTCTTCTCTAATTTTAATTATTTCTTTTACTAATTTGCAGTTTGGTTGTTCTTTTGCTAAGTTCTTCAGCTGCATTTGTAGCTTATTTTTGGTGCCTTTCCAATTTCTTGATATAAGCATCAATTGCTGTAAATGTCCCTCTTAATACTGGTTTTGCTGCATCCCATAAGTTTTGATATATTGTATTGTCATCTTCACTCATTTCCAGAATTTTTTTTTGATTTCTATTTTGAATTCTTCTATGAGTCACTCTTCATATAGGGGCATGTTGTTCAATCTCCATATGTTTGCATATGTTCTCAAGATTCTTGAGTTGCTAATTTCCAGCTTCATTCCATTGTGGTCAGAAAAGCTGCATGATATGATCTTGATTTATTAGAATTTGCTCACACTTGCCTTATAGCCTATCATATGGTCTATCTGAGATACAGTTCCGTGCACTGATGAAAAGAATGTATATTCTGCAACTGTGGGATGAAAGGTTCTATAGATATAAGTTAGTTCCATTTGGTCCATAGGGTAGATTAGCTCTGTTTCTTTGTTGAATTACTGTCTAGTTGATCTGTCCATTGAAGAAAGTGGGGTATCACAGTCCCCCATTACTATTGTATTTGAGTCTGTGTCTCCCTTTAGATCCATCAACATTTATTTTAAATAGCCAGGAGTCTGGCACTGCATGCATCTACATTTAAAATAGTCACATATTCCTGTTGAATTGATGCCATAGTCATTATGTAGTGCCTTCTTTGTTTTTACCAATTTTTTAGTTAAAGTCTGTTTTGTGTGATATTAGGATGGCTATACTTGCTCGCTTTTTCTTTTTGGTAGGTTGGAATATATTTTTTCTATCCTTTTACTTTCAGTCTGTGTGTGTCTTTTTTGGTGAATTGTGTTTCTTATAGGCCACAAATAGATGTTTTTTAATCCATTCAGCCAGTGTGTATCTTTTCATTGGATTTTTAAATCACTCACATTCAAGGTTATTATTAGTAAACAATGGTCCTGCCATTTTCCCATAAATATTATTGTTGTTTACTTTTGATTTACTTTGTGGTTTTAGGGTGATTTTTCTGCCTTCACATTCTTTCATAATGATGACTATTTTTCTGTGTTTCCATATATGGCAAATCCTTGAGCAACATTTGTAAGACTGGATGAATGGTGATAACTTCTTTCAATCTGTTTGTTATAGAAAGTGTTTATTTTACATTTATTCATAAATGAGAGCATCTCAGGGTACAGTATTCTTTGTTAATTTTTGTCCTTAAGATGTGGGCTCCATCTCTTCATTCTCAACTAGTGTATAGAGTTGCTGATGAGAAGTTAGCTGTGAGTCTGGAGATCCTCTGAACGTAATCTGTTGTTGTGTTGAAAGCTTGACTACAATGAGTCATGGTGATGATATTTTCTAATCGTGTCTATTAGTTGTATGTGCCTCATGTATTTGAATGTCCTTTTCCTTCTCCAAATTAGCAGAGTTTTCTGCTAGTATTTCACTGAATAGGATTTATAATCCATTCTGTTTCCCACACCTTCAGGAACTCTTAGGACCCATATGATGGCTTGTTTATAGTGCCGTGTAAGTCTCCAACAGTTTTTTAAATGTTTAAATTATTTCTTCTTCTCCTTCCTTCTCCCCCCCCCTTTTTTTTTGATCTGAGATATTTCCAAAGATTTGTCTTCTAGCTCAGATATTCCTTCTTCAGCCTCAAAAAATCTACTGTTAAGGCTTTCCAATATATTTTTATTTGACATATTGGATTTTTCATTTCTAATATTTCTATTTGATTTCTCTTCAAAATCTCAATTTTGTGGGAAAACTTTTCTTTCATGTCCTTTGCGAATTTCTTTAACTTGTCAGTTTGCTTCTCATTGCTTCTGAGTAATCCTGTGTTCAGTCTTTTGTATTGTTTTTTAGGCATTGCTTCAATCTATACTCGCATTCTAAAATGAAGTGTTTTTGTGTTCCTTTGGGAGATTCATGTTGTCTTCCTTATCTTTTTCCTTGACTTCATGCATTTATTTTTAGGCATTTGAGGAAATACTTGTTGGTTTTCTTCTCTGTGGCTTAGTGGAGTGTCTGTTCTTTCAGTGAGTACAGAGAGGTGTGTGTTGGGTATGGTCCAGAAGGTATAATCAGTGCTCCAGGGTGAGAGGAGTGTCCAGTATCCAAGTTGGGTGTGGTAGAACTCCATTATTATCAGCAGTGGAGAGGGCCTAATCACCTCTGTTGGTGTAATCACACACTCACCTCCCCTCTTCCAAGGTGATCCGTGTCTCTGTTTAGCCCACAGTGAGTGCAACACTCACCCACACTGCTGCATGAACAGCACATGGATCTGTGCAGTCCTCAGCATGAGACCAACCCTGTTTTAATGACCTACCCTAGCACTGAGAGAGGCATGAGCCTTTGGCGCCACACACAATGATTGACCATAAACCCTTTAACAGCTTGTACCCTATTGTGTAGTTACAGAGTTCCCACAGTCTCAGCCCACAAGTCTCACACTGTCCCAGGGTACAGTAGATCTGCTCCACCTGGCTACCCTCTCCTGTACACAGAGCAAGCAGAGTAATTCCCAGGGCCCATTGCCTGTGGGTGCTCTGCCTTGGCATCTTGAGTCCAGAGCCTGTGATACATTGAGAGGCTGGGGGCACCTCACAGTCCTGCATGGGTGCCCAACCCTCTGTCAACCCTTCCAGGCATACTCAAAGTGTGGGGAACACAGAGTTTTCCCTCTTGTAAAATTCCCTAATCACACACATGCACAAGAAGTGCCCCAGCTGCTACTGGTGTCAAACTGGTGCCTTCTCCCCACCTGTTGCTGGGCATGTACAGAAGAGCCACCACAGCCACTACAGGTGTCAAAATAGCACCTTCTCCCTGTTGGTTACTGGGTGCCCTTGTGAGGGGATGGGAAGAAAGAAATGTGTCCTTTTCTGCAGTGGGCTAGGCGGGTACCCTGCTCGGTGCCCCTGTGTTTGAGGCAGGACTCAAAACAATGTGCTCTGCCAAGCTCTCCCTCCAGTAGTAGCAGCAGTGGCCCTGGCTGCTGCAGCCTTTTCACCTCACTCTCCCAAGCTGGTGCTTCCTTCGGCTCTAGGCTGTGGGTGTCATGTTGTGGCCATGCTTGTTGCTGTGTGTCTGCAACTTCCACCCTGATCCGTGGTGTCCCTCTTCCTTCTGTGGAATTTCCACTGCAGATCTCTCTCATGCTGCCCCCTGGGAATGCACGCCCTCTACCTTTTCTGCTACTGTTTTCTTCTTGCCTAAAGCAGTGCATCCTTTTCCCATTTAACCATTTGGAATGACCTTACATTTTCTTACATGGAGTTGCTTCATGAAATCTTATCTGTTGTTCTGAAACTCAGATTGACATTTATCAAAGCATGGTTGGATAACTCTACAGGCGATAGGGAACAGTCTGAAAATCAAAGGCTTTTTGACAAATGCCCTTTGGAAATTGGATTTATGTGAAGTAAAATTATTACAGATGACAAAGAAAATTTGACAAGGGTTAAAATAGAGAAGTGATTTTTATCTGACTTTTATTAATGCCTAAATTCTCATTACATTTCTCTGATTAAGGATTTATATAACAAAATTCAATATTTGAGAAATATGCATTAATACATAAGATCAAGGCACCTAAAATAATTATACACACAAGTACACATTCACAATATAACACAATGTGTGTATTATAAAATTTTCATATTGAATCTCAAGTTGCTCTTTTATGTACATTTAACGGTGCATGAAAGTTTTATGTTTATGACTGTGTTATTGTTCATAAAATATATCAAAACAATTTGTAACAATTCTTCTTCATGCGTGATTATGATCATCTATAACCAGAGCGTAGTGCTAGTTTTACTGAAACAGCAAAAACGCAGCTCTCAGAAGAAAAGAGTGAATTAGACTGTGGGGAGAGGTTATGCCAAGGATTGAATTCTGGGGACTTTCAGGACAAACTAAGTGACTTTTGTTCTTTAGGAGTGGGGTCAGCCATCTGCTTAAAAGTGGACAGGAGGTTGTTTGCAAAGTTCTAGTTTATTTAAGTTCTGTTTAGATTTTAGGCAATGCACCAACCAATGTTTTTAGCTTCATCAGCTCCAAAATGGAAATGATAGTAGCATCCAACTTGCATGGCTGTAGAAAAAAAATGGAATAAAATAAGGTATTATAGCACTTGAATCAGTGCTTGGTACATATGAAATCCATGAACATTACTGTTAATCCAACACCTTCTATATTGTCAGTGGAAGATCCAGATCTGATAATGAGTGTGTTGAAAAGAGGAATGAAGCTCCTAGAGGCACTTGACTTTGTTTTAGAAAGTACAGAGAATCTCTGCATTTAAAATGCTGATCAGTTTTCCTTACAGCCAGTTGTTTCTGCCTGTCTGTGGATATAGAGTGGTATTTTTACCTAGACAGCTATTTAATTTTTAGGGGACAGGTTTTGAACTTTTCTGTTTAAAACATGTAATGCTTTCTTTTACATTTTTCTTTTATTTTTAATTGACATAGTAAGTATGGTGTTTTGGTATACATTAATTACGTAGAATGATTGAATCATGCTAATTAATAATCCATCACCTCAGTTACTTTTTGGTGGTGAAAACATTAAAAATCTTTTTGAATTTTTGAAATGTATCTCAAATTATTGATTGTTGAATTCACTGTTCTGTGATTAAAGGGTACACAGCTTCTGGTAGACAGAAGGAAAAGGCAGTGATTTTCACATGGGTTTGGTAAGCCCTTTTGGTACTCTCATACTCTGTACCACAGTCAGAAGTAGAGTGAATATATGGGTGCTGCTTCAGGACACTGACAGTCTAGAAGGGGAGACAGATTCCCAAACCAACAATTCTAGGGTTATGAGAAAGGTGTGCACTTACTTGGCAATTTTAGTCCAGAGAGGAGTTGCTATCTGGTCTGCACATCAGCAGAAGTAATTGTAGGAGACAAAAGTGGGTACTAAGAAGAGGATTTTCTCCATCTCTTCTTATTCTATTAAACCAGATTTATGATAGGTTTCACATTCTTAATGGCAAGCATTTATCAGCCAGTTGTTGGACTGAATTCTGCTTGTTTTCCAGGAACTAGTTTTTCTGTATGAATTCAACCGCAGGATAATTTTGAACACTCAGAGTATATAGTTAGTCCTATTTGAGGGCAGCAAATTAGTCCTGAATGTTAGGAAAGCACATGCATTTTTCGAAATAGATTATTCTTTAAAGTTCTTTTCTCTGGAAAACTTCTGAAGTATTTCTTTTCCTCAGAAGCATTTTCTTTATTGTTATAAATATTATTTTCTTCTATGGAGCTAATATATGCTTTTAGTTTAGTAATTACAATCAGAATAATTTGTTAATTGTGATCTAGGCTTTCTGTGCAGTAATCTCAGCTCACACACGAAGGGTGTATTGTCTACCTGTGAGTGAATTTGAACAAGTGAGTTTCTCTTTCTTGTTAGCCTGGACCTCTCTAGAGACAGGTAGTCCTTATTAGTGATTATAAAACATGTTGTAACCTAGAAGTTCAGAGTCAACAGAAGAAGGACTGAGAGAAGGTCAGCCATATGCTGCTTGAAGCCCACAGGGAGAAGGTGTCCTGGGGTTACTCAATGGGCTGAAAATAGCTCAGGGTTTACCTTGTTATGCTTCCGACCAAAGCCACTTTCTTAGATTGCTGAATGAATGAGGCATATGTTTTTGCTGCTTTCTTTTATTTTCATTTTATGCAAATATGTAATTAAAAGATAACAATGGTAAAGAATAATTACTGTCTCAACCAAATTATTATTGGCATAGTATCTATTGGAAGGGTGGCTTAAAAACAAGGGCTTTATTGAACCTGATTTAATATTTTCAGGAGGTCACTCCTTAAAAGAGTAACTGTTGACAAAGTACTAAACTCTGAATATTTAATAAGGTCAAGAACAAGATCTCAAAGATAAAAAGATGTTTGAATTCTGATTTTCTATTCCTGGGTTGAATAGGTTTTCACACATCATTTTCTCTCTTAATCTCAAATTCTTCATCTGCATTAAAACTATAATATCTACCTTTTAAATTTCTTTAGAAACTAAAGTAAACTGTATTTGCAATATATAAAATCCTAGAACATTGCCTGGCACATATTAATTGTTAAATTGACAAGATCATAATAAAAGGTTTTGGCTAATATTACCCAACTATCACAGAAGATCTGTAATGGATGTTTTTATATGAAATCAAATGGAAGCAATGTGTAGAAACTTTTTTTCAGCCCTTATCCCAAAGTTCTGGATAGGGAGTACTTATATAAAAGGGTTGCATATGGGGCCAGTGCTGTGGCATAGAAGGTTAAGCCTCTGCCTCCAATGCTAGCATCCCATTCGGGCTGCTCAGCTACTCCACTTCCAATCCATCTCCCTGCTAATGCACCTGGGAATGCAGCAGAAGGTAGCCCAAGGGCTTGGGTCCCTCTATCCACATTGGAGACCCAGAAGAAGCTCCTGGATTCTGGCTTCAACCTGGTAGATCATTGGCCATTGTAGCCATCTGGGAAGTGAACCAGCAAATGGAAGATATCTCTCTCTCTCTCTCTCCTTCTCTCTCCCTCTCTCTTTCTCTCTCTTTCTCTCCTTCTCTCTCTGTAGCTCTACCTTTCAAATAACTAAATCTTTAAAAAGAGGGGTATATATACCATAGCAATTTGTGTCCATTCAGTAAACCTCAAATATTTGCTGATGTATAGTATTTATGTATGTTTTGTAATTATTTATAATTATATATAATGTATATGTTAAAGTAAGCTATGTGATTCAGATACTTTGAACAAAATATAAACTCGGACTTTCTGGTAAAATTTAGGCCCATTCATTATATTAGTCTTTCCTACATACCTATAATATGGTACTCATAACATGGTATTTTAATTGTAATTATGTCTTTTCCTGTTGATGATCATTCAAATGCATGCATGCTACCCTGGGACCTCACTACTAGTGTGCAGTACTAAAATGGCTTATTATTATGGAAAACATCAACAGGTTTTAACCAAAATCATGAGATGCATTAGTGTCACAGAGGAATAGCTTTTATATAATGAGAGCTATTAAGATAATTGAGTGGTCCTTAGGCCTAGTGGTGGCTGAGACACCTGCATACCATATCAGAGGCCTAGGTTCAAGTCTTGGCTCAGTTCCTGATTCCAACTTCACTCTGGTGCACATCCTGTGGTACAGGAGGTCCCTCCTACCCACCTGGGAGACATGGCTTTTGTCCCTGACTCACAGCTTCAGCCTGGGCCAGCCCCAGCTTTTGTGGAATTTGGGGCAGTGAATCGCAGGTAGTACCTCTCTCTGTCTCTGTTTTTCTCTTTTTCTTCCTTGTTTTCTGTCTCTGCCTATCAATCAATCTTTTTTTTTAAGAAAAAGATCATATTGACGTAAGGATGGCTTGCATGGATTTGAAACATACTTGAATGGAGAATTGAACATCTGTTTGCATTGACCCTTAGGAGTCACTCATTTTCTGACTCTATTTTCCTGTTTGTAAAGTTGTCTGGATTTGAAAATTCTTATGTTATTGTCATTATACACACACACACACACATTTATTAGGGTACGTTAAGAAAGTTAATGAGGGGCCTGTGCTGTAGTATAGTGGGCTAAGCCTCTGCCTACGGTGCATATCCCATATTGTGCCATATTCCATTTTGGTGCCAGTTCATGTCCTGGCTGCTCTACTTCCAATCAAGCTCCTTGCTAATGGCCTGAGAAAGCAGTGGAAGATGGCCTAAGGGCTCAAGCCTCATTATCTGCGTGGGAGACCTGGAAGGGGCTCCTGACTCTTAAATGAAGATCAGCCCAGCTTCAGCCATTGTGGCCATTTAGGGGAGTGAGCCAGAGGATGGAAGACCTTTCTCTCTGCCTCTCCTTCTCTCTGCCAGTAACTCTGCCTCTCAAATAAATAAATCTTTCAAAAAAGTTAATGGAAAAATAGAATTAAAAGATAGTGTTCATTTTTCATGAACTCTTTGAAGTACCCTCATATGGATATATGTATATCTAAAAGTTCAGATGAAATGAGTATTATATAATGTACTCTCTTTCCTACAAAGACTGAATGTGAATCAGTTCCCTGAGATCATTCTCTATTCTCTGCTAGAACTTTAAATACCAACCTAGGTTCTGTTCTTCATTCTGTATTCTGAAAATACTTTGATCTGCTTCCTTTCTTTGAAACAAGATGATTAATGTTCAAAACTGTACTTTTGTTAATTGGATGCCAAAACATTCTTTACAAAAAGTCATTTTGGTGTCATTACTTATATCTCTGTTTATGAGATAACAAGCATTTGCTATAGTCATACTAGGTTAAGCAAATGTTGAGGTGATTAAATTTTAACTACATCCTTGCTAAGCCCAATGTAGATCCTCAGTAAGTATTAATGCAACATGTGATGGGTAGTATCCTGATATTCTGATCTTTTCTGCATACGGCAGCTTATGAGCTAAGATCCATAACTATTGATTAAGAAGTGACCTTGTACACAGATTATCTATGCAATGACTGCTTCTTGACAGGTCATCAAGAGGTACAAGGTTCAATAAAGCATACTTCCAGATATCAAATAATTGAAAGTCCATTAAAAGCATCCATATACATGAGCAACTACAATAAATGCACAATTGCACAGGTACATATTAAATAATAAAGTGTGCTTTCAGAGGATTCAGTGGATCCACTGGGTAAAGTTCCTTGACGTAAATAAAATTCAAGCTGGATTGTAAATTAGTTTTGTGATCAGTAAAAGTTGGAAAAGTAAATAGGCAATGGAAAAAGCACCCATCTATCCATTCGTTCATTCTCAGATAAAGTGCCTGCAGTGAGCCACTGCTGAGGGAAGTACTGGAGATATTTTGAGTTTTCATATTCAGTCCATAATTTTTTGTTCCCTGAGGTAGCAGCACTGTTCAGGAGTAGAACCCAAGAAATGCCTCATTTGTGAGCCTGTAAACCATTGATTTTTATTCTTCTATTCTTATCGTGTAAATTTTTTTTAAAATTCTATATTTCATATAAGTTATTTCCTGAAATCTTCAATTAACATGTAATGCTTTTACATTTTCATCGGATACAGTACACTGTTCCAACACATACACACAGCTTAGACTCCTCAAACATCATGGCCAGATTTCCCATTTCCTTACCTTTCCTTCATGTCTGGAACCTATCAGCCTGTCTTCTCTGGTTATTTATACTATAGTATATTATTGTCAATTGTAGTCACTCCATTGGTCTGACGAAGCCCAGAACTTCCTTTTTTCGTGTCTTTATTTTGAAAGAGATAGAGTGATAGACAGAACTCTTATCCATTTGTTCACTTTGCAAATTCCTGTAAAATCAGAGGCATGGAGCTCAATCCAATCTTACAAGGATGGAGGGGACGCAACTACTTAAGCCAAAACTGCTGCCTCCCAGGATGAACATTAGCAAGAACAAAGCTAGGACTAGAACCTAGGCATTCTGATACAGAATGTAGGCATCCACACTAGTGGCTTAACTGTTAGCCCGAATGCCTATCCTTGAAATTTATTTCTTTTGAGTAAAGCCTCTTCAGAGGCTAGAGAATTGGGAAAACTATTGTTGTCTATTGAGTTTGCAATATTCCAGGGGAGGAAGGTCAGGAAGACACTGATATTTGCATTGTTTACCAGGGCCAGCCAAACATTTAGGGATCCCTTGCCTTCCCTTCTAAAAGCTTCAAGATAATTGAGGGTAAAGAATTTATTCTGCTTCAATTTTTTATCTTTACCAATTAGCACAATGTGGGGCTCACTGAATAGTCACTGAAAAAGTTAATGAACGAAAACATTCAAGTACTGTCATCTTCACAAGGCAATAAAGATGAACTGACTCTAAGATACTAATCTTGAGATAAGGTATGGGTATAACCTATCAGCACATAGTAGTGAGGGTAGAGCTGGGTGGCATCGTCAGGGTGGCAAAGAATTCCAGACTAGAGGATCTGGTTATGAATCTGTGTAATCAAGCCAGATATAAATCAAGGGATCGTTCACAGTCACTCACAGGAGCAAGAGGTGTTTATGTATGTGACATACATAAAATTTTGTAGGACCTAGCATTTGTGTAACCACTGGGGTTTTATTCTGTTCATGCCATTTGCAGAACTTCCTATACTGGGGAGGACCTGAGATTTGCTGAGTGTCTTCTGTCACCTGCTTTTGTGGAGCAGTGTCCAGAGGATTGGTGGACCTTTCATACTTACACAAGGACTTCCAGTGCAAGCTGTGTGTGCAATAATTTAGAGGAGGGATCTTGTCCAGAACTGTGTGCGGAGGCACACTGGGGCAGTTTCTTTAATGAACTGAGTGACCATGAGTTCCCAAGACAGGAAAATCTGATCACAGAACATTGTGGAGGGGATGAAGGATGGATTGAACCTGAATTTTATAGGGTCTCAAGTACTGAGAGCATGTTGAGATATTTAGGATGTAAAGTATTTATCAATACAGATATATTCCACTTTAAACTTCACAAGAATGCTATTGGCAGCAAAGTGCATATTGCCACAAGTAGAGGCTGTAATTCTAAGTGAATTTATTCCTGTTTTATCTAATTTCCTGATAGATTACATCTTCATTATCTATCATCTACTTTGTTCCAACTGTTTTCCATATTTTTAACATTTTTATCTTAATTTTTAAGTTTTGAACAGATTCAGTGTGATTTGTAGATACAATTCTACAGACATAATGATATTTCCTCCCTCCTTCCCTCCCGCCCTCCTTCCCTTTCTTTGTCTCTCTCTCTCTTTTTTTTTTTTTTACATTTTTGAGATAACATATTTAAAAAAAAAAAAGTGGTGCAGGTAACCCTTTGATGCATTGTCTTGAAGTCTTTCCCTTATATCCCTAGTAGTAGGATTGCTAGGTCATATGACAAGTCTCTATAGTTTTTTAAAGAAATCTGTACACTGTCTTCAACTGTACTAGTTTACGTTTTTCAGCTGTGCTAATTTACATTTCCACCAACATTGTGTGTGTTCGTGTGGTCAACATCCTCACCAACGTTTATTACTCTCTGTTCTTTGGATTTTAGCCATTCTGACAGAATTGGTTGCTTGTTTTTGTTGCTGAGTTTTTAAAGTTGCCGATATATTAATCCTTTGTCAGATGGGTAGTGTGCAAAGATTTTTTCCCATTCAGTTAGATGTGTCTTCACTCCATTGATCATTTCCTTTGCTATGCAAGAGCTTCTGAGTTTGACATAGTCCCATTTGTTTAGTTTTGCTTTTGTTGCCTGTGCTTTGGGGATCCTGTCTAAGAAGTTGACCCCTACACCAGTGTCTTGGAGTGTTTCCCCTACATTTTCTTCCAGCCGCTTCATAGACTCAGGTCTTAAATTTATGTCTTTGATCCATTTTGGGTTGACTGTTGTGTATGGTGAGAGGTATGGATCTAATTTCATTCTTCTAGATATATACATCCAGTTTTGACAGCACCATTTGTTGAGAGATTATCCTTACTCCAATGTGTAGTCTGAGCACTTCTGTCAAAAAATCAGTTGCCTGTATGTATGTGGGTTAATTTCTAGGCTTTCTATTCTGTTCCATTGATCTTTGTGTAAGTTTTTATGACAGTACCATGATGTTTTAACTACTGTAGCTTTATGGTATGCTTTGAAGTCAGGTATTGTGATGCCTCCAGCTTGATTTTTCCTGTTCATGATCACTTTGGCTACTCAGTGTCTTTTGTGATTCCATATGAATATTAGGATTGCTTTTTCCAATTCTGTAAAGCATTTCATTTTTTTGTGGTAGATTTACTAACATATGTGAAACTTAAGTTTCTTTCAAAAGCTCTATAGATACATCAGCATTATGTAAAACCCACAGCATATTAGAGAATTACACCTAAGAGCTAAAAGTATTTTATATGAATAGAACATGTATGCAAACCCCAGTTGTAGATTGAGGTCAGTAGCTGGTAAGAGAATGAATCTAAAAAGAGTAAACTTATTTTGACTGTTGATCGAACCCACAGTGTAACATGATATCTTTCCTCCAAGATTCCAATATTTAAAGAAGGGAAAGTAGTCTAGAAGCTGTACTCTTCCTAAATCCGCCCAGTATTTTACTGAGTTTATTGAGCCCTATCTTATCTCCAAGTGAAATTGTAACATTTTCTTATTTCTGAAAAATGAAATCTGTAGTAAAGTGTTAAATATGACTCCTAAAAACTGTCAAATAAATAACTTAGTTCAGTTCTGAGATTGAACATCACTGTTGATGGAGAGACCCTTGGGAGCTCTGATGGTGTAGAAGGCATAACTGGATGGGTTTTAGGAGATTCAGTTGAACCTGGGCTCGCAGTCGTCCTCAGATGGGCTTGTACTTTATTACTTAATGTTTAGGGCCCTAATGTACATGTTTATAAAATAGGAATTTGCTCTAGTTATTCACTAAAATTCCTTCCAGATCTCTTCTCTAATTGGATGTTTTAGATATTCAGAGTTAGGTTAGAATGTATTTTCCTGTTTGCTTATTTAGAGGTTACATCAACAAGTTTAAGGTCTGAAGCAATCACTCTATGGAACTGAGAGCCTAATGGTGTTTGAGAATTTAGAGGTCTTCTGTGTGTGCTGAGTAACACAACTTCAGGGCAGGCATTTGGCTCACTTCTGCCCTGTATTGGAGTGCCTGGATTCCAGGCCCTGCTCCACTTCTGACTGCAACTTCCTGTGAACGGAAACCTTGGGAAGCAGGAGGGATGGCTTCTGTTGCTAGGACCATGTCACCCACTGGATTGATTTTTGGGTTTCTGACTTAGGCCTGGACCATCTCTGGCTTAGATGAAGGATATCTCTGTGTGTGTCTCTCTCTCTCTGCATTTCCAGTAAATAAAAGTAAAGAAATTTAAAAATTTTAAAAGGGCCATGTTATTTTCAATTTGGGATATTTATTTTAAGGGTGCATAACTGCTTACAGTCTATGAAAACTAACACTAAAACATAAGAGTATAGTAACATTATTTTGCTTACATTTGTTTTAATAAAATATATAAAATTTTTGAGATTAGCTTTCTTTTATTTTCATATCAGTATGTTCTTATATGATTTTATAAAGAAACAGGGGCTTTGCTATTAGGAAGCTGAGTTTATTGTGTTAAATACAGTGAGTTTGAACAGAGCTAAATAGAAATGGCTAATGTGATTTGGAAAAGCAAAGCTATTTGAAAAGCACTTTTCCACAAAGATAAAAGGAGAATGAGGTCTAGTTTGTGAAGCATTAAGGGATATCATTGTGCAGGAAAGAGCAGGCCATGTATGGGTAGTAAGTGCAGGTTCGACTTACTTTTGTTCCCATAAAAATAAAGACAATAATTCTAGAATCCCTGCAGGGCCACCCAAAATTTGGTAGATTGATATTGCAACACTGAAACAATCAATCTACAAGCATTTATTGCCCTTTTGCCTTGCACAGTAAGCAGATGTGTGTGTCTGGAGGTAGATGGATTGGCACTCAGATATGGTGGTCACATCTTCATTCTGCCTTCATCACGGGCCTGTGCTTATCCATCACCTGGACTCCTGAGAGAGCTTCTAACTGTTTATCAGGTTTTCGCACATTTGTTTCGTAAACTTTTCTCCTGAGATGAGATTTTCCATCTGCCACTGACTTTAAAAGCAATTACTGGCCATTGCATGAAAAACAGCATTTTTAATAACATTTAAGATATTGTTAGGAAATAAGTGGTCTTGGAAAGCTAATACCATTCCACTACCCTCATGGCATTGCTTCCCACAGGACAAAATGCAGTTTAGTTTTCTGAGCACTTGTGGTGACTCTGAACATTAGGAGAGAGTATCTTTTACACCTTTTTTTTTTTTTTTCTGAAAAAATTGTTGGAAACATGAGGCTGAAAAGAATTCCAAGATGCTAACTCTGGTCTTGTCCCAGTCAGCATTCTCTCGAAGGCATTCCTCAGTATACTCCTGCTGCAGGCTTTTTAATAGGCACTCTGTATCCACCCAAAGGCTTTTAGGTCAAATAACAGGAAAAGTTAGGGGGCAACTGCTTTTCTCTTCTAATAAGACTTTGACATGCTAATATACATCATGGTTAGCTGAGAAGAGGGCACTGGCTGTACTTTTTGTTTATATAAAAGGGAAGAGAGTTCATGTAATCATATATACAGATTTAAGAACATAGCAATACTTCCCAGCCTCCCTCTCTCCCTCCGTCACTCCCACCATCTCTCCTCCTCCTTTTATTTTTTCCCTTTTGATCTTTGCAATGACATACTTTCAGTTTGTTTATGATCATGAACTTAATCCTTCACTAAAGAAAGAATCCAACAAGTTGTAAGTTGTAAGAAAGACCATTGTTCCTCAATAGTATAGACAAAGGCTATAAGCAAAAATCAAATCTCAAGATGTGTTACTTTTTTGCACTTTATGTTAGTTACCATAAATAAGAGAACACATTGTACTTGACTTTATGGGACTGGCTTATTTCACTAATCATAATAGTCTTCAATTGCAGTTTAACTGCAAATTCCTTTTAATTTGAGGAACATTTTGTGGAACTAATAATCATATTCCTTAAAATCTACTTTAAGAAATGATGGCTTTAGTTGATTTTTCCACTAATATTGAATTTTACATTTATTAACTTATTTGATCTCTATCACAAGTCTATGGTTTAGATACTCTTATGCTATTTTATAGAAGAGGAAATGATGATTAACAACAAGTTGCTTATTTAAGTTCACTCAGGTAGTGGGAACTTAGATGAATTTCAAGAGCACATATAGGCCGGCACCACGGTTCAACAGGCTAATCCTCCGCCTTGCGGCACTGGCACACCAGGTTCTAGTCCTGGTCGGGGCGCCGGATTCTGTCCCGGTTGCTCCTCTTCCAGTCCAGCTCTCTGCTGTGGCCAGGGAGTGCAGTGGAGGATGGCCCAAGTGCTTAGGCCCTGCACCCCATGGGAGACCAGGAGAAGCATCTGGCTCCTGCCATCGGATCAGCACGATGCACTGGCCGCAGCGCACTGGCCGCGGCGGCCATTGGAGGGTGAACTAACAGCAAAAATGAAGACCTTTCTCTCTGTCTCTTTCTCACTGTCCACTCTGTCTGTAAAAAAAAGAAGGCACATATATTTGATTCCAATGCTTTTTAGAGTACTGAAGAATTAGAATGAAGCAGAGTTGGTGGTTGATTGAAACGAGAAGTTGAAGATCATAGTGATTCTCAGAAGATAATGCAAAAGAACGAGCTTTTAGAAACAGAAGAAAGCTTCATGAAGGAAGTTACATTCAAGCTAGATTTGCACTACAATGTTCTAGTTTAAGGACATGAGAGTGTACCCTGTGTTGGAAGTGGACTGTGCCAAGGCAGAGTGAATTCAGTATTGTGATGAAGAACAGAGGGGCTAGGGAGGGAACTCTCAAAAAGTTGATTTGAAAAACAAATTTTGGAATTTGGGTTTCAGTTTCACACGTGGATTTCCTCCTGTAACTATCATCGTCATTAAATGCCCTGGTGATCACTGGGAATTAGGGAGATCAACTTAGTCTTCAGTAAAGGTGACTCTCAGAGACTCACCATTCAGCATTGCCACTTGACCATCAAATTGTTAGTGACTTCACTTTACTAAACGAGAACAATCACCATTTATGTGATTCACACAGTGTTTCCTCACTTTTTCCCACAGGGCAAGCAAGTGTTTCCCCCACAATTATGTTAGTCAATTCTGTAGTGTTCTCATGAATTTAATACTGGTCCAACTTTGTACTAAGGAGTATGGGGACGTTTAGAGACAAGGATTACAAATTTAAATTTATTTAGTAAGAATTTCTATAACATTAATACCTGGGACTAAATAGGTATGTTACCATTTAAATTCATCCATCCTTACTGACCCCTGAAATTCACAGTTTTGCATGGAGAAGTGAATAATTTGATTGACACATTCAGGAGATTTGGGGGCTGTATTCTTGTTCAGTTGACACATGGGGGATACCCTTGGTACTCTCCATTAAACAAGCATTTATGATTTCTTTTCCTAGAATACCAGCTCCTACCCTTCTGTAAAATGTCTGGGAAACAGTTGCACAGGGTGACACACTCTGCCAGCCCCAAAGACACAGCTGGTTGCAATGCCCATTGCCTGTGACAGCATGATGAAAATGTCACTACTCCCGTGGTCAGCACACTGCTGCCCTGAGATTCTTCCTCACCTAAGCATTGAAGGTTCCTGTTCTACAGAGGTTGTTACTTTATAGAATTTGCTTAAAGATCAAGAGTTCTGCATGTGAAAATAATGTGTAAATGTCCAAAATGCGGTAGAATTGTTATCTCTTCTTCGTGAGGTACATGATCTTTCTGTATAGAGAAGAGTAGCCACCGGAAACCACATTGAAATTTGCAGAACTGAGCCTTGTCCCTTTTCCCTTTTTGAAAGAATTTTTGACATACTCATGTTGTGGAGTAAATTTGAATTTAGCCAGAATTGAATTTGTTTAACTTTAAATAGCTAATTTTCTAATATTTTGTGTATTCTGATTTTTACATCTCTTTTAATGAAATAAAACATTTTACTTGGAAGAAAAGCTTTTACATCTATCTCACATAAAATAATGCCCCTAGAAAAGTCTGGTACTATGTAATTGGCACACACACACAGTAGCTTCTCAGTAAATGTGGATTGAATTTGAAAAATTCTCTTGCCAATTCGACTTTTTACTCCTTGCTTCAGATAGATAAGGTCAAGATGAGAAGAGAAAAACTTGTTTTTAGTCCCTCATTTTTCTTTAATAATTGTCCTAGGACTGATATATACAATGCTAATAAAATAAGAGACCTAAATTTCAGACCCAAATTAAAAGTATTAATTTTCCATTGCAGCCTTTTAATAGATCATATTTAACAAGTACAAATAGAGCTGCTTTTTGTAACAGGAGCCCTCACCATTGAAGGGTGTAGCCCTGGAGCTTGGCAGCCATCTGCTGCTGCTCCCTAGTGGGGGCCCCTAAACTGCCCAGGCTCTCAAATGTTGAGTGGAGGGAGGAGAGGAGCAGCTGTTCTGGAGCTGTGTGGCTGCCTATGATGTCCTCACCACCTGGCTGACGCTCAACCCAGCTCACAGAGCAAGCAGCCACTCTGCACTGGCGGGATTCCTCCCGTAGAATTGCTGAATCCTCTCACAAACCAGTGATCCATTTCCTGTTATCCTTTGTCCTTCTCTTTTCTCTGATTCTTGTTTTTCTCTTCAATGGAATGACAGGAAGAGTAGGGGGCTGCAGGAATCCAAGATTCTGGTCCAGTTGTATCCTATCTCCTATCTCACTACTTTTATTTCTTTTCTTTCTTTTTTTTTCTTCTTCTTTTTTTTTTTTTAACAGAGTGGACAGTAAGAGACAGAAAGGTCTTCCTTTTTGCTGTTAGTTCACCCTCCAACGGCCGCCGCGGCCAGCACGCTGCAGCCAGTGCATCACACTGATCCGATGGCAGGAGCCAGGTGCTTCTCCTGGTCTCCCATGGGGTGCAGGGCCCAAGCACTTGGGCCATCCTCCACTGCACTCCCTGGCCACAGCAGAGAGCTGGCCTGGAAGAGGGGCAACCAGGACAGAATCCAGCGCCCCTATCAGGACTAGAACCAGTGTGCCAGTGCCGCAAGGCGGAGGATTAGCCTAGTGAGTTGCGGCGCCGGCCACTTTTATTTCTTAAATCAAAATTCTTAAAAAAACGTATGAGTCAGGACTATATGAAAGTCCCTTATTTCATTGAATTTCCAATCCATGCCTCTAAGATGGGAAAACCATGAATAGAAGACTGCTGAGTGTTTCACTCAAGTGTTCTTTTTGAGTAGAACACTGCTGTTCAGAATCCAGTGGATGAATGAGGGGAGAATCAGGAATCCTTGAGGTATTCTTGATTGAATGATACTGAAAAGCTCACTGAAATCAACTCATCTTTTCATTCCGTCTTCCTCAAGGTTTTAGAAGCCCTCTTATAACCAGATGAGAAGAGGAGATACAGAGAAAGGATCGTGGACTGTGTTTTGTGGGAGATGCTACAAATTAGAAAAGAAGAATAAAAGACACAGTCTTTGATGGGAAAGACAAATGAGAGAGAGGGAGGTAGAGCAGGAGCATATGAATGCTTGAGGTTGAGAGAACAACCATGGGAAGAAGGATGCTCAAGAAGCGTACAGAATTGAGTTTACGAAATAGTATTGATTTACAGGACTTACATAAAGATTAATCTTCCAGCATAGCTGAGAAGTTTCATTGCACAATTATATTTCTTCCAAATCATGTCTGGAGTACTTAGGTGGTAGGCCATAGTTTTCGTGGCACACTTGAGTTTTCTGTGGTCATAGTACAGAAATGTAAAACATCCTCTTTACCATCTTTTGTGGTAAATCATCTCCTAGAACATAGGTGAGTGGAACCTCACCATGTTTTACAGTTTAGAAATTTCAAGATGACTAGATGTAGTCTGTGGTTGTCCCTGAAACACTGTTCCAAAGCTGGAAGGTAAATTTGCTACTATTCTGAGGTTAGAAAATGCTTTGTGGTGATAATCTACTATTTGATATTGAAAGAACACATATATTTCTTGTCTTTAAATTTAGTGTGAATACTAGAAATTGAGACTACCTAGCAAATCCCTTTAGGAAACTACAGATTGGAAGTGAAGTATATTTTTTAAACTTCTCCAAGATAAAAAAAAAAAAAACTATAAGAAATTAATGTCCACTTCAAATAGAGGAAGTCTGGCATCCATGCTTGGCTCAGGCTGTAACTTACATTTCAACACCTGTGATAAAGATTCTGATTGACATGCTTAGAGTTTAGACTTGGAAACAATCCCAGCACCACTATGAAGCTAAGGAATTCATGTCTAGGGACAGAAAAATTGGGCTATGGGCTACAAATAGAATTTCCCACTGAAACAGGAAGCCTTTGAAGAGTGTTGGAGGTCATAGAGTCCCTCTAGGATGTTTTCCTGGATCCAAAGAATGTTAACCTGTGCTTCTGAAAAACACTGCTTTGCCGTCCCAGAAAGGGCGTGGCAGCCTGCATCAAAGCTGGGTGTGTGCATTTAATCTCCCATTAGATTTTGGTAATGGGAGAGATGTACCCACGCATGTTTTCAGACTTTATCAGAATCCTCACTGAGCTTTTGAGATAAGAAGAGAAGGAACATATCAGAGAGGTGAAAGTGTGAGAAAAAAGAAATCATTCAGTTTGGCATGATACTGAATAAATTTCTTTAGAGTTTTTAAAGGAAGAAGAGACTTGGGAGACCATTGCAAGTATTAGAACATTAAAAGACGGGGGAAATGAGTTGTTTAATAAATTTTATTCCATACTGTACATTGAGTCCTCACATGTTATTTTTGAGCGATATCAAGGAATATTTTGTTTCTCAAAATCTTGATGAAAATTTATTTTGTTGTTGTTGTTTTAACATGTTATTTAATGCTGGACCCAGTCCATGTATGCATTGGCTTTGCAAATGTTGAGCATTTTGAGAGGTGGGGACACCAAATCTCAGAAAGGGGAAATAGCTCTCCATGACTCTGCAGCTCTGGCACTTGGCCATTGGAACCCTGTGAAGGCTATGGCTGCCTCCACTTGTCTCCTTCATGCGTTTTACCATTATCCACTCAGAGAAAAGTCAGTAGGTCCTTGGGGAGCTAAAATTGGGTAATGAGAAATATATTTAGGCTCAACATCAAAAACTCCACCTAGAAATTAAGTAGACCAAATTAGACATACATATAAGACATACATTTAAGAAAATAAAGTAAGACTCATAAAAGTGCTTTTAAGAGGTTGGTGCCATGGGCTTACAAAATCAAGACATATGAAACATGTTAAAAAATAATAAAGTAAAAATGTTCCTGAGTCCCACATTGAAATCTGATCACTCAGTTATAGTGGCTTATTTAACAATTCTCTTTTCTCAATCTGCACACAAGATTTATGGGTCAAATAGAAAATTTTATGTCCCTCCCTAAACCATCTCTCGCCCAGCCCTCCAGTGGGTGATAGCTCAAAGTTGACTGGGGAAAAGAACCACCAGAGAATTGAAGAGGCTGACAAGTTAGCAACGAGGCAGGAATTGGGAATTCAGCAGGGCTGGCAGAAGACTATGAGTCGTGCTGTGCTGTCCCTGCCTAATGCAGTCAGGACTCATCAGGGATGCTGCTCCCAGGAAGTGCCAGGAAGTGCCAATTCTACACTTTAACAGCCAGGCTGATCAATAGCATCAGACACCAGAGATAGTCTTGGGCCAGTCTGCAAAACAGTCCAAAAAAAAAAAAAAAAAGAGAGAGAGAGAGAGAGAGAGAGAGAAAGGAAACCTGCTTGGAAAAAAAAAAAAAAAACAGTAGATTGTATTTTGTGTCTAATTATCAAAAAGTGAAAATAAAAGGGCATTTTAATGGCCTTAGAGAATTTCAGATCACACAGCACTTAAAGACTTAACTTTGTAGGACATAAAAGGAAAGTGAGAACGGAGTTAACAAACACACCTGCAGATTGAACCAGAATCTGGTCCTGAGGATGGAGCATCCTCATTGGCCACATAAGAGGTGGGAAAGATCTCCAACAGCTAACAAAGTCCCCTTTTACAGACAGCATCAGAAGGTGGTTTCCAAATTCATCACATCTCGTTCTTGTGTCCCTTCAAACTGTCTTCACAAAGTTCCTGACCTGCTTGCGGGGCAAGCTAGAACTCTCCACGGTATTGTTAGACAGTGAGATCAATGTATTCATTGCTGTCAGGATTGAGGGGTTTTGTATTCTCCAGTAGAAGTAGGCATGCTTTTGATCTGATGGCTTATTTGTTAAGCCAACTGCTACCCTCCAGTGATGGCACATTATTAAGCAGACTTCATTAGCTGAACCTAGAAATATGCATTTTGTCCCTGGATTAACTAGTGAAGGGAGCAGTGTCCCTTCAGTGCTGTTCTAACATTTATTTTTAAATTTCTTTTGATATTTTCATTTTAGAAAATTTCTATAGTAACTCAAAAATATCTGTGTCTACTTTTCTAGATCTTTGAATCAGCCCCAGAGAGAAAACCTCTTTTAATTACTTGTAATTTTTGGTGATACATCTAGATGTCATTTTTGAATCTCAAATTCTTTATTATGCTATTTATTGAGATTACTATAAGAAAGGTTAGATTTTATTTTTGCTTTTGATATCTTTCATATTTTCTTTCCAATGCTTAAGTATTATTTTGATATTGTAGTTTTTCTTTGAGTAAATTTGTGACCTTTTACGCCTATATTTCTGGTTCTAATCATTTGACATGTATCTCATGATGTGTATCTGGTCTCTGTGCTTTACAGGAAAATACATATTGAAACATATGTTCTTTGTTCTGCTCTTTCCTCCTGGGTACAGCCTCTCCTGTTTTGAGCAACACTATTACATCATCAGCTATTAACAATGGCATTCTGTCCTGTTAGGATCACCAAGTCCAAATCTCTCTCTTTTTTGTCCCTGGATTGACTCTACATGTACATAGCAAGCACTTGCATTGTTATGAAATGTAAACACAACTAGATTTTGGGATAAGACACCACTTTTTTACGCCAAAACATCTGATATTATAAATGCGGGGTCCCCCAAAGGAGAATGTGGCTGGTATTAGGGCCAGATAAATTCTCTTGTATTCAGTGTATGGTTTAATATTATAAACCATTTTTACTTTGTATTCAGATTTTTTTATTCTGGCTTATATTTAAATTGATAATTTTCTTGAATTTGGATGACTTGGTAGGAAAATTTCTCTCAGAGCTTTAAAAGAATTACTTATTTTTTATGTCTAGTACTGACAACAACAAGCCAAAATCCTAAGAAACTAGAGGCAGCTTGGCATCATCTGTCATTCTTCGTTCACACAATCCAGGGCCCATGCCACCCCCCTCTTCACTTGAAAGGCAAAGTTACAGACAGAATAAGGGACAGAAATATAAAGGTGTTCCATCCTCTGGTTTATTCCCCACATGACAACAACAGCCCACAGCAGGACCAGGCCAAACTCAGGAGTGAGGAACTGCATCAGATGTCAGGTGGACTGCAGGTCCCCATGCACTTGGGCCATCTTCTGCCGTCTTCCCAGGAGCCTTAGCAGGTAGCTGGATTGAAAGTGGAGCAGCCAGGACCTGAACTGGCACACCTAAGGGATACTAGTGTCCCTGGTGTGGCTTAACCTGCTGTGCCACAAGGCCAGCTCTGTAGTGGACCCTTTCAAGGTGAAGATTGACATGCAACAGCCCTGGAAGATTTCTTTGTATTATTTACTACATATACCACCCTTCAATCTTTTCTAATCTGTCTTTTTGGAAATCTGTTTACCAAATATACTGTGGTATGATCCTTTAATGCATATTTATCCTTTGGATTTATGTCCTTTACATGTTCTCATTTTATTTTCTAATCTTTTCGGCTTTTTATTTCAGCAATTATATTATCAAGTGCTACTATAGCATTTTTGATCCCTATGCTCAGTTTTCATCTTATTTTACACCCATGGGTATGTTTTCCTCCCGAGTCTCTACATTATTTACAACTTTTGAAAGTTTCTTTTTATTCTGTGGAATACCTCAATTTCCTCCAAGAAAGCTTGTTTATCCTCTTGTCGCCCCTCCAGGCCATTTGGTAATATTTGGTTTGAGAAATTTCCAGGGAGTTTTATCTGCTGCTATGGAAGAGGATGGGCTTTTACTTCCCTGGATCTCTGATCGAAGGGGAAGTCAGAATCCGAGTTCTCTGCAGGTCAGAGGGAAGTGTGGCACTCCCGTTAGTGTATGAAGCAGCTTTTTCCTCATGCAAAGGGTCAGCATGAACCCTGGAAATCTTCATTTTCCTGCAGTTTTCTTCTGTTTGTTTAAAGATTTATATATTTATTTGAAAGTCAGAGTTACACAGAGAGAGGAGAGGCAGAGAGACAGAGAGAGGTCTTCCATCCGATGGTTCACTCCCTAGATGGCTGCAATGGCAGGAGCTGTGCCGATTCAAAGCCAGGAGCTTCTTCCGAGTCTCCCACGTGGGTGCAGGGGCTCAAGGACTTGGGCCTTCTTCTACTGCTTTCCCAGGTCACAGCAGAGAGCTGGACAGGAAATGGAGCAGCCGGGACTAGAACTGGCATCCATATGGGACGCTGGCGCTTCAGGCCAGGGCGTTAACTCACTGTGCCATAGTGCCAGCTCCTCTTCTATTTTTTGAAGATGAGATCTCCAATTTCTTGCCTAGGCATGAAAGCCAGTTGTTTGGGGTGACTGACCCATCTTGCTCTTCTATATAGATCATTGATGTTCTTTACATAGTCTTTGTCTTCAGTACAGTGTTTAATATTATTTCAATCTCATAAAATGAGGATTATTTGCTGCCTTTATGTGATGTGATGGTTTCTCTTTGGAAAAATTAGTTTCCTTGGAAGCTGTTCTGGAGTTCAGGTTGTGAGTTTTTAAAAATTTTTATTTATTTGAAAGGCAAAGTTACAGACAGAGAAAGGGAGGGACAGAGAGAGAGAGGACTTCCATCCACTGGTTCACTCCCCGAATGACCACAACACCAAGAGCTGGGCCGATCCGAAGCCAGGAGCCAGGAGCCTCTTCCAGGTATCCCATGTGAATGCAGGGACCCAAGTACTTGGGCCATCTTCTGCTACTTTCCCAGGCCATAGCAGAGAGCTGGATCGGGAGAGGAGCAGCCAGGACATCAACAGACACCCAAATGGGAAGCTGATTCCACAGGCAGAGGCTTAGCCTACTACACCCCAGTGCTGGCCTCAGGTTATGCGTTGTTTTCTACTTGTTTTTTATCAACCTATGAGCCTCCTATATTTCTGATTTTTATTAGCAGTATCCTTTGTTGGAAACACTTTCACTTGCATTTTACGTAATTATCTGGGCTCTTGGGCTAAGTTCTCTCTGACACTTCCAGATGTTTATTTTGCAGCAGTTCTGGAATGATGGACAGGAAACCCATGAACCAGGTCCCATCCTGGACTAGCCATGTCAGGGTGGCTTTGAATGCAACCTCCTGAAATGTCATTTCACTAAAAGGGCTTGCCTATTGGTTGTGCAGAAGATTCAGATCGCAGAAAAACGATGTATCCCAGGGATGATAGTGCTGATATTCTGAAACTACATTCTTCAAACTCAGTTTTTGGAAAGCCCAACTTTATTGGGACATTTCTAAATGGCTATAAGAATTGGACAGCTATTTTCTAGAAAGAGCTCTGGAATGTGTTTTTGCTCTTTCTCATGTCTGGTTTTCCTAGAATAGGGGAGGAACTGTGTTGTCATGGTAACTTATGCATGGGGGAGTTGGGGAGAATGTCAGAGCTCCTGAAATTTTTAATAGTTTTATAACTTGGCATCAGTGGGATTCAAGTAAAGGAAGGTGTGTTTCAAGAGCTCTCGAACCTTGCAGTAAGTGGGTAATAGGAATAGTGTTAAAACTAACTTGTCCATTGTCATCACTTACATAAACTTCTTTAGAGACTTCTAGTCCTTGTCAGTGGCTGAGTTTCTACATAGGAGTATAGGGGATATTTTGAATTTCTAATTTCTCATTTATTTCATATTGCTACAATGAAGTTGGCTTTTGCAGCTGGAGTGGCTTAATGCTTTGAGCCCTCGAGTTATCATTTCAGAAACACCCTACCTGACAGTTGTCTAGGAAGTGTTTCCACTTCATGCTCAGCGATGCAAGGATTTTTCATCCAACCCTATGCTCCCTCCCATATGGGGAGTGCAAGTGAGCTGAAATCAAGTAAGTGAAGGCCAGAAAATATGAATATGTGATGTAGACAAACAACAGATTGAAAAGAAACAAGATGAGAAAGCAGTGGCTAGGGAAAAGCAAAAAGCCAGTAGGCAGCAATCACAAAAATCAAGTTAGTTTTAGAAAACAAACAGCCTGGGGAGATGTGATGTGGTCTGGTGTCAGGGAAGGCTTAAGAGGAGAATGAGAACATTCTGGTCATGAGAGTCAAATGAATAAGCAATAAACTCACATTCCAGGTGACTGTGCAGAGAGAAAAATTGATGAGTGTAAGTTGTTCGTCAAACCCTGATGGATAATGCCAAGTATATTTAAGGACTGAGATTCAAAAAGGGTAATTTCTAAGCATGATATTATTTAGATTTGAAAAGCTGGCAGCTCTGGGGTTTGCTTGGATGCCAGTAATTTGCCTTTCTGTATTCAGCTTGCAGTCCCGACACCATGCAGCCGGTGATTTTCCTTTCTAAATGAATGAGACTGCATTGTGGAGGGATGTTGGGGAAGACACATTTCACCAGGTATTGCCGGGAGAAACCACTTGTCCTGGGCTACCATCACAGCAAAACTGATGGACGCCAACTGTGGGAAGCTTGCTCCTCAAAGTTCCATGGTTTCATTCCAATTTTCGTGACAACGTGCTACCACGGCCTGAGAAGCACTGGCCTGTCATGATTTGACTGGCAGCTCAGATCTGAATACAAAGTGTCCTTTTTTTTAACCTGCAGTAGAATAAAATTAAAAATAAAATTCAGTTTCAGCGTTTTTGTCTCTTTTTGAAGAAGTTCAGTGTTTCTTAGGAGAACAAAAATTCAGTTACATGGAGCCTGTCATGACTGTTAAATACCCATGTTGGAAAGTAGCTTTTTGCAAACAATAGTTACTTGGCACTTTTGCCAACTTCATTGTAGAGAGCAAATTAGAGAAATGTTGGCTTGTGGCTACATTATGTAAAACATAAAACAAAACTAGATTAAGAAACTACCCAGTCTTTAGATAGCCTACTGTGTTGAATGTAGAAACAAAATTTCCTTTGGTAGGTAATTGTTAATCTTTTGTGTGCTCATTTCAAGCAGCTGAACTTTGGGGAATAAATTTTAAAAACTATTTTCAAGAAATACGATGGAGTGGAATTTTGAGAAATCATGAGTTTGGGCTGAATTATTGCTGGTTAGTGATTGATTTTGAATGTATTCTTTTTTAGTTTGTTTTTATTTATTTGAGAAGGGGAGGGGATGGAGGAGATGAGGGGAGAGGGGAAGGGATAGTCCAGGGTGGAAACTTGAAGTCAGAATTCAATCCAGATCTGCCATATGGATACCAAAAACCTAACTCTTATGATGATTTAAAGACCTTTTTGTTAACTTTGAAAGTCAGTATTACAGAGAAAAGAGGAAAAACAAAGGAAGTGCTTTTCCATCCACTGCTTCACTCCCCAGATGGCCACCGTGGTCAGTGTTGTTCTAGGCCAAAGCCAGGTGCTAAGAGCTACTTCTGTGTGGTAGGGGCAGAAAAACTTGTGCCATCTTCCAGTGCTTTTCTCCGGCCATTTGAGGGGAGCTGGATTGGAAGTGGAAAGCCTGGCCCTTAATCCACACCCATATGGGATGCTGGTGTCATAGGCTGTGGCTTAACCCACTATGCCATGCACACCGGCCAAGGAACCCAATTATTGGTCTACCTCCTTGTGTCTGATTGGCTATAAGCAAGAGTCAGAGCTAGGTATGGAACCCAGGTACTCTGATATGGAACAGAGGCTTATTTTTTTAAAGATATATTTATTTGAAAGTCAGTTACACAGAGAGAGGAGAGACAGAGAGAGAGGGAGGGAGGGAAGAAGGGTGGTTGTCTTCCATCCGCTGGTTCACTCCTCAATTGGCTGCAATGGCAGGAGCTGGGCCAGTCCGAAGCCAGGAGTCAGGAGCTTCTTCCGGGTCTCCTACATGGGTGCAGGGGCCCAAGGACTTGGGCCAACTTCCATTGCTTTCCAAGACCATAGCAGAGAGCTGGATCAGAAGTGGAGCAGCCAGGTATGGGATGCCGGCGCTTCAGGCCAGGGCATTAACCCACTGCACCACAGTGCCGGCCCTGGAACACAGGCGTTTTAACTGCTGGGCCAAGTGCCTGCCCCGTGGATTACTTTTCAGGGATTACGTGTCCTGATGTGTTCTTCCTTCTCCATGCATCCTCTTGCAATACCATAAACCTAGCTAGTGATTTTACATTTACTCAGCATGTTTCATTCAAGCTATTTTTCAAATCTTTTTGTAATGATTTCCAGCTCATTAATGAACTGCAAACGATTGTTGAAATACTGAAGTCACCAAATAGGCTCCAGAAGCACCATTTGGCTCCATTTGAATGCTACGAAAAGCTTAAGAATAGTCCCATTTATTTTATAATCTTAACTTATAACTTTTACTTATAACTTTTATAATCTTAATTATTTTATAATTTTAACCTCAGTGTGACCATTTATAACTAACATTGTGATGAGCATTGTAAATATTTATAATGTTTTTCATCAGACAACAGAGAAATGATCTAGATATAAATTTAGAAAAAAAATTTGCCAGTCATTTATTTGGAAATATTAAAATTTTTTTAACCATATGAAGTTAAAATAACAGTCCTCAGGCAAAAGGAGAGGGGGTGGGGAGAGGAAGGGAAGGAGAGAGGGAGAGAAAGATGGACAGACAGGGGAATTAAGGTTTTCCATAAAAGATAAACCAATAACCAACTGTTTTGTGTCTTAATAAGACAAATCTAATTTGTTTAGCTTTAAAAATGACATCAGTCCTGAAATACCTCTGATAATATACATTTCCAAAAACCAAACAAATTATTCAGAAATATTTTTAGAATATATATAATGTATAATTTGTTTTATATATAATAGATGTATGCACATATATAATTTCTGTTATATATGTATATTCTGTTACCATAAATGCACATATGAATATATTTGCTATCTTAAAAATTCAGTTTATATAGTGCAATGAATTCATGTTGGACAGGTCTGAGTCAAGAGTAGAAAAACTCATCTCTGACCTACCCTTTACTCCCCAATAGCAGCCAGTTTTTCCTTTATTATTATTACAACTGGTTGACTAAATTTTTACTTAATTGGGGATATAAATAAGACCCTCAAATTTCATTTCTTGTCTTTAAAAGTGTTCAATGTGGATTCCATTATTTTCTGGTATTTTTGACTGTTAAGATTAATTCAGCATCACTTAGAATTGCAATCTCATAGCCCATTCAAAGCTTATCCTTTATAATCTCCTGGTATAGTTTTTGAACTGTTATTTTGGACAACTGAGGTCAAGTGGCTGGTAGGCAGGGGTGATGGTGAGTTCTAGCTTGTGTTCTGTTTATTGAAACTTTGTTACATCTGATTTCCCTCTTTGTAGTTGGTTGGGGACAGGGAGGAACCATAGGTGAGTCTGAATTCTTATCTAATTGGAGGCTTGTCAGTAGTGGGGAAATATCTTTTCTTCTTTGTTAGAGACCTCTACATGATTATCTAAAAAAGTTTATTGTGTTAAGGTAAGAATATTTAAAGTGAATTCTGCCCTCTTACCAATTAAAAAATTTTAAGGACCTTGTATATTATTGTTGACTACATGTGTGATGTTGTAAAGTAGCTCTTCAGAGTCTATATGTTTTAACTGTAACTTTAGTCCCATTGATCAGTAATTTCTCATTTTCTCCAAACTGCTGCTTGTGGCAATTGGTACTCTCGTCTTTCAGTCTGTGAATATGACTATCTTAGATACTTCAAAGAAATGGCATTATGCAGAATTTATCTTTCCTTCACTGCTTTATTTCACTTAGCATTATGACCTGAGAATTCATTCAAGTCACATGTTGCAGAATTTTCTTCTTTTTTAAAGTTAAATACTATTTGGCGGGCGCCATGGCTCACTAGGCTAATCCTCCGCCTTGCGGCGCCGGCACACCGGGTTCTAGTCCTGGTCGGGGCGCCGGTTTCTGTCCCGGTTGCCTCTCTTCCAGGCCAGCTCTCTGCTGTGGCCAGGGAGTCAGTGGAGGATGGCCCAAGTGCTTGGGCCCTGCACCCCATGGGAGACCAGGAGAAGCACCTGGCTCCTGCCATTGGATCAGCGCAGCGCGCTGGCCGCAGCGGCCATTGGAGGATGAACCAACGGCAAAGGAAGACCTTTCTCTCTCTCTCTCTCACTATCCACTCTGCCTCTCAAAAAAAAAAAAAAAAAAAGTTAAATACTATTCAGTGGAGCATATGCACCACATTTTGGTTTTACACTTTTATCTGTCAACAGATAGTTATGTTATTTCACTATTTTAGCTATTGTGAGTAGTGCTACAATGAAGACAGGAGTCCTAATACCTTTTGGAGATCCTGATTTCAATTCTTTTGAATAAGTGTACAGATGTGAGATTACTAGATTATGTGGTGCTTTTAGTTTTACTTTTTGAAGAACCTCCATGTTGTTTTCCATAGTGTCTTCACTATTTTGTATTTTCAATGTGAGGTATCAAATTTCTCCATATCCTCACACCAACACTTTACTATTTCCCTTTCTCTTTCACACTCCCTCCCTCCCTCCTTGATAACAGCAGTCCTAACTGGTGTGAGGTGATATTTCACTATGGTCTGATTTGTATTTCCATGGTTATTATCGTTGTTGAGCATTTCCTTATATTCAGGTTGATCATACGCATGTCTTCATTGGAGAAGTGTCTATTCAATTATTTTGCCTACTTTTTAATCAGGTTAGATTGTTTTTGTATTGAGTTGGAGTTCCCAGTTCAAACCAAAGACTGGTTTGCATATTAACCTCTGGGAAAGGCCTATGATACCTGTGTGTTTCAGACCTCCCTTTTTCCTCATATGGAAGTTTATCTTCTCCAGTTGCTGAGTCATCTTCCCCATCTCCAAGGACCTAGAATCCATGCACTTGACCTAAATATAACCATAACGCTATCATAATTGTCTTGGACTGGATGAGTTATTCTGCAATAATTTTTACACCATTAACCAATGCAATTAGCATGTCTTTTTAGCAATAAGCACTTTCTATATTGACATACATCATCATGCATTAAGAGATGTATATTAAAAATTCTAAAAAAAATTCATCATTCTTCTCTGTTCTGGTATCTGCAAAAATACTTGCAGGTTCTGCTGCTCTGCCAATGTCCACCTAGAACATCTTTTATACGGGGGCCAGTGTTTTCCACAAGTGACACAATTGGAGAACCTTTTCCTGCAGAAAGGAGCTAGGGAACTCTACCATGAAGATGGCCCTTCCTTGAGGCTGACACACCTCAGATGGGTACCTTTGAGCCCCTTTAGCATTAATTCTCTCCCTGTGCATGTAAGGGGTGTGAGTAAGGGCAGGATGGTGAATCATTGAAATAGTGTGGCTCCTGGAGCACTTTGATGGCCTTCAGAATAGCTCTATTTCTCCTCTTTAGAGTATAAATCAAAGGTGATCTTTGGGCAACCTTTCTCAGATCATTCATCCATAGGACTTACCTAGATTTCTGGATAAAGGAAAAAAACCCCACCCTACAGTCTGTTTTGCTGAGATTTCGTAGTGTATTGTGAGACCATGCTGATTAAAATGCTTCTTTTAGGGGCTGACACTGTGGTGTAGCAGGTAAAGCTGCTTCTTGTAACAATGGCATCACATGTCGGTGTCTATTCAATTCCTGGCTGCTCCACTTCCAATCGATTTTCCTGCTTGTGCTCCTGGGAAAGCAGAAAAGAGTGATTCAAGTGTTTGGACCCTTACACCCATGTGAAAGACCCAGAAGAAGGTCCTGGCTTCATGTGGCCGAGCACTGGCTGTTGAAGCATGTAGGGAGTGAAGCAGTGGATGGAATTTCTTTCTCTTTCTCTCTCTCTGTAACTGCACCTTTTAAATAAATAAAATAAATATTTAAAAATGCTTCTTTTAGCTTCACAGGAAATTCAGAAGTTTTGAAATGACAGAGAGTGGACTTGAGAAGAATGGTTCAAAATAGTAAGAATTTAAGAATACTATTGATTTCATAGTTAACTGAGGGAAGAATGTTATGCCTTTGCATTACATAGAAATAAATGTCCTGTAAGTTCAACATCACAGGGTGAGTGCAGATAATCTAAAGACTGCCACAATCATTATTATGGGATTGTAAGCTTTAAAATAACATATCTACATACTGTATTATAGAAAATACTATACGATTTTGGATAATGTTTGTTAGCTACACAGGTATCCATGTATTACTATAGTGATTTTTTGTTTTACTCATCTTTTCAAAAAATATTAAGAGACAGGGAGGCAGAGAAACAGAAAATCATACCCTCTTTGACCTTTTGAGCAAGGTTATTTAAAACCTTTGCTTAATTTTTCTGATTTATTTATTTGAAAGGCAGAGCAACAGAGAGACAGAGATCCTCCACCCTCTGGTTCACTGCACAAAGGGACAATGGCCAGGGCTGCACTTGGCAGAAGCCAGGAGCCTGGAATTCCATCTGGGTCTTCCACAAGGGTGGCAGGAGCCCAAAAACTTTGGGTCATGCTCAACTACCCACCCAGGCGCACCTTCAGCGAGCAGCATTGGAAGTGGAGCAAGCGGGACTCAAACCAGCACTTCAGCATGGGCTGTTGGTGTCACAAGCAGTAGCTTAACCCACTGAGCCACATTGCTGGCCCCTAGCCTTTGCTTATTTTTATTTCAGTTATACTTTAATTCATTTTCTAATTTTTTAATCACATGCCATATTGAGACTTAGTGTATTGTTTACTTTAGCTGAACTTTTCTCCAATAGTTAACACTCAGTGCATTTCTTTGAATGAATGGAACCCAATACAATATACATCCTTCTACCAGGACTCCCTTGTCAGTTAAGATTCAGAAAACTAACTGGGAGCCCAAACAGCCATTATGAGTTACTGACGGTAAGTACTTTGGGATCAGCTGGATGTGTGTACGTTACTGGGTGTTCATGATGCCTTTGATGCAAGTAGAATCTTTTCTCATTTCTCTCTATCAACAATTTCCCCAGATATTCCTATAAAAAGCTTTGCCTAGCAAAATGCGTTACCTCTCTCAACCATAGCTCACATTTTTTTTCTTTTTCTTTTTTGAAGATTTATATCTTTTTTAAGAGGGAGGGAGGGAGAAAAATGGGGGGGCGGGAATAAAAAGAATGTTCTAGCCTCAGAAGAGGTAAAGAATTTGGTACAAATGTATATTTAAATATCTGAATGTCTGGTAAGGTAAATAAGTCAGTAGATCATGTAGGTTGTCTGTCACAGGGAGGAAAAGTTGAAAAGAGATGGGGGAGCCGGTGTCGTGGCTCAATAGGCTAATCTTCCGCCTTGCAGCACTGGCACACCGGGTTCTAGTCCTGGTCTGGATGCCAGATTCTGTCCTGGTTGCCCCTCTTCCAGGCCAGCTCTCTGCTGTGGCCAGGGAGTGCAGTGGAGAATGGCCCAAGTGCTTGGGCCCTGCACCCCATGGGAGACCAGGAGAAGCACCTGGCTCCAGGCTTCGGATCAGCA